>FR997812.1:12369031-13738710 GCA_905475355.2 Clostera curtula | reverse complement strand
CTTACGATACCTAACCTATCCTATTATCAAGATATTTCATCCCAAAGGTGTGCGTAAGCTGATTATACCAGCAGATGTTACGACCCGTCTGGCCAGAGTCTTACTGAAGGATAATAGGTATAGATTAATTATTATAATCACTATCACTATCATCACTACATATTAAAAAACAAAGTCGCTATGGTCTGTCCGTCGCTATGTATGCTTAAATCTTTAAAACTATGCAACGTATTTTGAAGCGGTTTAATTTAGTAGATAAAGTGATTCAAGAGGAAGTTTAATATGTTAATATGTATAATACATTCATAAAATTGTAGAGAAACAGTGATAAATTTAGATGTTCTTTTGCACCTGTGCGAAGCCGGGGCGGGTCGCTAGTATAATAATAAGATATTAATAGTGATGTGAGCCATTAAAAAAAACACATAGTGATTTCAATCACTATTTCTTTATTAAGCTCAAAATCCTGCGAAGCGTATAAAACGTTTTATTCTTTTCTAAAGTCTGAGTATTAAAAGGGAAAACCGCAGAAGCTATCACGTCCCCATAAACTTTCTTTTCAATTATCGCCCCCAAAAATTATATTCCGGTCAAAGTAAAAATTAAAGTTTGTGCCGCGCAATTAATCTTGCTCAGCGGAGGCCGACACCTGAACGTTTTTTGACCTTTTCACGTTCAAAGTCGGCGATTACAAAGGCGAAATTATGGGTTGCTTTCGATCAAAGAATGCGAATTGTTCTAGGCTTGTAGAGGAAGCCTGCGATTTCTTTTGGCTCACTTTAATGTATACTTCGTCGTTTCAGCCCATATATGACAATACTGAGTCTCAGGTGACAGTGTGACCCAAATTCATAGAGGGAAATAAAGTTCCAAGTTTTCCGTCTCTTGTGGATTGATGATCTTTTAGTCGCCTTTTCTGACATCCTCAGGATGGTATGGGTTGGTGACATTGTGTATTCTAAGTCACCACATGAAAATGTACACTTACTTATACAATATAAATTGACATTGATCTCAGGACGTATTGATCCGACGTATGGTATAACGTTGATGATTATACTATGTTTAATAAATAGGTAGATGATCTTATTGGAAAACTAAATACCACGAAAATGGCTACAAAAATTATTGATGTCACTTTTTTACCTAGAATGGAAATGTAATTGGTATAAAATTGAATAATGGATTCCACATAATTGGTATAATTTCTGAGATATTACGTTATATTTGTTTAGTATTAAGTAATAATACTGTACGTGGTGACGCATTTAAAATACATTATGTTACAAGTTTAGAAGGACCGGCAAAGCAAAGGTCTTGATTTGAAAAGGTTACAGACATACATCTAACCTTTCTTCTGAGTGGTGTGTCATAAGATCCTAGGTCGTAAAAGACGACTAAAGGAATGCAAGAGGCAGACCTGTTCCAAAAGGTACTCGTTTCAGCCCATAAATGAGCCACTGCTCAGTCGGGCCTCCTCCAAATACATGGAGAGTAATTACCCTACTGTGCCACGCTGGCCAAACGGGTTGGCACAGGGGTTAGTATCAAGTTTTCCTTCTCTTGCAGCTAGGTTTTCAGCCTTGTCATTTCCTATTGTCGACTCTTTCCACACCCTTGGGACGAAATAAATAAATATCCTTGGACATTTCACACAACGCCATCTCGTCCCAAGCTAAGCAACTTAATGCTTGTGTTATGGTAACGAGATGGATGATAAACTACTTATATACATTTTTTTTTGTAAATACACACATATTAGAGATAGAAAACACCCAGACCCGGAACAAATACTTGTAGGTCGTACAAATATTTCTTCCTTGCGGGAATCGAACCCGCGACATGCTGCGCAGCAGTCGATCGCTCAACCACTGCGCCAACCGTGTCGTCATGTAACGCCAAATAGAGTGGTGACACAATGTTTCGAAATCCGTCACCACACAGATAAATGATTATACTATAATTGTCAAGATCAAAGATAAAGACAAACATTTAGAAAAAGCACAACACAATATAGCAAATGAATCAAAACGTAAAGCGAAGTACATTTACCTCGGACGGTGGGACTGAATAATAGATTCGAGTAAATGGTTGGGTGTTGTTTGAATTCAGATCGCGTGTATTGAAAATTATTTTCCAGTTACGCCGCGCATGTACTGTCGTATGTGGTCTAACGAATAGTAAACGCGAACGAAACGGCGAATGGCATTCCGTGTGTTGACGGATTTAGAATACATAGCTAAACCATTTTATGCGTCACCACGGTGGCATGACTGCCTCGTTGGTCAAGAGGTTCGATTTCGGGGTCGCGCAAGTGTCTGTCTAAACCAGAGGCCCTTGCTCTGAGTCTGGGTGTCACTTGTGTTCGTGAATTACATGTTTGTAATCTGCCCCGCGAGTCAGGTTATACCTATTTTATTTTTTGGTTTGACCGGAAAAAATACCTGACCGCACATCCCGCGTCCAGGGAGACTACGGGGTAGTGTCAAACTCAAACTCAAATCATTTGGTGTTTTTGAAAAGTCAAAAGTGAAGTTAGGAATCTAGTTGCATGTTCCAAAAAGTAGATCCTATGGAGAAGAACAGGCAAGAAACTCCATGGACACTCTTTGCGGGGCCTCACCCACTAAAACAACCCGCCGTGCGCCGACACCCGCCCTCACGACGGCCCACGGGTACCGCGTACGTTTCTACCGTGGTCCGCAGGCGGCAGCCCCATCGGGCACCCTCTCCCGAGCGACGCCCCGCGCACATGAGCGTCACACCTTCGCAGTAGGGAGTCAGGTTATATCTGAGCAGGGGTTTCTTTTTTTTTTAAGATGAATGTTTGGTATCAGGCGTCTATAAAGTTTTCCTTCTCCGGCTAGATGGTCTGCCACATGCGTTCATTAAGCCAACTCTATCGACACCCTCAGTATGGTATGGGTTGGTGACACAGTGTTACTCCGTACAATCCGGCTTACTGTTGCACGCTGACACAAGGTTTCAAGATGTCCTTCTCTTGTATAGTAGTAGTAGTAGCTCTGCTGGATGGTCCATCACCACCACTGCCACTCAGTCCACAAAATACCCACTGTTGAGTCGGGCCTCCTCCAAACTCATGGAGGGAAATTAGTCTAATGTGTCACGCTGGAGAGACGAACGCCGCTTTTCTTGCGGCTAGGTTTTCGGCCTAAGCATTAAATAAATAAATATAAATAAATATCCTTGGACATTTCACACAACGCCATCTCGTCCCAAGCTAAGAAACTTAATGCTTGTGTTATGGTAACGAGATGGATGATAAACTACTTATATACATTTTTTTTTGTAAATACATACATATTATAGATAGAAATGACACCCAGACTCCGAGCCAGTGCCTCTGGTTTAGACAAAGACACTTGCCCGACCCCGGAATCGAACCCGGGACCCGTTGATCCAAAGGCGGCACATCTAACCACTAGACCAACGAGGCATATTAAAGATAGAAAACACCCAGACCCGGAACAAATACTTGTAGGTCGTACAAATATTTCTACGTGCGGGGATCGAACCCGCGACATGCTGCGCAGCATTTCCTTTTGTCGACTCTTACGATACCCTCAGGTTGGTATAGGGTGGTGACACCATGTATTCTTAATCCGTCACCAAACGATATTTATATACCTATACAAGGTACAAAAGAGCAATAAGCTATTCTAACACGAGATAATCTTGGGAAGCGTAGCGAAGCGTTGGGAAGCCTCTACGGCGTTCAATAAATGGAATAAGGAACAGAAAGTGACAGATTCAAGAAAAAGAGTGATTCGCTCTGAGTCTTGCGTGATAGATGAGTTGTGTAATAGAACATTACTAGCTAAACGGTGTCTGTGATTTTTATTCAATAACTAACTGTTACCCGTCTTAGTTGACTTTTTTAGATACTAGCTGTAGCTGTACCGTTTGTGTCTAGAATCTCAATTCTTAATTCAAAGGTATGCTTAGATGGTTTGGTCATGTCGAGAGGATGAGTGAAAGTAGACTTCCAAAAGAAATATATAGCGGGAGTGTGAATGGGAACGCTGGAAGGGGCATAGAGGCCGGTGGTGAGTCGGGGCACCTCGTCGGGTTGTCACAGTGGAATGCGTTTACGCGAACCTGTGGCGCCCCAAGCGTGTCGTGTGAGGGTACACCGCTGGGGTTTTAGTGGGTAGACGAGTATCTTCTGGAGTCCCACACAATCGCCCCCGCCGTCACCGAAAAAAGGCACTAACTTCAAATGGTTGTTTATTGGTTAATTTACGCTATTTAGTTACTTTCTATTATTTTTGCATGTTATGCTAAAATACTATGTTTTAAGTATAGAAATTGTGAAAAGAAGACTTTTTCTTCAACGTAAACTAACCATGTTTTCATTCAATAAATTTTAATATCGTAATGAATACCAAATCGATAGGCGTCTCCCGAAATATTTTCAAAGAAAAAGACGACACAATTTGTAGTCTTTCACTCCATTGCGTTATTTCAACAGCATCATTAACTGGTTGATCGTTATAGGTGCGCAATGGAACGTGAAAACGTTATTCTAAACTTAGTCCTTGCGCAGTCAATTTTCGAGCTAGAAAACTTTGATCATTCGTTTGTTTTTCCATATTGTTTGTTCAGAATACTTTGTTATTATTTTTGATGAAGAAAATCACTCTTTTTATAGTTTCAAAGTTAGTGCAATTTCGTTGAAAGTTGAAATGAAAGTTATAGGCAATGAAACTATGCAATTAACTACATTATACAATTTAAAATTCCATGTGGTGACGGATTTAGAATACACAATGTCACCAACCCAATTCATCTTAAGGGTGTCGTAAGAGGCGACTAAAGGAACGCAAGAGGCAGATTACCTAGCTGCAAAAGAAGGAAAACTCGATACAAGCCCTGTGGCAATTTTTGGAGGCTGCAAAACCTTTGCCTGTTCAACAAATTACCGGAAGCAGTTTTGGATTGGTCGTTCGAGAAATTTAAATGTTGCGTTAAGTCCGGTTTAATTAAAAAAGCGTACTATCAAGTCAATGACTATCTATCAGATAGTGACGCATGGGAGTAACGTCGGCTATGTTATGGTCTAGCTCTGATCTTTCAGCCATTACATTAGTGAAGTTTTGTAAACAGTATGTGAGTGCATTTTCAGCACGCACCATGTAATTTGTGTAATTTCACTAATTTTTATTTTCTAATTTTTTAATGTGCTACATGTTTATGCGTGTTATTGCTTTCACTAATCTGTCAGACTTGTTTGTACCACCGTCATTGTAACCCTCTTATTTAAAAGAGCAACCATGGAGTTTCTTGCCGGCTCTTCTCTATGGAATGGCATTCCGAACCGGTGGTAAAACCTAAATTATTAATTTTATTTTATGCTTTTCTTTTTAATTTTTTTCTCTTAAAATCTTTGACTATTTGAAAGCATACGCAAGAATTTATTCGAATAAAAAACATTTTGATTTTGATTTTGAAAACCTTCCTGCCTGCCTTGTTTTCTGCGTTGTTGGTTTAGAAATTGGATCACGGGGCCCCGGGATCGATTCCGGGCCGGGCACGTGTCTTTATGTAAACCAGAGGCACTTGCTCCGAGTCTGGGTGTCATTTGTATTCGTGAATCTTATGTTTGTAAACCGGCCTGCGATACAATTTAGTGCAGGGGTTTCGTCTAAAAAATAAAAACCTTAACTAATCTATACAAATATACACCTATACAAATAAATAAAATTAGAGCCATCATCATCAGCAGATTCTGTTTGTTCCGGCTAATCTCTGGAACGGCTGAATCAATTTTGACGGGGCTTTCACTGTTAGGTAGCTGATGATATGAGTAGCTTAGGACTACCTGGGGGGTGAAACCGCGGGGCGCAGCTAGTTTTACTTAACTAAAATTATATTGATTTCTGAAAGATGTCTTAGGTTGTTACAATCCATTACTGGATAAATATGAATATTTTAAGAGCTTGAAACCTTTACGAACAAAACCGCGGTCACAACTAATCGCAATATACCTGATATTTACCTCAAGTTTGCGTGTAGCGTACTATTGATAAAATAAGCGAGGTAGTATAGGTTTATTTATGACCTATTTGTAGGTAATACCAATTTTTACTAGACTTGAGTTGGGTTTACGGTAGATTTATTGCTTGTTTTATGTTATCACATGAAATCCCCTTCATTGGTTTTGGTGGAAGTTCTATCCGCTATCTTGCCGCCTTTGGATCAACGGGTCCCGGGTTCGATTCCGGGGTCGGGCAAGTGTCTTTGTCTAAACCAGAGGCACTGGCTCGGAGTCTGGGTGTCATTTCTATCTATAATATGTATGTATTTACAAAAAAAAAAAAATGTATATATGTAGTTTATCATCCATCTCGTTACCATAACACAAGCATTAAGTTGCTTAGCTTGGGACGAGATGGCCTTGTGTGAAATGTCCAAGGATATTTATTTATTATTTATTACATATTATAAAACAGAGTCGCTGTCGTCTGTCCGTCCCTATGTATGCTTAAATCTTTAAAACAACGCAACGGATTTTGAAATCCGTTTGTTTTATTCGAGGACTTTTCTGCCCCATCGGGCGTCGGTCCTGCGAGCTATGTGGCCTGCCCACTGCCACTAAAGTTTGGCAATCCGGTGGGCTATGTCGGTGACCCTGGTTTTCCTGCGTATCTCCTCATTTCTGGCAGGGATACTCCGAGCATAGCCCTCTCCATTGCCCTTTGGGTGACTTTGAGCCTTCTGATGGAGCCCATAGTGAGCGACCACGTCTCTGTTCCATAAGTCATCACTGGCAACACACATTGGTTAAGGCTTTTGTCTTCAGACACTGCGGTATTGGGGACGAGAAGATCTTTCGCAGCTTCCCGAACGCTGCCCAGCCGACTTCTACTATATTATGTAAATTCTACCCGGGTGATTTTAAAATTCAATCCCAAATGGGTTATGTAACAAAATATTATGCTAACAATTATACGGTACCCAAATCTCTTGGACCAAAAATCCCTATTTAACATTTCACCGTACAGAACTTGTATTTTTTTGGCGACTAAGATTAATTAATACATTACCGCCAACCATCAAGGACCAAGGCTATTAATTCGTCTCAAAAATACGGGCGAAATATTTCACAGTGGTCTCTCAAAAACAATTTATCAACGACCCGCACTGTACATTGACGTCCTCGGACTTTGGCAAGAAGCCCTCGCCTGATTATGTATAAATTGGATACAGCAGTCTAAGTCCGTGTGATGGATTTAGAATACACAGTGTCACCATCCCATTCTATCCTGAGGGTGTCGTAAGAGGCGACAAGAGGAACGGCGGATAACCTAGCCGCAACAGAAAGAAAAATTTATACAAAACCCTGTTTATGCGTGTTATTGCTTTCACTAATCTGGCAGACTTGTACCACCATAATTGTAACCCTTTTATCTAAAAGAGTAACCATGGAGTTTCTTGCTGGCTCTTCTCTATGGAATGGCATTACGAACCTGTGGTAAAAACTGAACAATAAATTATTTTTATATATATTTTTTTTAATTTTGATGTAGCGTTATATAGTTTTTTTTGTACTATTTGAAAGCATTCGCAAGAATTTATTCGAATTTGAAAACATTTTGATTTTGTGCCAACCCGCCTGATCAGCGTCGCCAATAGGCCAATTACTCTCCATGTACCAGGAGGAGGTCCGACTCATCAATGTGTCATATATGGGTTGAGTGCCTACTACAGGCATATGGCAAGTGTGAGTGGTTGTAGAAATTAATACTACTTCTATTAATCAGCCCTTAGATGATCCACTGCTGAGTCGGACCTTCTTCCATCACAGGGAAGGTCATTAGCCTGCTGTACCTTGCCAAACCGGTTGGCACCGGGCAGTCGAAGGTCACCGTCAGTTTTAGTGGGTAGGCTGGGGCGCAACTTACCATCTGCACGCGCCCTGGAGTCCCACATAACCCGGCCAGTACCCAGGCCGGGTATCCAAGAGGACTACCGACAAAAAAAAAAAAAAAAGGGGGTCGTATTAGGTTTTCCCTCACTTGCGGCTAGGCTTTCGATCTTGTCATTTTCCTTTACACACGACGGAACACAGTCAAACTACTTGACTTAGATGCGAGAGTAGGACGTAGAGGTAGCTAGCCAACCACCAAGCGTGCTGGGTTTTGTTGACTGCGTGCGGTGGGGATGTGTCATATTCCGCCCCGTCCCCACACGGGTGAAAACGGCCTTTTGTCGGCTCTTACTACAGCCTCAGGATGGAATGAGGTGGTGACAATATTGCAGGAATTGATGGCTTCACGGTTATGATCGTTTTATTTTATTTTATTCCCAACGTTTCAGACACTTTGCAGTGTCCGTGGTCGCGGGACGACTGGATGGCAGTTGTCGCTGCGGGCTTTTATATACTAGTGAGACACTAATGAGCTCTCATTCTATTGGTGATGACGCACTATTATGCCCGTGAGTCATGTTGTTTGTCACGTAGGCGCGGTGACGTGGCGGCGTACGTAACGCTGAACATATCTATGTATAACGTGCTCGGTTTATACAGAAGTCGCTCACAGTATCTTGCGGTCTTGCAGTTTTGTGTCGGGCTTGGGATTTGATTAATTTTATAACCGGGTCCCAAGCAGGTGGTACTTGCCAACCGTCTTCTCTATTGAAGTTTGGATGTTTCCTTATCTCAATAGCCTCGCGGAGCATTCTTGGTAAGTACTGGTTTTCCTTTGCCAGTATTTGAGGCCGGTCGAAGTGAATATAGTGGTTGGTCTTGTTTGTGGTATGTTCACAAACTGCAGACTTCGCTGAGCGGTTATGTTTTATATCAGCTATATGTTCTTTAATTCTGGTACCGATGCTTCTTTTCGTTTGCCCAATGTAGGATAGTCCACACTCACAGTCGAGTTTATAAACACCTGCATCTTGTAAGGGTATATTTGACTTTATAGGTCTTAAGAGTTGGCTGATCTTTTTGTGGGGCCTAAAATAAGTTTTTATAGAAGCCCGCTTCAGAATATTGCCAATTTTGTCTGTAATCCCTTTGATATATGGTAAAATGGCAGGTAAACGCTCCACTGTGGGTTTTTTAGGCTGGTGGGCATGATGCAGGCGAGGGGGCTTGAGTCTGTTGCTTCGTAATACAGACTTGACATGTCGTAGCTCCTCCTCTAGGTGTTTTGCATCACAGATGCCTTGGGCTCGCTGAAACAGTGTTCTTCCTACAGTAGACAACTGGCTGGGATGATGGTGAGAATTGCCATTAAGGTATTTATCTGTATGGGTGGGTTTCCTATACACTGTGTGACTGATCGAATTGTCAGGATTTCTGATGAGGAGGATGTCAAGAAAAGCTAATGACTTATTGGTCTCTGGCTCCATAGTAAATTGAATACTATTATTTATGGAGTTGAGATGAGTAAAATATGCAGTTAACTGTTGTTTTGGAATGATCGTAAATGTATCATCTACGTATCGCTTAAATATCTTCGGCGTGGTCAGAGCGGTGTTTAGCGCTTTCTCCTCAAAGTCCTCCATGTATATATCGGCGACTACAGGAGAAACCGGGGAGCCCATAGCTATGCCGTTGATTTGGGTATAGAATTGGTTTTCCCAATATAGATAGCCGGATGTGAGGCAGTGTTCAAGTAATTCTGCATATTCCAGAGACAAGTTTTGGTCACTTAGCTTCTTTTTCACTATTTCGATGCAGTCATGTAGTGGGAGGTTGGTAAACAGGGACTGTACATCGAAACTGACCATTATTTCTTCTTCAGTCAGACGTAGATCTTTAACCTGACTGATGAAATGGTAGGAATCCTTGACGTATGAATTGGTTTTGCCGCGAAGCTGAGATAGTATCTTCGCTAGGTGTTGAGCCAGTTTATAAGTTGGTGAATCTATCTGGCTTACGATGGGGCGCAGAGGGTAACCTTCTTTGTGTATTTTTGGTAACCCATACAGTTTAGGCGGTTTAGCACATGAAGGTATAAGTGCCTTTGCGTCAAATCCAAGTTTGTCGGAGTGTTTGGATACTAATTGTTTGGTTTTTGTCATAACCTTATTCGTTGGATCTGTTTTCACGAGTTTGTACGTGGTCGTATCCGACAGGAGTTCTTGGATTTTTAAGTTGTACTCCGCTGTGTCCATTATAACAGTGGAGTTCCCTTTGTCTGCTCGAAGGATGACGACGTCTGGGTTCTTGCGAAGGTTGTTGAGTGCAAGATACTGGTTACGAGGAAGATTTGGTTTGGGCGGTTTGCTGTGTCGTAAAACTGATGAGACATCTTGCCGTATCGCCTCCAAATCCTCTTTCTTTACATTGTTTTTATGTAGAACGTTTTCCACGGAGCAAACAATTTGTTCGTACGGCACTTTCCTAGGTGCAATAGCATAATTTAAACCATTTTCCAGGGCCTCAATTGCTACCGGTTCAATGGATGCAGTTTTGCACAAGTTTACGACTGACGTATTTTTAGACACACTCTGTTCTTTGTGTGGTGGTGATGAGGCTTTGGCGCTTAGTTTGTTGTATTTCGTAATTTGACGGTTTTTGAACTCGTCATATTTACTGTTGGCGCGCCTGTCAGTGCATTCTTGGCATTTTTGATAATCCAAGGTAGTTAGCGTTGATTTCAGCTCTGTATATAAGATCTCGATATCCTTGCTGATTTTATCTGTGTCAAACCGGTGTTGGCGTATGCGTCTCACTAGTAATTTCTTGCTTGCTTGACGGAGAATGCCAGCGCTGCCGGATATGTCATTCTTGGGTGATATTTGAACACATACCGGTATGATGTTCGTATCACGACATCGTTTGAGAAAGGTCATTGATGTTAATTGTCTTGCGCGTTTTGTTTTGAGGCACTCCAACCGTCGTATTTTGTTGGCTGTTTCCGGCCCGTATACCGTAACATAATGATGTCTTAGGTTTTCACGATCTTTACACATTGCAGGAATTGATGGCTTCACGGTTATGATCGTTTTATTTTATTTTATTCCCAACGTTTCAGACACTTTGCAGTGTCCGTGGTCGCGGGACGACTGGATGGCAGTTGTCGCTGCGGGCTTTTATATACTAGTGAGACACTAATGAGCTCTCATTCTATTGGTGATGACGCACTATTATGCCCGTGAGTCATGTTGTTTGTCACGTAGGCGCGGTGACGTGGCGGCGTACGTAACGCTGAACATATCTATGTATAACGTGCTCGGTTTATACAGAAGTCGCTCACAGTATCTTGCGGTCTTGCAGTTTTGTGTCGGGCTTGGGATTTGATTAATTTTATAACCGGGTCCCAAGCAGGTGGTACTTGCCAACCGTCTTCTCTATTGAAGTTTGGATGTTTCCTTATCTCAATAGCCTCGCGGAGCATTCTTGGTAAGTACTGGTTTTCCTTTGCCAGTATTTGAGGCCGGTCGAAGTGAATATAGTGGTTGGTCTTGTTTGTGGTATGTTCACAAACTGCAGACTTCGCTGAGCGGTTATGTTTTATATCAGCTATATGTTCTTTAATTCTGGTACCGATGCTTCTTTTCGTTTGCCCAATGTAGGATAGTCCACACTCACAGTCGAGTTTATAAACACCTGCATCTTGTAAGGGTATATTTGACTTTATAGGTCTTAAGAGTTGGCTGATCTTTTTGTGGGGCCTAAAATAAGTTTTTATAGAAGCCCGCTTCAGAATATTGCCAATTTTGTCTGTAATCCCTTTGATATATGGTAAAATGGCAGGTAAACGCTCCACTGTGGGTTTTTTAGGCTGGTGGGCATGATGCAGGCGAGGGGGCTTGAGTCTGTTGCTTCGTAATACAGACTTGACATGTCGTAGCTCCTCCTCTAGGTGTTTTGCATCACAGATGCCTTGGGCTCGCTGAAACAGTGTTCTTCCTACAGTAGACAACTGGCTGGGATGATGGTGAGAATTGCCATTAAGGTATTTATCTGTATGGGTGGGTTTCCTATACACTGTGTGACTGATCGAATTGTCAGGATTTCTGATGAGGAGGATGTCAAGAAAAGCTAATGACTTATTGGTCTCTGGCTCCATAGTAAATTGAATACTATTATTTATGGAGTTGAGATGAGTAAAATATGCAGTTAACTGTTGTTTTGGAATGATCGTAAATGTATCATCTACGTATCGCTTAAATATCTTCGGCGTGGTCAGAGCGGTGTTTAGCGCTTTCTCCTCAAAGTCCTCCATGTATATATCGGCGACTACAGGAGAAACCGGGGAGCCCATAGCTATGCCGTTGATTTGGGTATAGAATTGGTTTTCCCAATATAGATAGCCGGATGTGAGGCAGTGTTCAAGTAATTCTGCATATTCCAGAGACAAGTTTTGGTCACTTAGCTTCTTTTTCACTATTTCGATGCAGTCATGTAGTGGGAGGTTGGTAAACAGGGACTGTACATCGAAACTGACCATTATTTCTTCTTCAGTCAGACGTAGATCTTTAACCTGACTGATGAAATGGTAGGAATCCTTGACGTATGAATTGGTTTTGCCGCGAAGCTGAGATAGTATCTTCGCTAGGTGTTGAGCCAGTTTATAAGTTGGTGAATCTATCTGGCTTACGATGGGGCGCAGAGGGTAACCTTCTTTGTGTATTTTTGGTAACCCATACAGTTTAGGCGGTTTAGCACATGAAGGTATAAGTGCCTTTGCGTCAAATCCAAGTTTGTCGGAGTGTTTGGATACTAATTGTTTGGTTTTTGTCATAACCTTATTCGTTGGATCTGTTTTCACGAGTTTGTACGTGGTCGTATCCGACAGGAGTTCTTGGATTTTTAAGTTGTACTCCGCTGTGTCCATTATAACAGTGGAGTTCCCTTTGTCTGCTCGAAGGATGACGACGTCTGGGTTCTTGCGAAGGTTGTTGAGTGCAAGATACTGGTTACGAGGAAGATTTGGTTTGGGCGGTTTGCTGTGTCGTAAAACTGATGAGACATCTTGCCGTATCGCCTCCAAATCCTCTTTCTTTACATTGTTTTTATGTAGAACGTTTTCCACGGAGCAAACAATTTGTTCGTACGGCACTTTCCTAGGTGCAATAGCATAATTTAAACCATTTTCCAGGGCCTCAATTGCTACCGGTTCAATGGATGCAGTTTTGCACAAGTTTACGACTGACGTATTTTTAGACACACTCTGTTCTTTGTGTGGTGGTGATGAGGCTTTGGCGCTTAGTTTGTTGTATTTCGTAATTTGACGGTTTTTGAACTCGTCATATTTACTGTTGGCGCGCCTGTCAGTGCATTCTTGGCATTTTTGATAATCCAAGGTAGTTAGCGTTGATTTCAGCTCTGTAGATAAGATCTCGATATCCTTGCTGATTTTATCTGTGTCAAACCGGTGTTGGCGTATGCGTCTCACTAGTAATTTCTTGCTTGCTTGACGGAGAATGCCAGCGCTGCCGGATATGTCATTCTTGGGTGATATTTGAACACATACCGGTATGATGTTCGTATCACGACATCGTTTGAGAAAGGTCATTGATGTTAATTGTCTTGCGCGTTTTGTTTTGAGGCACTCCAACCGTCGTATTTTGTTGGCTGTTTCCGGCCCGTATACCGTAACATAATGATGTCTTAGGTTTTCACGATCTTTACACATTGCAGGAATTGATGGCTTCACGGTTATGATCGTTTTATTTTATTTTATTCCCAACGTTTCAGACACTTTGCAGTGTCCGTGGTCGCGGGACGACTGGATGGCAGTTGTCGCTGCGGGCTTTTATATACTAGTGAGACACTAATGAGCTCTCATTCTATTGGTGATGACGCACTATTATGCCCGTGAGTCATGTTGTTTGTCACGTAGGCGCGGTGACGTGGCGGCGTACGTAACGCTGAACATATCTATGTATAACGTGCTCGGTTTATACAGAAGTCGCTCACAGTATCTTGCGGTCTTGCAGTTTTGTGTCGGGCTTGGGATTTGATTAATTTTATAACCGGGTCCCAAGCAGGTGGTACTTGCCAACCGTCTTCTCTATTGAAGTTTGGATGTTTCCTTATCTCAATAGCCTCGCGGAGCATTCTTGGTAAGTACTGGTTTTCCTTTGCCAGTATTTGAGGCCGGTCGAAGTGAATATAGTGGTTGGTCTTGTTTGTGGTATGTTCACAAACTGCAGACTTCGCTGAGCGGTTATGTTTTATATCAGCTATATGTTCTTTAATTCTGGTACCGATGCTTCTTTTCGTTTGCCCAATGTAGGATAGTCCACACTCACAGTCGAGTTTATAAACACCTGCATCTTGTAAGGGTATATTTGACTTTATAGGTCTTAAGAGTTGGCTGATCTTTTTGTGGGGCCTAAAATAAGTTTTTATAGAAGCCCGCTTCAGAATATTGCCAATTTTGTCTGTAATCCCTTTGATATATGGTAAAATGGCAGGTAAACGCTCCACTGTGGGTTTTTTAGGCTGGTGGGCATGATGCAGGCGAGGGGGCTTGAGTCTGTTGCTTCGTAATACAGACTTGACATGTCGTAGCTCCTCCTCTAGGTGTTTTGCATCACAGATGCCTTGGGCTCGCTGAAACAGTGTTCTTCCTACAGTAGACAACTGGCTGGGATGATGGTGAGAATTGCCATTAAGGTATTTATCTGTATGGGTGGGTTTCCTATACACTGTGTGACTGATCGAATTGTCAGGATTTCTGATGAGGAGGATGTCAAGAAAAGCTAATGACTTATTGGTCTCTGGCTCCATAGTAAATTGAATACTATTATTTATGGAGTTGAGATGAGTAAAATATGCAGTTAACTGTTGTTTTGGAATGATCGTAAATGTATCATCTACGTATCGCTTAAATATCTTCGGCGTGGTCAGAGCGGTGTTTAGCGCTTTCTCCTCAAAGTCCTCCATGTATATATCGGCGACTACAGGAGAAACCGGGGAGCCCATAGCTATGCCGTTGATTTGGGTATAGAATTGGTTTTCCCAATATAGATAGCCGGATGTGAGGCAGTGTTCAAGTAATTCTGCATATTCCAGAGACAAGTTTTGGTCACTTAGCTTCTTTTTCACTATTTCGATGCAGTCATGTAGTGGGAGGTTGGTAAACAGGGACTGTACATCGAAACTGACCATTATTTCTTCTTCAGTCAGACGTAGATCTTTAACCTGACTGATGAAATGGTAGGAATCCTTGACGTATGAATTGGTTTTGCCGCGAAGCTGAGATAGTATCTTCGCTAGGTGTTGAGCCAGTTTATAAGTTGGTGAATCTATCTGGCTTACGATGGGGCGCAGAGGGTAACCTTCTTTGTGTATTTTTGGTAACCCATACAGTTTAGGCGGTTTAGCACATGAAGGTATAAGTGCCTTTGCGTCAAATCCAAGTTTGTCGGAGTGTTTGGATACTAATTGTTTGGTTTTTGTCATAACCTTATTCGTTGGATCTGTTTTCACGAGTTTGTACGTGGTCGTATCCGACAGGAGTTCTTGGATTTTTAAGTTGTACTCCGCTGTGTCCATTATAACAGTGGAGTTCCCTTTGTCTGCTCGAAGGATGACGACGTCTGGGTTCTTGCGAAGGTTGTTGAGTGCAAGATACTGGTTACGAGGAAGATTTGGTTTGGGCGGTTTGCTGTGTCGTAAAACTGATGAGACATCTTGCCGTATCGCCTCCAAATCCTCTTTCTTTACATTGTTTTTATGTAGAACGTTTTCCACGGAGCAAACAATTTGTTCGTACGGCACTTTCCTAGGTGCAATAGCATAATTTAAACCATTTTCCAGGGCCTCAATTGCTACCGGTTCAATGGATGCAGTTTTGCACAAGTTTACGACTGACGTATTTTTAGACACACTCTGTTCTTTGTGTGGTGGTGATGAGGCTTTGGCGCTTAGTTTGTTGTATTTCGTAATTTGACGGTTTTTGAACTCGTCATATTTACTGTTGGCGCGCCTGTCAGTGCATTCTTGGCATTTTTGATAATCCAAGGTAGTTAGCGTTGATTTCAGCTCTGTATATAAGATCTCGATATCCTTGCTGATTTTATCTGTGTCAAACCGGTGTTGGCGTATGCGTCTCACTAGTAATTTCTTGCTTGCTTGACGGAGAATGCCAGCGCTGCCGGATATGTCATTCTTGGGTGATATTTGAACACATACCGGTATGATGTTCGTATCACGACATCGTTTGAGAAAGGTCATTGATGTTAATTGTCTTGCGCGTTTTGTTTTGAGGCACTCCAACCGTCGTATTTTGTTGGCTGTTTCCGGCCCGTATACCGTAACATAATGATGTCTTAGGTTTTCACGATCTTTACACATTGCAGGAATTGATGGCTTCACGGTTATGATCGTTTTATTTTATTTTATTCCCAACGTTTCAGACACTTTGCAGTGTCCGTGGTCGCGGGACGACTGGATGGCAGTTGTCGCTGCGGGCTTTTATATACTAGTGAGACACTAATGAGCTCTCATTCTATTGGTGATGACGCACTATTATGCCCGTGAGTCATGTTGTTTGTCACGTAGGCGCGGTGACGTGGCGGCGTACGTAACGCTGAACATATCTATGTATAACGTGCTCGGTTTATACAGAAGTCGCTCACAGTATCTTGCGGTCTTGCAGTTTTGTGTCGGGCTTGGGATTTGATTAATTTTATAACCGGGTCCCAAGCAGGTGGTACTTGCCAACCGTCTTCTCTATTGAAGTTTGGATGTTTCCTTATCTCAATAGCCTCGCGGAGCATTCTTGGTAAGTACTGGTTTTCCTTTGCCAGTATTTGAGGCCGGTCGAAGTGAATATAGTGGTTGGTCTTGTTTGTGGTATGTTCACAAACTGCAGACTTCGCTGAGCGGTTATGTTTTATATCAGCTATATGTTCTTTAATTCTGGTACCGATGCTTCTTTTCGTTTGCCCAATGTAGGATAGTCCACACTCACAGTCGAGTTTATAAACACCTGCATCTTGTAAGGGTATATTTGACTTTATAGGTCTTAAGAGTTGGCTGATCTTTTTGTGGGGCCTAAAATAAGTTTTTATAGAAGCCCGCTTCAGAATATTGCCAATTTTGTCTGTAATCCCTTTGATATATGGTAAAATGGCAGGTAAACGCTCCACTGTGGGTTTTTTAGGCTGGTGGGCATGATGCAGGCGAGGGGGCTTGAGTCTGTTGCTTCGTAATACAGACTTGACATGTCGTAGCTCCTCCTCTAGGTGTTTTGCATCACAGATGCCTTGGGCTCGCTGAAACAGTGTTCTTCCTACAGTAGACAACTGGCTGGGATGATGGTGAGAATTGCCATTAAGGTATTTATCTGTATGGGTGGGTTTCCTATACACTGTGTGACTGATCGAATTGTCAGGATTTCTGATGAGGAGGATGTCAAGAAAAGCTAATGACTTATTGGTCTCTGGCTCCATAGTAAATTGAATACTATTATTTATGGAGTTGAGATGAGTAAAATATGCAGTTAACTGTTGTTTTGGAATGATCGTAAATGTATCATCTACGTATCGCTTAAATATCTTCGGCGTGGTCAGAGCGGTGTTTAGCGCTTTCTCCTCAAAGTCCTCCATGTATATATCGGCGACTACAGGAGAAACCGGGGAGCCCATAGCTATGCCGTTGATTTGGGTATAGAATTGGTTTTCCCAATATAGATAGCCGGATGTGAGGCAGTGTTCAAGTAATTCTGCATATTCCAGAGACAAGTTTTGGTCACTTAGCTTCTTTTTCACTATTTCGATGCAGTCATGTAGTGGGAGGTTGGTAAACAGGGACTGTACATCGAAACTGACCATTATTTCTTCTTCAGTCAGACGTAGATCTTTAACCTGACTGATGAAATGGTAGGAATCCTTGACGTATGAATTGGTTTTGCCGCGAAGCTGAGATAGTATCTTCGCTAGGTGTTGAGCCAGTTTATAAGTTGGTGAATCTATCTGGCTTACGATGGGGCGCAGAGGGTAACCTTCTTTGTGTATTTTTGGTAACCCATACAGTTTAGGCGGTTTAGCACATGAAGGTATAAGTGCCTTTGCGTCAAATCCAAGTTTGTCGGAGTGTTTGGATACTAATTGTTTGGTTTTTGTCATAACCTTATTCGTTGGATCTGTTTTCACGAGTTTGTACGTGGTCGTATCCGACAGGAGTTCTTGGATTTTTAAGTTGTACTCCGCTGTGTCCATTATAACAGTGGAGTTCCCTTTGTCTGCTCGAAGGATGACGACGTCTGGGTTCTTGCGAAGGTTGTTGAGTGCAAGATACTGGTTACGAGGAAGATTTGGTTTGGGCGGTTTGCTGTGTCGTAAAACTGATGAGACATCTTGCCGTATCGCCTCCAAATCCTCTTTCTTTACATTGTTTTTATGTAGAACGTTTTCCACGGAGCAAACAATTTGTTCGTACGGCACTTTCCTAGGTGCAATAGCATAATTTAAACCATTTTCCAGGGCCTCAATTGCTACCGGTTCAATGGATGCAGTTTTGCACAAGTTTACGACTGACGTATTTTTAGACACACTCTGTTCTTTGTGTGGTGGTGATGAGGCTTTGGCGCTTAGTTTGTTGTATTTCGTAATTTGACGGTTTTTGAACTCGTCATATTTACTGTTGGCGCGCCTGTCAGTGCATTCTTGGCATTTTTGATAATCCAAGGTAGTTAGCGTTGATTTCAGCTCTGTAGATAAGATCTCGATATCCTTGCTGATTTTATCTGTGTCAAACCGGTGTTGGCGTATGCGTCTCACTAGTAATTTCTTGCTTGCTTGACGGAGAATGCCAGCGCTGCCGGATATGTCATTCTTGGGTGATATTTGAACACATACCGGTATGATGTTCGTATCACGACATCGTTTGAGAAAGGTCATTGATGTTAATTGTCTTGCGCGTTTTGTTTTGAGGCACTCCAACCGTCGTATTTTGTTGGCTGTTTCCGGCCCGTATACCGTAACATAATGATGTCTTAGGTTTTCACGATCTTTACACATTGCAGGAATTGATGGCTTCACGGTTATGATCGTTTTATTTTATTTTATTCCCAACGTTTCAGACACTTTGCAGTGTCCGTGGTCGCGGGACGACTGGATGGCAGTTGTCGCTGCGGGCTTTTATATACTAGTGAGACACTAATGAGCTCTCATTCTATTGGTGATGACGCACTATTATGCCCGTGAGTCATGTTGTTTGTCACGTAGGCGCGGTGACGTGGCGGCGTACGTAACGCTGAACATATCTATGTATAACGTGCTCGGTTTATACAGAAGTCGCTCACAGTATCTTGCGGTCTTGCAGTTTTGTGTCGGGCTTGGGATTTGATTAATTTTATAACCGGGTCCCAAGCAGGTGGTACTTGCCAACCGTCTTCTCTATTGAAGTTTGGATGTTTCCTTATCTCAATAGCCTCGCGGAGCATTCTTGGTAAGTACTGGTTTTCCTTTGCCAGTATTTGAGGCCGGTCGAAGTGAATATAGTGGTTGGTCTTGTTTGTGGTATGTTCACAAACTGCAGACTTCGCTGAGCGGTTATGTTTTATATCAGCTATATGTTCTTTAATTCTGGTACCGATGCTTCTTTTCGTTTGCCCAATGTAGGATAGTCCACACTCACAGTCGAGTTTATAAACACCTGCATCTTGTAAGGGTATATTTGACTTTATAGGTCTTAAGAGTTGGCTGATCTTTTTGTGGGGCCTAAAATAAGTTTTTATAGAAGCCCGCTTCAGAATATTGCCAATTTTGTCTGTAATCCCTTTGATATATGGTAAAATGGCAGGTAAACGCTCCACTGTGGGTTTTTTAGGCTGGTGGGCATGATGCAGGCGAGGGGGCTTGAGTCTGTTGCTTCGTAATACAGACTTGACATGTCGTAGCTCCTCCTCTAGGTGTTTTGCATCACAGATGCCTTGGGCTCGCTGAAACAGTGTTCTTCCTACAGTAGACAACTGGCTGGGATGATGGTGAGAATTGCCATTAAGGTATTTATCTGTATGGGTGGGTTTCCTATACACTGTGTGACTGATCGAATTGTCAGGATTTCTGATGAGGAGGATGTCAAGAAAAGCTAATGACTTATTGGTCTCTGGCTCCATAGTAAATTGAATACTATTATTTATGGAGTTGAGATGATTAAAATATGCAGTTAACTGTTGTTTTGGAATGATCGTAAATGTATCATCTACGTATCGCTTAAATATCTTCGGCGTGGTCAGAGCGGTGTTTAGCGCTTTCTCCTCAAAGTCCTCCATGTATATATCGGCGACTACAGGAGAAACCGGGGAGCCCATAGCTATGCCGTTGATTTGGGTATAGAATTGGTTTTCCCAATATAGATAGCCGGATGTGAGGCAGTGTTCAAGTAATTCTGCATATTCCAGAGACAAGTTTTGGTCACTTAGCTTCTTTTTCACTATTTCGATGCAGTCATGTAGTGGGAGGTTGGTAAACAGGGACTGTACATCGAAACTGACCATTATTTCTTCTTCAGTCAGACGTAGATCTTTAACCTGACTGATGAAATGGTAGGAATCCTTGACGTATGAATTGGTTTTGCCGCGAAGCTGAGATAGTATCTTCGCTAGGTGTTGAGCCAGTTTATAAGTTGGTGAATCTATCTGGCTTACGATGGGGCGCAGAGGGTAACCTTCTTTGTGTATTTTTGGTAACCCATACAGTTTAGGCGGTTTAGCACATGAAGGTATAAGTGCCTTTGCGTCAAATCCAAGTTTGTCGGAGTGTTTGGATACTAATTGTTTGGTTTTTGTCATAACCTTATTCGTTGGATCTGTTTTCACGAGTTTGTACGTGGTCGTATCCGACAGGAGTTCTTGGATTTTTAAGTTGTACTCCGCTGTGTCCATTATAACAGTGGAGTTCCCTTTGTCTGCTCGAAGGATGACGACGTCTGGGTTCTTGCGAAGGTTGTTGAGTGCAAGATACTGGTTACGAGGAAGATTTGGTTTGGGCGGTTTGCTGTGTCGTAAAACTGATGAGACATCTTGCCGTATCGCCTCCAAATCCTCTTTCTTTACATTGTTTTTATGTAGAACGTTTTCCACGGAGCAAACAATTTGTTCGTACGGCACTTTCCTAGGTGCAATAGCATAATTTAAACCATTTTCCAGGGCCTCAATTGCTACCGGTTCAATGGATGCAGTTTTGCACAAGTTTACGACTGACGTATTTTTAGACACACTCTGTTCTTTGTGTGGTGGTGATGAGGCTTTGGCGCTTAGTTTGTTGTATTTCGTAATTTGACGGTTTTTGAACTCGTCATATTTACTGTTGGCGCGCCTGTCAGTGCATTCTTGGCATTTTTGATAATCCAAGGTAGTTAGCGTTGATTTCAGCTCTGTAGATAAGATCTCGATATCCTTGCTGATTTTATCTGTGTCAAACCGGTGTTGGCGTATGCCAACACCGGTTTTGGACACTGCAAAGTGTCTGAAACGTTGGGAATAAAATAAAATAAAACGATCATAACCGTGAAGCCATCAATTCCTGCAATGTGTAAAGATCGTGAAAACCTAAGACATCATTGTGGTGACAATATGTTTTCTAAATCCGTCACTGTGCCACCCTGGCCAGCAGCTCGCATAAGGATTGCGGTTAGGTTATATGCGTTCCTATATATATATATATACAGGGTTGATACGACATAGGGGCATTTTTTAACTGCCTATACTAGGTATCATTTCCAGGCTCTGTACCAAAAATCAATTAAATTGGAGCAATAGTTTAGCCGCAAATGGTTTTTTAAATTTTTGCCTCATTTGAACTTGATGTTTATTTCCTAACAGATGTTTATGCCTAACGCATCGTTTATTAACCTTAGGGGCTGTCCATTAATCACGTGATGTTTTTTAACATTTTTAACCCCTCCCTCCCCCTTGGTGCTACCTGGTGAAGTTTAAGACTACCCCTCCACCCCCCATGAAAAATCAGGTGTATTTTTTTTGTACCGTTTCGAAATCATACTAATCACATATAGTATACGTAGTGTAATTCAATGCCCCTCTGTCATATCAACTCTGTATATTAATACAGGAAACCCCCTTTTTTTTTATAGTGGGGGAAACCTTTTATTGGTCCCCAGCCTGTGAGACAGGGCTGGGGTATGTGGGAGTCCCGGTCGCGTTGAGATGGTGAGTTGCGAACCGGTTTACCCACAAAAACCTACCACTGTTGTCACCGCGTGTCATTCGCAGGGGCAGTTTACAAACATGACATTCACGAACACAAATGACACCCAGACTCAGAGCACGTGCTTCTGGTTTACACAAAGACACCTTTGGATCTATTACAATACCTTATTATAAATGTCATCCATCACAAGATAATATTCTCGCCCCACATTTGTACAGAACAAACCTTTACTGAACTATCGCACCTTAGGCCAATCTTTATTAAAATATTTATCTAGTTCTACACCCTTATAACTCGTGGTTATAGTGACAAATGGACGCAACAACTCATGTATTATGTATTTATCTGTCCTTATTTTTCTTATTCAACTTGCGAACTACGTAGGCACTAGAGTTGACATTTTTGCTCAAAGGAGGGTCAGATTTTGCTAAAAGATATATGTATTACTGTCACTGAGTTGGACATTTTTCAAGATTATTATGACGTGGCCTTTTGGGACGTTACCTAGGCTTAAAAGCTTATATGGATTATTTATTCAGCCTGTTTTGAGCTCTAGTCTTGTAATATTTGTTTGGGGTGGTGTGTTCTTACACATGGCTTAAGAAATATAAGCAAACAGTTAGTAGGACTGATAATGTAGATCGTGATAGAACGAATTATATCATTAACAGTATATTTTCAAATACTTAAAAATACTGTTGAACCCAAAATTAAAAAGAAAACTAAAATAATATAATATAGTAACTAAAATATATTATTTTAAGGATAATTGTAATTATGAAATGATATAAAATAGTAACATAAATCATATCATGTGTAATGAGGCCAACCCATCAGGTGACCGCCATGTGCAGTGTTAAGTCAACCAGTATTATTCTAAGCGTTGTAAATGTGTACGTTTTGATATCTAAAAGATGACATGATGATGAACATCTAAATCAAATATCGATATCCGGTTGGGTTGCATCTGATACAAAAATCAGTTTTGCTTGAGAGCGCGCCTCATTGTTAGGCGGTTCTCTTTACAGCACTAACCACTAAGGTTGATGATCGTGAATTTTATACAAACAATAAATAAAGTTATGAAAAAAAAATGCATAAACTAAAAACACTATATTTTTTTTAAGAATAGCTCCATTGTTTAATATTGTACAAATGCATGTTACCGGTGAGTAACGTAAAATTAAGCAAAGCTTTTATTGTATGCCTGTTATTTAATAGACAAACAAATGAATGAAAAAGAAAAAGCAGGACTGTTTGTGACACGATTTTGTGTTTGTTAGTGAGTGTAATTGTGTGACTCATGACGCGTTGATGTATTGCCTTTGGATCACGGTTCTTCTGTTCCATTCCGGGGTCGGGCAAGTGTGTTTGTGTAAACCAGAGGCACTTTTTCTGAGTCTGTGTGTAATTTGTGTTCGTAAATTTCATGTTTGGAAACTGCCCCGCGAACCGCGATACAGTTTGCAGGAGTTTCGTTTAAAAAAAACTTATTTTGCAAAGAGTTCTAGGTCAAGTAATTCGTTCATAGTTAGAAGTAAATAAACCAAGAACACGTTTAGACCAATATTTTCCTCTATTCCCATAGGAGCATACGAGATCATCCAGACAAGGATACGTAGTCTGTACATAGTGTTCATCGCACATTCTTACTTCGTAAATATTCGCAGCGCCTCAAGGGAGGCGTAGCTTGAAACAATAGGAAAATGTGAAGTTAATCTTCTGTATTCTACTCGCCTTGTAACGCAAAAGTAACATGAATTTTAATGTCTCAAACGTTTCAAATGTTTTTAAAAAAAACAAAAAAAAACTTGCATCTGCTCGCAGATCTAACCAAAAGTAATCAAGTATCAAGATCAGTTTTTTTTTATACATCTGCGTTATCAAACGTATTACAAACTAGTGGCCCGTCCGGGCTTCGCGCGGGTGCGATGTTGCCCGCGGGGTCGCCTTAGGGGTGAAGCTTGTCAAAAAAAGTAGCCTAAGTTACTCCTCAGCTTCCTATAAGTGAAAGTCCTGTCAAAATCGTTCCAGCCGTTCCAGAGATTAGCCGGAACAAACAGAGAGACAGACAGACTTTTTTGGCTTCGCCCCGCGGCGTCACCCGCGGTAACATCGCACCCGTGCGAAGCCGGGACGGGCCGCTATTATTACATATAATAGAAGTTATTACAGTCACATACTTTCTCGCCAGCATTTAGTTTTTAGTAGCCCATGGGAGGTCGGGCGTCACTCAATTCGCATACGGAGATTGATTTAGCACACAAGGGGATTCCGCTTGACCAGCGGGGCGTTGAGCTACAAATAATTGTAACCTTCTACATTTTATGGGCGCCTGGTAGCAAGGGTTAGTATATCGTAATTTGCGTATCCCGTATCCTATTTCATCCTGAGGTTGTCGTAAGGGACGACAAAATGCAAGAGTAGAAAATATCGTTTGCCACCAATGGCAATACGAAACCGTGTGCCAACCCGTCTGGCACAGTAGGCTAATTACCCTCTGAGCTCTGGCTGAGTAGTAGTAGAAGTAGATTGCCGTCTCCGCGATCCAATTAGTGGGACAACTGGTAATTATAAGGTTGTCAGTGTTCACGCTACTACCAACATGTGACGACTGCCAAAGATGGTAAAATGGTAGGCGGGAGCGCACCACCCCCCCCCCAAGAAGGAGGAGGAGGTCAGATTTTAGAAGCGACACCTAGAGCCAGTCGTTGCTTATCCAACAAATCGATTGCGTTCCACACTGTTTGTAAGCAACTAAGCATTTTTTTCCTGTACCAAAGGCTCTGAATTCACTTTAACTAGTCAATTTGATCGTCTGTGTGGTGACGGATTAAGAATACATAGTGTCACCACCCCATTCCTTCCTGAGGGTGTCAAAAGGAAAATGACAAGGCCGGTAGCCTAGCCGTAAGAGAAGGAAAACTCGATTCGAAACCCTGTGCCAACCCGTCTGGCCAGCGTGTCACAGTAGACTAATTACCCTCCTTGTAGTTGGAAGAGGTCTGACTAAGCCTCATTTATAGGCTGAGCAGAAGAAGCAGAATTCATTCAGTATAATATTTAATAGTTGATTCCGCAACTATCCTAAACCCCAAAAGATTCCGACCTTATAGGATCAACCCTTTTGAGTCCTCTAAAAGTGCAATTTGTAAAATATGTGTCCAAGGGTCATAGATCATTGGACCTCTCGCGCACGCTCCGGGACCCCGATATATCTTTAATAAGGGTCCTTCAGTGTCCTTCCATATATCGTCCATGATCTCCAAATATTTTGTACAAGCTTCGTACTATATTATTTCCTCGAAACAGCTTGTATGGATTTTGCTTAAACGTATAATGCTGAAAGGGCTATGCTCAGAGTTTCCCTGCGAGATCGAATCAGAAATGAGGAGATACGCAGGCAAATCAGGGTCACCGACAAAGCCCACCGGATCGCCAAACTTAAGTAGCGGTGGGCAGGGCACATAGCGCGCAGGGTCGACGCCCGGTTGGGCAGAAAAGTCCTCGACTGGCGACCGCTTTCCGGGAAGCGCAGTGCTGGTAGGCCTCCCACACGGTGGATCGACGACCTGGTTAAGTTCGCCGGAAAGCGATGAATGCGGGTGGCTCGACCGGCCTTCGTGGACATCCTTGGGGGTGGCCCATGTCCAGCAGTGGACTTCTTTTGGCTGAAATGGGCTGGGTGAAGGGTTTCAAACACCTCGTGTCTCCAACCCGTCCTATCCTCAAGGTGTTAAATACTAAAAATATTGGTAGACAACTTAGCAGCAAAAGAATAGAAAAAGCTTTAATGCATCAATCAATCGTCAACAGATACAGTCCGCGACAATCTTTATGGCCGGTCTGAATGTAGCCGGATCATGCTGCGCACAACACAAAATCAGATATCAACGGTACGTATACGGGGCGGGGAGGGAGCGCCCTCGCCACCCGCATGTTAGTGTGAGTGAGCTACGTTCGTATGTATTGGATAAAGAAATGTACGATGCGCAAATGTACCCATGGCTACATTCAGACCGGTCATAAAGATTGGCGCGGATTTTATATAATTTTTTTATCACTAGTACCAGGTCGGAACGCGGCACCAACAGGCAAGACCTGGCGGAAGAAACTTGGTGGGCTTGCCTTTATTACCATATTACAATGACCGTGTACATAACTAAAAAAAAATGAAATAATAAGCCATAAATCCAGTCAGCCGACCAACCTGATACAGCTTCATCTGTTCACAAGCATTACGCATGTGGCAGTCCGTGTGGTGACGGATTAAGAATACACAATGTCACCAACCTTCACTGTCCTGAGGGTGTCGTAAGAGGTTACCAAAGGATCGTAAGAGGCCCGAGGGCTGACGGGCCTCCTTCTGCGGGGCCGATGTCGCAGAAGGGGGCAGCGGGGCGGGTCGCAAGGGAGGGAGCTCCGGGTGACCCGCGCCGCGGACGGAGGCGGGGGTGGAGGGGGGTTCGTGACGATGCGGGCCCCTTCTGCCCTCGCCTAGGAGGCCGGTGGTGGTTCGGGGGAGCCACCACCGACGAAAGCCTCGATGACTGAGGGCGTCCCAGTATACCGGGACGCCCTCTCGGATAGTCGCTTGCCCGCGTTGCGGGCACCACGCCGGGGCGTCACAGTAGAATGCGTTTACGCGAACTTGTGGCGCCCCAAGCGCGTCGTGTGAGGGTATGCCGCTGGGGTTTTAGTGGGTAAACGACGCTTGGGTAGACGACCCTTGTCGGAGTCCCACATAATCACCGACCTTTCCCCCGGGGTGCGGTGGTATGCATAAAGCATTTCCCCAGCGAAACCAAAAAAAAAAAAAAAAAAAAGGATCGTAAGAGGCAGATCACCTAGCCGTCTGAGAAGGAAATCTTGATACAAACCCCGTCTAGGCCTCCCCCATAGATTTCCACAATTTACAATCTCATGCAGACCGCATCCACCGACTCCCAGCGACCTTCACAAGGTCATTCGTCCACCTAGTCGGGAGTCTTCTCTTCTCTTTCCCATACGTGGAGGCCACTCCAAGATTATTATGCCCCATTTACATGGAGGGTTATTATCTTACTGAGCCAAGCTGGCAGACGGGTTGGCACTAGGTTTCGTATCAAGTTTTCCTTCTCTTGCGGTTAGGTTTCCAACCTTGTTATTTGTCGGCTCATACAACACCCTTAGGGTGGCGACACTGTGTATTCTAAATCCGTCACTAAACGGACTGTGTTAGTTCGGTTTGCAGTATTCCGCCCAAAACAAACTTGTTAGCGCAGGATTTAGCGACAACTGGAGTTGGACGAAATTCAAACACAATTCCATCTACAACATACTTAGAACCGTCACTAGATGAAGTTGTTGAGACCCAAGAATTTTCCTTAATTGAGCTAGTGAGTTTCTTTGTTTGAACGCATTAATGTTGGCAACAGTTCTGCTAATATTATGATTCTTTGATAGTAGTTACTAGCTGTAAAAGTTGTTCTGACATTTAAATATCACTATTAAAAATAGGGGTTGATCGTAGAGGGGTGAAAATATAAAACTATAAATATAGTTCTATTCTCAATTTGAACACAATCAAGTCTCAAGTTAACAATAAACAAAAGAGTATATATGTGTGTGTAGATGGTCGAGTGTGTAATGTTTTTTATCGTTCTAATGTATTTTTATGCATAATTATAATAAAATATTTGCATTCTGCACTCCTTCTCTTTACAAAGTATAAGTGTGGGAAATTTCATACTCCTTCGACCTCGTAATTTTCTTAAAAAAGGGTACATAATGCGAAGCGCTATAAATTAAAACTTACGCATTAATTTAAAGCGCTTGCGTTCCGGATGGCGCAGTATAGGCCTCTCACGCGCTTAAGGTCGCCGGAAAACGATGAATGCGAGCCTATCACCGGCATTTATGAAGATGCTTGGGGGAGGCCTATGTCCAGCAGTGGATCACAAAGAAGATGTACAATCTTACATACACAATAAAATAAACACCTAGAAAAATACATATGATTGACATCTACTCGATGTGAACACTACATGCTGGCCATGACCCACTACTGAGTCGTGCCTCCTCCAAATTCATGGAGGGTAATTAGCCTACTGTGCCACGCTGACAAGACGGGTTGGCACAGGGTTCGTATCAAGTTTTCCTTCTTTTGCGGCTGGTGATCTCCCATTTCCCTTAGTCGCCTCTTACGACACGCTCAGGAAAGCATGTGGTGACCTTGTGTATTCTAAATCCGTCACCACACGGATCCGTCACCACTCATTACTATCACTATCACTACATGTTATAAAACAAAGTCACTGTCGTCTGTCCGTCCCTATGTATGCTTAAATCTTTAAAAGTACGCAACGGATTTTGAAGCGGTTTTAAATAGATAGAGTGTTTCAAGAGAAAGGTTTATATGTATAATACATGTATAGCCGGGCCGTGTCGCTAGTAAAAAATAATAGGTTTTCTAATAGCTACATTTAAAAATTAAAATTACATGTGGTTGGACTAAAAAAATTCTAACCTAAGCTATTTAGAAAGCCTGTAGGAGTATATAGATTACAAGAATGATGTAACTAACATAGCAGCAGCACTTAATGCTTCAGCAAGATCAAATTATGAGTACTCCGCATGATGGATGCGTGGCCATTAATTACATAGCTGCATCATCTTATAAGCAGTTAGCCGGATAATTAGAACATGACAAGGAACAAAATACATCAATATTTTGGTTCTGCGCTTACCTTATGCTTAGTAGTCTAATGTTATCTCAAGAATTGGTACAATTATTTATTTTTATTATTATTTATTTATTTAAATTTTAAATGAGTCAAAATCAAAATGTTTTAATTCGAATAAATTGTTAAGAAATTTTTCATCATGATTTCTTAGGTTTTCGCGATTATTACACATTGAAATTAAACACTTTTTAACGATTTTATCGCATGTATTTAATTATATAATTCCCGACGTTTCGAATGTAATATACACGCGATAAATCCGTTATCTCGGTGACGGCCCGGTGACGGCGGCGGTGGACAAACGGCCTTAGGGTTTCGCAATTATTACTTATTGAAACGTCCGTCGTTAATAAAAGGGGGTGGAGTAATCTATCATCTTATAAGCCTTCAGCGTAAAACTACATAATATAGAACTAAATGACGCCTTAGGCCGTTTGTTCACCGCCCGCCGTCACCGAACCGTGTCATCTCGTTCTCGGTGACGGCCCGGTGACGGCGGCGGTGGACAAACGGCCTTAGGGTTTCGCAATTATTATTTATTGAAACGTCCGTATGGTGACCGATTTAAAGTACACAATGTCACCAACCCATACCACCCTGAGGGTTTTTAAGAGGCGACTAAAGAACGCAAGAAGAAGATCACCTAGCTGCAAGAAAATGAAAACTTGGTACAAACACTGTGCCAACCCGTCTTGCCAGCGTGCTGGAGTAGGCTAATGTCCCTCTATGAATTTGGAGGAGGCGGCCTGACTGTAGTGGGTATTTTATGGGCTGAAACTTATTGAAATTAAACACTTTATAACGACTTTATCGCGTGTATTTTACATTAATTCCTGACGTTTTAAGTGCCTTGCAGCAGTCTAGTTCACATTTTTCATCCGTAGAACACTCAAAACAAATCTCTTAGGTTTTTTTATCGCAATCGGCCCACGAACAGATTGGCAAGTCACGAATAAAATATAACATATCTTTTTGCTGTGTGTTAAAAAGAGAAGCAAAATAACAAAACGGTCTAATAAAAGTTCAACATTGAAATTAAACAATTTTTAACGGATTTATCGCGTGTGCGTTCTTTTATGATTTGCAGTCGTCGTGATCGCGGGAGGGACTAGCTAACAGTTGTCTTCAAGAGTACAAAGAAACAGTTCAATCTAACGCCTATACTTTTATTTTACTGTTAACATACTCAACTTTCTTCGTGCAGTCTGTCCTTTTATGGAACGCACTTCCCCTCGAAATCAGGATGGCTGACAGTCTTCTAACGTTTAAATTCAAGCTACGTAACCACTTTTACAATAAGCTCATTATGTCTCAAGTTTAGTGGAATATATATTTATGTATATTCGGTATGAGTATGTATCTTTTATAAAAGCACTTATGTATTTACGTATATTGTATATGTATGTTTATTTATTTATGTGTATTTATTTTAAGTAATTTATGTGTTTAGGTTAAGATTGATCTATATCACTCTTTTCGTATCCAGCCATTGCATCTACCGTAGGCCCCTCTCTGCACCACCCAAAGGTTGACTGGGAGAGAATGCCTCTTGGCATTAAGTCCGCCTGTGTAAATATGTTTGCATGAAGTATTAAAATAAACATTCACTGTGCATGAAATCTCTCACGGTGTCCAGAAGTCTTGATAAATTTAATGACTCATAGAGCATTTGGCAGCTACCAACCATACTCTGTATTGCAATTTAGGTGATTTTTAATCTCAATAGCCTGCCGGATCTTTCTTGGGATGTAATAATATCAAAAGTCATTAAAAGTTCAACATTCGAGTACTGATCTAGTTGAACGCGACCAATTCTTGAACCAAAATTGGAGAAAAACTACGGAACTTGGACAATGCGCGTCCAAGCGCAACTATTATAGAATAACTTTAATGAGAAACTGTGAAATATGTTGTACGCTATTTTCAACCGTCTTCGAAAAGGAATAGGTTCGTAATTCGTTTGTATGTTTTTAAATTATTATTTTTCGCGCATATCTCCGTGTTTTGGAAACGAATTAAAAAAAATCTTTTATTCGATTGGTCCGATTGGTCCCATATAATTATGTATTACCGATATCGGTTCAGTACTTTGGTAAGAAAGCAAATTTTATATTATTTCGAGTACTCAGCCCTTATACGACTTACTTTGTATTTGGCATTGGAAATAAAGGTATGCTTAGATGGTTTGGTAAGCTTAATAAAGGTATGCTTAGATGGTTTGGTATGCTTAATAAAGGTATGCTTAGATGGTTTGGTTTGCTTAATAAAGGTATGCTTAGATGGTTTGGTATGCTTAATAAAGGTATGCTTAGATGGTTTGGTATGCTTAATAAAGGTATGCTTAGATGGTTTGGTATGCTTAATAAAGGTATGCTTAGATGGTTTGGTATGCTTAATAAAGGTATGCTTAGATGGTTTGGTAAGCTTAATAAAGGTATGCTTAGATGGTTTGGTATGCTTAATAAAGGTATGCTTAGATGGTTTGGTATGCTTAATAAAGGTATGCTTAGATGGTTTGGTAAGCTTAATAAAGGTATGCTTAGATGGTTTGGTATGCTTAATAAAGGTATGCTTAGATGGTTTGGTATGCTTAATAAAGGTATGCTTAGATGGTTTGATCATACTGAGAGGATGAGTGAAAGTAGACTTACGAAAGAAATATATAGCGGAAGTGTGAATGGGAACGTTGGAAGGGGCAGGCCAAGAATTCCATGACCAAATAGGTGATGTCCTAAAGAAAGGTTAGGTCAGAAGCACCGTAAACCGACGAGCATGCATGGAGAGGTTAATGAAAGTGGAAGAAGCGAAAGTTGTGAGCCAGGATCGTAGCAAGTGGAAGGATGTGATCTCTGCCTACCCCTGCGGGAAATAGGCGTGACTTTATGTATGTATGTATGTACTGCTGAGTCGCGCCTCCTCCCATCACATAGGGGGGTAATTGGCTTACTATGGCACGCTGGCCGGACGGGTTGACGGTTGTCACAGGGTTTCGTATCAAGTTTTCCTTCCCATGCGGCTAGGTTTCCGGAGTTTTCATATCTTTTCGTCGGCTCTTACGACACCCTCAGGATGGAATCGGGTGGTGACACGGTGTATTCTAAATCCATCACCATACGGATTATCCTTAGGGTCAGCGCGCACTATCGGAGTGGCGGCGAAGAGGCTTTTTCAGTAGCAATTTAATTTCAACCTAAAGCGCTTCGGAATACGACTGTATTTAGAATACGCTCGCCGCGCGTCGCTCGACGCGCGTCGCTCGCCGTCATTGTATTTCGTTGTACAGAATACAGTTGTATTTAGGTTGATATTAAATTGTTACTGAAAAAGCCTCTTCGCCGCCACTCCGATAGTGCGCGCTGACCCTTACACGGCACGTTTGGGACGCCGCAGGTTCGCGACGATGCATTCTACTGTGGCGTCCCATCTAAACTCCGACCCACTCACAAAAACCCAAGGAGTTTCCGGACTCTCCTGATTCAGTATTACGGGATCTCCAATCCTTGAATTAGGGTACGTGCTCCACCGTTCATGATACTAGCGGTGGATCATCTGTTGACCGGCAGTTTGATAGTCCCACCACTTATATGATGCTATGACTACTCCGTGTGGTGACGGATTTAGAATACATAGTGTCACCACCCCATTCCATCCTGAGGGCGTCGTAAGAGCAGACTAACGCACAAGACCTAGCCGCAAGAGAAGGAAAACTTGATACAAAACCTGTGCCAACCCATCTTGCCAGCTTGGCACAATAAGCTAATTTCTCTCCATGAACTTGGGCCGACTCAGTCATCACGAATGATGATGATTATGACTCAAACTAGAATCATTTATTTCAATTGAACCTATTTTTACAGGTGTTTTTGAAAAGTCAAAAGTGAAGTTAGGAATCTAGTTGCTTGTTCCAAAAAGTAGATCCTATGGAGAAGAACAGGCAAGAAACTCCATGGACACTCTTTATAACATATTTTCTGTTACAAACATCTGATTGGGTTACATTGATTTCGTGTTTATTTATAGTAAGCTTAAATAATTTATTTGTTTTTCTGTTTGTGTATTAAATAAACATCATAATGCTTAAAAAAAAAAAAAAAAAAATACAAAGCTATGTAGGTATGTCAATAGCAGTTAAGGGATGACCGGCCAAATGGCGGCACCCGATCACGAGCATGACGCACTTATATAATTACCGGTAGTTTATGGGTCTCGAAGGGCAGGTGGTAATCACGCCGCGTCAATGATTAATCTTAGGAGTGCTGGTCCTTGTAAGGGTCATGGCTTATTTTTGTTACGAAAAGTATTTTTTTATTTGCATGTAAACATAATTTTGGAGACAAGGCGACAAAAATTAGTCTTTGTATAGATTTATTGGCCTTTCAAATAAAATTGAATTCTCAACGAGCAATCTCCAAGCAGACAATTAAACAAAAAGCATTCAACCCACAAATGAACCTTTTTAAATTGGACTTTATATGTCTACGTTTAAAGCAGAGTATTGCAAAGCGCCAGTCTTATATTTAGTAGTTTTAAAGGCAAAGTTTTACGTCATTTAGTGTTGGCGCTTGCAGTGCTATTAACTTGTTAAGTGCATTAGCGCCTGCAAAGACCTCAGTAATCGCTGATTCAGTTGCTCCAGATCGAGTTTGCTCTGATAAACCAGGCGTAACTTCGTCAAAGATTTCTTGCTCCTAATACCCTGAAAGTAGTGCTTGGTTTTGAGCTAGTTACATGTTTAGTTAGTCCTAACCAACCATACTAAATACTCTGTGTGGTGACTGATTTAGAATACATAGTGGCACCACCCCATTCCATCCTTAGGGTGTCGTAAGAGCTGACAAAAGGAAATGACAAGGCTGAAAACCTGGCTGAGTAGCAGTCGTTTCAGTCTATGGCGACCCACTACTGAGTCGGGCCTCCTCCGAATTTATGGAGTGAAATTTGCCTACTGCGCCACGCTGGCAAGACGGGTTGGCACAGGGTTTGTATCAAGTTTTTCTTTTCTTGCGGCTACGTGATCTGCCTCTTGCGTTCTCTTAGTCGCCTCTTACAACACCCTCGGGATTGTATGGGTTGGTGACACTGTGTATTCTAAATCCGGTCCGGTTAATTCTAAAGTGGTTGGTAGTAGTAGTAACTAACCATCGATTTTTTACTGTGTTCCATTCGAATTAAACCGATTACTACTATCGTGATTATAATACGTATACTGTTTTCATTGGGGTCTGAATCAGTCTGACCTAATTTGTCTAACTACCAGTATTTACACGTAACCATTGCCGCCCATAATATGACACCCGGTAATTGGTTAAACCAGTTGTCAATTTCCACGTTACTGATATCGACTGCCAGGTAGCCTTTTGCGTCTGTGTGTTATGCATTTATCCTGTGTACTAACTTTTTTGAATTTTGTTTTTAATAATTACTTTAATACCTGTTACCCTAGGCTTGCGTATGCCTGGTGCCCTGTCATGTGTACTGGCTGGGCACCAAGGAGTTCATCTCCAGTGTTGGGTCGCTCCAGTCGGAGCCGGGACTGGTTTGGGGGTGAGCATGAACCTCTTTGCTCCCCCCCCGCGCCCGTCTCATGGTGCAGATTCTGGGCCCACGGACGGTTCTGCGCAGGAAGCACCCCGGGGATGTTTAGTGGGTAGGCCCCCAGTGGGGGAGAGTCCCACACGCCCCTCGTCGGTCCTCCCCGGGACCGACGGGGATAGTCCATAAAGAATTTTACCCCAGGCACCGAAAAAAAAAAAGGCTTGCGTGTGCCGGAATGCAACGCCAGGGTCTAAGATGGACCAGGCAATTCAAGGAATGTCGGGCAGCGGCTCTCACATGCACATGATGAGACGAAGCATAGTAAAACTGCTGCCGGACTTGGATGTGTGGGTGGAAGCTAGCCGTGCGGACCATTACATCCTACCACAAAGTGTGATGGGTTTTGTTGACTTTTAAAACCGTGTTATAATATACTGACCTGTCCCCACAAGGGTAAACTCAAATTAGCGTTGAGTATCAGTGTATAGTGTGGGAAAATTAAATGACTTTAAGTTCCTTAATGGAGTACTTGGTCGTAGAATCCAATGGTCCGCCCGGCTAACTACCACCCTCACACCGAGGTCCGGCGCCAAGCAGTTTTACTGTGTTCCATCGTGTGTACGTGATAGCCAGTGCCCGGTAGGGCCTTTCTTTGAATTGCCTGCTCCATCTCAGACCCTGTCATTGCTTTCCATCACGCAAGCCTAGGGTCAAACGCATTCAGGTCACTGATAAAAAAAAACATATTCCGAGGTGGGGTTCTGCAACGCCAACATGTCCTTAAGTCATTATGCTTATTTTGTTACAGGTAAGTTTAATGTATGCCGAAATCAGGCTGGAGGTCATCTTTTGACGAGTTTTCCTAGTGCATCGTACTGAAACACCTTTTAGCACAAGATCGGATAAATTGGCAAAGCCCGCGGAAATCTGTGGATATTAGTAGCTGGTAAGTTCGTAGTTGGTAACTGGTAAGTTATCCTGGTCAAATATACAAGGTGACTTTTTGTATAGTGCAAAATATGAAAGTATTAAGTAGAATTACACAAATGACACCCAGACTCAGAGCAAGTACATCTGGTATACACAAAGGCACTTGCTCGACCCCGAAATCGAACCCGGGTCCCACCCAACCCCTAGTCCAACGAGGTACATTTTTTAAACTAGGTTATATTTTGGATGAAATACCCCTTCCACCCATTTGCGCTTACAGTTGCACACGCGCGCTTACATGTATCATATACGTATGGGTATTTAGGTATGCCGCCACAGTGACATCATAACTACGTTAAGTTTACAAAGTACGTAATACCCATCATATTACGGCTGTAATTAGAATGTCAAGTGCAGCCCTCTGGCGGTTGGCAATTGAGTTATTGTATTTAATAATTAAACCATTCGCTCTTTTGAATCAAGACTGATTGTAGCCGGAACATAATTATTCTTCTTGGGCTTTTGATAATTCTGGAGTTCTTGCTCCTAGTGACTAGCTACCACTGCGGGACATAGGCCTCCTCCAAGGATTACCACGAAAGACGGTCGTGTGCCACCCGCATCCATCGCTTTTCGGCGACCTTCACCAGGTCGTCGGTCCACTGTGTGGGAGGCTTAGCAGCACTGCACTTTCCAGAACGCGGTCGCAACTCGAGGACTGTTATGCCCTATTGGGCGTCACTCCTGAGAACTATGTGCCCTGCCCATTGCCACTTAAGTTAGGCAATCCTGAGGGCTATGTGGGTAGGTCGGGTTCTTCTGCGTATTTTCTCATTTCGGATTCGATCCCGCAGGGACACTCGGAGCATAACCCTCTCCATTGCCCTTTCAGTGACTTAGAGCTTTTTGATGGAGCCCATAGTAAGCGACCACGCCTCTGTACCATATGTCATCACCGGCAACACACATTTAAGAAAGACTTTTGTGTCGTACCAAAATGCACACAAGGGGCTTGTTCAGTACAGAAAAATGGGAGTACTGTTGAGGAGAATCCTAACCATCCATCCTAGTCAAAGCAAAGTTATATTAAATTATATCAAACAAGCTTTTCGATGGAATATGCTCATAATAAATACATCTTACGTTTTTTATTTGAAAGCTCCTTGTAGCTAGCGTATGCAAAACTGCCTGGCCTTGGTAAATAGTTTTCCGCCAAATTTTTCAATTTATGTTATACTAGCGACCCACCCCGGCTTCACACGGGTGCAATGATGAACTTATAAAAAAGGGACAGACGACAGCGACTTTGTTTTTTAATATGTAGCCACTATATCCTGATGTGTCATATTAAGAGTTACAACTTATTTGAGAGTTGTTTGTTAAATTATAATTGATTTTGTCATAAGTAATTATTTCCTGTTTTGTTATCCTTATCAGTAAATAGACGTTAAGTCTACAAAAGTCGATTTAAGGAGACTCATTAAGTAACCAATTAGTAAAGCAACCTTATTCAGTTAGAAATATAGCTGAATTTACATAAAAAAAACATCATTAATAATTACCAGCTTCTTGTATTACCCCAGGTCTCGATATTTCGTAATTAAACGAAATAAGTTACTGTTATTTATTTAACCTTAATTTAAACTTCAGATTAATCTCAAAGCATTGAATAGGCCAGTATAAACATTGTCTCAGTCGAACAATGAATCATTAAGACGGTCTTGAATCTACAAGAAATTTGGTTTTAATAATAATGTAATATAGACAATCAACTTTACAATAACTCAAGATTAGCTTTCAAAGGTTGTTACATTTTATGCTTTATTTTATTTTATTAATACAGTGCTAATTATAACCAAGTGTTTATTTTAATTTGTTTTAAAACTGTTTTATGTGGTTGGCGTGAACATTATTAAAGTATCTAAAAGTTTCACTAGGTCTCTAATCAGGTCATAGAATCATATTAAATAAATAACCGGACAATATGTCTGGCTCATAACTATTTGGAGTATAACTTTTTTTTAAACACCTATTGATGTATCTGAAGTATTTATTACACAAAAAATCACGCTGTATATGCCTGCAAGAAGGCAGCATGCTAGGACATCTTTTAATAATGTATGCAATTTTGATTTGGTTATCTTCAATTAAGATATAATAATAACAGTGATTGACTAGCACACCTTTCAGGCAAACAAAAGGGTGTCCAAATTTTTACAGATTTTGTAGCGATCTGTTGGACCTTGAACTCAATAGATATTTTAGGTTTTCCCGATCTTGGCACATACGGTAAATTATTTTACAGTCACAAATATGCCTTTTGATAAGTCCTATGTCCTCACTTCAACTGGCTATCGTATTTTTGTTAATCCTTTACATATTACTTCTACTTCTCAGCTCATAAATCACCCACTGTTGAGTCGTGCCTCCTCCAACTACATTAATGGTAATTAGCCTAATGTACCACGTTGTCCAGACGGATCAGACATAGAGTTTCGTGTCATTTTCTTTCGCTTGCGTCTAGATTTTCGGCCTTAACAATTCCTTTTGTCAGCTCTTACGACACCTTCAGGATGAAATGAGGAGGTGACAAACTCAAACTCAAAAGGAACTTTATTTACGTAGGTTTCATCACAAAACTCTTATAAATCGTCATATTTATAAACACCATTATCATCTTACGGCCCCTGTCCCACACTAGGTGGTAGTCTCCACACACACCTATCAGTCGTCATACCTACATTCACACCTTTCACTCACTCCTAAAATCCCTCCATCTCCCCTGCTCGCTCACAATCCCTGCGTTCACTCACATTCATGCTGAAACTACCACCGTTTCGGTAGAGCCGGCAATAAACTGTAGTTGCTTTTTTTAAATTATTGGTCTTGTTTACAAAAAGCAGTAAACAGCATAGTGAGAGCAAGTTCGCAAGATGAGAGAAACACGCTACACGTTTACGAAATGAATGACGGATAGACCTTGATAGGGCCAATAAAAAAAAACAAATCCGCGATTAAAGGTCTCCATTGCGATGTACGACATGATGTATTCTAAAGCCGTCACCACACATACTCGTATCAAAATCGATTTATTAGACACATATACATCTCAAACTTAGTACACCATTTTCTTTGTTAGCCCTTGAAACGGTGTTACATTGAATTTCCACAAACAAAACCTGACGTACAATGCAAATAAGCGGAGAGAGCGGATTTGATTGTATCTGGTTTGTTTCGAGTCCATTGTTAGTCCCGTCCAAGGGGAAACGAAGCTGATAAGTATTGCCGTGTTGCCAATTTTACAATTGCAATACAACAATAGGACTGTCAGTCTTTAATACCGAGGTTCAAGGTTTGTTCAGCACAGATCTTTTGTCATCGTGACCCACTGCTGAAACGAGCCTCCTCCAATTACATGGAGGGAAATTAAACTACCGTGCACTCTGACCACATGTGTTAGCACAGAGTTCATATGCCAGTTGTTTTTATTTTGACAACGCTTACGACACAATTAAGATGGAATGAGTTCTAAATTCGTTATATAAACTTGACAAAAAACTGACGTGCTGCTGAATGGGCGGGTTATTAAATACTAAACACCAGTTGTCTTGTCTTCTATTGACAAAGGTCTCGTAAAACAAAAACACAAGGTTTTAAATGTACTAGTCATCGTCATTTAAATTGTAGTTCTATTTTCAAATTGACTACAGATTTTAACAATATTATGTATGCTCACTTCGAATGGCTATAAGGTTTTTGTTCACCCTATATTTAGCTGAGCGGATTAAGTTCCGTACTCAAAGCTGTGCTCAAAGTACGTCTTAGTGTTGAATTTCAACTAGATGCTAGCTAACATAATGTAGTCAGATTACCAACACTGGAAGATTTATTTTAGCTCCTATTGCTAGAATCTAATATTTCTAATTGTGATGATGTCTAAGCTTTTTGCGATCATTACACATTGAATTTTTTTTAATTGAAAATTGATTACACACTTTTCGTTGCAAATCCGTTAGATTTATTGCGTGTATTTTACCTTATAAATTCACGATATTTCTGCAAGACTTCAAAACACAAAATTATAGGCCTTAGATTAAACTGATTCTTTGTAGTTTCAAAGACAACTGTCATCTAGTCTCTCCCGTGACCATGAATAAGTTTTTTTTTTATATAGTTTATTTTGTGACACCACCACAGACTTGTAGTCCGTGTCCTTTTAAGCAATGAATGGTAATTATTTGCTCTTCTTTTTTTTCCTTTCGTCTGTCGTACCCAGCGCCTTGGCATCTGGGACATTGGTGTTTCATTGACACGAAACGTCAGAAATTAAATATTGTAATTATCATAATTATACGCGATACATCCGTTAAATAATTTGGCCCGCGTGGCACAGTAGGCCCTTCATGTAACTGGAGGCCCAACTCAGCAGTGGGTCATAAATGGACTGAGTAGTACTTAGTAGTAATTATGTCCAACATCTACCAAAAAAAAACTAATGTTAAAAAAAAGTTTTTATCTATATCAGCATTGCACCCCTGCGAAGCCGGGGCGGGTCGCTAGTTGTTTTAATAAATAATAAATATCCTTGGACATTTCACACAACGCCATCTCGTCCCAAGCTAAGCAACTTAATGCTTGTGTTATGGTAACAAGATGGATGATAAACTACTTATGTACATTTTTTTTGTAAATACATATATATTATAGAAAGAAAACACCCAGACCAGGAACAAATACTTGTAGGTCGTACAAATATTTCTTCCGTGCGGGAATCGAACCCTTTTTTTGCATGTTATAAAATCCTTTGTGAACTATACACACCTACAAAGGCCAGTAATCCACACTGGTGTCGGAATCTGGTTCGCCAATCAGTGATTTAATCCCCATACCCACTAAACATTCTCCCGGTGCACCAGGGATGACATTCTAGCAAAGTAGACATGTCTTATAGTCTTAATAAAACTATAGTAGTAGCTTTAAATAGTTTTTAATAATACATTAAGTACACTTAAGCAGTCTAAACTAGTTTTTTTTTAACACTAGCTGAGTCCCGCGGGTAACGCCACGAGGCGAAGCTAGTCTAAAAAAAGTAGCATAATTTACTCAGTTCCTTTTAACATCAGCTACACAGATAGTGATTAGCCGGAACAAACAGACAGTCAGACAAAAATAAAAAATACAATTATTTTGGTATATGTACTGTATAAACATACTTATGCATTCAGTATAATTTTTATTTAACCACCACACAACACACCAATTTTATTTATTTGTATGTATAGATGTAATTCACACACAAGTGACACCCAGACTCAGAGCAAGTGCACTTGCCTGACCCCGGAATTGAACTGGGATCCCGTGATCCGAAGGCAGCACATCCAACCCCTAGACCAACGAGGCAGTCAAAGTTATTGTGAACCCTGTATATTTTACTTGTTTGGTAAAAATAATGAAACAAACGTGACACCTGAAATAAAAGAAAATATCATTTGGCTGAAAAGTTCATTGCAAACTTGTAGGTTTGTTCCGAGTGAAAACGGATTTAGAATATATACTGTCGCCATCCCATTTCATCCTGAGGGTGTCATAAGAGAGAGAGAGAAAGAGAAGGAGATACAGAGAGAGAAAGAGAGGGAACACTTGATACGAAACCCTATGCCAACCCATCTGCCTAACGTGGCAAAGGCTGGTTACCCTACAGTTGAAGGAGGCCCAACTCAGCAGTGTAAGTAGAAGTAGTAGTTTTATTAGGTACTAGCCTGGCCCGGCTTGGCACGGGTGCATTTATGCATGTAATATACATATAAACCTTAATCTCAAATCACTATATATTAAAAAAACCGCTTCTAAATCCGTTGTATATTTAAACATACATAGGGACGGACAGATGACAGCGACTTTGTTTTATACTATGTAGTGATTGAAATAATTTATTTCCTGGCAAGACTTATCTTCTAAATTAAAATTCTTATTTCACGCGGAATTTCAATTTCTAGCTACTTTCATTGTTTTCATTCGCAGAATTCTTCATTATCTTTCCATTTCGTATACTTTCTAGATTAAATAAAGCATCGGGATTTATATGTTTGATTTATTTCACTTTTCGAATTGCAAAAAACAAAATAATGTTTCAATAAAGTTTCTGGACTCACGCGACTTGTATACAGAGTTGATATGACAGAGGAGCATTAAATTACACTACGTATACTATATGTGATTAGTATGAATTCGCAGCGGAAAAAAAAACCACGTGTGAATAATAATAATTTGAAATTTTATAAAAATATCACTATCACTACATAGTATAAAACAAAGTCGCTGTCGTCTGTCCGTCCCTATGTATGCTTAAATCTTTAAAACTACGCAACGGATTTTGAAGCGGTTTTTTATAATAGATAGAGTGATTCAAGAGGAAGGTTTTTACGTATAATACATGCATAATTGTACCCGTGCGATGCCGGGTCGGGTTGCTAGTTTTACAATAAATTAAAATTCTTCATGTGGTGATGGATTTAGAATACATAGAGTCACCACCCCATTCCATCATGAAGGTATCGTAAGAGCTGACAACAGGAAATGACAAGGCCGAATACCTAGCCGCAAGAGAAGGAAAGCTTGAAACGAAACCCTTTGCCAACCTGTCTGGCCAGCGTGACACAGTACCAGTTTAATAATAATAACGATAGCTAATTGGTTGGTTTGCACAAGAAACCATGTAATTGAAATCAGATTCAGAAAAACATTGATATCGCACTCATACTTCAAGATAAAAAAACATGGATTAAATGGACGGATGTACTCGTATATTATAAATATCCTTGGACATTTCACACAACGCCATCTCGTCCCAAGTTAAGCAACTTAATGCTTGTGTTATGGTAACGAGATGGATGATAAACTACTTATATACATTTTTTTTTGTAAATACATACATATCATAGATAGAAATGACACCCAGACTCCGAGCCAGTGCCTCTGGTTTAGACAAAGACACTGGCCCGACCCCGGAATCGAACCCGGGACCCGTTGATTCAAAGGCGGCACATCTGACCACTAGACCAACGAGGCAGTCATATGTGATAGATTAAAAAATACATATAAATAACAAGATACTTACAAGCGAGCAGAGCAGACATCGAGTAAAATGGAACAATACATTCCATATTGAGTAATATTGGAAAGGCAACGTTATACAAGAGAACTCCTAGCCTTCCAGAAACCATCATCAATGCTAGTGCCAGTGTTCTGAAAAAAGGTTTTATTTTTATTTTTTATTTTATAAAACGAAACCCCTGCACTAGGTATAACCTGTATCGCTGGGGCAGTTTACAAACCTGTAATTCACGAACACAAATCCAGACACGACACCCAGACTCCGAGCAAGTGCCTCTGGTTTAGACAAAGACCCACGGAATCGAAACCGGGACCCGTTGATCTAAAGGCGGTATTAATATCAGCCAAAAATGTTTAAAAAACCAATAATCTTTAAAAAATAAAAAGATATGCATGAAGCTGGCGGAAAGCATCATGCTTTTGGGTAAACTTTTGGCAGCGCCAGCCAAAGACAGTATTGCATGCTTTTTTTTAGAAAACGTAAAAATGTAAACGCATTTGGTATAACCTGTATTACGAGGGCTGTTTTCTAACATTTAATTCACGAACACAAATGACAAGGAATTCGGTTTTTTTTAATAAAAATGAACAGAGAACAAGAACTTCAACCAATAGGCACAAACAAAACTATCAATTTCTAACATTGATATATTCAAACATTTGGAAAGAAACATACAAAGGACAGGATGTAAGAAAAGAAGTAGACCTTACTCTATTCAATGGCGGACTCAGTCAAATCACACATAGATAGATCATTCATCCGTAAGTAACTCAATAGTAACTATTCAACAACGTATTGTAATGAATAGATGTTTAAGGGTACCTTTCCTCTGACGCAGTAAACACAGATTAAGAAAGGTTCCAGTTTTTTTAAATTTGGGATATATTTGAACTCCTCCAAATTCGTGGGGGAAATCAGCTGGCAAGACGAACTGCCTGAGTCAGCTATGCTACCTATCAAATTTTCCTTATCTTGGGTCTAGGTGGTCTCTTGCGTTCCATTAATCGCCTCTTACAACAACCTCAGGAGGGTAAGGGATGATGATATATAACAGAATAAAGCCAATACGCTTGCTGCGCGTGGCTCGGTATCGACTTCAAACCTGTCAAAAGGTAGCATACAATTGATAGCATTTTATTAGTATAAAATTATACGTTTTTTTCTGTATTATATTTATACTTTTTTAGTTTTTGAAGATGGTTTTTGAAACGTAGTGTTTTTTTTTTGTGTCCGTCAAAGTTTGTTTTGTAAACTACAGTAGGATTTTTTTGATTATATCAGGGATACTATAACATACTAAAATTTCATCGTCTACGTAAATAAAAGAGTAGGGACCAATTGGCAACTATTCTGCATATAACTAAAGAAAGAACGTAAATCTGATATATGAAATTCTCGTGTCACGGTGTTTTTATTGAACTCCTCCGAAATGGCTAGACCGATTTTCGTGAAATTGTGTGTGCATATCGGTTAGGAATCGCACAACATCTAGTTCTCATCCCCCTATATGTTAAGGGTGGTCCACCCCATTTTTTTATTTTTTGTCAAAAGTTTTTCATGATTCATCATACAAAACTACATTTGTACCCCCTATCTATATCATCATCAGTCTATTTCAGTCCACTGCTGGACGTAGGCCTACCCTATGATCAACCTCTACGATCAACCCCTATTTTTTAATAGCGATATATGGAAAAACACCTTCAGAATATAAATATCAGCGTAATCGGTGTACATACATAAAAAAAACAATCGATTTGGGCACTTACTCCTTTTTGCGTCGCTTTGACGGTCCGAAGGAAGCCATTGGAGCAGTGGCTTTAGAAAAGCTTACGAGACTGTCTATTAATAGCCATTGTCTATGTTCCAAGGTGTTATAGACAATAGGCTATTGATGCAGTGTCTTCCATGAAACTGGGAGCTACAGTAAGCCTTTACTAGGCCAAATGACATCAAATTCGACTGTGATCCTGGCACTCTAGGAAGATTGAATTGTCTATAACATTGCCCAGATCTTGTTCTGTTATATTCATGGCGAGATTCGTTTTGGAAATAACTTATGAACCAAAACAATAACGTTAAGTCATCCTACTAATAAACACGTCCGTGTGATGACGGATTTAGAATAGATGGTGTCACCACCCATTCCATCCTGAGGGTGTCATAAGAGCCGACAAAAGGAAATGACAAGACCGAAAACTTAGCCTCAAGAGACGGAAACCTCGATTTGAAAGGCTGTGTCAACCTGTCTCGCCACCGTGGCACAGTAGGCTAATTACCCCTCTTATGGGAGGAGGACTGACTCAGCAGTGGGTCATTTATGGGCTGAGTAGTAGAATATATACTAATATTATAAATGCGAAAGTTTGTATGTATGAGTGGATGGATGTTTGTTACTCCTTCACGAGAAACTACTGAATAGATTTTAATGAAACTGTACAATAATGTAGCTTATACATCAGATAACACATATATACTGCAATTTATAAAGATATTGTGTGAGTTTTCCAAAATATAGCACTACTAGCGACCCGCCCCGGCTTCGCACGGGTGCAATTATGACATATAAACCTTACTCTTGAATCACTCTAACTATTTAAAAAAAAACCGCTTCAAAATCTGTTGCGTAGTTTTGAAGATTTAAGCATATACATATGGACGGACAGACGACAGCGACTTTGTTTTATACTATGTAGTGATAGTGATAGTGAAGTGTGAAGAAAAAAATCCATCACTACGCGGGTAAAACCGCAGAGCGCTAAAATAATTCAATAATGTAACTTTCATCATCATTTTAGCTCATAAATGTCCCACTACTGAGTCAGGCCTCCTCCAGGTTCATGGGGGGAAATTAGCCAACTATGCCACGCGACCAGACGGTTTGGCTCAGGATTTGTATCAAGATTTCCTTGGCACATTCCACTACTTAGCCTCCGTGTAGTGGGTGGAGGCCCAAATCAGCATTGGTTCATTTATAGGCTGAGAAGTAAGCCACATATACCTTGCAAAATATTATACTTGCAAAAAGGAACTTTAGCATGCTGAGTTTTGATTTATTAGTAATTTTTTCGTCTACAACGCCATCTCGTCCCAAGCTAAGCAACTTAAGATGCTTGTGATATGGTAACGAGATGGATGATAAACTACTTATATACATTTTTTTTTTGTAAGTACATACATATTATAGATAGCAAACACCCAGACCAGGAAAAATTACTTGTAGGTCGTAAAGATATTTCTTCCGTGTGGGAATCGAACCCGCGACATGCTACGCAGCAGTCGATCGTCAACCACTGCGCCAACCGTGTCATAAAATGTTTTTTTTTTAAATTAAGCACTCTTCTTGATGTTAATCACTCTCGGATTTATCACGTGCATCTTACATTATTTAGTTCCTTTCAACATTTCGAATGCTTTGCAGCAGTCATGGTCGCAGGAGAGACTAGATGACAGTTGTCTTCAAAAGTACAAAGAAACAGCTAAAATCTATCGCCTATAATTTTGTTTTATTGATAACGCTCCACGCAGAAATCGCTCACGGTGTCCAGAGGTCTTGCAGATGAGTGTTGTGCTTGAGATTTAAGCAATTTAATGACTGGATCTCATGCAGGTGGTACCTGCCAACCATCCTCTCTATTGAAATTTGGATGTTTTTTAATCTCAATAGCGGATAATTCTTGAATTAAATAATGTAATATACACGCGATAAAGCCGTTATTTTTTTAAATTTTAATTTGTCTAAGCGCGATAATCTAAGTACCGGCCGCTGTGGAAATCCTTGGGGTGGCCTATGTCCAGCATTGGAGGTCTTTTGGCTGAAATGACGATGATGAATTTCAGAAATCAATAAGCATTCTTACCTCGTATTAGTTGGAAACACTTCAATCATGACAGTCTGATTCAAACTCAGCATGACCTGCGTAATAGCTATGCCAATAGCAAACAACGCCGTAGTAACCTCCATGGAGTCAGCCCAAAGCAAACCCACCACTGTTGCTATGGAGACGAAACCAGATGCAACAAGCAATGATTTCTTGCCCACTCTATTCACTAGTACTCCCGTGATAAAGTATGGTAGAAGGCTGACGCAGCCGATGATGATGCTGTTAATATAGGTTTTGTTACCGCTTTTCGCCTGTAAACAGATTTATCATCACAATTTGAGACCATAAATGAAAGAGGCCACAAATGGAGGAGGTCATAAATGAAGGAGACCTTAATGGGAGAGGCCATAAACGGAGGAGGTCATAAATGGATGAGGCCATAGATGCAGGAGGCCCCAAATAGAGAAGTCCTCATCCAAATTCAATGTGTAGTTTTCGCGTAATCCTAAAAACAATTATGACACCACAATTTAGTATTCTAAACAACATTACATTACAGAATACACAATGTCACCAAAACATACCATCCGAAGTGTTGCAAGAGGTAGATCACCCAGCCGCAGGAAAGGAAATTTCTACCACTTTTGAGCCTATAAAATGACCCCCTGCCGAGGTGGCCCTCTTCCAGTTATATGGAGGGTAATTAGCGTATTGTGCCATGCTGGCCAGACGGGTTGGCACAGAGTTTCGTTTGATTGTTTCCTTCTCTTGCGGCTAGGATGTCGGCCTTGTCATTTCCTCATACCGGCTCTTACGACAGATTGGGGATGAAATGCGCTAATTAAAAAAAATATTTAAAAAATCTTACTGGTATGCATATTTCTATTTCAGTGACGTTACTTATACTTTTTAAATCAGCCGTGTACTTATTCATGACGTCACAAAACCGTTGCTCTCCTTCAAACTTGTAGTGTTCCACTACAGTTGATAGCTGTGGAAACCATAACCTGAGCAGGTTGTATCTGAAACATAAAATATAGAAAATCCGTCTCTGTTTTTTAAAAAAAAACGTGCACCCTGTACTACGTATAACGTGTACCGTGAGGGCAGTCAACAAACATGGATTACACGAAGACAAAAAAAAACAGACTCTAGTGCTTCTAGTGTATACAAAGACACTTGCCCGGAATCCCGTGTTCCAAAGAGGCTAACAGGCTAACAATTTCATGGTGTTGGATGGACACACAGAAAATAGCGAAGGGGCTTGCAAAATAAAGGATTTGACTCTCCTACTCACACACGAAGATCTCTAAACAAACATGTAATTAACGAAGCAATTGACACTCAGACCCGGAGCAAGTATCTCTGGTTTAAACAAAGGCACTCGCCCAATCCTGGAATCGAAGCAGGTACCGTAGGATATTTTATCCTTTATTTTTATAAACTTTACCCCATGCTCCAGGTAAAACCTGTAACGCGGGGGCAGTTTACAAACATGTAATTCACGAACACAAATGACACCGAGATTTAGAGCAAGTGCCTCTGTTTTAGACAAAGACACTTGCCGGCCCCGGAATAAAAAAGGAACTTTATTTACGTAGGTTTTATCACAAAACTGTCATTATCATCTTACGGCCTCATCTTACCGGTTCGGAATGTTGCTCTACAGAGAGGAGCCGGCAAGAGACTATGGAGTCGCTTTGTTTTTTTTTCATCGAACCTGGGACCCGTTGTTCCAAAGGCGGGTCATCTAACCCCTACTTTTGCTCTGAGTGGCTTTAATTTCAACATTCATAATACATTAACCACCGTAGAGCACGCCAGTTTGGGGATGTCCATTAATCACGTGAGGTTTTGAAGCAGTTCGGCAAAAATCACGAAATATCACAAGGGGGGAGGGGGTATAGTAAGATATCACGTGTATTTATTTAACGCGTGATTTCTAAAACGAAAAGCGGCGTGTAGTGTAAGATTCTTTGTAAGTACTAAATAATACACGTCATTTTCACCACTCACCACGTATGGCCAAGGGGGAGGGAGGGGTTAAAAAGCATCACGTGATTAATGGACAGCCCGTGTTGTGCTGACTTTATTCCGCGGAATTACTTACGTGGCCATTATGATGATATTTGTGAAGCAGATCTTCGCCAGAGTCATCACTAATGGCTTCCTAAACATCGGCTTAATGTTGTGCAGGCCGACAACCAATTGATGACGTATATTAGTATCTGCTTCTTCGGCTTCGTCTAACGCGTATATAGATTTGTCTTTCCATATGTTTTTGAACTGAAATATGTATATCATCACTACATAGTATAAAACAAAGTCGCTGTCGTCTGTCCGTCCCTATGTATGCTTAAATCTTTAAAACTACGCAACGGATTTTTAAATACATAGAGTGATTCAATAGGAAGTTTTATATGTATAATACATGCATCATATTGTGGAAAACACTGATAAATTTAGGTGTTCATAATTGCAACCGTCCGAAACCGGGGCGGGTTTAGAATACAGAATGTCACCAACCCACACTATCCTGAGGGTGTCGTAAGAGGCGACTAAAGGATCGTAAGAGGCCGTATGAGAAGGAAAACTTGATACCCTGTGCCAACCCGTATTGCCAGCGAGGCACAGTAGGCTAATTTCCCCCCATGAATTTGGAGGAGGCCCGACTCAGTAGTGGGTCATTTATGGGCTGAAACAAACGAACGATTCTGATGAGACTGTGATGGACAGTGGACTGTGAGTCACAATAAAGTTCTATATATGACCAGTAGTCTGATGATAGTGATGATACACCATAGAACTCAGCTCATATCATCTAACTCCATAAAATCAACCACTGCTGAGTCTGATTAGAGTAATATTTTCCCATAAATCGTACTGTCTAATTGAGCGTCTCCTTTTAGAGTTATTTAGAATACTTAGTGTCGCCAGCCTGTATCATCCTGAGGGTGTCGTAAGAACCGAAAGAAGAAATTGACAAGGCTGAAAATCTAGCCGAAAGCTTAGCTCCGTCTGGCCAACATGGCAGAGTAAGCTAATGAATGACCCTTCATGTACCTAACTCCGAAGTGGAATGGAAAGTAGAAGTACGAGTAGATTTAAACCGCCTGGCATGCAATGTTAGAATTAAATTATCATTCATCAAAATTTATCATTCCCTTTTGTCGGCTCTTGCGACACCCTCAGAATGGAACTGGGTGGCGACATAATATATTCGTATACATATTATATCCGTCACGACACGGAACTAAAGAACTCTGAACTGTAATTATAATAGGCTATAGGGAACATTTTACCACATACCGGATAACTTTCAGCCGTCCTCCCAGTATTCTCCATGTATACTCGTATTAGTATCTCCCTCGCTTCATCGTACTTCCTCTGTGTGACCAAATACTTGGGGCTTTCAGGCAAAAACAGATACATGACACACGCGGCGAAAGACCACAGGGACACTATATACAGATAGAAGTTCCACGTGTGTAGTACTGAAAAAAAAGCGCATTGTTAGGCGCACCGCGTGGTAAAAAAGCGCACATTTTGCGAAATAAAAGTCGTAGGGTTGATATTACATGGCGGGCCAGGGCTGCCGTCACTAGCAGCGGAGGCTCGGCCAGGTCGGCGGGCCAGGGCTGCCACCGCTAGCTATGGAGGGCCGGCCAGGCAGGCGGGCACGTGCAATGACCCGCACGTGCCTCTCGGTGGGTTGGGGAGCTTCCTGAGCTCCCATCAAAGTGGGCCTACTTGTACAAGCGGGCCAAGGTCATACCACATCTTTGCGCCCCGGGGTCCCACATAACCTAGCTGGCGTATAGCGGTCAGGTATCCATGCGGACTTCCAACGTAAAAACAAGAAAGATTTAATATTACATTGCTATTTGGCTTCAAAATTGACAGCAAGGTACCTAAGTTTTTCAATTATTTACTTGTTAGACATATATTGCCTAGTTAGATTACTATATTAGCCGACAAAAGGTGATACAAAACCTTGTGCCAACCCGTCTGGCCAGCGTGGCACAGTAGGCTAACTACCCTCCATGTGACTGGAGGAGGCCCGGCTCAGCAGTGGGCCATCTATGGGCTGACTAGTAGTGCCAGCCGGACGGCTTGGCACAGGGTTTCGTATCAAGTTTTCCTTCTCTTGCGGCTAGGTTATCAGCCTTGTCAATCCCTCTTACTGGCTCTTACGATACCCTCATGATGAAGTGGGATGGTGACACTATTTATTCTAAATATGTCACCACGTGGACAAAACCAACAAGCCATATCCTAATAGCAGTGGAGTATACTTATATGTTTCGTCGCTCCTATTATTATTACTCCGTACATAGTAAGGCCTGCACTCAATTTTCCAACCGCTTAATTCGTTTTGAAAGTAATTTTTGTAACAGCCATGCAATTTAAATACGTAAATTTCTCAGCGAGGCAACCCTACTTTATCACACAGGGCGCGCAGAAACGGCGTCAGGACAATTACGAGAACGCAGAGAGCGTAAAGGAAAATGGCGGTTTTTGCCGAACGAAAGTGTGAACGCAAAGTTATCGCGGCCATATTTTAATAAGAATATGTCGGAGAGTTTCTGTTGACGGCTTTATGGGTAACCTTCCACATTGCCATGGTATCGAGAGTAAAATCTAGACGTCGTCGTTTCAGCCCTTAAATGACCCACTACTGATGCAGGCCTCCTCCAAGCTCATGGAGGAAAATTATAGCCTACTGTGCCACGCTGGCAAGACGCGTTGGCACAGGGTTTGTATCAAGTTTTCCTTCTACAAAAAAAATTAAAATCTAAAAAATCTAGTGTCTATTAAATCTCTTCCTAAAATCTAGTATAGCATAAAAATATTTATTTTCCGGAGCAATAGCAGCTTTCGGCATTAGGTCGAGCTTTCGATGTGAAACGATTCTCAAACTCAAAAGTAACTTCAGTCATGAAGGTTGTATCACAAAACTCAAATAAATCGTAAGGTTTAAAACTACCATCATCGTATTTCGGCCTTTGTCCCACGCTAGGTGGTAGTAGTGGTATGGAGAGACTCCTATCGGAATCATATATTCATGTCTTTTTATGCACGTTCTCATTTACTCAATACATCCATCTCTTTAGCCACAATCCCTACGTCCACACACATTCATACTGAACCTACCACTGGTTCGGAATCCGCCAAGAAACTCTGTAGTTACTTTTGTACATAATCTGTGCTGTTTAAAAACAGCAAGTTACATCATAGTGAGAGCGAGTTCGCTAGATGACAAAACACGCGGCATGTGTACAATTGGAAGATATTAGTGATGCACCCACCGACTGCGAAAGGAGCTTCTAAAAAACTATAACTAACCGATAAAATAAAATCTTCACCCTTCATCATCAAATACCTAAAGAACCAAAGTAGTAAATTTGTCTACAAATCAGACAGACTAAAAAGTTTAGATGAGTGTAGGCTCGACATCATCGCGGGCAACACAGAAATTTTATATAGTGAAAAAAAAATACAGGCTGTCTGGTAATATGCTGCACATATTGAAAGACTTGATATTTAATGGCTTATGACTATTAATATATTTAGGGTAGGATTTATGTACGACCTTTAATAGTGACAAATAAAAAGGAAACATTGACTTACTAATTAATGACTAAACCAATTTTACACCAATTCAACGAAATTGTTGTAGATTATGAAGAAAATGACTGACAAGTCACGCAAGCCACGTCTGTTTCGGAAAATCGCTGTTTGTAAACAATCAAGATAGATATTTATGCGCGGTTGTCCATTAATATATTAATATCAATGGAAAATTAGAAAACATTGTATTTACTTTTTTACAAGACATAGAATTGAGTTTTATATACCCTCTTGACTGTACATAAAAGTTTTTTTTTTTTTGGTTGACTGGAAGAGATTACTTTTTAATGATAAGGCTGCCAATTGTATGTTTTATATAATTTCTACTTTAAGCCATGTGTATGTCGCAAATGTACAATAAAGTGTGTTCTATCTATCTATCTATTTTACCAGTCACCCACTTTTATCAACCTATTGACGTAAGAACCCAGACAGTGCGATGAAAGACCAAAAGCAAAACCAATTACTCTATTTGCCCAATAAATCAAAAGTTCATTAACGCTAAGTTGATTAGAAATTGAATTACGAAACCATACTAGAGTCCCAAAAGTTCAGGCCGGAGCACGTACACCCGAGAATCACTTAAAGCTCATATATTTTTTGCAACTGAAATGTATAAACTCAATAAATAAAATCACTCTTTTATAAATAAAACAAACTTGTAATTCGTGAAAATACAGAATGGCGCCAATCACAAAAAACATCCCAGAAGCGTAGGCCGTGACATTCCATTTTTAAATTTGTTTTCGGCCAGCATTATATGTACATATCATTTCCTCTCTCACTAATTTCAAAACCTGACAATAAAATAAAACATGTTAATAAAAAAAAACTAAAAATACTTCTTATAACTAATTTCCTTATTTCTAGGTCTAAGTTCAGGCCCACTTGTTGATGGCCTTTCACACTGCACATTTTCTGAGTCCACCAACAAAGGAACATTTCCATTAGCTGGACTTAAGTCCTCCCTTGCCTCCACCCACTCTTCATCTTCCACTTCCACTTCTCTAACATTATCACAAATCGGTAAATCTAAACCAGTCACTTGATCATTGTTCGGAAGATATGAGGTAGGTGCAGGGTGGGAATGGACATTTAATGGGAAATCAACACTTTGAGTTAAATACGACCCGGTATATTTCAAAAGTTGATCAATATGTCTAACACACAAAACATTGAAGTCATTTACATAAACTTCAAACATTCTTGAACCAATAGATTTACGAATCGTACCGAGAACCCATTTCCCCTTTTTCGCAATATACCACTTAAGCCATACATAATCGCCTACTTGAAACGATCTAACGTTAATGAAACTCTTGTTAAAAGAGCTAGCATTAACAGGTTCCGCAATTTTGTTGGGCAACACTAAATCTAATTTACATTTCAAGTCTCGTCCCAGCATGAGTTTGGCTGGAGATTCACCAGTCGAGCAATGGATCGTGTTGCGGTAATGAAACAAAAATTCTAGTAACTTTTCTTCTAATTCACTGCCGGAGACGTTATCGTTAATTATACATCTAATCATTTTCTTACAAGTTTTAACAGAATTCTCAGCTTGGCCGTTGCTCGAAGGGTGATAAATAGGTGATGTTACATATTTAATGCCATTAGATGTACAAAAATTCCTAAATTCAACCGAGTTAATTTTGGCATCATTATCTGATACTATAGTACTAGGAATACCGTATCTGGATATCAAATATTTAATTTTATTCATTAAAGCTCGAGTCGAGGTGCCACAATTCATTTGAATGCATTCCAACCATTTGCTATAAGCATCTACTACGATCAGATAATCCTTCTGAGCTAAGGACATGTAATCAATGTGGATGCGCTGCCACGGCCCGGGCGGACGAGGCCAGGGCGCGGGAGGCGCTCGCGGTGGCGAACTGCGCACGGCCGTGCACGACGCGCACGAGCCGATGTACCGTTCAATGTCGGCATCGATACCTGGCCACCACATCCTACTGCGCGCGCTGCTCTTGGTTTTAACTATACCGAAATGAGCGGTGTGTAACTCTTTAAGCATTCGGACCCTGAAAATAGTAGGTATAACTATTCTATGACCTCTGAACAAACAACCATCAAATAACTCCAAATCTGATTTACAATTGAAAAACGGTTCGATATGACGGCACTTAATCTTACGTGGCCAGCCCTTATGCATGTACTTAATTACCGTTTGTAAAATTTCATCTTTACTTGTTTCCGATTTGATTTCATGAAAAGTGACCGGTAACGCATTGACATCTAAAAATGAAAGTAACGTTAAATCATCTTCGTCGGTGTCAGCCTTATAGGGTAGCGAGGAACGAGAAAAATAGTCGGCAACCGAATTATTATTACTCTTAATGTACTGAATTTCGTAATTATAGGCTGATAAAATGATCGCATATCTTTGCAAACGCGAAGCCGCTAAAACGGGAATACCTTTTTTACTTCCCAAAATAGATAACAGTGGACGATGGTCTGTTTTTAAAATGAAAGGCTTTTCACGACCATACAAATAGTCATGAAATTTTTTAACTCCGAAAACTATAGCAGTAGCTTCCTTCTGAATTTGGCTGTAATTTTTTTCACTCGCTGACAAAGACCTAGAAGCAAACGCTAGAGGCCGCTCTACGCCATTTAGATCTATTTGACTTAAAACAGCACCTAAACCAGATGGGCTTGCATCCACACAGAGCACAACCTGTGAGTCAGGGTTAAAATGAGTAAGTAAACGATCCGATACTAATTGTTGTTTGACAGACTCGAAAGCGCGCTGCTGCCGATCCCCCCAGTGCCATTTCGATTTGGCACGTAAAAGTTCGTGAAGAGGGTCCAACAATGAGGAAGCATTGGGAATAAAATTCCTGTAATAGTTTACCATACCTAAAAACCTTTTAATTTCAGTCACATTCTTAGGACAATCAACTTTTGAAATTGCTTCGACCTTATTCGGACACGCCCTTAAGCCATTTTTATCTATTATAAAACCTAAATAAGTAACACTTCGTTGGAAAAAAGCGCATTTGTCCTTTTGCAATTTAAGTCCAGCATCGCTTAATCGTTTAAAAACTTCATGGAGCCTTTTAATATGAGTCTGGGGACAGGAAGAGGAAATACAAATATCATCAAACCAACAACTAACACCTTCTATGTTACACAGTAAAGATTCCATTGCACGTTGAAAAATTGCCGGTGCATTGGCGAGTCCGTAAACCAAGCGAGTATATTTGAACAAACCTTTGTGAGTTGTTATAGTAGTAAGTTCCTGAGAAGATTCTGATAGCACAAATTGATTATAAGCATTGCTAAGGTCAATTTTACTATAATAGACCCCGCCCCCTAACTTGGCAAACACTTCTTCTATACGTGGCAATGGATATTTGTCAATCTGCAAAACTTGGTTTAACGTTACAGAATAATCTCCTGCGATTCTCACTTTGCCACCTTCTTTCAACACTGGTACGATGGGAGTGGCATAGTTTGAAAACTGTACAGGCACCAAAATACCCAGAGATACGAGTCTATTAATTTCTTCCTCTACTCGATGTTTTAACGCGAAAGGTACAGTACGTGGTTTAAAAAATTTTGGAGTTGCATTTTCTTTTAAAGTTAAAACGACTTCAAACTTATTAAACTTGCCCAATACATCAGTGAATAAATTAGAAAATGAATGTAGTAATTGTCGCACCTCGTTAACATATGGTTCGTTCGAGCTGACTAAATTATAATTTCTACAACAAAAACTTACGCCAAATTTCGACATAAAATCTCTTCCTAAGAGGGGGGGACCACCGTTTTTAACTACAATTATTTCCAGATCTTTAAATTGATTAAAATATGAGACTTTTGCTACAAAATAACCCAGTAGAACAACCTTCTGCCCTGTATACATATACATATTTAAATCACAACTGTGCAACAAAGAATTAGAAAAAAACTTATGATACAATTTATCAGATATTACAGTCCACCCAGCCCCAGAATCTAATTCCATTTTAATTTTAATATTATTTACAACAATATCTAAAGTCATTGGAGGATATTTAACATACCTTAAATTAAAAACTCCACATTTGTCACAACATGGAATAGCACCCTCCTCCTCCTTTTTATCCTTCCCTTCTTCGAAAGCAACATTGTGTAGAGTTGGATTCTTTGAAGGACAAACCTTCTTAAGATGTCCTTTCATTAAACATCGTTGACAGCGGTAATTTCTAAAACGACATTCACTAGTAGCGTGATTTTTATAACCACAAACTGCACATGCGTTCCAATTGTTCTCCGAATGACCAGTCTTCTTAACGGCTCCGGTCACCCGATAAACAGGCTCCACCTTAACACCGCAGTTGCTCGTTCCGAACACACCGCTGCTCCCAGCTGCATACAGAGCCTCTTGACGCGCGCACCGGGCGCTCGCGGCTTGCTGTGCCAGCTCCAGCGCTCTCGCAAATGTAAGCGTCGCCGCGTCTTGCTCGAACAGTCGGTCGCGTTCAGGTCCCGCGTTCAAACCAAGTACAAACTTGTCCCTTAATACAGAGTCGAGAGAGCTGCCAAAATCACAGTAGACAGCGAGACCCCTGATTCTCACCGCCCAATCGGCTATGTCTTCATCTGGTCTTCTGGTAGCCTGATAAAATTTTGCCCTATCAGCAAACCCGCATCTTTTAGGTAAAAAATGATTACCTAACACTGCTACCAATTCGTCGTACGAAACATCTTCAATTCCCTTCGGATGGACTAAATTTCGAGCCACACGATACGACTCGTCTGATAGGTGGGTAATCAAAACGGCTTTTCTATTCTCCGCACCGATATTATTTAGTTTGTGAAAAGCATTTAACCTGCTAACGAAAATTTCCCATTCCTGTGAATCATGTTTAAAAACTGGTATTTGGCCGATAAAGTTCGACATATTGTTAACACCACACAACACGGCACGTAACAGAAATAGAAAATAAAATATCCTCGTCGCCAATTGAAATGTATAAACTCAATAAATAAAATCACTCTTTTATAAATAAAACAAACTTGTAATTCGTGAAAATACAGAATGGCGCCAATCACAAAAAACATCCCAGAAGCGTAGGCCGTGACATTCCATTTTTAAATTTGTTTTCGGCCAGCATTATATGTACATAAAAATTTACTACTGTAATAAGAGTACAATGGGACTAACAACACTTGATCCATTTATTATGGCTGTTAGTACGGCCCACTGGGCGATGTTATACTTTTTTGGCAATCCAGTGATTAACAAACTTGCACGTTCTTTTCGGAAGTTTGTTGTTGGTAACCAAAGTGATTAGTGTTGGCTTAGGGGAGTATGCACCAGGCGTTTCATCAGCTCTTGAGCGACTATACAAGGTGTAACACAAACCCTATAGCCATAATGAAAGGACCTACTGGGCTGAGTAAGCCCATAAATGACCCACTGCTGAGTCAGGCCTCCAACTACATTTATGGTAATTAGCCTACTGTGCCACGCTGGTCAGTTGGGTTGGCATACGGTTTCGTATCAATCCCCCTCGACTGTGCTGCTACCTTGCCGTGGTGAGGGGGCCCACTGGAAACACACGGTGTCGTCCGGGTTTAGGCTCCGGGGATTCCTCTGTCTTCAGAGTTGCCCTGCGAGCCCTAAACCACTGCGGTGCACCGGTGTCCTGGGGTTGGCGGTCAATCTGGTTGATCACTAAGCCGAGGGCGGACGTGGCTTCCTTCTGCGAGGCCGTTATGTCGCAAGGGTGGGATGGGTCCCAAAGGAGGGAGTTCCGGGTGACCCGCGCGACGTATGGAGGCTGGGGGCGAGAGGGACGTGAAGTTACGCCTCCTTCTGTCCTCGCTATAGAGGCCGGTGGTGGGTCGGGCGACCCGCTACCGACGAAGGTCTCATGGTCTAAGGGCGTCCCAGACGCCCTCCGATAGGCGCTTGCCTGTGTATCGGGCACCACGTATGGACGTCATTGTGGAATGCGTTTACGCGAACCTGTGGCGCCCCAAGCGTGTCGTGGGTATACCGCGGGGGTTTTAGTGGGTAGACGAGTCGTTTTCGGAGCCCCACATAATCGCCAACCCCCACTTGAGGGGCAGCGGCATGCATAAAGCATTTACCCAGCGAATCGAAAAAAAACGGTTTCGTATCAAGTTGTCATTCTCTTACGGCTAGCTTTTCGGCCTTATCATTTCCGTTTGTTGGCTCTTACGACACTCTCAGGATGAAATGGGGTGGCGACACTTTGTTTTCTAAATCCGTCATCACACGAAAAAGTAATATAAACGCTTTATTTAGTAACTCACCAAAACTCCCACCGAAAAAAGAATATTCCCAATGCTGTATCAAAATACCCCACGTCATAGCGGATGTTACAATGGCCGCCAACGCGATAAACGAGGACTGACACAGCATCACTCTATCTCTTATCCCCTTATGGCAAAACTCTGACGTTAGAGAGACCAATGCTCCGAACGATGTTGCAAATCTGTGAAAAGAGAATACTGATGAAAGTCGCTTTCTTCAAGCTCAGCCTAATTGTCTGGAAGCTTTGTCCTTTCAGAAATCTTCAAGTAACAATAATTTTCTTAACATCGCTAATTTACAATATCATTTTTTCCAATGCCTATAAAAGTATACGATAATTATAAGAAAAACAACATGTTATACAATTGTGTATCCATGTGGTGACGGATTTAGAATACATAGTGTCACCACCCCATTCCATCCTGATGGTGTCGTATAGCCGACAAATGAAAATGGCAAGGCTAAACACCTAGCCGCTAGAGAAGGAAAACTTGGCACGAAACCCCGTGCCAACTCGTCTGGCCAGCGTGGCAAAGTAGGCTAATTATCCTCCCTGTGATGAGAGGCGGCCCGACTCAGCAGTGGGTCGTTTATGGGCTGAGTAGTAGTAAGTAGGTTGATCTTTGAAGTTCTCTCTCTCTCTCTCTCTTTGAGGTTAAGAGGAGGGATGTAGGGTCTGATTGCCAATTGCCTGCGAAGCCATACAGGATAAAACGTAACTGCCTTGTTTTCCTAGTGGTTACATGTGCTGCCATTGGATCATAGGACACTGATTCGATACCGAGGTCGGCCAAGTGTCTTTGTATGAACCCAAGGCACTTGCTCTAAGTGTGGGTGTCAATTGTTGTCGTGAATTTCATGTTTGTAAGCTGCTCCGGAGATACAGGCAAAGAGCTTCTTAAAAAAAAACCTTTTAAACGAGAAGGTAAGTTTATGTATCCTACGGGCAAATTAAAACTAGTTACAGTGTAAAAATCATCTGCAATTGTGCTTATAAAACACAAATCTTCTCAAATGTTGATCAAACATATATCCCGTAAACCAAAACTGTAGGTATACCGAGTTATCCCTCAACGTTATTCTAGCTAATATCACATAATACTGGCAAGATAATCTTTTAGAACGAAGCCTTTCTTCGAACTTCGAGCTTGTGCCTCGGGTCTTTTAGATCCTCCGACCTTTTAGACCGAGTTTTAGACTCAGACTGAAGTTAATATTCTTGACATTGTTTGGTTGAAAGGAATAATGATCTTCGGATCAAAGTTGTTGTCTGAATAGTAAAGCCCACGACAGATTAAGCCTAAGCCTCAATGATAGCGGATTTATGAGCTCATTATAAAAATAAGCTTGCTAACAACTGATGGAGCGCAAACAGAACATTATGTAATTTTGACAAACAAAGAAAGCTTTATTATAAATCTTACTTATAACGTTGGGGTGTTATTTAATGCAATTAATTTGTGCAAACTCTGTTCTCATCTATTAACCTAAGCCTAGAAAGCCACGATACAAAAGAGTCGATGTTTCAGCTTAACAGCTATGATGGTGTAGCGACCAGCATGCTAAATACTTTACAAAATTTACCCGAAATATCTCAACTAATAACATAACGACTACAAATGCGAGAATTACCAAAAAGTCCTTCACCGCGATAACGAAGTTTATAGAGCAATTCGCACGGTTACTAAATCCCCGATTAGATGATAGGTGCTGCGGCCCCCTGCCAGACATACCAACTCGCCACGCCTATCCCCCGATAACTGTAGACATAATGAAACCACAGACGGCCAATCAATAAATCTACTACTCCTTTCGTTAAAAGGAGGACCGACAAAATCGCCATCAGCGAACACTGGAACCAGTCCTTATGTCCTTGGGGATAGATACAACCTCGCCGCCTAAATCCATCCAATTAATTTCAGTACATGTATAATATTAAACATTAAAAAATTAAGACACTACAAGCATAGGTAGCAATTTTCAAACGGCCAAGACGATTTTCTTCCAGCATAGATAAATACCGATAAGTATTTTTTTTAAGAAAACCCAAAGGTGAAGCTTATGAGAGAGTGACAGAAATGATTTTTTGTCATACATAATGTGACCACCTTTTTAACGTTGGAAAAGAGTACAGTAAAAGAAAGGTCGGCTAATACGGCCCCTCCACTGTCCCAGGTTTAAAAAGAGTTGACCTTTAAAAAAGAGTACAAAACTCTGTAAATGAGTACGGGTACCTTATCATACAGAACAAGGTGGATTAAAAACCGCTGCGCCGCTACTTGTACCGCGGGGGCAGTTTACAAACAGGCAATACACGAACACAAATGACACCCAGTCTCAAATCAAGTGCCACTTGTCCACATCCATCCCTTTTTTTTTTTTTTTGTTCGCCCGGGGTCAAATCCTTTATGGACTATCCCCGTCAGCCACGGGGATGCCCGGGGGGGGGGGGGGGCGTGTGGGACTCTCCCCCAGAGTGGAGGCCTACCCACTAAACATCCCCGGAGTGCTCCCTACTCGCGTCCTTGTTGCGGCATTGTGGGATCTGTACTCAGAACCACGCCGCCGCAGACAGGAGGCCCACCTCCTCAACTCGGTCTCGCTGAAAATCACATCCAACCCCTGAAGCAAAAAGGCCATATACCCAAACAGAAAAAAAACGCGGTTTTATTTATTTATTTATTTTTATTGCACAGACATACAAAATCACTATCATTAAGTAACATATATGAGTATTTGTACAATGGGCGGCCTTATTGCAAACTGCAATCTCTTCCAGGCAACCTTAGAATGGAAAATTCAGAAGAGAGAAGTGGGCTATTCTTGTAAAGTCTTGTAAAGTAAACTATAATACTGCATGTTTTATAAGTATATATATATATATACATATAAATATATATATATATATATATATATATATATATATATATATACATATTTAACTTAAATAAATAGTGTATATTACACATACTATAAATAAATACTCTATGTAATCTTTATGCGGATGTCTATGAAATCGCTATAAGCGAGCGCTGGCACAAACCCTCTGGACCTTGGGGATAGATTCGACCTTGCCACCTAATTCCATCCAATTACATTCAGATCTTGTTAACTTGGATACAGTTACGTTTAATTTAGTCTCGTTGTTATTTGCTTGTTAGGGGAGGATGAAATCGCGAGGTAATTTAAGGTATATTTGAATATAGAAGGTTTTAAAGGTAGTTTATAAGGTTTGAAGTTACTTAGGTATCTAATCTAAGCTAATCAGGTTAGTTCACTTTTAGGGGATAAGATAATTGTTGTTTAGTTTTGTAATGAATAAATTATTGCAAGGCATTTATAAATTTTCGGAGGATTTTGAACCGGTTTTTTATATCATATAGAGTGATTCAAGAGGAAGGGTTATATGTATAGTATAATACATGCGTAATATTGTATATAAACACTCATTCAATCAGATTCATATCATTTTAATCAATTTAGATGTTCATCATTGCATTCGTGCGAAGCCGCGGCGGGTCGCTAGTAAAATAATAAAAATAACTATTAATAGTCCGCATTTTTGCATATCACAGCTGAGTCTGGTCTTCGCGTTAGGAACTCCCGCATTCGAGGCAGTCTTCATGTCCGTGACATTGCGGATAAATTGCAAGAGTGTCGGCTCCGTTGGTACGGCCACGTTTTGCGGCAACCGGCTGCCTACGTGGGAAACAAATGTCTGGCCATGCCGCCTCCGCCGGGCCCCGGCAGGAGGGGTAGACCCAAAAAGTGCTGGCTTGACGTCGTAAAGGGTGATATGCGTGCCAATGGGCTCACTACCAGGGATGCTGAAGACCTTGCGAAGTGGAGAAGAAAAAGCCGGAAAACTGACCCCGGGCGCCGAAACGAGAGTTTGGGCTGCAACCGGGATACATGGCTAAGATGATGATGATGACAGCTGATTCTGGTCTCATCCAGTTACTTAAAGAGTGAAGAAGTGAGCCCGGTCTTTCGAAACATCATTCTATCTTTAGGGTGTCGTAAGAGCCGACAAAAGGAAATGACAACCTACCGACAAGAGAAGGAAACCTTGAAACGAAACCCTGTGCCAACCCGTCTGGCCAGCGTGGCACAGTAGACTGGGAGGAGGCCCGACTCAGCAGTGGGTGATTTAAGGGGCGTGGTACGGTAGACTGGGACTCCTCCCGACGCAGCAGTGGGTGATTTAAGGGCTGAGTAGTAGTTGTGATAGAGAGCATATCACTGCTGAGGCGGACCTTCTTCAGGTTCAGTTTTCCTTCTTTTGCGGCTAGGTTATCGGCCTTGTCATTTTGTCGGCTCTTACAAGACTATCACGATGGAATGGGGTAGTGACACTCTACACTCCAAATCTGACACCAAATGATTTCTTGCCGGTTCTGATTGTGTTTTTATAATTAACTAGCGACCCGCCCGGCATCGCACGGGTGCAATGATAAACCTCTAAATTTATCAGTGTTTCTCTACAATATTATGGATGTATTATACATATAGACCTTCCTCTTGAATAACTCTATCTATTGAAAATCCCCCCCTTCTTCTTCCGTTGCGTAGTTTTAAAGATTTAAGCATACATAGGGACGGACAGACGACAGCGACTTTGTTTTATAATATGTAGTGATTCCCAACGTTTCAGACACTAGACACTTCACTAATACGTCTACATACTGTAAAGTTATGCAGTTTATTAATACACTAACACATTATCCTCCTTTTTAGGTAGTTGGGATAGAATAGCTTCCATTTTAATCCAGCTTATAAAAATAAATATTCCTAACTCCGGGAAAATTGGTACTGTTTTGTAGAGCACATCCGGTGATGACGAAGTATATATTCAGAAACTCAAATTTGTAGTTTACTTGAGCAAGGTCGTGGGAGAGAGTATTGTGTAATATCAAGACGTACTTACAAAACTCCTTCAAAGAATTTGGCAGTGGCTAGCACAGCGTAGGTCTGACTGGATCCCGCTACGACTGTGAATACGAAAATCCCTCCGAATCCGACCAATAGAAATATTTTTCTCCCGAACGTGTCCGTTAGAAATCCCGCAATCACAGATGAAAATAACATGCCTGTAAAAATATTTTTATTTAGGAAAACATTTTTTTTAAACGTAAGTAACTTCTTTTTTATAGTTTGGGAACCTTTTTAGGTCCCCAGCTGGGGGACGGGTTTGGGTATGTGGGAGTTCCGGTCGCGAAAAGATGGTAATTGTGACCGGTTTGCCCAATAAAACCTACTAGTCCTACTATATTAGTCTGCGCGGCCCCTGCATTAGGTATAACCTGTAACGCGCGGGCAGTTTACAAACATGTAATTCACGTAAACAAATGACACGCAGACTAAGAGCAAGTGCCTCTGGTTTACAAAAGACACTTGCCCGGCCCCCAAATTGAACCCGGGACCCTGCGATCCAAAGGCTGCGCATCCAACCCCTAGAACAACAAGGCAGTGAATATGTGTTCATTGTCTGTGCACACCTACGGCTCGGGTGACGTTATATTTCTGGGAGTGAATAAGGGCCTATGCAGACCGGGACGGCACGGCAAGGGCTAATGGACATTCAAACCTATCGATATAGAAATACGACATAGATTGCTATCCTATAAAATAATGCCGTGGCATGGAAAGGGATTTCATTCCACGGCATTGAAAGACGCGCCGCGGTCTCCCGCGGCGGGACGCCGTGGCGTACTGCGCGTAGGCAACGGCATGCCAAAGACTCCGGCGCTCGTTTTGACATACGCGCTATGGCGCTATGGCGCTCTTTAGGGGAGGCCTATGTCGAGCAGTGGACTAATGTGGGCTGATCATGATGATGAAATAGCCCCTGCCACACAGGTACCCAGGATCCGTTTTTAAATATAATAAAAAAAAACTTTTTCTTACCAAAATAAGCCATAGCGTTCAAGGTCCCTTTCCGCTCCAGATCCATATCTAAATCACATTCCGCAACAGGCAGCAGAAACCCAGTTGTCACGCCAACCATCATCCCCGCACTGAGCCCCACAAAGGACGTGAAGAGGAGACGATAGTGAAACCGACCAAAACTACATGCCACAAGAGCGTCATCTATTTCTGACATTGGAGTCGACGGCTTGAAGTCTTTTGAGCATTTTCCTGTAAAGGAGTTAAACTAATGTATGCTCATCATCAGCAAAGAAAAGCATCTGAAAAGTCTATGGTTCGATGTCAACATTAACATCGAACCATAGACTTTTCTCGTGTTCACTGTTACAGTGGGACATTTGGGACTTTGAGGGCCTTTGATGGGTACCAGTGGGACGTGTGGGACTTTGGTGGCGGGGAAACTGGTAGTTGGTCCCTGGCTACCCACTACGCAGTCCGTATGGTGACGGATTTAGAATACATGTCACCACCCCATTTAATCCGGAGGGTGACAAAAGGTTGGACTCGTCGCAAGAGAAGGAAAACTTGATACAAATGCCTGTGCCAACCCGTCTGTTTATCGTGGCTAAGTACCCTCCATGTAATGGGAGGAGGACAGACTCAACAGTGGGTCTTTTATGGGTTGAGTAGTAGTAGTGATCAATATTGTACAAAGCGAAGAATACAGTTTACCACAAGTCGGAACGCGTGACACAAAAGAATGGTTTTTATTCGAATAAATTCTGACAAATCCATCCAAATATAAAATATAATAAAAAAATAAAAATAAATAATAAAAAAACACACTAATAAAAAATAATTATTATAACCATTTAATCGACTGCCTCGTTGGTCTAGTGGTTGGATGTGCCACCTTTGGATCAACGGGTCCCGGGTTCGATTCCCGGGTCGGGCAAGTGTCTTTGTCTAAACCAGAGGCACTGGCTCGGAGTCTGGGTGTCATTTCTATCTATAATATGTATGTATTTACAAAAAAAAAAAGAGTATATAAGTAGTTTATCATCCATCTCGTTACCATAACACAAGCATTAAGTTGCTTAGCTTGGGACGAGATGGCGTTGTGTGAAATGTCCAAGGATATTTAATTATTTAATCTTCACCACCCGTTTGAAATGTCGCTCTACAGAAGGCCGGCAAAAATCTCACTGGTTGCTCTTTTAAATAATGCTATCATCAATTTAAATGCTTATAGATTTTATACTTCTTTGCCCGTGATAAGCAATAAGCATTTATATGCAGACGACACTCAACTTTACTTTTCGTTTCACCCTAAAGATACACAAGCTGCTATTGAAAAAATAAATGAAGATCTGCAGGCAGTATTTAAATGGGCTGGAAGAAATAATCTAATATTGAATGCCTCAAAATCAAAATTTTTATTATTAGGCACAAAATACCAGCGAAAACTTGTCTGCGCCCAGTGCCCAAAAATAGTTATTAATGGAGAACCAATTGAAAGAGTAGAGTCTGCGAGGAATCTTGGACTGTTGATGGACTCTGATCTTCGCTATACTGAAGATATCAACATTAGGATTAGAAATGCTTTTTACAGACTGAAGGTTTTATACGGCATCCGTGAATATTTGTCAGAGAAAGTGCGAATAATCTTGGTTGAGTCGCTGGTATTATCTCTGTTTAATTACTGTGATTTCGTATATGGTCCTAGAATACTGGCAAAAACCTCGAATGCAATCCAGAGAGTTCAAAACGCTTGTGCACGTTACTGTTTCAACATCCCAAAATTTGAGCATACCACGCAGTTTCTGAACAACAAAGAAATCTTAAAGATGGCGAAAAGAAGAGATCTCCATTTCGCATGTCTACTACATAAAATTATGCGTAGAGGGAAACCAAACTACCTAGCTGAAAAAATATTATGGGAAAAAGATGGTAGACATAGGCCGACCAGAGAACTCTATATGAACAGAATTAAAATATATAAGCATCACACTACATCTTTCAGAGGGAGTTTCAAATTCTGTGCATCCAAAATTTGGAACGATCTTCCACCACCTTTTCGAGAGATCGGCACATACTCAGATAAACTTTAAAAAAAAAAATTGAAGATACTTTTTATTAAACAACAAATAACTTGCGCAGTTCGCTCGACCTAATTTCTATTTCTCTGTTTATTTATTTTTTGCAATGATAATATAGTTTCTATAATAATGTTATGAGCAAATAGTGATCGCTTAAACAAAACCATTTTAAGTCGCTTATTACGACTTAGCGTAGCATTAATTTTAAGAATTTATGTGCGATTTCAAGAATTCATTCATTAGCGATTTCATGTTATGTTTTTTTTTAAGTATGTGCCCGCAAAAGCAATATGTAATTATTTTTTTTGTAGTCAGGTCTGGGCTGTAAACCAGCGCTGGGTGAAGCTGTGCCAAGTGCAGCTTCCTCAGCATTTGCTGAGCTCACGCCCATTGCCATTGCTTATTTTTATTATTTTTTTAAGTTTTTATTTTCTGTAATTATTTAAATGTATGTACAAAATTAAGTGGCAATAAAGAAATCTATCTATCTATCTATCTATCTATCATAAGCCCATTTTATGTACTTTATCAACTTGTCAAAAGTGTGTTGCATTGTCCCGACATAAGACGATTGTATAAAAATTACTATCACTACATAGTATAAAACAAAGTCGCTGTCGTCTGCCCATCCCTATGTATGCTTAAATCTTTAAAACTACGCAACAGATTTCGAAGTGTTTTTTTTTTAATAGATAGAGTGATTCGAGAGGAAGGTTTATATGTATAATACATCCATAATTGCACCCGTGCTAAGCCAGGGCGGGTCGCTAGTAATATATATAGGGTGTAAGGGAAACCTTATCCAAAGTGAAATCACGTTTTCCAATTCCGTAAACACACGGACATTTTTATTAGTAGCAAGATAAAAATATCTTGTGTGAAATAAAATTTATCACCAATCTAATTACCTTATCATAATTTACACAACAAGACCCTAGCAAACATTAATATTATGTTTACAAAACGTATTTTACATGTACATAATTGCGTTATATTCACGTTACAAACTCAATTAAACATTGGCTACCGTAACACTTCAAAATGTATTTGTGTTAGGTTTGTGCGTAACACTATTTCGCGATAAGCGTCTTAGGCATGTTTGAACACTGTTAACACAAACAAGTCTTCAAATGATTGCGTTCTTTTTAGAATGTCCAATATTTATTCAGAATAAATCGGTCAAATTATTTTGGTGCATTGCGTGAAACCTTGTCTTTATTATATGGATATTTATGAGTGTGTAAGGGTATATATTTAATATGTAATTAGCATTTAATAAAGTTATTCTATTCAAGTAAGTTTTACTATAAATGCACCTACCAAAGAATGCCTAAGGCATTAAGTCAGCCAATGTACAACTTGTTGCATGAAGTTTAAATAAATAAATAAACCTTTTAATATATTGTGACATTTTTATCTACTGACGACATTAAAATCCTTTAACGGATGGCAAGTACGCGTGGTGACAGCTTTTTAATACACAGTACCACCACCCTATTCCATCCTCAGGGTGTCGTAAGAGCAGAGGTACGAGGAAAACTTGCTTCGAACCCCTGTTCCAAGCTAGCGTCGCACAGTAGATTAATTACTCTCCATGTAATGGGAGGAAGCCCCACTCAACAGTGGGTCATTTATGGGCTGTGTAGTAGTAGTGCCACCACCTCAATCCGTCCTGAGGGTATCGTAAAAGCCAAATTAAAGTTATCACAAGACTGAAAACCCAGATCTACCTAGAAGAGAAGGGAAACTTGAAACGAAACTTTCATTTCATTTTTTTAACTAGCTTATGCGCGCGGCTTCGCCCGCCTGTCCTTCGAACCCGTGCTTATCTCTATGCATATTTTTTATGAACATAAAAGCGGTTATTGTGACTAAACTATGATAGTTAGATAAATGCACTCGGGGTTTGTAGATCTTTATAAGACCTACAAACCCGTAGTACATCATTTTGTTCTATTGTCAATAGTTTTTGCAGCGCACGCATAAATAGGTTTTCGATTTTACACCTTGGTTTACAAAATCGCAATTTTCATACGGATACCTAAATCTTTTAAAAATAAAATATAGCCTATAACCTTCCTCAATAGATCGACTATCTAAAACTGAAAGATTTTTTGAAATCGGGCCAGTAGTTCCTGAGATTAGCGCGTTCAAACAAACAAACAAACTCTGCAGCTTTATACATATATTAAGTACTAGCTTTTGCGCGCGGCTTCGCCCGCGTGGGCTTCGAACCCGTGCATATTTTTTATGAACATAAAATCGGTTATTGTGACTAAACTATGATAGTTAGATATATGCTCTCGGGGACTTTTTTGTAGATCTTTATAAGACCTAAAAACCCGTAGTACATCATTTTGTTCTATTGTCAATAGTTTTTGCAGCGCACGCATAAATAGGTTTTCGATTTTACACCTTGGTTTACAAAATCGCAATTTTCATACGGATACCTAAATCTTTTAAAAATAAAATATAGCCTATAACCTTCCTCGATAAATGGACTGTCTAAAACTGAAAGATTTTTTGAAATCATGCCAGTAGTTCCTGAGATTAGCGCGTTCAAACAAACAAACAAACAAACTCTGCAGCTTTATATATTACTAGCTTTTGCGCGCGGCTTCGCCCGCGTGGGCTTCGAACCCGTGCATATTTTTTATGAAAATAAAATCGGTTATTGTGACTAAACTATGATAGTTAGATATGTGCTCTCGCGGACTTTTTTGTAGATCTTTATAAGACCTACAAACCCGTAGTACATCATTTTGTTCTATTGTCAATAGTTTTTGCAGCGCACGCATAAATAGGTTTTCGATTTTACACCTTGGTTTACAAAATCGTAATTTTCATACGGACCCCTTATTCTTTTGAAAATAAAATATAGCCTATAACCTTCCTCGATAAATGGACTATCTAACACTGAAAGATTTTTTGAAATCGGACCAGTAGTTCCTGAGATTAGCGCGTTCAAACAAACAAACAAATAAACAAACAAACAAACTCTGCAGCTTTATATATTAAGTATAGACTAGTGGCCCGTCCCGGCTTCGCCCGTGCAAAGCGGGTATGGGTTATACATATAAACCTTCCTCTTGAATCACTCTATCTATTAAAAAAAACCGTATCAAAATCCGTTGCGTAGTTTTAAAGATTTAAGCATACATAGGGACGGACAGAAACAGCGACTTTGTTTTATACTATGTAAAGATAAAGAAGTATAGATATAGATATAGAGTATAGATTAAACGATACCTGTATCGCGGGGTCAGTTAACAAACATGTAATTCAGGAGCACAAATGACACCTAGACTCCGAGCAACTGCCTCTGGTTTAGACAAAGACACTTGCTATTACCCTCCATGTAGTTGGAGGAGGCCAAACTCAGCAGTTGGTTATTTATGAGCTGAGCAGTAGTAGTACTAGGGTAGCAATAACGGCGAGTCGGGGATACAGAGCTTCTTTTATATTCAAACATTTTTGGACTGACCTTGGACTCTAGATTGGACTGTTTTCAGCTGAATAACAGACTGGCTCCAAGTCCGTATTACCGTACGACTAGAATACCAATTCCAACTCGGCTGGGCAGCGTTCGGGAAGCTGCGAAAGATCTTCTCGTCCACAATACCGCAGTGTCTGAAGACAAAAGTCTTCAACCAATGTGTGTTGCCAGTGATGAAATATGGAACAGAGACGTGGTCGCTCACTATGGGCTCCATCAGAAGGCTCAAAGTCACCCAAAGGGCAATGGAGAGGGCTATGCTCGGAGTTTCCCTGCGAGATCGAATCAGAAATGAGGAGATACGCAGGAAAACCAGGGTCACCGACATAGCCCACCGGATTGCCAAACTTAAGTGGCAGTGGGCAGGGCACATAGCTCGCAGGACCGACGCCGATGGGGCAGAAAAGTCCTCGAGTGGCGACCGCGTTCCGGAAGGCGCAGTGCTGGTAGACCTCCCACACGGTGGACCGACGACCTGGTTAAGGTCGCCGGAAAGCAGTGGATGCGGGCGGCCCAGGACCGGCGTTTGTGGAGATCCTTGGGGGAGGCCTATGTCCAGCAGTGGACGTCTTTTGGCTGAAATGATGATGATGAGAATACCACAGATCAATAACACTAGAGCTAAATCCAGCATATTGAGAGAGGTTTTGGAACATTAGGAATCTCTTTTTCTTTTACTGCCAGTATTTTTTCTTTTTAACTTCCTTTGGTACTGCAAACGTTCAGAAGCAACACGCGATTGACTCTGGTAACCGTTTATAACCACGCAAGCCGTATGTTATTTTTTACTTTTAATTTTGGAACATAGGACATGTTGTGTTATGCCAGATATGCTTCATAAATGATGCTTACGTGGAAAACAAATGTCTGGCCAACAAATGTCAGGGGTAGACCCAAAAAGTGCTGGCTTGACGTCGTAAAGGGTGATATGCGGGCCAATGGGCTCACTACCAGGGATGCTGAAGAACGTGCGAAGTGGAGCAGAAAAAGTCGGAAAGCGGACCCCGGGCGCCGAAGTGAGAGTTTGGGCTGCAACTGGGATATGACGCAAAGATGATGATGCTTCATAATGTGTGAATGTTGCAAACGTTTTAAAACAAAAAGCTGTCGCCTCCTTACATAAATTCAAACTAATTAACGACGTTAACTTACGCGTTTTGTATATATTACTGGCTGACCCGGCAAACGTTGTTTTGCCATATAAATAATAAGGGTTGATCGCAGACGGGTGAAAATTTAGGGTTTTGTGTATTCTTGTTTGCTGTATCATAGAAAAATAAAAACATAAGAAAGTCTAATTAAAAAAAAAAATAGGTTTGGAAAAATTTTCATCCCCCTTTCAATTTAGGTGGATGAAAAATAGATGTTGTCCGATTCTCAGACCTACCCAATATGCCCACAAAATTTCATGAGTTTCAAATTTACAGCCATTTCGGAGGAGTTTAACCACAAACACCGCGACACTAGAATTTTATATGTTAGATAAACTCTGAATCTCAGTAGAAATATTCGACAAGATTCTGAACCGTGTCGTCAATTTAAAAAACAACCTCTAACAATGTATGCAAATTCATTTTGTGAAAGCATTTTATGAATACTAGTCATTGTTTTATTTGAACCTTTTTCAAGCTAGTTAACGCATGGATTTTGCAATTTAGCAAAAAATGTGTGTGCCTGAATAAAAGATTATTCAATTTGGGCTACAATCAAGTTAGACGCCTAAAAAATTGGTCGACGCCTCTCGAATTTTGATGGCTACAAATAAAATAATGGCGGTCCGCAACTCTATTACTGTAATACAAATTAGTTTATTCAATTTTCGTTTGATTTGTTTTAATGAGGGACGAGTTTTGAGTCTATTATTTTTGAATTCAAATCTCATATTTACGCTCTCACAGAAAAAAAAGAAAATTATAAAAGGAATTGAGTAGAAATCTGCTTTTAAAATTGTCTACGACTGAGCTTCGAAATCATCCCCGTAGAGCGAGAATTAAGTAAGTCTTCATAATTATGTAATTAATTTTCAACCTAAGATATCAGCACCTTAAGTTGAAAATGGCCAAACAATTTTTAAAGACTTAGTTACTTCTTGCTCTGCCGAGACGAAATTACCCACTGCTGAGTCGGGCTGCCTCCCATCACAGGGAGGGAAATTAGCCTACTGTGCCACGCTGGCCAGACGGGTTGGCGCAGGGTTTCGTTTCAATTTTTTCTTCTCTTACTGCTAGGTATTCGGCCTTGTCGGTTCCTTTTCTCGGCTCTTACGATCCCGGGATGGATTGGGGTGGTGACACTATGTCTAAATCCGTCACCACTACAAAATATAATAATGTTTTTTTTTAATATCACTAAGATTATTGAATAAGTCATCTTCTCAGTCATGGTCTCTTTCATTTAAAATAAGAGGCAGTACCCTACTTCGCCACCGTAAGGCCAGATGGCTTACCGTAGCGATTTTATAATTATCTTTTCTTCTCATATGACATAGTTGTGCAAAACTTAAGAATGCAAAATTTGCGTCTTACAACACATCACTATCATCATCACTACATAGTATAAAGCAAAGTCGCTGTCGCCTGTCCGTCCCTATGTACGCTTAGATCTTTGAAACACGCAACGGATTTTTAAGTGTTTTTTAATAGATAGAGTGATTCAAGAGGAAGGTTTATATGTATAATACAGGCATAATATTGTTGAGAAACACTGATAAATTTAGATGTTCATCATTGCAAGATACATTGCACAATGAAACAAGATAGTGACGACAGCGTGTTCAAAATCCTTCGTGAAAATCTCAAGAAGGAAGCAATAATATAGATAGCTTGTTTAATCAAGACAACAGTTGTTCAATCACTCAAAAACTCAATTACCCCAGCGCTGAAGCTGTCATAATTTCAGTTATCTGTGAGTCTTGCCAGCATGGCACCGTAGGCTAATTTTCCTCCATGAAATTGGAGGAGACCCGACCCAGTAGTGGGTCATTTATGGGCTGTAACGACGACTACTACTCGACCCATATATGATCAACGCCGGCGTCAGCCTCCTCCAGCTACATGGAGGGTTATTAATGTTTTAGCAAAATTAGTTAGTTATTTCGTTAGTCAATCATTAATAACAATATTAACTCACCACTTTCAGCTAAGGCCGCTAAGTTAACTTCACTCATCTTCAACCCCTGCTCTTTTTACTAAAATCTCTGAAAATTATGTTTTTGCCAAAAACGTGTTGCCTTCCTATCATGTCAGCTGTCTTCAGTCTTATAACATCATCTCATCATTTACTCTGACGCAATTAATTTATCTAAGATAATAAAGCCGTGCCACCAATTAGTCTAGAGCTGCGCGTTAGCAGGAAGCTTGTCTCAGTGTTAGCAGATTTATGACAGATACATGGCACGTAGAGGTCGTTATAGTTTGGTTGACTAATTACGCAATGAAATGTGGAATAATTTTGATTTGTGCAATTGTATTTTGCTAGCCTAGTTAATTTATAGTTTAATTATTCCGCGTGGTAACGGATTTAGAATACATAGTGTCACCACCCCATTCCATCCTGAGGGTGTCGTAAGAACCGACAAAAGAGAAATGACAAGGTTGAAAACCTAGTCGCAAGGCAAGAAAACTTGATAGGAAACCCTGTGCCAACGTGTCTGGCCAGCGTGGAAAAGTAGGCTAATTATCCGCCACGTAATTGGAGGAGGCCTGACTCAGCAGTGGGTTATGTATGAGCTGAGTAGTATTAGGGTGACACTTAAGCATACGGGTTGTATGATGGTAAGTGGTTGCTGGCGCTTGTGCGATTCGAGACCGCGTGACTCGTTAGGAGAAGTTTTCATTCACTATGGCTCTTTGGCTCCGGTTCGGACAGGGGTAGATCGCCGTAACCGCTACCGACCAAAGCTTCGATGACTGAGAGCGTCCCAGTGTACCGGGACGCCCTCTGCGACAGTCGCTTGCCCGTTGCGAGCAACACGCCGGGGCGTCACAGTAGAATGCGTTTACGCGAACTTGTGGCGCCCCAAGCGCGCCGTGTGTGGGTATACCGCTGGGGTTTTAGTGGGTAGATGACCCTTGTCGGAGTCCCACATAATCACCGACCTCTCCCCGGGGGGCGGTGGTATGCATAAAGCAATTCCACAGCAACAACAAAAAAAAAAAGGTACCCCTTTTTTTTTTTTCGCTCCGATCGCCGTCGGTATCAGTGCATAGGTCGGGGCACATTTTACGATCTCTACGCGCGCAGGAGCCCTCATAACCTGGCTAGCAGTTACGTTCTGGAATCCATGAGAATTTCCGACGAAAAGATTATATACGCATTACGCTGCGCAGAACACGAGATCAGGTATCAGCGGGACGTACGCGGGGGGTGGAGGCAGGGCACGCCCGCACTCGCAGTCTTCCACCCGCAAGCGTCCTCGCGTCCCGTGCGTTAGTGTGAGTGTGCTACGTTCGTATTGGTTATGAAATGTACGATGCGCAAGTTTGTATCAACGGTTACATTCAGAGCGGCCATAAAGTTTGGCAAGGACTGTACGTAATGACACTCGCATAAAACAGAGGCGGGTTGTAAGAAAAAACCACCAGTTTTTGTATTTATTTATTTTTAAATAGTAATAACAGATTCGAGCGATTGAAGTTTTGTCCTAGAAGTCATTTTGCTGTAGAAATTACAAACCTTAATCACTTTACCTTTCCTTTGGGCAAGAGAAATGAGAGGATGGTAACGCCTGGAAATTAAATGTTAGTGTTAAATTTAATTCACAGATTAACATTGTATGTGTGAGTAAGATCAAAATCAAAATCAAAATGTTTTTTATTCGAATAAATTCTTACGAATGCTTTCAAATAGTCAAAAAAAAATACTCTAAATCAAAATAAGAAGGGTAAAGAATCATTTTTATAGAGTAAGGGCGCATTAGTCTAGGTCTAGGGATTCCATGTGCCGCCTTTGGATCAACGGGTCCCGGGTTCGATTCCGGGGTCGGGCAAGTGTCTTTGTCTAAACCAGATGCAATTGCTCTGAGACTGGGTGTCATATGTGTTCATGAATTACATCATGTTTGTAAACTGCCCCGTGATACAGGTTATACCTAGTGCAGGGGTCTCGTTTTACAACCTTCCTTTGGCAACGCTGACCACTTACCATCTACTTCTACGTCTCAGCCCATTAATAATCCACTGCTGGAACCGGCCTCCCCTAAAGGGTTACGTTGTTATAATTAAAAAAAAAAAGCAGCCCGCAATAAAATGCTTCGACCTCTTCGTCTATAATGTATATATACATTCATTCTTTATAAACAGTCGTAAATAATGTTTCTTCAATAATTTAAATCCTTTTGTCGTCTCTTACAGCGTTCTCAAGCTAAAATGCTGTAGTGAGAGTATGTATTCTCAACCCATCACCACTCAATAGGCAAACGGAAATGTGCCAACCCGTAGGCTAATAACTCAACGTGTCTGGACACTTCTGTTGTGCAATATGTTACATTGTCCTCACATCTTAGCTTACTATAAATAAACACGAAATCAATGTAACCCAACCAGATTCTTGTAACAGAAAATATGATAAAAAGAGTGTCCATGGAGTTTCTTGCCTGTTCTTCTCTATAGGATCTACTTTTTGGAACATGCAACTAGATTCCTAACTTCACTTTTGACTTTTCAAAAACACCAGTAAATAAGTTCAATTGAAATAAATGGTTTGAGTTTGTAATAGCAGGAGGTCCGACTAAGTATTGGGTAATAATTTAAATCAATAAATGTATTTTTCATACATACCTATCATCATACCAGCCATCGTGTAGAAAGGGACAGAGCAACCCAGATCCAAAAACAATGGGAATCCAATATTACCAACTAGTGTGCCAATCCGGGCAAATAACATTACTATCGACAAGGCCAATGACCTAAAAAAATAATAATAAATAACAATAAAGTGTCTAACCATCTGTCTGTCCTTGTCGTGACAGATTTAGAATACACAATGTCACCAACCCACACTATCCTGAGGGTTTCGACTATAAGAGACTAAAGAAGAGGAAGACTAAATAAGAGGCGACTAAAGGAGCGTAAGAGGCAGATCACTTAGCCGTATGAGAAGGAAAACTTGATACAAACCCTGTGCCAACCCGTGTTGCCAGCGTGCCACAGTAGGCTAATCTCCCTCCATGAATTTGGGGGAGGTTGGTATTTAAATGAATGACGATCAGAATCGTCAAGAAATCATTTCCTGCAATATGCACAGATCTTGAAAACCTAAGATAAAATTAAATTCACACCAGTTTTATAAGATTCACATAAATATAGAATTTAAACACTTTTAACGCATATATCACGTGTATATTACATTATTTAATTCCCGGCGTTTCGAATGATTTGCAGCAGTCGTGGTCACGGGAGAGACTAGATGACAGTTGTCTTCAAACATACAAAAAAACAGTTAGTCCTCAGAGTTCTTAGTTTCACTGGCTTTCTCGCCATTAGCGAATTAAAAACACTAAAGGGATTAGTATACGAGTATTATTAAAATGTTCTGTTTGAAAAAGCCAATACTCACCGCATAGACGTAGAAAATGTCTCAACCAAAACTAATTGGACCAATGTCTTTATAATTTGCCCGATCGCAATATCCACGGAAAATAAAGCTACCATCATTGTGTTAGATGCAGACCACTGCAAACACAGATACGCTACACAGCAGATTATCCCAAATGCAGCAAGCAGTATCTTCTTCCCAACCCTATTTACTAGGACACTCGTCACAAAATAAGGCACTATACAGACGGTCCCGATAATCATACCGTTGATATATGTCTCAGCGGTGCTCAAGGCCTGTTAAGTAAATAAATATATTAGATAGAGTCCTTATATCCTCATTTTTATGGGAAAACTGGGTATCGTCTGTAGATTCATGTGCTTTGGGTTATTTGGGACTTCTAAGCCTATACGATTCAAGGTCCGGGGTCGATTACGGGGTCGAGCATGTTTCATTGTCTAAACCAGAGGCTTGCTCTGAGTCTGGGTGTTATTTATGTTCGTGAATTTCCTGTTTGTAAACTGGTAACGAAACTGGTTATACGTAGAACAAGGGTTTCATTAAAAAAAGTCTAAGAAGCCTTATCTATCCTGAGGATATCGTAAAAGGCGCAAAACCAATACCCATTATTTAAGGAAAACCCTGACACATTTGGAAACCTTGGATTTTCTAGTAGGAGTACGCTAGATCAAGAAACCTCAAACCAAAAACCAGATGGACAGTTTAAACTTATGACACACTTCCCTTTTTTGTCGCATTTGCAGAACACATTTTGTAAAAGAAAACAGTATACACAACTGCATGTTAAACCGTCGGACCATAGAGCATGTAAAAACTTTGGGATACTACAGACATTCCTTCAAACAAATAGGAGGAAGCCTCAACTGTGTGTCGCTTATGAGTTGAGATATTAATAACACAAAATGAAGAAGACGGTTCATAATCTGAGTCAAAGGACAGATGAGATTAAAGAGCCCATTGGACCTTCCCGAAAGTCGTGCCAAAACAAAACAACCCAGCCAATTCTAGAAGAAATTCCTTCCCAACTTTGCTGATAAGAACCCAACTGATGGCATGAGGAAACAAACACACGATGCCAATGTTTATGCAGTTGAAAGTTTGGGCATCGCTGATGCTCGGCGAAGGATTAAACAAGCCCCTTTGTCCCTCAAAGTTTTAGGCACAGTTTTTTGTAATAACAACTGTTTGTAAGCATATTATAAAGCACACTTAAGTATCTTACTTTTTAACAGTACCATTTTATTACTAGGACTATTGTTATAAATATTTTTAAATACTCAATGTTTTTCGGCTATGACTAGAAAACTGTACAGCCGTTTCAAGATTATTATATGTTTAATAGTGTTATTAAATTTAGCCCTTATATTTAAATAAATTAATAAATATCCTTGGACATTTCACACAACGCCATCTCGTCTCAAGCTAAGCAACTTAATGCTTGTGTTAAGGTAACGAAATGGATGATAAACTACTTATATAATTTTTTTTTGTAAATACATACATATTATAGATAGAAAACACCCAGACCCGGAACAAATACTTGTAGGTCGTAAAATATTTCTTCCCTGCGGGAATCGAACCCGCGACATGCTGCGCAGCAGTCTATCGCTCAACATACACAATACAAAACATACAGTTATACGTAAAGTTTTTAATATGAAACGAATAAGTGATCTAATAAATAAAGTATTTAAAGGATATAACTCTAAACGTTAATACAAAAAGTTAAAAGACTCCATTCTCTAGCCAGGGTATTAAAAATTAAACACCATCAAAGTTATTCAAAGTTGCCTCAAGTTCTTTGCATAACACTTCGCTGAACTTGCATAACTTAAAACTTACTGGAACGCAGATCTCTGAGGTTAAGTTACTTCTTATGTTTAAATTGTTCGTGTAAATATCAAGCAGGTCGCATAAATTTCTGTCGGTGCCCAATTTATAATGTTCCACAATAGTCGATAATTGAGGAAACCACAAACGAACTACGTTGTATCTGAAAAATATTATTAGTTAAAATATTATTTTATAAAAAAAAACGGCTTTCGTGTTGTATTCTAAAATCGAAAATGTTATGATTGCTATAAAATATCAGAACTAGTTATTTATTCCTAGGTTTTGCGCGCGGCTTCGCCCGCGTGGGCTTCGAATCCGTGCCTATCTCCGCTTCGCATATAGGCCATGTTACTCAGAGATAATCTATACAAATAAATAAATTTGAAGTGTCTATTTGTAATAATAAAATAACCACTTTTTACTAAATGCGTAAGTATGTAAACACAGTACATAGACCAAAATTTTTTTTTCTGTCTGTCTGTTTTTTCTGGCTAATCTCTGGAACGGCTGGACCGATTTTCACTGATAGGTAGCTGATGATGTAAGAAGTAACTTAGGCTAACAGTAAACAACAAGACCATTTGAGACGGAGGCTATTGTACGAGTCGATAAAAGGTAATGAGAAGACCGAAAACAAAGCTGCAAGACAAGGAAAACTTGATACAGAACCAGTCTGGCCGGCGTGGCACAGTAGGCTAATTACCCTCCATGTAAATAATAATAACTTTGGAAAAAATCTGTGATATACATAATATTAATACACGAAACAAGAATAATCTAGCTGTCCATTGTACTCGTCTCCACAGAATAAGTAACTCTTTCACGGGCCAATGTATACGCTTTAACAACAAATTTGCCTCGCAATGCCTTTAGAAAGACGGCCAAGACAAAACATTACAAAAAAGCGTATTACCGCATTGCCGAATATGTAAAAACGACCCAGCTGCTTGGGACTAAGCTATTCAATGTGAATATTATTAATTTATGTTATCGTACAAAATTTAAAAAGGACCGCTAAGAAAAAAAATGACAAGCCCTGTGAGTTTCTTGCCAGTACTTTTCAGCAGTGGTCGCGTTCCAAACTAGTAGTAGACTATCGAATATTTTATTGTATAATAATGTTATGAATATTAAGGACTATTTGTAAGTGTCAAAACAAACAAAAGAATGCTTTGAATTTGTAGTTGAAGGTGGCCCGACTCAGCAGTGGGTCATTTATGGGCCTATAGGTATGTAAATAACCAGATATAAACTTACATTCCTACAATAATAAATTGCATACCGCATAATATTATCAAATATCCAAGTAAAGGCTTTCTAAATAGTGGTTTGATGTTGTGAAAACCTGTTGAAATTTGGTGCTTAAAACCACGTTTTAGTTTATTATCATTTTGCCTTAATTTGATTTCCTTGATTTCGGAATTCCACAATTCTGGCATCTGAAAAATAAGGCGCACTTATTGAGATGTTTAAATTCGCACCAATCACTACATATTATAAAACAAAGTCGCTGTCGTCTGTCCGTCCCTATGTATGCTTAAATCTTTAAAACTACGCAGCGGATTTTGAAGCGGGTTTTTTTAATAGATAGAGTGATTCAAGAGGATGGTTTATATGTATAATACATGCATAATATTGTAGAGCAACACTGATAAATTTAGATGTTCATCATTGCACCCGGGCGAAGCCGGGGCGGGTCGCTAGTATAGAATATTTTAGTAATGTCTGATTTGCGTTTGATCGTGTCGGCTCTTACATTGCAATCGAGGTTCAAATAAATAAAAATTAACAAGGTCTAAATCCTGTCAAAATATATAATATTAAAAAACTATAGGTCAACTTTGAGTTTATTATCCTATTTATTCAAGTGAAACCTTAAGTGTATAAAATATTATTAATAAAACAATACGATATTTACATCACTACTTAGTATAAAACAAAGTCGCTGTCGTCTGTCCGTCCCTATGTATGCTTAAATCTTTAAAACTACGCAACAGATTTTGAAGCGGTTTTCTTTAATAGATAGTGATTCAAGAGGAAGGTTTTTATATATAAAACATCCATAGTATGTAGAGAAACACTGATAAATTTAGAGGTTCATCATTGCACCTGTGCGAAGCCGGGGCGGGTCGCTAGTAATTTATAAAAAAACAATGAAGTCAATTTCAGTTTGATTTTGTTTCGGTATCAGAATTTAAATCTATTTATAGGTCTAGTTAATATGAGCTTACGTTGGCATTTTCAAAGATATTTATAGGTACGTAACCTTTACCTTCTACAAAATTATTATTATCAGAAATTGTATACTCTTTTTTTGGCAAATTTATATTTACATAAAGAAAGAGAGCAGGAAGGTAAAATATGCCCTTGACACTAGTTAAATTAATGAATAAATCCACGGAGTGTCCTGCAGAACATTTGACACTAGAGTCTAAAACTAGAGGCTGTTTAAAGTCTTTAAAAAAGAATTGCGAACCGGCGGTAGATGGTAAATAATTAATTTTAAATGGTAAATTTTAATTTTTTTTTTGGTGCCTGTCAAAAGAGCTCTAATGAGCCAACTTGATTAAATGAGTTTTGATTTGATTTGATTAAAATCAAATGTTATTCACTAACACAAATGACACCCAGACTCAGAGCAAAAGCGAAAGCAGAGGGTTTATACAAAGACTTGACTGGCCTAGGAATGGAACCGGAGATTCATGATCCAAAGGCGGAGGCAAAATCCTTTATGGACTTCCTCGCCGGCCACGGGAATGGCCAGCGAGGGGAGTGTGGGACTCTCCCCGATAGTGGGGGCCTACCCACTAAACATTTATGGACAAATCATTTGTAGTCCGTTCTGTCCGTCTGTGGAACGCACTGCCCTTACATATTAGACAGTCCCAATCGCTTTCTTTATTTAAAGAATCAGTAAAAAACCATTTCCTTACAATAACAAGTCACTCATGTTGAAGTTAATAAACACTTTAACATATTTAATCGTTCATGAACAATTTGTACTTTTATTTTTATTATAATATATATTTTTGTATATATTATACGATATGTATGTATATATAATATTATATTTATTATTAAATGCTGACATATAACGATCCCAACAACAGTATTTGCGCAAAATTTCTTGTAATAATGTGTTGGTTGCCTGGAAGAGATTGCTTTTTAGTGATAAGGCCGCCAATTGTATGTGTTAAATTAAATTTCTCTTGTAAACCATGTTAATGTCGCAATTATACAATAAAGTGTTATCTATCTATCTATCTAAACATCCCCGGGGTGCTCCAACTCGCGTCCTGTTGCGGCATTGTGGGATCTGATGCAGAACCACGCGGCGCATGCAACCCCTAGACCAACAGGGTAGATGTGAATTTGACTAAGTATTATATACTATGTTTGTTGTTATAAAATACATATATTAATATTTTGTAATTACGACATTGATAAGGCGAATTTCCATGGACGCACTCACAGGAAACGTCGCCGCGTCTCTCCCAGTAGTCTCAGTGTACATTTTGATTAATATTTTCTTAGCTTCGGCGTATTTTTCTTGAGTAACCAAATACTTGGGGCTCTCCGGCAATGTGGAATAACAAACGCTGGCCCCAAATGACCAGAGCGACATTGCGTAGAGGTAATAATTCCATACATTCAATACTGAAAGAGAATGTACAAAATATCATCGTCTGGACCTAAGTAAGAAGGTGAAACCTATGTCAAACAGTGTTCTCTGAAATATGAAAGGTCATTTATATTCTTTGAAAGAAGCTTATACCACAAATAACCTTTTAAAATATTAACGAAATCACTATCACTACATATTATAAAACAAAGTCGCTGTCGTCTGTACGTCGCTCTGTATGCTTAAATCTTTAAAACTACGCAACGGATTTAGAAGCGTTTTTTTAAATCGATTAAGTGATTCAAGAGGAATGTTTATATTATCTATACTAATACTAGTGGCCCGCCCCGGCTTCGCCCGTGCAAAGCGGGGGTGGGTTATACATATATAAACCATCCTCTTGAATCACTCTATCCACTAAAAAAAAACGTATCAAAATCCGTTGCGTAGTTTTAAAGATTTAAGCATACATAGGGACGGACAGACGACAGTGACTTTGTTTTATACTATGTAAAGATATAAAGCTGCAGAGTTTGTTTGTTTGTTTGAACGCGCTAATCTCAGGAACTACTGCTCCGATTTCAAAAAATCTTTCAGTGTTAGATAGTCCATTTATTGAGGAAGTTTATAGGCTATACTTTATTTTCAAAAAAATTAGGGATCCGTATGAAAATTGCGATTTTGTAAACCAAAGTGTAAAATCGAAAGCCTATTTATGCGTGCGCTGCAAAAACTATTGACAATAGAACAAAATGATGTACTACGGGTTTGTAGGTCTTATAAAGATCTACAAAAAAGTTCACGAGAGCACATATCTTTCTATCATAGTTTAGTCACAATAACCGATTTTATGTTCATAAAAAATATGCACGGGTTCAAAGCCCACGCGGGCGAAGCCGCGCGCAAAAGCTAGTGTATAATACAAGCATAATATTGTAGAGAAACACTGATAAATTAAGATGATCATCATTGCACCCGTGCGAAGCCGGGGCAGGTCGCTAGTTAAAATATAAAGGACCTGTTACACAGATGCCACATCCAGTGTTAAGTTACTTTAGATCTATGTCTGCGCTTGTTTTGTCAACTCTAACAATAGACAGATATTTGTATCACTATACCCACAATACTGTTTTTACTATGTGGTGACTGATGTAGAATACCCAACGTCACCAACCCATACCATACGGTGGGTGTCATAAGGGGCTTATGACCTAGTCCCTAAGGAAAACTTGATACAAATACTGCGCCTACCCGTCTTGCCGGCGCGGTGCAGTAGGCCCGACTCACTGGTGGGTAATTTATAGGCGAAGACCCACTACACCTGGTGGGTAATATATAGGCTGAAACGACGACCCACTACACATTAAGGACTATTCTGAGACATTTTAAATATGTACGATTCATACCATCATCACATTATTTAAAGTTTGTGTTTCTCATTAAGTGAATAATTGTGTTCTTCATGCGAAATAAACAAAAACAGGGAAATCTAGTTAAAAAGTTTGTCAGCTCATGACATAACGCGCTTCGGGACTAAAAAAAGCCGAGTATCTTGTTGTGATATAAAGTCATTAGGTACTACTCCCTTCCAGCCTATATTTTATTTTATTTTATTTATTTGGGACAACAAACAGATACAATGTATACATTACTTAAAAGCTATGATTTCTAGAATTGATAACATTGTATCCCACAGCGTTATCCACGTATTACAGTTATAGACTAAATATATATCATTACAATCATAGTTACAAGACGCTTAGAAGAAGAAATTAAGACTACAAATATTCGCAAACATGATAAATTAAATGATTGAAAATTGAAACAAGAGTATTACAATTAAATTACTTAGGTAACAAATTAATATGAATTAACAATTAAACTACTTATTTTAATCTAACAATTGTTGAATGCAATTACGAAACTTATGAGGGCTAAGGCAAAATATATCTATATCAATAAAGCAGTCATTATATTGTTGTATATATCTCACCCACTGCTGAAATGCCAACCCACCAGGCCATAGTGTGGTGGTGGTTTGGCATAGGGCTCCGTATCAAATTTTCCTTCTCTTTTCGCTAAGCTTTCACCTTTATCCTTTTGGCTTTTTCCTTTTGTCAGCTCTTACGACATCTTCAGCATTAAATGGGGTGTTGACACTATGTATTCTAAATCGATCACTTAACGGAATCATTAAACTAATCTACTACTATACACTACGTATAAGGCCATACAAAACCCACTGGTGAGTCGGGCCTCCTCCAATTAAATGGAGGGTCATTAGACTATTGCACCACGCTGGCCAGAAGGGTTGGCACCGCGGTTCTGCATCAGATCCCACAATGCCGCAACAGGACGCGAGTTGGAGCACCCCGGGGAGGTTTAGTGGGTAGGCCCCCACTATGGGGGAGAGTCCCACACTCCCCTCGCTGGCCATCCCCGTGGCCGGTGAGGAAGTCGATAAAGGATTTTACCCAAGGCAAAAAAAAAAAAAAAAAAAAGGGTTTCGTATCTAGTTTCCCTTCTCTTGGGGATAGGGTATCGGCCTTGTAATTTCCATTGGACGGCTTTTACACCCACATGATGAAATGGGGTTGTGACACTATGTATTCTAAATCCGTCACCACAGAGATATACTAGTCATGAGGTTTGAATGGATATAATTGGGTAAACTTCGTTCAAAGATTTCCACCAGAAGAAACATAGTCACCGAAATAGCCATTAAAAAGGATATGCTTCCAATCTTGAACTAGGATCCCCCACGCCATAGCAGGACATATTATTTGGCCAATAGCAGCTATAGCCGAATAGCACAGCATCACACGGTCCCTGATGCTTTTATGGCAGAATTCGGATATCAGAGAAGATGATGCACTCATGCATGCTCCAAACCTGGAAATTAAATTCTGATAGAATAGATGTGTTTTAGGAAAAATTTTTTTTTTTTTGTTCGCCCGGGGTAAAATCCTTTATGGACTATCCCCGTCGGCCACGGGGATGGCAGAGGGGGGGCGTGTGGGACTCTCCCCCAGAGTGGGGGCCTACCCACTAAACATCCCCGGAGTGCTCCCTACTAGCGTCCTGTTGCGGCCACGCCGCCGCAGACGAGGAGGCCCACCTCCACACCTCAGGCTCGCTGAACGAGCAATCGACGTCCTGTCGTGAGCACCCAACAGGATCCCAAGTGGGGCGAGGGCATCCCCGTGCCCTGCCCCGGGATCTGCGGCCGGACTCGGCCTATGTCCCGGCGGGAGCGGCATCAACCGCCATGGGCGCCGCCGTAGTGACAGCGCCCTGGACCACCGCGTGCTGTGCCAACCGAACTGGGCAGTATGGCACAGAAGTTAATGTTCTTCTCTAAGGAAGGAAACATTGTATATTAAAATGTCATCATCATCGTCATTTCAACCAAAAAACGTCCACTGCTGGACATAGGCCTCCCCCAAGGATTTCCACAAAGGCCGGTCCTGGGCCGCCCGCATCCATGTCAGTCATCCATAACGTGTCAGTGTAACTTTAATACTTCAGAGATTCCTCAAATATCTGTTGAAAATAGATTTTTTAACATACTTAAATCCTGGAGAGTCATACAATGGCTATGATAACATTAGAAATTTTTGTATTTAGCACAATGATGTTTCTTTTACTTGTCAGCCCTAAAATGACCCACTGCTGAGTCGGGCCTCCTCCAACCACAGGTAATTAGCCGGCTTTGCCCAGGCGGGTTGTTATAGGGTTCCGTATCAAGTTTTCCTTCTCATACAGATAAGTTTAGGGCCATATCCTTTTGTCGGTCCTTACGACACCCTCAGCATGAAATAAGGTGGCGACTTATGTATTCTAAATCCGTCACCACACACAGTAGGCTTAATCCACCCGTATCTACGGTTATCCGATTTGCATCCCCCTCCTACTAATAATATTAATTTGAAAGTGATGCATCATCTGAACAAATAATAATTCCATCATAAGCGGCAAACTTCAAACAGTTAAATCGCATTAAAAATGTAAACAGCGACATCTAGTTGCAAAATAGTACTACTTCTTCTTCTACTTCTCAGCCAATAAATGACCCACTGCTGAGTCGGGCCTCCTCCAATTACATGGAGGGTAACTACCCTACTGTGCCACACTGGCCAGACGGGTTGGCACAGGGTTTCGTATCAAGTTTTCCTTCCCTTGCGGCTATGTAATCAGCCTTGTCATCTCCTTTCACGGCTCTTACGACACTCTCAGGATAGAATGGGGTGGTGAAACAATGTATTCAAAATCCTACTAAAATCGCATTAAAAACTAAAACAGCGACATCTAGTTACAAAATAGTAACTGACCCAATTTAAACATAACATAGAAAGTAGTTTGTGGAACTAGTCGTTAATATTCGAAGTAGCCGAAAAGCTTGAAGATTAATCATGGTCAAATTTTGTACCAATACCCGGTTCTCTCGAGGACTACTGAAGCACACTTCATCTTGCTCAATAATTTAGAATTCTAGTCCAATAGACAATGTTCCAAATAACTATGTTATTGGAAATATATTATTTTCACTCTAATAAAAACTAGGGATTGGTAAAGCAGTAATGGTATAAGCTGTTTAGCACCGGATTGATGTAAGAAAACTCGTTAATGAATTCAGCTCACCGTTTTAGGTATTTTGAAAAACTAGTTCAAATAAAATAAATTTGATTGAATTTAATGATAATAATATAATTAATTTAACTAAAAATTTAATAATATAATTAATAACAATAATTATAATTTGATGACAGTGACATCTATTACTAAAGAACATAATTTATCAATTATCCTTCGCAAAATACGAACTAATTTCAAACATTATCAATTACAATTTCGCTAATACCATACCGTCATGTCCGTTCGGTAACGGATTTAGAATGCACAGTGTCACCAACCCATGCCATTGAAATATATTTTACTATTAAATCTAATTCCAAGTCAGCGCTTGAACTATCTGTCGCTCAATAATTTAGTGGCTGTTCTGCCTTGGACAAGTTTCCAAGACATCTGGTAGCACTCAATATGAGAAATGGGAAAGGACATTTCAATGTTAGCTTTCGAGATAGATTCAATTCTGTTTGTGTGCTTAAAGTTTGTTTTATCTGAATACAAGATGTATGTAACAAAATAGGTGTATACACAAAACAGAATATAATTCCTGTGGTTCCTGTGTAGACTAGCGGCCCACCCTGGCTTCGCCCGGGTGCAATTATGCATTTATTATACCAAACCTACCTCTTGAATCACTACCTATTTAAAAAAACCGCTTCAAAATCCGTTGCGTAGTTATAAAGATTTAAGCATACATAGGGACGGACAGACGACAGCGACTTTGTTTAATACTATGTAGTGATGATGATACATAGTTTAAATAACTCTCTATAAATGATTTGTTGTCAAGCCTACCTGCCTATGGATCAGAAGTTCCCGGGTCGTTACCCGATTCCTGGACCGGGCAAGTGTCGTTAGGTACACCAGAGATTGGTCTGGGTGTCTTTTTGTTCGTGAATGACGTAATTAAAAAATTCTGGTTAACGATACATTTTTTTTATGTTGGTGGCCGGATTTCATATCTATGGAACGTGAACCCAGAACCTCAGAAACATAGTGTAAGTGAAAAATCGCAATATCAAGTCCTTTTTGTAATAACTTCACAGAAAAAACATGAACAAAAAAAACCTCTTTTTGGTAAGCTGTATGCTCTCAGTTCCTATGGCTATGGGGTTTTTGTTTTGTTGTATATTGTTTCCGTAGATATGTCCCTGAGCTCTACATTGCTAGTCAGATTTTATGATTCTTTTGATGGTTTAGAATCAAATTGTGTATTGCACTTCTGTCAGCTTATTAGATTGTTTGAACAGGATGTCTGTGGGGATTTCTGGTAGCGTTTAACCTAACAATTCGTAATGAATTTATAATAGGATTAAATTAGGGTAAACTCATCTTGAGGTCAATATGATACTATTAAATTTATAGTTAATAACTTTATTCAAATTGGATTTCCCAAACCACTTTTTAACTGTCCCAATGGATATCCACTAGTTCTACAGGTTGTTACAAAAGCCCTATAAGTAGTCTTTTTTTTTCAAAAACGAAACCCTTGCCCTATTACCTGTACCGCGGGGGCAGTTTACAAACATAGGGCTGAAATAAAACAATGTTTTTTGTACCTTCAATTATGAGTGATATCAACGTTTTTCTTAATCAGACTTTTAATCATTGAAATGAAACATCTTAAAACGGAATTTATCGCATATTAAATTATTTAATTGCCGCCGATTCGAATGTTGTGCAACAATCTTGGTCACGGGAGAGACTAGATGACAGTTATCTTCAAAAGTTCAAAGAAACAGTTAAATCTACCGCCTATAATTTTGTTTTATTGATAACGTTCCGTGTGCACGCAGAAATTTACTATAAAACATGATTGCCACTGAAAATTAGCCAAATGTTTCTTGGTGTGTCTGTGGTCATTTTGCGCGTAAAGATACCGTCATCTCGAGCCAGTTCCTTTTTGCTGCCAGTGTAAATATTATACGATTTAGAATACATAGTGTTGCCACCCCACTTCATCCTGCGGGGGTTAAACGAGCCGACAAAAGGAAATGATAAGGCTGAAAACCCAGCCGTGTGAGAAGTTAAACATGATACGGGGATTATGTGGGACTCCGGAAACCACTCGTCTACCCACTAAAACCCCAGCGGTATACCCTCACACGACACGCTTGGGGCGCCACAGGTTCGCGTAAACGCATTCCACTGTGACATGATACAAACCCCTGAGTCAATCGGACTGGCCACCGTGGCTCAGTACGCTAACTGCTCCTCCTGTAACTGCCGGAGGCTCGACTCGGCAGTGGAAAGTAGCAGATGCAGTGGCGGCAATTTTGACTAATATAACTCCATGTGTCGACATAAACCTCCTCTTGAAAATGTTCGCAATGACCGGTCCTGGGCCACATAAATTTACAGCAACCTAAACTAGGTCGTCAAATTATACTTACAGACACCCTTCAAAAAACTTGGCAGTGACTAACATTTCGAACGTTTGACTCGATGCAGCTATGACGGTAAATATGAATATTCCACCGAATCCTATTCTTAAGAAGAATATTCTTCCGAAAGTATCGATGAGGAAGCCAGATATCACTGACGAGAAAAATGTGCCTGTAATAAACATTGCAGCTCAAAACGTCAATTGGATAATAGGTTAACGTATTTCTAATACATGGTAGTTATCACCACCCCATTCTATCCTGAGGGTATCGTTTAAAATAAATATCAAAGTATAAAATGGGATCGCAAAATAATAAAAAGAGGCCTCTGAATTTGTTGCCCGTTCTTCTCAGCAGTGGTCGCGTTCCGAACTGGAGGTATATATTAGTTTGCATTGTATATTTTGTATCAATGTGTTCACAATTTGTAAGAGAATCACATCAATGTAAAAAGTCTTAGTGATACAGCGATGACACCTCGTTATACAAATCTCATTTAATAAAAAAACTTACCAATATAAGGTATGGCGTTTAAGAGTCCTTTTTGTCTCAAGTTCATATTCAAGTCACATTCGGCACTTGGCAACAAATATGACGATGTGCTAGTGACCAGGATGTTAGCAATGTATCCCAAGAAACTGGCGAATAACAACCTGATATGAAACCGTCCAAACTTGCAGTGCCCGTAGATAGTGTTTATATCTTGCATTGGGGTCGTTTGTTGTTTATCTGCGGCGGTTAAAGAAAGTTAATATGTATAAAAAAAAACAAGGAAATTCGATGTCAAACATTTCAAATAATACTTGTAACTATGTTAGAGTAAAATCTTAGTCCACCTTCCCACCTGCCGTCTACGATCCAATTAGAGGGATTATCGGTAATTATAAGGTTAAGACAGCTTCAAAGAAAAATTAAGAAGAATGAAGAAAATGAAAACTGCAACATTCTATTTATTTTCTAATTATTATTCCTTATTTCGAATCAAACCTAATTATTAAAAATAAAAACAAAATGCTATATATACAATAGTTCCCCTAATAAGGAATAAATTATGTCAAGTAATATAATGTCGTCATGTCAGCTCATAAATGACCCACTACTGAGTCGGGCCTCCTCCAAATTCAAGTAATATAATGTGCCAAGTTTATTTGTACGAGTAACTAGGACTTAGGCAGTTTATATATACCTTTTTGCTACCTTAAATCAAAATCAAAACTCATTTAATCAAGTTTTGACAAGTCAAACAACACAATAACCTTCAAATTTACCATTTAACATTGAAAATTTATTATAAACCATCTACCCAAAGTTCGTTAGTAATCTACACCAGAGTTGTATATACTTATGTAAAGTATATACAACTTTGGTAAGTTACTTATGTCACGATGTCAGTTAAGTAAAACAGACGGCAGCTTTTAACATTTCTTTAAAAAGTTTCCCATCAAATATTCGATACGCCGGAAGCAGGAAGTCGTAATAAATAAGTGAACCAATCAATTTGTCTTCAAAACTTTATTCCTAAGAATTTTCTTGAAGAAAAACGTTATAGCTGGGAAATCAATTCAAAGAAATATATTTATTTTGGCCACTGTTTGGAACTCTGCGAAGTCAGTTACAATATTGAGTGAATCATCAGATATTTTGGGAGTTTTATCCGACTACAAAAATAAGGTTCCTCATTCGTTTTTTTTTTGTTATTTTCAAATGATTTTTACGGCAATACTCAGTTGTCGTTTTATTCCACTCTGTCGAATTGTTGTTCAAACCGGTTGTAGAGATTAAATGAGTTTTTGGTTTTTGTATATCTTATAGATAAAATTCTCGAGTCAAAATATTCGGTGGGTTTAATTATTTGGCAAAACAACGTTTGCGGGATCAGCTAGTTTTTTATAATTATTTGCCACTAAAAAGCATTCATATGAAGAATTAATCGAATACATAACATTTTTATTTTATAAATCGACTAAGAGAATACATAGTTTACATAGTTTTTCGAATATCGAGGTAGCGCTTAAATAGATATTTAGCTATTTTTCGCCTTTACTGCCGTTTTTGGAGATATATATTTTTAATAACATCATTGTTTGTTATCTATTTTGTTAAGAACACTTGCTACGCTGGCTTACATCACATTTTTTAACGTAGCATCTTGCTTTAAACGAATATATAAAAGCCATGCGGAGAGACTTAATATCACATTAATAATTTTAGTTTAGAATATAGGTACGCCTAACCCTTGTCTACAACCCATATTCATGCTGAAACTACCTCCGGTTCAAAATGCTGCTCTACAGAGAAGAACCAGCAAAAAACTCTGTAGTAGCATTGTTTGTGCTAATTATTGTGTTCTTGCACGCGAGTAGGGTTGCAAACAACACGGTATTGGCCTCTTAAGGAAGCACATTTCGCTTTGCCCACTCTTGAATTAATAAAAAAGACAGCAATTAGAACCACACCTGACACTTTAACAATAAAATAATTGAACGCATACCTGTTTCATCATTAACAATTATTTCAACCATTATAATATCTTCAGTCTATCGCACAACAATTCAATCTAAACAGTCAGATAATTATAAATCTCCCGGTGTACCGTCCATGATTTATCGCCATCGCAAAAAGACCTCTCAACAGCCAATGAGCTATTCCATTAATATAAAGTTTGCGAACAGCGCGCATTGGCGCGAGGTTCAATTTAACTTGGCACCGTTATCAATGGGTAAACTTCAGATAAAACTACGTTGCTTCCTCAACTAGAATTGCTAATTAGCATGAAATATTGTAGTTATTGTGTTGCAACTAACTTCATTGTAATTAAATTCACTATATCTCTCTCTCTCTTACTGACTGCCTTGTTGGTCTAGGGGTTGGATGCGCCGCCTTTGGATCACAGGGTCCCGGGTTCGATTTCGGGGCCGGGCAAGTGTCTTTGTGTAAACCAGAGGCAGTTGCTCTGAGTCTGGGTGTCATTTGTGTTCGTGATATTCATGTTTGTAAACTGCCCCCGAGATTTATACATAGTGCAGGGGTTTCTTAAAAAAAAGTGTAGCAGCAGATTTAGAATACATAGTGTCGCCACCCCATTTCATCCTGAGGGTGTCGTCGTTTGTCAGTTCAGCCCATGAATGACCCACTAGTGAATAGGGCTTCCTTCCAATTCATGGAGGGATTGGCCTACTGACTGTGCCACGCTGGCAAGATGGGTTGGCACAGGGTGTGATCAAGATTTCCTTATCTCTTCCTTCTGGTTAGCGTGGCACAGTAGACTAATTACCCTCCTTTTAGTTGGAGGAGGCCCGACTCAGCAGTGGGTCATTTATGGGCTGAGGAGAAGAAGTACAACCATCGTACAACTCGACATCGCAGCAGGGTTCACCCATATCACCTGGGGACGATCACGTCCAGCACGGTACGCTTCCAGCGATCATTCTTACCACGCACGTGCAGACTCTGGAATGAACTACCTGCGGCGGTGTTTCCCGAGCGCTACGACATGTCCTCCTGTCCAAACGAGGTTTAAAAAGAGCACTCACTTCACGGTAGGCAACGGCTTGGCTGTGCCCCTGGCACTGCCAAAGTCCATGGGCGGCGGCTTACACTTCTCATCAGGTGGGCCGCCAGCTCGTTTGCCTCTAAGGGCAATAAAAAAAAACAAAAAAAAAGTGTGGCAATCCGATTGCTACCTGAGGGCGTTGGGGGATAAGGCAGATAACTTAGCCGTCGGCCCAACGTTTCCCTCCATGTGGTTGGCGGAAGGTTGACTCAGCAGTGGGTCCTACATGGGCTAATATATCTCTAATATTACTCAGCTATACATGACCCACTGCTGAGTCGGGCCTCCTCCAATTACATGAAGAGTAATTACCCTTTATCCTACCTCGTCGGTTTAGCGGTAGGATGTGCCGCCTTTGGATCACGGGGTCCCGGGTTCGATTCCGGGGCTGGGCCTTTGTGTAAACCAGAGTCACTTGCTTGAGTCAGAGTGTCATTTGTATTCGTGAATTTCATGTTTGTAAACTGCCCCCGCGACCTGTTGTCCTCTGATTACAAGAAAGAAAATTTGCCACAGCGTTTCGTATTAAGTTTTCTTTCTCTTGCGGCTAGGTTTTCAGCGTTGACATTTCCTTTTGCCAGCTCTTACGACACCCTCAGGATGGAATGGGGAGGTGACATGTATTCTAAATCCGTCACAACATGTCAGCTCTAGTACATGTAAACCCGCGCGTGGAAACCACTTAATTAACAATACAAGGTACTTTACGCTGTCGAGTTAAATTATTCATTGTTACATACATACATATTACTTACAGTTCGGTACACTAATAAACAAACGCTTCGAACAGCGAAAACACGCATTCATGAAATGGTTACAACATATCAGCCACAGTGGAAGTAACAACCAGTAATATCACAATCGACTGACATTATCCTAATCATCATCATCGTCAGCCGACTCTAGTCTGCGGGCTTCACTATCACTATACTATCACTTCACTATCACTATCACTACAAAGTCGCTGTCGTCTGTCCGTCCCTATGTATGCTTAAATCTTTAAAACTATGCACCGGATTTTGAAGCGGTTTTTTTAATAGATAGTGATACAAGAGCAAGGTTTCAAAATATAATACATGCATAATATTGCGGAGAAACACTGATAAATGTAGATGTTCATCATGGCACCTGTGCGAAGCCGGGGCGGGTCGCTAGTTTCTAATAAACGCCAAAATTGGTATAGTGGTTGGATGTGCCGCCTTTAGACCACGGGGCCCAGACTTCGATTCGAGCCGGGCAAATGTCTTTGTGTAAACCAGAGGCACTTGCTCTGAGTCTGGGTGTTATTCGTGTTCGTGAATTACGTGTTTGTAAACTGCCCCCACGATACAGACTATACATAGTGCAGGGGTTTCGTTTAAAAAAAATCATCTCGGCGTTACTCTAACCGCCAAATCGTGATTATGAACCACACATAGTACTTTTTTTCGTCTGGATACCTCGTTGATGCACGGCCGTTGGGTCTGGCCGGACTCCGGGACCCGTAGATATGGTAAATTGCGCCCGATCTACCCACTAAAATCGACTGCGAAACACACACAACACACACACACATACTCATACCCGCGCAAATCATACTCTATACGGGACGTCACGCCACATCACCGGAGTGGGACGTTAATAGCTGTGACACAGTCTAGCACTAATGTAGCTATATATCGCACATAAATTAATGTATCCCTAGTTTTTAGTTCCAATAAATAAAGAATTTGAATTTGAAATATATTGGATTTAAATTAAAGCGGGTTATCTCTTAGGATGTTCACAGTTATGTTACTGGTTCAAGCACGTTTACACAGAACATCACTTGCATAATGAATGAATGCCATTTCTATACTGATGTCAGAGTGAGATGTAGACTATCGCGATTTATACGTGAACATTATTCGTAGAGATAAAATCAATTCTTATAAATAAAGAATAAAGATGCATTTGAATTGATTACCTATATGAGAAGAAAATTGTGTTTTCTTAAATATTGAAAAACAAAATTATTTTCAGTTAAGTTAGTGCAGTGTAGTAGACATTCGATCCAGGCATTTTTAATGCATCGTCGTTACAGCCCATAAATGACCCACTACTGGGTCGGGTCTCCTCCGTATTCATGGAGGGAAATTAGCCTACTATGCCACGCTGGCAAGACGGGTTGGCCCAGGGTTTTTATCAAGTTTTCCTTCTCTTGATTGCCTTGATTTGCCTCTTGCGTTCTTTTAGTCGCCTCCGTGACCACAAGAACATTTTAATGCATATTAATTTTTATGCATCCAAAACATAATATCGGAATTCCGTGTGTTGGCGCATTTAGAATACATAGTGTAACCACCCCAATCCATCCTAAGATCATAAGAGCCGACAAAAAGAAACGACAAAGCCGAACCACAAGCCACAAGGGAAGGAAACTTGATACCAAACTTTGTGCCGACCCGTCTGGCCAGCGTGGCACAGTAGGCTAATAACCCTATGTGACGGGGGAGGCCGAGTAAGTGGGTTATGTATGGGTTGAATAGTAGTAGTATTCGCTGACGACATAGTCGTAATGGCTGAGACCATGGAGGGCCTCACTACGATGCTCGATGGCCTCTGTGGAGCCTCCGAACGAGTCGGCCTTAAGATGAACATGGAGAAGACGAAGATCATGTCTAATATCCATGTTCAAGCCACTCCTGTTAACATCGGAGGTTCTACCCTCGAAGTTGTTGACCATTACATTTACCTGGGACACACTGTCCAGTTAGGTAAGTCCAACTTCGAGAAAGAGGTCAATCGTCGGATCCAACTCGGCTGGGCAGCGTTCGGGAAGCTGCGAAAGATCTTCTCGTCCACAATACCGCAGTGTCTGAAGACAAAAGTCTTCAACCAATGTGTGTTGCCAGTGATGACATATGGAACTGAGACGTGGTCGCTCACTATGGGCTCCATCAGAAGGCTCAAAGTCACCCAAAGGGCAATGGAGAGGGCTATGCTCGGAGTTTCCCTGCGAGATCGAATCAGAAATGAGGAGATACGCAGGAAAACCAGGGTCACCGACATAGCCCACCGGATTGCCAAACTTAAGTGGCAGTGGGCAGGGCACATAGCTCGCAGGACCGACGCCCGATGGGGCAGAAAAGTCCTCGAGTGGCGACCGCGTTCCGGAAGGCGCAGTGCTGGTAGGCCTCCCACACGGTGGACCGACGACCTGGTTAAGGTCGCCGGAAAGCAGTGGATGCGGGCGGCCCAGGACCGGCCTTTGTGGAAATCCTTGGGGGAGGCCTATGTCCAGCAGTGGACGTCTTTTGGCTGAAATGAAAATGATGAGTAGTAGTAGTAAGTTAGTACAGTACAGTACAGTTAGTACAGTGGTCTAGTGGTTAGATGTGCCGCCTTTGGATTAACGGGTCCCGGGTTCGATTCCGGGGTCGGGCAAGTGTCTTTGTCTAAACCAGAGGCACTGGCTCGGAGTCTGGGTGTCATTTCTATCTATAATATATTGAATTATATTATATATAAATTATATAATATGTATGTATTTACAATATATATATATATATAAGTAGTCTATCAGCCAGAGAAGTCCACTGCTGAACATAGGCCATAGATTTTCACAATGTACGATTTCGTGCAGACCGCATCCACCGACTCCCAGCGACCTTCACAAGGTAATCAGGGGCGTTGGAGCTACCGGAGACTGGGGGCCGTTTTTTGGTTGCGTTTGCGATGGGGGGGATTTGCCCTAATCGCCACGCTGGGCAGGCGGGTTGGCGATCGCAGTAATAATGTGACTTTTTATCCGAGAGTTGCCGCTGTCCAACGTGTGTTTTTCCCGTAGTCGCCTTTTATGACACCCACGGGAAGACATGGGGTGATGATATTCTTACTCCGTCACCACACGGAGAGGTATGTTATAACTATTTTTATTTATTCAAAATTAAACCGTTTTCCACTTAGTTTAATGATGTGTTTTGTATACAACACTAGCTGTACCCTGGCTGCGTTGATATGCCATTAACTAAAATAAATTTGAAAGAAAGGCATTACAATTTTTTTTTGTTCATAATCCTTGGTGTGCTCATGCACAACACTTTGCAGAAGATCATCACATAATCAAATACATAGTTTATGATTATCTAAAGGACATACAGACCACCATTCATTTTTATTTAGAAATTTGGGACAAATTGCAAATTTTACTTGACCATAGATATGAAGGCGCAGTGCTGGTAGGCCTCCCACACGGTGGACCGACGACCTAGTTAAGGTCACTGGTAAGCAATGGATGCGGGCGGCCCAGGATCGGCCTTTGTGGAGATCCTTGGGGGAGGCCTATGTCCAGCAGTGGACGTCTTTTGACTGAAATAATGATGATGATAGATGCTGATGTAACTTTGTATCAAAAATGTTACTGCAAATTTAACAAACATTTTAATTTTCTTCAGTTTATACTTGATACTTAAACTCTAATTAGTATGCAGAAGAGTCACTCCCAAGGGTACAATTTGAAAGTCCGTCCATTTAATTTTATTTCGTTTCGTCTACGTTTGAGCTTCAGTCTTGGCGATTAGTAACGGTTAACAAAGCCACAGTTCAATACCCATTAGCAGTAACTTGACTTAGTTTTTTTTTAAATGATCAACGCTGCACAAACTCGTCGTCGTTGATTGAATAGTCGTGATGATATTTTATCCCGCACTCTTTGAAGCAGAATCTTGAGGCAGTTTATTTTTTGTATAGCATATAACCGACTGCAATGTCTATTTTACATCTAAGAGCGAGGAATCTGTTTTTTTATTTATTTTTCAGTTCGTGTGGTGACGGATGTAGATTACATAGTGTCACTATCCCATTTCATCCTGTGGGCTAATGGCTGATAACCTAGCCGCAAGAGAAGGAAAACTTGATACGAAACCCTGTGCTAGCGTGACACAGTAGGCCAATTACCCTCCATGTAACTGGAAGAGGCCCGACTCAGCAGTGGGTCATATATGGGCTAAGTAGTAGTAGTAGTTGTAATTTTCTATTTTTTAGTTCCTTCACCTTCAAAATGCTCTTCTAATGCACTAAATCTTCAAAATGCACCAGACAAGGCAAGCCACAGTTGTTGTACTATTTATATTATGTTTTCTGTGACAAATCTAAGCACCAACGTAAATTGGTTAAAGTAGCCAAGAATTATAGAATTATTATTTCAGTATCTAATTACACTAAATACCTAGGTTTTCAGAATTCACTCTTTGCAAATAGATATAATCTTTTAATTCACTCGTTGCAAATAGATATAATCTTTTAACAAGAATTTGAAGCTAACAAGATATTGTGTAGGCTCTAATGGTTAAATTTAGAAGTTTATTTTATTTTAGACTAGCGACCCGCCCCGGCTTCGCACGGGAGCAATTATATTATACCTATAAACCTTCCTCTTGAATTACTCTATCTTTTTAAAAAAACCGCTTCAAAAGCCGTTGGGTAGTTTTAAAGATTTATGCATACATAGGGACGGACAGAAAAATGCGACTTTGTTTTATACTATGTAGTGATAGTGATAGTGACTAGCTGCGCCCCGTGGTTTAACCCGAGTGCTGATCGTTTTTTTTACGTCTGATTTTTTTCCTACTTATTGATACTTATATCTCGTCACTTAGATCTTTCTAAAATAATAGCTTATATTCTGACGTATCTTTATCATATAACTTACCCCCGCTTTGCACGGGCGAAGCCGGGGCGGGCCACTAGTAATACATATTATTGTAAAGTTAAAAAAAACGTTTCATCGAAATCCATTCTGTCGTTTTTGCGTACAAGTGGTGGTAGTTAGTTTTACATAGGTTTTAAACTATTTATACGAGTTTTGTGATAAAACCTACATTAATACCTATAGTTCCTTTTGAATTGGGTGCGAACAGTAGCAGTATATTTTTTATTTTTTAAAGATTCGATTTAACGCATTTCATCATTTAATATCAGGCGATCCACCTGCCCATTTGTCTGTTTATTTATTAAAATATATTGTAAAAACCCTTGGATAAAATTTCATTAGATCCTGATGTTTTACATTTCACGATATGCAAACTCCTCACGTACGAGACTAAACGCCAAAGTTCTAAGAATGTAATATTGTTTCGTTAACCCTTCTGTTCTCATCTACATTAGTTTCTGTCTAGACGTTTTGTAGTCTGGAGTCTTGACTCATTATCCCAAGACAAATTATTTCACATAATTTTAGCTGGTGCAGGTTAGAAACTTGTTACAACAGCTGGCAAATCACTTGGAATTGCGCAGACGGACACGCGATTGGTTGATGGCATGCGCAAAGTTTCTCCCAATAGAGCAATTATTATTCAAGATGTTTGCCGGTTAAAGTACCCAATTAGTTCACGCTTTGTTCATGTAGGGATCTCAAGAGTTGTCTTGGGTTCGATTTCAGGGCCGGGTGTTTTTGTGACGAAGACATTCTCGCAGCAGGGCACATAGCTCGCAGGACCGACGCCCGATGGGGCAGAAAAGTCCTCGAGTGCCGACAGCGTTCCGGAAGGCGCAGTGCTGGTAGGCCTCCCACACAGTGGACCGACGACCTGGTTAAAGTCACCGGAAGACGATGGATGCGGGCCGCCCAGGACTGACATTTAGGGGAGGCCTATGACCAGCGGTGGACGTCTATTGGCTGAAATGATGTTGATGATTATGGCTTATAGGTGATATATAATGTAATTAATATTTTCCGTGTGAAGATGGATTTATAAATTCAATATCACCAACCCATACCATCATGAGGTTGTTGCAATTAGCGGGTGGCCCAGGACCGGCCTTTGTGAAGATCCTTGGGGAAGTCCTATGTCTAACAGTGGACGTCTTTTGGATAAACTGATGATGAATTAACTGAATAATGTCTTTTTAGTGTGATATTAATTACACACTTAAAGTGTAATTCTCGTTCTACGCGGGTATTAATCGCGTAGACCGAGAATACTCTTTTTCTCTACACTCTATAGACTAGACTGCATAAAGGCATACTCGGTAGAATTTCGCCTAAATTTTAGGCTGACTAAGCTTGTGCATGTTGCTGCCACTACGTATGCTTCAGAGAATTAATTTTGCCCCGAGACCCGACGCTCAGGATTTTGACTAAACGGTCTCGGAAATTCGAGAAACTTGGGAGCTTATATTTCTCGTCACGATTTTAGTAGTCGATCGAGTGAGAGACGTTTTAAATGTGTTCTTATTTTTATGTGTGTGTGAGAGTTCCATTTTGTTAGTGTGTGTAACATTATACTTTCGTTTTAATGTATTGATCCTACTAATATTATAAACGAGAAAGTTTGTAAGAATATATGGATATAATGTTTGTTATTCTTTCACGCAAAAACAACTGAATGGATTTTTATTAAACTTTACAACAATATAACTGTACAAATAATTTCATTCCATAATTCCATTTTATTTTTTAAACGAAACCCCTAATCTATACTAATATATAAAGCTGCAGAGTTTGTTTGTTTGTTTGTTTGAACGCGCTAATCTCAGGAACTACTAATCCGATTCCAAAAAATCTTTCAGTGTTAGATAGTCCATTTATCGAGGAAGGTTATAGGCTATATTTTATTTTCAAAAGAATTAGGGATCGGTATGAAAATTGCGATTTTGTAAACCAAGGTGTAAAATCGAAAACCTATTTATGCGTGCGCTGCAAAAACTATTGACAATAGAACAAAATGATGTAGTTACTACGGGTTTGTAGGTCTTATAAAGATCTACAAAAAAGTCCGCGAGAGCACATATCTAACTATCATAGTTTAGCCACAATAACCGATTTTATGTTCATAAAAAATATGCACGGGTTCGAAGCCCACGCGGGCGAAGTCGCGCGCAAAAGCTAGTCTATGTATAAACTGGATCGCGGGGGCAGTTTACAAGCATGATAATTCACGAACACAAATTACACCCAGACTCGGATCACGCGCCTCAGGTTTACACAAAGTCACTTGCCCGAACCCGGAATCAAACCGGAGACTCGTGACCCAAACTTTTTTTATTTCGCTGGGGAAATGCTTTATTCATACCACCGCCCTTGGGGGTGGGGTCAGCGATTATGAGGGACTCCGGAAACTACTGGTCTACCCACTAAAGCCAGCAGTATACCCTCACACGACACGCTTGGGGCGCCATAGGTTCGCGTAAACGCATTAGCACATCCAACCCCTAGACCAACAAGACAGTTATTTCAATGATCTACCAGTTTCACGTCCGTGTGGTGACGGATTTAGAATACACAATGTCACCAACCCATACCATCTTTAGGGTGTCGTAAGAGGCGACTAATAGACCGCATGAGCCACATCACCTAGCCCCGAGAGAAGGAACACTTGAAACAAACCCTGTCTGTGCCAACCTGTCTTGCCAGCGTGGCACAGTAGGCTAATTTCCATTCATGAATTTGGAGGAGGCCCGACCCAGTAGTGGGTCATTTAGGGGTAGAAATGACGACCAGTTTCACAAAAATATTCTCTAAGTCTTCTCGTTGTGACTGTTACTGTGCGTAAGCCAGGGAAAATGTGGGTGCCAGGGGACCTCATGAGTTAACGATCGGTCATCATAATACGTCTTGACGTCATACCCTTGTAAGAAATATTCCTTTGTGTTCAATTTGTGTGACGTGGAGTGCTTTTGTGTTCGAGACTAGATTTTCCCTTGACTTTCTCTCCAAGGAGTTTGGAATTAATGGAAACGTGGAAGTTATATAATAGTAGTTATCTATATTAAAATGTGAAGTAAAAAATTTTGTATAGGTACTTTTTTACTTAAATGGCGCGGACGGAGGAGTATAAAAGTTCACACACTTATAGTTTTTATGGAGAAGGAATGCATAACGTTCATATATTTTTTAATCTATGCATAAAAATAATAATATGTACCTACATAGTTTTAGTTTATTTTATTGTTATTTTTTAAGTAGTTAGATTTCTCTTAATTTCTTTTATATGATATGTTAAACTGCATAAAAATACATTTAATCAACATAAAAGATGTAAGCAGATCACCATTTAATTTACACACCACGCGCATATATACACTTTTGTTTATTGTCAAAGTCTGTCAAATCACTATCACTACATATTATAAAACAAAGTCGCTGTCGTCTGTCCGTCCCTATGTATGCTTCAATCTTTAAAACTACGCAACGGATTTTGAAGCGGTTTTTTTTAATAGATAGAGTGATTCAAGAGGAAGGTTTTTAAGTATAATACATCCATAATATTGTAGAGAAACACTTAGAGCTTAATCATTGCACCCGTGCGAAGCCGGGCGGGTCGCTAGTTCAAAATAAGAATAGAACTTGAATTTAAATTAAATATGATCGAATTTCATCCGATGGGCGACCACTAGTAAGTCCATGTGGTAACGTATGTAAAATACATGGTGTCACCATCCCAAACCATCCCGAAGTTGCAAGAGCAAAAAACAGAAAATGACAGCCGAAAACCTAGATGCAAGAGAAGGAAACGTTGATACGAAAGCCTGTGCCAACCAGTTTGGCCAGCATGGCAGAGTAGGCTAATAACCCTCCATATAGTAGGAGGTGCAATGCGCTCCACATCGCCAGAAACAGGAACAGATGGAAGAACAACATACAAGAGAAAGTGATGTTGAAGGCTGGTCACGTCCCTCAACATTGAGGAATACGACGCAAAAAAAGAGAGAGATGGAGGAGAATGGTCTCTGCAGTGATCATGTATAGCACTGGTTGTGTATCAAGTTTTCCTTGTCTATACCCACGTCAATATTCCCCTTTCAATTACGTTCAAACAGAAATATAAGTTCACAATGTCGAAACCGTGACAGATATTATATTGATCCAAAAACTTGTACAAACTTTTTGTATTTGGCATCTGCGACATTGACTGTGCCGTGGGGAGTCTGTATTGAAATTCATATTCGCTACGTATTTTATCTGTGATGTTTTATTTACAATATAAATATTGGTTTCTGTGTGAACAGAAAGAGTAAATAGAGCACATACTGCAGCTAGTCTTTTGAGCTTTTCTAAATATGAAAACAAGTTCCGGAGAAATCCCATAGCATCTCAACCATATGCGACACGCTACTAAAATTTATTGGAATTCTTTTCATGTCACTCAATTTTATATTTCGAAGAAACGTTAACATTCAAAAGTTGAACGTAAGTTCGAGAACTGAAAGTTTGAAATCTGGTGGCCTTCACTACTTGACATACAAGGTTGAACAATCCTACTAATATTCTACGAGCGTATCGCTAATCAACTATTCTTCTTGTATTATGCATCAATTGTAAATTTAGTGCTTTTTGTAAACAATGCCAATAATTTAAAATAAAAAGTTTCTTGAAGGCTATTCTTTATTTTTCGCTTTTTTCCTAGGAGTGACGGATTTAGAATACATAAATAAATAAAAAATAAATATCCTTGGACATTTCACACAACGCCATCTCGTCCCAAGCTAAGCAACTTAATGCTTGTGTTATGGTAACGAGATGGATGATACACTACTTATATACTTTTTTTTTTGTAAATACATACATATTATAGATAGAAAGGACACTCAGACTCCGAGCCAGTGCCTCTGGTTTAGACACAGACACTCGCCCGACCCCGGAATCGAACCCGGGACCCGTTGATCCAAAGGCGGCACATCTAACCACTAGACCAACGAGGCAGTCAAAATTACCTCCCATGTAATTGGAGGAGGCCCGACTGAGCAGTGGGCTGAAAGTACAAAATACAAAGAACTAGCAATAAAACCGCTTTTCCACGCTTACCTCTATAGAATTCCCAGCACATTGAAGTTTCAAATAAAAAACAAACATCTTGAAACAAATTTGCAGACCGAGTCCCGAACGAATAACATTCAAAATTTCAATACAGATATTTGAAATGTAAAATATTTTACTTCTACAAACTCGGAGTACACTCCAGTTGAAGTTGGAAACTTTGAATCTGTGTTGGCACACCAACTGTTTAGGCCAACTTTGAGTACCTACCGAATATTCTATTGAGCATAAAGTTAACTGGAGTTCTTAAGACGGCTCATAAAATTCATCATCATCATCATTGTAATATTCCTGATGTACTTAAAGGCCGGTCCTGAGCTACCCGCATCGATTGTATTCCAGCGACCTTGACCAGGTCGTCGGTCCACCACAATGTCGCCATAATATTGCGGATCTTTGAATTACCTGTTATATCTAGATGATACTAGATATAACAGACCACAATGAATCCGTGTGGTGAAGGATTTAGAATACATACGTCAGCACCCCATACCATCCTGAGGGTGTGGTAAGCCGACAAATGGAACAATGCCGATAACCTAGCCGCAAGAAAAGGAAAACTTGGTACGGAACCCGGTGCGTAACCATCTGGGCAGCGTGATACAGTAGGTTAATTACCCTCTATGTAACTTGAGTGGAGACCGCGAATCGGCAAGCGTAGTGTAGGACGACCCTCTGTTAGATGGAGCGACGATCTGCGAAAGGCTGCGGGCAGCGGCTGGATGCGTCAGGCCGAGGACAGGGCGCTATGGCGCTCTTTAGGGGAGGCCTATGTCCAGCAGTGGACTAATGTGGGCTAATAATGATGATGAACTGGAGGAGGCCCGACTCAGCACTGGGTCATAAATAGTAAACTTTCTGACATCAGAACATCTATATCTTTTACATTTCGTGCATTATTTTGATAAGATTCAGTTTATAAGCATACCATTTTATGAGGTCCCACCGAAATAGAACTAGCAAATCGCCCGTGACGGTTTCTTTGGGGCCACAAAACGTGAGGTTAGAGGAAGCGCATTCTAATTGTAACCCTCTACAAAAAGAGGGGTTATAAGATTAACTTGCCTGTCAATATGTCTGAAGAGTAAATAACATTTTTCTCTTCAGGATGCAGAACCGATTTTAATGTAGTAGGTTGTTTCACTATGTACAAGCTTTACGAGTTTCTAATAATATCGGAGTTAATCTGGGTACCACGGCAAGGGTGACGTTGAAGGCTAAACATGTGCCAATGCAACCTATAGACCACGACAGCTAAACAGTTAAATTCGTAACAAAACATTGCTCTAATTAAATTGTCTTAATCAAAGCGAGAATCTATGACACATTTATTTATTTATTAATAGAACAACTAGTGTATCTGTAGTAACAGATTTAGAATATATAGTTTCACGTTACAGTCGACAAAAGGCAATAACGAGGCCGAAAATCTAGCTGTAAGAGAAGAAAAACTTGATAAGAACAGGAGTTCCGATCCGTTTGGCCAGCGAGAAGGCCAGACTCCACAATAGGCTGAGAGTAGTAGTAGGGCAACAAAATCGTATAAGTACTTGGGTACCCAGCAGGCCAGGACAAGGTAAGGGACACCCTGATCTCTCTTTGTTCCTTGAGAGGAAAACGCTTCCAAGTGCTATCTTGTGTCAATATATGAGGTAAAACCAAACTCCCCTGTCAAAGTCACTGCTAAATGCACAAATTACGCAGTTTCCCAGAATGGCATGCGAAGACACAGCTCAGACTCGCAACGCAGCGTTCCTCCCGGTGCCTTTTATGCGAAGGCGACCGGAATGAGTGCTAGGCCCGTCGCCCGCAGGCCCACTTACGGCGAGCGGAGATCATCCAGCGACCTCCAGCGCCGGTGTTTACATGGTATTGTTTTTTTTTAAAACGGCTAACCCTTTATTTTATTCATATGGATATCCTGCCGTATTGGGGCCACGGCCGGTTTATGTGGGACTCCGAGGCGCGTCAAGACCCCGTCTATATCTCGTCCCGCGCTATTTCCCTGTGGGTCCGATTTCTCCACTGGGTTTTGGGAGCGCTGGGGGGATCCCTCGATACTGCTCGATCGCGATCTATCAGGCTCGATTCTGGAGCATCCTTCACGTAGAAGGAATGTGCCGCATGTCTCGGGCGTGGCACTGAAGGAACCTTACCCTGTATTCTAACCTAACTTAACCTAACACTTTATGGCCCAATACTTTATGTCTTTATGTTAGATAGATATCAGAAACCAGAGCAATGTCCGTCCTTCACTTGGAGCTTAACTTCATATCGCAAAGTACGGTTTTATTATATTACCTAATAAAACTTATACGGCAGAGATAGTTGGCAATTCCATATGAAGTTTTAATTTACCGTATGAGCGCGGGCTTGTCCGGGTTATAACCAAATGGAATATTTTAAGAGCTAAGCAAATTATCTTCAAACTTGAATATTCGTAATACAAACAGCATCAGTTCATCGATTTAAGAGTTTTGATGCCATAGATATGTTGAGTCATCATACGTAGGTACCTATATACTTTTTTCAACCGATTACAAAAATAACTTTTTTAGGTTTGTTAACGCATAACCTAATTCAAAATCATTTTTAATTCTCTTGGTATTCGGTTGATAGATTTTCGCTTTTTAGTAAGTACCTTATTTTTTAATCGTTACGGTAGCGTGCGAGCTTACTTTCCTACGTTGTTATCACTTATTGACGTTTGCAACACCTGAGATGTCAAAGAAAACAAGAAAAAAGTAAAAGTAAAAACCAATAACATGCAAAGTAAAAAAAAAATCAGAATACATTTTTATAGGAAAATTAATTCTTATGAATACATCCAGATAAAAAATATAACACAAATAAAATTGATGTTTTGGACCGGTTTGGAATGCCATTCCACAGAAAAATATAATCTGCATGGTTGATCTTTTACATGAAAGCTAGCCAAAAACATTCATAATAATAAAAGTAAAATATTGGACACAAACGTAGCCGAACCCTCTTTTTATATTAACTACGTATGAACACACTGAGGCTCCGACTTGACAAAGCACGTTTAAATATACTGAAATCCTTTTTTTAAGAGTACACTAATTAAAATCCCGGTCTCAATGGCAACATTTTAAACTGCCGAAAACACCGTCAGCCCTCTGGCGAAGTCTGCAACCCTTTATCTCGGTTTAACATCTCAATTTTCTTTTTTTTTCAGCCTCACTGGGTTTTGCCGGCCATTATAATAAAGTATGTGACGTTAGGTCAGAGAAAAGTTTTTAAATGTGGTCACACTGAGGTTTTATGGTGCACAGATAATATATTTTCGCTCGAAGTTTGTTGTTTTAAATTTGTTGAGTTCTTATTTTAGAATGTTTGTTTTGTAAACACTTTTAGTTCTTAAAAATAAATGCTTTAAACTTCGTTTGTAAGATTTTGTATAAACAATTAAACTTAATCTTCCTAGACTTGAGAATGAGTGCCTTGCAATTTGCATAGAAGTGTGTGCTTGGTTGACCGGTGGATTTAGAAAACACAATGTCACCAACCCACACCATCCTGTGGGTATCGTAAGAGCCGTACTGAGTCGGGCCTCCTCCAAATTCTTGGAGGGAAATTAGCCTACTGTGCCACGCTGGCAAGACAGTTTGGCAAACTGTATGTAGTTTCCTATGGCGACCGCGTTCCAGAAAGCGCAGTGCTGGTAGGCCTCCCACACGGTGGACCGACGACATGGTCAAAGTCGCCGGAAAGCGAGAAATCCTTGAAGGAGGCCTATGTCCAGCAGTGGACGTCTTTTGGCTGAAATGATGATGATGAAGTTTTCTGCTTACTGTTAGGTTTTCAGCCATAATACTTCCACACGCACTTTGGGCGTTGTAAGACTATTATCAAGAACAAACATAGACTGTAATGTATATGTTTTCAAGTCTGCAATTGGGTAGGCAATTACAATTTCAAGAAGCGTTCTGAACAAAACAATTTTGTAATTACAAATACTGGATGTACAAAGCGGGGGATTTTAAATGTGGAACGGCAACGGCGTGTTGTCTAATGCCCGGCTTACGTTGATCCCGTCTGAGATCTACCACTTAAAGTCTTCTCCTAATATTATAATAAAAGTACAGAAATTAACATTTAATTTATTAAGTGTTTTTTTAGTTGTTCTTTTTTTAAAGAACGAAACCCCTGCTCTCTATGTGCGGTATATCCTGTATCGTGGGGACAGTTTACAAACATGTAATTCACGAACACAAGTGACACCCAGACTCAGATCAAGTGCCTCTGGTTTAGACAAAGGCACTTACCCGACCCTTGAATCGAAACCGGGACCCGTTGATCCAAAGGCGGCACATCTAACCCAACCCACAAGACCAACGCAGTCAATTGTTTAATTAAGATTAGAAGGTCTTCTAGCGGACGGCGCTGTCTATCTGCACCATTTGTGTGTGGTATCTGACGTTGAATCGGCAAGCGTAGTGTGGGACGGCCCTCTGCTAGATGGAGCGACGATCTACGAAAGGTTGCGGGCAGCAGCTGGATGCGTCAAGCTGAAATCAGGGCGATATGGCGCTCTTTAGGGGAGGCCTATGTCCAGCAGTGGACTAATGTGGGCTGATGATGATGATGATGATCTGACGTTGTTTTGCCATATAAATATCGCTATTAAAAATAGGGGTTGATCGTAGGTGAGTGAAAATTTAGGGTTGTATTTATTGTTGTATGTTGTATCATAAAAAATACAAATTAAACATTGTCTCTAAAAAATAAAATTCCTTTACATTTTGGGGGATGAAAAATAGACGTTGTCAGAGTCGCAGACCGAACCGATAAGTACAACCAAATTTCACGAAAATCGGTCTTGCCGGTTCAATAACAAACACCGGGACATGACAATTTTATATATTGGACTAGAGACCCGCCCCGGCTTCGCACGGGTGCAATGATGAACATCTAAATTTATCAGTGTTTCTCTACAATATTTTGCATCTATTATAAATATAAACCTTCCGCTTGAATAACTCTATCTATAAAAAAAAAAACGCTTTAAAATCCGTTACGTAGTTTTAAAGATTTAAGCATACATAGGGACGGACAGACGACAGCGACTTTGTTTTAAACTATTTAGTGATAGAGATGATGATAATGAAGATAAAAAAATAATAATGTTATATTACAATATTAAATCCCTCGGCCGCTGTATGTAAATTATTTAAGCGAAAACTTAAAATATGCTAGACGGATTATTTCATACATGCAGTTCATCTATTAATAGAGTCCTGGTTTAAAAGGTTAAAAATATTTTATTAGATTGGTATTCGATATGCATATCTAACATAATATGTGTGGCCATAGATTTAGAATATATAGTGTCACCACCTCATTCCACCCTAAGGGTGACGTAAGAGCCGACAAAAGGAAATGACGAGGCTGATAAACTAGCCACTAGAGAAGGAAATCTTGATACGAACTCAACCTACCCAGTGTGCCACAGGAGGTATAGCCTACCATTTTCCCATTACCCTCCATTGTCCGTGTGGTGACGGATTCAGAATACACAATGTCACCAACCCACACTATCCTAAGAGTGTCATAAGAGGCGACTAAAGGATCGTAAGAGGCAGATCACCTAGCCGTATGAGAAGGAAAACTTGATACAAACCCTGTGCCAACCCGTCTTGCCAGCGGGGCAGTAGGCCACAGTAGGCTAATTTCCCTCCATGAATTTGGAGGAGGCCAGACTCAGTAGTGGGTCATCTATGGGCTAAATCTATATCAGTTCATTCGTTTAGTCACAGACTATCATACACGTAAATTGTATAACACTCTCATGTTTGTTGGTTACAATATACGAGTATTTAAAAGAAGAGACATTGTGGCGGGCGCGAAAATAATCCCGGACTATTCACAGCCAAAAAATATTACTCTCGGTCTCGAAATTTCTCGATTATTTCCCGGATCGGCCGGCATAAACACACAAATCGTGAGAAACCGGCGGCCATTAGCCGCGCAAAAATCGAGAAAACAAACAGCTCTTGGCGTTAAAACGGTGTCGGCAAAATTGAATTTCATGAGATTTGATAGAACTGTTAAAAGCTATTGAAAGTTTTTTGAAATTCTCTATTGGTTTGGAAGCGACCGAAAGTATTGTTTATGGTCCGACAAATTAAAATAAAAGATTGAATCCAACTAAAAAATAGAAAATAAATTTGAATTAAGAATAGGGTAAGAAAAAAAAAATTTATTGTTTAAAAGCGTAGGGTGCCTTTCTCTTGAAACCTGAACACGATAATATCCATAATATCGTATTCAGGTTTCAAGATATTGTTTTTTTTTTTAATATTCTTGTGGCTCTCACGGTTTGTGTTTAGCCAATGTCAAGTCACTTTGTATCATTTCAATATTATTTCTTCATGGGTTTGCCATTTCCCTGTTAGCCACTCATAAGTAATTTTATTTTGAGTGTCCCCTCCCACGTGGCTAAGATGTTCTGCACGGACGTGGGGTTGGCCTTTGGGAGGGCAAGATATATTTAAATATTTCGAAATAGAACGCTTAATGCAAACGGTTTCAATTGGCGAAACGTTCGTTCTTCGTTCGTTCGTTCAGTTCCACAAAACGTTCTCGAAACAAGTCGGCGTCACTCAATATTTGGCACAAACTATTCCGGGCTACTCAAAATAGTTTCCTAATTTGAAATTCAAATGCCCTCGAAGGTAAATCCGGTCCCATTCGGGAGCTAGGGACGAAACTTTAAGCAAATGTAACTTCGCTTGTTCTAATGGTTCACTAATGTTTCACTAAAAATGTCGCATAAATTACGCATTCAATGTTATAACAAGGCATTATAACATTGAATGTTTGAATATGATGTTGAATATGATGTTGAATTTGACTGAAACATTGCAAATTTAATTTAAAAAATTTTTAGAATTGTAGTTTTAAAGTCTTACCTCTTTAACTCGAGTTCGGTGTCTATGTTTGGTAATCTCCTTTCATTCTCCTGTGCACTTAAGCATTCTTCTATCTTTCTTATACCAATTTTCCATTCATACGTCTCACTCATACCGAAATATGGTCTAAGGGTTGGATGTGCCGCCTTTTGGTCCCGGGTCCCCGGTTCAATTCCAGGCTCGGAGAAGTGTCTGTGTGTAAGCCAGAGGCACTTGCTCTGGGTCTGGGTGTCATTTGTATTCGTAAATTACATGTGTGTAAACTGCCCCCGCAATATATTTTACCTAGGTGAATCAAAAAATTCTTGGAATCAATATTAAAAAATGCAAAGATTTAAATAATAATATTTTATTTTTCTACATAATCTCCCTCCAATGCAATGCATTTAGAATAACGCGTTTCTAACTTCCTTATTCCTTGTGAAAAAAAATTATTTTCTTGACTCTCGAAAAAGTCCTCTACGGCAGCTATAACCGCGTCATTATCGTGAAATTTTGTTCCACGAATTTCCTCTTTTAATTTTGGAAATAAGTGAAAATCACTTGGGGCTAAGTCCGGAGAATATGGTGGGTGGTCAAGGAGATTGAAGCCAGCACAGCGGATTGCGTTGAGCGCAACTTCCGATCGATGGGCAGGAGCGTTATCTTGAAGGAACAACACGCCCAACGACAGTTTTCCACGACGTTTTTCTTTAATCGCTTCACGCACTTTCGGGATTAAATTTGCATAATAGGGTCCAGTTATCGTCTGGCCTTTTGGCATGTAATCAATAAAAAGGATTCCTTCACTATCCCAGAACACAGAGGCCATAACTTTGCCAGCGGAAGGAGCAACTCGAAATTTCCTAATGGATGGAGAGGATGGTCGTTTCCAAGACATGCTTTGTCTTTTAGTTTCAGGATCAAAATGGTGGACCCACGTTTCATCCATGGTGACAAGACGACGGCAAAAATTATCCGAATCACGCTGGAACATTTCGAGATTACGCTTGGAAATTTCCAAACGTCGCTTTTTGTTTTCGTCGGTTAACATTCGTGGCACCCATCTTGCAGACACTTTTTTGAACCCCAGTGAATCAATTAAAATGGATTGAACGCTACCAAAAGATATCTTTAGGATCTCAGCTATATGTTTTATAGTCATTCTTCTGTCTTCCAAAACCAGATTCTCAACCTTTTTGACATTTTCTTCTGTAACGGAGGTTGAAGGCCGCCCAGAACGCGGGTCATCTTTACAGCTTGATCTACCTCTTTTAAATTCAGCCACCCAGTACGCAACCGTAGAATAGGGTACAGCATCACCCCCTAATGTCTGCTGAATGTCCAAAAAAATTTCCTTCGTAGACATTTTTTTCAAACTGAGATATTTTATCACCGCACGTAACTCACTTTTATCCATAATTTTGACTTTTTAGCAACTCGTTGCACAAAAAAATTTATTACATGCGAACGAACTGACAAAAACAAGTGACAGTCTGCATAAATATAGTGTGATAGACACTCTTTAATTTGAATATCGAACTTGATCCAAAAAGGTTTCATATATATGCACTTCTAAGAACTTTTTGATTCACCCTCGTAGGTTATACCTAGTATAGGGACTTGTATTTTTTTTATAAAAAATGAACGGGTGAACATAAAAAAAGGGTTTCATTTCAAGTTTTCCTTCTCTTGCTGCTTGGTTATCGGCCTTGTCAGCTCTTAAGACACCCTCAGGGTGGAATGGGACAGAGACACTAGGGTTTATAAATTATTCATCGCACGGTACTTTTTATACTGTGGTAATAATATTAAAATTGCAACTGGCAGATATTAAAATAATATTCCATTTCGAAATTCAAATTCGCACAGGGACAAAGTCGGTTAGTTTAAAATTCTGATAGTATGACTGAGGAACTTCAAGCAAATAGAAGGGGTAACTTTAAAAGCGCGGGTAGTAAGGAAACGGGGTGGCTACGAACTCGAGACTACGTAGTATAGTGGCAGTAATAAAAGCGAGACGAGGTTTTGTGTTTCTAGAAAAAAAGGCACGAACGTAAAGGTGGGGATAGCTGTGAAAACGGGTTTTGTAAAATGGTGCTATATCATTGCTTGCTTTAAAAAGATAAAGTATTTTATAACTAGCGACAATGGCATTACAGAACACACATAAATATTTATGCAATTAGTGTGTTTGTCCGTGCGGTGACTGATTTAGAATACATAATGTCACCACCCCATTCCACCCTGAGTGTGTCGTAAGAGCCGACAAAAGGAAATGACAACGCTGAAAACCTAGTTGCAAGACTAGGAACGCTTGAAACGAAATTTTGTTCCAACCCGTCTGGCCAGCGTGGCACAGTAGGCTGATTCCCTCCATGAAATTGGAAGAGGCCCAACTCAGTAGTAGGTCATTTCCTTTTGTCGGTTCTTACAACACCCTCAGGAGGGAATGGAGTTGTCACACTATGTATTCGAAAATATTTGTTGTTGTTGTAGTTTCAGCCCATGCATGACGCACTACTGAGTCGGCCCTCTTCCAATTTCATGGAGGGAAATAGCCTAATGTGCTACGCTGGCAATTTATAATCACTACCTAATATAAAACAAAGACGCTGTCGTCTGTCCGTCCCTATGTATGCTTAAATCTTTAAATCTACGTAACGGATTTTGATGCGTTTTTTTAAATAGATAGAGTGATTCAAGAGGAAGGTTTAGTATAATATTGTAGAGAAACACTGATACATTTATAATATTCATCATTGCACCCGTGCGAAGCCGGGGCGGGTCGCTAGTTATGTATATTTTTACGGAAGGCATACATAGGCATAGGCTATTTTACTCCGTAAAAACCAGGTCGCACACTTGGCGCTCGTTTAGGTCAAACGACGATCCTATAGATACTCGTCCGTTATTTATTCCGATTCCCAACGCTCCGCTAGCAGAGTTGCTACGATTTCAGTTAGTATGCCTTTTGAAGCTCTGATAAATCTATTTTATCTTGACAGTCTCACGATTGGGTTTAAATATAGAATGCGAATATTTTGTTTTTAAAAAAACAAAACCCATGCTCTAGTTAAAACTTGTATCACGGGGGCAGTTTACAAATATGTAAGTTACGAACACAAATGACACCCAGACTCAGAGCAAGTACCTCGAATCGAACACGGAACCCGTTGATCCAAATTACTTCTAGCCCCTATACCAACGATGAAATCAAAAATCTCAATTAAAATAAAATATATTATGTACTACTACTAGTACAACCCACTGCTGAGTTGGGCTTCCTCCCATCACAGTGAGGGTAATAAGCCTTTTTTTTTAACGTTGGAAATCCTCATCGATACACGACCGCTGAACGCCAGCCGGGTTATGTGGTACTCAGGGGCGCGGAAAGATGGTAGTTGCGCCCCAACCTACCCACTAAAATCAACGGTGTCCCTCAACTGCCCAAAACAGGCCCATGGGTTTCACTCCCCATTGGGGAGCATGCTCCACGACCCTGATAGGGCCTTGGCCCGCTTCTACAAGCGGGCCCCTCGCTTTGATGGGAGCTGTGAACGCTCCCCGACCCACCGAAAGGCACGTGCGGGACAGTGCACGTGGCCCCGTCCGGCGCCGGATGGACTGGTGCCCGACCCTCGCCATTGCGGCGGCAGCCGTGCACGCCTGCCTGGCCGCCCATCCGCTGCTAGTGGTGGCAGCCCTGGCCTCAACACCTGGCCGCCCTCCACTGCATTACCACGCCGTGTGTCGCGGCAGGTTAAGGCTTCCGAGGTAACTCTGAGGACAGAGGAGTCCCCAGAGCCAAAACCCGCCACGACTCCGTGTGCCGCTCTTCGTCTGGCCTCTCTCCGTGGGCCCGCCCGGCATGGGCGACCCTGAGCCGGTATGGCTCCAACGGATCCTAAAGGCACGCAAGCCCCCTCACCACAACAAGTTGGCGGCATGGTCGAGGGGGGAGGGTAATAAGCTTACTGTGCCACGCTGGCCAGAAGAAATACCAAAATAGCGGCGCCTGTTTACAAGCATAACGCATGTGGCAGCCATCGATATTTAGTAAGACCAGTGGCGATCCCAAAGAAATTGGGAGAAAAGGCAATGGAGAATTAAATTAAAATTTTAACATAAAATCCCCCGCGACAGTAAGACATACTCCTGTGCATGAGACTTACTGACACCCCCTTTGGGATGGATGGATGTTTTTTTTTTGTACACAGATAAATAATATGTTTTATTCAAAAACAAATTCGTTAAGACCGTATATATGTTACCAATTAAATATAGTGTATAATCTATTTCGTCTACTTAAATGATTAATACAAAGAACTGAAATTACAGCAAATCCCTCGTTTAGTAGTACAGTTTAATTACTCTGTCTTGGATTGATTAATTCTAGTATCGACCTCGAACTGATTCGGCGAGACAATTGATGAATTGGTCTACTTAAATATAGACACAACTAATTTTGGGATAATTGGGGGAAATGCTAATTCCTACATCTTTTTTTGTACAAATTATATGAGAAAAGATTATTAGTAGAAAGTAAAATAAGTTAATAGTCCTTGTGGTGACGGATTTAGAATAAACAGTGCCACCACCCCATTCCATCCTGGGGGTGTCGTAAGAGCCCACAAAAGGAGGAGACAAGGCCAGAAAACTTAGCTGAAATATAAGAAAAACTTAATACGAAACCACCACCGGCATTGGCACCGTCTGGCCAGCATGACACAGTAGGCTAATTGCCCTCCATGTAATTGGAGGAGGCCCGACCTAGCAGTGGGTCTTTTGTGGGCTGAATAGTAGTAGTAAATGGACATGATGGAAGCACATCCAACAAGCATAATTCACAAAGCACAAAACAAGCAGATTTTCTCTGAGTCTAGGTGAAATTTGTTTCGGGAATTTTATGTTTATAAATTGTCATCGCGATACAAGTTTTATCCAGAGCAAGGGTTTCTTTAAAAAAACTGTTGAGAATGATGCTGGCCTTAATGTAATTGGGGAAATGCGAGGAATAACATTAAAATTAATTGGGTCAAAGTTACTCCAATTCACGGTTCGTTTTCATTAAATTGTTATTAAATGGCTTTAAAATTAATTAAGGCTACTAAGCATTTTACTGGACCAAAGTCAGTGGCACGTATTTTTTGGTACGTTAACTTTGGTAGCGTGATTTGCGAAAATAGATACTCCGAAAGAGTTATTAGTCTATACATGCTGAAATCAAATCTAAGTAGCTATGATAAGTTTCAAAATCGCTTGCTTTCCTGTCTGAAACTGAGATAGCATTTAGAATAATTGGTAATTAGAAATTTTCGGTAATTGCATAAACTGACAACGTTTTTCTTGCTACAAATAAATAAAATTGAAGTGTCGATTTGTAATATTAAAATCACCACTATTTACGAAGAGCATACCAAAACATTCGTTTTACATATTTTGTCTATCTGTCTGTATAATAATCTCTGAAATGGCTGGACCAATTTTGACGGGACTTTTCTGTGGCCGATAGCTGATGTAGCAAGGAGTAACTTAGGCAACCTTTATTGACACTCCCCGCTTTGTCAGGAGCCCCCCATAGTTACTGAATTGTCCACATTGTTAAATACCACGTAGACAATATCGCGGGCAACAACTAGTTATACAATACCATAAAACTGTCGTATTTTATAACTATTTTTATCGTACTTAACTAACATGGTACTTAAATTTTATCGTATTGTATAATGTATAATATACTCAGTGAATTTTATTTTCATTAATTTATACTGTCTTTGGTGACAGGTATAGGATACATCGTGTCACCATTGCTTTCTGAGAGTAGCGTAAGACCGACAAAAGGAAATGACAACCTGACTAAAGCCAGTACCAAGAAAATTTGCCAACATGGCACATTTAGAAATAGATATTTTGTGAGATGAGAGACTCATTGGCTCATTTTCATCTACTTAACACTTATTATTATAACTAATAAGTGTTAAGTAGATGGTCCAGGGTATAACATATATTATTATACCCTGGACCAAATAATCGAACCTGAGAATATCCAACTCACAAACAATATCTGCTATCGGTACGACCGAGCTCTCGTTGATTCAGCGCAAATTGTTCCTTAGTTAGAAGATAATCCACAAAGTTTGGCCGAAGTTCCCAACATGAGTGATATACTACATACCTACGGCCCTCTCTCATATGTATGATTTACGACCAATTATCTCAAACCTTATCATTAACAACTGGCATAGAATATCTTCTTAGAGATTTGTTATAATTAAGTTGTTTGAGAAGTTATTGCATACTTCTACTACTAGTCCATATATGACCCACTGCTGAGGCGGACCCTCTTCCAGTTACATGGAGGGTAATAGGCCTACTGAGCTACACTGGCCAGATGGGTTGGCTTGGGTTTAAATAAATAAATATCCTTGGACATTTCACACAACGCCATCTCGTCCCAAGCTAAGCAACTTAATGCTTGTGTTATGGTAACAAGATGATGTAGGTCGTACAAATATTTCTTCCGTGCGGGGATCGAACCCGCGACATGCTGCGCAGCAGTCGATCGCTCAACCACTGCGCCAACCGTGTCGTCAAATCGGTTTCGTATCAAGTTTTCTTCTCTTGCAGCTAGGTTATCGGCCTTGTCAATTCCTTTTATCCAGTCTTACGAAACCTTCAGGGTGGAATGGGGTAAATCCGCCACCACATGTTATACTTATTTAAATACGTATACTTATTAATATATACAGGGTGTCCCAAAAATGGCACACCACAGCGATACTGGAAGTAGGCTAGCCCTAGGTCTATTCCACCAAAAGAATGTCTGAAGAAAAGTCTCATGAATTACTATTCCCCATTTTTTCTGACCCTTCTCCCAATAACTGATTTCCACAGCGACACTGGAAGTAGGCTAGCCCTAGGTCTATTCCACCAAAAAAATGTCTGAAGAAAAGTCTCATGAATTACTATTCCCCATTTTTTTCTGACCCTTCTCCCAATAACTGATTTCCACAGCGACACTGGAAGTAGGCTAGCCCTAGGTCTATTCCACCAAAAGAATGTCTGAAGAAAAGTCTCATGAATTACTATTCCCCATTTTTTTCTGACCCTTCTCCCAATAACTGATTTCCACAGCGACACTGGAAGTAGGCTAGCCCTAGGTCTATTCCACCAAAAAAATGTCTGAAGAAAAGTCTCATGAATTACTATTCCCCATTTTTTTCTGACCCTTCTCCCAATAACTGATTTCCACAGCGACACTGGAAGTAGGCTAGCCCTAGGTAATGTCTGAAGAAAAGTCTCATGAATTACTATTCCCCATTTTTTTCTGACCCTTCTCCCAATAACTGATTTCCCCAGCGACACTGGAAGTAGGCTAGCCCTAGGTAATGTCTGAAGAAAAGTCTCATGAATTACTATTCCCCATTTTTTTCTGACCCTTCTCCCAATAACTGATTTCCACAGCGACACTGGAAGTAGGCTAGCCCTAGGTAATGTCTGAAGAAAAGTCTCATGAATTACTATTCCCCATTTTTTTCTGACCCTTCTCCCAATAACTGATTTCCACAGCGACACTGGAAGTAGGCTAGCCCTAGGTCTATTCCACCAAAAAAATGTCTGAAGAAAAGTCTCATGAATTACTATTCCCCATTTTTTTCTGACCCTTCTCCCAATAACTGATTTCCACAGCGACACTGGAAGTAGGCTAGCCCTAGGTCTATTCCACCAAAAAAATGTCTAAAAAAAGTCTCATGGATTACTATTCCCCATTTTTTTTCTGACCCTTCTCCCAATAACTGATTTTCTTAATATATTGTGTACTTATTATACCATTTCTAAATCAGCATAGACAGGGCTAGTTTTTAAAATTAATCGCGAGCCAAGCGTAGAACTTTTTTTTCAAAGGCAGCTTAATAAAGTTGAACTTTCTGTTTATTCACTTGATTGAGTCAAAGACCGAAGTGACTATTTTTTGTATTTTACACCAATTACCGACTAATGATTAGTTTACTTTACTCCAGAAACTATCAATGATGAGTTTAGAATAAAAAAAAAAAAACATTAAGTAAGTATTTGTGACGATTTTGTTACATGGAACGAAAAAAACGCGTAATTTTAAAAAACATCGAAAAATTCGAATGTCTCGAAATCCATGACACTTTTCTTCAGCCATTTTTTTGTGTGGAATAGACCTAGGGCTTGTCTACTTCCAGTGTCGCTGTGGCGTGCTATTTTTGGGACACCCTGTATATACATCGCTGCCCTAGTTCAACAGAAATAAGATATGATATGTTGAACAAAATTATGTTTTGAGTTATTCATACTTTAATGATTTTACTGTCATTAATTCACTCGTTGTTAATTGAAATGTGGTTTTGAAATTCCATAAACGGACATTTGAAGAAGTCTCTGTGTAGAAATAAAAGAAAAATAAAAATCTTCTTGACTTTATAAATAACTATCTAAAGTTTGCAGAATCTTGAAGTAAAGCTCGTATAAATATGCTTAAATGTCTCACTGAGGCATTAAAATTTAGGCACTTTGGTTGCGTTTTACAAATATCCGATTTTCGAACCGGACAGAAGAGCAAATTTTTGAGAAATAAGATATCTTACTGTTGAACTAAGGCAGTGATATATATGTATATATATATATAATATATATATCGCTGCCCTAGTTCAACAGTAGTATAGTATATACTATATATATACATAGTATAAAACAAAGTCAAAAGTCAAAGTCAAATAATTTATTTTGCATAGGACACAATGGACACTTACAAATTGTCAACATATTAATAAAATTTTATACAATGCAAAGTAATATTCTTTACCACCAGTTCGGAACGCGACCACTGCTGAGAAGAACTGGCAAGAAACTCAGAGGGCTTGTCATTTTTTCTTTTTTATTACTTTGCGGTCCTATTCATAATCTAATATGTATATATTTACCCAACAAATTCCTTAAAACAAACTGTTCAATCGAATCTGGAAGGCGTCAGCTGAAATCTGAATATTAAAACAAAACAAAACAAACTTTAATGAAATAAAATTAAATCTTCCTTGGTCCAGTGAGCCGACCAATCCCAAACAGCAGCACCTGTTCACAAGTATAACGCATGTGACAGCCATCGGTCTCCTCAACCATATTAAAGGGAAGTGACCGACCCGTCACACGTCGCTACCGCTGCTCAGAGTATTTTAGTGAGCATGACAACTCACAAAACCGAGCCCGATCACCGATAAAGCAATAAAAAGTAAAGCTCGAAAAAAATCAGATTCCAGGAAGACTGCAGTTTCAGATCCAAAGATACATTTGTTCGTGTATGTATTCATAGTATTTGAGCTCAGCAGCTCAATCCCAAGCTACCGGGTCATTTAAATAGTCTGTAATACTATAGTAGGCTTTCTTACAAAGTTGAAATTTTATAAGCTTTTTGAATTTATTAATTGGAAGTTCTCTTAACTTCGTAGGGATTTTATTGTAGAAGCGAATACATTGACCTACGAATGAGTTACTAATTCTATGGAGACGAGTAGCATGTAGAACAAGATTACTTTTATTCCTAGTATTAACAGAGTGAGTATCACTTAATTTATTGAATTTTACGACATTCTTACGAACATACATTATGTTTTCGTAGATGTATTGGGCAGCTACAGTAAGAATGCCCATCTCTTTAAACTTGTCTCTAAGGGATGTCCTGGGAGCTAGGTTATAAATGGCTCGTACTGCTCGTTTCTGGAGAACAAATATTGTATCTATGTCTGCAGAGCATCCCCAGAGTAATATACCGTAAGACATAATACTATGGAAGTAACTGAAATAGACTATTCTGGCTGTAGCAACGTCACTTAACTGCCTAATTTTTTTAACAGCGTACGCTGCCGAACTTAGCCTGCTTGCCAGTTTGTTAATGTGAGGTTTCCACTGTAATTTTGTATCTAAGGTAATACCCAAAAAGACAGTAGAATCCACAGGCTCCAAATCTGCTCCGTTTAATTGAACATTGGTTGCCAAGTGCTTTACATTAGGTGTAGAAAACTTTAAAAATTTAGTTTTATTGCTATTAAGTAGCAAATTGTTAGTGTTAAACCAATGAACAACTTTGGACAGTGCGTTGTTCACATCGTCATAATCTCTGAGCTGTCTTTTCACCTTAAATAATAGTGAAGTGTCATCCGCGAACAACACAATGTCATGACCATCTTGAGCATAAAATGGTAAGTCGTTAATATAAATAAGGAACAGAAATGGACCGAGAATAGAGCCCTGCGGGACACCAATGGTTACAGCAGAGCCTTGAGAACGCTTACCATTGACTTCAACCATCTGGACTCTATTACTCAGGTAGGAGTCGAGCAAGGCAAGAGCTTTACCCCTAACACCGTAATGGTGGAGCTTCCTGACCAGAATATTATGATGAACACAGTCAAACGCCTTGGAAAGATCACAGAAAATGCCGAGAGCATCTTGTTTACCCTCCCAGGCCTCGAATATGTGTTTCATCAATTCGATTCCTGCATCTAATGTCGACAAATTTTTAGTAAAACCAAATTGTTTAAGGTGAAGCAGTTGATTGTTGTTAAAGAAAGTTGAAATTTGGGATAAAATAACTTTTTCAAATATCTTACTTAATGCTGGAAGCACCGATATAGGCCGAAAGTTTGACGGGTCATCAGCGCTGCCAGCCTTAAATAAGGGTATAACTTTACTGAGTTTCATCTGGTCAGGAAAAACTCCACTTACAACACAATTATTAAAAATAATAGCTAAACTGGGAGCAATGATCTCGATAACTGAAGAAGTTAAATATACAGATATTCCCCATAAGTCAGGAGTCTTTTTCATATTTAAGCTTTTAAAGGCAGTAATAATATCCTTATAAGTTACTGGCAAAAAATTAAAAGTATTCTTACATGATGCAACACTCTGTTTTAAGATCGACTCAGCTAAACTCGGAGATGCGTCCAGAGCTTTGGTTGTTAATAAAGGAATATTAGTAAAAAACGATTCAAACTCTGTCGCTACCTCTAAGTCTGACTTCACAGATCGATCATTAATTTTTAAATGAAAATCAGTTTTCTGAACTTTCTTATTGCCGGTTTCAGTATTTATTATATTCCAAGTCATTTTTATTTTGTCATCGGCATTTTGCAATTTTCTTTTTAAAAATAAAGCCTTTGCACAAATACACACTTTTTTAAATGTTTTAGAATACATTTTAACATATTCTAGAAAAGAAGCACAGTGGTTGTGTTTCTTTTGGTCATACAATTCAAATAACCGTCTCCTACTTTTGTACATACCAGGTGTTGCCCAATCATTAAAAACGACTCGGTCACCGATCGTAGCAGTCTTAGGTTTAAACACCCTTTTAAATTCTCTATTAAAACATTTAAAAAACGTATTGTATAGCTCGTTCGGTACAGAATCATTTTGATGAGGCAACACCGGCAGTGTGTCTAGAAGGTTATTCTTAAAATACTCTATGCGCTTGGAATTAACGGGAATAAAAGTAATGCTTCTCTTTTGCACTGGTAAAGGTTTCATAGGAAATACGGCAAGCTGGCCACAGTGGTCGGAGTCTAAAGCACTAATTACTGCTTTATGGGTAGGTTTTATGTTGCAAAAGATATTATCAATGCATGTGGCACTTGTGGCAGTAATCCTAGTGGGCTCTAGAAAAATGTTACACAGGTTGTGAGATTTAAATAACGAAATGAATTTATCAGTTACAGAACATTTTTCCAGTAAGTTAATATTGAAGTCTCCACAGATAACAATTGTTTTGTTGGATGAAGAAATTTTATACAGTATATCTTCCATAACACTTTCAAATAGGTTGTAACATGCACAAGGAGGTCTGTATACGCTCAATACAATGAACTGCTCAAGCTCAATACTCGCAATCTCAATAACTCGCTCAACAGAGAGACTCACAAAATCAGTACGCTGTTTAAATTTTAAATTATTACGAATTATTATTAGAGAGCCTCCATGGATCATATTTGTTCTGCTGAACGAGCTAGCAACCTGGTGATTAGTGAAGTTAAACATTAATTCATGATGTTTAAGCCAGTGTTCAGTAATACATAATACATCTATATTGTTACAAGTCAGATATAAATCAATTTCCAATTCCTTATTTAATATCCCTTGAATGTTCTGATGGACCAGGTTGAAACATTGTAATTCAGAATCATATTGGGGTTGTTTACAGCGTTGTTTGTTCATACTCATGCAAGAGTTAATCTCTTTTGTCTTACCATCTAATTTAAATAACGCAAAATGTCATTATGTGAATGTAAAGGTTCACCACCACCATTGCGAGCAATAGTGGATTTGTCTACAGGCTCAATAAAGCCTGATGCTAATTTAGCCAAGTTCTTGGCTGATAAGTCAATATAAAATGATAGCGAATCAGCTATCTGTCTCTTATAATATAAAGATAAATGATATTTATCATTTGTCAATAAAAAAGGTTTTTTTAAATAATTATTTAAGTCAATTAGATGACATGTTTCACATGTTTTTCTCATATTGGTTTGATACATTAAATTATATAATGTAGAATTATATAACCTTAAACCTAATATCATTTTCCGCCTGTGACAAACTGCTGCTGTAGGGTAATGTAAACATAACAGTTTTCATTACATTTTGTAGTTGTGATAAACAGTCATGATAAGCAATTAGTTGTTTTTTGCTTACAGTACCCCTATTCCCTATAAAAATAACTATAATTGTATAGGGACTGAAATTGTATTGTAATATTGTCTCCATAATTCTTTGATAAGGCCAGTCCGGATAGCACAGATTACATACAGAAAAGTCCTTGTTATTACAGGCCATTAATGATGCTATATTTTTTCCAATCTCGTCACTAAATATAACAATATTTTTTCTACTAGATAAATTGACATTACAATTCTTTGATGAGTTCCCAGTACAAGGTATGGTACCACAGAGCAATGAGGGTGCGGGGGCTGAAGACGGGTGAGCTGGTGAGCCTCCATTGTCAAGATCTTGTCCATTGTTGCAGGTGTTGCTCACAACAAGCTCGTTCATCGCAAGCACATATTCCCTCATCTGCACCTGGGAACTCTCATATTTATTACACATTAAACTTAACTTATTTTGAAGATTTTCCATATCTTGTTTTAAACCCTTAGTGTCATTTTTATATTTATCCCTCAAGGAATTTAATTTTGAAGAATATATATCTAGCGTGTCAATTAGTTTCAAACGTTCTTTATTTAGTTTCACATTTTTAATAAAGAATTTATGCTTTTTAACTAGTACACACAAAGTCGCTGTCGTCTGTCCGTCCCTATGTATGCTTAAATCTTTGAAACCACGCAACGGATTTTGAAGCGGTTTTTTTAATAGGAAGATTAATTCAAGAGGAAGGGGTTTTAAGTATATTACATGCATAATTTCATCCGTGCGAAGCCGGGGCGTGTCGCTAGTGTATATATATACGTTCAAATTACGACAAGGACTGTAGGCAAGAGAAAATTTTATGTTATCCAGAAGTACAAAACTCCGATGCGAAAACATGCTTCGGACTTTAAAAACAACTCTTCCAAGTAAACTTTGCACCCTATACCCATCCCCTTAGGGTGAAGATTTGAACGAGGCCCGGAAGTTTATCTCGTCTTTTCAACCCATTAATGATCCACTACTTAATCGGGCCTCCAATTTCCTCCAAATTTGCAAAGAAAATTAGACCACTGTGCCACATTGGCTGGCACAGAGCTTGTGTTAAGTTTTCCTTCTCTCGCGGCTAGGTGATCTGTCTCCTGCGTTCCTTTAGTCGTCTCTTATGACATCCTTAGGACTCTATGGGTTGATGACTTTCTGTATTTTAAATTCGCCACCAAATGGAATACGTTTAAGAAGCAAGTACGGATTTTGGTTGGTACATTACTTTGCCTCTCACCAGAAAAAAGGGTTATTGCAAAAGAGCTTTTATTTTGATGGAAATATTTTATTCCCAGCATTATTTTCTTATTAGGAACAATAAAGGATGGGGAAACAATCAAAAGCGTATTTTCTTTTTTTATACTGGTTTGATTCCTAACTAGGAATTTCGACAAAAATACCAATAATGCTGTTTTCATTGAAGTTAAACACGTTTCAACGGATTTATCGCGTAAAAAGTGTTTAATTTCAATGTGTAACAATCGCGAAAACCTAAGATATCAATGCTGTTTTCGCTCTAAATTGTCCGGGTATGAAAACGGATTGAAAATACATAGTATCACCACCCCATTCCATCCAGATGGTGTCGTAAGAGCCAAAAAAGGCAATGATAAGGCCAAAAACCATGCCGCATAAGACGGAAAACTTTTTACGAAACCCTATGCCAAGCCTTCTGGCCATCGTGGCACAGTAGGCTTTCCCTCTATGTACTGGGAGGAGGCCTGACTCAGCAGTAGGTCATTTATGGACTGAATAGTAGTCAGACTCCTTTGAGCATTTTTTTGTTTCAATACCAGCCACGCATATTAAAAAACATGTTTATTTAAAATACATCAAAGGAAGGCCAAGCAATCAACCTATCGACGCTAACTAATAATATAATATTCTGAACCAACCTATAATTTATTCAGAGGCAAATTGTCAGAACTAGGCTTCAATAATAAATTAACGATTCGCCCAACATTTTGTAAACACCGACCCAAAATGTAAAGTGTGTTGTTAGTGGCGACTAAAGCTTGTTCATCGTTGTAACTCAGGTAAAACCGTAAAACCGACAAGCGGGGATTAAAGGCTTCAGAGATTAAGATTGAATGGCTAATGAAATAAATTTGCGATACACGATATATAGGTACAGGTTATGACAAAAACTCTATAGCCATCCGAGGCAAGGCGAGCAATTTTTGAATATTAAATTTGTTTGGTTGGGGCCAGTCATCTCTAAACTGCTATTGACATACATAGCTTTGTATTGATCTCCTGGACACTACTGTTGTGCAATATGTTACGTTGTCCTCACATCTTAGCTTACTATAATTAAACACGAAATCCAATTTAACCCAATCAGATGTTTGTAACAGAAAATATGATAAAAAGAGTGTTCATGGAGTTTCTTGCCTGTTCTTCTCCATAGGACATACTTTTTGGAACAAGCAACTGGCTTCCTGACTTCACCTTTGACCTTTCAAAAACACCTGTAAATAGGTTCAATTGAAATATATGATTTGAGTTTGTTTCTGAGGTGGAATAATATCCTTGTTTAAATAATTATAACTTAAAAGAATATTCTAAAAAAGTGATTACAGAAAATGCTTGGGCAGCAGTAGGAAAGGCCGTTAATTAAAAAAAAAATTTGGGCATTATTTGTTTTTACTATTAAGCTTTTGTTAAAACAGTTAAGATTTATTCAATTCAATTCATTTAAAACTTTTAGTGTTTAATTGTGTATAAACCACGATATTTTTGTGTACAGTCAGTTCTATAGCTGGTACGCCCTTAGTGACTGAATACGTAATTCGTGTCTGGGATTCAATGTCGTGTGTATGGACCGTGCGCTACTCGATACTCGCGACTTGATACTAATATAGTATACAACATTAGTATCGAATATTTGCGTAGCCTTGTGTACGAAGGGCCTTCCACTCGATCCGTCTAATGTGACATGTATAACCAAACAACGCATAATATCGGTTCATTAGATCAACGCAAACAAACCGACATAACAATACCAGCATATCCACATACCAATCATTCGCAGATATGTATGTATAATTAATAATGCGGTATCTGAACAATGATTATTGTTAGTTCAAATGTATCTTGTACTTGTAATTAACATGCTTATTATCTTTCAATATACTACTTGTCCGGTAAAGGTTATTCCTATTAAGGAAAATTATAAAAAAGCGCGTGCGTACATAATACACATGTCAGAAGTGAAATACTGAATATAATATCTTTTTTTAATTAATATTCAGTCATTAAAAGATAATTTATTAAATATTATAATTTTATATTATAAGAAAAATATTATGTAACTAAAAATAAAACTGAATGATATTTTTTCGTACTTTCTCACCTTCCCCGGATTTACACGAATATTTCAAGACCAAAATTAGCCAAATCTGTCCAGCCGTTATCGAGTTTTAGCGAGACTACAGCAATTCATTTATAATTAACTAGCGACCCGCCCCGGCTTCGCACGGATGCAATGATGATCATCTAAATTTATCTGTGTTTCTCTACAATATTATGCATGTATTATACATATAAACCTTCCTCTTGAATCACTCTATCTATTAAAAGAAACTGCTTCAAAATCCGTTGCGTAGTTTGAAATATTTAAGCATACATAGGGACGGACAGACGACAGCGACTTTGTTTTATACTATGTAGTGATAGTGAAGAGATTATTAATTGGCAAATTAAAATTCCACAAGTTATGTGTAAATATTAACACTTCCTAACTTTTAAACGAATTTATTTTAAACGAATAAAAAACTTTGCATCTCTCTCACACTCGTGAGTCGTGACACAAATTGCGTTTCATCCGGAAAATATAACCCTCATGCGCCTATAGAAGTTTCACTTCAAAAGTAAAACGGTGACGGACTTGCAATACATAGTTTCACCACCCCATTCCATTCTGAGGGTATCGTAAGAGGCGACAAAAGGAAATGACGAGGCGAATTAAAGCCGCAACATACGAAAATATGAATGAAACTCCCACTTTTCTGGCCAGCGAGGCACAGTAGGCTAATTACCTAACATGTAGTTGGAGGCCCGACTCAGCTGTGGGTCATTTATGGGCTTAGTTGACGATGTTGATGATTGGAGAAAAGCTTTAATGACGTATTCATTTTTTCTCCTAAACTCTCGCTTTATATGAAGTTATGAACGTGTACATCTGCTTAACAAAAGAAAATTTTACCCTTTCGTAATTTCGCGTGTCAGCCATTTTGATCTTTCCTGTAAAGAGTTTAAGGTTTAATTTCTAAAACGCAATGCGGATTATGAATAATGAAAGACTCAGACAAGTCCTAAAGAACTAAGTACATAAGAGATCGCTCGGAGGTAGGGTAAGCTTGTTTGGAGAGAATCTTTCGAATTTCAATCTGTAACTTTTCATTCTTAAACCGATACCCTTTAGTTAATGTAACGACTGCTTTGTGGGCTAGGATAACGGGTTGGGTGTCTTTGTGTAAACCAGAGGCACTTGCTCTGAGTCTGGGTGTCATTTGTGTTGGTGAACAATATGTTTTTAAACATGTAAACAGCAATACAACCTGTATTCCAGGGGTTCCATAAAAAAATCAGCATTTTTTTATAGTCGGAATATTTTCTCATGGATCCACTGATAATTTATTAAAAAAGAAGGATTTGGGTTTTATCTTCATACTAGCGACCCGCCCCGGCTTCGCACGGATGCAATGATGAAAATCTAAATTTATCAATGTTTCTCTACAATAACATGCATGTTTTATACATATAAACCTTCCTCTTGAATCACTCTATCTAATAAAGAAAACCGCATCAAAATCCGTTGCGTAGTTTTAAAGATTTAAGCATACATAGGGACGGACAGACGACAGCGACCTTGTTTTATACTATGTAGTGATAGTGATATAGTGATGTCCATGTAATGTTTTATCTTCATATGGGCTATCATTGTGGAGACGGATTTAGAATACATTGTGTCACCAGCCTAGTCCATTCTAAGGGTGTTGTATGAGTCGACAAAAGGAACTGATGGCCGAAAACCTGGTCCAAAGAAGGAAAACTTGATACGAAACTTTACGAAATTTGGAGGAGGCTTGACTTAGCAGTGAGTCATGTGTGGGCAGAGGAGTAGTAGTGCAGGGGTTCCATAAAAAGTCAGTTATTTTTATTGTTGGAATATTTTCTAATTGATCCACTGATCATTTATTAAAAAAAAAGGAATTTGGCGCTATTATCTTTTAATGTTACTCAACAATTAAAAAACAACTATAATTGTCTTTATACTTGTTAATAGTATTTAATAGTTTTCTTTATACATGAACGCGCTCATTTTAGGAAAATAACGCGGGAAAATGACGTATGATTGTCAGCACAGTTCATGAAGCGGAAAGTCATTGTTTTTATGAAATAGTGGAGATTATATATGTTTGTTTCCTGCCTCGTCATTTTTCTTCAGTTCTTACGACACTCACAAGGTTGAATGGGGTGGTGACATTTTCAATAAGTCCGTCACCAGTGGTGGTAAGGGTGGATGGCGGAGATCCCAGTTCCATCGCTCGCAGGTCCAACTTATGTTGGGCGGAACCAACGCCCTCCCGCCAACATGTTGCGGCGCTGACGAGGTAGACGCTGGGAGGCCAGGTACTTTAGTCCCTAGTGATAATTAAATTCAAATATAATCCGCCCATAGCATAGGGGCGTCATCATTGAGGGTGCGCTAACTCGAAGGGTTCAATTGATCACGGACTATCGAGGGGTCTTGTAAAAAGAACTTTAGGGAGAATATTATCAATTGGGGAAACTTTCTAAAAGCCATGTTGTGAGAACACACAAAATATGGCGGGACTATTTATTCTTGATGAACTTCTCATCAACATGTTTGTTTTTTAACTGTGTTTAGAGCATATCGGTCATAGCTTAAATATAAATTAAATATCAGGTCCCACTCTTCTTCTGGCCTTTATCCAACGGACCCCGAAGGTACGCACAGTAAGGTGGCAGCACGATCAAGGGGGCCTATTATATTGCAAAATCGGGATAAGCACGGAATTAAAATCAGTGCGGGCAAAGCCACGCGCGTATGCTAGGTAGATATAAAACTTTGTTGCGTATTAAAAGCATTGAAGATAGCGAAAACGAGTTATGTTAAACGTTCTTCAACGGATAACCTGACTGTAAGCCGTTTTAATATTTTTGACAAGTCAAATAAGAAACGCCAAGTTATATGGAGTTTCGGAACGTCGTACCAATTAAAAGTTACACAGTTTTTTAAGCGTTTGAAGGTTGATTTCAGAGCCGGGGATTACGAAACTTTGTTATGAAGTTGACATTCGCAGTTGGCGTTATATCACAGATAAGATAACCTTGTTCTTTTTATTTTTGTGTTTGAGTTTTCTTTAATTTCAGCAATCGATCGTAACGCAAAATGTGTGTTCGACTTGAAATAAATATTCTTGAGAAAACTTGTTGGTTTCCCAGTTTTACCTGGGTCAATGAGACCCATAATGACAATGGCCTATAATGTTAATGCGTCCGCCCGACGCCATGACGTCACGTCAAAAACCAAGCTGCAAGAGAAAGAAAACTTGATACGAAACTTTTTTTTACCGCGCACGTGCAAGATGTGGAATGATCTACCTCCCGAAGTGTTTCCTCTGCGCTACAACATGGGGCTCTTCAAAAGAGGTGTTTCTTTTCTTTCCGCCACAGATCCACCCGCCAGAAATACCATCAATTTCATCTGGACGAATGGGTGTCCGCCACCGTGCGTTTTTCAAGAAACTTTGTGTGTCTTTCAGTGTCAGTGTCTTTGTCTAAACCAGAGGCACTGGCTTGGAGTCTGGGTGTCATTTCTATCTTTAATATGTATGTATTTACAAAAAAAAATGTATATAAGTAGTTTATCATCCATCTCGTTACCATAACACAGGCATTAAGTTGCTTAACTTGGGACGAGATGGCGTTATGTGAAATGTCCAAGGATATTTATTTATTTATTTATTTTTACCGCGCACAACCTCTTTGTGGAATCAATTACCAGCGGAGGTATTCCCGAACCGGTATGACATGGCAACCTTCAAGAAACGAGCCTATTCCTTTCTTAAAGGCCGGCAACGCACTTGCAACCCCTCTGGTGTTGTGGGTGTCCAAGGGCGGCGGTGATCACTTACCATCAGGAAAAAAAAAAAGGTGGACCGCCTGCTCCTGTGTCGTCCTATTAAAAAAAACCCTGTCTCAACCGGTCCGGCCGTCTGGCCAGCGTGGCCCAGTAGGCTAATTACCCTCCATGTAATTAGGTAACGTCTGACTCAGCAGTGGGTCATTTATAAGCTGAGTAGAGACATTTTCGTTGAACCGTACAAGCTTATCTCTCTGTATAAGTTTGTAAACGTAATCGTCTTTTTAAGTTGACACGCCATATTTTTGGGGTCGTTTCGCCTATTCAAATTGTGACTTCTCACGAACCTCACTTCAAAGATTTTCATGTTAAACACAAAACGGTTTGCCGACATACTGTGGGACGGTGATTGATGATGGCGACGCAACTGAGATGTACTTGTCTCTTTTGAAAAAAGCCGGCAAACACGAGCGGGGCGGCGGAGCACATTTTAACCTCTGACAAAAAAGAAGAACGGTGTAAAAGATAATGTTGTTTTAAATTGTGTTTCGCAAATGTAATGTTCTTGATCAATAATTTTCGTGAAGTCGTTGGTCGCCAACCCATACCATCCTGAAGGTAAATCAATAAATATCCTTGGACATTTCACACAAAGCCATCTCGTCCCAAGCTAAGCTACTTAATGCTTGTGTTATGGTAACGAGATGGATGATAAACTACTTATATACATTTTTTTTTGTAAATATATTCTTATGTATATCTTTTTTTGTAAATACATTCTTATTATAGATAGAAATGACACCCAGACTCCGAGCCAGTGCCTCTGGTTTAGACAAAGACACTCGCCCGACCCCGGAATCGAACCCGGGACCCGTTGATCCAAAGGCGGCAGATCTAACCACTAGACTAGACTTAAGAGACACATCAACTAGCCGCACGAAATAATTTTTAGTTTAAAATTAATGGTTTCTCGACCGCTAAACGGCAGCCGGGTTATGTGGGACTCCGGGCGCGGAAAGATGGGCATTGAGCCCCAACCTACCCACTAAAACCAACGTTGTCCCTCAACTGCCCGAAACAGGGCCACGGGTTTCACTCCCTAACGGGGAGCATGCCCCACGGTTTGATGGGCAGCTCTGGATGCTCCCCAACCCATCCAGAGGCACGTACTGGACATTGCACGTGCCTCCGTCAGCCGCCGGATTGAGTGGCGCCCGATCTCAATGCCTGGCTGCCCCTACATTGCAATCACAACGCCGTGTGTCGCGGCAGGTTAAGGCTTCCGAGGCAACTCGGAGGACAGAGCCCCCGGAGCCAAAAACCACGACGCCTCTGTGTGCCGCTCTTCGTAGGCTGACTGGCATAGGTGACCCTAAGCCGGTATGGCCCCAACGGATTCCAAAGGCACGCAATCCTCCGCACCACACCAAGGTGGCAGCACGGTCTTTACAACCCTGTACCAAAACACACACTAGGCTAATTTCCCTCTATGAACTCGGTGGAGGCCGGATTTAGTACTGCATCATTTATGGGCGGAAAGTATGGTTTATTATTTTTAAGTCATAATTCTTAATTTTTTCTGTAGCATCGTAGATCGGACCTTCACTAGGTGACGTGAGCGAGCTGTCAAGGTGGCGTCACTAGCTAGATTCAGCCACGGCATGATAGGTGATATTTATTACAAAGTGTACTTGACATTGTGAAAATTATGACAGTGTGAAAGTTGTCATTGACAGCGTATTTATGTGAGTGTCTAATGGCCTAGGAACTGTGATATTACAAACACACATGTGATATCACAGTTCCTAGCCATGTCAATATGGATTAAAATTTTTAACCACTGAGAAAAAGAGAGGCGTAGTTTACACGGTTAGATATTATCTATAGTGGACGAATTTAGGTATTTTTATTAAAACGTGTCTTCGTCATGCATCTACTCAGATCTTGAATTTGCAAAGTCTTTTTTCTTGATTAGAAAGCTCCTAAAATGTTTAAGTTTAGTTTGGTAACCTACCCACTTCTTCAAATCACAACGTACTACACTCTCAGGACGGAAAAGGTGTAGACCACACGGCCAATAAACATTTTTTTCCAAATTTGATCTGACAGACCATATGACTTGAAAACACGAAAATTGCTAATCTTAAAAGGCAAATCTTCGTGTAAAACACACAAAACCATTTGATGTGACGTAGATTGATGTTCCTCAGTTGAAAAGTAAAGCGTTCTGGCATTTTTTTTTTGTAAAATAATGATTTACGTCATATCGGCGTATTTTTGTGATTAAGGGCGAGGCGAGCGTAATTTTGTGAGACGTCAGTCGCGTAAGTTCGGCCGCGTAATTTCTGCTGCATTCGGTTTCATACGTAAAGGTCGACAGCTGAATAAAATGCGCCCAACAGAATTTCCGCTGGGCAGAATTTCTGCGCCCAAAATTACGCTCTTTTGACCTTACCCTTAAGCGCTCTTAAACGACTTTCTTTGAAGTATGGACAAGTTTTAAAGAGAAATAATCATGGTGAGATTCATTTGTTGATATGCGACGATCCTGCAGATGGGTTGACACAGGGTTTCGTTTCAAGTTTTCCTTCTCTAACGGCTAAGTTATCGGCCTTGTCGTTAACTTTTGTTGGCTCTTACGACACCGCCAGGATGGAATAGGGTCGTGACACTATGTATTCAAAATACGTTAGAAAAAAAATGATAAGGCTGAAAATCTTGCCGTAAGAAGGATAACTTGATACAAAACCCAGTGCCTACCCATCTGGTCAGCGAGGCACAGTAGGCTAATTAATTACTCTCCATGTGAGTGGAGGAGGCCCGACTCAACAGTGGGTCATCTATAGGCTGAGTAGTAGTAATAAAAAAAAACGTTGTTTTTGTAGTAATAAAAAAAATTTTTGCACACAGTATCTTTATCAGTAGAAATATTGTACGGTTAAAGAACTTTATTGATCTCAAAAGAATTATATAAATTCACTTCATGAGATATTAATAATAATTTTACATCCACATTTATTAAAACAATAAAACAATCATTAAGTAAATTTAAATCAATAATTATTATACATATAAATATTCTTTATTATATAATATTGTATTAACTATATCCTTTCGACTATAAAAGTTTTGTAACAACCTGTATAAAGTGTATGACTGATTTAAAATACACAATGTCACCAACCCACACAATCCTATAAATGACCCACAACTGGGTCGGGCCTTCTCCAAATTCATGGAGGGAAATTAGCCTAGGGTGCCACGCTGGCAAGACGGGTTGGCACAGGGTTGGTATCAAGTTTTCCTTCTCTTGGGGCTAGGTGATCTGCCTCTTGCGTTCTTTTAGTCGCCTCTTACGACACCCTAAAGATGGTATGGGTTGGTGACATCGTATATTCTAAATCCGTCACCACACGAGAAATAATTAATTTAAACTAATTATAACACGAATACCCATTGTAAGCCAGGACTACGCTAGAAATCAAACTGTAATTACAACACAAATATTTGAATGTAAACATGTCGCCAATGTTATTAAATTCATATTCATTAAATATTTCGAAACTCATTTTCTATATTTAGTTTTTATATTAAATTTGATCGGGGAAATGGTGGTATGGAAATTTATTACAGACTAGCTGCGCCCCGCGGTTTCACCCGCGCTAACTTATTGTCGTACCGCGAGTGACGCCGTGGGGCGAATCTAGTCTAAAAAAGTAGCCTAAGTTACACCTTATTTCATCATCTTCCTATCAGTGAAACTCTCGTCAAAATCGGTCCAGTCGTTCCAGAGATTAGCCGGAACAAACAGACAGACAGACAGAAGGACAGACAGACAGACAGACAAAAATAAAAAATAAAAGTTATTTTGGGTCTATGTACTGTGTTATTTTATTAATACAAACAGACAATCCAATTTTATTTATTTGTATAGATGTATAGAAGATGTATAGACAAATAGTAGTGGTACGTGTGATGACAGATTTACAATACAGAATATCACCAACCCATTCTATTCTGAGGGTGCCATAAGACTAAAGTCGTCTACCTCCTCCAATTACAAGGAGGGTAATTAATCTACTGTGTCACGCTGTCCACAGGGCTTCGTGTTAAGTTTTCCTTCTCGTGGGGCTCGTCAGCTCTACCCTCAGGATGAAATAGGGTAGTAACACCATTTACTTTAATCCTTTACTCTACATTTACGCATACTCGGTATTCTGTCTGCATTATAGAAAAGTACCCGTATTCCTTGTCAAGACTTATTCAATGACATGCATTATGAACAGCTAACTTCCTAACTAATTCACAGTTGTAAGTTCTTATTCACGATATTTTGAATTTCAAAGGCAACCTTGAATGTGTGTGTAAATACTAAAGAAGGTAGTTTGTGTAATATGCGACAGTATATTTCGCCTGTAATAGTTGCGATAAATTATAAGAGCAGATTATAAATAGATTATCACTATCACTATCATCACTACATATTATAAAACAAAGTCGCCCTCGTCTGTCCGTCCCTATGTATGCTTAAATCTTTAAAACTACGCAACGGATTTTGAAGCGATTTTTTTAATAGATAGAGTGATTCAAGAGGAAGGTTTATAGGTATAATACATGCACCCGTGCGAAGCCGGGCCGGGTCGCTAGTAAATAAATAATAATAACTCGTCCTCGAGTGGCGACTGCGTTCCGGAAAGCGCAATGCTGTAGACCTCCCACACGGTGAACGGACGACCCGGTTAAGGTCGCCGGAAAGCGATGGATGCGGGCGACTCCGGGCCGGCCTCCGTGAAAATCCTTGGGGGAGGCCTACGTCCCGCAGTGGACGTCTTTTGGCTGAAATGATGATGATAATGATTAGAATAGATTATAAAATATATATTTAATTTTTGGCTATGCTACATGCATATGCGTGTAATATTACACTAATCTGTCAGACTTGTTTGTACCACCATCATTGTAACCCTTGATCATTACTCTTTCAAATAGAAAGAGCAACCACGAGTTTCCATGGAGACTTAATATTTTTACTTGTATTTTTTCTTTTTAATTCTACTATTTGAAAGCATTCATAATAATTTGTTCGAATAAAAACATTTTAGTTTTGATTTTCTTTTCTTAAGTAGACGATACCGCTGCACTACGCCTAGTCTGTGTTGTGTTCATGAAGTATATCTCTTTAGGAACATATAATTATCGAACACAAAATGACACTCAGACCCAGTGTATCTCTGACTTACACGAAGACAAGGATTGACCCGGGCCCGTGACCCAACGGCGCCACTTGCAGCTACTACACCAATAAATAAACAATACATATCCTTGGACATTTCACACAACGCCATCTCGTCCCAAGCTAAGCAACTAAATGCTTGTGTTATGGTAACGAGATGGATGATAAACTACTTAAATACATTTTTTTTTTGTAAATACATACTTATTATAGATAGAAATGACACCCAGACTCCGAGCCAGTGCCTCTGGTTTAGACAAAGACACTTGCCCGACCCCGGAATCGAACCCGGGACCCGTTGATCCAAAGGTGCCGCCTTTGGATCTAACCACTAGACCAACGAGGCAGTCAATAAAGTATATGTTATGCATTCTATAGAAATACCAAAATCTCGTACAAAATAAACTGACGTTTATTAAAAACTAGCAGCCCGTCCCGGCTTCGCACGGGTGCGATGTTACCCGCGGGTGACGCCATGGGGCGAAGCTAGTCATAGAGTATTGTCATTGAGTATTGAGTGTTATTACAAACAGACACTCCAATTTTATTTATTTTTATGTATGTAAGTATATAGATAATTTACGGGCGCGCGTATTATCTCTCCCCGTATGTTTACAAGCGAAATGGGTCAGCGAGGTCGGTCGTAGTGTTTGTTATTCATAACATTTTTAGTTCTCCCTCGTCAAATCACTAAATGAGGCCTGTAGGACGAATGCTTTGCGAGCTACATTTTTTGCAACGGAGCACCTTTTGACCTATATTTAGCCATTTTGCAGAGGCAGGGCCGTATTGCATTCTGCAGAATGATTAACGATAGGGCAAATGCAGATGTTGTTCGTGTGACGGATTAAGAATTAATTTCACCAACCGTAACGGATCCTAGGGATTTTGTAACACAGTACATGAGAAAGTTTATTAATCTGTATAATATTTGAAAGATGCACTTTCTTTTCATATCTCGAATTATTCACTCACTTTATAGTCTTTCATTCAGTATGAATATGCAGGGTGAATTACTGTATAGTGTAACCTTTTTTTCGAGTGGATGGATACCTTTGAGTTTCCCAGCCCTAGGGAATGTAAATTTTTCGTCAGTGACTTGAATGCCTTTGACCCTAGGCTTGCGTTATGCAAAGCTACGCCAGGGTCTAAGATAGACCAGGCAATTCAAGAAAATGCCCTGTCGGGCATCGGTTCTCACATACACACGACGGAACACAGTAAAACTGCTTGGCGCCGGACTTAGATGTAAGGATGGTAGCTAGATCCTACTACCAACCGTGTTGGGTTATGTTACCTTATACAACACGCGTTATTTCCCAGCGTGCGGTGGAGAAGTTTTATATTCCTGTCCCCACACGGTTAAAAACTGGTATCTAGGAGACCGCGGCGCGAAAAGTTGGTAAAGTGCTCTCGGCCTATCACATTTTTGTCTTCGTTTGCCATTCGGGAAATCTCCATATTTCCTGATAGCAATATGTCATAATAATCAGAATATGTAATGCTGGTAAATGGTGAAGTTTTTGAAGTAGGTTGTTATGGTTACATCATCACTATCACTATCACTACATAGTTAGTATAAAACAAAGTCGCTGTCGTCGGTCCGTCCCTATGTATGCTTAAATCTTTTAAACAACGCAACGGATTTTGAAGCGGTTTTTTTAATAGATAAAGTGATTCAAGAGGAAGGTTTATGTGTATAAGCCATCCATAATATAGTAGAGAAATACTTTTTTTTTTTTGTTTTTTTAATAGTGCACTCGTTTTAAGGTTGCACCATTCTTATTACAATCTAGCCTAGGCTAATAAGTAATTTGTATCTGTCCTAAATTTATACACTTTATATATCACTATTGTTCACTACACTAGTTCGAAAGGTTTAGTCCTTTTTAACCGTCTTATAGTGTCTGTGGTGTCCAGGAGCTGGATAACCTCGACATTCACATGGTGATAAAGCCTAAGGTCATGCGCTTCAGCCTGTTTCTTTATTACGCTGGCAACAAAGTCCACTTTCAGGTCCCGGTGGAGGTCATTTGTTCTGATGTACCACGGTGCGTTAACTATACCCCTTAGTACTTTATTTTGAAATCTTTGAATGATTTGCACGTTACTTTTTTTGGTACAACCCCAGAGTTGTATACCATAAGTCCATACGGGTGCTAGGACTTGACTATATAGGAGTAATTTATTCTGTACTGATAAAGTAGAATGTTTCCCAAGTAACCAGTACAGTTTTTTGTAGCGTAGGTCGAGCTCATCGCGTTTCTTTTTGACATGGGGCTTCCAACGGAGCTTAGCGTCGAGGGTCATCCCAAGATATTTAGCGGTATTTCCATATGGTACCCTATGTTTACTTATGTACACTGGGTGGTATATCGATTTTTTATTTTTGAAATCAATGTGTACTGACTTCGCGTCATTAAGTAATCCTCATATTCATGCTTTCAGCTGTTGGCGGCAAACCGGTGTTCCCAGGGTATATGGTACTCCGGGGTGCAGAAAAACGGAATCAGGCCGACCTATTAAAAGCAATGGAGCTCCTCGACGACTGCTCGGTCTAATTAATATGAAGCCACGAGTTTCACTTCGCAATAAAGGAACATGCTCTGCCGCCCACACGGCTCTGGCTCGTTCACTACTCAGCCCCTAAATGATCCACTGCTCAATCAAGCCTCCTCTCATCACATGGAGGGCAATTAGCCTACTGTGCCACGCCGGTCAGACGGGTTAGCACAAGGTTTCATATCAAGTTTCCCTTCTCTTGCTTGGTTTGAACCCGTGTCATTTTCCTTTTTTGTGGCTCTTACGACACCCTCAGGATGGAATGGGGTGCTGACACTACGCATTTTAAATCTGTTACCACACCTCGTTTAATCATTTCCCCCTATGAAATTGGAGGAAACGTGACTCAACAGCGGGTCATTTGTGCTGCATAAATGCTGAATTTAGAATACGTAATGTCACCAAAGCATACAGAGTGTTTGGTCACGGGACACCGGTTATATTCCAAGGTCGGGGTCTTTATTTAAACCAGAGGCAGTTGCTCTGAGTCTGTGTGTAATTTATGTTCGTGAATTTTCCGATTGCACAACGCACACTGAAAAAATCCCACAACCTAGCCACAAGAGAAAGAAAATTTGATACCTCTGCCAACCCGTCTTGCCAGAAGCTTGGCTTCTTTTCATGAATTTGGAGGAGGCCGTAATTGGTAAAGCATTTTGTTTTTTTTTATTGATTATAATTCTAGACTTTTTGTTACAGGTAAGAATTTACATTGTCAAGAAGAAAACCGTTTTCTGAAAACAGGTGGCTTTACAACAGGTAATAAAACAACATAAACAAGAGGTATATTCATATCTTACCAACTTTTTTCCACATGTTTACAATCAAAATCAAAATTCATTTAATCACCTAAGTAAAAAGTAAAATAAAATTGACAAATAACTATTTACACTGGCTTGGATGGCAGTGCTACAGAGAAGAGCTGGGAAAAAAACTCTGAGTTGCTACTTTTTGGAGTGATTAATCGCAAAGTTATAATGCAGTTTTTTTTTGGTTTTCTTTTTTTTGGTTCACTGGGGAAATACTATTAGCTTACCACCGCCTCGCCTCAGGGTGGATTATGTCCCACATAATGTCTCCAAAGACTCGTCTACCCACTAAAACCCCAGCGGTATACCCTCACACGACACGCTTGGGGCGCCACAGGTTCGCGTAAACGCATTCCACTGTGACGCCCCGGGCAAGCGGGCAAGCGACTGAGCCAACCACCCCCAGCAAGGTTTTCTTATACTTGTCCCACTGCGTGCGCTGCAGAGCTTAGTTTACCTGCGAGACATGATGTGATAAATAAAACATAGGGTCTAGTTAAAACCAACCCACCATATGGCTATAGTTAGTTCCTTCTCTATCTTCTTCTCAAGGACACTCCCGTCACCATCTGGTGAACAGCAGAACCAGCTGGAGGTATTTCCTTTTTTTTTTAAAACGAAACCCCTGCACTATTGTCTGTCGAAACCTGTGTCGCGGGGGCAGTTTACAAACATGTAATTCACGAGCACAAATGACACCCAGACGCCGAGCCAGCGCCTCTGGCTTAGACAAAGACACTTGCCCGACCCCGGAATCGAATCCGGGACCCGTTGATCCAAAGGCGGTACATCTAACCACTAGACCAACGAGGCAGTCAAGTCCTTAACTTAGGCATCATCATAATCATCATATTACCCAAAAGATGTCCACTGCCTCCCCCAAGGATTTCCACAAATGCCAGACCTGAACTGCCCACATCCCTCGCAATGCATAGCTATTTATTCGCGGATTTGTATTTGATTGGCTCTGACCCGAGGCCTATTCGTTATTAATTGCGTTAACGTGTTGCGTGTTTCTCTCATCTGGCGAACTTGCTCTCACAATGCTGTTTAGTGCTTTTTGTAAACAAACCCATTGATTTGAAAAAAGCAACTACAGTGTTTCTTGCCGGCTCTTGTCTGTAGAGCAGCATTCCGCACCGGTGGTAGTTTCAGCATGAATGTGGGTGGACGTAAGGGTTGTGGGAGATCAAGAGAGATGGATGGATTGTAAGAATGTGGAATTGTGTATGAAAGGTGTGACTGTATGACGACTGATAGGTGTGTATGGAGACTACCACCTAGCGTGGGACAAAGGTCGTAAGATGATAATGGTAATTTTAAATATGACGATTTATAAGAGTTTTGTGATAAAACCTACGTAAATAAAGTTCCTTTTGATTTTATGTTCCGGCGACCTTAACCAGGTCATCTATGTCAGTAGTATCAACCGCGGTTCTTTTTATTATGTCCATAGAGTTTTTCATATACCCTATAAATATTAATTTAAATATAGTTGAAAATGTTAAAACAACAACGTAATAGAAATATCAATATGTTTTGTGCAATCAACCACAACAAATACATCCAATATGTTATGAAAGCAACAAGAAGGGCGTAAGCAGTGATTAAGTTTACCCCTTAAAGAACTTTTTTTCCAACCACTCACAGCCCCTCAAAATGTTACTGGGTTGTAATAGTGTTGTAAAATCGTTGATATAAAAATATCGATAATTCGTTTTCTGTAGCACCCAGGACCTTATTGTTACACAAATGCACTTAGTATATGCTTTCAAAGCCATAGCTATAATACCTTTTTTTTACCAAACCTGTATCACGGGGACAGTTTACCAGCATGAAATTCACGAATAAAAATGACACTCTGACTCAGAGCAAGTGCCACAAAGACACAACAAACCCAGGCCCCAGAATTGAACCCGGGACCCTGTGATCCAAAGGCGGCACAACCAACCCCAGATACCGTACTCATAAATAATTAAAAACTTATACATATATTAATAAAAAGTTTCATTGTGCCCAACTGCCAATTCTCAAAGTACCCAAAAAACTAGCCGCGTTCCCGCGCTGGATATCTATGGTAATTCTATATGAGAAATGCGTGACAGCCCCCTGGTCACGGGAAGTATCGACCAACCTACACGACTGTGCTCTAAAATTTCAAATTACCTATTTATTAAACCATAAATATATCTGTTATTCACAAAAAATGATTAAATAATTCTGTTATTCACAAAAAAAAATGATTTTTTGTGACAAGGGTAGGAATTTATTTATTTATTTACACTTATGCACAACAAATGTACAAAGGCGGACTTAATGCCTTGGGCATTTTCTGCCAGTCAACCTTGAATTTGGAAACCAGGAATTCACTATCGATTAAACTTTATCGAATTATACTAGCAGTATCGATAAAATCGATAGTTTAAATCCCATCACTGTTACGAAAATTCCATAAAGCTCATACTCTCAGATTATTCCATCCCTTTTCATAGCATCAACACAAAGTATTCTATTTGTGAATCAACCCTCCTGAGGGGTAGGCAGACTATTGAAATCAGGAAGCAAAAGGTACGTGCTATCATAATGGGTTTGCTATTCGTATTTTTAGATCTAATTTGTTATATCGTTACACGTTAGTTTGTGGGGTAGGCAGAAGTGGAAGTGTGCCTGTGTGTTGTGGGGTAGGCAGAAGTGGAATGGTGACATTTCATTATGAATAATTTGTAAATGACCCATTACAATTTTGAAATATTTTATCAATTAGTTTATTTCGAAATAAAATTTGCATGGTTTTTTTATACAAAATCGTTAATCCAAACTTAAACGCAATCTCAAATGGAAATTTATTCATGTAGGTTTCATCACAACACTCTTATATATCGCCATGTTTAAAACTACCATCATTATCTCACGTCTCTTGTCTTACGCTAGGTTTTACAACTCACTACATAGTATAAAACAAAGTCACATTCTTCTGTCCGTCCCTATGTATGCATAAATCTTTAAAACTACGCAACGGATTTTGAAGCAGTTTTTTTTAAGAGATAGAGTGATTCAAGGGGAAGATTTTATATGTATAACCCACCCCCGCTTTGCACGGGCGAAGCCGGGGCGGGCCACTAGTTAATTATAAAATATTCTAAACATTTTTTTTAATTTATAAATGTAATAAAATATTATATACAATGTCTAAAACTAGTAAAAAAAAACAACTTAAATATATACCCAAAAGAAAAGAGAAACTAAACACTAAATAATATCCCAAAAACATTTAGTGATATTCAAATTTAGAATTTAATTTTGGTGTCCTATTTAACATATTTTTATCAAAAAGAGGTATTGTATTTTTTATGTATGTTTGTAACGAATATAATAAAATAAAAAGCCTTTCATTTCCATGCAGTTACATATTACATTATACAACTAGTTTTCAATTAATTTGATAGCTAAAATAATTGTTTCTTATATTAAATTTGTAGTAAACTATTTTACATACTACTAATAAAAAAAAAAACTAATACTATACTATTTTTTTTACATATCTGCAGGATCCCCTCTACAGGTGAAGGCCTCCTCCAAAGAATTCCACTCTTCTCTTGATTGTGCCACCCGCATCCAGTTCATGCCAGCGGTCTTTATAATTTCGTCTTCCCATCTTGCGTAAGGTCGCCCTATCTTTCTTTTGCCAAGAGGGCCATTCCAGGCTGTTACCTTTTTCGTCTACCTCTGGTCTTGAAGACGAGCTATATGTCCTGCCCATTTCCATTTGTAACGAATATATTCGAAATTAAAGGACCCATCTAAAAAAAATGTCCCTGACTAACAATGGTTACATGTGAGGCCGAGATTGGCACGGGATTCAAGTTGTACATAAAAAAGAAGACAGACATCCCATCAGATAATTCTGAGCCTTGAGTACAATATACTCTAGTAATTAAATTAACAAGAAACTTTTAATTGAAAAGGAAAAGTTTCTAATTGGAATCAATTACTTACACTGTTAGTGTTTCTTTGAACTTTATATTTGTTGCGTCTTCACTTTTTTCTGCCTTTGCATTTTCATTGTCTACCTCACAGTTGAGAATTTAAATCAAATTTCGAATAACCTCCTTTGAGAGCTTTGAATACGTCAGATTAGTATTTTATTTTTTATTTTACCTTGGGATCGGAAGCCCAATTAGCCTACTGCGCCGAAGCTTGGCAGGTCTTTAACATTTCTTCGTTTTCTTCTGTTACCTTCTCTTTCTATCGTTTCCTTCTGTCTCACGATACCATCCAGAGCATATTGATTGGTGACATTATTCTAAAGTCACAACCATAATTTACTAAACAAAAACATAAAATAACAATAGCAATATACATCTATGAAAGGGTTGGAAGGGGAAGACCTAGGCGGACGTTTCAAGACCAAATCAGGGACGTCTTGAAAAAAGGCCAGGTCAAGAGTACCCTAAACCGAAGAGCATGTATGAAGGGAATAATGAAAGTGGACGAAGCGAAACAAGTATGTATGGATCGTAGCAAGTGGAAAGAAGTGGTCTCTGCCTACCCCTACGGGAAAGAGACGTGATTATATGTATGTATGTATGTAATATCCTACTAATATTATAAACGTGAAAGTTTGTAAGTATGTATGGATGGATGGATGGATGGATGGATGGATGGATGTTTGTTACTCTTTCACGTAAAAACGACTGAATGGATTTTAATGAAACTTTATAATAATATAGCTTATACATCAGAATAACACATAGGCTACAATTTATAAAGATATTGTGTGTAAATTTATAGAGATATTAAGTTAAATTTTAATTTCTAATTGTCAAATTTTCAGCCATATTTAAATAATAGACAACATAAGGTTAGCTGTCAGTTGCGCTTTGTTATACCACGTAGGTATTATATCATATTCTACGGGAACGGGTTAAAAATCTTAGGTATCCAATGTCCGACTTTCTTTTATATATAAAGATGTTGGACAATTCACAAAATCATACTTAATATTATAAACGTGAAAGTGTAAATGTGTGTAATCCCGTTCCGTGATATAAAACATAGTTTATCAAAATGCAACTGCTGGAATAACAAAACTTCACCGACAGCTAAACGCTATGTTGTCTATAGTTTGACAAATTTGACAATTAGAAATTTTGAAGTTGACCGGTTGATGTATTTATTTCGAGTAAATATTAGCTTATTGTGCCGAACAATGAAGAAGAACTAAATAATGCACGTGAAGATCACCGCATTAGTATGGCTTGAATCCGTGCTTCTCAATCACAAGAGCAAATTGAGGCAGCCCGTGAAACGGATCGGTTGGGAATGCAAAATCGTCGAGCAAATTTAAGAGATCAACAACTAGATAATTTTCGAGGCACAAGAATAAATTTATAAAGTAGGTACTACATAATTTGGATCGAGCAACGTTTCGATCCGGTGGCAGCACTAATTACTGCTTGCATACTTGCGTCCGCATTGGACCAATAGATGCCATGTAACACCTACGCAAGGACTCAATATGTTTTGGAGGCGCAATGATTTTACTGTCTGGCTATTTCTACCAAACACTGCCACTAATTCCAAGATCAACTGCTGCCGCTGAAATATGCGCTTGCCTCAAATCATCGAAATATGTGGATTAATTTTATTTTTGTCTGAATTTCTGTTCATCGAAGGACGAACTCACAAACACAAAAATAATGAATGGTTGACTAAGCGAGCTGTTTTGGCGGCTAAGAATAAATATGTAGATGACATAAAGTAACTAACATAATTCAGAATGAAATCATTGGTAGTTACACTGCATTAATTCAAATATAATGACTGTGTAAAAAAAGACTCCTTGGCTGTGCCTGGCTTACCACCGCACAATTTACGACTACTTGGCTACGTACTAAGTTTGCTTCCAAATATAAACCAAAACCACCAAACCTGTGCAACGGAACGCGTTTGGTGGTAAGTGAATTGATGAACAATGGAATATACTCAAAGTAAAGTTGGAAGGTGAGGAAATTCTCATCCGAGGATCCCGACGATATCAACTGATATACCGTTTTAGTTTTAATGATTTCCGATCCGTCGTGCATTCGCCGTGACCATTAATAAATCACAGGGCCAATCCTGGAAAGTTTGTGGCCTAATTCTAGAAAATTCATGTATTTCCCAAGATCAATTATATGTGGCATGTTCCGGGTCAGAAGACCATCTGCGTTATTTGTTCATGCGCCTGTTAATAAACCGAAAAATGTCGTCTGTCACAAGGTGATTCACTGAAAAGTGCAGTTAGTAAAATAGATGGCCAATAAAGTATAATTAAAATCATAGATGTTTTATTTATATTTATCCTGATAAAAAATTGAAGTTAATAAAATAAAAAATCTGCTCATTTATTAACTTTAAGGCGAAACAAAGTTCGCCGGGTCAGCTAGTACATCTATACAAATAAATACAATTGATCTGTTTGTAATAATAAAATAACCACTTTTTACTAAATGCGTAAGTATGTTTCTATACTACATAGACCAAAATAACATTTATTTTTATTTTTGTCTTTCCGTCTGTCTGTTTGTTCCGGCAAATCTCTGGAACGGCTTGACCGATTTTGACGGGACTTTCACTAATAGGTAGCTGCTGATATATTTTTTTCTTTTTTTGACTAACTTCGCCCCGCCGCGTCACCCGCGGGTAACATCGCACCCGTGCGAAGCCGGGACGGGCCGCTAGTATTTTAATAAAGTTGAAACATTCTGAAATTATCATTGAGGTTTTTTATTTATTGATTCTGAGGCGGAAAGAAGGTTGCCGGGTCAGCTAGTTGTAAATAATTACAATTCCGTTTTCGAAAGTCGTTGAACAATTTCGACTGTCCAAAGTTTCGGGAGCCGTAATGGCAAATATACATTTAAGAACTTTTGGTTCCAGCAATAAATTAGACGGAGAAACTATTTTAGTTTAAATATTTTAGGCGATTCGGTCGGGTCTTGCGGCACAAAAGAATCTCATGAATTTATTACCTATAGTGTAGGACTTTTAAAAGTTAGGATGCAGCTTCTATAAATAACGCCTACAAACGCGAGAACGAAGAATAAGTCCTATATTGCGAGGTTACAAAGCAATTCGCGCGGCTAAGAAATCCCTAGCAACAGTCATCGGGGACCACCACCGCAGTACATCCTTGTCTGACTGGATGAATCAGGATCAAAATAAAAATTCATTAATCAAGTTGGCTCATTCGAGCTCTTTATACAAATCAGAAAAGAATCAAAATTTTAAATACCACATAACTTTTAAAATGTATCACCGCTTTACCAGAGAAGAGCCAGAAAAAAACAGTCTGTAGTTGCTTTTTTAACGCCATGTTTAGCTGCAAGGCAAGGTTACACAGATTTGTGAGCAACTTCCGTACTAGTAGTAAAGGGCGAAACATCAGCACATCTAGTCGATAATAGTCTTTTTAACGCTATAACTTTTTGTTGAAAGTGATTGTGGTTAGCAATAAGGCTGACCAACGTCAAACGTTTCTTTTATTTTGTGCCAAAATTGTATTGTTTAAATATGTTTGTGCACCAAAGTCTTATGATCGCTCATGAACAATCATTATTCTTAATCATTGACTTGCAAACATTATTCTAATTTATTAGTTATCATTTTTTACCATTGCAAGTTCATTATACTTTGATTAATCAAATTAATGTTATATTTTGTAAACGTTATGTTTACTTTATCAATTTTACTATACATTATTCATCATCATCATCATCATCATCATCATCATCAGCCCACATTAGTCCACTGCTGGACATAGGCCTCCCCTAAAGAGCGCCATAGCGCCCTGTCTTCAGCGCTATACATTATTTAATAAAATATTTTTTCTATAGTCTAGAACTATCGGAGACTTACGTATCATTGTCAAACAGTAAAGGACAACCAACGAAAAAAGTATGCTAAAATTGCATATTAACGTAGGACTCTTGTGAAATGTTGCTGACGTCTCTTTTCTGTACTAAGTCCACGTTCATGGCATGCAACACGCGTTGTGGGGTTAAATCGAAATTGAGTACATAAATACCAAATGTTTTGGGAGCGGGTTTCGTTTTAGAATGCACCCTTAGACACACCAGCTAACTCACGATTCTTACACAGTAGTAACTGGTAGTAGTATAAAGTAAGACTCTTTATAAGACTTGCCTTTTTTTCTTTTTTATACAATCAACTTAAGGTTACCTGGCACCTGGAAAATGAGCAAACGAAAATAAAAAAATGCTGGTATGAAACGGTTCTTGACCGCCTTGTTGGTCCCTGGTTCGATTCCGGATTCTAGCAAGTGCTTTGTGTAAACTAGAGGCACTTGCTCTGAATCTCGGTGTCATTTGTGTTCGTGAATTTCATGTTGAATTTCACATTTTAATTAAAATTAAAACAAATCTCTAAATTCTTATTTCTTTGTGTTTATTCCGAAACAGTAAATTTTATAATTACGTTTAGCACTCAAACAAGCTGTTGTACTAATAATAGTCTTTCATGTTTAGCATCTTAAACATGCAAACTTATGCCAGTTGGTTTTGCATTACCTTTTGCTTTTCAGCCCGACTGATGTAAACTTAGTTTCCAAAAGATATTTCAAACACGTCCTTCGGGACGCCTTGTGAGACGTGTCTGAAATATTCGTGTGCGCGTGCTCCACGAGGTATTAAGTCAGTGCGTCAAATTATTGACAAGTCTATAAATAAAATACTAGTATGTCTCTTGTCCGTGTGGTGCCAGATTAAGAATACACAATGTCACCAACCTACACCATTCAGAGGGTGTCTTTCTTTTCCTTTTTTTCCGTCGGTGATCCTCATTGTTGCCCGGCCGTTAGTGGCTGGCCGGGTTATGTGGGACTCCGGAGCGCGTAGAGATAATAAATTGCCCATCAAAACCGACGGCGATCCTCGACTGTCTGAACCAGAGCCACGAGATTCACTCTCTGATATGAGACCATCCTCCGGGACCCTGTCGGTGGATACAAACTTTGTGTATGCTGCTTTATTCTCTCCGCGACACTTCGTTTAGTGTTTACGATATATGAGCTACAGTCAGCTGTGTAGACGCCTAGTGTTTGAAAGGGAGTCACGTCCTTTGGCGTACGTAGGTAACGAGAAACAAGCGAGTGTGAAACGTAAACAGTTTCGGCGGAATATTCATTCCCGCTTGTTCGCTTGCGGCTTTCTGGAATAAACAGGTTAATACAGTCATCTTTTGCGGATCGTATAGATAAGAGATATAAGAGTATAGATATAAGAGTTTGACGTTTTGATGCCTCAGCTAACCGACCCCAGCAACGGCACCTGTATACAAGTACACATGGCAGCCATGGCCAACCATATTGCAGGGAAGAGAACGACCCGCCACATGACGCCACTACTGCCATGAGTGAGCGTAATAACTCGAGCTTAGCGTTAAGATATCGTTTTCCTAAGAATGCTTTTGTACCTCTAATCATCATCATTTCAGCCAAAAGACGTCCACTGCTGGACATAGGCCTCCCCCAAGGATCTCCACAAAGGCCGGTCCTGGGCCGCCCGCATCCACTGCTTTCCGGCGACCTTAACCAGGTCATCGGTCCACCGTGTCGGGAGGCCTACCAGCACTGCGCCTTCCAGAATGCGGTTGCCACTTGAGGACTTTTTTGCCCCATCGGGCGTCGGGCCTGCGAGCTATGTACCTCTAATAACACCCACAAAATGGAACGAGTTGGCGATACTATGTATTCTGAATCCGTCACGATACGCACAATAGTCTATCTGATTTTCGTCCTTTAACTTCAAACCGTCTGACTGGTCAATTTCAAGAAACCATTGTAAGTTCGAAGTATTTCGCTGACATACATTTTATGTTAGTACAATCATAATCACGAATACCAGCACACTACACACCGAACGGCCGGCCTTTTGTGATATACTCTGACACAAATATCAAATATATCCGATTTTAGGAATCAGTATTTGAGATAGCATTTGTATAAAAAAAAAGTTATCGGCGTTTGGTGCCTTAGGCTTAGCCATATTACCCCATAAACGACCTATAACTGTGTCGAGCCTCCTCCAGTTATATGGAGGGTAATTAGTGCTGGTAGGTCTCCACTGGTGGACCGATGACCTGGATAAGGTCGCCGAAAAATGATGGATGCGGGCGTCCAACATTTGTGGAAATAGTCCACTGCTGGCCAGACTGGTTGCACAGGTTTTGACGTTTTGTTGGCTCTTACGACACCATCAGAATGGAATGGGGTGGTGACACTATGTATTCTAAATCCATCACCAATCATTATAAATACGGAACCCTCGACATAAAGACAGGTCACACTTTTCCCTTTTTTGTACCAGCCCAAATTTAATAGAATCCGTTGGTAGAAGCAAAATACTCGAACCCGTATAAGTTAGGCTTGCCGCCCTCTTGCCAAACTTTGTTGGGTGGACAGTTTTTCTTAGCTTTGATCTCCCATTTATGTGTTCCCCTCACCAAAGTTTTTTTTCTCTATTTTTATTTAACTTTACCTCGTTTATTACAATGGTCGTATAGTTGTGTGGGTGCCTATTGATATTTGTGTGGAGATAAAAACTTCTGAAGTTGCAAAGGGCATGTTTACATTATTATAGAACTTTTTGTTGGGGTTTTCGGTGGGAAACATCTATAGTGGGAAACATTTTAGTTTTACTTTTCCTCGCCTGCTCAAATTTTCTTTGAGACCAGCACTATTTTAAACTAATTAGGGTAATATTGGCCACCCATTTAGTGGAACAAACGTTGGGCAGCAGCAACGTTCTCTTGAACATCCACCATCAGTGACTGTGATCGCCAACCGGCATGCCAAGCGTGGCGATTACGGCACCCCCCACCCATGTTGGGAGAACAATATGTCCAGCAGTGGACTTCTTTTGGCTGAAATGATGATGATGATGATTTAGTGGAACTACCGGTAAACGCAATGGTTATACCAGCTGTCATTTTTCCCACGACTGATTTCGTTTATCGATTGCAATAGGTATTTTTTTTACCGACACAAATAACACCCAGACTCAGAGCAAATTTACAGAAATACACTTCCTGGATCCTGATATCAAACCGAGGAGGACCCTTGATCTATAGGCGGCATATCCAACCCCTAGACCAACAAGGCTGTATGACATCTGACCTCTTTCTTTAGGCTTTACGTGCCTAAAGAAAGAGGTCAGATGAATGACACCTATCCAACAACCTGATGAATCAAACAGTGCTTAACCCGTAGATCAACTGCTTTCTGCACTCCAAACTCTAATAAAAGTACCTATCCTAACTTATAACCCCAAACATGCGAACAATGCGCAAATTTGAACCAAACTTTTCAACCCCGCTGAAGTTTGCATTTTTCGGAGCATTCACCAAGTTAGGTTCGGTTCACATCTGCCGGAAAATGCGTCGAGCGTATCATCGGTCTTATACAGGGTTGATACGACATAGGGGCATTTTTAACTGCGTATACTAGGTATCATTTCCAGGCTCTGTACCAAAAATCAATAAAATTAGAGGAATAGTTTAGCCACAAAAGATTTTTTAAATTTTTGCCTCATCTGAACATGATGTATCTTTCATAACAGATGTTTCTGCCTAACGCATCGTTTATTAACCTTAGGGGCTGTCCATTAATCACGTGATGTTTTTTTAACATTTTTTAACCCCTCCCTCCCCTTTGTGATACCTGGTGAGGTTTAAGACTACCCCTCCACCCCCCATGAAAAATCACGTGTATTTTTTTTTGTACGGTTGCGAATTCGTCCTAATCACATATAGTATACGTAGTGTAATTTAATGCCCCTCTGTCATACCAACTCTGTATTTCCTAGCGGACTGTGCATAACGGAAACGTTCAGGTCCTGGTTAAGTAACATCTGACTCTGTTACAGGTTAAGTAACATCTGACTCTGCTAGATTTTGGAGAGTCAGATGTTACTTGGTTGGGTATCCATCATTTATGTGTACATGATGGATAAGCGTAGATCACGCGTAGATGTGGTGACATGAACATGAATACATTGTGTCATCATCCCATTTCATCCTGAGACTATAGGAAATGACAAGGCTGTTAACCTAGCCGCAAGACAAGGAAAACTTGATACTGAACCCTTTTTTTTTCTTTTTTTTTTTTTGTTCGTCCGTGGTAAAATCCTTTATGGACTATCCCAGTCGGCCACGGGGATGGCCGAAGGGGGGGCGTGTGGGACTCTCCCCCAAAGTGGGGGCCTACCCACTAAACCTCCCCGGGTTGCTCCAACTCGCGTCCTTGTTGCGTGATACTGAACCCTGTGCTAACCCGTCTGGCCAGCATGGCACAGAAGGTTAATTACTCTCCATGAATTTGGAGGAGGCACGAAGTACTTGACCAATTAGATAGATAGATGATAGATGAACTCTTTATTGTACACAAGAGAATTATACTGAACACATTACATATAAGCAACAATTAGGTTAGACCATACCCAGAGAAATTGGTAAAATGGCGCGTGACATATACGAGCGTTGAAGTTTTCAAAAATTTGAAATTCAAATAATGAAGACTTCATTAGCCAATCTAGCAAATTCAATAGAAAGGAATTTAACTGAATTATCTCTGGCTCTCGTCAGCAGTTTTGTCTACGTGTGTTTGTTATTTGTATTAAGAAGAAAATATATTACTGAAAAGCTTAGGTTGGCTGGCCAATCTTGCCAGCTTGGCACTATAGGCTGATTTCTCTCCATTAATATGAAAGAAGCCCGATGAAAAAAAAGGATTACTTGCCCTCAGGGTTTCTTGCCAGTGCTTCTCAGCAGTGGTCACGTTCGACTTTTTTTCTATTAGGTCGTTTAACGAACGATGAACAAAAGACTTAATAGAAAATAAGACTAAAATTGAAAAACTTTTTTTTTTGAGCGGCTAGCTTTAATGAGCCCACTTTGCATTATATTCATTTAAGTGTTTATCATAGCGCCATCTATTGAATACTATCTCAATCCAGTCAACAGATACCGCCATCTGTTAGAATCGTTTGGAGCTAACATATATTGTCAACGTCACGCGACGGTCAAATAATAGACAAATCATTTGCACTATAATAATATTGCGACTAAAAATTGAGATGTAAGTGCAAATTTGATTAAAATCGATTAAGTAGTCTATGAGTCCATCACGGAGGTACCACGTGGGTGGTAATTTATATATTGAGATTACCACCACTAGTATTTAAATATACTTGTAGGAACTTACTTACAACTGCCTCTTTGGCCTAGGGGTTGGATGTGCCGCCTTTGGATCAATGGGTCGTGGGTTCCACTCCGGGGTCGGGCAAGTGCCTTTGTCTAAACGTTTTCGTCTTTACATAAAAAAGTTTTATTACATAAAAAAACAATAGAATTCACAGCCCCAAACCTGCTAATTCGGTAGAGACGAAATCGACAATACATAGGTTCCCATTTTGTCCATCCAATCCCCCGTCTGGCTTATGCAGCGCCGTTTCAGCGCAATTTATATTAGAGTTTAAGTAATTATAGTTAGTATTTAAAATTGCGCTGAATAAATTATTTATCTTTCTTCTTCTTCTTTCTGTAGCGCATGGATTGTCGACAGAAGCTACCCTCCCTGTGATGAGAGGAGGTCCGACTCAGCAGTAGGTCATTTATGAGCTAAATAGTAGTAGTAGTACAATAAAACTATAAACAATAAACTTTCCATGCTACACTTAATACACCCATCAAAAAACCCATTGTACGTTTCGATAACATTTCTACTATAACCTTCATTATCCGCTCCAGCTATTGCGTACCGTAATATATCAGTCCCATGTCTTACAAGGACTTACTAACTACAGGACTCGTCTAGTAAAGAGGTGTTATTGCCGTAGTGCTGAAAGATTGTTGAAAAAATAAACTACAGAGCACTTAGCAATACTGTGGAATCCTCCAGGGGAGGCAGGGACTAATTGGTGTTAATGTAAACAAAAATGTATACAAACATTGATAGTTCACTGACGTACGGGTCGGGAAGAAGACGTTGGAAAAGAAAAATGCTTTATTGTATAAACCAATTCTGACGTTAACAATCGTCAACGGATACGTATTTTTTTAAAACTACTACTAGTTTTGAATGCGCCCCCAACTAAGAAGACCAGGGCGGAAAAAACTCAGTGGGTTTATATTTTTTAACTACATTATAAACTACATTTATACATTAAACTACATTTAGCATATAAAAAGCCTGAATAAACAAGTCTTTAATATAGTTTTCATCCCCCCATCTCGGAAAGAGTATTTTTGCTCTTCGATATCTGAGTGCAAAAGCCGTTTTTATTCGCTAGAGAATAAAGTAAATATTATTCTGTAATACTTACCTGTCATAATGTAGTAATTAATACCTAAACTGAAATAAAAGTGTACCTATCTTGTGATTGTAAACGTTTTTTTTTTTGCATTTAGTCATTTCCTCGCTGAGGTGGAATGAAAAGTTACGTGTTGCACTCGAGTGCAAAGATTTTTCACCTCGTGCTCTTTTGATTCCCTCGCTAACGTTCAGGATTCTAATTTTGAATCACTCGCTGCGCTCGTGATTCAATTTTAGAATCCTTCGCTTGCTCGGTCATCAAAATTGAACACGCGGTTAAAAAGCAACTTTGCACTCTTGTATAACAAATAACTATTATTTGTGAATAGTGGTCTAAGGCCTCGTGTTTCCACCAGTGCGTTTCATGTCAACTTATCTTCAATAGGAACTCGTCATATTGATCATAGGATGTCACAGTTGCGTGCAAGGCGATATTAAGGATAGACGTTCTATATGAATAATCAGCGCCATCTATTTCTAGTGACGTGAGAAAGTGCCGACTATTTCATGGTAACTGGATCCGGATGCTCGTAGATATTTATTGTATTTGGCCTTATAATGGGTGTCCGGGAGGATAGTAGAAATTATTTATAACGACGTAATAATAAAATACAACCAGTATCGCGGGGGTTGATTCCAAACATGTCTATCACGAACATAAATGACACCCAGACTCGCAGCAAGGCCCTCTGGTTTCCACAAAAAAAAAGAATACACGATCCAAAGACAAATGATTTATAAAAAAAGGATGAAGAAAAAAAGGCGGCGCCTCCTGTCCTTGGACCAACAAAGCTAGTCAAGGCAAAGTGGAATGATGCAACACTACCCAAGATTGATCTTATTTCTACATCTCAGCCCTGAAATTACCCACTGCTGAGTCGGGCCTCCTCCAATTACATGGAGGGTAAATAGCCTACTGTGCCACGCTGGCAAGACGGGTTGGCACTGGGGTGATTTGTCTCTTGCGTTCCCTTAGTCACCTCTCACAACACCCTCGGTATGGTATGGGTTGTTGACACTGCGTATTTTAGACGTACACGGAAAAGCAAGCTTATTACCCTCTATCAAATTGAGGGCCATCTGTCGCAACATCGTATTTATGGACTGAAAATATGTTCATAATAATAATTGGACTCTCAAGAAAATTTCCTGCTTTTTTTAACGAAGCTTCCTTTTTTATGGGCGCGCAAACGCGGGGAAAACCGCAAACGACATTGGTAATGCGATGTGATTATATGAAAAAAAAATGTCAAGCTTTCAAATGAAATCTCGGGTGGAGTTCGCGCAAAAAATAACAGATGTAGCGGGGCGATATGAAGTTATCTCTGAAAAAAATTACAGGCGTTGCCAGGCCAGGAGCTGGACTGTCAATCGTTCTTCACGTTCTACTGTGGTTCACTTCCTATTTAATTACTACATGAAGATTTGGCATGAGTTTCATTCATTTCATTTTTTAAGATTAATATTATAAAATATGATATGATAAAGTAACATTCTTCTGGCTCTAAAAGCTGTTTTATTTCATAAGTATTTAGATATCAATTGGAATTTTGGTTTTAAATGTTCTCTGTTTATATAGACAAATATATTTTTTCAAAGACTGAATTTTGAATTAGAACCCACAAGTGCGTGTCTAATTAATTAGCCTGAAAAGTTCTTAAGACACTATTTCAAAATCATAGTTAATAACTTATGTTTCTTTCCTTTCGATTTCACTGAACATTTAACAGTTTTGTGTCGCTGAGGTAAAGGAGCATATATTATTCCTTTAACTGGATGAAATTTAAGCCTGAGTGTTTGAACGGATAGTCTAAGAAACGCTGGGAATATTTTGCAACGAAACCAATATGTATGTTTTTGGTAACGAAAAATGGTAATGACTAAAAAATTAATTCAAAAAGCCTTCATTTTAAATTGAATTCGATTCCGATAAAATAGCACTGGTGGTGACAAACATATTTTAGTTACTAGCTCTTAGTCTACATACTATTTCGTTTGGTATAGTCATCAATCATTTTTGGAACAAACGAGCGTGGTACTATTCCCTGTGTGGGGCAATGAAATATTATATTTGGTTGGTTCAGTAACGGTAAACAGAAAAAATGTGTTTATACCTCAAGATGTTTACTTACTACCCCTATGTTGAGTGTTCTCTGATCAAAAACTGTGCATCATAGGATTATGTTCATGTTATTATTTTGTCTACAGGGAAAATAACCATTATCTATACAAATAAATAAAATTGGAGTGTCACTATCACTATCACTACATATTATAAAACAAAGTCGCTGTCGTCTGTCCGTCCCTATGTATGTTAATATCTTTAAAACTACGCAACGGCTTTTGAAGCTGTTTTATTTGATAGATAGAGTGATTCAAGAGGAAGGTTTATATGTTGTATGTATCCATAATATTGTAGAGAAACACTGATAAATTTAATGGTTCATCATTGCACCCTTACAAAGCTTGGTTTTATTTTTGTCTGTTTGTCTGTCCTGGCTAATCTCTGGAACGGTTGGACTGATTTTACGGGACTTTCACTGATAGGTAGCTGATGATATAAGGAGTAACTTAGGCTACTTTTTTGACTAGCTTCGCCCCGCGGCGTCACCCGTGGGTAACATCGCACCCGTGCGAAGCTGGGACGGACCGCTAGTTCTAAATAAATACCGACTTTAAGTTGAATCGGTCTGTTTGTGACATCAAATCTGAAGAAAACATAACCGGATTTGATTTAGTTTATTTATAGTTGTTTAATAGATATAGTTTTGGTGCCATGTGGTATCGGATTTACATGTTCTTCTTCTTCTCAGCCCATAAATGACCCACTGCTGAGTCGGGCCTCCTCTAAATACATGGGGGGTAATTAGCCTACTGTGCCACGCTGGCCAGACGGGTTAGCACAGGGTTTAGTATCAAGTTTTCCTCCTCTTGCGGCTAGGTTTTCTGCCTTATCATTTCCTATTGTCGACTCTTACGACACCCTTAGGATGAAATGGGGTGGTGACGCTATGGATTCTAAATTCGTCACCACATAGACAGAAAGAATGACCATTATTGTATTTTAAATAAGTACCTACTTTAAGTTTAACCAGTCTGTTTGTGACATCATACTTTCATCTTTTCCTTACAAAGATGAAAAGAAGAGTTTATTTATTAGATTTAGTATTAGTGCCGTATGGTCACGGATGAACACATAAAGACGGACAAAAGGAAATATCAGGGCCAATCATCACTACATAGTATAAAACAAAGTCGCATTTTTCTGTCCGCCCCTATGTATGCATAAATCGGATTTTGAAGCGGTTTTTTTTACTAGATAGACTAATTCAAGCGGAAGGTTTATAGATATAATATAATTGCACGCGTGCGAAGCCGGGGCGGGTCGCTAGTACTACATAAAGGGTAATTAACCTACAGTGCTCTAGCCAGCTTGGCCTTTTTAGACACCCCTCCATGTAAATGGAGGAGGCCTGACTCGACAGTGGGTCATCTATGGGCTGAGTAGTAGATAGTACGAATTTGATATAGTAACAGATTATAAAACTGTGCTTCTCATCTTAACGATATCGCGTTGTTTCTATTTTTATGCCAGCAATACACGTTGGCCGAGCTTAGGCCAACGCGAGCGTAGGCAATTTAATACAAGGCAAGTGCTACTGCCTACACGTTGGGCAAGTGTATTGAAACCAACTAGGCGAGCGACACCGAGCGATGGCCAGACAATGCAAATATACCGTCTATACGTTGGTATTGGCGTTCACTAGGCAATGCTAGACCAACGTATATTGCTGTCTTTAGGTTTCTTACAACGCATCAAGTTATCAACTTACTAAATCTTCAATAAATTCCGAAAAAAATATATTAAAATATTATATTGCGTTTACTGAAGTCCCAGTATAAAGTGTAGTGACACACACACAAACACAATTGAGTCCACGCGCACATGTATACGAGATTGTGTGTTGGAGATCACCTCATCAGTCGAACAGTTTGTGAAAAGTGAAGCGAAATAATCGTTCTGATTTCAATTGTTTTGTATGACTGGAGCAGTATCAATCGAGTATGATACGCGATGTCACCAACGCCGATGGTGTCAGGCCTCGTTGGTCTATTGGTTAGATGTGCCGCCTTTGGATCAACGGGTCCCGGGTTCGATTCCGGGGTCGGGCAAGTGTCTTTGTCTAAGCCAGAGGCACTGGCTCGGAGTCTGGGTGTAATTAGTGCTCGTGAATTACATGTTTGTAAACTGCCCCCGCGACACAGATTATACATAGGGCAGGGGTTTCGTATAGAACCAGAACACGGGTAGGGGCACCCTGTTCTTACGCAAGGTCCTAGAGGGAAGCGCTTCCAAGCGCTTTGGTCCAACATCTGAGGGTAGAGCAAGGCTCCCCTCGCTAAGCCAATGTCGAATGGATCAATTACGAAGTTTCCCAAATGGCAGTTGGCCCGCGCAGACAATTAGTGGTAGGTTTTAGTGGGTAAACCGTTCGCAATCACCATCTCATCGCGACCGGGACTTCCACATACCCCAGCCCCGTCCCTGGGCTGGGGACCTATAAAAGGTTTCCCCCACTATAAAAAAAGGGGTTTCGTATAAAAAAAAAGACTAAAGGTACGCAAAAGGCAGACCACTTTTTCACTTTATTTTTGGGGCTAAAATCCTTTGTGGACGTTTCATACCGTGCACCGTCCTGCGACGTCAGTCTCGTTGGTCCCCAGTCTCCACAAGAAGAGAACCCAGTTGCAAGTTAAAAAAAAACTTGAAACAAACACTGTGACAACCCGTGTTGCCAGCGTGGCACAGAAGACTAATTTCCCTCCATGAATATAGAGGTGGCCCGACTCAGCAGTGGGTCTAATATGAGCTGAGCAGTAGTAGCGCTATCTTGAAGTACAAGAAATATAAATGTAAAATAGACGTAGCGAGTTGGCATGAAGCCAACGGGGCTATATCTCATGGAGTTTAAGGTCAACTAAGAATTTATTGTCTGTGAGGACGCACCATTGAGCTTGAGGAAATCGCGTGTTACCGATCGGAGACACGGAGGCATACCAAACTATAATATCTATGCAAAACACCCCGCATATTGAGCCGGCATAGAGGTAGGTACTATGTTAGTTGAATTACGCGTCCCTGTTTTAGCTTGTTTGGAGCGTGAGCTTCAACCCGTGCATATCTCGGCATCGCATAATGTGCAAAATTAGTTCAGTAGTTTTTATGTGAATTCTCTGCGAGCGTAAAAATATTTACTCTGTCTTGTATTAGTCTTTGAAATATCAATTTTATGGATTTAAAAAACAATGTCACCACCCCATTCCATCTCGAGGGTGATGAGTGTGATGACTATATTTTTTAACTTAACAGATGGTCTAGTGGTCAGATGTGCCGCCTTTGGATCAACGGGTCCCGGGTTCGATTCCGGGGTCGGGCCAGTGTCTTTGTCTAAACCAGAGGCACTGCCTCGGAGTCTGGGTGTCATTTCTATCTATAATATGTATGTATTTACAAAAAAAAATGTATATAAGTAGTTTATCATCCATCTCGTTACCATAACACAAGCATTAAGTTGCTTAACTTGGGACGAGATGGCGTTGTGTGAAATGTCCAAGAATATTTATTTATTTATTTATTATTTATTTTAAGTTAGCCCGTTACACTCAGTAAGTTGCTATAGAGCTTTTCGTCAAAAGATAAAATATCCTTCTTGGAGGAAATGCTTGCAATGTGTAAAGATCGTAAAAACCTAAGACATAATCATAAATCAGTATTTAAAACAAAAGTAAATGGACGTTAGTAAGTCACACAAAGCGAGAAAAAGGCTAGGCAGTTTTAGATATTTTTTAAATATTTCTAGAAGCTAAACGAACCTAGCTACGAAAATAGAAACATAAGAAAAAACCATACCCACTGTTCGTTTGCAGTACGAAGTTCATTAGATCAACTAACATAAGACTAATTAAAATCGTTAAGTAGTTTTGTTTTACTACTACTACTAAATACCCTAAAATGACCCACTGCTGAGTCGGACCTCCTCTATTTACATAGAGGGTAATTAACCTACTGTACCACGCTGGCCAGACGGGATGGCACAGACCTCCGTTTCAATTTTTCCTTCTCTTGCAGGTAGGTTTTCGGCCTTGTTAATTCAGTTTATCAGATCTGACGACACCCTCAGGATCAGGCGGTGACTCTAGGTAAGCCCGTTAACCAACACAAAGCATTTTATTCTTCTGTCTTCTCTTTGTTCTCCTCTTTCAGAGAAGCAGTGAAAAGGAGAACCAATAAGGAATAAATATAACTGGGAATTTCCCAAGATGACATTTACACAAAAATTCCAACGTGGGTCGTTTAAACATGGTATTATTTGAGTCATTCGCTATGCCCATGATAAGCGTATCCTGTAGACAAAAACCTATAGAGAGTATGTTTGTTTGCTAAAAAATCCCAATTTGATATGATAGATTTAGGTGTCTATTGAACGAAATATAAAAAAATAACATTAAAACACATATAAAATAAAAACACTAAACTAATTACAATTAAAATTATTCTAAAAAGATTAATTACTAAAACTAAAATTATGTTCAAGTAATCGGTAAACATACATAAAATAGATTTCTAATAATTGAGAAAGCGTTTTTTTTATGTCGTTCAAAAGACATATCCTCCAATTGTCAATGTACAACATCAATTTAAGTGTGGTGACGGATTTTGAAAACATAGTGTCACCCCATTCCATCCTGAAGATGTCGTAAAAGCCGACAAAAGGAAATAACCTAGCCACAAGAGAAGGAAAACTTGATACGAAACCTATATGGGCAGCGTGGAACAGTAGGCTATTTACTGAATAGTAGAATACTACTACTCTACTAGTAAGCAAAACAAAATCTATTCTGATCCTTAATACGAAAATAATAAAGACAATGGTGACTCCATTATCTCCCTGTTCTGTCTAACAATAAAACAATAATTGGTTTAAATAATTTATCAGCATAATGACAGTGTTCTCCTGGACGACCACACGATCTTTGGTGTGTTTATAATTATTTCATATTGATGTGAAGTGTCAATTTATAAAATTGTTCGTATACAATAAATAATCAAGAATGGATTTCAAAGGCGTACTATGTAAGTTAAGCATCCGGACTGTTTATGGTAATAATAATTAATGTATGAATTACTAACGGCCCGTTTATGCTTCGCACAAATATTTAACAAAAAATTCAAGACTTATTCAACTTATGGCCATCGGGAATAATGAATCGTCTAATGGTGAAAGATTGTTTTCAAATCAGTCCAGTATTTTTATTTCCTTTTTCTAATATTGGTATAGATATATATTTCTGTTGTGGTTGTTTTGTAGCAATTTTTTTTCAATAAAACGGAACCCCTGTCGTATAACCTGTATCGCGGGGGCAGTTTACAAACAAGTAATTCACGAACACAAATGACACCCAGACTCAGAGCAAGTGCCTCTGGCCTCGAATGTTAAAGCACAGTGAAACTGTACAAGTCAGTCCCCATCTTAAAGTACTGCTGTTAGAACTTTACATTTCGTTAACATATTCCATAATTTTTCAGATGCCATATTGTTTGCTTCGTTTGCTGTCTCGCCATCATTGTCGATCTGCGAGAGAAAATTGATAAATTTTAATTGTAATTATACTGTAACATGTGAAGGGAATCCATCATCAATCACAAACCCGTCTTGTAGCCCGGACGATGATCCTTATGTTACGTTCATCATACATAATTCGACTAAACAAAATCTGGCCACAAATTTTTTTGCAACTACAAATTTCGATGCAAGAGTTCAAGTTTTCAAGGCATACGACAACAACTGGAACACTTTGCAGGAATCTGTATTCAGATACTATTACAAGACATTCAGAATGGAAATAGTTGCCAGTCATATAACAACTATAAAAAGTAGAGCTTTTAACCATTTAAATTATCTTCAGTTTCTTAATTTATCTAACAACCAAATCCAAACCATTGAATCTAATGCATTTCTCGTATCAGATAGTAGATCTAATAACATACTAGACTTAGATCTATCTAATAATGAACTGATAAGTATTGAAGGTCAACTGAGTCCATTAACAAGTTTAAATAAACTGCATTTACAGAATAACAGATTAATTTCACTAGCTGATGATGCATTCGTGAGCTTAAATCATTTAAGTTATCTTAATTTGCAAAACAATCAGCTTACAGCTCTCAATCTGTCATTGACAAATTTGAAGAAACTGACTATACTTGATATATCACATAATAAATTGTTACAACTATTAGGTTTTGAAAGCACCCTTCTTGTCTCAATTAGGACTCTTAATTTCTCACATAACGAACTGACATTTATTGAATCTAGCAGTTTTAGTCTTGCAGATAGTTTAGAAACTGTTGATCTGAGTTTTAATAAGATAAACATAACAATCGAAAATGTTATGTTCAAAAATAATTTCAAATTACGTTATTTGGATTTATTCAGCAATTCTATAACTGGTTTACAAAAAGAGTTTCTCATAAATAGTGATATTCAATATTTAAATATTGATAAAAACAATATATCTGGTGATTTGTTAGAAAATACATTTGCTGGAATAACTCATTTGATAAATTTAAATGTAACCAGTCAATATATTACTGGTGTTAGAAACAGAACTTTTGCTGGTATGCAAAGTCTTGTTTCTTTAAACTTAAGCAATAACATCATAAGCGCGGTAGATGAATTAAGTTTTTTCAATACTACCATTCAAAATTTAGATTTGTCTCATAACTACGTACCACAGTTAAATTTCTTAAAATATGGCTTAGATAACTTAACATCCCTTTATTTAAGTTACAATAATATTACAGTCATACCAACAGATGCGTTTCAAAATCAAACTCAAATGGTGTACTTAGATATCTCGATGAATAAAATTGTTAGAATAGAAGAAAATTCACTGCCGCTATCTTATTTGCAGTATCTTTACATTCATGGAAATAATCTTCAAGGTGTTTTAAAAAAAGATGTTCTTAGTCCAGCTAAATATTTAAGATTCCTCGATATTTCCAACTTTAATATAACACGTATAGAAAGTATGGCACTAGTAGACTTGCCCGTTCTAGTAAGATTAAACATTTCTAATAATCAAATCGAATCAATAGACTCTAATAATTTTATTAAAGTTGATAACATGTTTAGCCTCGATGTATCGTTTAACAAGTTAAGCAAATTAAGTCTACACAATAGCACTTGGAAAAATTTGAAGGCTTTGTACATCAACAATAACAAAATATCGAACATTTCGGAAATATTTTCAGCCCCATGTGAACTTATGTACCTTGAAGCATCGCATAATGTGATTGTAGACCTATCTGGACTTGGATCTGGTTTCCTTATCAACCTAACATCATTGCATTTAAATTTTAATAATATCAAACATTTCAATAATCCGAGCACAAATTCTTTAAAGTCCCTTGTTGACCTTAGAATATCTTCAAATCAACTGAATACCATAACACTATCATACTTTCACGATCTTTTGTCAGTAGACCTAAGTAATAATAGTATTACTTCTATCAACGGTAGTTTATTACAAAATGTTAAACATTTACAATCATTGGATGTCAGTATGAACAATATAACGAGCATCATACCAGGAACGTTCATAGATGTTACAAATTTAAAATTGCTCAATTTGTCGTCAAATTATTTAACTAAGCTTCGATACGGTAGCCTCAAAGGCCTTCACAAGACCGAAGTATTAGATTTATCTAGAAATAAAATAACTGAACTGGATGTTTATTTGTTTCATGAATGCGACGAGTTGACAACACTAATTATAGATTACAATAAGATTACATCATTTGAAGTTGAACGTCTTTTAATGTTATCACATAAACTAAGAAAGTTGAGTTTAGGTGGTAATCCTATAGCTTGTGAAGAGATAATACGCAATGTTAGAGCAGTAAACAATACATTTCTTGTTCGTGGACAAGTTGAAGTAACTTCACTTAATAAAATCTACCATGAAGATAATGTTCATGGAATCAAATGTGGTGATGTCATAGATATAGATTCCAGTAAATCTGACACAAGTGCTGATATAATACCACCAAACGCTGTTAGCGACTCGTCGTCACCGTCCATTATAGGGATTTTCATATATTGTACTTTGATATTAGTTACAATTGTTGTAGTCGGCATTGTAATGTATGTTAAATTTAACAGAAATCGAGTCATGATTTTAGACAGAACATCAAGAGCATCTTTGGAGTTAAGTGGCACAGAATTTCAGAGGGATTTATTTTGAGCTAAATACCCACAGTGAAAATTGATACTTATTCGCTTTCTTATTTGAATGTTGAAAAGCCACGTCTATATATTTTAAATACTGTGATAGTCTAATATCGAGTTGCAAATAACTTATGTATGTAAATGTGTAAATAAAATGTTAGTGCATTTTTAACCATAAGTGCTTAAGTGAAATTTAAAAACGATCTCAATAAAAGCGCTTATCGTTGGTGTCATTTTAAAATTGGTGTTTGTATTATAAGCTTCAAAACCCAAAAAGGACTGCTGTAAATTGATCTAGATGTAAGATGTCCCAAAATGAAACTGTTATAGAATAAAGAGCATATTTTCCAAGTGACGTTTTATTTTATGGTTTTTATAAAATAGAAGAAGAACCTGCTAGGTTCCCGCCACTGTGTTCATGTCCAATACATCATCATCATCATTTCAGTCAAAAGACGTCCACTGCTGGACATAGGCCTCCCCCAAGGATCTCCACAAAGGCCGGTCCTGGGCCGCCCGCATCCACTGCTTTCCGGCGACCTTAACCAGGTCGTCGGTCCACCGTGTGGGAGGCCTACCAGCACTGCGCCTTCCGGAACGCGGTCGCCACTCGAGAACTTTTCTGCCCCATCGGGCGTCGGTCCTGCGAGCTATGTGCCCTGCCCACTGCCACTTAAGTTTGGCAATCCGGTGGGCTATGTCGGTGACCCTGGTTTCCTGCGTATCTCCTCATTTCTGATTGTATTTTTTTTCTATTTCATGTCCAATACGGTATACATTAATTAAAAAAATCTAGCCTAAGTTGTTCATCATCATCAGTCCACACTAGTCCACTGCTGGACATAGGCCTCCCCTAAAGAGCACCATAGCACCCTGTCTTCTGCTTGACGCATCCAGATGCTGCCCGCAACCTTTCACAGATCGTCGCTCCATCTAGCAGAGGGCCGTCCGACACTATGCTTGTCGATTCGAGATCTCGACTCAAAAACTCGTCTACCCCAGTTGTTGTCGGTTCTTCTACAGATAATATGACCAGCCCACTGCCACTTCAGTCGGCTAACCCTCTGAGCTATGTCGGTGACTTTGGTCGGTCTCGTTATGGAGCCTATCTTTCAGAAACACCGAGCATAGCTCGCTCCATAGAACGCTGAGCGACTTTAAGCTGGACTAGTCTCACTGGAGTGTCCACGTCTCGGCGCCGTAGGTCATGACGAGTACGCATTGTTCGAATACTTTCGTTTTCAAGTGTGCTCTCTGTGGGATAGCCGAAGAGAAGACCCGATCATCCATCTCGTTACAATAACACAAGCATTAAGTTGCTTAGCTGGGGACGAGATGGCGTTGTGTGAAATGTCCAAGGATATTTGTTATTATTATTCACATATATCTCTTTATTATTATATTATTATTTTATCGGCTCTTACGACACTCGCAGAATGGAATGGGGTGGTGACTCTATGTATACTAAATGTATCATCAATGTAAAACTAATTATTAATCATATTGGGTACATGTGTACCGAGCATACTCTGCTATACAGGTTTCCGTATACTGGCGTGAAAATACTTTGTGTCCTATATCTCGCTATATAACACCAGCCAATTTCCCCCAGGATCTTCGGGTCGGAAGTGAGTTATGTTCGCGCCAAGATAAACAACGGATACGGGAGATAATGTTCCTATTCATCTTTATCAAATATGTATGTACCGTGTGATGTCGTTATTGTATTGGATTTTACAATTAAAATATTGCACCTCTGGCCATAAAGGAAAGGTCGATTCGCAGGTTAAGCAACGTCAGCTAAGCTGGACTTTGAATGGGTGGCCGGCCATCTACTACTACTATGTACTATTCAGCCACTGCTGATTCGGGCCTCCTCCAGTTACATAAAGAGTAATTCCTCGTTGGTCTAGTGGTTAGATGTGCCGCCTTTGGATCAACGAGTCCCGGGTTCGATTCCGGGGTCCGGCAAGTGTCTTTGTCTAAACCAGAGGCACTGGCTCGGAGTCTGGGTGTCATTTCTATCTATAATATGTACGTATTTACAAAAAAAAAATGTATATAAGTAGTTTATCATCCATCTCGTTACCATAACACAAGCATTAAGTTGCTTAGCGTGGGAGGAGATGGCGTTGTGTGAAAGGTCCAAGAATATTTATTTATTTACTAGCTGTACCCGCGACTTCGTCCGCGTGGAATTTAAAAAAAGTTAATTAGTTCATTAATTTTTTTTTTGGTTTTTGCATTTATTTTAATTATCATTTATTTTCAGTTTTTGTTGGCTTATTTATCGAATCTTCTTTGATATTGAGATTGTGAATATCATCATAAATACTATGTATTAAAGTTTCAGTGTCCACCACAACGTAACAAAGACTGGTAGGAAGTTCTATATCATGATTACTATTGACTTCTAGACACTTTCCCTCTCCAACATCAAGAAGAATTTTACTAAATTCTGAATCAGCTGAATGATGTGCTCTCATGTTTTGTTTTAAATTAAGTTTTTAACAATGTCTCCAAAGTACTGAACGTTTTAGCCGGAACAAACAGACAGACAGACAAACTTTTAAAAAAAAATATTTTCGTCTATTTGCTGTTTAAACATACTTACGCATTTAGTAAAAAGTTGTTATTTTATTATTACAATCAGACACTCCAATTTTATTTATTTGTATAGAAGATGTATAGACTAAATAAAAGTAGCCTAAGTTACTCCTTATATCATCAGCTACCTATCGGTGAAAGTCCCGTCAAAATCGGTCCAGCTGTTCCAGAGATTAGCCGGAACAAACAGACAGACAGACAGACAGACAGACGGACAGACAGACAAAAATTAAAAAAAATGTTATTTTAGTCTATGTGCTGTGTATACAGACTTACGCATTTAGTAAAAAGTTGTTATTTTATTATTACAAACAGACACTCCAATTTTATTTATTTGTATAGATGTATAGATGTGCTGTGTATACAGACTTACGCATTTATTTATTTGTATAGATGTATAGACTAAATAAAAGTAGCCTAAGTTACTCCTTATATCATCAGCTACCTATCGGTGAAAGTCCCGTCAAAATCGGTCCAGCCATTCCAGAGATTAGCCGGAACAAACAGACAGACAGACAGACGGACAGACAGACAAAAATTAAAAAAAATGTTATTTTAGTCTATGTGCTGTGTATACAGACTTACGCATTTAGTAAAAAGTTGTTATTTTATTATTACAAACAGACACTCCAATTTTATTTATTTGTATAGAGTATAGATGTATAGATGTGCTGTGTATACAGACTTACGCATTTATTTATTTGTATAGATGTATAGACTAAATAAAAGTAGCCTAAGTTACTCCTTATATCATCAGCTACCTATCAGTGAAAGTCCCGTCAAAATCGGTCCAGCCGTTCCAGAGATTAGCCGGAACAAACAGACAGACAGACAGACAAAAATTAAAAAAAATGTTATTTTAGTCTATGTGCTGTGTATACAGACTTACGCATTTAGTAAAAAGTTGTTATTTTATTATTACAAACAGACACTCCAATTTTTTTTATTTGTATAGATGTATAGATGTGCTGTGTATACAGACTTACGCATTTATTTATTTGTATAGACTAAATAAAGTAGCCTAAGTTACTCCTTATATCATCAGCTACCTATCGGTGAAAGTCCCGTCAAAATCGGTCCAGCTGTTCCAGAGATTAGCCGGAACAAACAGACAGACAGACAGACAGACAGACGGACAGACAGACAAAAATTAAAAAAAAATGTTATTTTGGTCTATGTGCTGTGTATACAGACTTACGCATTTAGTAAAAAGTTGTTATTTTATTATTACAAACAGACACTCCAATTTTATTTATTTGTATAGAGTATAGATGTATAGATGTGCTGTGTATAGAGACTTACGCATTTATTTATTTGTATAGATGTATAGACTAAATAAAAGTAGCCTAAGTTACTCCTTATATCATCAGCTACCTATCAGTGAAAGTCCCGTCAAAATCGGTCCAGCCGTTCCAGAGATTAGCCGGAACAAACAGACAGACAGACAGACAGACAGACGGACAGACAGACAAAAATTAAAAAAAATGTTATTTTAGTCTATGTGCTGTGTATACAGACTTACGCATTTAGTAAAAAGTTGTTATTTTATTATTACAAACAGACACTCCAATTTTATTTATTTGTATAGATGTATAGATGTATAGATGTATAGATGTATAGATGTGCTGTGTATACAGACTTACGCATTTATTTATTTGTATAGATGTATAGACTAAATAAAAGTAGCCTAAGTTACTCCTTATATCATCAGCTACCTATCGGTGAAAGTCCCGTCAAAATCGGTCCAGCTGTTCCAGAGATTAGCCGGAACAAACAGACAGACAGACAGACGGACAGACAGACAAAAATTAAAAAAAATGTTATTTTAGTCTATGTGCTGTGTATACAGACTTACGCATTTAGTAAAAAGTTGTTATTTTATTATTACAAACAGACACTCCAATTTTATTTATTTGTATAGATTTATTAATTAGCCGATTGTGCCACGCTGCCTTGGCATAAGATTTCGTATACAGTTTTCCTCCGTAGTGGGTTTTCTATTGCATGATATGATGATGATATTATACTTCATCCCACTTCTATCTGTAAACAAGTTCCAAACACGAAACCAGTAGGCACCCACAAAATTAATGGTAAATCCGGCGTCGGCAGATTCAAACAAGCTAGCTAAACCGATGTCTTTGCAAAATTAACCGAAACGGCAGGCAATTCAAAGGATCAAAGGGATGCCGCCGCTGATTACAAAACCTTTGCCGCCTCACGTTCGGCTTTGATTCGAAACACTTGATGAGGTTTTTAATTTATTTATTAGGATCAAACAGGTGTAAAGAACCTTACTTTTTACCCGGGGTTAAATCCGATATGGTCTATACCCGCCAGCCTGAGGATGGCTGGCGGGGGGTGTGTAGGAGTCTCCTCCACCTCTGACAGGAGGCGAAGGTATACCCGCTAAACGTCCCGGGGATGTACCGTCCCGCGCATTGCTTCCCCGTGGGTCCTGACTGTGTCTCCGCGGGGACCGCGTGCGCTGGGGGAATTGTCAGAACCGTTTGACCCCATTTTGTCACACCTGTAAAGAACCAGGGGTAACCGGTAAATATAAAATCGAACTTGATTACTTAAGTTATTGGTATCAGGGATTTGTGACATAGTGTCAGCACCCCATTCCACCCCGAGGGTGCGTAAGAGCCGACAAAAGGAAATGACAAGTCCGCTAAGCTAGCTAGCTAGCTTCTGGATAGTTTGGCACTGTAGCCTAATTACCCTCCATGTAAGTAATTGGAGGTGGCCCGTATTATTCTAAATCCGTCACACATTACATATTATGGACACCCATCGAACATCCAGCGGAATCAGATCGACACGTTGTATTTTTAAACCCCGACGCAAAAAGAGGGTGTTATAAGTTTGACGGGTCTGTCTGTCTGTCTGTGGCACCGTAGCTCGCGAACGGATGAAGCGATTTCAATACAGTTTTTTTGTATGACAGGTGAACTACGGGCAAGTGTTCTTAGACATGTTTGATGAAAAACGGTTCACTCGTTTAAAAGTTATGGAGGATGAAAGTGGGGAAGAATAACCGAATGTCTGCAAATATAATCGAGTGCGGTCTCAAATGAAAGCGTATCACGTGCACATTACAAAATAATATGTTCCATGAAAATCAGTTGAGCCCTGAAAAAACTCTGGGGGTAAAAGGGGGAGGGGGATACCCAATATCTGGAAATATATGTGGTGGGGATCTACATCATAACCAATAAAAAGCAAAAAATAAAAACTAAATTAAAAATTTAAATAAACCCCCAACACAATTACCTAAGTACATACCCTTTAAAAAGTAAAAAATAAAAAAAAATACATCGCGTTGGGGGACCAGGGGTCAGGTAATAAATAAGTAGAAGCAGTCCCCCAACGCGATGTATTTTTTTTATTTTTTACTGAATAATGTTATCGCAATACATTCAGTGAGTAACATTAAATTAATACTTTTAGATACTTATTTACTTAGTAATTTTGATTGGAATTTGATCAAAGTTGATCAATGTTTAGAATAAAATATATACGGACATAAACAGCTGTTGCTGACATAGTTGCCACTAGCGAAAAAAAAAGAAAAAAGAAATGTCTAGCTAAGTTCTGTGAGTAAATCGCGCCCTGACCAACCCAGTAAAATCCACTGCGTTCCTTGACTGTCCACTCCCAGACCACAACTTACGTTCTCATTTGAAACCGAGGGAATAGCTTTAAGGTTACAAAGAGTTCAATATTCTGTAAGCTAACCTTTGTTAATCGGGTATTGTTGTATTAACTACAGTTTTATCGTTATTAGTCGAGTAAATTAATTAGGCAGTGTTCAAATACAATTAAAACAGTAATTGGTTTGTTCAGGCGAATTGTTTAGACAGAACATAAACTTCATTGTTCTATGCTATCCAATGATGAAGTTAGATAGATAACGGCGAGTATTAGTATTTTGTATGTGTTCCACGGATGTAGATAATTAGAACTATGTATATTATATGTATACAGTGTTAACATCCTGTTTCTTTTGTTTTAGTTTATGTTTTGGTTCCATAATATATTAAAGATTGTTATTTATTGTCCATGTGGTGACGGATTTAGAATACACAATGTCACGAACCCATACCATCGTTAGGGTGTCGTAAGAGGCGACTAAAAGAACGCAAGAGGCACTTAGCCCCAAGAGAAGGAGAACTTAATACAAACTCTGTTCCAACCCGTCTTGCCAGCGTGGCACAGTAGGCTAATTTCCCTCCATGAATTTGGAGGATGCACGACCCAGTAGTGGGTCATATAAGGGCTGTAAAGACGATTTATTTATGTCTTAGGTTTCGCGATTATTTTATTACACATTGAAATTAAACGCGTTTTAACGCATTTATAACGTGTATATTACATTACTTAATTCCTGACGTTTCGAATGCTTTGCAACAGTCGTTGTCACGGGTGGGAGAGACTAGATAACGGTTGTCTTTAAAAGTACAAAGAAACAGTTAAATCTACAGCATAGTGTTGTTAAATTGTTAAAGTTCCCTGTTCACGCCGAAATCACTCGCGTTGTCCACAGGACTTGCAGATGAGTGTTGAGCTAGAGGTTTGATCCACAAAATTCCAATAGCGAGGATGGTTGGCAAGTAATAATAATAAATAACAATAATAATAAATAAATATCCTTGGACATTTCACACAACGCCATCTCGTCACAAGCTAAGCAACTTAATGTTTGTGTTATGGTAACCAGATGAGATGGATGATAAACTACTTATATACATTTTTTTGTAAATACATACATATTATAGATAGAAATGACACCCAGACTCCGAGCCAGTACCTCTGGTTTAGACAAAGACACTTGCCCGACCCCGGAATCGAACCCGGGACCCATTGATCCAAAGGCGGCACATCTAACCACTAGACCAAAAACTGCAATGATGATTAATCTGTGTGGTAACAGATTTAGAATACATATTGTCACCGCTAATTGCATTCTGAGGATGTACATATGAGCCAACAAATAGAAATGACAAGGTCGATAACCTAGCGGTAAGAGAAGGAAAACACGACAGTATACAACGTAAGATAATATTTCAACAGTTCGAGTCCCTCTGGAGCAATTCTCGGCTACTCAATAAATAGCTTAGTCTAGAACTGCGCAGTTAGTGGTGACATAAATATCTGCAGCCCCTAAATCAACCTAGCCTCAGGCTAAATAAACAGTTCGGTTAATTGTAACTGTGCATTGTAGTTGCTTTGTAAGTTATTTAGTCTGTGGCTTACTGCCAAGCGATGTATATGTTACTAGCTTTTGCGCGCGGCTTCGCCCGCGTGGGCTTCGAACCCGTGCTTTTCTCTATGCATATGTTTATGAACATAAAATCGGTTATTGTGACTAAACTATGATAGTTAGATATGTGCTCTTGAGATCTTTATAAGACCTACAAACCCGTAGTACATCATTTTATTCTATTGTCAATAGTTTTTGCAGCGCACGCCTAAATAGGTTTTCGATTTTACACCTTGGTTTACAAAATCGCAATTTTCATACAGATCCCTAATTCTTTTGAAAATAAAATAGCCTATAACCTTCCTCGATAAATGGACTATCAAACACTGAAAGATTTTTTTTAAATCGGTCCATTAGTTCCTGAGATTAGCGCGATCAAACAAACAAACTCTGCAGCTTTATATATTAGTATAGATATAGATTTCAGCCGGCGTGCAGAGATAGAGGTATATGTATAGGAGAGTATAGAGGCTTTTATATTTACGCACATATATTTTTAGGTTAGACACCAGTCAAACTTTTAATCAGTTAATTAGTCTCCGTTTCCCTGTATGAACTTGACAGAGGAACAGCAGTTAGGAGATGATGATAAAACTGCAACGCGAGGCGAGGATTTAGAGCACATTATGGCACCAGCCCCTTTGATCCTAAGCCGTAGAAGGCAGACGACTTTCTGCGTTCGATCGCGGTATCAAAATCGCACGTCCATGCTCCATCATTTGCGACTTTCTGCGTTCTAACGCGGTATCGGAAACGCGCGTATTATCTGCTCAGATGCTGGATTGCGTTTGCTGTAGTGTTGTTTAAAGCCAAGTCGTGTTCGGCAGACGCTAAATCGATTCTACCGGCATTCGAATGTGTGCCGAGAGTAGCGATCAGCCGCTATATCGCGCTTTTAAAAGGCAACTCAATCTCCGCGTTTGGCGTTTTTAAGTGTGCGGTGTGGAGTTTTCGGTCGCCGTATTTAGCTTCTAAAAAGCGTTAAGATGTTAAAAGTAGCTGTGACCCTTAGTCGCCTTTTACGACACCCTCAGAATGATAGTCTTTCATCAGTTGACCGCTTGTGATGTTAAGAGAAGCATTTTATCCATAACTTCAAATGCGGTTGGAAGTGACTGTGTCAGCCGTAATATGATCCTTCCTATCCTTGATGAAATCCTTCCAATTGTAACTCATATCCTTAACTACTCCTTGTCCAGTGGTGTCTTTCCAAGTGCTTGGAAAGATGCTCAAATTACACCTTTGCCAAAGAAACCGAACCCGATTTCCTTCTCTGAATACCGACCTATATCAATATTACCTTTCCTATCCAAAGTCCTAGAACGCCTTATTCACAATCAAATTAGTTCTTTTCTTTCAATGAATAGGCTTCTTAATCCCTTCCAATCCGGTTTCCGTCCTGGACATAGTACTGTTTCCGCTCTTGTCAATATTACGGATGACATCAGACTGGGCATGGAGAATGGCAAGTTGACGGCACTTGCATTGCTTGACTTCAGCAATGCCTTCAACACTGTCGACTTTGACATTCTTCTCGGGATACTGCATAGTCTAAACATATCTCCAACGGTAACTGATTGGTTTCGTAGTTACCTGCATGGCCGCCGGCAACGTATCCGTATCGACGATACCTCTTCGTCATGGTGTCTTACGACTGCTGGTGTGCCGCAGGGTGGCGTGTTATCTCCTTTACTTTTCGCAATATTTATTAATTCCATTTCCAATCACTTAATTTCTTCCTACCACTTATATGCGGATGATCTCCAAATCTACACACAAGCACCAGCAGAGCAAATAGCGGAGGCCATAGGGATTCTGAACAAAGATCTCTTCAGAATATCTGAGTGGAGTAAATGCCATGGTCTACAAGTTAATCCCACCAAAACCCATTTCATTGTTATTGGCGGCTCACGAATGGTCTCAAAACTCGACTGGTTTAATTTGCCTCATGTCATCTTCGACGGTATCCGGATACCGATGTCGAAAACCGTTAAGAACCTGGGGATTTTTATTGATGACACATTATCTTGGGTCCCACAACTTACAGAAACTAGTCGACGGATTTTTGCATCTGTGGGCTCCCTGAGGCGTCTGCGCAATTTTTTACCGACTGCTACTAAAATTGCGCTAGCTCAATCTCTTCTGCTCCCTATACTTGACTATGCCGATGTCAGCTATCTTGATCTCACAGAGGAGCAACTTAACAAACTTGAGCGACTTCAAAATGTTTGTATTAGATTCATATTTGGTTTACGCAAATATGATCATGTATCGGAATTTCGTGACAAGCTCAAGTGGCTCCCAATTCGTCTTCGTCGGAATACTCACATTCTTTCACTACTTTACAGTATTCTTTTCCTTCCCACTACCCCATATTATCTCAAAGAACGGTTTCGGTTCTCCTGTGATACACATTCATTGTCCTTAAGATCATCAGAGAGCTTAACACTGGCAATGCCAATGCATTCCACGCGATTTTACGATAAATCTTTTACTATCCAAGCTGTACGTCTGTGGAATGCCTTGCCATTGTCGGTGAGGTGCGCTCAATCCTTGACGATTTTCAAGAGTATGGTGAAGGAGCATTACTTGACCTTCTGTTTAAGTCGTACATAATAATATGTTTAATTATTTTTAAGTATGTATATTATATTTTCTTGTTATTATCTATAAATGTACACTATAATTACCCTAAACGGATTCTTGTTCCAGCTAAGTCCATCCAACGGTTGTCTGGAAGAAATTGCTTTTAGCAATAAGACCGCCATTTGTACTGTAATTTTGTATTTAGGTTCATGTTTAAGTTTCTTTTGTGTACAAGTACAATAAAGAATATCTATCTATCTATCTATCTATCCTAAATCTGTCACTATACAGAGGCATAATTGTGAGATGCTGAAAAGAATTCATCATCATAATCATCAGCTCCTTACAGACCACTACTGGACGAGTGGTGACGGATTTAGAATACACAGTGTCACCAACCCATACCATCCCGAGGGTGTCGTAAGAGGCGACTAAGGGAACGCAAATGAAAGGCAGATCACGTAGCCGCAAGAGAAGGAAAACTTGATACAAACCCTGTGCCAACCCGTCTGGCCAGCGTGGCGCAGTAGGCTAATTTCCCTCCAGGAATTTTGAGTAGAGGGTCACTCATGGGCTGAAACGACTGACGAGGCCTTTCTAAAGGTGTGCATTACCGAGTCCCTCATACGCTTCTTTATTTTTTGGTTTCACTGGAGAAATGATTTATGCATACCTCGGGGGTGGGACGATTATGTGGGACTCCGGAAACTACTCGGCTCCCCACTAAAACCCCCAGCGGTGAGCGAATATCGGAGGGCGCAACCCGGCAACTCCCGGGCAACTGGGACGCCTACAGTCAGTGAGGCGTTGGTCGGTGGCGTTTTCCAAAGAAAAATCTAGACGCCAAAACATTCTCATGTACATTTTTCTCCATTCATATTTCTCATTACGGTCAAAGTATTGTAGCGACCAACATGCTACATACTTTACACAATTTACCCGAAAAATCTGAACTAATTACATCAAGAAATATCGCCTACTAATGCGAGAACTACCATAAAAGTCCTACACCGCGATAGCGAAATTTCAAGAGCAATTCGAATAGATAGGATAATCCCGACTACAACTATCGGCGGATAGGCGCTGCGACCCACAGCCAGACATACCACCTTGTCTGGCTGGATGATCATCACTTTGTACCTAAAGTATCTTTAGCAAAAGAGATGGTATTTGTAACCAGCGCCTTAACTTCGTAACTCGCCTAACTTCAAAACTAAAGGGTCGGACGCATGTCTTGGGAGTTTGCCATGTTCTGTTCTGTTAATACAAACTTATCATGGACCAGGAAACGACCAACGTTGAATTTGTGAAATTCCCTCTTTGCTAGACCATTTGTTGTGTGATGTCGAAATTCGAACATCATCATCATCATCATCAGCCCACATTAGACCACTGCTGGACATAGTATGCGTCCCTATGTATGCTTAAATCTTTAAAACTACGCAACGGATTTCGAAGCGGTTTTTTTTAATAGATAGAGTGGTTCAAGAGGAAGGTTTGTACGTATAATACTTGCATAATATTGTAGAGGAACACTGTTAAATTTAGATGTTCATCATTGCACTCGTGCGAAGCCGAGGCGGGTCGCTAGTATACTTATAAAATGAATGTTTGTCTGATGTCTTATATATAATCGCAAACTATGTATTTGTTCCCGAGATGATCTTCAGCAAAGTGAAGATAAGATAATGAACCCAGGATGGATTCCGAACAAAAAAAAGTGGCTTAGCAAGGCGCGCAGGGTGCTGCTATTTCTAATAAGATAGTTCTATACTCAATTTTACCACAGACTTTAACAATAAACAAAAGAGTACACATGCGTGTGTGTGTGTCAAGTACTTGGTAGTGTGTGTAATGGCTTTTTTTGTTGTTTGAATATATTTTAACGTTTAATAAATATAATATTAGAATATTGCTCCTCAGGCCGCGCAATTTTTTTATAAAGTAGTTGAAAGATTTTGCTGACCTAATTTAAAATTTATTTAACGGATTCATTTAAATCTATTTTAAATATGGAAGACTTAATAGTCTTCCATGCTTCGACTTTTTAGACTACTAGTGATATAATTAGAAAAAAACAAAAAAATATCCTTGGACATTTCACACAACGCCATCTCGTCCCAAGCTAAGCAACTTAATGCTTCTGTTATGGTAACGAGATGGCTGATAAACTACTTATATACATTTTTTTTTGTAAATACATACATATTATAGATAGAAATGACACCCAGACTCCGAGCCAGTGCCTCTGGTTTAGACAAAGACACTTGCCCGACCCCGGAATCGAACCCGGGACCCGTTGATCCAAAGGCGGCACATCTAACCACTAGACCAACGAGGCAAAAACTATGGGAAACAGATTGCCATTAATAACAAGTTTCAAATAATAACTTCTGGTATCAATTACGATCAACTATGTATATTATTTTGAGATTACTTAGCAAAGGAACACCCACGCATCGACAATACACTATTAATTTAAGGATCCAAATCAAGATTCTTACACACTAATACTCAGCCGAAACATGACCCACTCCTGGATCGGGCCTCGTCCAACTACTTGGAGAGTAACTAGCCTACTGTGCTATTGCCAGACGGGTTGGCCAAACCAAACAAAAGCTAGCCGCAAGAGAATGAAATAAACTTTCAAAAAAAAAAAGCTTCCTCTCAAACGAGACTCTGTGGTTTCGATTATTTCCTTCTATTGCGGCTAGCTTTTTGGCTTTGTCATTTCGGCTCTTCCATCCCCCTGAGGATAGAACAGGGTGTTCCAGTCCACAGATAGGCGTACCTGCACGTGTCTCTTTCAAGCAGTGCGCAACCTTTGCACTGCACGCCTGACCGCGCCTCCGTTCTTGCTGTTGGCAGAGGATGGGTGACCTTGAGCCGGTATGGCCTCAATCTGGCTGACGTGCGCCGCAGACGGAGACCGGGGAGGAGGAAGCGACTCTTCACCCACCTCCTGCCCCCACCATAGAGGCCAGTGGTGGGTTGGGGGACCTGCCTGACTGAGGGCGTGGCAGTTACCCGGGACGCCCTTAGCCAGCGTCACAGTGGAATGCATTTACGCGAACCTGTGGCGCCCCTAGCGTGTCGTGTGAGGGTATACCGCTGGGGTTATAGTGAGTATGGCCTCAATGAATCCTAAAGGCGCGTAAACCCCCTCACTACGGCAATGCTGCTGAATCATCATCATCATTTCAGCCAAAAGACGTCCACTGCTGGACATAGACCTCCCCCAAGGATCTCCACAAAGGCCGGTCCTGGGCCGCCCGCATCCACTGCTTCCCGGCGACCTTAACCAGGTCGCCGGAATATATGCTGAATAGACAGAGGTTATTATATAATCATATAACTAACCTGTACAATATGCCTTCATGATCATAATTTTGGCCCATGAATGACCCAGTATTGAGTCGGGCCTCCTCAAAGTTCATAATGGGAAATGAGCCTACTATGCCATGATGGGTTGGCAAGAAAGCTTGTATTAAGTTTTCCTTCTCTTTCTCCCATTTGCTCTGCCTCGCACGTTCCTTACGACATCTACACGATAGTATGAGTTGGTGACCTTACCTTAATATTCCAATCGAATAAAAAGGATAATACTACTCAGCCCATAAATGACCCACTGCCGATTTGGTGGTCTCCTCCAATCACAGGGAGGGTAATTAGCCTACTGTAGCCAGACGGGTTGACACAGAGTTTCATTTCAAGTTTTCCTTCTCTTGCGGCTAGGTTATCGGCCTTATCATTTCCTTACGACACCCTCAGGATGGAACGGGGTGGAGACACTATGTATTCTAAATCCGTCACCACACTGCCAAAAAAGGATAGGTACCTACTGTTCCCCAATAATATTTTAAAATTACATTAAACTAATCTTTATTTGCTTGTATATTAAACTTGGAACCCTCGAGAAATTCAAGACTTATTTATTTTTAAATCCAATTGTGGACGGCGACGTCCCAAAAAAATAGCTTAGCAACTGACTTAATAATAAAATTACTCCGAAACTTAATAATCCAAAAATGGTGCTTATTTGATTTTAGGAATTGTCAACCATTCTTAAAATTATTATACCTATACAAGGTGTAACGAAACCCATACATGCTTAAAGAAAGTATTAATACTCATATTTATAATGTAAAGCAAAATTGTTTTGGTATCTATTTAATATATGAATTTAAAAGTACTATTGGTATGTATCTTAAATATAATATTACTAGTGGCCCGCCCCGGCTTCGCCCGTGCAAAGCGGGGGTGGGCTATACATATAAACCTTCCTCTTGAATCACTCTATCTATTAAAAAAAACCGTATCAAAATCCGTTGCGTAGTTTAAAAGATTTATGCATACATAGGGACGGACAGACAACAGTGACTTTGTTTTATACTATGTAGTGATTTGTATATTATCATTTATACAATCATGTATACCTATAGAGTATTTAATCTATCAAAATAAAATTTCCCTTTCCATATTGCATTAACATAGATAATTAATCTCATAAAGTACTACTTATTGTACTTTTTACTACCCTTTCTTGAGTTCTAAATAGTGTCAATCCCAAGGTTATGTGTAAGAAATCGCATTTAGCGATAAGACCGCCCCTTGTACAAAGTGTTGTATTTTTTCTGTTCTGTCTATTTTTTCATGTGTACAATAATGAGTCTATCTATCTAGTTCTTTAAAACACCGTCACAATCAACCCCAAAAACTACAATACACTTTGCAAACTATCGCTAACTCGAGAACAGGTTCAACGCTTGTCGAGGGAGTTACTGAGAAAACTTGTGAAACATCTCTTTGCCTCCCAAGAGAACCGAACTCCGAACTTACTTGAGAATGGACTCAACCTGCGGTTGCCTTAGCAGATTCTGATGGTAGTTGTTAATGCAAAACAGGATAAACTATGAAAAGAGTGGTTAAAAACTATGCAATAGATAATAATCGTCTTTAGGAAGTTTGCCTTGGGAGCTGTGAAAGGAATGTTATGACTTAATAAGAGCCCGAGCTCACCTGATGATATTTGCGATATCCGTATGGTTTCGGATTTAGAATACATGTCATCCCCTCATTTCATCATAAGGGTGTCGTAAGAGAAAGGAAAGGAAATGACAAGTCTGACATGACATGACAGGGATTGAAACTGCGGCTCAACTCTTCTGTTCGATTCCTTAGTCTGACAAATAATTTCGTAAAAGCTTTTTATTGTTTTGTTACCCTCCACGCAAGTGGAGGAGGCCCGACTTAGCAGCGGTTCATGTATGGGCTGATTAGTAGTAGCATGAGTACGTTTTATTGTCCACTTAATTATAGATTGCTCCGTTCCGAATTTATCACTTATTAAAATAAAATCTTGTATATAAAATTCTCGTGTCACAATGCTCGTTCCCATACTCCTCCGAAACGGCTTGACCGATTCTCATGAAAATACTATCTTTCTCCTCCTTTCATCTCCCTAAATTTTTAGGGGGGGGGACCACACCAAAAATAATTGTTTACTTTTTAGACAATTTTTTTTGCTTTTATTTTTTTAAGATTTTGCATAGTAAAATACATACAACCCTAAATTTTCACCCAAATTCAAATTCAAATTCAAATCATTTATTTTGTGTGGGTCACGATGGACACTTACAAATAGTCAACACATTATCATATTATACAATAAAAAAAATCGACCGTCTACCACCAGTTCGGAACGCGACCACTGCTGAGAAGAACTGGCAAGAAACTCAGAGGGCTTGTCATTTTTTTTTTTTCATTGCGGTCCTATTTGACTAGTAACATAAATAAAGAACATAAATAATACACTGACACTGAACAGCCTAGTCCCAAGCAGCTGGGTCGTTTAAATAATCAGCAATGCGGTAATATGCTTTTTTGAAAAGTTTTGTCTTAACAGTCTTTTTAAAGGCATTGCGAGGCAATTCTCTAAGTTGCATGGGCAATTTGTTATAAAAGTGTATACATTGACCCATGAATGAGTTACTTATTCTGCGGAGACGAGTACAATGGATAGCAAGATTATTCTTGTTTCGTGTATTAATATTATGTATATCACAGTTTTTTCCAAAGTTATTAATATTTTATGTACATACATCAAATTTTCAAATATATATTGAGATGGCACAGTTAGAATATTTATTTCCTTGAATGTATCTCTGAGAGAAGTTCTAGGAGCAAGGTTGTATATAGCCCTTACAGCCCTTTTCTGTAATATAAATATGCTATTAAGGTCTGCACCGCATCCCCAGAGAAGTATCCCGTAAGTCATGATACTGTGGAAGTAACTGAAATAAACTATTCTAGCCGTATCAACATCTGTCAAAAGTCTAATTTTTTTAACAGCAAAAGCCGCCGAGCTAAGTCTATTACATAGCTTTTCTATATGTGAGCCCCATTGTAGTTTATTATCAATGGTTATACCTAAAAATACGGTTGACTCAATCGGTTCCAAAATTGTTCCATTCAGTTGTACATTGGTCGGATTCTGAACAACATTGGGCAGTGAAAATTTGATGCATTTAGTTTTCTTTTCATTTAAAAGCAAGTTATTCATACTAAACCAATGGACAACCGAAGAAAGTGCATTGTTCACTTCGTCAAAATTTTGTAGCTGTCGTTTAATTTTAAACAACAAAGAAGTATCATCCGCGAACAGTACAATACCGTGGTTATTTCTCACATAATAAGGTAGGTCATTAATGTAAACGAGGAACAAAAAAGGACCAAGAATCGAACCTTGGGGCACACCAATAGTGACCATGGATCCTTGTGATTGTATGCCATTGACATCAACCCTCTGAATTCTATTACTAAGGTATGATTTCAGTAGGCTGAGGGCTTGTTTGCGGATACCGTAATGGTGTAACTTCCTGATGAGGATTTCATGATGAACACAATCGAAAGCTTTAGACAAATCACAAAATACGCCGAGTGCATCATGTGAATCCTCCCAAGCCTCAAATACGTACTTCAATAGTTGAATTCCAGCGTCAGTAGTAGAACAATTTCTCGTAAAACCGAACTGGTTGGGATGTAACAAATTGCAACTATTGAAGTGCGTTAGTAGTTGTAATAAAACAATTTTTTCAAAAATTTTGCTAAGCGATGGTAGTACTGAGATAGGTCGAAAATTAGCGGGATCTGAAGTACTACCTGATTTAAATAAGGCTACTATTTTACTGTGCTTCATGAGATCAGGAAATTTACCATGTGCGACACAATCATTGAAAATACCTGCTAAGGCCGGTGCGATTACCTTAATTACAGGTGAAATGGTTTTAACGGACATTCCCCACAGGTCTGCAGTACTTTTCATGTTAAGAGTATTAAAAGCGCTAATAATATCTTTGTTGTTGATCCGAGTAAATTCAAAGATTGTGTTACACTTATTGAGACTGTCTTTCAATAGTAACTCAGCGGATGAAGGAGAGGACTGTAGCGATTCTGTAGTTTTAATGGGAATGTTTGTGAAGAACTGTTCAAATTCAGTCGCAACTTCTAAATCCGCTTTAATGTCCCGATTATCAACCTTTAGGTGATAATCAATATGATGATTCGTATTTTTACCGCTTTCACTATTTATAATATGCCACGTTGTTTTAATTTTGTTCTCTGCATGAATTATCTTATTTTTCAAGTACAATGCTTTTGCAGTCGAACAAGTTCTCTTAAATACTTTGGAATAATTTTTCACATATTCGTGAAATGATGGATCACAATTATACAACTTTTCACCATATAAGTCAAACAGCTTATTTCTACTTTTATAGATACCAGCAGTTGCCCATTCACAAAATGTTGCCCTGTTATTTATTGATAGTAGTTTTGGTTTGAAGATCTTGTTAAACTCCCTACTGATCAGATGGAATAATGAATTATAAAGATGGTTGGGATCATTGTGACTAGGCAGCCCCGGTAAACTTTCAGCAATATTAGATTTAAACTGCTCAAGGCGGCTTGCATTAATAGGAATGAAACTGACATTTCTCTTATTACCGTTTTTAGGATGTCTACTAAATGATGCTATTTGAGCACAGTGATCTGAATCAAGGACGTTTGAGATTCTGCTCTGAATTGGTTTGATGGATGTAAATATGTTGTCAATACAGGTGGCGCTTGTAGCAGTCATCCTAGTCGGTTCAGAGAAGACATTGTACAAGTTGTAACACTTTAGCAAGGAGATAAATTTGGATGTTACAGTTGATTTTTCTAGTATATTTATATTAAAGTCTCCACAGACTATAATCGTTTTGTTACAGCGAGATACTATAAACAAAGCATCTTCCATTATGCTTGCAAAATCATCGTATACCGCGCATGGGGGCCTGTACACACTCAAAACAATAAGCTGCTCAGTCTCAATACAAGCAATCTCAATGACTCGTTCAACAGAGAGGTTGACAACATCCTTACGCTCCTTAAATTTATATTTATTACTAATTAAGATAAGCGAACCACCACGTAAAATATTTACTCTGCTGAACGAGCTTGCAACCTGGTGGTTAGAAAAATTGAACATGAATTGGGTGTTTTTCAACCAGTGCTCAGTAATACAAAGAATATCGATATTATTACAATTCATGTACAATTCTATTTCTAATTCCTTGCCTAACATTCCTTGTATATTTTGATGCACCAGGGTAAATAATTTATCTATGCTACAATAATCATTCAACCCCTCTACGATCAACCCCTATTTAATAACATGGCAAAACAACGTTTGCGATAGGAGCTGTTGTATAGATAGATAGAGTCATCACGATATCTCTGGAACCATAAGACTCATAGACTTGAAATTTGGTAGGAATTTCCAAAAAAAGGGGGGTTGGGGGGGGATTGCTGGATTATTTATTTATTTGGCAAAACAACGTTTGGGGGATCAGCTAGTAATATTATAGAAATGTAACTAGGTATATTCATTTCGCATTGAATCATGGAATTTGAATTGACAGATATACACAGTGTCACCAAATCATACCATCCTGAGGGTGTCGTAAGCTAGCTAAGAGAAAGAAAACTTGATACAAACCCCGTGCCATCGCGTTTTGCCAGCGTGGCATAGTAGGCTAATTTCCCTACATGAATTTGGAGGAGGCCTGACCCAGTAGTGGGTCATTTACGAGATGAATTACGATGGAGTATTGATCAAAGAATTTACAATATTAACCCGACTCAGCAGGTCACGTTGAGGGTCTTACAATCTTCACACAATATGCCATTCGTCTTGTTTGATGAGGGCATGCCTCTCAAACGTAATCCGATATTATGAAACTATAACAATGCTTTATAATAATTGATGTTACTAAGATAACTCACTGAATTATCGTCTATAGAATGGTTATTAGATAGGAAAGTTCTATACGTGATCAATAGATTCGTTTTCATGACTCATCATCAACATTCATCATTTCAACCCATAAATCACACAGTACGCAGACATACTGATTTGTTTCAGCCCATAAATTACCCACTACTGGGTCAGGCCTCCTCCAAATTCATGTAGGGAAATTAGCCTACTGTGCCACGCTGGCAAAACGGGTTGGCATAAAGGTGCAAGAAAAACTTTTTCAACGTCAAAGTCATTATTGCACCTTTATGAGCTTGGAGGGTTGTATTGATGAGTTTGATGATTATAACTCTGTAACTACATACGTCTTACAGCCGCGAATAACATTTTAATCAACATACAACCTAGCACTGACCTGCAAATTGCAAAAAAAGTAAGAAAATTTGAATTTTGCGGGCTACCCTGGAGCATCCACCTTAAGCTGGTTATATACAAAAGTTAAGGTCTTATAATTATCGATTGAGGCCGTACGAAGTCTGCCGGGTCAGCTAGTAGAATTAAAATTAATTAAGGTCGCTGGTGTTAATTATTTGATGTGCTTATCTAATGTTGACAAACCGTTTGAAGTGGGTCCCTTAATATCCCATTGTATCTTCTGTCACTTTTGGAAGAAGCCCAAAGTAGTTACTCAATAATGAGCAGAAATGACAGCTTACATGAACATTTCTAGGAGGCCGAATGCCGTTGAATGGAGAATTAATTTATCTTTAGTTTGTCATTACTACATTGTGTCATTGTTCTACCATCAGAATGTTATAACAAATAATAATAATAATAATAATAATAATATTTATTCAAAAATCATTTTTTACACTATAGTAACTATAAATGCAATATTATACTAACTGTGCTATGCTTTAAGTGCCTGAACTAGGAAAACCTGTGTCTCAGGCGTATTGGGCTATAATTTTCTTAAAAATAATCACTTTTCACTTCATTATTAATACACTTTTCGTAACGTGTTACTAAGAAAAAATGCTTTAGCAGGTACAGTTAATTTACTAACAATAATAGCTATATTTTATTTTAGTACAATTAATAACTTCTCTGTATCTTCGTACGATAGATTTTGAAGGACATCTTTCAGTACTTTTTTGCACATTCTATAGTTGAGTGGATAGATGTCTGTTATTGCATTTAATTTATTGTATAGAATTGGTCCTAAACAAATATAAAATTTTGATGTAAAAGCATGTTTTGTTCGTCTGTTTTGAGGGCAAACTATATCCTTCCGTCTCTTATTCAAAATGTCAGTGCTATATGGAAGAGACGCATGCTGCTTTAGTACAGTGCCCAATATAAATAGTTGCCGAACTGTTAGTACTTTACAGGATTTGTAAAGGTGGTTAGTGGGAAAGAAGAAAGGGCGAAAAGTAGATACCTTAAGGATTGCTCTCTGCGCCCTCTCAATAGATATTAGTAACGATTTACTTATTCCACCCCAAGATGTAATACAGTAGCTTAAAATTGATTGGCATAACGCAAAGTAGACCTGCCAAATTATTTTATTATCAGCGATATACCGAAGCTGTTTAAAAACGAAAATCAATTTGCGAAGTCTGCTATTTAATACGTCTACGTGTTGTTTGAAACTAAGTGTTTCATCTATAATGATACCTAGATATTTAATGGTTTTGGTATTTTGAATCATAGGGCACCTGCATTGATTGGTAGAGTTTCTGCAATAATGAGCGTATAGAGGAAGATTATTTGGTATCACTGACTTACGCATGGAAAATCTAATGTAGTGTGTTTTGCTGGCATTTAATGTTAGTAGATTTTGCTGAAGCCATTTATTAACAACATTAAATCCCTGTTGTGCGTATCTAAAAGCGTCTTCTTGACATTCAGCTGAGAAAAGAAGAACTGTGTCGTCAGCGTAAGATATGATTGTGCCATGATCCAGCCTTAAATTGCAGAGGTCATTCATATAAATCAAGAACAAAGTCGGTCCTAGTATACTTCCCTGAGGAACGCCAAAGGATGTATTTTTTTGATCAGCGCTCGTCACGTTACCAAGCCTTACGCATTGGGTTCGGTCTGTAAGATAACTGGTAAAGAGTTTCAGTTGAGTGCCTCTTATACCTATCATTTCAAGCTTGCGCAATAGAATGGGTACGGAAACTGAGTCAAAAGCTTTCGAGAGGTCCAGAAAGATCCCGAAACTGTTTTTACCATTGTCTAGTTCCTGAGCTAGGTAGTTAGTCAACTTATGGACAGCATCTGCAGTTGATATCTTAGGTCGAAAACCAAACTGATGTCTGGACAAAATCGATTTTCCTTCTAGGTATTTCATTAATCTATTATTAATTATTTTTTCTAGAATTTTGGACATAGATGGTAGTAAGGATATTGGTCTATAATTTGTAACTTGGTCTTTACTGCCTGATTTGTATATCGGGATGACAATAGCTTTTTTAAGGCACCCGGGAAAATGTCCTGAAGATAAACATTTTTGGAAAATGTTTGTAAGTGGTGGTACTAAAACATGCTTGCATTTTTTTATGATCTTATTGGGTATATTATCCCAGCCGGTGGCACAGTCATCTTTCAAGCTCATAATTATATTTTTAACTTCAGTTTCATCAGTGTTGAGTAGTGCAAACGAAGTTAAATTGTTGTTAAATGTAAGCCGAGTGCTCGCTAGGTGTTGTGATTGATTACTAATGTTTTCGGCCAGGCACTTGCCAGCGTTCACAAAGAAATTATTTATTAAATCAGCCGATGTCGACTGGGATGAGTGCGCTTTAAGTAGGGGTGAGGAAGATTCGTGCTGTTTTGTTGTGTAGGTAATGTTTTTTATACACTCCCATATCTTTTTACTATTAGTTCCCGCTCTTTCAAGTACATTTTTATTGTAGTCTATTTTTACTTTTTTTAAAAGATCATTGCAGAAATTTCGATATCTTTTGTATGTTATTTGCAGTATTTGATTATGTGGACTTGATTTAGCTTTGTAGTGCAGTTTATCTCTATGTTTTATACTGCGAATGAGCCCTGGCGTAATCCATGGCTTTATGTTAAAGATTTTGTTATTCAGTCGAATGTGGGTTGTATTTTTGTGTATTGCTTGCTGAACAGTTTCTATTAAGTAAAGCATACAAAACTGTGGGTCAGCGGATTGATAAACTGGAGCATAATCGATATTGCGCAGTTCTTCTTCAATTTTGCTTATATTTAATTTAGTAACTATGCGCATGTTTTCGTCTTTCGGTAGTTTGCAATTTAAGGTTAGTAGGACAGCCTTGTGGTCTGTTATTGTTGAATTAATAACAAGTGTTAGTGCAGGAAAGCGGGTTTTAATTATGCTGTGGTCCAAGCAGGACCCACTGTTATGTGTGGAATGCGTAAAAAATAAGATTTGCTTGGGATTGTGGGAAAGCAATGCGATTATTTGTTACGTTATGACTATTTGCGTCGCACATGTCTGCTCTATCAATAGGAATTGTTGTCTAAGAGCTAGTGTACATAATTCGCAAGAACAAGAAAACTCCTAACATTTTTTTGTCAACACTTCTTTTGAAAGCAAAGCTACTGTATTGTCTATTCTATAGGAAGTGGGTTTTTCTAATTATTATTTAAAAATAACAAGCCAGTTCCATTCCGGGGTCGGCCTTGTTTCTTTGTGTAAACTGGCTCTGAGACTTGTTCTGAGTCTGGGTGTCCTCACTCGCAATACAGATGTTTTTTTTTAAATAGATATGTTAGCGATACACTAAAGAAAAAAATAAGTTCACGAGGATTCACTGTCAGTATACTGTTATTGTAAATAAATGAAAAAGAACCGCAATAAAAGAGTATTCGTGTGAGTTTTGGACTTAATGTTCGTAAATATTTTGAGGTTCTCAAAATCATCTACCACTAGGGTGTACGCGATCAAGTTTCATAAGATAATTGTAATTTCACTATACAATATTGAGTTTACTTACAATTCATATACATAATCAACAAAAGCATCAGCACAGATTCAATAAAATAGGATGTGTAAGCAATTTAATTTATAAGCATTTGAATACTTTAATACATGCCTACTGTCATACAATTTAAAATGTAGGTGAATGGTTGTTTCTCGATCAAGCCACAGCAAAACGGCTGAAGAGATCTGACCTAATTTAGACATTAAGCACATTTTAGCTTTCATAGATCTTAAAATTCAAGCGAAGAGAGCGTTCCAAAAAAATATGTGTTTAACGTCACTGTAATAAGATAATTATGGAGGCCCAGGCAGGACCAGCGTTTGTAGAAATCCTTGGGGGAAACTATGACAACGTTTACAGGCTTTCGATTAAATCCAACTATTAAGTTTTGCACCTTATAAGCACAATTATAAATGCATAACTTGCACGGAGCATCTATACTCTATACTTCACTATCATCACTACATAGTATAAAACAAAGTCGCATTCTTCTGTCCGTCCCTATGTATGCATAAATCTTTAAAACTACGCAACGGATTTTGAAGCGGTTTTTTTTATATAGATAGAGTGATTCAATGGGAAGGTTTATATGTATAACCCACCCCCGCTTTGCACGGGCGAAGCCGGGGCGGGCCACTAGTAATATATAAAGCTGCAGAGTTTGTTTGTTTGAACGCGCTAAATAATAAATGTTCCGATTTCAAAAATCTTTCAGTGTTAGATAGCCCTTTTATCGAGGAAGGTTTTAGGCTATATTTTATTTTCAAAAGAATTAGGGATCCGTATGAAAATTGCGTTTTGTAAACCAAGGTAAAATCGAAAACCTATTTATGCGTGCGCTGCAAAAACGATTAACAATAGAACAAAATGATGTACTACGGGTTTGTAGGTCTTATAAAGATCTACAAACCCGTAGTACAAAAATGTCCACGAGAGCACATATCTAACTATCATAGGTTAGTCACAATAACCGCTTGTATGTTCATAAAAAATATGCATAGAGATAAGCACGGGTTCGAAACCCACGCGGGCGAAGCCGCGCGCAAAAGCTAGTAAATTAATATTCAGTTAATAATTTAAACGTTTAATATGACTAAAACTTCACCAGAATACGCTATTAACCTTTGCAAATTGTTTGAAACATTGCCACGACCTCTCTGACTATAACATAAATGAGTAATATCTGCCTAACATAGACTATTAGGCAGGCAGAATATTACTGCGGTAGATTTAGGAGCAAAGTTCAGATAACGAATGTCATGAAATTGTCTTAATACCTATAATAAGACGCTTGGTCGCCAAAATAACATAATAAAGAGTTCCATGCATAAAAACAGCATTATGCTTTATATATTAACTAGCGACCCGCCCCGGCTTCGCACGGGTGCAATGATAAACCAATATTATGGATGAATTATACATATAAACCTTCATCTTGTATCTATTAAAACAAACCGCTTCAATATCCGATGCGTAGTTTTAAAGATTTAAGCATAACAGACGACTGCAACTTTGTTTTATAATATGTAGTGATGACAAGTTTAATTTGTATTATAGTAGCTCGTGCCTGCGGCTGCGTCCGCAGGATTGAAACCTGACTGAAAGCTTCTTCACATAGCTGGTTAGATGTGCCGCCTTTGGATCAACGGGTCCCGGGTTCGATTCCGGAGTCGGGCAAGTGTCTTTGTCTAAACCAGAGGTACTGGCTCGGAGTCTGGGTGTCATTTCTATCTATAATATGTATGTATTTACAAAAAAAAAAAAATGTATATAAGTAGTTTATCATCCATCTCGTTACCATAACACAAGCATTAAGTTGCTTAGCTTGGGACGAGATGGCGTTGTGTGAAATGTCCAAGGATATTTATTATTATTAAGCTATTTGAACTACTACTCAGCGGGCGTCCTCCAGTTGGATGGAGGGTTACTATACTAAGACTCCACGCAAGCAAGACGGATTGGCACAGCTATTGCAACTACTAGTACTATTGCTTGCCCCATAAATGACCCACTGCTGAGTCGGGCCTCCTCTCAACACAGGGAGGGTAATTAGCCTACTGTAGGGTAATTAGCCTACTGTGCCACGCTGGCCAGACATAGGGTTGGCATAGGGTGTCGTATCTAGACGCCGTCCACGCACACGGCGAAACATAGGAGATCCCGGGGCGGGGTACGGGGATGTCTCGCCACACACGGGATCTGAGGGGAAGCGACGTCCTGCCGGGTGCTCATGGCAGGACGTCGAGTGCTCGTAAAGAGCCTGAGGAGAGGAGGAGGGACTCCTCGTCTGCGGCGGCGTGGTTCTGCATCAGATCCCACATGTTTTTTTCCCACAAAAAAAAAAAAAAAATGGTTTCGTATCTAGTTTTAATTATGTTGCGCCTATACCCTCTGGATGTAACGGGGTGGTGATGTAACACACGGACGACGACAAATAGTTTCAAGTTTAATCAAGTAGAATTTTCTCAAACGCTTCCATAAAAAAGAGAACCAACTTGGACACCTTATCTTTAGAGTCGGTTTGAAATGAATGGAGGTTTTGCTACAAAAACACGGACATAACAAATTTAATACAGTACACTGAAAGCCGCCAATTGCACTTCTTTTTGTGTAAACCAGTTGTAACTTTTTCTTTTATTAGTGTTCTTTGTTTAATGTTTTGGGAGATTTTTGAGGGGCAATAAATAATACTTGTCGCCCAACGGTCGCAATTCGAATTAATAATAATTTTTTATTAAAGCTCGATAAAAATAGTCCAGGAGTTATTGGCGCACGAGTACCTACCTACCAAAAACTATTCTACCTCATTTTTTTATGCGATCCTCTTCATAATGGCCCTACTGATGATATTAATGCATAGACCGATTTTTTTTTTATTTCTAGAAATTGTTAATTGTAAATTAACAAGTTCGACAATTTTGTTTATATTTTTTATTAAATTACGAATAAAAAAGGTCATGTAAAGTGATAAAGTTAATATTTATAGAGATCGCAAATTTTGGCTTTTGACCCATGAAAATTATATTAAAAATATAAATAAAATACAAATATATATATATATATTAATTCTTTATACAATAGTTTATAATATGCATGTGCCTTATGGCCAGACGGGTTCGCATAGGGTTTCATATTATCAAGATTTCCTTCTCTTGGGGCTAGCCTTTTGTCTGCTCTTGCGATAATCTCAGGATGGAATGGGGTGATAGCACTGTACATTCTAATTCCATCACCGCATGATCAAGAGTACTTAAGAAGGTGACGTAAACTGCCACTATGCAAATCAACAAACCGAGGTATCATTGAAGAAAGCAACGATGATCCGATCACCGGACGAAACGGTCAAAATTAATTTTCGAAGTTTATACAAGAAGATTCGTACCCGTCGTTAAAAGTTTGAACATTCATTTATGCATAGGAAAATTACGATTCCCAAAATTCATTACGTAGATTCATCAAAAGTTCCCGCGGTGGAAAAATGGAGTCACGCGAAAATGAGCTGTACGTACTTACGCCTAAGTTTATTTTTCTGCTGGACACGTAACAACATTTGCATAATTATTAAAAAGCAAATGATTCGAAATGAAGAGCTCAGAATTATAACACGGTATCTTCTACAACAGGAAAAGTATGAACATATAAAGTTCACAGGAGTAGCACTGCAGTGTATTGAAAGACTGGGATGATTAGTTTATTTTTAATTGTACTTAAGTGGTTTAATTTTAGGTATTTAAAATGTATTTTTAAGTGTGTTTTTTTTTTTTTTTTTTAATTTAGTAGTGTTTCAATTATTTGTACTGTAGTAGTAACATCGCATTGGCGTTATAGCTGTTAAGGTGTTAGTTACGTAATTATAAATAAATAAATAAATAAATAAATATCTTTTGTCTATCTTGACATATCTTGTCTATTTAACTTGCGTCGCGGGGGCAGTTTAAAAAAATGTTATTCATGCACACAAATGACACCCAGACTCAGAGCAAGTGCCTCTGGTTTACACAAAGACACGTGCGACGACGGAATCGGTAGGGGCCATGGACGTATAAAAAAAGTCGGACAGAGTCTCGCTAACTAAAAACTGTGACATCATAGTCGGCCAGATCAGCTATATGTACAGGCCAGCAGTGTTGCCAATATTCACGTGTGCAAATTAAATTTGCAATTTTTCGTTTATTATAAAAATCAATATATAATTAAGGTTAATTATTTAATAGTTACTACTGGGTATTTTATTTTATATTCCTTTTGCTAGATTTTCTAAGGAAAATTAAGTATGGAGAAATGATTGAATTAAAATTACTTAGTAGAAATTGTAATGGTGAAAACGATTGGATTCCAAACAAATACAGTGTCATTTGCAGTATACATTTTGATGCGGATGACTTATAAACAACTAAAGGAGGACTCCGGCGTGTTGTTACTTATGCAGTACCTTAAAAGGTAAATTAGCAATCTACCAAGACATGGATAAATACAAAAAAAAATGAAACTATGCCGCTTATTTTTTCAAAATTTAAATGTACTTTGTAGCTATTGTGTCGGTATATAATAATAATAAATATCCTTGGACATTTCACACAACGCCATCTCGTCCCAAGCTAAGCAACTTAATGCTTGTTTTATGGTAACGAGATGGATGATAAACTATAGACATATTATAGATAGAAAAACACCCAGACCCGGGACAAATACCTTTAGGTCGTACAAATATTTCTTCCGTGCGGGGATCGAACCCGCGACATGCTGCGCAGCAGTCGATCGCTCAACCACTGCGCCAACCGTGTCGTCGAATCGTACAAATATTCATACATTATTTTAATCCCCAGTGCTTTATTTTGTTTTAATATTTGTTTGAGTCAAGACACGTGGCAGAGGAATAAACTGTTACTGTACCATTTAATACCAGTGCTTCTCAAGAGGTGCGCAATAAATTATAGTTAGGCAACATAAATATATTATCACAAAAAAATTTTTGGTAATGAAAGCATTTCTTTTAATTTAGAATCGTTTTAAACACATCTCGAAATTAGAGGAAATTTCAAAAACCTCTCAAAGTAAAAGACATTATTATAAAAAAAAATACTCAGCATTTAGGATGTTAAAGTTAAACATAACAATTTCGAACAATTTTTTTTTTATATTTTATCCATGTTTTTATTGCAAAATTTTGTGTATCTTGGCAACCCCAAAATTAACTCACACAAACAGAGCTGCCGCCATTTTGGCGTCTCACTTTTGTCTTAGCCAGAGTTCCGTCCGCCTTTTTTTATACGTCCATGGTAGGGGCCCATTTTTTTTACATCATACGCGCTCATATGTTCCCGGCCCTTTTTTCCCGGCCCCGCCTGGCCCCGACCTACCCACTAAATCCGGCGGCGATCATCGACTGTCCGAACCAGGGCCACAAGTTTCACTCCCTGATAGGAAAGCAAGCTCCAGGGCCTTGGGGGCCTCGGCCCGCCTCGTTAAGTGGAGCCCCAAGCTCCAAGGCTATTAACGCCTTTCCGATTACGCGGGGGGTAGCTTTAGTAGCCTCCCCCCGTTACAAAGCTGGGAGGCACGCGTGGGAACCGGGGCCCCATGATCACATCGGCGGTTAGTCAAATGTTTGTTAACATCTATATCTATACTATCTTTATCTATACTTTGGAGTCATTATCATCATCAGGGTCTGTTTGTTCCGGCTAATCTCTGGAACGGCTGGACCGATTTTGAGTAGCTGATGATATAAGGAGTAACTTTTAGACTAGCTTCGCTCCGCGGCGTCACCCGCGGTACGACAATAAGTAAGCGCGGGCGAAACCGCGGGGCGCAGCTAGTAGTATATAAATTGACTCACAAATAAAGTTTAGATTCAAAACCTACGCGGCCTGATCCGCTAGCAGAGGTTTTTCTAATAAAAAATATAAAAGGTGTTTAGTACTGTAACTCACATTCAGGAATTTCCATTTGATAGATTATAACTGCATTATAACAGACGTTTTGAGTAAGGGAGGGATTTTCCTTAAGCCTTTTTCGCACAGAACAAAGGCTTTAATAGAAGGCATTATGTACCCCGCCAACCCAGGCCGGTACTCATTAAAATTAATTTTGTTCGCGACTTAGCCCATTACCGTTCTGTATGCCAAACTTGCATAATACCGCCCACTAAAGATTAAAACATAAAGGTTTCGGGGATAAATCTTACATCTTACGTGTCTAAAAGAAAGGAGTGTTAGGAATTTGTTATGTATCATTAATTTAGTTGTTGTTTGTGAGGTTTCTTGATCGAGATTGTTATATAACACGCACACCTCAGAGGTGGAGCGCGGTGGAGACGTTATCTTTGTATAGAATCTATCTTATCACTACATAGTTTAAAACAAAGTCGCTGTCTTCTGTCCGTCCCTATCTATGCTTAAATGATTAAAACTACACAATGGAGTTTGAAGCGTTTTTTATAGATAAGTAGAGTGTTTCAAGAGGAATGTATATATATGTATAATACATCCATAATATTGTAGAGAAACACTGATAAATTTAGAGGTTTATTATTGCACCCGTGCGAAGCCGGGGCGGGTCGCTAGTTATATATAAATTACGCGTAACGTTTGTCCGCGATGGGCTACTAAATTACTAAAACGATTTTAGTCAACTTGGCACACCCCAAATTTATCCAACTTGAAAGATCTTATTTACAGTCGCAATATTATGTTATTGCAAATTACTTGTCTATTATTTGACGGTCACACTTATGTGTAACTCCAAACGATTCTAACAGATGATATCTGTTGACTAGATTGAGTAAGTGTTCAATAGATGGCGCTATATTTTACGAACAAATTGTACAAACCTTTCATTTCATCATCATCATCATCATTTCAGCCAAAGGACGTCCACTGCTGGACATAGGCCTCCCCCAAGGATTTCCACAAAGGCCGGTCCTGGGCCGCCCGCATCCACTGCTTTCCGGCGATCTTAACCAGGTCGTCGGTCCACCGTGTGGGAGGCCTACCAGCACTGCGCCTTCCGGAACGCGGTCACCTTTCATTTAGGGTACAATTTATACTATAACAACCACAGCAACGCAGGTCTGTTAATAATTTATGTTTATGAAAAAGACTTAACAGATTTTAAAGTAACGACGTGTCTCGATGTTAGAAAATATAAAAGCGAATAGTTCGAATAAATAGAAAAAAAAAATCTAAAACTAAACAACTAAAAAAATTGCACCCATACTAAGAGAAATTGCACTTGCCCTGCCCCGGAATCAAGCCCGGGACCCCGTGATGCAAAGGCGGTGCATCCAACCCCTAGACCAACAAGGGAGTTATTTGAACTTTTATACTTCTGCAGGCATTGGCAAAAATGTTAAGCTATACAATTATAGCACCAACATCTATTTTCGAAAGTCTACCTTCAGCTGGTCACTGTAAACGTAATTAGGAACGATTTGATTGGTTACGGGAAGCCCTTAAGCATGGGCGGATCGTGAATTTGTGGGGCTGAAACAATTTAGGGTCCTACTTACCAAATTACTGAAAAAACTGAAGAAAATAAAGAACAAATTGGACAATAAAATAATTTGATTTATTTGATGACAGGCTAAGTTGAAAAAATCTTTAAGATGGTGTAGCAATTTGGTAAAACATCAACGAGGGGCTGGGGGCCCTTTGTATCCACGGGGCCCTGGGCTACAGCCCAAAAAGCCCTTAAGTAGATCCGCCCCTGCGTCTTAGCTATTTATTGCACAATGATAGTTCACTGCATTCTTAACGCAAACAAGGTATACTTCGTACCCATTATCTGTTCTGGTAATCGCATAGTCATTAAGAAACTTTATTCCAAACTGTACTAATTAATGTTTGGAATGTTCACGTCCAAGAGCAACGGTAATTATCATTACTTCCAAAGCAATGGCGCGTTATACCAAACAAAATTAAATTTAACGAAGCCATGTTCAAATGGCTTCGTTAAATTTAAATATTTAGCCACCTAAATATAGTTTAGTAGTTTAGTTTAGCTTGCATAGTTGAGCCAGTTTTTCATACTTTATTTTTTACCAATTTCTTAAATGCCTTTGACCCTAGGCTTGCGTGATGGAAAGCAACGCCAGGGTCTAAGATGGGGCAGGCAATTCAAGGAAATGCCCTATCGGGCACCGGCTCTCACATACACACGACGGAACACAGTAAAACTGCTTGGCCGGACTTCGACGTGAGGGTGGTATAAAAAACTTGCTCAACTATGCAAGCTAGAGTAAACTCACTTATTTTAGATGGCGGTGGACGCTCGGCTTAAGTGTACATTTTGGAAGGAACTAAGTAAGGATTTTACGAAACCACGTTTAGTATTTCACGCGGAGTTTCACTACGCGATTCCATCAGAGATGAGGTGGCACGTAGCCCATAGGATTGTCAAACTTAAGTACCTGTAGGATAAGGTACATAGTTCGCAGGACTGACGACCGATAGCTGTTCGATGCTGAAACGAAAATGATGGTGATGTTTAGTGTTAGTCAAAATACGTTTTTTATTTATTGTTCTCGGTATAACCTGTATCGTGAAAGTTGTTTACAAAAACATAATTTACAAATAATGGGTGAAAACCATTTAAAATGACCATTTTTACATCTTATCTTGTCCATACGCAATATTTAACAAAATATTGTCGTGTCTCAAGTAATGAGAGCATAATGTAGTAAAATGATACAGTACCTACTATAATATATATATATATATATATATATATATATATATATATATATAATGTACCTTATAAAAAGTATTTAGTAAATTTATTTCTGTTTTCAGTCCAAAACCGGATTATGTCCATACAAAATAATTTGTCCTTTTCATGACAAGCGTTACAAAGTACGTTTTTAAAAAAATACTATTATTTATATCGAACTATTTTATTATTTTCTGTAAAGATAATATGATTAGTTATAGTGATTGGGTAAAATTATCTTAATTTACTTAATTTGTAAATAAATACTTGCTTTCAAACAAATGTACATTATTATGATCATTTTTGTTATTAATTTTTCTCACGGCCTAATTTAGTAGTGTATTTGATGATTATCAAATGGCAACATTTCCTCTTTAAGGATCCAATCAGATACCCGAAGAGATTATGTAACGGCCATTTGGTTATCGTATGTCGAAGTGAGTGAACGCGTGCTTTTGTGTCGGCGAACGAAATTACAACTTTAATTCATCATTTTTGTTGTCTACTTAACTGTGCAGGTAAGAGAATACGTATATATTAAATTTATTCATAAACACGGATTATTTTAGTCATTATTGAAAAGCAAGGTGCTTTAACTCCTAGTGATATTCTTGTTTGGCTTAAGACATATAAGGTTATGTTCCAAGTAGAGAGTTTGTTCATTTTTGTTACGATTTCGTCACGTTTTTTTGTCACGTCACAAAAATGATATAACAAAATGAACTAAAGACGCGTTCACAAGTCTGATTTTTGTGTTAGTGTGGGAGTCCTCCTCACCTGAGCGTTATCCCAGTTGCCGTATCATGGGCCCGGGGTCCGCTTTGTACCATGATCCTAGATTTATTTGGAGAAAGTGGCATTATAAGTCCCTTATTTCACTTTTCGTCCCGTGTTTCTTTGGGAAAGTTGTTTACTTTCATGGTCTGAACCACCTATTAAAATTTAGCGGGTGGTCCAAAAATCACCCTGTATACACCGTAAAATTATATATAGACTGAAATAATAAATATTAGACAACATCACATACATTGAACTGGTCCCATTGTAAGTAGCTTAAGCACTTGTGTTATGGACATATTTACTTAAATTAATTAAATTATATAAACAACCAGACACAGGACAAACACGATAAATTACGGATTAGATTTTTTTTTTAGAATGCCTATGACAGAATCTCACCGTCAGCAACTATATAGACGACGATTAAAAGAACAGAATCCGAAAAATATGCAGAATTAAGATTAAAAAAATAAATAGAAGCAAGAAGAAATATGTGCAAGTTTCTAAACTAACAGAGAATAAAAAAATAATCAGAAGGAAGAACTGGCGATAGCTTAAGCAAAATCAGAAGAAAAAGCAAGACATTCAAGAGAATACTAAAAAGAGTTGGGAATAAAATAAAATAAAACAAGCATAACCGTAAAGAGATCATTGCCTGCAATGTGTAAAGATCGTGAAAACTTAAGACATCATTAAAGAAATAATTATTCGTTAATGTGAATATTGTGAAGAGAGCCTAAGTTTTCATTTTTGTTACTTTTTTGTTACGAGATTCATTTTTGTTATTGTTTCATTTTTGTCACAATGGTCATTTTAAATGGTTTTCACCCTAATACAAACGACACCCAGTTTCAGAAAAAGTGCCTCTGGTTTACAAAGACACTTGCCCGACCCTGGAATCAAACCGGGGACCTCCACACCATTAAATCAGTAGTGTTATTAAATCGATGGTATTAGGTTGAGTGAGTGAATGTAGTGGTTGGTTTTGTTTATTGTGCGCTCACTATGGGCTCCATCAGAAGGCTCAAAGTCACCCAAAGGGCAATGGAGAAGGCTATGTTTGGAGTTTCCCTGCGAGATCGAGTCAGAAATGAGGAGATACGCAGGAAAACCAGGGTAACCGACATAGCCCACCGGATTGCCAAACTTAAGTGGCAGTGGGCAGGGCACATAGCTCGCAGGACCGACGCCCGATGGGGCAGAAAAGTCCTCGAGTGGCGACCGCGTTCCGGAAGGTGCAGTGCTGGTAGGCCTCCCACATCGCCGGAAACCAGTGGATGCGGGTGGCCCAGAACCGGCCTTTGTGGAAATCCTTGGGGGAGGCCTATGTCCAGCAGTGGACGTCTTTTGGCTGAAATGATGAAAATGATGATGAATGTGTGCTCACAAACTGTAGACTGTGTAATCGCGAAAATCTCCGAACAGATAAGCTATATTTTAAAAAAAAAGTTATAGTGTGAATTATCTTAAACATAGCATATTCACTTTGATAGACCTCAAATCCTTGCAAAGGAAAATCATTACATCCCAAGAATGATCCGCGAGGCTATTGCGATTAAAATGCATCCAAATTTCAATAGAGAGGATGGTTGGCAAGTACCACCTGCTTGGGATCCAGTCATTAAATTGATCAAATCTCAAGCACAACACTCATCTGCAAGACCTCTGGACACCGTGAGCGATTTCTGCGGGCACAGGAAATTAAACTGTAACTTAAAGTAAGCAGAAACAAAATCTGATGAAAAAATTAAAATACTTTCTATTATCTTTATCACAAATTTTCATTAACACGCGGGGGAAACTGCGGGAAATGATTTGCTAATATTAGGGATTTTAAGGATTGTAAGAATAACTCTTTTGCCATTTAAGATACATAATTCTTGTCTATGGTAATTTTCTAACGACATAATCATTTTTTATTTAATTAAACGAAACCGATAAACTATTGTCATTATCCTAATCTTACAAGCTAAGTCATCTCTTTCTCACAGAAATAACTAGCTTCGTTAGAAGCAACAACGAACGCAGGTCTCGTTTTATAAATAAATAAATATCCTTGGACATTTCACACCCAGCTAAGCAACTTAATGCTTGTGTTATGGTAACGAGATGGACGTTAAACTACTTATATACATTTTTTTTTGTAAATACATACATATTATAGATAGAAAACACCCAGACCCGGAACAAATACTTGTAGGTCGTACAAATATTTCTTCCGTGCGGGAATCGAACCCGTGACATGCTGCGAAGCAGTCGATCGCTCAACCACTGCGCCAACCGTGTCGCCAAAACACGTGTTAGTACTACACTTGCGTAGGAAATTAATTTTAATGTACGCTGTCTGTTGGGGCTAGTTCATAATATTTTGCTGACTGTTTATTATTTAAGGGTCACTCAACCCCAGGTTAATGGCCGCATTGTCCAAAATACAGACCTACTTGTGTCTACATGGATACAATGAAAGTAACCCAGTTTTAATTAAACACCGGTCCATGTGGTGACGGATTTAGAATACAGTGTCACCACCCCATTCCATCCTCAGGGAGCCGACTAAAGGAAATGACAAGGCCGAAAATCTAGCCAAAAGAGAAGGAAAACTTGATACCTAAAAAAGTCTGCGCCAACCCGTATAGCCAGCGTGGCACAGTAGGCTAATTACCCTAATTAGAGCCACTGCCCGACTCAGCAGTGGGTCATTTATGGGCTGAGTAATAATTTACACTTTAACTTATGTAATAGGTTAGTTGTGCGGAAGCCGTTAATAATAAGTACTACGCAGTTATTATTGAAAGAAATTCAAAGAAAAATATCGACTTCGACTAATAAATAAACAATTCTCGAACTTCGTAATGATGCGGCAATTAAAAGTCTCGGTATTGACATTAAATTTGGTAATATGTTTATTAACGTAATAAGTATACTGTTGTAATTATATAACCTCCCCCCCACGGCTTTGACCTTATTCAACATATTACTGCTCTGCTCCGTTAGTTACTACTACTACTAGACCCATATACTACCCACTGCTGAGTCGGGCCTCCTCCAGCTAAATGGAGGGTAATTGGCCTACTGTGCCACAGGGTTTTGTATCAAGTTTGCCTTCTCATACGGCTAGGTTATCAGCCGTTTATTGTCGGCTCTTACGACCCTCTCAGGGTGGAATGGGATGGTAACAGTATGTATTCTAAATCCGGCAAAATGTTCCATACTCTGGACCACCGTCATCACTCATAGTTAGTAGGGTAATAGTATATAACTTTAAACATCTCCGATTAAGCAAAGAGTCGTTGGCAGATCCTCTATGACAACACTACTCATAAATGCGGCATAAACTCATTTATTGAAGAATCCATTTTGCGGTCGTTACCCAAGGGATAATCTGACTACAAATTAAAATTCAAAACCCATTAAATCAAATTGGCTCATTAGAGCTCTTTTGACATAACAAACAAAAATATAAAATTTAAAATTTACTATCTACCACCGGTTCAGAATGCAGCTCTACAGAGAAGAGCCGGAAAGAAACTCTGTAGTTGCTCTTTTTAGATCGCCATTTTTAGGTACAAGGGCCAAACATCAGCAAAATCTAGTCAGTCAACAATAGTAATATTCTAACGCTTGTGCCAACCGACCGAACGGCAACGAGCAACGGCACCTGTTCACAAGCGTCATCAAGCATGACGCATGTGGCAGGCTGGCAGCTGGCAGCCATTGCCCTCCTCAACCATATTGCAGGGAAGAGAACGACCTGCCGCACGACGCCACCACTGTCATCATCATCATCATACATAATATAACAAACTATAACACACATAGATGTGTCTTAGTGGACTAATACTACATTTACATATCGCCGGCTAACTCTATGCTAGTGACATCTATTGCCCGAAATGTTCAACTCACTGTATCGCGCTTGAATAAATAGGCATCGCAAATAAAAACCCTTTTTTGAGATGAAATTCCTGAGATCAGCTAGCCAAATTTTATGAACCTGGTCTGTCTAGGGATTTCATTTCAAAAGGAGTCTACCTGTTTGTAATGGACAAAGGTTATCATACCCCGACTGTACATTTAGTGTGGCAAGTTCAACGTCCTAGATTTACACAATAAACACTGACTCAGCGAAATGAACGCGAGCGTTAAGCCTAGCAGCGAACGCTCATTAAAATTAATTTTGCACTCAACTTTACCCTCATTATACTACCGGTTTGGAACATAGAATTGTCTGTAAAGCTATTTAACCTCCTACTAAAATGTGTCACTTCAGAGCTCCTCAACATCTGATTTTAGTATCGTTTTTTACCTCTGACAGTACGAGCTAAGATTGACGTGTCTGTGAGTCTGTACGTAGTATTGGAACTCAAAACGAATGGTTCGATTATGATGCTATTTTTTAGTTGAAAGCAGGTTTTCCTCTTTCTAGTCTCCTTCAGAGACCTCTTTCAAGAACCTCCTTCAGTTACATGGAGGGTAATTAACCTACTGTGCCACGCTGGCCAGACTGGTTGGCACAGGGTTTCGTATCAAGTTTTCCTTCTCTTTCGGCAAGGTTTTCGGTCTTGTCATTTCCTTTAGTCGGCTCTAACGACAACCTCAGGATGGAATGTGGTGGTAACACTATGTATTCTAAATCCAATAAAATCAATATATTTTGGGCAATTTCAAAATTGTCCAAAAAATATTGATACGATGTTTGGGTCAAACAAAAGCCATTTTTATAAAAAACTAGCAGACCCGACAGACTTTGTCCTGTCAAAAAGATAGCGGTAATAAGTGCAATTTGACTCTTTGACGTTAGGAACACACCTACATTGCTTAGACAACAGTGAGGGGTTGTAATGTAATATGAACATTATGCAATAGCAATAAAGGTCAAATTGTTTCTACGTTTTAGTTGGAAAACGTTTGTATGGGAAAAAGAAAAAGGCTGTTTTAGGGGTTTTCCGGCAATTATTCGATTTTTTCTCGCCGTAATAACCATCCTTTAACTTCAACGAACATTTAAAAAAAAGAATTGGCCTAAATGGTCCAGGCGTTGTTGAGTTATGCGCTTACCAACACATTTTGCGATTTATTTTTATAATAAAGAAGATACAGTGGAGCGCGTAGATTTTTTGATAAAATCTCTTTAGCATGAACCTCTGTAGTAGGTTAAATTGTCTTCACGGTAATGAAGACATACGATATAAAAAAAAATGCCATTAGTACGACCGAAGCGCTACTTTTCCTTTTTTCGAATAGGTTGAGTCCCAGTGTGTGTTTAGCCTAAGTGAGATCTACTGGCCTTTGAGAGTATAGCTAGGATTAAATTTCAAGAGAAAAAGGAACAATAAATGAATCCCCGTTGAATGGGCCGACGGAGCCCGAATAATCCAGCGATTGGGGCCACAAAGTCTGCGGTTTGCTATCTTCGTAATTAAGAATATAATACTCTTTATTTATACTGTGTACATAGCCCGTATACTACTGAGTCAAGCTTCCTCCCATGGTAGAGAGGGCAATTAGCCTACTGTGCACGTTGGCCACACGGGTAATAATAATAAATAAAATATCCTTGGACATTTCACACAACGCCATCTCGTCCCACGCTAAGCAACTTAATGCTTGTGTTATGATAACGAGATGGATACTTTTATAATTTTTTTTTGTAAATACATACATATTATAGATAGAAAACACCCAGACCCGGAACAAATACTTGTAGGTCGTACAAATATTTCTTCGGTGCGGCATGCTGCGCAGCAGTCGATCGCTCAACCACTGCGCCTACCAGGTCGTCAGGGTTTCGTTTCAAGTTTTCCTTCTCTTGTGGCTAGGCTAGGTTGTTATATAGGGCCGACTCAGCGGTAGGTCATCTAAAGACTACTAAGCTCTGGAACGCGGAGTGCACTTGACATTAGATAAGCTCAAACCAAACTTACATTTAAACGTAAAGTTAAGCAACACTACTTGTTAACACTGCCCCACACATCATTATGTGTCCTCCGTTTACAAGGAGGGTAAAACTGTGCCACGGTGGCCAGACTGACTGGTACAGGTTTTTTTTTCAGGTACTTGAATGCCTTCGAGCTTAAGGTGAATGTTCCAGGGATGGTGCAAGAATGACTTTGAGCTTGAAAAAGTTTTTCTTGCACCTTTAAGAGCTTGGAGGGTTGTATTGATGATTTTGATGATTATAATTCTATAACTACATACGTCTTACAGCCGCGAATAACATTTTAATCAACATACAACCTAGCACTGACCTGTAAATTGCAAAAAACGTAAGAAAATTTGAATTTCGCGGGCTACCCTGGAACATTCACCTTAAATGCGTCAAGGGAAATCAACGGCAGGGTCTAAGATGGAGCAGGCAATTCAAGGAAATGCCCTGTCGGGCACCGGCTCACACATACACACGACGAAACACGGTAAAACTGCTTGGCGCCGGACTTAGATGTGAGGGCGGTAGCTCACATATAAGTCCGGACTATTAGATCCTACCACCAAGCGTGGTAGGTTTTATTGACACGCGTTTTATCCCAGCGTGCGGTGGGGAAATGTAATATTCTGACCCGTCCCCATACGGGTAAAAAGGTACCGTGTCAAGTTTTCCTCCTCCTGCAGCAAAGTTATTGTATATTGTAAGTATAAGGTTATTAACCATTTCCTTTTGTCGGCTCATAAGACACCCTCAGGATTGAATGGGGTGGGACTCTACATATTCTAAGTCTGTTACGTACGTCAATCATCACTATCACTATCACTACATATTATAAAACAAAGTCGCTGTCGTCTGTCCGTCCCTATGTATGCTTAAATCTTTAAAACTACGCAACAGATTTTGAAGCGGTTTTTTAATAGGTAGAGTGATTCAAGAGGAAGGTTTATATGTATAATACATCCATAATGTCGTAGAGAAACACTGATAAATTTGGAGATTCATCATTGCACCCGTGCGAAGCCGGGGCGGGTCGCTAGTATGAAATAAAGTCCTTCATTATTTGTGAAGTAAAAACAATTCGGGTTAGATTCCGGGTTCGGGCAAGTGTCTTTGCGTTAACCAGATGCATTTACTCTGAGTCTGGGTGTCATTTGTATTCGTGAATTTCATGTTTGTAAACTACCTCCACGATGCAGGTTATATATACCTGAAGAAAGAGGTACCGTTACATAACAAAAAAAAACCACATACAAACGTTTCGTATTTGGAAAACTGGGTGAGATCGGAAATTTATTTAATTGGCGGTTAGTTCATAAGTTTCAAGTAAAATAATGTTCTCGCCAATTTAATGGCCATCCTTCTGCTCAATATTCGTAAGTAGAATACTGTGCAAATTGGGCCATTATGAGCTTAAGCCCAAGGTTTAGAGTCGCTTAAATGTGTGTCTAGTAATGCCTTGCCTCAATTTTCGGAATAATTATGTCTGGAAATGTAAAATATGAATCGTTTTAGTGCATGAGCAAGGTTGGATGAAAAAAATGGCAACACTTTTGAGGGTTAATAACCTAAAAGTTGAACTCACTTTGCGTTTGATATATAGGTTACTAACTGTACCCGTGACTTCGTCTGTGGAAGAGTGGAAGTATGTTTGATTATTTGTATGACGCTGCGCAATCGAATCAACAGCCTAAACAATCATGTTCAAGCTACTAACTCTAAAAATGACTATACTTTCATATAACTTGTCATCACTCCATATCAACCACTTACAACCCTTCTTCGCATTAAAAAGTCTTGGCGTGAAAGCGCGACAGACAGACAGAGATACTTTCACATTTATAATATTAGTAAATAAGGATTGCTTAGAAATCGGTTGCAGTAGTTTAAATATTTTGATAGTGAAATAATATCAAATCAAAAATATATAGCGTAAAGTAGAAAACCCGGCCGCGTTGCTGTATAAGGTTGACTAGATTGAGTAAGTACTCAATAGCGCCATCTATTGAATACTTACTTAATCCAGTCAACAGATATCGCTATATGTTGAATCGCTTGGAGCTAACAGATAATTGTGACTGTTGAATAATAGACAAAATAATTCATTATAATATACTAGCGACCCGCACCGGCTTTGCACGAGTGCAATGATGAACTTCTAAATTTATCAGTGTTTCTCTACAATATTATGGATGTATTATACATATATAAACATTCCTCTTGAAACACTCTATCTATTAAAAAAACCGCATCGAACTCCGTTGCGTAGTTTTAAAGATTTAAGCATACATAGGGACGGACAGACGACAGCGACTTTGGTTTATATTATGTAGTGATTGCAACTATAAATTGAGACGTAAGCTATCCTACATTTCAACATGAATCAAACCGCACAAAACAACGTGACGCATATTTTTAAGACAAAACAAAATAAAACCGCCGATAGTGGAAAACACAATACGTATATTTTTATTGGTGACCAAATAACGAAAAGTATTAATAATCAGGACCTTAAGCACAGGTAAATAGTAAGGGCAATGGAGAGGGCTATGCTCCTAGTTTCCCTGCGAGATCGAATCAGAAATGAGGAGATACGCAGGCAAACCAGGATCACCGACATAGCCCACCAAAGTGCCAAACTTATGTGGCAATGGGCAGGGCACATAGCTCACAGGAACGACGCCCGATGGGGCAGAAAAGTCCTCGAGTGGTGACCGCGTTCCGGAAGGCTGGCTATCAGCACTGGCTGGTAGGCCTCCCACAGGGTGGACTGACGACCTAGTTAAAAGCAAAGGATGCGGGCGACCAAGGACCGGCCTTTGTGGAGATCCTTGGGGGAGCCCTATGTCCAGCAGTTGACGTCTTTTGGCTGAAATGAGTAATGAGAAATATTTCATCATTTCAGCCAAAAGACGTCCACTGCTGGACATAGGCCTCCCCCAAGGATTTCCACAAAGGCCGGTCCTGGGCCGCCCGCATCCACTGCTTTCCGGCGATCTTAACCAGGTCGTCGGTCCACCGTGTGGGAGGCCTACCAGCACTGCACCTTCCGGAACGCGGTCGCCACTCGAGGACTTTTCTGCCCCATCGGACGTCATCACATGAGAAATATTTAATGAATGCAAAAAACCTAGCTATGTGTCCCAAACTTCATAGAAAAATATACCAATTATAAAGATCTAGAATAGAATAGAATAACCTTTATTCTGAGAAAACAAGGAAATACAAATATAAAGATACATGTTAGTTACATTAAATTCTTACAGCTAATTAGTATTTCAATACAAACTGATGCACAAAATGTTTTCGGCTCAGCCATATGTAGCGCATATTAAACAAATTATGTAAAAAACAAAAAAGTTACACCTAGTACACGACATACATTGCTCCTCCCAAATAATTTACTTAGAAAAATACAATTTTTAACTGCGGCTACAACGGATACTCCCATTATATTTATTTTATTGACCGTATAGTTCACATGAAAAAGAGCCAGAAGAAAAAAATCAACAAAATATATAAATTAAGAAATGCTGGAATAATTAATACACAATTTCAAATTCTTTACACTAGAAGTTGTATTGGGCAAAAATAAAATTATAAATTACATTGTCATACAAGTCTGGAGGCCCAACAAGAAGGTAAAAACTTTTTTAAAATTATTTAAAAATTAAATTTAAATTAGTTTAGGAAATAATCGACTTGATTATTATCTAAAGGAGTCATTAGCCTACTGTGCCACGCTGGTAAGACGGTTTGGCACAGAGTTTGCATGAAGGTTTCTGTCTCTTGCAGCAAGGTTGGGCTTGCGTTCCTTTATTCGTCTCTTAAGACACCCTCCGAATGGCAAGGGTTGGTGACATTGTGTATTCTAAGTCCGTGATCACATGGACAAGTATTTCTGTAAGTTAATGAAAATTGTTCCTTTTATCTCAAAGTATTCTTTGAATATAATACGGCGGCTGGCGTAACACTCCGCTTCATCAAAGCAGAAAAAAGATAGGAAATTATAGTCCTACCTTCTCGACTATAAACGTTATATTTTATGTGCCTGTCAAAATTACGAGACTTTATTTCGGGGTACAACAATAACAAAATTCCTTACAGTCAAGGCGAAGGCAACTTATGAAATAGTAACTAATGTGCGCGGCTTCACTCGCGTTGGTAAACCCGTGCTTGCTATACACCTACGTTACTTAGGGATAGCATAGAAATTTTGATATAGTTTTTCTGTTAATTCGTTATTAAGATACTACTACTCAGCATACTGTGCCACGCTGGCCAGACGGATTGGCACAGGGTTTGTGTCAAGTTTTCCGTAACTTGGGACGAGGTGATCTGCCTTTTACGTTCCTTCTTTTTTTTTGTCCATGGACATTTCACACATCTCCATCTCGTCCCAAGTTAAGCAACTTTAATGCTTGTGTTATGGTAACGAGATGGATGATAAACTACTTATATACATTTTTTTTTGTAAATACATACATATTATAGATAGAAATGACACCCAGACTCCGAGCCAGTGCCTCTGGTTTAGACAAAGACACTGGCCCGACCCCGGAATCGAACCCGGGACCCGTTGATCCAAAGGCGGCACATCTGACCGCTAGACCAACGAGGCTTGCGACACCCTCAGGATAAAATTATATTACTATAGATATTAGGTACCTATTCTAAATCCGTCACCACACGAATCATACACGGACATACTACTGCTACTACTCAATCCATAGATAACCCACTGTTGAGTCAGGACTCCTCCAGCGCCAGCCAGATAACAAGACCATTGATTTGAAAAAAGCAACTACAGAGTTTCTTGCCGGCTCTTCACTGTAGAGCAGCATTCCGAACCGGTGGTAGTTTCAGCATGAATGTGGGTGGACGCAAGGGTTGTGGGAGATCAAAAGATATGGATGGATTGTAAGTATGAGAAATTGTGTATGAAAGGTGTGGCTGTAGATATGACGACTGATTGGTGTGTATGGAGACTAACACCTAGCGAGGGACAGGGGTCGTAAGATGATGATAATGGTAACTGTAAATATGACGATTTATAAGAGTTTTGTGATAAAACCTATTATATAAAGTTCATTTTGAGTTTTGAGTTTGAGATGGTTTGGTACAGGATTTTGTATAAATTTTTTCTTCTCTTACGGCTAGATTATCAGCCTTGTCATTTCATATTTTTGGCTCTTACAACACCCATCTAATAGGGTTTAAACACTCTCAAGATTTATTTGGTGACCGTATTCATCCCATAACTGTGTGTTGACGGATTAAGATTACGCAATGCTCCCAACACATAAAAAATCAAATCCTTTGGCAAGACTATAAAAAAATATAATATCTACAACCGGTTCGCACTGCAGATCTACAGAGAGGAGAAACTATAGTGTTGCCTTTTTTTCGGATCGCCATCTTTAACCTTCTTGTTTTTGTAGAAAAAAAAACTAAAGGGAGTGTGGTGCCCTGACTCAGCATTGAGTCATTTATGCTCTCCAATCTTCTCCCTACGAGATAAATTCCTATGACAATGGCCCCTAAACAATACTAGTGCCATCCCTCTCTACCTTCAAAGAGAATGTCAGTGAAAAAGCAACATTACTAACATATTTCCTCCAAGCCATAAAACTGCTTACCCATTCCGGAATCCTCCGTACATCCCTTTAACATTAAATAAATTATTTATACGACTCAATGAGTTCAGGATCCCGAAATAAGCTTTAAAATTAAAGGGTCTGTAGAGAGAACTTTATGTATTCACCCTCGCCAGACAACCTTCTTACTAGTTGCTGTTTTATGAAAATAGGCCGAGAGAGAGCGGCGGGAAACTGCGACCATTAGGTGTAAGGTCATCATCTCAGACCATACATTAATGAGCCGCCACTGAATCAGGCCTCCTCAACTTTAAAGGAGGGAAATTAGCCTGCTACACCACGCTGTAGGTGGTTGGCATTGGGATTCGTTTTAAGTTTTCCTTCTCTTGCGGGTAAGTTTTCGGCCTTGTCATTTCCTTTTATCGGCCTCAGGGTAGAGTGGGGTAGTGATATTCTAAATCCGTCATGCTTTTTTTTAGTATTATTTAATCTGTGTGCCGCAGTCAAAGCTAAGTTTACTTTGCTGATCGGCGGGTGACTTTTGCTGCATGTGTAAATGGGACTGAGTTCCGTGTTGCTCGCGTTCTGTTTTGTAATACACCGTAGTATTGGGTACGCTCATCAAGGATAACCGTATTAACTTGGTCTCGCCGTCCCTGTTTACCATTCCTATCACACAATCCACTTCGTGTGGTCCATCAGAGGAAGCATGGCAGTCGCAGTGTAAGAAATGTTTCCTGTTTACTGACAGCTTCATGCTTTCATTTCTATTTTTAAAAAGCGGCAACACTCTTGTGGCTACTCTAGTGTTGCAGATGTACATGGGCGGATCAATTTCCATCAGGTGACAAACATGGTCATTTAAATAAGTCACCCAAGCGCAGTGCGCTCTCTGCAACTACACGCTGCCTCTTAGACCACAAAAACTTGAAGTTTTACAGCTAAACATTTGCGTCGTAATTTTTCGGCTGACAGATCACTTCGCTTGTATTATCCCTTGGAGTATGAGCGGGACGGTTTGTGTAAACCCTTACTTAAAGTCAGTGAGGCCAAAACGATAGGTGCCCTGACACAGTCGATGAATTTCATTGATTTTTATGTCTGCCTTTATGAACATATTTACAGATAAAGTGCCACGATATATTTTTTTTCAAGATACGAAGCCTTTTGCTTCGCCTTGCGGAAATCAAACCAGTGTTTTTTTTTTACATCTTTAATAACGTGTTTATTTTTGTGGCATTCTTAAATTTGCTTTACGGAAGCCAATATATGTTTTTACTGAAATTGTACAAACATAATCAAAAATACATCAAAAGCAGGCCTCATTTTTATGAATGCCCCTCTGTTTTCATTTAAATATTAGTATACACATGTTCTTTCTTGTTTCGTCGAAAAATTGCCTTTTTAAAGGTCACGGTATTTATTCTATGATTCATTATAATTGGTATCTATACAGGGTGTATCAAAAACCTTATAGCCATTCCAATTAAAGCTGATGAAAAGAATAAGTACCGTGTGTAAATCTTGGAGTGTGTGGGAACAATGGATTTTTTTCTGAACCAGAATTAAATGAAAATACAGGAGTTCCATTATCATACAAGTTAAGATTATTATTTTTTACCTTGGAAATATTCATGGATACCCCCTAATCGCCATGTGTGATTAGCTTTGTGTGGGACTCCGAGGCGCGAAAAGATGGTAATTGCACCCTAATCTACCCTCTAAAACTCTACCACTAAAGCTCTGGCAGCCCCTCCGCCGTCAGCGGCGGCAGCCCTGGCCCACCTTTGTCGCGACAGTTTAAGGCTCTCGAGGCAACTCTGACGACAGAGGAGTCCCCGGAGCCAGAAACCACCACGCCTCTGTGTGGCGCTCTTCGTCTGGCCTCTCCCCGTGGGCCCGCCCGGCATGGGTGACCCTAAGCTGGTATGACCCCAACGGATCCTAAAGCCCCTTCACCACAACAATGTGGTGGGTCGGTCGAGGGGGATCATACAAGTTACGTCATTTAAGTGTAATTATTCTCTTCTATCATTATTTCTCTTTTTTTTTTATTTTCTTAAGCTATGACAATGTTGTCTCCAGCTGATAACCAATCTGAAGCTGAAATCTATCTATCTATATAAGTAAAAATGAATTACTGTTCGTTTATCTCGTTAAAACTCAAGAACGGCTGGACTGATTTGGCTAATTTTGGTCTTGAAATATTCGTGGAAGTCCAGGGAAGGTTTAAAAGGTGAGAAAATATGAAAAAAGAAGAGGAAATTCGAATACGCATTATTGGTTTCGAGGCGGTACGAAGTTTGCCGGGTCAGCTAGTTTTAAATAAAAATATTTCCTTGTCTTTACGTCATCTATATCAGTAGTATTCTCGATAATTTTGTCATGTCTATAGGAATTTTATTAAATCCCAATATTTTGAAGTGTGTAAAACCGTAATTATTATTTAGTAATTATTATTATTTGGCGACAGATGAACATTCATTTGGCGACACGGTTGGCGCAGTGGTTGAGCGATCGACTGCTGCGCAGCATGTCGCGGGTTCGATCCCCGCACGGAGAAGAAATATTTGTACGACCTACAAATATTTGTTCCGGGTCTGGGTGTTTTCTATCTATAATATGTATGTTTTTACAAAAAAAAAATATAAGTAGTTTATCATCCATCTCATTACCATAACACAAGCATTAAGTTGCTTAGCTTGGGACGAGATGGCGTTGTGTGAAATGTCCAAAGATATTTATTATTATTATTCATGTATGTATATAAAATTTCAAATTAAATAAATGCTTGGAAAAAATCCTAAACCTATTGTTAGATTTTCGAATTATTTTTTTGTCTACTCCACCATCGCTCGCTGAAACATACGCAATTTTGAAATTAACAAAACAGCAACACGGAACGCGGTTCTTATTAAAAATTCCGAGCGGTGGATTCCTTTGAGCATATTAAAATGCCCCATACAACTGAGCTTGGCAAAAGCAGAGATAAAAATTAGGTCATATTCAAATTGGGCTTTTAAAAAATATTAATTGCGACAGAATTGGCAAACATTTCGGTGGTTGGACATGAAATGGTTTGTTTCAGTTTAAAAAGTGAATTAATTTGGCTACTGCTACTACTCAACCCATAAATGCCGCCTTTGGATCAACGGCTCCCGGGTTCGATTCCGGGGTCGGGCAAGTGTCTTTGTCTAAACCAGAGGCACTGGCTCGGAGTCTGGGTGTCATTTGTGCTCGTGAGTTACATGTTTGTAAACTGCCCCCGGTACACAGGTTATAGTGCAGGGATTTCGTTTAAAAAAAAGAAAAAAAGGAATGACTAACTAATCGGTCATTCGTTTACCGTGCCACGCTGGCCAGACGGGTTGGCACAGGGTTTCGTATCAAGTTTTCCTTCTCTTGAGGCTAGGTTTTCGGCCTTGTCGTTTCCTTTGTCGTCGGCTGACACGGAAAATTCTATTGACTACTTTTTTCTTATTATTACGTATTATGTTTACTTTGACTGACAATTCCTCAATTTTCTAATCCGGTCGATACAAAGGTTGTTTGGAAGAGATTACTACATGCTTGGATAGATAACCCACTACTAAGTCAGACCTCCTCATGTTATATGGAAGGAATACAGCGCGCTACTTGGATTAATACTGATCCTATGATTACTTTTGTTGTTATAATTTACTTCTATCTTCTTCATAAACATAAAAATGAATGTTTGTCTGTTTGTCCTTTAGAGCATCGTAAACGTTTAGAGTATGTATTTGATCAAAATCAAATGTGCACTCCAGAAAGGTTTGAGTTAGTGGCGTAGGAACGCGCAGGGTACAGCTAGTATTTCATATAATTACGTTTTGTAAGAAAGGGTTCATCATCATCATCATCATTTCAGCCAAAAGACGTCCACTGCTGGACATAGGCCTCCCCCAAGGATGTCCACAAAGGCCGGTCCTGGGCCGCCCGCATCCACTGCTTTCCGGCGACCTTAACCAGGTCGTCGGTCCACCGTGTGAGAGGCCTTTTCTGCCCCATCGGGCGTCGGTCGTGCGCGCTATGTGCCCTGCCCACTGCCACTTAAGTTTGGCAATCATGTGGGCTATGTCGATGACCCTGGTTTTCCTGCGTATCTCTTAAGAAAGGGTGATCTGTAGTAAATGATACACTTTGATTTGAGGAAACACCCGATGTTTTATTTTCATATTACAATCTGTACCCATCGTGCCGTGGCTGAATCTAGCTAGTGACGCCATCTTGACAGCTCGCTCACGTCACCTAGTGACGTTCCGATCTACGATCTTTCCATTATTATATCAAAAAATGTATATGTTCCGATCTACGATGCTACATTATCACAGGGTTACGTTTAGCCTACTGTGCACTGGGCACTGTAGGCTATTTTTTCCCTCTAGAAATTTGCAGGAGGCTCAACTAAAATCACCTTGAATTTTTTAAAATTATGACTTCAAGGTAACGATTATTTTTAACCCCCGACGCAAAAAGAGGGGTGTTTTAAGTTTGACGTGTCTGTCTGTCTGTGGTACCGTAGGTCGCGAACGGATGAAGCGATTTCAATATAGTTTTTTTTGTATGAAAGGTGAGTTACGGGCGAGTGGTCTTAGACATGTTTGATGAAAATAAATCGGTTGAGCCGTAAAAGTTATGAAGGGTTTAAAAAAACCTCCTACATTGTAACCTTTAAAAAGTAAAAAATAAATACATCGCGTTGGGGGACCAGGCCCCAACGCGAAGTATTTATTATTTAATTTATATTAAATCTGGAACTTTTGAATGGTTTTCTTGATCATAAGACATTGCCTTTGTAGTTCGCGGAACCTCCATTTATGTGGAACTGCTCGCTTAGTAACCGTAAAGAAAGTCATTCGAACTTTCGTCGATTCTACGTACAATACAAAATCACCGACACAAACTAAATACGCAAAACTTTAACAATTTGACAAACAAGTTGCTTGACAATCGTACCTCTGAGAATCTACATGGAATAATTATTATATTTAATGAAACATTGGAGTTGTTTAACACAGATTTTGTTGGAATAACCCTGGGTTTTAACCTCGAAGTACCTAACTTTGAAAAAACGACGATTAAAAGACTTTCTTGAGGTAAATGTAGACTGGTAAATAGTAACATGAAATTAATGAATTTAGTGCAATGTAACACATTTCGTAACAAATAGACGCCTTGCGCGCGTAAGCTGTGCATTTTAATCATGTGCACGCTACGAGGTATTCGAGACTCGAGATAAGGCCGAAAGCACACGGCGTGTTTTAAACGCGCAGTCGACGCGCTGTAAACTAGATTCGAACGAACTTTGTAACCCTAAGCACACACGCGCTTGTATCGCGCTTTACGCGTGTTTATCTATACAAACGCAAAAATCTGCATCTACGACGCAGACGACGCGCGTTCCTGAAACAAACTTACGCCGTGTGCTAGGGCCTATGACTAACTAGCACTAAGTAGTCGGTTTCTCGATCGTACACAAAGCGGCGCGCAGTGAGAAAGATTTCAATTCGTTGCGTAACCACCATATTCCATCCTGAGGGTGTCGACAGAAGAAACCGACGAAGCCTATAACCAAGCCGCAAGAGAAGGAACACTTGAAACAGAACACTATGGCAACCCAGCGTGGCCACAGTAGGCTAATAAATTAATCTCCCTGTGATCTAGACCTGAACCTAGACCTAGTCACAGGTCTAGGTACAGGTATAGGTCCAGGTATAGGTCCAGGTATAGGTCCAGGTCTAGGTCCAGGTCTAGGTCCAGGTCTAGGTACAGGTCTAGGTCCAGGTCTAGGTCCAGGTCTAGGTCCAGGTCTAGGTCCAGGTCTAGGTCTAGGTCTAGGTCCAGGTCTAGGTCCGGGTCTAGGTCTGAGTCAGGCCTCCTCTCATAGGCCTGACTCAGTAGTGGGTCATTTATGGGCACAAGCTATGTTATAAGTTGCTTTAATGTAACTGTTGTGTACACAATGATATTCAGGAACTTTACGATCCGCTTTTGCTGCTGTAATGCACCCTGTCTCTTAATCCATGAAATTTCCTTGGAGCATTTGAAGCGTTTTTATTATGCAATGTTAAAGTAGCTTCCGAAAATAATCCGAGATCTTAATTCTGTGCTACAATGCTAAAATGTAAGATACTGTAATGACGTTAACTGTTTCTTTTCTTTTTTTATGAAGACTATATTAGTTATATGTAGTATAATATATAATAGTTAGGGCAGGTGTTGTTACACATAATATTAAAGCTGTGTTTGCACCAACTCCTTGTAAATCTTATGGGAAACTATCTTTCCTTATATAAAGATTTAAATAAAAGTTTTCCTTGTCTTGTTTTAGGCTTTGACATTTCCTATTGTCAGCATTTACGACGCCCTCACGATGGAATGGGGTGGTTACGCAATGTATACCATCACCACACGAAAGTTCCTAAATAATGCCTATAAAGATAAAACAGTCTGCAAAAAAAGTTGAACAGCAACGCAGTCCGAATATGATATTTTCATAATCAAAACTTTTTAGGTCATCAATCACGGAGTGTGACGCTGTGTCGTAAAGCCTCTGGGATTATTAAAAATACCTCGGACAGGGACGCAGCTGGATACACATTGGTAAGGATGAAAAGTACTGTCATGGAAAAAAGTGATTTATATTTTTTTAATTTAATTCCAAGACAGAATCTGTTTGATTTATAGATCGGAATAAAGCAGTAGGCTTGGAGTGTTAACTTTTTGATGGAGATGATCAAGATGTAACGTTTTGGTTAAATTGACTTATTAGACTGTCTTCTTTGGTCTAACGGTTGAATGTCCAATCGAAATCCAAAATGTTGAGTATTTAGGCAATGATGTTGTTTTTAAAAAGCAATCAACAATACAATCAATACTAAAACTATACATAGGCAGTGCCTACGTCAAACTACACAAACCCTCTTTTTAAATTTCGCTATTTACAAACATGTAATTTACAATAATTTTTTAGGTTCTCGCGATTATTACACATTGAAATTAAACACTTTTTAACGGATTTATCGCGTGTATATTAATTAAATTATTTATTTCCCGACGTCATGTAGTCTCTCCCGCGACCAAGATTGCTGCAAAGCATTCGAAATGTCTGGAATTAAATAATGTAAAATACCCGCAATAAATCCGTCAAAAAGTGTTTTATTTCAATGTGTGATGCACAAATACAAATGACACCCGGAATCAGAGCAAGTGCCTCTGGGTATACAAAGGCACTTACCCGACCCAGGAATCGAACCGGGGTCTTATAATGCAAAGGTGGCACACCCAATCCCTAGACCAACAAGGCAGTCATATATACCATAAACAACAAGACCAATGATTTAAAAAAAAGCAACTACAGAGTTTCTTGCCTGCTCTTCTCTGTAGAACAGCATTCCGACCCGGTGGTGGTTTCAGTATGAATGTGGGAGGACACAAGGGTTATGGGAGATCAACAGAGATGGATGGATTGTAAGAATGAGGAATTGTTTATGAAAGGTGTGACTGTAGATATGAAGACTGATAGATGTGTATAGAGACTACGACCTAGCGTGGGACAAGGGTCGTAAGATGATAATGGTAATTTTAAATATGTCGATTTACAGGAGGTTTGTGAGAAAACCTACGTAAATAAAGTTCCTTTTGAGTTTGAGTCCTTAAAAGATATAATACTTAAATACTTGATTTGTCGCATTTTAGTTCGGTACTCGAAGGTTGTTGGTCCTTTGAAGATTACTCTTATAAAAGAATCATCCTAAAAGTGATATAAGAAATGAAAAACGCCATGAACAGTGAATAATGGTGTAGGAGTACACGCAAAACTTATCGCAAGTTCTAAATTTGTTGTCAAGGTTATCGTTCACCGAACCGTGATCAAGATTTGTGAGGACATTTCCAAACTTTTAGGCATTCATAAAACTTTGCTTAGTACCTACCATTTCCATGTTATAATAAAAAGTGTGACTAAATTGTATACATAAATTGTATATCACTACATAGTATAAAACAAAGTCGCATTCTTCTGTCCGTCCCTATGTATGCATAAATCTTTAAAAATACGCAACGGATTTTGAAGCGGTTTTTTTTAATAGATAGAGTGATTCAAGGGGAAGGTTTTTATGTATAACCCACCCCCGCTTTGCACGGGCGAAGCCGGGGCGGGCCACTAGTATTGTATATATTATACAGGTTTATCAGTAGATTTAATAATCCATATCTAACTCACTGTGGGCTACACCAAAAGGCTCATAGTCACCCAAAGGGAAATTGAGAGGACTATGCTGCGAGATGGAATCAGAAATAAGGAGTTTCTTTAAATAAGTGACAGGGCACATACTCGTAGCTGGCAGGACTGAAAAGGTTCTGGAAAGCGCAGTGCTGGTAGGCCTCTGACACGGTGTACTGACGACCTGGTTAAGGTCGGTGGAAAACGATGGATACGGTCGGCTCAGAACCGGCCTACGTGGAAATTATTGGAGGAGGCCAGTGGATGTCTTTTGGCTGAAATAATGATTATGAGTGTAACAACTAATAGATTTGCTTTCACGTCTAAAATCACTAACACAAATGACACCCAGACTCAGAGCAAGTGCCTCTGGTTTACACAGACACTTGCCCGATCCCGGAATCGACACCGGGGACCAGTGATCCGAAGGCAGCAAATACAACCCCGAGATCAACGAGGCGGTTAAAATCTATGGGCTGTTTCGATGATGCAATATACTTTCTTTGTGTATCCATTCATTCAGGAAAACTCGCGGAAAAACTACTGCGTATCCTCAATTAAAGCACCCGTTTTATCCACGCGCATAACATAGGCTTTTTATATTAAGGGCATAAAATGCAAACATAAAGGCATTCTTCCAGTCATGCCAAATGATGAGCCCAAATCTGGCTCATTATAGTGCAAGAGCTCACCCGTAAATTGGGCAGTTACTATTTCGACAGGCGCAGCGAACAATATGGAAATTGCAAGTCACGTGCTTTCAATAAAGGTCTTTACAGAATAGTTTATAAAGTGCTCCATTGTTGAGGGTTAGATTTGCACTTTGCTGTAACCTAACGGGAGTTGGCTTACGGAGCTTAGAGTACTTCAAATTTGGTATTATAACAAACTTTTAACGAGGCATCTCGCTGGTTCAGTTTTATTCCAACTGATATTTCAGTATAATACGTTTTACTGGTAGTTTTGTGATTGTACTAAAGAGAATAATAAGAAATCATCCTTATTTCAGGCCAGACATGACTAGGGTGGCCAACTATACTGTTTTGAACAGTATTATACTGTTTTTCACTAAATTATACTTTTTACTGTTGAACAAAAATAAAGTATGCAAAATACTGTTTTCAGCATCAAAAAGCAAACACATTATTAGGTGTTATACTTAGACGCTCACACATTTTTTTTCAGTAATGAATGCATAGTGGAGTTAGGATAGAAATAGAGCATCTATTAATTTAATCAAAATTGAGATTTTTAAACTAGCAATTTTTGCGAGAGGTTCTAAAAATATGTATCTAAAACAATAAATAAATAAAATACTGTTCATTTTTCTAAAATACTGTTTAATATTCTATAAAAAGCTGAATATACTTTATTTCTCGTAAAAAAAGTTGGCAAACCTAGACATGACCCACTACTGAGTGGGGGCCTTCTACCAATTCATGGAGGGAACTTAGCCTACCGTGCCAAGTTTTCTTTCTCTCACAGCTAGATGGTGCCTTTTGCATTACTTCAGTCGACTCTTGTGAAACCCTCAGCATAATGTGAGCTGGCACTACTACTAATACTACTACAACTAATTCGCCCATAAATGACCCACTGCTGAGTCGGGCCTCCTCCCATCACAGGGATGCCAATTAGCCTACTGTGCTATGCTGGTCAGACTGGTTGGCACAGGGTTTCATTTCAAGTTTTCCTTCCCTAGCGGCTACTTTTTCGGCTCTTACGATACCCTCAGGATGGAATGGGATTGGATGGAATGTGGGTTGGTAACAATAGCATAATATATCATCATCATCATCATCACTTAAGTCTTGTGGAGAATTTTACACTTTTTCTTGTCTCTATCCACGTCCACCCAGGGACGGCTAGTGTGGCATGTTCACTCTTGCGCATGCTATGTGTCTGTGACTACCCTTTGCCACTTTAACTTTACAGTTAGGGATATATAGTTTTTTTTCTTTTGACGCAAAATTATCTGCATGTCTATTTTAAGTGCCGCGAATGACGTCCTAGTGACAGTAAGTTGTTATGATTAATTAAAATCTAAATACAATACGCGTCACGTTGATTGTCCGCGATAAACTCCTAACCTACTTAACCGATTTTAATCAAATTTGCACACCATTCACGTGCACACCGTTTCATTGCAGTTTGATAGGATAGCTCTGCAGACATCTTAATGTGTGGTCGCAATACAATTTTTTTAAAAATATTTGTCTATTATTTAACAGGACACAATTAGTCGTTAGCTCCAAACGATTCTAATAGATGGCGATATCTGTTGACTGGATTGAGTAAATATTCAATAGATGTCGCTATGTTAAAAGTTATATTAATGTATGTTAAATGTAATTTATCAGAGTCAAAGCAACGCTTGGCCGGGGCTGCTAGTTGTACATAACATATTGTGATTAACCCATTGTCACATTAACCCTATAATTATTAGCAATGTTTTAATTAAATAAAGTCGAGGTGCCTTCGAATTTGTATAGGTTGTATTTGTAAAATAGGCTACACACACGTTTACTCTTAGTCTATAATGACAACTTTTATTAAACTCTCTTCGACTCACCTATTATGTGAATAGTCCATATTTAAGCCAGATTTGGGAAGTAAATGCTCATATTTTACCTTACTTTAGTCTCTGGAACTAGGGTAAGAAGGAAAGATAATATAAAAAATAATAAAGACATAGAAGAATAAAGAGATTACAACTTATTACGATACCATTATTTTTTATTTGTAAGCAAGTTTTCGTGTGTTGGTGCTTATTTGACAATTTTAAATATAATATATATTATAAAAATGGTTCAGCTGTTATTGGTTATTTATTATCTTGTTTGTAGTGTATCGAGAATACTTCCAAATTTACAATTTTGGTAAAGAACAATTATCATTGGCAAATTAAATGGGAATTTAAAATTTCGTTCTGAGAGCGTTGTAAGGGCCTGGCCACAGCTACAGGCGGTGCGTTGCGCGGTGCGTTGAGCGGGGCGGCGGGCGGCGCGATTTGCGGTGGTATGCCACAGCTAGACTAATTGCGATCGCGGTGACGTCGCCAGACACGTATTTAGAGAACGGCTAAACTATTAAAATATCAAAAGTGGCACGATATTGCCTTGAAACAAGTGCGTTCTTAGCTGAAGATATCATTTAGTCAAAGATAGGAGCGCACCCAGTTAACCAGAAAAGGAGTGAACTTGGCGAATTTCACAATCTTTATTATGAATCTAAGAACCATCCCGATATTTTTTTTATTATACACGTGCATGAATAGATACTTTTGATTATATACTCGGTCATATACACGGAGACTTGAAAACTAAAGTTAACTAGGTACCACCAGGCAATTGTTGTTTTATTTCGTCCCACATTTTTTTTTCAACATGGTTTTAATTACCTATGTGGATTTTGACATCCATATTGCTGGTCTTGTACTAGTATTTCACTAAAGAACTATTCCATATCCATTATTAATTAGCTGAACGCGCGATAGAAACAAAATGATTTGTTTCGGTCGCGCGATGCCTCAATACGTCCACCGAAGCCGTCGCGCGCAACGTTCTGAGCTGTGGCCACCTCGACATTGGCTAGTACATTTATTTCACGCGCACATCGCGCATATCGTCGCCTCCGTGTGCACCGCACCGCTAGTCGCGCCGCAAGACGCGCCGCCGATCGCGTCGCCGGTAGCTATGGCATACTTCATAGATTGTCTACCATTTGTTTTCGCCGCTCACTGCTTACCGCGCCGCAAGACGCTCCGCAATTAGCACCGCTGTTGGCTGTGGCCACGCGGTAAGAGTCCCAAGGAAATGACACGGCCGAAAACCTAGCCGCAAGAGAAGGAAAACCCTCTAGCCCTGTAGTTGGAGTCACGACTCAGCAGTGGGTCATTTATGGGCTGAGGAATAAATAGTAGTATTCTATGTATTAATAAAAATCACTAACTAGCTTCATACAGAAGTAGAATTATATTTGCAAATCTACGTTACGGTTTAAAGATATTAGTCGGATAATCCCCGATCTGCTCGAAGGCACAGAATAAGCTTGTATTTTACTGAACGCAAAAAGTAGCGATCAAAGGAAATGCGCTCCAATACTTAAGCTTCGATACAAGGATTGGTAAGATACTTCCTACTTGCTTTGTATTGGCGAGAGGTCTTGTGTGCTTTTAGATCTTGGTTATTTAATAATAGCGGCCCGTCCCGGCATCGCATGGGTGGACATTTATTTTTAATTATTTTGATATTATAGCCTATATTAATCTGTGGTAATGTAGCATTCTTATGGTGAAAGAATTTGTTTAAATCTGTTGATTACTTTTTGAGCCTATTAAATATGCTCGTTTAATACAGTCAAATATGCTCGTTTAACACAGTCTACTGCTTTAAACCGAACGGACGTTTTTAATAAAAATAATAGAAGTTTTTATGATTCATATATTACGTATATTTCTAAAAATAAACTCATTTGTTTCAATATCAGATTTAATGATTTGATTGAATGAGTTAGGTTAGGTTTCATTTCATTAAATTTCATTTTCATTTCATATCAATAAAAATGTTCTACTGAAGACTTGGCTGTATCTTTTGCCTACTAGAATGGGTGAAGAAAAAATAAATCTCTGCTTATATTCTACGGTTGGCGCCATTTTTTTATGTCATAAATGATTAGGTAGCTGAGTTTATTGTGTTTTTATTATTTTATTAAATTGCTTCATTTTTTCGCAACTGTATTAAAAATAGTCGTTCAGTACACGTGCGGAACCATCATTGCAACTTGTTCCGACTGTCAACCCTCGCCTTCGGCTGTGCCTCGGCTCGGGTACTCGGCTTTCCGCACTTGTAATGAAATATACTATTACCTGTTCAGTTGATCTGCGTAGCTTGGTGTGATAAATATCGAGTAGCGCAGACGACTGACTGCCGCGCGTATACATATTCTATCATGTGAATGCTTCTACCGCGCGGAGACGCGCTGTTGCGCGCGGTCATTTAAACTTAGCCTTAGGCTAGCGCCACACTTGACGGAAATTCCGTCACCGAACTTCCGCGGCAGTCAATCCGTTACTATACATTGCAGTCACAGTGAGTATTCCGCGGCAGATTATCAGTCGACTGCCATCGCTTTCGCTTATACGCGCTCCGTCGCCGCGAGTTATCCGCCGAATGTGGCGCGACGCATACAAATACTTGGAATGCGTCGTTGCCGATCTTACGCCGACGGATCGGTGCACGGAGGACGGAACAGACGCCGGTGCGAGCGATCCGCGACGGTGCGACGGATCGTCTGCAACGGAACGACCGATCTTCCGCGCAGTGTGTCCGCTATTTGTAATTAATATGCAACGACATGTATTGGCGTTCCGTCGGAATTTCCGCCAAGCGTGGCGAAGGCCTTACTCTCACCAAACATTTAAGTAATTACAGAAAAGAATTTTCCATTTATCAAGAGATTCTAAACAATTACAATTCCCAAGCTTAATGTAGAAAATGGAAATACTAACCAAATATTTGTTCTTAATTCATTACCTGTCATTGTTCCTGTTTATACTAAAATTTTAATTAAAATCTGTTTATAAATACAAACCTTGATACGAAACCTTTAAGGTTCCCCGCCGGCCTGGGGATAGCCGGCGGGGGGTGTGTGGGAGTCTCCGGCGCCCCTGAGAGGAGGCGAAGGCATACCCACTAAACGTCCCCGAGTTGTACCGTCTCGCGCTTGTTGTCCCATGGCTCCCGACAGTATCTCCATGGGGGCAGCGTGCTCTGTGGGGCATGGTCACCGTTCAACCCCATTCAGTCTGTATTCCGTATGCAGCATCCTCCTCTGGATCATTGTTGCTCCTCGGTGGCGTGGGTGTCCAAATCATCGGGGTTGGCAGGTTTAAACTGATTTGGCAAACTGATGATATTTAGATGGCGCGATTGCCGCCTCCCTCGCCTATCTGGTAGGACTATCGGTAATTCAGATAATACACACATATAGTGGATTCAACAGAGCCACACGTTCTTTAACATAATTTCTTAGCCTATACTTACTTACGTTATAATAGTAAACAATAATGGGTTTGTACTCCGTGTGGTGACGGATTTACAATACATAGAGTCACCAACCTATTTCATTCTGAGGGTATTGTAGGATCCGATAGATGACATAACAAGGCCGATAACCTAGACGCGAGAGTTTCTTGCCGGCTCTTCTCTGTAGAGTAGCTTTCCGAACCAGTGTTAGTTTCAGTATGAATGTGCGTGGACGCAAGGGCTGTGGGCGATCAAAAGAGATGGATGGGTTGTAAAAATGAGGAATTGTGTATTCAAGGTCTGAATGTAGATTTGACGACTGATAGGTGTGTATGGAGACTACCTAGCGTGGGACATGGATCGTAAGATGATAATGGTAATTTTAAATATGACGTGTTATAAGAGTTTTGTGATAAAACCTATGTAAATAAAGTTCCTTTTGAGCTTTAGTTTGAGTCAAACAAAACGCTCAGGTAAAGTATTTATATAGCAAACTTTATTACAAAGAATTTTTCACAAAGGCATTTTGAGTAGATTTCTTTGTCCAATGACTCACTGGATCGCCTTTTTCATCATAACAAACACAGAATATCCATCTTCGTTCGTGTAATTGAGACGGATAAAATATATTTGGCCCGAGCCATTTATATTGAATCGTAGTTATTATGAAACAAATTGGGTCAACCAAATCCTAAATAATAATAAATAATATGAAGGTGAATTACCCATTGGAAATCCGTGACAAAAAAAATCCGTGTGGTGATAGATTAAGAATACAGAATGTCACCAACCAATACCGTACTGAGGGTGTCGTAAGAGGCCACTAAATGAACGCAAGAGGCAGATCTACTACAATTCAGCCCATAATGACCTACCGCTGAGTCCGGTCTCCTCAAATCACATGGAGGGTAATTGGCCTACTGTGCCACGCCGGCCAGACCGGTTGGGACAGGCTTTCGTAGCAAGTTTTCCTTCTCTTGTGCCTTTGTCGGCTCTTACGACACCATCAGGATGAAATGGGGTGATAAACCTATCATCACTACATATTATAAAACAAAGTCGCTGTCGTCTGTCCGTCCCTATGTATGCTTAAATCTTTAAAACTACGCAACGGATTTTGAAACGGATTTTTTAAAGAGATAGAGTGATGCAAGAGGCAGGTTTATATGTATAATACATGCATAATATTGTAGAGAAACACTGATAAATTTATATGTTCATCATTGCACCCGTGCGAAGCCGGGGCGGGTCGCTAGTGTATTCTAAATACGTCACCACACGGACCAGATGTAGATCACTTATCCACAAAGTAAACTAATTTCCTTCCGTTAATTTGGAGGAGGCTGACTTACTAGTGAGTCGTTTATGGACTGAAACAAGATTTAGGCGCAAAGGGATGATCATCCAGCCAGACGAGGTGGGATGTCTGGCTAGGGGTCGCAGCGCCTATCCCCCGATAGTTGTAGTCGGGGAATTCTTAACTGTTCGAATTGCTCTTGAAATTTCGCTATCGCGATGCAGGACTTTTTGGTAATTCTCGCATTTGTAGGCGATATTTCTTGATGTAATTAGTTTAGATTTTTCGGGAAAATTGTTTAAAGTATTGAGCATGTTGGTTGCTACAAAGATAAGGAACATAAATCAAGCAACAAAGCAATATACAGAGTGTAACAAAAACCCTATACACCCTACTGACAAAAGGAAATGGCCCAATACCTAGACGCAAAAAAAGGATAACCTGAAACGAAACTCGGTGCCAACCCGCCTGGCCAGCATGGTGCAGTAGAATAGATTCCCCCCATACAATGTAGTAGCACACCATGACATAACATTAAGATTAATGCCACTGACGACGTAATAATACTAAGATTTTAAACTAAATAGCCTCGCTCACGGTGGACCGATGACCTGTTTAAGGTCGCCGGAAAAAGCTGGGTGCGGTCGGCCCAGGACCGGTCTTTGTCCCCCTCGACTGTGCTGCCACCTTGCTGTGGTGAGGGGGCTTGAGTGCCTCAATGATCCGTGGGGCCATACCGGCCAGGGCCTCCCATGCCGGGCGGGCCCACGGGGAGAGGTGAGACGAAGAGCGGCACCCAGCGTCGTGGCGGGTTGCGGCTCCGGGGACTCCTCTGTCCTCAGAGCCGCACCATGAGGTCCTCGGGTTGGCGCTCAACTTAGTTGGCCGTCAAACCGAGTCCTCACTCAACGTCCTCGGGTTGGCGCCGGCCGAGGGCTGACGCGCCTCCTCTGCGAGGCCGTATGTCGCAGAAGGGGGCTGCGGGACGGATCGCCGGTGCGCTGCGGTAGATTGGGGCTGCGGGGACTTGGGTGGATGGGGACCCTGTCCCCAGTGTCTCGCTGCGAGCCCTGGACGGGGGCTCCGGGGACCTGGGTAGACGGTGGACCCTGTCCTAAGGGTTTCCCTGCGGGCCCTGGACGGCTGCGGTGCGCCGGTGTCCTCTGGTTGGCGCCGGCCCGAGGGCTGACGGGCCTCCTTCTGCGGGGCCGATGTCGCAGAAGGGGGCAGCGGGGCGGGTCGCAAGGGAGGGAGCTCCGGGTGACCCGCGCCGCGGACGGAGGCGGGGGTGGAGGGGGGTTCGTGACGATGCGGGCCCCTTCTGCCCTCGCCTAGGAGGCCGGTGGTGGTTCGGGGGAGCCACCACCGACGAAAGCCTCGATGACTGAGGGCGTCCCAGTATACCGGGACGCCCTCTCTGATAGTCGCTTGCCCGCGTTGCGGGCACCACGCCGGGGCGTCACAGTAGAATGCGTTTACGCGAACTTGTGGCGCCCCAAGCGCGTCGTGTGAGGGTATGCCGCTGGGGTTTTAGTGGGTAAACGACTCTCGGGTAGACGACCCTTGTCGGAGTCCCACATAACCACCGACCTTTCCCCCGGGGTGCGGTGGTATGCATAAAGCATTTCCCCAGCGAAACAAAAAAAAAAAAAAAAAAGGACCGGTCTTTGTGGAGACCCTTGGGGGAGGCCTATGTCCAGCAGTGGACGTCTTTTGCCTGAAATGATGATTATGATTAAACTAAACTGTTACGTCCATTATTGGTGAAGAGTAGCAGTAATACCCCAAATTCTGTTTCTTACAAGGAAATTAATGGTGCATTCGTTTCTAGTAAAAGTATAATACGTTAACTTAATGCCACAGTAATTTAGGGAATCGGTCGTTACAGCGAAACGCTGTGGCGCCCCGCCCTATGAATTTAGTTAGTTGTTTAGCTATTTTCAGGATAAAATAGCGTATTATAATACCTTTTGGACATATTATGTTATTTTCCTTATTTTAGAAGCAAACGATTATTGTACTTATGTAACACATAAAAAGAAACCAGAATAATTTGTTTCTGTTTGGATAAAAACATAAAATTTTACACAGTTGATGGTACTCGACTTATCGTATTATATTTTAGCTCTTGATGTCAATCGATATTTCAACATTAGAGCTTTAATTTAGTCTTAACTAGCAACCCGCCCCGGCTTCGCACGGGTACAATGATGAACCTCTAAATATATCAGTGTTTCTCTACAGTATTATTGCATGTATTATAGGTACATATAAACCTTCCTCTTGAATCACTCTATCTATTAAAACAAACCGCTTTGAAATCCGTTGCGTAGTTTTAAAGATTTAAGCATACATAGGGACGGACAGACGAAAGGGACTTTGTTTTATACTATGTAGTGATAGTGATTTGTCGATAAAATAATTTAGTATTTATTAAATATAAGTAGCAATTCTTTTTTAGTAAACTAAATGGATTTTATTTACGAGTAAATTTAGAAAACTGATTATATTAAATTCCCACTTCTTGAAATTAAGTATTCTCTAATGTTATTGATGAGAGATCGGTTATTATCGATTTTTGAGAATAGTTATATTTTCTTAACGTTGATGTTTTTGTAAATCGATTTGAATTGAGATTGGATTGCGATTCCAATCGTTTCAAAAAACGTTATTATCCGCAAAGAATCAGTCTCCCTAATCTAGACGATTTGTTTTATTATGACCTGACCTGAGAACCTGCTGTATTAGCTGTCCATTTTACGGAATCAGAAGTGGGATAACTGATAACTGTCAGTAAATTGGTAGTATGAACACAATTCTTCAAACTTTCCCCTATAACATCGAACATATTGTTAACCTTTTGTTTTAGTTTATGAATAAACAGTTACTCAATTAAAACAGTCGAGGAGCTCACGAATTTAAACTTAAACATCTTCATTTTAAAGTCAAAATTCCAACCGATCTCGGAAACTCTTCGTTAGGGTGTACGTGCCAAGTATCCTACCTATTAATTAATTCGCTAGGAAATCGCGTCAGTGCCGCGCGTCGTTGATTTGTTTCAGATTAAAGATACACTTTATTTACAGTAAACATCTAACATATATAATACTAGCAGACCTGGCCACGTGTTGCTGTGGCTAAGGATTTTGACATTTATATATTTCATTAAATATTAACAGACATTAATTTAACTTTTAACATAGCATCATCTATTGATTACTTACTCAATCCAGTCAATTGATATCGCCATATGTAAGAATTTTTTGGAGCTAACATATAATTGCGACTGTCAAATAATAGACAAATCATTTTGCGATAAAATAAAATTGGGACCATAAATTGAGATTAAAGCTATCCTATTTTTGATATTGGTTTAAACTGCACACGGTGTGCAGATTTGATTGAAATCGGTTAAGTAGTTTAGGATTCCATCGCGGACCAACAACGTGACACGTAATTTATATAAAATAAGATATATACTTTGTGTTATTATATTTATTGCAAATTATACCTAACTAGCTACAAATTGCTACAAAAGACGAAATTAATAGTTCTTCTGTCACTTTCAAATTAGAAATAATAATCATCATCATTTCAACCCATACGTGATACACTAACGACTGGGACCTCTTCCAAATTCCTAGGTGGAAATTAGCCTACTGTGCCACGCCAGCCATACGGGTTAGCTAGACTCATGCGTTCCTTTAGTTGGGTTTTAAGACATCATTAGGGTGGACTTTTATTAGTAGGATGTAAATAATATTCGTCAAATAAAAAATACTAATAAAATACTACTACTCCACCAATACATGACCCACTGCTGAGTCAGGCCTCCTCCAATTACATGGAGGTTAATTAGCATACTGTGCCACGCTGGCCAGACGGGTTGGCATAAGGATTGTGTAAAGTTTTCCTTATCTTGCAGGTAGGTATAGAGTACTACTTATAATAAAATCAAATTAAATAAAGAAAAGTCTATAACCACATTAATAATACCAAAAAAAAAAATTACAATAAAGTCGAAAGACCAAATTCCATGGCCGTGATCAAAAAACTCAAACTCAAAAGGAATTTTATTTACGTAGGTTATATCACAAAACTCTTATAAATCGTCATATTTAAAATCACCAAAATCATCTTAAGGCCCAGGGGTAGGTGGTAGTTTCCATACACGCCTATCAGTCTTTAAATCTACATTGTCACCTTTCATACACAGTTCCTCATTCTTACAAACCATCCACCTCTTTTGATCATCTATACTTTTAAACGATTCAACGGTTTTTACTAATATTGCTAAACCATTCAACCCTTTGGAATTTGAAACGGTTCTCTGACTGCAAACATTGAGGTTACTCTTTCAAATTTCGCAGAAAACTTAAACATCGAACGAAGTGGAAATTGTGTTTTATTAATTGCGGGTAATTGTAAAATATATAGCTAGCTAGCGGGAAGCTATATACGGCGCGTAACGGTTAATTTAACATAACGTAACATCGACCATCTGATACTGACACCCCCCCCCTCTAGGGAGACCTATGTCTAGCAGTGAAAGTCTTTTGGCTGAAATGATGATCTATTAACTATTAGGATATTATGTGGGACTCCGGAAACTACTCATATACACACTAAAGCCCCAGCGCTATACCCTCACACGACACGCTTGGGGCGCCACAGGTTCACGTAAACGCATTGCACTATGACGCCCCGACGAGGTGCCCGCTAGCAAGCGACTACCAGAGGACGTCCCGAGTAACTGGGACGCCCTAAGTCAGAGAGACTTTCGTCGGTGGCGGATCCCTGACTCACCATTGGCCTCTATGGCGGGGGAGGACGTGGGCGTAGAGTCGCCGCCTCCTCTCCGGCCTCCGCTTACGGAGCGGATCAGCCAGAACATCCTCCTCCCTGACCCGCTCCGCCGCCTTCTTGTGCGTCATAACGACGTGACAGAATTGTCCAGGGGGAGAACATCTAACCCACAGACCAACAAGACAGTCAATTATTACCAAAACAGCTGTTTAAACCCGCAGTACATTATTTCCAGGCTCGCATAATAAATTCACGATGAACCAAGGATGTTGCTAACAATATACTTAGCAATTTATAACCGCTAGGGGTCATAACTTATTCTGGAGCGCTCATGTTTTCTGATTCACACGCTATATCTTCTAAGCTTACATGAGTTGGAGTAATTACTTGAATTTGCCAGTTCAATTGGAAAATGGTGTGGAAATTCTGCTACTACACAGCCCATAAATGACCCACTGCTGAGTCGGGTTACCTCGGTTAATAAGGCTACTGTGGCACGCTGGCCAGATGGGCTGGCACAGGCCTTCTTTTCAAGTTTTTTCCCTTGCGGATCTATCAGCCTTGACATATCTTTGTGTCGGGTCTTACGACACCTACATTATGGAATGGGGCAGTGATACTATGTATTCTAGATCGGTCACCACACGGCTGAAATAGGCACAACCACTTATGGCTAACCATTATTACGTCACTAATCCAAGATAATAAAATAAATGCCAAATTTGCATTATTTCGCTGCATTTGTTATCGATGCTTCCAGACGAGTCTGGCGTTTAGTTATGATGCGATTCGAATCAGGAGCGCGTTTACATTAGGTCGGTGATGGACTTCGTCGACCGTTTTGGAACCTCCTCCAATTTCTTTATGGAAAATAAGCTGCGTTACGCTATGCGTAAAGTGGTACTGCGTTTGTATTCAAGTGTTTTTTGGTTTCTTCTGCCTTAAACCATGCCCTCGGAATAAAATGGGGTGATCACATAACGTGTTTGAAATCCACACGCATGCTTAAAATAGAATGAATGTTAAACATTTTGTATTTCAACTACATCTATTTCCTAGCTTATACCAAGTAGTCCGTGTGATGACGGCTAGGTCTTCGGCCTTGTTATTTCCTTTTGTCGGCTCTTACGGCACCCTTAGTTTGGGATGGGGTGGTGACACTAGGTATCCTAAATCTATCACCACACAGATAATTTTGCACACAGCATCTATGTATGTAGTACCATCGAGCCTTTCGTTATAACAATAAGGATTTTGTATAAAGAAAACTTGACAATCTATCTGCCGAATGCGGTACACCGAAAAGTGTAAACTAACTCCAAAGGTATTAAGCGAATCATTTACGGTTTTAATGAAGTCTTGCCGAATATCGGAATTTATCGGTAGCAGGCCACCGGTTTATCGGTTCCTGCCGTAACATTAAACTTGGGACCTGGTATTAATGTGTAATTTAACTTTTTGGAATTATCCCGGCTTAACGATTTACGGTATCACTGAGTTTTTATCGATACTTTCGCGCCTGTGCTGACGATGAGCCGAGACCGAAACAATTATTTCGCGACGTCATACATTCGAGTCATCATTATCAAATTCGGTTCAGTTGCTCAGCTAAATGACGGGAAATTATTTCATTTGAGCATTACAAATGAAATTATATCGAAAAATGTTTTATTGTTCAAACGAATATATGTCCCGGCGGGAGCGGCCCGGGTAGTCGGGCCCGCGTCAACCGCCATGGGCACCGCCAAACTGACAGCACCCTGGACCACCTCGCGTCTACCAGGGGGCCTGTTACGGCCGCCCTTGATTTGGGCGCACGACCCGTTCTGAGTGAGGCCTCCTCCAACTACATGGCCGTTAGAAAAATGACTATGCCGCGCTGGCCAGACGGGTTGTCATAGCATGGGGTTTCAGATCAAGCTTTCCTTCTCTTGCTACTAGATTTCCGGGCTTATCATTTCCTTTTATTAAAAAAAGCAACTACAGAGTTTCTTGCCGGCTCTTCTCTGTAGAGCAGCCTTCCGAACCAGTGGTAGTTTCGGCATGAATGTGAGTGAGCGCAGGGATTGTGAGCGATTAGGGGAGATGGAGGGATTGTAGGAGTGCAGAGTTGTGTGTGAAAGGTGTGAATGTAGGTATGACGACTGATAGGTGTGTGTGGAGACTTAGTGTGGGACAGGGGCCGTAAGATGATAATCATCAGCCTATCTCAGTCCACTGCTGGACGTAGGCCTCCCCCATGGCTCGCCACTGAACCCGGTCTTCGGTTCTATGCATCCAGTTGCTGCCGGCTGCCCGTCGCAGATCGTCGCTCCATCTAGCAGGAGGGCGTCCCACCCTACATTTGCCAGTACGTGGTCTCCACTGTAGCACCTGTTTGCCCCAGCGGCCGTCAGTTCTACGACAGATGTGGCCTGCCCATTGCCACTTCAGCTTGCTAATCCTATGGGCTATGTCGATGACACGCGTTCTCGCTCGGATGACTTCATTACGAATTCTATCTCGTAGCGAGACACCGAGCATAGCCCGTTCCATAGATCGTTGAGCGACTTTTAACTGATGGAGATGATAATGGTGTTTATAAATGTGACGATTTATAAGAGTTTTGTGATGAAACCTACGTAAATAAAGTTCCTTTTGAGTTTGAGTTTGAATTTTGTCGGCTCTTACGACACCCTCAGGAAGAAGTAGGGTGGTGACACTGTGTATTCTAAATCCGTCTCCACACGAAATACAATACCCATGAATGAGTGTATATCTAACTACGTTATTTTCTGTGATCTTTGATTTAAATGTTCATCAGTTTAATGATATATTATCTCCTCGTTGGTCTAGTGGTTAGATGTGCCGCCTTTGGATCAACGGGTCCCGGGTTCGATTCCGGGGTCGGGCAAGTGTCTTTGTCTAAACCAAAGGCACTGGCTCGGAGTCTGGGTGTCATTTCTATGTACGATATATATATATCCTTATATATATATCCTTGGACATTTCACACAACGCCATCTCGTCCCAAGCTAAGCAACTTAATGCTTGTGTTATGGTAATGAGATGGATGATAAACTACTTATATACATTTTTTTTTTGTAAATACATACATATTATGGATAGAAATGACACCCAGACTCCGAGCCAGTGCCTCTGGTTTAGACAAAGACACTTGCCCGACCCGGGAATCGAACCCGGGACCCGTTGATCCAAAGGCGGCACATCTAAGCACTAGACCAACGAGGCAAAAAAAAAAAATGTATATAAGTAGTTTATCATCACTCTCGTTACCATAACACAAGCATTAAGTTGCTTAGCCTGGGGCAACATGGCGTTGTGTGAAATGTCCAAGGATATTTATATTTATTTATTTATCTTAGGATTTCGCGATTATTACACATCGAAATTAAACACTTTTTTACGGATTTATCGCGTGTTTAATATTGAATTCCCGACGACTCGAATGTTTTGCAGCAGTCGTGGTCACGGAAGAGACTAGATGACAATTGTCTTCAAAAGAACAAATAAACAGTTAGGTTGGTTTTATTGATAACGTTCCCTGTGCACGCAGATGAGTGCTGAGCTTGAGTTCTGATAAATTTAATGACTGGATCCCAAGCAGGTGGTACCTACTAACCATTCTCTCTGTTGATATTTAGACGTGTTTTAATCTCAGAAGCCTCGCGGTTTATTTTAGATCAGTGCTGACCTCAATAGAATTCGGGTAAAGGTGAGGGGAGATTTCTTTTATAACAGTTTATGTTTATCTAAGACTTTTTCCTTTATCTCCATTGGCCCGGATTTCCTCCACTATATTATAAACACAAGTTTTCTTTTATTTTTCTTAACTTCACCCTAATTCCCTGTTATGACACCAACCGTCCCTTCCCTTGATTTATGATCGAGAACAATATTCCCTATAAAAGTTACCCTTGATAAAACAAGGATAAACTAAAATTAAGTTTTTCTTGTTTTTTTTTGTTAAAGAATTACCTGAGAGTTGTCCACGTTGTGAAGAATTTAGAGTACATAGTCGTCATCATCATCATTTCAGCCAATAGACGTCCACTGATGGACATAGGGTTCCTCCAAGGATTTCTACGATGGCCGGTCCTGAGCCCACATCCATCGTGACCCACTAATGAGTCGGGCCTCTTCCAATTACATGGAGGGTAATAATCCGACCGTGCCACGCTGGCCAAACGGATTAGCACAAGGTTTCGTTTCAAGTTTTCCATCGGTTGCAGCTCTTCGACCTTGGAATTTCCTTTTGTTGGTTCTTACGATACCCTCTGGGTGGAATATGTATTCGAATTCAGGCACCACACGGAAATTATAATCACTACATAGTATAAAACAAAGTCGCTGTCGTCTGTCCGTCCTAATGTCTGATTAAATCTTTAAAACTACGCAACGGTTTTTGAGTCGTTTTTTTTTAATAGATAGCGTGATTCAAGAGGTTTTTTTATAATATATGTATAATACATCCATAATTTTGTAGAGAAACACTCATAAATTTAGAGGTTCGTCATCCTCTAATATCGTCCGGAACCCGTGCGAAGCCGAGGCGGGTCGCTAGGACAGGATAATTACTAGTTGTCATATAAGTCAGCAAGGAATAAGATACCATACCATTGTATCCTGAGGGGCTTACAAGGCATAAAACCTAGCTGATGATAAGGAAAACTTGATACGAAACTCCGTGAAAACTCGGCGTAGCACAATAAAATAACTTAACTAACCGTCCATGTATTTGGAGGAACTCTTGCAGCAGCTTGAGATGATGGGATACTAAAACAAACTAAATATTTGAAAGACAAATTATAGGCCTAAATTGGTTCTGCTTATAATTCGAATGTCTATCTTCACTATCATCGCTGTCACTATCACTATCATCACTACAACACTATCATTACTACATCATTATCATCACTATCACTACATAGTATAAAATAAAGTCGATGTCGTCTGTCCGTCCCTATGTATACTTAAATCTTTAAAACTACGCAACGGATTTTGAAGCGGTTTTTTTAATAGATTGAGTGATTTAAGAGGAAGGTTTATATGTATAATACATGCATAATATTGTAGAGAAACACTGATAAATTTAGATGTTCATCATTGCACCCGTGCGAAGCCGGGGCGGGACGCTAGTTAAAAATAAAACGTAATTATCTCAAGTACATTTCGTTGATAGGATATTGATCGAACCGATTTCTAAAACCGATTAACAAAGTGACGACCTAGATTCAGCTATTGTTGGTACCATTGCTCCCCACCCCGTCGAGAGGCACGTGCGTGCTGGCCGCCCCTCCGTAGCCAGCGGCGGCAGCCCTGGCCCGCATTTGTCGCAGCAGTTTAAGGCTCTCGAGGCAACTCTGAGGACAGAGGAGTCCCTGGAACCAAAAACCACCACGCCTTTGTGTGCCGCTCTTCGTCTGCCCTCTCCCCGTCGGCCCGGCATGAGTGACCCTGAGCCGCTATGGCCCCAACCGTTCCCACAGGCACGCAAGACCCCTCACCACAACAAGGTGGAGGGGGTGACGGGGGAATAATCCTACTGTGTCATGCTAGCCAAACGGCATGGAGAGAGTTTTCCTACTAGGAACCTCTCACGGCACCTCCAGGATAATGTGGGTTGGTAAGATCCTGTACTCTTAATCCACGGGCAAAAACAAGGACATAAAGTCTACAATTTAATCTGTTAAAAAAAACTTAAACCAATTCGGTTCATCCTTTTCAAAGCTCTGACGCACTTATAACCTTCCTCTTTTGTGCTGGATTTAAAATATCTGACAATTTTGTTCACTAACTTACCGATAAATATCATACTATATCGACTCTATTCTACTTCAGAGCATATTTTCCTCATGCGATATTCATAAATAAAACCTTCATGCAATATTGGCTTTGCGTTTTTTTTTTAAATCGCACGCTCTAACTAAATCTCCCTACTCATTTCCTATATGATTGTGAGCCAGATTACTTCGAGCAAGTAGGATAGGGCCCTTAATATTTTATGAAGAGATATCGGCACGGGATGTGTGGTACAAGGTGTACACTTAAGCGGAAATATATAGTTTTAATTTTAGTTATTTGTTGGAGTTTATAGCGGGAACTTTGCGAAGATAATGTTCAAATAACCTATGATGATATTTAATGTGATTAAAGTGATGAATATGAATGCATTAAGCACTATAACAGAGACATAGTCGCTCACTATGGGCTCCATCAGAAGGCTCAAAGTCACCCAAAGGGAAATGGAGAGGGCTATGCTCGGAGTTTCCCTGTGAGATCGAATCGGAAATGAGGAGATACGCAGGAAAACCAGGGTCACTGACATAGCTCACCGAATTGCCAAACTTAAGTGGCAGTGGGCAGGGCACATAGCTCGCAGGACCGACGCCCGATAGGGCAGAAAAGTCCTCGAGCGGCGTAAACGAATATCATGCAGGAAAACATCAGCCCGGTCAGATAGTTAAATATATAATTTCAATTAATTTGGCTCGGTCCTCCTTCAATTTTGTAGAAAGAAATTGGCCTACTGTGTTCTGTGTGTGGGTGTGAGTGAGCGAAAAAAAAGATTTTGAATCTATTTTTCTTTCTCAAGCGGCTAAGTATCCTCTTGATTTCCTTTGCCTCTTCACAACTCAAGTTGGAATAGGTGGTAAAATATATCACTATACGCACAATTAACAACGTAAACAAATATAATACCCATTGCCACTAAGATACCCGCTTGCGTTCTCAACTTGCACCAGATCGCTGTTCGTTATACCGAGCGATGTCCACTGATTGAGCCAAATAAATGGGTATCGGCGAGTAAATAAGAACTTTCACTTTATTTAGGACAAAAATGTGGATAAATGAAATCACTGCGAGGGGTTTGTTCCCTTTTGCTGTGTAACGTCTCTATTCGGAGTAATTTTGTTAAACATTTCGTTATCCGGAGACTTGTATTGGTCTGCGAATGTCCCCATTTTCACCAAACGCTGGGTATTTTCAATAGGACCTTTATCAGAGATATCTTAAGTTTCTCGTTCAAAAAATACCCACTGCTAAGTCGAAGTTCTGCCATATACATGGAGGGAAATTAGCCGAATATGCACTGGTCAGACTGAATAGAGTACAGCTGCATCTTGACATGCTTAGGATGGAATGGGTTGATGACATTATCACTATCACTACATAGGATAAAACAAATTCGCTGTCGTCTGTCCGTCGCTATGTATGCTTAAATCTATAAAACTACGCAACGGATTTTGAAGCGGTTTTTTTAATAGATAGAGTGATTCAAGAGAAAAGTTTATATGTATAAAACATGCATTGCACCGTGCGAAGTCGGGACGGGTCGCTACTATAGATTCACGCTATTTGTACACATATTATACATATATCTTCCACATGTTATTAACAATGTTGAAAACTCGTTAAGGATGGGCTCCTGAAAAGCGGGGTGTGTCAAAAAAGTAGCCTAAGTTTTTTTGTTACATCAGCTCTGCCAATCGGTACAGCCATTTCAGAGGTTAGCCTAAACCAACAGACAGACAGAAAAATAAAACTCTGTAGTTGCTTTTTTTTTTAATTATTGGGCTGGTTTACACGTAGCTCCATTTGCCTGCCTTGAGTTTCGGCGTGGATTCCACCAGATATGGTCATAGTCGGACTGGTACTAGTAGGTCATCTTCGTGTCGCTCGAATCCGCTTGCTCGACACTTTTTTATTTTGCGAATCTAATCCAAAACATCAGACAAATAAAGATCACATTCCTGTACAATATTTCCGCGATCTACACTCGTGTCATAGATATATGAAATCGTGACACCATTGATACTAAATCCGTCGCGGCACGGACTTCGTATCAGGAAGATGTAAAATACAGAGACATACGAAGAATGGTGTGCTTAAAGGAACCTTAAAAGCTCAGCCTGGGGGCACTCTCAAAAAGTTTAATTGCACATTAAATAGGGCGCCTGAAGTTAATGCTGCTGCTACTGAAACCTTTATATAACTTGGTGAAGCCACAGTAGACATAGAAGTTCAAGCAGTATACATTATTCAATTGAACATCTTGGATTAAAGAATATTGTCTTTTCACTACATAGTATAAAACAAAGTCGATGTCGTCTGTCCGTCCCTATGTATGCTTAAATCTTTAAAACTACGCAACGGATTTTGAAGCGGTTTGTTTTAATAGATAGAGTGATTCAAGAGGAAGGTTTTTATGTATAAAACATGCATAATTGCACCCGTGCGAAGCCGGGGCGGGTCGCTAGTTTACTATAAAGAGTGCCTATTTAACAATTGAATTTGGTTCACTCCGCCCATAAAATGGAGGATAATAAGCCTACTGTACCAAGCTGGGTAGGTGAGTTGGCGCAGCGTTATGTATCAAGTTTTATTTTCTCTTGAGGCTAGGTTTCTGGCCTTGTCACTTCTGTCAGCTCTTACGACACCCTCAGGGTGGTATGGGGTGGTGAAACTGTGTATTCTAAATACGTCACCACACAGATTGTTTCGTTTGTTTTTTACTAAATATTTGTTGTTTAAGAACTCATTGAATATTGTGCGTTCACGGTAATTTCAGAAAAAATTCAAAGACTGTAGAAATTTGAATAGACTGTAGAAATAGAAACCCTGTGCCAACCCGTCTGGCCAGCGTGGCACAGTAGGCTTATTACCTTCCATGTATCTGGAGGAGGCATGACTCAACAGTGGGCCATCTATGTTCTGAGTAGTAACTACTATGAGTACTTGATAAAAATATTATTATCTAATACTAGGGGCGTGCCCCAGCTTCGCATGGGTGTTTAAAAAAAATAAAAGTATTCTTAGCTATTTCCTTTAATAATTCTGTATTAATTTAATACTGCCTCGTCTAGTGGTTAGATGTGCCGCCTTTGGATCAACGGGTCCCGGGTTCGATTCCCGGGTCGGGCAAGTGTCTTTGTCTAAACCAGAGGCACTGGCTCGGAGTCATAAAGGCCTAGCTCATAAAGGTGCAAGAAAGCATTCTTGCACCTATATGAGCTTGGAGGGTTGTATTGATGAGTTTGATGATTATAACTCTGTAACTACATACGTCTTACACCCGCGAATCAAATGTTCATCATCATGCAACCTAGCACTGTCCTGCAAATTGCCAAAAACGAAAGAAAATTTGAATTTCGCGGGCTACCCTGGAGCATCCACCTTAACGATTTTAAGCCGATTTCCTCTCTATAATATTAGTGTAGAAGTGTAGATAACCAACAATATAGCCTACTCTATCATAATTCGGTCAAACTCTAACCAAAGTTGCACATATGCGCCATTTTAACTTTAGCAGACTACTACCGCTTAGTAGCTGCAATCATTTACTATTCATGCTCAAAATCGATTTACTCCAATGAACTGACTATTCATGATGATGCAGTTCATGCACGCCGCGCGTATATTTGCCGTCATCAAAGTACATTTTCAAAATTAGCATTCACGTTACGCTCCATGTGGTGACGGATTTAGAATTGTGTCACCACCCCATTCCATCCTGAGGGTGTCGTAAGAGCCGTCAAAAAGAAATGACAAGGCTGAAAACCTAACCGCAATAGAAGGAAAACTTGATGCGATATCTGTGCCAACCCGTCTGGCCAGCGTGGCACAGTAGGCTAATTACCCTCCCTGTGTTGAGAGGAGGCCCGACTCAGCAGTGGGTCATTTATGGGCTGAGTAGTAGTATACGTTCGTCTATATAGTGACGGATTTAGAATTGTATTACCACCCCATTCTATCATCTAAGAGTCGACTCACGGATATAACAAAACTGATAACTTAGCCGGAAGAGATGGAAAATTGGATACGAAATCTTGAATCCTGTGTTAACCCCTTCATGTAATGGGTGGTGGGCCAACTTAGCATGGACTGCCTGTGTAGTGTTTGTATTATTCCTTTCTAGCTCTTCTCTGTAGAGCTACTTTCCAAACCTGGTAAGAATTCAAATTAACAATTTGATTAAATGAATTTTGATGTAAGACGCTGATTGATGCTGATGAAGCAGCCACTCTAACATACACTTAACTTCCTTCTACTTTTCAGCCGTTAAATAACCCACTGCTTAGTCGGGCCTCCTCCAACTACATGGAGGGTAATTTTTCTACTGTGCAACGCCAGACATTTCGTCTCAAGTTATCCCTATCTTGCGGCTACCTAGACATACATACATACATATCGGCTTTATCCTTTCCTTTTGTCAGCTCTTACGACACCCTCAGGATGAAATGGGGTGGTGACACTATTTATTGTAAATACGTCACCACACTGACAGTTAACTCTAGCCTCCTCTAAATACGGCATAGCACAAATTCTAATTCAAATAATTTATTTTTCATCCCCCCATCTCGGAAAGAGTATTTTTGCTCTTCGATATCTGAGTGCAAAAGCCGTTTTTATTCGCTAGAGAATAAAGTATTTTTGCTCTTCGATATCTGAGTGCAAAAGCCGTTTTTATTCGCTAGAGAATAAAGTAAAGATTATTCTGTAATACTTACCTGTCATAATGTTGTAATTAATACCTAAACTGAAATAAAAGTGTACCTATCTTGTGATTGTAAACGTTTTTTTTTTGCATTTAGTCATTTCCTCGCTGAGGTGGAATGAAAAGTTACGTGTTGCACTCGAGTGCAAAGATTTTTCACCTCGTGCTCTTTTGATTCCCTCGCTAACGTTCAGGATTCTAATTTTGAATCACTCGCTGCGCTCGTGATTCAATTTTAGAATCCTTCGCTTGCTCGGTCATCAAAATTGAACACGCGGTTAAAAAGCAACTTTGCACTCTTGTATAACAAATAACTATTGTTTGTGTCACGATGGACACTTACAAAAAGTCAACACTTTATTCATAATCATATTATACAATAAAAAAGGTCTACTGTCTACCAACAGCTCTACAACTGGCAAGAAACTCAGAGGGCTTTTCTTTTTTTTCTTCATTGCGGTTCTATTTCTCATGTACAATAACATAAATAAATAAAATAAAATACTGTTTACATAATCAGCAATGCGGTAATACGCTTTTTTGTAAAGTTATGTCTTGACCGTCTTTTTGAAGGTCGTTTTGAACGTATACATTGACTCCTTAAACACACACATGATATCCTTAAAGATATACCTTGGGCGCATGATACACGAGTATCGCAATTTGTCTAGATTTAACCGTACGATGGATGCTGTTGCATTAATCTAAATTATTCGTACAGGGGATGCGTTACCTGTGATTTATACTACTTGCCATACAACGTTACGATAATATTATATTATACTCAAAATCAAAATCAAACTGTTTTTTATTCCAATAAATTCTTGCGAATGCTTTCAAATAGTCAAAAAAAAAGTATTAAATTTAAGAGAAATATAAAAAACCTAATCATCTAGTTTTTACCACCGGTTCGGAACGCCATTCCACAGAGAAGAGCCGACAAGAAACTCAGTGGTTGCTCTTTTAAATAAAAGGATTACAATGATGGTGGTACAAACAAGTCTTACAGATTTGTGAAAGCAATAACACGCATAATCATGTAGCCTATTAAAAATTTAAAATAAAAAACAGTGAAATTACACACAAATTACATGGTGCGTGCTGAAACTGCACTCACATACTGTTTACAAACTTCACTAATAAAATGGCTGAAAGATCAGAGCTAGACCATAACACAGCCGACGTTACTCCCATGCGTCACTATCTGATAGATAATCATTAACTTGATAGTACGCTTTTTTAATTAGACGGGACTTAATGTAACCTTTAAATTTCTCGAACGACCAATCCAAGACAGTTTCCGGTAATTTATTGAATTATTGACTACTATAGGTAATGCATAATTATGATATTATAGTTATTATTTAAGTATTTTAATGTTTTATTCAATGGAAACAAGACCGGAAGATGACAATTTGACCTTCTGAAGGTAAACAATAAAAAAAAACAATTAATTTTTTTTTCCTCGTAAACCTAATATGAGTCCGTAGAAAACCACCCAGTCTATTTAATAGGCAATTTTCGGACAATAGGCTCAAAGTCTTTCTTCGGCGTTGACCTCGAATACCTGCGCCACTGAAGCAGGGAAAGTAATTAAATTTTTATTACCTTCTCCATACCGAAAGGGTATTTTATTGCTTTAATGAAATACCAGAATTTTCCGGGTACCGTAACCTCAACACGGACACAACATTAAAAACCTGAGATGGAAATACTATTAGAGTATGATGGTGTTCCGTTAGGTGGAATTAGAATACATGATATCACCGACTTATACTATCCTGTGGGTCTCATAAGAGGCGACAGAAAAAAATGACAAGGTCGAAAATCTAGCTACAGGAGTACTTGATAAAAAAAACGTATTTCCAACCCGTCTGGCCAGCATGGCACAGTAGGCTAATAAATATATATCCTTGGACATTTCACACAACGCCATCTCGTCGCAAGCTAAGCAACTTAATGCTTATGTTAGGGTAACGAGATGGATGATAAACTACATATATACATTTTTTTTTTGTAAATACATACATATTATAGATAGAAAACACCCAGACCCGGAACAAATACTTGTAGGTCGTACAAAAATTTCTTCCGTGCGGGAATCGAACCCGCGACATGCTGCGCAGACTGTGGATGGACTGGAGGAGGCCCGACTCAGCAGTGGCTCATCTATGGGCTTAGTACTAGTATGGGCTTAGTAGTGGCGCCAATATTTCATAATAACTATATGATCTCTTTTTCAACCAGAACATAAAAGAATCTAGATCGCAACGGGGTACCGACGATAACTCCGCTTTACAGCAAATCCTACCATGAAAATCGTAAAACCGTTTCAAAGGAACAGTGTTCTGAGTAAAAATCTTGAGGAAGCAAGCAAGAAGAGTATCCGACTAAATGCTATTACAAGCCCTGTTAAAATAAGCCTTAACTCTGCAAAGTTTAGTTATCTGTAATCTGCTATGTTTCTTGGATTTGATCTATCTTACCTTATCGAAGGGTTTGGTTCCATGATAGTCGCAAATACACTTCTACCCTGTGGTATCTTTTGTGTTACACCTGCCTTATAGCTCTCCTACTTATGTACCTCATCATCAAGAACACTCACATTAGTTTTACGATGTTTTAAAACCGTTGGAACTTGCTCTGAGTCTGGGTGTAGTTTGTGTTAACAACTAGTGCAGGGGTTTCGTTTAAAAAAATAAAAGGATGCTGTTGTTTGAGTGGCCCCCTGTCTATGATGGATTCGATCTATCTATCTACGCTTATTTCTATAGTTCTGACATTTTCAACGGATATCAAAAGGAAGCGTATGTCGAACTACATCGTGTTAAATCGCTTTGGAAACTCTTTCTTTGATAAAATGGCACGTTTCCAGATAGGTTCTATCAAAAAAATATAATGCCATTTTTAAGTTAGCCATTCAAAAGATCCAGAGCAAGATAAGACGTACCAGGCATAACTCTGCTTTACGGCAAATCCCACCATGGAAATCGGAAAACCCTTCCCGAAACAATTCCGGGCGTTCAGAATTAAACACTTGGAAAGAAAGCGAAGCGTGTAATGTCGCCTTAATGCGAGTTCCGAAGTTAAGCGAAGACGTTTACACTAAACGTGTTTAGAATTAAACTGCGTATGAGAATGGCCAGTTGGGTATAAGAGCTGTTGTTCCTATATACAGGATGTCCCAAAAAAAGAGTGTTTTTTAATTTTAAATGTTTGGCTTTACCCCAATCTATACTCTATACTAATAAATAAAATTGGAGTGTCTGTTTGTAATAATAAAATAACCACTTTTTACTAAATGCGTAAGTTTGTATACACAGTACAAAGACCAAAACAACATTTTTTTTTTGTCTGTCTGTTTGTTCCGGCTAATCTCTGGAACGACTGGACCGATTTTGACGGGACTTTCACTGATAGGTAGCTGATGATATAAGGGGTAACTTAGGCCTTTTTTTTAATAGGTTTGCCCCGCGGGCCGCTAGTATTTTCATAATTTTGGTCAAATTTACGAAGCTGATTATTTTATGCATATTAATTATTATTAATAAAAAAATATAAAAAGTCTTATAGTTTAATAAAAATTGAAATTAGGTGTTTTATGTCGAAAATTCAGAAAATAAAACATAACTCGAAAACTATGAAAAATCGCAGAACATACATGGGGGTGATTCGGGTACCTCAAGGGGTGCTCTATCTATGGACTTCCGCTTGACACTATTTTTGGGACACCTTGTATTTGAGGGCAATCTTTTAATACGTTGAGGAAAATCGTACCCCTTTTCACGAAGGTTACTTAAACGGAGACGTATGATTGCTGGCAAACTTAACGTTTATAAGGAAAAGGATTACTTACTTACTTCTCAGCCAATACATTACCCACTACTTAGTCAGGATTCCTCGAACTACATGGAGGGAAATTGGCTTACTGTACCAAGCTTTCCAGACGAGTTGACACATGATTTAGTATCAAGTTATCCTTAGCTTCGTTTGCGACTAGGTTTTCAGCCTTGTCATTTCCTATTATGACACCCTTACATTTCCTCACATTTCCTCTTACGACACCCTTAGGATGAAATGGGGTGATGACACAGTGTATTCTAAATCCGTCACTACAAGGAGAAGAATAGCAGATACCTAATATTTTCATAAAATATGCCTTGAAAGTGAAAGAATGCACTATACATAATTTTCATCGTTAATATGGTGCTTGTTGTTTTGGAGGAGCTTTTGTCGTGCATGTATTATTGTAGAGTGTATTTAATATTAGTACTATACGTTTTTTTATTAGTACTATATGTTTTTCAAAAGTTTGTATTCTTATCTTATACATTGCTTAAAGCGAGATCTATGTACAATGTTTTGAATGTCATTTAGAATAGTCATTTTAAGCATAGTCATTTTTATTTTTTTAAAATGACTATAAGAATATGTTTATAATACATAAATGAACTAAATTTAAAAAAAATTAAAAAAAAAAAAAGAGTTACTGTAAAGACGTAGTAGCGCTCCTTGTACAAATTGTTGCATAATACTGTGTGTTCTGTCTGTTTCTCTCATGTAAAATAAAGAGTTTATCTATCTATCTAGTCTTTTACGTAGTACTATTTACTCAGCCCAAAGATGACCTGCTGTTTCTTATTTCCGGTGGGCGATTTATAGCCTGCGATCTTGACTTGTAAATAGTACATGTTACAGAAAAAATATATTAGCGCAATTATTATTTTAAAACATACACAGATAGGAACAATGTTATGCATTTACAGAATTGTGTTAAGATATATCACCAATATATGGGATGTCCATTAATCACGTGAGGTTCGAAATTTAAAATGCGTGGTGTCACCATCGCACTCCATTCTGAGGGTGTCGTAATAGCCGACAAAAGGAAATGACAAGGCCGATACCCTAGCCGTAAGACAAGGAAAACTTGATACGAAACTTGATTCTATTTCCTCTTACTGAAACCCAAACCATTCCACATATTAATCCGTCGGGTGCCACCAAAGCAATTTACATCAACGCCCTCCAAGTATGCACTACTATTTTATACCCGAAAAAAATTGCGGGATATTAAAACCGTTTCATATAACATGTATGAATCAAAAATATTGAAAACCAATCTCAAGAAATTATTCCACAATAAACTAGTCAAAGTGTAGGTTGTTGCAATATCAATGCCGTAGAATTTGTGGCAATGTTTCATTTGTTTTAATTTGTGAAAAAAAGATTCTACTAAATATTGGCGACCTAATAAGCATTTTAAATTACCCGATATTTTTTCTGGTCTCCAAAAAATAGCTGTGCATTTCTCAACTTAGAAACTCGAGATTTATAACGAAAAAATGTCCCAAATCGGCGGTTGGACCATAAAAACGGAGCATTTCCCCGCATAAACCTTAGCCGGTAATTCGTAAATCACTTGTTACCGCTCTGTATTTTCGTAAAGATCTTTACCGACCGGTATAATCCAGCACGTCGTCGTCTCGGAGTCGTTTGGTTTAACACGCCTCATACGTGTTCCGAATTAATATCGACCTAGAAATCAGTCGAGCACAAAACTGTCTGGCGTGAAAGGGAATGAATAAGTTTAGAAGTAGGTACTTGCCTGGGATCTCAGTATTGATTACTGCTGGCTGACTTTGCCTGTCGATTCGCCTATACCTATTTTGCAATCGCAAAGACTAATCGAACACACGGAAGGCTGGCGCATACTTCGGTCAGCGAATAAGCCTCGCCATACAGCTGGGCAATGTCGCCAGCATTTTGGGCACCCTCCCCAAGGGAAGCAGTCTGGATGAAGTATTTTATGTTTAATTTTATTTTCCAATAATAAGTATTTATATTTTTAAGTTTTAGGTTTAGTTTGTTCCTAGTCTTTAGTGTTTTTAAGTATTTTAATGGTATTCATATTAGTTTTTTTGTTTGTATATTAAATAAAGTTAATCTTAGCCTATTTCTCCAAAACTTTCTCTAATTAATTTGGTAACTAGGGTTTGGCCTAGGGGTTGGATGTGCCACCTTTGGATCACGGGGTCCCGGGTTCGATTCCGGGGCCGGGCAAGTGTCTTTGTGTAAACCATAGGCATTTGCTCTGAGTCTGGGTGCCATTTGCGTTCGTGAATTTCAAGTTTGTAAACTGCCCCCGCGACACAAGTTGAACAAAGGCAGGAGTTAAGTTAAAAAACAAAACAAAACAATCTATAGGTACCCATACTACGATGACGGATTTAGAAAACATAGTGTCACCACCCATCCTGAGGGTGTTGTATGAGTCGCAAATGGATGATTATCCAACCAGACGAGGTTGTATGTCTGGCGGGGGTTGCGGCTAATAACTGTCGTCGGGGATTTGTTAATCGTGTGAATTGTTCTGTAAACTTCGCTTTCGTGAGATAGGACTTTTTGGTAATTCTCGCCTTTTTAGCCGATATCTAGCTCCAAACCGATATTTTTTTGGGTCTGTGTGGTGATGTGCATTAATGGAACATTAATGACATGAAATTGATTTCATCTGAGCTTTAAATTATCATAAAATAAACACGCACTTAAAATAGCTCTTAATTTCCACTTAACTTTTCAGGATTTATCTTAAGTTCTATATTAATCCTAAGTAGCCTTTTTAGTTGTTAAACTAATGCGATATGCAGAATAATCCAGTCTTTAAATACTAAAACGAAGCACCTAAATAATTCACTGCTCGTAACGTTCTAATCCTAGATTTAATGGCCGCTGAACCAGAGATAACAAACATTTTACACCCAGATCTGTTATGGTCTAAAACGTTAACTGCTGCAGTAAAATTATCTGTGACTATATTATTTTATTCAAAATATTGGTAAAATTGGTTTTGTGTTAATATTATACATTTTCAGCATATTGTGTTATTTATTAAAATCAAATTGATTGAAAGGCAAGTATTTTAATTTAATTTTATTTATATTAACGTATTATTTTTATATATGTATGTATGTATTTTAATATTAATATGTATGTTTTTAAGTATAAGTTTTCCGACTCTTAATGTATTTTTAATTATTAAATTGTAGTCAACATTAATAGTTACAGAATTCTGGAAATAATATCCATGTAGATTATATTTAAAAAAATTACTCATTTAATTATTCGTTTCCTAAGAGACCCTATTCTCTAATGACTCCAAAAGTACAGAACATTAAGAAATTTGTAGCCAATTTTAAAGTTTAGGCTACCAGGTTATCGTGTGACAGTATGAATTCGACTAATAAATAAGGGCAAATTTGAGGTGTGTTGCTAATAGGAATTAATAATGAATTAATTGTCCGTGTGCAGACAGGTTTAGAATACACTGTGTCACCATTCCAACCTGAGAGTATAGTAAGAGCCGACAGAAGGAAACAAGGCAAGTATTGCCCAAAAGGATAATTTTTAAAATAAATCCACACAGAATTTAAATGTTGACATAATAATTATAGTTACCATGATATTTTGTTCTAGTTGCATAAAGTACCAACAGTTTACTAGCCCTTCCTAGGTAGCCACTGCGATATTAAAATCGCCATTTTTTAAATTTGCTTTTTAAAATTCATAGCTTGTTAGGAGAAAAAATGTCGACGTAATGCAAGTGTTTAAAAGGGTTTTTTTAAATGAAGATACGCAATAAACTTTCTCCTTGTTTCATCATAACATAACATTGTAGAAAAGTTGTTCGATTTTTTCGAAGGACATGGAATTTTTGTAATTTTGGTGTTCACGTTTTCTGTAGTTATACTGCTTAAGGAGGTGACTATAGAAATATGGGCACAACATCCAGTTGCAAGAGAAGACCTTGTTATGAAACTCTACTTCAGCCATTCTGACCAGCACAGTGTTTATTGCTTTCACTAATCTGTCAGATACCTGAACCGGTGGTAAAAACGAAATGATTAATTATTTTAAAATTTATCTTTTTGAATTTTAAGTTATATGTTATATATTTTTTTGTATTTGATTCGCAAGGATTTATTCGAAAAAATAACATTTTGATTTTGATTCTACGTAGCACGATTGCGTAAAATATAAAAATAAATTAAAAAAAGTATTTACACAATTTATTAGATTTTGTATAAAGTTTTCCTTCTCTTGTGGTTTGTGGCTCGTAATCTATCATACTAGCTGCGCCCCGGGGTTTTACCTGCGTGGTGATTGAAGCTACTTATGGAGCCGAGCGGTCGGAAAACCTTCTGCGGGAGGCACCACTGATGGGTGCTGACTCTGATTGTAATGTATATTATGTAATATTGTTATGATAATAAAGAACTTTTGAAATGAAATGAAATGACTGACCGCACGCTAACGCTGTGAGTGAATTCATAGGAAAGGCATTACTTGTAATCTGTTACAAAAATATATATTTCTAGAATAAGTACACTATCGCATTGGGGGGAAAACCCTGTATTGATAGATGTGAGATGGATGAAATAAATAAATAATTATTTTTTTCGTCCGATTTTTTTCTACCTACTTGACACATATTGTTATATTTGGACTATTCACACCATAACTGTAAATTGTAGCCTATGTAATATTCTGATGTTTATATGCTATATTATTGATTCATTAAAAGCCATGAAGTAGTTTTTACGTGAAAGAGTAACAAACATCCATCCATACTTACAAACATTCGCGTTTATAATATTAATAGGATTCACACCAACTCATCAAACTCAAACTAAAAAGGAACTTTATTTACGTACGTTTGTTTCATCACAAAACTCTTATAAATCGTCATATTTATAAATACCATTATCATCTTACGGCTCCTGTCCCACACTAGGTGGTAGTCTCCACACACCCATCAGTCGTCATACCTACATTCACACCTTTCACACACAACTCCTCACTCCTACAATCCCTCCATCTCCCCTGATCGCTCACAATCCCTGCGTTCACTCACATTCATGCCGAAACTACCACTGGTTCCGAAGGCTACTCTACAGAGAAGAGCCGGCAAGAAACTCTGTAGCTTCTTTTTTTTTAAATTGATCAACTTTACAAAAAACCCTAAACAGCATCATCATCGTTTCAGCATAATAGAGCCACAGCTGAATGGGGTTCTCTCCACATTCATCGAGGGAATATAAGGCTACTGTTTGTTGTAGACACAGCGTAGACAGACTGTTATATCGCAGCTCACGAACTGATGAACCGATACTAATAACATTGTATAATTTTCAAGAAGATTTTGTTAACCTAAGCTTGTTTTGCCAATAATGTTTAATTTTTCTAGTTGTCGTAATACAACACAGGCACAAGATCCTTTGTAAGATCTCTTAGAATGGAACTGGTTACCGACACGATACATTACATGGCTGATGTTTGGCCCTTTGCAACTATTGCGCGCGTTTGCTCTCACAAACTGTCTTATCACGGCCTTGTTGGTACCTAAAAATGGCGATCTAAAAAGAGCAACTACAGAGTTTCTTGCCGGCTCTTCTCTGTAGAACTGCATTCCGAACCGGTGGTAGATGGTAAATTTTAAATTTTAAATTAAATATTATTTTGTGGTTTGACTTGTCAAAAGAGCTCTAATGAGCCAACTTGATTAAATGAGTTTTGAATTTGAATTTGAACAATTATTTTCTATAAAGTATTATATTATTTTGTGAACGCAGTGACAATTTCCACTCGACGTAACTGAGAAGCAAAAGTCAATACAAGCCGTTTTTAAAAAGAAATTCATTCTTAACGTTGAGCTCCGATGTCGCTACTCTCAGTAGTTCTTAGAGGTCACTGTACACTGGGAAGGAAATAGCGAGAGGCACCCAGTATCTAATATATTGCTACCTCAAAAGAGAACTTTGTCATCAAAATTGAATCTCGACGGTTCAATAAGAGAGTCAAAATGGCTACCAATTGGATTTCGGCTTCTTAAGTGCCCACTCACCAAATTCTTTGCGGACACATTTTATGTTTAAAGTAAGAAATACCTGAGATGTTTTAAAATTATTATATCTTTCCTCCTGACGTCACTCGTGAGAAATTCAAAGCTAATATTTTTATATCACTATCACTACATAGTATAAAACAAAGTCGCTGTCGTCTGTCCGTCCCTATGTATGCTTAAATATTTAAAACTACGCAACGGATTTTGAAGTGGTTTTTTAATATAAATAAATAAATATCCTTGGACATTTCACACAACGCCATCTCGTCCCAAGTTAAGCAACTTAATGCTTGTGTTATGGTAACGAGATGGATGATAAACTACTTATATACATTTTTTTTTTTTTTTGTAAATACATACATATTATAGATAGAAATGACACCCAGACTCCGAGTCAGTGCCTCTGGTTTAGATAAAGACACTTGCCCGACCCCGGAATCGAACCCGGAACCCGTTGATCCAAAGGCAGCACATCTAACCACTAGACCAACGAGGCAGTCGAAATATAGTGATTCAAGAGGAAGGTTTATATTATGTATAATTAGTGCATAATTGCACGCGTGCGAAGCCGGGGCGGGTTGCTAGTTTTTTAATAAGCGGAGCCCCTGCCCTAGTACATGTAATTCACGAACACAAATTACACCCACACTCAGTGCAAGTTCCTCTGGTTTAGTCAAAGACACTTGCCCGACCCCGAAATCGAACGCGGGACCCGTTGATCCAAAGCCCCCACGATGAAGGTTAAACCTAATGCAGTTTGTTTTTCCAGTTAGGTATATTCCTTTCGTCTTATCACTACATAGTATAAAAGAAAGTCGCTGTCGTCTGTCCGTCCCTATGTATGCTTAAATCTTTAAAACTACGCAACGGATTTTAAAGCGGTTTTTTTTTAATAGTTAGAGTGATTCAAGAGACAGGTTTATATGTATAATACATGCATAATTGCACGCGTGCGAAGCCGGGGCGGGTCGCTAGTGTACCATAAACACATTAACCATTGCATGAGAAGCCATGGATGGTATGTAGTGGAAATAAAAGCTTCAGCTCTCCAATACGTTTAGGGCAACCTCAATATTGTTTGTTTATATAGCGCATATTTAGTACGGCTGACCGCGCCCGGCTGATCAAAGCTTGCCTAATCGCTCGTGAGCCTCGGTCAGTGCTCATGGGATATTTCACCATTATGATAAATAAAAATGATTTTATGCTATTTGCTTGGACAGCCTGATCATCTATGCAAATAAATAAAATTGGAGTGTCTGTTTGTAATATTAAAATAAACGCTTTTTAATATGTGCGTTGGGATGCATGTACTCGTATAGACGGTATGGGGAGATGGGGTACATTGATACATGGGGCACATAGATAAAGTCGATATTTTATCGAAATCAAAACGCGTTAGACGAGTCGGACCGCCACAAATTAGAAGGTACACGCACACTAGCGCGGAGCAACGTTCACCCGACGACTAGCGGCTGGCACGTATAAAACTGTTTATAATGTTCGCAACAAAATTGTCGTAGGTTTCTTTCGGATGTGATTCTTCTTATTTATTTTGTGTTATTTGTGTTATATTATGACATTTGGTAAGTATATTATCTGTCATTACATTATATGGACTTAATTTTTTCGCTTATTATTTGCTCTATTTTTTATAAAATATTTATCTCGATTATAGTTGGCAGGGGCACATTGATGCAAGAGCTCTCGGGGCAATATTGCTACGCATCAATGTAAGCTAATTTACTTCATAAAAATTAGAAATGACTGAATAGGCCAAATAAATGATGATTATGTCTTATTGCTTAAGTATAAAATTAATAATTACTGATTATCTCTTTTTATCTTATTGTTTAAATAATTTTCAAGGCTTAGTTTATTGTTTGGATTTACTTGTTCTATTTTTATATAAATACAAAAAAATATATATATTTCAATTAAGTAGTACTTAAGTGCACATAATTTACCAAAAAGTAAAAAATAATAAGTAATTAATGAATAAATAAACTAGTTTAATTTATAGCAATATTTCTATGAATCAAAGTGCCCCACATTCGGGGCACATTGATACAAATTTATTTTTTTAGTAAATGGGCTATAATACATTTTGTGAATATATCTAACGGTTAATTTGTACTTAACAAGATAGCTGAATATATAGTGAATAAATTATAATTATTAAATTGGATGTTACTGTCAATAGATCGTATATTATTGGGTCTAAGTAAAAATCGTATCAAGGCGCCCCAACTCCCCCTACATAAACGAAAACAACATGTCCAATAACCAAAATAAATAGCAAATGTGCATATAAAATGACATCAAAATCAGTCGAGCCGAGGAGTTCAACAAAAAACTTGACACGTGAATTTTATATATTTTATTTTATATATGTATATAGGTATATTAGATAATCCAAAAATCTTATCTGAAAATCACCTTTCGAACCGTATCATGGAAATCATTTTGATTTGGCAAGAAGATATCTAAATTTGATGACTATATATAGATCATTATAGAGGCGACACATTCTTGCAATGGGATTATATCTTAAAATTCGTCATGTTTAAAAATATCATTATCTTTTGGACCTTGTCCTAGGTGGTACACTCAATACAGAGTACTCCGTACATTGAGCGATCGACTGCTGCGCAGCATGTCGCGGGTTCGATTCCCACGCGGATAAATATTTGTACGACCTACAAGTATTTGTTCCGGGTCTGGGTGAGTCCTATAATATGTATGTATTTACAAAACATGTATATAAGTAGTTTATCATCCATCTCGTTACCATAACACAAGCATTATGTTGCTTAGCTTGGGACGAGATGGCGTTGTGTGAAATGTCCAAGGATATTTATTTATTATTTATCTACATTCACGGCTTTCATATGCATGGTCTCATTCACACAATGCATCCATCTCTTTAACCACAACTCTGACGTCCACATTCATACTGAAATTTTCACCGTTTTATACTGCTCTACACAGAAAAGCCGGAAAAAATATGTTGTTGATTTTTTTTTGCTCATTTTGTTGTTATTTTTTTTAATGATCTGTTTTGTTTACAAAATACTGTACAGCGTAGTGAGAGTAAGTTCGCTAGATGAGGAAAACACGCGACGTGTATACGTAATAACAAGTAAGCCAACGTAACAGGTCCAATCAAATCACAAGAACGAACTAATTTATTAGTTCTAGAGTTTTCCCTACATTCACGACTTTCACACAAGCATAAGTGCTAGTTAGATTACTACATATTAAGGTGGATGCTCCGAGGTAGCCCGCGAAATTCAAATTTTCTTACGTTTTTTGCAATTTGCAGGGCAGTGCTAGGTTGTATGACTCATCAATACAACCCTCCAAGCTCATAAAGGTGCAAGAATGACTTTGACGTTGAAAAAGTTTTTCTTGCACCTTTATGAGCTTGGAGGGTTGTATTAATGATTTTGATGATTATAATTCTATAACTACATGCGTCTTACAGCTGCGAATAACATTTTAATCAACATACAACCTAGCAATGACCTGCAAATTGCAAAAAACGTAAGAAAATTTGAATTTCGCCCTTAATGGTGTATTCCTAACAAGGGTAGAGCGGGACTAGGGTTGCCAACTTTTTTTGGCAGATTAAGTACATTTGTTAGTAGAGGTAAGAAAAACGTAAATAGTATAAAAAAAATTTAAGTACAATTAATTTTCCTTATTTCTTTTGAGGTTAGGTCGCGTTCAGCGTGCTTATGTGATGCGACGCTAGCGAGTGGCGACATCGATTCAGCATCAATCGATACATTTATTTTAACGAAAATATACTTACGAGTAAACTTTTCAAAATCCCAAAGTAATCAAATCATGTGAAATAAAGTCCTTTCGTGTACTTTATTGTTCTCATCTTACTAATATTATAAACGTGAAAGTTTGTAAGTATGGATGGATGGATGGATGGATGGATAGATAGATGGATGGATGGATGTTTGTTACTCTTTCACGTAAAAAGTACTGAATGGATTTTAATGAAACTTTACAATAATATAGCTTATACACCAGAATAACACATAGGCTACAAGTTATAAAGATATTATGTGAATTATAACAATATAAACAAGTCGAATTCAAAATTACTAATTGTCAAATTTTCGGCCATATTAAACTATAGACAACATAACGTTTCGCTGTCAGTTGCGTTTTGTTAAAGTAGGTTCTATACGGACGGGATAAAAATCTCAGGTATCCTGTGTCCAACTTTCATTTTGTTTTAAATATTTATAATGCGGAACAAAGTTCGCCGAGTCAGCTAGTAAAGTATAAAGTACAATTATCTGAAATAACGTACAATATCTACTTTATTCTAATGTACGGGCGGTAACCCTAATCGTGACATAAAAATGCTGACATAGGATAAGATGGAAGTTCTATACTCATTAACGCCAAAACAGATTTAAATTTAGCCAATTTAGCCTCTTTACATATACTGAGTGACCGACATCGTTGACCTAGTCAGCCCTCGTTACAAAAATATTTCGAACAAGTTTCGTGCCAACTCAGGAGCGAGCCGACAAGACTAGTTAAAAGTTGTAACAACTGATTTTTTATAAAAAAAAAAATTACGACGGCAATGAAAACTTCTAAGTTGTATAATTACAATTTCTAAAGCCGTTAATCTTAAGCCTTGTGGTATCTTTTCCCATTCATCTTATACATCTCCATCTTTATACCCCTGACAAATAAAGAGGGCTGTTTTGTTTTATTTAGTTTTTTTTTCTTCTATATCGGTTCAGCCTTACTTAAGGAAATATGGTACATGTATGTTACAGAGGCGTGGTCGCTCACTATGGGCTCCATTTTCTACAAAACTACATTCCACGAAAGCTCAGTGTCACCCAAAGGAGATAGCTATGCTCGGAGGTTCCCTGCGAGAGATCCTCGACTGTCTACCACTAGCGCAAAACTGAAAGATCTGGTTCAACGGAAATTTTCTGTCTATGTTCATCATGGATCATCATGGATAGAGGTGCCATGATTGGAGGATAACTCAGAGTTGAGTCGGGTCTCCACCAGTTACATGGGGGGTAATTAGCCTACTGTGCCACACTGAGCAAATGGGTCGACACAGGCTTTCGTATCATTTTGTTTTCCTTTGTTTTCAACCTTGTTATTTCCTTCTGTCGATTCTTATGACACCCTCATGATTGAATGGGGTGGTGACACGATGTATTCTTAATCCGTCACCACGCAGATGATTTACTAATGTATACCTAGATGAACACTCACAAAGTTAAAGCTATCGTTTCCAGAGTTTCCAGCGACGGGGATTATTTTTCCTTAGGAGAGTAAACTGACGGGATCTCTTCCAGAACTCATCAAACTTGTGATTTGTTCGCGATAGTACTTCACAGATAGGGACTTGGGAAAAAGAAATAGTTATAAAGTTTTATATTTCGCTAGCTGCTGCACGCGAGTACCGCCTGCGTGCGCGGTGGATGGGTTTTTAATTATACATTTCTTTATGACCCCGCAAACGTTGTTTTGCCTTATGAATATCGTTGTATGTGTTTTAGAATGCTGTATCATAAAAAAGGAAAACAAAAAATGTTGTCTATGAAATTTAGGGGTTACCCTTTATTTGGGGGGATGAAAAATAGATGTTGTCCGATTTGCAGATCTACCAAATGAGAATATAAAATTTCATCAAAATCGGTCGAGTCATTTCGGAGGAGTTTAATAACAACCGTGACACAAGAATTTTATATATTAGATGCTAAGCTAGAAATATTAATGTCTGCATTAATTGGATGATGGAGAGGAACTAAGACACTCAAGTCAGGACCTGCTCCTGGACTGAACCTCGCATTCACATTACCATTTAATTAGATGCTGCTTCTATCAAACTAGAGCCTAACTTACTAATATTTTACTTTGCTTTTTATTGTCTTTAGGAAACATTTTCTTTCTTTCCAATTAAAGAAGCTTAGTAAACAAACAATGAAAACATGCCATTAATTAGCCCACTTAGTTTAACAGACAGATAACCCTTGGATTAATCAAGAGTCCGACCCTGTCATTCGCAACTGATTGCAAACAATAAATGGGGCGGCAACTGATTTTGGAGTTTGCCGACATCTGATAGGCTGTAATTTTTTCCTCTTTAGAAAATTACTGTATTTTTACTTACCGTGTTCTTAAAGGACGTAGCACACTCATCAACTCGGAAAGGGATCGGCACCGTATCAGTATCGTATCGTTCAGTATTTTTTGTATGAAACTCCCAACTGCAAAGCACACTAATCGGATTCGTAACGTAAACGCCTCGCCTCGGGAGAAGCTCACGAACGCCGCCGCGCCGTACGGCCGGTGGTCAACCAGCGGTCCCCACGCTTACAGCTCGTCGGTTACGCGCTTACGCCTCTGGGCCGCGCCGCCCGCCCACCGCGGTAGCTGGACGTCACCTAGCCGTAGTCGAGACGACGTATCGGAGCAGCTGGTCCGCTTTGGTTACGTTCTTACGTTAGGTTGACGCCTGTTTGACGGCGAGGCGAAACGCTATACGGTGTCGATCCCTGTCCGAGTTAATATGTCTGCTACGTCCGTAAGCCAGCACTAAACTCGTCATTTCAAATACTTCAAAATTACTTTGGATCGATTGCAGGGTCAGGCAAGTGTCTTTGTGTCAGAGGCATTTGCTCTGAGCTCTAGCCAGACGGAGATTCGTTTCAAGGTGTTCATCTCTTGAGGCTAGGTTTTCAGCCTTGTCAGTTCATACGACACCCTCGGCATGGTATGGTGACACTAGGTATTTTAAGCCCGTCACGAATAACGGTTCAATATCTAAGTTTAATATAATATTATGTCATTAGTGTCCATGTGATGATGGTTTTAGACTCAATGTCATCAACCCTCACTCTCATGAGGGTGACGCAAGTGGCACACCACGTAGCCACAAGAGAAGGAGAAGGAGTAGTGTGTAATTAATGGTCGGAAATAATGCAATAAAGAAATCTTTAAAAATAAAAAAGTAAATGCAATACAGGTTATACGGTATGCATTGGTGTCATCTTCTTAACTCCATATTATATTCGTTGTTCCAGATGAAATGGCGACTGACTGGCGGAATGGGCATCCAACTGGCAGCAGCGGTTTTCTGCATGCTGCCACTCTTTACATCGTCTACAGGAGATATACGTAAGTGCTTCACAGTACTATACGAACAGTGGTCGCCCAGTGGTTGAAATTCTACATCATTTTATTTAAATTATAGTTCTACTAGCAGCCGCGTGGCGAGCCACGCGTTGAGTGGCTAAGGTTTTGTTAAATTACATTTAATATACATTAATTTAACTTTTAACATAGCGCCATCTATTGAATACTTACTAAATCCAATCAACATATAACGCCATCTGTTAGAATTGTTTGGTAGCTTCAAACGATTCTAACACAATATGACTTAAAAATTGTGACTGTCGAATAATAGACAAATAATTTGTATTATAATAATATTACGACTGTAAGTTGAGATGTAAGTTATTCTATCTTTCGAGTTGGATCAAATTTGATTAAAATCGGTAGGTAATAGTAATTTAGGAGTCCATCGCGGACAATCTTATTATTATTATAGTTCTATTCAACATTAGACAAAATAGTATGCATGTGTGTGTGTGTGTGTGTGTGTGTCAAATACATGGAGGTGTGTAATGGTTTTTTTATTGATATAAAGTATTTTGAATGCATAATTTATAAAAATATATAGCCTTTTGCCCTCCTTCTCTATAAAAACTGTAAGTGTGAGAAAATTCATACACCGCCGTCCGAGGAGAAAACCTAAAACCTAGAACCTGCAAGAGACGAAAAGCCAACCCGTGTTGCAAGCGTGGCACGTTCGCCTAATTTCTCTCCAGAAATCTGAGGAGGCCCGACTCAGTCGTGGGTCATTTATGGGTTGACGAAGATGATGATGATGAATGAAATGTCTAGATGTGCTTCCAGGACACCACGGTACATCTCGAGCTAGAAGCTGGCGAGGTGGTGTGCAGCCATCTCCGGAATCTGCTGCCAACAACACTGTCAGCAATATCACAGCGCAGCTTGGTGGTACTGCTTATTTGCACTGCTTGGTCGGGCATTTGAGCGAGAGAGGCGTAAGTATTAAACCACAATTTGTAGACCATGTTATGATATATAAAGAGCTAATCCAACAACACCCAAATACTCTGGCTCGGCCACTAATGGAGAATCACAACAAAGCGCGACGATTAAAGCGTAAAATACCTCAAGATCTAATCCAATCACAGTAAATTAAACTACTGTATAAACAATGAGAATGTGACACAGGTCCCATGCTGAGAGAGCCAGCGATAGCACCAACCAACATACTTCTGAATGTCATCTTCTGAACACAAAAAAGAAAAAACATAAAAAAAGTTATGATAAATTTTATTTAGACGGCCACTGTGCTCCGAGGTTGTTTTACGAAATGGAAAAGGATAAAAATCTATATAGTAAAATTTATATTACATTACATTACGATACATCTTTCTTTTTCAACGTGGTTTTGAATTATAAAAATATATGATGAAGAATTTAGAATACACAATGTCACCAACCCATAGGTGCCATCTTGAGGGTGTCGTAAGAGGCGACTAAAACAAGGCAGATCACATAGCCGCAAGAGAAAGAAAACTTGATGCAAACCCTGTGCCAACCCGTCTTGCCAGCGTGGCACAGTAGGCAAATTTCCCTCCATGAATTTTGAGTAGGCCCGACTCAGTAGTGGGTTATTTAGGGGCTGAAACGACGAACAGGTCGGAACTCGTCTCCTTTCTGGTCAACGTGATACAGTGGGACAATTTCCCTGCATCCTGTTTGTGATGCAACGGGTAATTTTTCAGTTGAACGCCTTTCGGAATTAAAGAAAACGGGTTATATATAAAAATACTTATCTACTACCACTACTCATAAATGACCCACTGCGAAATCATCTTACGACACCCTCAGGATGGAATGCGGTGGTGATACTTTGTATTCTAAGCCCGTCACCACACGGATACATAAATATATCACCCCAATGAGTTTCTTCCGCCAGATCTTCTCGGTAGATGCTGCGGTAGATAAAAAAAATCTTTCTATTGTAAGGAAATTAAATTCTCATTAATATAACCTCATTCTTCCTTCATTAAGATAACCTCTAAGTGGTATCCATCATTCCAAATTATTCAAAATAAGATTGATTACAGAATGTAATCAATTATTAGGGACTACATTTTAAGTCTTATTAAGTAATTATAAATTAATAATAAACTTCTGCATCGAAACCAAAACAAACAACAATTAAGGAACAGTTGACGTTTTTCGTATCTGCTTAGCACATAGTAAAAAATATATTGCCTCTTTTTTATACATCAAAATACCTTTATTTTAGGCAGAAGGCAGGGGATATAGTATACCAAAACAAATATAGTATACGAGAATACTATTCTCGTATACTATATTTGCAGCAGAGCGTAGTTTCTTTGCTTCAGCCCTAAATGACCCACTACTGAGTCGGACCTCTTCCCATCACAAGGAGGGTAATTAACCAATTGTACCACACTGGCCAGATGGGTTGGCACAGGATTTCGTATCAAGTTTTTCTTCTCTTGCGGCTAGGTTATCAGCCTTAACATTTTCTTCTGTCGGCTCTTACGAAACCTTCGGAATGGAATGGGATGGTGACACCATGTATTCTTAATCCGTCACCACACGGATTTGAAATAGCAAAACATTAAAAAATCTCAGCAAAGTGGCCCGGGCACATTGTTAACCAAAGAGGTTTAACAATTTGACTTCGGTTTCGGAAGTCTGATCTACAGAGAAGAATCAACAAGACAGTAAATTAATTGATATTCAAAAATCTGGTTAGAAATAAAAATCTATTCTTAGATGTCCACGAACCGCAGTGTCTGCTTGCTGTAAGGAACGTTTGCGGAGTTGTATAATGCCGGCTGTACACAGTCGTCGTGACACCCCGAGACAGACCAAGAGCGAGTGTGTACATGGTACTCTCGTCTTGTCTCGTTCTCTCGCGTCTCGCCTCGTTTATCCTCGGTCGCTTGTCGGTTTTTGCGACCGAGTCAAAGAAGTCATATGATCTTCATTCTTCAGCCCTAATGAAAAATGAGTGTGTACAGGGATGCTCTCGTCGAGGGCCAGACTCGGCGAGTGTGAACAGCCGCCTATAAAGAACATATTTCTTGAAGCCTATTTAAAAAACAAAGTGCTCATGAGAGGTTCGGTATTCGGTTCTAATTAATAGATCTTCAAATTAAGTGCGTCATTAATCTTATTAGGTAATTAATACACTTAACAAGGCCTGTTACTGCATTCGATAGCCTGCGAGAGCTAAACGGGGCTTGAGAAAGTACTCTACCGATATAATGACCAGAGTACATCATCATCGTCATTTCAGCCACAAGAAGTTCACTGCTGGATATTTTTTATCAGTGGCTTGAATGCCTTTGACCCTAGGTGCTTGATGGAAAGCAACGCCAGGGTCTAAGATGGAGCAGGCAATTCAAGGCATTCTCTCACATACATACGATGAAACACTACTTGGCTTAGACTTAGATGTGAGGGTGGTAGCTAGCCGGGCGGACTATTAGATCCTACCACCAAGCGTGCTGGGTTTAATTGACTTTTACAACACGCGGTATTTCCCAGCTTGCGGTGGGGAAGTTTTATATTCTGCCCCGTCTCCACACGGGGGTACAATGTGCCCCAGGTTTGGTATCAGTGCTTCATGTGAGGGTCGGGGGTTATGTGGGAGTCCACAAAATTACTCGACTACTCATTAAAACCCCAGAAGTATTGGCTCACCTGTCACTTTTGGGACGGCACAGGTTCGCGTCTATGTGGGGGTGGATTAAGAATTCCACAAGCCACAAGAGAAGGAAAACTTGATATGAAACCCTGTGGCAGCCCGTAGGCTAATTTCCCTCCATGAATCTGGAGGAGGCCCGACGAAGTAATGGGTCATTTATGGGCTGAAATGAAGATGGTGATGATGAACAAGACTTTGACTTAGGATGAACAATACTTTGAGGATAAAGGTTATCTGATTTTAACTTTATTATCCAGCAAATAAGGTTGATGCCATAGAACTCGTTTCCACATTTCATAATACCTTTTTACTGAACAAAACTATCTAGCAGCGATAAGACATAGGAAGGAAAGTCTTAATATGTATTTGCCACTAGGATTAGCGTAACGATACTCAAATTTGTGCTCTACGCCCAGGGCGTAAGCATGAGAATCGCGAAGCAAATTTAACGTCTCAATTTTAATTCATAATTTCTTGCGGGACTTTAGAAAAGGATTTAACATGATTCTCACGTTTTGCAGCAAGTCTCCTGGATCAGGAAACGTGACTGGCATATCCTGAGCTCCGGGAAGTTCACCTACACTAACGATGAGAGGTTCCAGGTAAGATGGTCGTTAGTACCAGCCTTATGACTTGCATTCGCTTTATAACGTACATACTGAGTGCATGAGAACGAACGAAGATAAATGAGATCTATATGAATTCACGCATGCATTCTTTTGAATAAGCGGAAGTAGGTTACCTGACGTACATACTAAATGCATGAGAGCGGACGTAGATAAATGAGAGCTATCTCCGTGTGGTACCGGATTTAGAATACACTATGTTACCACCCCACTCCATCCTGAGGGTGCCGTAAGAGCGGACAAAAGGAAATTACAAGGCAGATCACCTAGCCGCAAGAGAAGGAAAACTTGATACAAACCCTGTGCCAACCCGTCTGGCCATGGAACCCTCCATGTAACTGGAGGTTGCCTGACCCGGCAGTGGGTCATGTATGGGCTGTGTAGTAGTAGATAAAAAACACCAGTAAATAGGTTCAATTGAAATAAATGATTTGAGTTTGAGTTTGATATAAAAATATATGCCTGATGCTGTTTAAAAGGTGGATGTAGGTTATCTGACGGTTAGTTGTAATCCCATTCCACTATCCCTGACTTGGTGTTCGGACGACCTTCTAAAGATCGCTGGGAGTTGGTGTCTGATGCGGTCTGCACAAGATCGTACGTTAAGGAGATTATCGCTCATAAACCTTCGAGGCCATGATTTTATGCCAATCATTCAACTGTTATAACTTTGTCATTGATGAATAAAAAACGGAGACCACGTGGTATTAAACAAAAAGTTGCGAGGGTGCTAAATACGGGGTGTTAACATACTCGTATTAACACCGTATCTATAGCGCAAAAATCACAAAAAAAAAAATGGGAAAACCGGCCTTTGGATCAACGGGTCCCGGGTTCGATTCCGGGGTCGGGCAAGTGTCTTTGTCTAAACCAGAGGCACTGGCTCGGAGTTTATAATATTATTTGTATCTATAATATGTATGTATTTACAAAAAAAAATGTATATAAGTAGTTTATCATCCATCTCGTTACCATAACACAAGCATTAAGTTGCTTAGCTTGGGACGAGATGGCGTTGTGTGAAATGTCCAAGGATATTTATTTATTATTTATATAAATGTTGAAAACTCATTAACTATAGTCTCCTCAAATGTGGGGCTTATCAATAAAAGCCTAACTTACTTCTTATATAACAGCTAACTGCCAGTAAAAGTCTCGTCAAAATCGGTCAACATACAAACAAAAATAGTAAAAAATTGTTTTGGTATATGTATTTACATCCAAATGCACTTCGTAAAAAGCGGTTATTTCAATATTAGAAACAGACGCTTACTTTTTTTTTTTTGTTTATAGAAACGCTTTCGTTCGCTCAGTCTATACCTCGCATTCGTATGCGTACGTTGTATACAGCTGGTGAATCTAACTTTGAATTCACGCCGTTGTGAGAGCTTTTCTGAAAACCATGCAGGTGGTATCTTGTCGCCAAGATATCAAGAAATCCAGTCCATTCCATTGTAGACCATACTCACTTTTGAAGAAGGTTGGAAGTTCTAAGTTGGTACATTAATTATCGGCCATGTCATTTCCTTTTGTCAGCTCTTACGTACATCATCTTGAGGGTGTTGAGTTTGAGTAGAATATAAGATCACTACATTGCATAAAACAAGAACAAAAAGAGCGAGGCAATGTCGCCAGCATTTTGGGCATCATCCCTAAGGGAAGCAGACTATATAAAGTATTTTATATTTAATTTTATTATCCAACAATAAGTATCTCTATTTTTAAGTTTTAGGTGTAGTTTGTTCCTAGTCTTTAGTGTTTTAAGTATTTTAATGTTATTCATTTTTGTTTTTCTGTTTGTATAATAAATATCTTCATCACTACATAGTTTAAAACAAAGTCGTTGTCGTCTGTACGTCCCTAAATATGCTTAAATCTTTAAAACTACGCAACGGATTTTGAAGCGGGTTTTTTTAATAGATAGAGTGATTCAAGAGGATGGTTTTTAAGTATAATACATCATGCATAATATTGTAGAGAAACACTGATTAATTTAGAGGTTCATATTGGCACCCGTGCGAAGCCGGGGCGGGTCGCTATTTATAGTATAAATTATAACACAAAAAAATAACAGAAATGTATTTCACAATTGGCTGTCATATCGTATTAGGTATTAACCCATGCGACGCGGATCATATTACTCGCACGTATTAAACAGTAAAATGTATCCAAATTCAGCTGACCATCCCATTAACGCCTGTCCAGCTAACGAATTTGTGATCCGATGACCGCAACCCACCGTCGGCCTAATTTGGACGCTAATGTGTCTGGAATTACGGGTAATTTAGCCGACACGTGGCTTAGGGTTATTGTGAAGCCTATGTTGTCGTTTTAAACTATTGCGACAGTATGCGACTGTGGAGGTCATACATAAATTACGTCACATGTTAATGGGGAGGGGGGGGGGGGTATCACCGAAGTGTGGCGTGACAAGACGTCACATGTTAAATATAAAATACTTATGTATTGTGTCGTCACATCAGGAGGGGGTTTATAAACCTGTGACAAGGACGGGAGGAGGGGTTCTAATGCCCTTAAATTCGTGTGTCATAATTTATGGATGGCCGCCTGTACTGAAATTTTCGTAGAATCTATTTTACATTTATAGCTATACCCTGTGCGCGTTGCTAGGTCACTAACTAAAATAAATTTGAATCAAAAACATTACACAAACTCTATTTTTTTTGTTTAGATACTTTCGTGGGCTCATGCACTACACTTTGCTGAAGATCATCACATGATCAAATGCATAGTTTACGATTTTTTAAAGGACATATAGACAAACATTCATTTCTATATATAGAAGATGCGCTACTTCGCCCCCGTGGTATTTAACAATGTGGAAACTAAATACTCAGTAACTAAAAGCTCCGAAATAGCGAGGTTCTCAATAAAAGCTTAAGGTGCTCCTTGTATCATCAAAGTCCCGTCGAAATAGGTCCAGCCATTTCAGAGATTAGCCTAAACAAACAGACATACCGTGTGGTGACGGATTTAGAATAAATAGTGTCACCACCCCATTCTATCCTGAGGGTGTCGTAAGAGCTCAACAAGCATCTGACAAGGCCGATAACCTAGCTGCAAGAGAAAGAAAACTTGATGCGAAACCCTGTGCCAACCCGCCCGGCCAGCGTGGCACAGTAAGCCAATTACCCTCCAAGTGACTGGAGGAGGCTTAACTCAGCAGTGGATCATCTATGGACTGAGTAGTAAACAGACAGACAGACAAAAATAGTAAAGAAAATGTGTTGGTATATGTACCGTGTATACATCCAAATACATTAGGAAAAAGCGGTTTCTTTTTTATATTACACTAGTGGCCCGCCCCGGCTTCGCCCGTGCAAAGCGGGGGTGTGTTATACATATAAACCTTCCTCGTGAACCACTCTATCTAATAAAGAAAACCGCTTTAAAATCCGTTGCGTAGTTTTAAAGATTTAAGCATACATAGGGACGGACAGAAAACATCGACTTTGTTTTATACTATGTAGTGATGATAGTGAAACAGAAACTGCAATTTTATTTATTTTAGTAGATTTTACTGGCGACTTGCGCCGGTTTCGCGCGGATTATGGAGAATATAATATAATCATACGCACAGCAAACACTTAGTCCCTTTTTGACGAAAATTGTGCGGACGGAAAAGTATGAAATTGCCCACATTTTCAAGATTACAAGCCTGTTTCTAACCTAAATCATTAAAATATAAACATCAGTATATTATATTGATGGTTTTAATCTAAGGAACTAATGTCAAAGCCGTGGATGGCATGTTTCAAATCATATAATCGATATTTCAATACATAATTAAAGTGGATCGATGAAAACGACGATATAATCTATCGGCATTGAATTTTTTATTCCATGTTGAAATATTGACCTATTAATTGAGTACTGGCAAACAAGACTTTAAAAAATACTCAATTAAAGCTCTCTAAAATATATAACGCTGAATAAAAACTCATTTCTACATATCGATTTAAAATGATAATTAATCATCACGGATCCCACATTATTATTATACTACCTGCGCACTGCGGTTGCACCTGCGTTGTAATGGAAAATTGTGCTATTGATGAAAGAAAGTATTTTACATATTTATTTGTCCGATTTTTTTCCTACTTACTTGTCACCTATCACACTCTTAAATTTTGGATAATTCACACCATAACTTTACAAATTAGCCTATATGTTATTCTGATGTGTAAGCCATAGTATTGTAAAGTTTCATCAAAATCCATTCAGTATTTTTTGCGTGAAAGAGTAACAATCATACATCCAAACATTCTTACTAACTTTTGCACCTAAAATATTAGTAGCTTTTAAAAATGAACTTTACAAATTTAAAAACAGAATTACGGTTATCAAAATAGATATAGACTTACATATATTTTTCCGTCACAGCCTCGTTGGTCTAGGGGTTACATGTGCCGCCTTTGGATCAACGGGTCCCGGGTTCGATTCCGGGGTCGGGCAAGTCTCTATATCCTAAGACAGAGGTACTTGCTCTGAGTCTGGGTGTAATTTGTGTTCGTGAATTTCATGTTTGTAAATTCAAATTCATGGCATGTTCATGTTATAGGTAGGTACGCTGTGCAGAGGTCTCGTTTCTATAAAAGAAAAATGATATAAAAAACAAACCGAAATAATCTCCAGTAATGTTTTTCTTATTATAGAAACTTTTTTTTTAAAACGTTACTCCTGCAGGTAGGTTATAACCTGTATCACTGGGGTAGTTTACAAACATGAAATTCACGAACACATTTGACACCCAGACTCAGAGCAAGTGCCTCTGGCTTACACAAAGACACTTGCCCAGCTCCAAAATCGAACCCGGGATCCCGTAAGTTTAAGTTATCTAAAACGGTAGGTCTTATTAAATCTATGTGGTATCTTTTCCAGGTCCTCCATGGCGAAGGTTCTGAAGACTGGACTCTCCAGATCAAGTTTGTCCAGAAGAGGGACAACGGAACCTATGAATGTCAGGTATTTAAACGGTTCTTCTTCTCAGCCAATAAATTACTGCTGGGTCGGGCCTCCCCTACAATATGGAGGGCAATTACCTACTGTGCCATTCTGGCCAGACGGAGTAGGCACAACTGCAGCAGCAGTTGGCACAGGGTTTAGTATCAGTTTTCCTTCTCTTGCCAAAATTGTAACAATAATTATTGCTTTCATATTCGTGTGGTGACGGATTTAAAATACACAGTGTCACCACCCCATTCCATCCTGAGGATGTTGTAAGAGCCGAAAAAGGAAATGACAAGGCCGATAACCTAGCCGCAAGAGAAACAAAACTTAATACGAAACCCTGTACCAACCCGCCTGAGGGAACAAGGAGGTCCGGAGGTCAAAGATACGGTCACCCATCCAAACGCCGACTGAGACAGATGCGCCTGCGTAGCCTGCAAATCAATTCCCAAATCGCTTATTTAATTTTAAGGAATAACAATATGACTACATTCAATAACCTATAACCCGAATTAAAACTGTTCTATCCGATAACGCTCACAAAATAACCGTTAGTACGGTTATTTAGGATAGCAGTTATTGTTACTAGTAATATCGCGGGATTGTTACAATAGCCATTTCGCGAGTAACGGGTTGGATAAATTAAATTTAGTTACCTACTACGAGGTACTGGATGATAATTCTGGGGCTAATGCTTATGAAGCTTAATTGAGAGAATTTCTTGATTTTGAATATTTTGTCTTAGCGCTCCGTTCAAAAACTGATTAACGAACTCTTATAAATTCGTGGAAAATTCTAACCAAAATATCATCTCAGCTATAGATGACTCTTGGCTGAGGCTTTCAATTAATGGGGGGGGGGGATTACACTCGCGCTGGCGGGTTGACACAGGGTTTGTATCAAGTTTTTCTTCTCTTGAGACTCGGTTGTCTGCCTTTTGCATTTCTGTTGTCGTCTCTTACGCCATCTACAGGACATAATGAGATGAGTTGGTAGAATAATCAGAGCTTTAAACTTTAAATTGTATATATAAGTTTTATATTATTGTATATATATATATAAATTTATATATACAATACATGTATATATATTGTATATATAAATTTCTTTAAACCGAAGTTTGTAGCGTTACTCTACTAAATTCAAAAGTTCAAATGTCAAAAGCGTATCGCGTATCTACCTACCGAACCGACACTATAATATGAGTAAAACTGTCAAATTAGATAAATCAACAGCAGTTTGATTGTAGAGTCTTTAGAATAAGCAATTTTTGGGCCCAATACACATTTGCAAGCATTATTTTTCAAAAATTCGTTTGTGTAGGTACGTAGATAGAGTCAAAGGGTAAAGAGCAAACAAACCCTAAATACTCGTTTTGTTTGTACCCGCAAAGTATTCTTTTATTTTACGACCACTATCGTTATCCTGAGGCTCTATCTGGAATCTAGCAGAATTAAGACGATATCAAGTATAGTATATTTATTTAAATTAGGTAAAGGAAGAATCTATCACTGTGTTACGGTTAATAATATACTCTCTACAAAACAACAATACAGTTGCGATTCTTAAATTCCCAAAAAATCTGTTTTTAACTAATTCATTGAAGTTAATTTAATTATCTGTGACATTGTCCTACATTTTCATTATCCTTCACTCGTGACTTCCCATGATGGAAGCCATGACAATTAAATGAAGAAGAAGAAGAATTGAGTCTCATGTCATTATGATTGCGTAACTCGCATAATCATTTTTGTTATGTAAATACGGACGATATCATCTGCTTGCTATGTCTCTTGCTCGTAAGGAACATCTCACAGAGACATTTCCAGAATCACACATTAGAGTCTAATCATACTTTATTCTAAACTTGCTACTTCGTGGCCTCGCTCACGCAGATATATATATTTTGTTTTATATTGCTGTTTTGTGAATGATGATAAAATAAAATGTATACATTTTTATTTATTTATTAATTATCTAGCTGTGAAATTCCCGCCAAAATTAGTCTAGGCATTTTCGAGATTAACCGTCACTTACAGACAATATCCTAATATGATTTAACAATCAGACACTATCTGTACTATTATAAACATGATTTGAATGCATGTATGTTATTATAGTTCAGATATCTCTGTATGCTTTATTCTGTCATGAACGATCCTTGTTCTACGGAGTATCTCAAAAGGTATTTTCTAGTCTTGGGTGGCTCTCATTGCCTTCGTTAAATCTTCGTTTTGCCGACAATATACTCATTGAGATTCCTTCGCATCGTACTAATTTCTTAAATGATTCTTTCGCTGTCACGGCGATCAAGCTCTGGAATGCGCTCCGCTCCGCTTGATATTAGAAAAGCTCAACTTACATTTAAACGTAAATCATTTAATCGGGATCCTCATGGATACCCGGCCGTTGGGGACTGGCCGGGCTGTGTGGGACTTCGGGGCGTGTAGAGATGGTGAATTGCGCCCCGACCTACCCACTAAAACCGACGGCGATCCTCGACTGCCTAAACCAGGACCACGGGATTCACTTCCATTTCCTAACCTAATCTTGCAGCTAATCAGTTATTCTCCTCAAACACAAACCCTAGGATATAGTTTCATATCCGTGCCTGGTAACATTTCTGGAAGTTTAAGCATTTAGGTTATCGGTCGGTTTCACAAACAATCTCTACAATACGTGACGAGAATCGTCCTACAAGCAAATCGTCGTTTCAGCCCATGAAGGACCCACTACAGAGTCGGGCCTCCTCCAAATTCATGGAGGGAAATTAGCCTACTGTGCCACGCTGGCAAGACGAGTTGGCACAGGGTCTGTATCAAGTTTTCCTTCTCATGCGGCTAGGTGATCTGCCTCTTACGACACTCTCAGGATAGTGTGGGTTGGTGACATTGTGTATTCTAAATCCGTCACATCTGAGAGACGCTTAACCCAAATTGTGGTTAGGTTTACTACTACTACTACTATTCAATTCAGCGCATAGATGACCCGCGGGGTTAAGTCAGGCCTCCTCCAGTTACATGGCGGGTATCTAGTTTGTAGTATGCAGCAGAGCATAGTTTCGTTGCTTCAGCCCTTACTATTGAGCCGGGCCTCTTCCTACTACAGGGAGGGTAATTAGCCTACTGTGCAACACTGGCCAGATGGCTTGGCACAGGGTTTTCCTAGCAAGTTTTCCTTCTCTTGCGGCTTGCGACTGGTGGTAGATGGTAGACCATTTGTATTATATAGAATCATTATGAATATTGTGTTGACTTTTTTAAGTGTCCATCGTGACCCAAGCAAAATAAATGATTTGAATCTGAATAGGTTAACAGCCTTAACATTACCTTCTGTCGGCTCTCACGACACTTCCAGGATGGAATGGGGTGACAACATGTATTCTTAATCCGTCACGGACCTATAATCGTCGTCGTTTCAGCCCATAAATGACCCACTACTGGGTCGGGCTTCCTCCAAATTCTTGGAGGTTAAATAGCCTACTGTGCCACGCTGGCCTTTCTGTCTATGACCTCGTAGCTCATCCACTAGTGAACTGATTTCGATAAAACTCTATAAGCGCTACTTTAAGCGCAAAGGGATGACCATCCAGCAAGACGACGTGGTATGTCTGGCTAGGGGTCGCAGCACTTATCCACCGATAGTTGTAGTCGGGGAATTCTTAACTGTGCGAATTGCTCTTGAAACTTCGCTATCGCGGTGTAGGACTTTCTGGTACTTCTCGCGCTTTTTGGCAATATTTTTCGGTTCAGATGTTTCGGGCAAATTTGTGTAAAGTATGTAGCATGATGGTCGCTAAAAAACAAACCATGAACACACACACATACACACAACCGAACGTACAAAACCTCTTTCTTTTTGAAGTCAAATGCGTGTAACATATATCCAGAAGTGACGTCACGCAAACCGCACTGACATGAAGAGATGTGTTTCTCAACAGCGTAAATGGCAAAAGTAGTTCATAGGATACATTGTGTTGTACAAGCGTGTACAAAACAATCAGGGCGACACGTGAGTGGAATACTGTGTCAACTGTGTTCGTGACTGTACAAAATTTAGGAGACGTCGCGTCGCGCGTCTCTAAGTTTTTAGCCGACCGCAACAAAGAGGAAGTTCTCTATTTTCTATTACGAGGGTGAATCAAAAAGTTCTTAGAAGTGCATATATATGAAACCTTTTTGGATCAAGTTCGATATTCAAATTAAAGAGTGTCTATCACACTATATTTATGCAGACTGTCACTTGTTTTTGTCAGTTCGTTCGCATGTAATAAATTTTTTTGTGCAACGAGTTGCTAAAAAGTCAAAATTATGGATAAAAGTGAGTTACGTGCGGTGATAAAATATCTCAGTTTGAAAAAAATGTCTACGAAGGAAATTTTTTTGGACATTCAGCAGACATTTGGGGGTGATGCTGTACCCTATTCTACGGTTGCGTACTGGGTGGCTGAATTTAAAAGAGGTAGATCAAGCTGTAAAGATGACCCGCGTTCTGGGCGGCCTTCAACCTCCGTTACAGAAGAAAATGTCAAAAAGGTTGAGAATCTGGTTTTGGAAGACAGAAGAATGACTATAAAACATATAGCTGAGATCCTAAAGATATCTTTTGGTAGCGTTCAATCCATTTTAATTGATTCACTGGGGTTCAAAAAAGTGTCTGCAAGATGGGTGCCACGAATGTTAACTGACGAAAACAAAAAGCGACGTTTGGAAATTTCCAAGCGTAATCTCGAAATGTTCCAGCGTGATTCGGATAATTTTTGCCGTCGTCTTGTCACCATGGATGAAACGTGGGTCCACCATTTTGATCCTGAAACTAAAAGACAAAGCATGTCTTGGAAACGACCATCCTCTCCATCCATTAAGAAATTTCGAGTTGCTCCTTCCGCTGGCAAAGTTATGGCCTCTGTGTTCTGGGATAGTGAAGGAATCCTTTTTATTGATTACATGCCAAAAGGCCAGACGATAACTGGACCCTATTATGCAAATTTAATCCCGAAAGTGCGTGAAGCGATTAAAGAAAAACGTCGTGGAAAACTGTCGTTGGGCGTGTTGTTCCTTCAAGATAACGCTCCTGCCCATCGATCGGAAGTTGCGCTCAACGCAATCCGCTGTGCTGGCTTCAATCTCCTTGACCACCCACCATATTCTCCGGACTTAGCCCCAAGTGATTTTCACTTATTTCCAAAATTAAAAGAGGAAATTCGTGGAACAAAATTTCACGATAATGACGCGGTTATAGCTGCCGTAGAGGACTTTTTCGAGAGTCAAGAAAATAATTTTTTTTCACAAGGAATAAGGAAGTTAGAAACGCGTTATTCTAAATGCATTGCATTGGAGGGAGATTATGTAGAAAAATAAAATATTATTATTTAAATCTTTGCATTTTTTAATATTGATTCCAAGAATTTTTTGATTCACCCGAGTATATTACTAACTTTTATGTTCCCAGAGAATTCGGAAAGTTATTATTTTAATGATTCTAAAAATTTATATCCAGACGATCGTTTCACAATAATAGTCAACTATAAAAGTTCTTACAATTATTAAAAAAACTAGCGTCCCGTCCCGGCTTCGCTTCGCACGGCGGTATTGTAAATTTTTGTAACTTTTTTGGAAATACTGTATCGCCCATGTCCATCAAGACTAATGTAGGATTCTAATGGTGTTAAATTATTTCAAATCAGTCCATTAGTTTCAGAGTCTACTCAATGCAAACAAACATACAGTCAAATTTTTCCTCTTTAAAATATTAGTGTAGTTAATCTGTCGTCAAATTAAAGGAATGTCCTTGAATAGAATAGTATTGAATTGAAGTGTTTTTTTTATTGTATATACCAATTACGGTGTTCACAATCGTCAAGGGATACATCAATTTTATTACACTACTACCAGGTCGGAACGCGGCACCAACCGAGAAGACCTCGCGGATGAAACTCAACCCATATTTTTTTTTTAATCGCATAATATTACAATGACCATGTACTTATAACTAGTTAGTTTCGTTTGGTTCCAGAGGCTTGTCACATCTATATTGATTTCTTTATTTATAGCCATTCCAAGTGAGGAATTAGAGGCGTTTTTTTCGTAGAAGAGTCTCATGGTTATCCGACCGTTGTAGACTAGCCGGATTAAGTGGGACTTCGGGACGCGGAAAGATGGTGGTTAGCGCCCCCACCTACTCACTAATACCAACAACGTCTCGACTACCCGCTTCAGGGCCTTTTCTTTTACATCTTGTATGGAACAAATCTCTGGAGATGAAACTTTCAACGGCAAGCCAGCTTCTAATTTACGACATTAATAATAATTCAGCCTTCATAATTAATAGTTACTTAACCCTTATTATGACATAAACGAGTATAATACACAATAGTAGTTTAGTAACTAAATTATTATCAAATTTGTGTGACAAATTGGTAACTTCCTTGACGCAGTAATTACTCCCTCGAACCCCATAGAGCACTGCCTCCACCAATTCGATGGAGGCAAATGAGCTCTGTATGGTGACGATTTAGAATACACGGTGTCACCATATGAGGGTGTCTTATGAGCTGACAAGGGCGATAATCTAGTCGCCAGAGAAGGATACGAAACCCTGTGCCATCCCGACTGCCAGCGTGGCACAGTAGGCTTATTACCCTACATGTAAAGGGAGGTGGCCCGACTCAGCAGTGGATCATCTGTGGGCTGAGTACTAAAATTAGTGGTAAATTAGCTCATTGTATCAAGCGGATACAGTGTCGACGCTAAACGAAGATTTGCTTCTTTTGAGGGTAGTATTTTAAAACCTAGTAAAATGCTAAAAGAGAAGTAGGTTAATTTTACTTGTGTGTCGGTCTGTATAAGGAAATATGGCTCTGGTCCCGAATCTTGTTTAGTTTTTGCCATTTGTCCATGTACGGGAAAGCGAAGCGTGGGAAGACCCGGGAATAGGTGGACGAACGATCTTGTGTACCTAAAAAAGGCGATCTAAAAAGAGAAACTACAGAGTTTCTTGTCGGCTCTTCTCTGTAGAGCTGCATTCCGAACCGGTGATAGATGGTAAACAATCAATTTTCAATTATAAGTGGTAAATTTTAAATGTTATTTGACTTGTCATTCTTGTCATCATGACATTTTTTAATTAGAATTTGTGAAGATCGCTGGGTATGCGGTCTGCGTTGTAGAGATCTATGGGGGAGGCATATGTACAGCAGGGGACTTCTATGACTTTTAAAAAACATAACCTAGTCTATTGACTCCTCCAGTCATTTCAATTTCAATCTTAAATTTTAAAAATTTTATTATATTTTGTTGTATGACTTGTCAAGAGCTCTAATGACCCACTTGATTAAATAAGTTTTGATTTTGATTTACCGATCTACAGAACAAAACCAAGCTGTACTTATTTCATAAATCACAGATGATATTTAAATGACGCAAAAGTTCATCTAATCAAAATGCTGTTCTAAATTTGATTGGCCAAAACCCCGAGGCTTCACACTAAAAAAATACCAGCGGCAATCCAATTTGGCGCCATAATTTTTTAAAACGCCGACGACACAGTCCCCGCTTTTAATTTGATCGTTAATTAAAATTTTCTCCCTGGCTGTGCAGTGGATTACGTTGCTTTATATAGACAAGTGCGAATAAATTTAATTTAGATTGAATAAACGGACGCAGATATTCATAATCTGTGTTGTTTAACAATTTTCCGCACCTGTTTCTGATTGAAGTAATACATTTCGGATTATAACACTTCGCGTGGGTCGAAGCCACTGTCATGCCTGACTGCCTCGTTGGTCTAGGGGTTACATGTGCCGCCTTTGGATCAACGGGTCCAGGGTTCGGGCAAGTGTCTTTGTCTAATCCAGAGGCACTTGCTCTGAGTGTGAGTGTCATTTGTGTTCGTGAATTACACGTTTGTAAGCTGCCCCCGCGATACATGTTCTAGCTAGTGCAACGGAAATTTCGCTATCGCGGTGTAGGACTTATTGGTAATTCTCGCATTAGTAGGCAATATTTCTTGATGTTGATCGGTCAGATTTTTCGGATAAATTGTGTAAAGTATGTTCATAGCATGCTGGTCGCTACAGCTCTTTAGCACGGTTTACAAAAGGGGGTGAGAGACGGGATATAGTGGGGTTTTTTTTCTCGCGTCCACTTGCGAAGTCTGGAAGTGGAAGTGATCTTATTTATTTTTTTCATATATTTCAGGTTTCAACCCGTACTGGAATCATCTCCCACTATGTGCGCCTCCAAATCGTGGTACCAGAAGCGTTCATTCTGGGCTCCGGAGAGCATCATGTAGACCTCGGCAGCGTCATACATCTTATATGCATTGTGGAAAAGGTATTTGCATTTGAACTTGTACTGCTTTCTATCGATAGAAATAAATCAAAGTTGATTGTCTATTTGTCATAAAATAACAACTTTTTACAAGTCAAGTGCATTGGGATGCAAACACGGTGGGTACATAAACCAAAACATCATTTTTTACAATTATTGTCTGCCTGTTAATGACTGTCCTAATTTTGACGGGACTTTCACTGGCAGATATTGTGCATAGAATTTAGAATACCAAATCTCTCCAACCCACATTATCCTGAGTGTATCGTAAGAGGCGACAAAGGAACGCTAGAGGCAGATCACCTAGCCGCAAGAGAAGGAAACTAGATACAAACCCTTTTTATTTCGCTGGGGAAATTCTTTATGCATACCACCGCCCCCCGGGGGAGGGGGTCAGTGATTATGTGGGACTCCCGGGACAGAAAACCCCAGCGGTATACCCTCACACGCTTGGGGCGCCAACGGTTCGCGTAAGCGCAGTCCACGTTGACGCCCTGACGTGGTGCCCGCTACGCGGGCAAGCGACTATCAGAGAGGGCGTCCCGGTACACTGGTACGCCCTCAGCCATTAAGGCTTTCGTCGGTGGTGATTCCCCCGAACCACCACCGGCCTCTGCCCCCTTCTGCGACACAACGGCCCCGCAGAAGGAGACAAGTCAGCCCTCGACTAGATACAAACCCTGTGTGTTGACACAGGGTTTGTCAGAGTCTTGACAGAGTGGCACAGTAGGCTTATTTCTCTCCATGACTTTGGACACATGTCACACCGTCTTGTCAGAGTGGCACAGTAGGCTTATTTCTCTCCATGACTTTGGACACATGTCACACCGTCTTGTCAGAGTGGCACAGTAGGCTTATTTCTCTCCATGACTTTGGACACATGTCACACCGGGCTGACGTGTCTCCTTCTGCGGGGCCGTGCGACACAACGGCCCCGCAGAAGGAGACACGTCAGCCCTCGACTAGATACAAACCCTGTGTGTTGACACACCCTGTGTGTTGACACAGGGTTTGTCAGAGTCTTGTCAGAGTGGCACAGTAGACTTATTTCACTCCATGACTTTGGACACATGTCACACCGTCTTGTCAGAGTGGCACAGTAGGCTTATTTCTCTCCATGACTTTGGACACATGTCACACCGTCTTGCGTCTTGAGGAGGCCCGGCTCATTAGTGGGTCATTTCTTGGCTAAAATTATGAATTTGATTTATGTCTATTGATGTTTGATAATTCTACACAGTCAACGTTCAACACATAAATCACATTCCAGAGTCCAACTCCACCACAATACGTGTTCTGGTACCACAACGACCGTATGATAAACTATGACGCGACACGGGGAGGTATTACGGTGGAAACCGAACCTGGAGCCCGGACTCAATCCCGTCTCACAGTCCGGGGAGCTACCCTGAAGGACTCCGGGAACTACACCTGTAGCGCCAGCAACACGGAACCAGCTAGCATACATGTCTTCGTGTCGGAAGGCAGTGAGTACCTTGGTCAACTAATAACCCTTGCAGGAACACGTCCCACAACCAGGGACACTGCAAAGTGTGAAACGTTGAGATTTAAATAAAAGAACACGATCGGGACCTTTAGGAAACCATTTTCGGCAATGTGCAATGATCGTGAAAACCTAAGACATCGTTAAACGAGTAATACTCCTTATCACTACATAGTATAAAACAAAGTCGCTGTCGTCTGTCCGTCCCTATGTATGCTTAAATCTTTTAAACTACGCAACGGATTTTGAAGCGGTTTTCTTTAATAGATAGAGTGATTCAAGAGGAAGGTTTATATATTTAGAGGTTCAGCATTGCACCCGTGCGAAGCTGGGGCGGGTCGCTAGTTAATAATATAAAGGAAACCTAAAGTTTCAGACATTATGCAGTATCCGTGGTCGTGGAACCACTGGTATGGTATGGTTTGAATAAACAATGCGATCAGAACCCCAAGACTTCTTTTGTTTTTCTGCTTTTGTTATACTTAAACTTTACGCGCTTTAAGCATCTACTGTAATTATTTGCGATTATTTGCAAAATTAACGTGCTTACACGAATTACACGCTGGAGCCCTTGTTTAAGGGTTGCTAGTACCACCTTTGGGTCGGAGGGTCCCGGCTTTGATTCCGGGGTCGGGCAAGTCTTTGTGTAAGACCTGATCTAAGATACTTGCTCTGGGTTTAGATGACATAATTTGTAATTCGTGAAGTAAATGGTTTTGAATTTTAATTATTCCAAGCACAAGAAAGATATAATTTAATTATGAATTTTTGCATGCTGAACAGCAAAATATGGCTGAACTTTGTCAACTATTTATTAAGACCACACTGTACCCGCACTGTACCCATATTTGCGAAATAAATATCTTGTATCTTGTATCTTGTTATATTTTTAAGAAAAACAATCGTACCTATGTTCCTCTGGAAGTTTCTAGTATCAACTTCTGTAAACTTTAAAGGCCGATTTCAGAGCCGCCATTTTGCGTGTTCCAGGCAACAAGATGGCGGCGATCCTCCGCAGGAACACGAGCGCAATCCACGGCATCACGTCCAGTGCCACTTGTTTGTTGCTCCTGGCATCTGTTATGGTACATTTTGGCCTGCGATGACGATGGCCGTAGGTCGAGACGTTGGTATATTATGGGGTTGGTAGTGTATGGAAAAATAGTCCTTATGGTAAAGAGATAATTTTAAAGTGAATATATTGCAAAGATAAATCGAATGCTATTCCGAAACTAAAGTCAATATACGTAATGTAACTTACAAGATGGAGTAGATACTGAAATAAGTAAATTGCTTGATAAAATAGATGGAAGTATGAAGTAGCGAACCTATGATACCTCTATCAACATGCCGCAGTGGTCTGAATATTCATCATCATCATTAAATGTAACGAGTTAATTAATGAATAAAAAATACCAGTTGTCGGCCATTTATTAATTTATAAATAGAGAACGTTTAAGGGCTTATTTCTTTGTTGTTGACTTTACTGACTGTTCTTTTAATTTAATTAGTTAATTTATAACCATAATAATCTACTCTTCCACTTTAAATAAGTTTCTATTGCTGTATGAGATCTGAGATCTATAAGTATCAAGATTTCGATAAGGACGTAGTAGATATTGTCAGATTTTCTTCTTGTCTATGATCAATTCCAAAAATACAATAATTCCAGTATAAAAATAAGATTAAAGCCTATGTATCACTACAAGCTAACGAATTTGAGCGTGACTAAACAAAAAATCTATACTTCATACCCACATACGTGTAAATTTTAACACCGGGTTTGTTTTCGATCGAAGCGACATTCTATTCATAAAGAAGGTTATATTGTACTACCAATTCCAATATGCATCTTTTGTACTATGCAGTTAGGATCGCGACCCACACGAGCGAAGCTAAGGGCAGCCACTAGTTTAAAAATAGAAGATTATTGGTAGATCGTCCAATCAAGTTAACGATATGGTTAAGTATCACTCTTTTTCCAAACACTACCATCAATAGTGAAAATATTTCATTTGATTCCGAAAATAATCTTAAAAATTGCATTGTATAATAACTACCTATAACTTACGATACTAGGTTTAAAAAGAAATGTAATGACGTAACTTAGTTACCTACTTATTTAAGTCTAGAATCTCCTAGAAGTTACATTGTACTATAGGAAAATATAATGTACAGTTTAAGTCATTTGAATGACTGCAATGTATCGTATCTAAATTGATAAGTGCTCAGAATTAAAAACTTATAGATTATAACGTTATTAAATAATTGTCGGATTATAACAGTATTTTATGGAAGTTAAATTAAAAATACTATTCAATATCAACATTAAATGTCTTATTAATCATTTATGAAGGGTGTTGAAGCAAGAAAGAACGGCGATTGAGAAAAATGGACGTAAAAAGGCTTCAAATTTGGGTGACGCTAAAGTTTAAACATAAATAGTTGACGTTTTGGATCTTTATGTGCTCTAGTCACTAAATTATTAAATAAATAAATAAATATAAATATCCTTGGACATTTCACACAACGCCATCTCGTCCCAAGCTAATGCTTGTGTTATGGTAACGAGATGGATGATAACGGAACAAATACTTGTAGGTTGTACAAATATTTCTTCCATGCGGGAATCGAACCCGCGATATGCTGCGCAGCAGTCGATCGTTATATTTGTCAACTTACTGCTACTACTACTCAGCCCATAGATGGCCCACTGCTGAGTCGGGCCTCCTCCAGTTACTTGGGCGGTAAGTACCGTCTGGCCACCGTAGTAGTCCTCGAACGTTACTAATTGCTTCGGCACCCCATATTAAAAAAAGATTTTGTTTAAAATCGATGTTTTCATATGTATCAAAAGTGAGTCAATTATCTAAATACGTATTTGAACGTAGCACTGCATACATAGGAATTCCAAAACCGATTCTAACTCAACCAACTATTCCAAAATGTTTGCTGAATAAATTATTGTCGTTCTTTCCAAACTAAATTATATCTAACTACTAACTACTACTAACTAAAAATATCTAAAATAAAATATGTATCTATCTATCTTACTTAAACTAAATACACTTCAGGTTTCCGCATCCATCATTTTCCGCTTTCGTCCAATTTGATGCATGTTCTGTTAAAACAAAAATCAAATTGGAGTATGGGAACTCCAGCTTGATTCATCTAATTTGAGTAAATAGCATACTATGTCGGCCATGTGGATTGCTATAGACTATCTGTCAATACTTGGATTCATACAGCATTATAACATAGCAAATTCCAACGAAAAGCTAGCGTGTGTCACTGTTATCTGTGACATTTTTAGGCGCAAAGATCCAGCCAAACGAGCTGGTATATCTGGACGCCTATTCCCCAATAACTTTAGTCGAGGCTGTCATAACCATGTGAATTGCTCTGTAAACATCGCTATCGCGATGTAGGACTTCTTCATAATGTTGATAGCTCAGATTTTTCGTGGAATTTATGTAGCATACTGGTCGCTACACGTAAAATTTAATTTTAATCCGGTTCCTGCCAGTTTTTCCTATATGTCTCGGTGAACTTGACTGAAATGGGAATATCTGTATTGCTTTTTGTTAATCTCTAACGGGGACGGGTCAAAATCTAAAACTCCCACGGCACGCTGGGAAATAACGTGTTGTAAAAGTCAACAAAACCCAGCATGCTTGGATCGAATGGTGTGCCCGGCTAGCTACCACCCTCAAATCTAAGTCCGGCGCCAAGCAGTTTTTCTGAGTTCCGTCGTGTGTATGTGAGAGCCGGTGCTCGACAGGGCATTTCCTGGAATTGCCTGCTCCATCTTAGACCCTGGCGTTGCTTTCCATCACGCAAGCCTAGGGTCAAAGATATTCAAGTCTCTGAAAAAAAGTCGATTTTTATAGTAATTTTAATTTACCATGTACTTAGTAATCGTCTATTCTGTAGTAATAAAATATCAGAATGATATGATGGAAAGAAAATTAAAATATTTAATTGTTTTTCAAAATGAAGACTTCAGCAACATTTCAGCTCTTAGACCCACTACTGAGTTAGGCGTCCAAAAATTCATGAAGGGCAAATAGCCTTATGTGCCCCGCTGGCAAAACTGGTTGGCACTTTGTATAAAGTGTTCCTTCTCTTGCGTCTAGTTGATCTGATGTGCCTCTTGCGTTTATTTAGTCGCCTTACGACACCCTCAAGATGGTACGGTCACCACACAGCAGAAAACAGACGAAAAGATAAAACTATTAATGTCGTTTTAAAAATTTAAATTTGTCATCAATTTACAAATCTATGGTAAAACCATAGTCACATAATTATAGTCATGTACATTACTATTGAGTATACTCGAATTCGAAGAATATAATCGTTTAATTAAAAAAGAATGTTATGTATCTGTGTAAATATGAAAAAATATAAATATAATAATTTAGCTATAGGTAGGTACCTACTATTAGTGATTTGTAAATAACTCATGAGTGTTAAAAGAATCGTTTCATGTAAATATTTCGGTGATCATGTATGCAATGTAGTAATAAATTTCCTTGAAACTCTGTTTTTTTTTTAATACTGCACATATTTTTTTTTATAAAAGATGGAGGCAATATGCCTGCAACACCAGAAGAGACGCAAGGAAGATGATGGCGTTATCCGGCTGCGATTATCTGTAACGTGTAGGTATTTACCCCAGCTCCGATTCAAGAGGGTCCGGTCCGTCCTCTTGCGAATAGGTTACCGGCCTTGTTCTTTTACGACGCCCTCAGGATCAGCAGTACGTAGTACTTAGTATACACCATTACGTTATGTCTATAGGGTTTTTGTTACACGCTGTAGACAAGGCTTTGGAACAAATCTTTTGCGAAAATGTGCAAAACTGTGACAGATGGGTAAGGGTTCAAAAACAACATGTACTCGTAGAAAGAAATTACGGTAGAAAATTACAAAAATATCAACAAATAAATATTTATTTCTACAAATACATCAACATTTACCACCTAACCATTTACCATCTAAAGTCTAGTTGGTAAGCAAATGAACACCATTTAAAAAATGAATACCATAGCCTATTATTTATCAGTGATAATGTACCATTCAAATGATGAAAGAATTTTTAAAATCGACCCAGTACTTTTAAAGCCAATTCGTTACAAACATAAACACAAATCTTTCCTCTTTTTAATATTAGTATAGATGAAAACTCTAACGCGCCTTACATTTCTCTGTACCTATATCTCACTGGCTCTTCTCCGAATATAAGTTGTGATTCCCTTATAAAAGTTTCGAAAATACATAGTGAAGCTAATACAATTGAGTAAATTATTATTTGATAGTAGCTGCCCGCCCGGCTTCACCCGGTTGTAAACAAGGTATCAAAAATTTTAAAAAAGTGGTTTACTTTTCTGAAAATATTCTGTTCATCAGATATAATGCAGTATTCTAAATGTGACAGATATTTTCAAAAGGGTCTCGTATTTTCAGAGGTAAGAAACAATCAAAGGTTTTCTCTACTTACTTACTATTAGTTTATAATTCAGATTCGTGCAAGTAGCTCTTTAGTGTGACTTAAACCTATTGCAAATTCCATACCAATAATCATCCAGTTGTTAAAAAGGCATTACAATATTACATATTGTTACAAATTTAAAAAACAAAATTTCTTGGACGTAATTCAAAAATAAGACCACTATACCTTTGTTGTTATCTTCATCTTGTAAATTATACATTTTTGTGTGCTTTGACTAAAACCAAAACTATTTTTAGGTAGTTCTACAAATGGTAACTTAGTGTAGTAGGAAACAAAGTTAAAATAAACGACCTAGTCTATGGTCTAAGCGTATTTAAATCTGTGTAAGTTACTATTACTTCTCAGCCCATAAATGACCCTCTGCTAAGTCAGCCCTCCTGCAACTACTGAGTGATAACTGTAAAAAAAAAAATATTTTTTATGAAGCGAACACGGCCGATATTAAAAACATGTTCCGTTTTCATTATGAAACTTCTATAAAAATACAGAGTTGATATGACAGAGGGGCATTAAATTACACTACGTATACTATATGTGATTAATATGAATTCGAAATGGTAAAAAAAAAATACACGTGATTTTCATGGGGGGTGGAGGGGTAGTCTTAAACCTCACCAGGTATCACCAAGAGGGAGGGAGTGGTTAAAAAATGTTAATAAACGATGCGTTAGGTATAAACATCTGTTAGGAAAGATATAAGATGTTCAAATGAGACAAAAAATTAAAAAATCATTTGCGGCTAAACTATTGCTCCACTTTAATTGATTTTTGGTACAGAGCCTGGAAATGATACCTAGTATAGGCAGTTAAAAAAATGCCCCTATGTCGTATCAACCCTGTATATCTACAGTGAAATGTAAGGTATTTAAAACTTAATGAAATGCATTTCCTTATATACATGATATACAATAAATAACTTATTTGTCATTATATTATGTCATAACAAATGGTCACATCTATCCCCTCCTACATTCACAAGCTTCTACCAACTTTACGGGGGAAATTATCCTATTGTGCAACTTTTGCTTCTACAAATACAGGACGTAATATAAACCCTATATTCATAACGAAAGGGTCGATAGCACTAATGATATACTACTCAGCACATAACTGACTCACTACTGAACGGGCCTCCTCCCATTATATGGAGGGTTAAATAACTTAGCGTGGTACAGCGCTGACTAGATGGATCAGCACATGGTTTTGTTTCAAGTATTCATTCTCTTGCGGGTAGGTTTTCGGCATTGCCATTTTTTTGTCGGCTCTTACGAAACCCTCAGGATGGAATGAGGTAGAAACACTATGTATTCTACATCCGTTACCACTCGGATAATGATATACGGTGTGTAGAATTATAGAAATAAGCTTTTTTTTTCTAAAAATGTTCATCATTACCTGTTGAAGTAAGTATTATTACTAGAGAAACATTGTAAAAAACCAAATCACTAAGCGTCTACTATAATGTTCTTGTTTGCTTTACTTTGTTTTTTTTATTAACAAAACCTCTGTATCGAGGGGGCAGTTTACAAGCATGTAATTCACGAACACAAATGACACTCAGACCAGAGAAAGTGCCTCTGGTTTAGACAAACACCCCACCCAGGAGCGAACCCGGGACCCGTTGATCCAAAGGCAGCACATCAAACCTCTAGACCAACGAGGCAAAATTTTTATAATTTCAACTCAGTATTGTATACTTCAACATTGAAAGCAAATTATACATTGAACTGTCGGTAATCTCTAAGGCCTCACTTCAGATGGCTATAGAGTTTATGTTACAACCTGTATATTTACGCGTGCCACCCCATATGACACCCTCAGTATCAAATAAGTTGGTGATAAAATATTCTAAGTCCGTCACCACACGAATACTTCAGTGGACCAATAAACCCTCACAATGTTTTTTTACAGTTAGGTCTAACAAAATTTTCCTATAAATTAACTATAAAATTACATCACTCATAAGCCTTTGTTGTCGTCAGAATTCTGGTCCTGCTGTTTGACAAGGTTCCAATAAAACCCTTTTTGTTTCTTCAGCTGATCGTGTGTACCCATCTGTAATTAAGAAAAATATACAGAATGATTTATAGTATACTACAAATCTTGAAGTTTGCTAAGAATCAGTAACATTATTGTCGGTGCGAGTTTTTAAACTAGGTTAATTTTTGGTTGCGCGTTTTAATCGCGAACAATGGAGCTAGTGGAATAAATAATAATACTATCCTTGGGACTAACTCCCACCAAACTCGAAGACTTGACAGACGTGATTGATCAAGTCGAAAAACACACAACGCGATGTCTTTATATAACTATATCATCACTTTAAATACGTCAATAATCACTAAACACTTTTTAATTCCCGAAGTTTCGAATTCTGTAGAAGAATGCTCTTTTTTTTAACAATTAATGGATAGATCATTTCCATGTGTAATAATCGTCAAACTAAGAAATAATTAAGTTTATAAATATAATTAACGTTTACTAAATCGCTGCATAAAAATGAAAGGGCCAAAAAACGAAATTAATCCTAAAATACTTCTATTTAAAAAATCAGGCCAAAATCGCCATTCTTATTCTATTAGCTAAGAGACTTTCGAAATCGGTCTATAAATCCTTATAAGGAAATAAAAAAAACTAAACGCATATTCAAATACATGATTCTTAGTCTTAGTTATAAAGCAGCGAGCTAAGTGCTGGTAGGATACCAACACGATGAATTGACGACCTGGTTTAGGTTACCAGAATCAGGTTGATGGAAATCCTTGAAAGAAGTCTGCTGGGCATGGTGACACCCACACCCATTAGTGTACTTCTTTTAAGAAATTACATTTTAGCTTTTGTACAAGTGCCAAGTATCCGAGGTATGTACCTACAATAAATCACGTTGTATAATTTACGGTTATCGTGAAATATACTTATATGTTACTGTGAATGTAAAAATCCGCATTACCTCAACGATCTTCCCCTTGTTTAAGACAACAATGATGTCAGCATTAATGACAGTGGACAGCCGATGAGCGATGACAATAACAGTCCTGCCCTTGGCTGCCGTTTCCAGGGCCGTCTGGACCACCTTCTCGCTAGCCGAATCCAAGGCACTGTAAAACATATTTTTTTATACTACTACTACTCAGTCTATAGACTAGGCTAGAAATTAAGTTGAGTAGCGAGTAATTTAGTAGCTAACGTGGATGACGATGTCCAAGCCCGTACAGGCGCGGCTTGGGCGAAGTGGTGCGAGGTACCAGGCGTTGTATGCGACCGCAAAATGCCTCCAAAGCTCAAGGGGCAGATATATAAATGCATCATACGGCCTCTCCTCCTATACGGCGGCGAATGTTGGCCGGCACTAAGCAGACACACCCAGGAGCTTCGCGTCACGAAGATGCTGAGGTGGATGAGCGGCGTAACGCGATCCGATCGCATACGCTACTCATTCATCCGAGGTAGTCTTGGTGTCCGGTATGGCCACATCATACGCCGCCCTATGGAGTACGTTGGTCGAAGATGCATGAATATGGCTGTCCTTGGGGCTAGGTCCCGTGGTCGCCCTCGTAAGCGCTGGCTGGACGTCGTCAAATCCGCCATGAGAGCCAATGGCCTAACTGAAAAGGACGTTGAAGAGCGGGCAAAGTGGAGGAAGCTCAGTCGGAAGGCGGACCCTGGCAATAGCCGGACTTAACGCCATGTAGAAGAAGAAGAGAGTAATTTAGTAGCTAAACTATTCGCTACAGCCTAAAATCGTTCGTAAGTGAAGTAAAGTTCGACTAAATCGAAAGGTTCGGGCTTGTTTAACCGGCTACTAGAAAATAGAATGAAATGGACTCGACTAAATTACATCCTGATCTACTCGAAAAATTTTTTGGTGTTCAGACACGTTTAGCTACTAAATTACTCGCTACTCGACTAAAATACTACCCTAGTCCGGACAAGCCTTTAGTCGGGCTTCCTTGCATTATAGGTAGGATACTGTAACCACGCTGGCCAAACGGGATGGCACAGGGTTTCGTTTCAAGTTTTCCTTCTTTTGCGGCTAGGGTTTCGGACTTCCTTTTGTCGGCTCAAGATGGAATGGGGCGATGACAGTATGTATTCTAAATCTGACAGATTTGACAGATTCACTATATTATTTAAAACAAGCGTTACTTTTTTTAACTATTTAATATAGGCACACCGCGTTACTAAATTTGTCGCGATACAGCCTGCATAGCGCATAAAAATTTAATGCATAAATGTAGGTAATGCCTTAAAAATAATGCATAAAAATTTAGTATTTTTTTTATACAAAGGTTACCTGGAAGAGATCGCGGTATGCGATAAGGCCGCCCAATGTACACTTTATTTTTAAGAATATTTTAGTGTCTGTATCTTTTGTTTGGTGTGCAATAAAGAGTTAATAAAAATAAAATAAATAAATAAATAGCGCCTCTTTACGAAGACCACATGACAACACCAAAACACGTTATTTGTAATTTAAAATTCAAACTTTGGTATCAAATTTTATTATCATCAGAAACCGTAACTGACAGAAATTAGTGCAGGGTATCAAAGAACCGTGTGCCAAAAAGCGTTTTTTTTTAATGTGCTTATTCAAGATAATGAAATTAATGAAGGATATAAGACACTGTCTTTGTTTTTTAATCTGCAAAAATGTGAATATATTTTTTTAATTACCTCGTAGCCTCATCTAATATAATGATGGGCGGATTCTTCAATACAGCCCTGGCAATTGCTATCCTCTGCTTCTGTCCACCACTGAGGGACATTCCCCTTTCTCCCACCAAAGTCTTATATCCATCTGGGAATCCGAGGATAAAATCGTGCGCGTTCGCTGTTTTCGCCGCATTGTAAACCTGAAATTACAGTTATCATACAGGCAGGCAAGTTCATGTGGTGACAGATTTAGAAGGATCAGCGAAGCGTGAGTGACACTTCTGCTATTGTAACCGCCTTCTAACTTCTATCAGGCACGCCTTAAGGTGAATGTTTCAGGGTAGCTCGCGAAATTCAAATTTTCTTACGTTTTTTGCATTTTGCAGGTCAGTTGTATGTTGATTAAAATGTTATTCGCGGCTGTAAGACGTATGTAGTTATAGAATTATAATCATCAAAATCATCAATACAACCCTCCAAGCTCATAAAGGTGCAAGAAAAACTTTTTCAACGTCAAAGTCATTCTTGCACCTTTATGAACTTGGAGGGTTGTATTGACGAGTTTGATGATTATAACTCTGTAACTACATACTTCAGTCTTACAGCCGCTAATCAAATGTTCATCATCATACAACCTAGCACTGCCCTGCAAATTGCAAAAAAAACGTAAGAAAATTTGAATTTCTCGGGCTACCCTGGAGCATCCACCTTAAGCTTTAACTCTCCCCAATAATATTAAAACATCACTGGGACCGGTCTAACCTGGGGCCGGTCTAACTCTCGAACGCGATTCCGATCAATCGGGATTGGAATTATGACATTTCGTACTCGTGAGCACAGTTAAATGCGAAGCTAGCGCCATATTGTGTCAATATTGTGTGGCCATTGAATGAACTAATCACTATTGGATTCAATCCAATATCAGTACTCTTGACGCCACTTTGACGGTGACAGCCAATTTAGTGCAAGCTAATTTTATGTGTAATGACTAATGACACAATCGCTAGCCAATACAAGAGCAATTCTGATTTCAATCCAATGTTGTCAGTATTGTTTACAAGAGTACAGTAATTTGACAGCATTAAAAACGAATTGGATCGGAATTTGTATTGGATTAAAATTGTTATTGGATTGAAAAGTAACCCCCATATTTGGCTAACCAGACCAGTCTTTACACGTAGCAGTTTCCGTCTGCGACCAACCTCGTGGGAGCAGCGGTAATTATATGGTAGTTTAACCAAACTCACCTCATCGTCAGTAGCGTCTGGCTTCCCGTATCGTATGTTCTCAAGCACAGTGGTGGCAAAAAGAACTGGTTCCTGACTGATCAAGCCTAGTGCTCGCCTGCGGAGCCACTTGCAATCTAACTGTCTTATATCAACGCCATCTATCGTCACTTCGCCCGCGTTAACGTCGAAGAACCTTGGAGAATTAAACTTTTAAAATAAATAGCATAAGCATGGCAGAATAATGACCTGCTAAGTTACCCCTACTCTGTTTGATGGAGGCAAATAGGCCTACTGTCACGCTAGCCAAATAAGTTAGGTAAGGTTTTTTTTTTTTCAGATATTTCTAATTTAATATATTTATTAAAAAGTTCCTGCAGATAGCTGTTCTAGATATAGATCGCTTTATTTTTGCGAAATCTGACTTTCTCATGACGGTAAGATGTAAAAGCACAAAAACAAAGGGATATGAGATCTAGATATGGTAAAATGCCTTTTGATCTGTCACTTTAAATATTATCAATTTGTAAATATGATAAATGCACAGAAGTAATGAATAATAACGTTATCATGCATACGAATTTGAATAGTGGGCCATTTATATACGTACGTTTCTTAAATTACCAGATAAAATGAATGAAATAATGACATTAAAATAAAAAGAAACGAAAATCAAGTCAGTCAAAATGTGTGTTGTAGGCAATACTGTGGCCATAATTTTATGACAAACTTTTACTTCTTTTAACTGTGTCATTGTTGAGTAAAAAGTTGTGTTCACTAAATATTTATAATCAAAATTTCGGGTAAAAATAATTGCTGTGTATAAACGTAATATTAATAATCTACCCCACGTACCGTTCCAGCAACGCAACTACGGTAGATTTTCCATTTCCTGAAGAGCCAACTATAGCAACAGTTTTTCCGGCCGGTATCTTTAGATTGAAATTCTTCAATACAATCTGAAATATTGCGAAAAGAAAATATATACGTTTTATGAAGCGATCTATGGCCTGAAATGTCACCAACCCATTCATACTTTAGGGTAACGTAAGAGCCGACAAGAGGAAATGACGAGCATGTAAATGACCCACTAGTGTCGGGCCTCCTCAAATCCATGGAGCGATATTAGCCTACTGTGCCATACTCGCAAGACGGGTTGACACAGGGTTTCTTGTTTGTCTGTCTGCCTCTTGCGTTCTTTTAGTCGCCTCTTACGCCACCCTCCGGATGGTGTGGGTTGTTGACTTTGACCATGAGCAATTGCCATCTGCCGTCCAAAACCCATCAACCGGCTATCATTTGGTTAGACTAAGCTATCAGTTTTCGTGTAGCGCCTGCCTTAGGGCCTGTGCACACTACGTATTTTAAACGCGCCGTCGACGCGCGTCTTTAGCGATACAGACTCGATACGCACGCAAGTCAGACGCAGCCTGTAGACCTTTGCACAACTGAATAAATTCAAATACGCGTTTTGAATCGATGCAGACGCGATGCAAACGCGCGTGTGTAGTGATACAGACGCGCCGGTGCTGCGCGTTTGAATCAATGCAGACGACAACAAACTGCTCTTTAGGATAAAAGCGCGCCGTCGACGCGCGTTTCTAAAACGCGCTTAAAAGACGTGGTGTGCACAGGACCTTAGATGGTAGAATGACTACTATACCGAAGGCTAGTGGCTCAAAACAGCTTACCGCTTCTGGCCTCGTGGGATAGGCGAAAGTGACATCCTTGAACTCAATATCTCCATTGAACTCGTGGAATTTTATCACCCGCGATCCTGACGTATCCATCTTGGGTTCTATGTTGATGTACTGGAAGAGATAAATGATAACTGACAAAACGACAACTGTAAATGAATAGACGGTCTACTATCTACTACTATGTCCCGGTTAATCTTGAGAGTATCGACTACAGAACATAAATTTGCAGAAACCCTATCCACAAATAACAGAAAACTTGGTGCGACACCCCGAGTCCTTAATCATAATAATTTCAGACCATAAATGACCCACTACTGAGTGGAGCTCCCGCAAAATTCATGGAAGAAAAGAGACTAGTGGTCGCCCATTGGCTGAAATTTGACAATAATTAATTTAAATTATACTTCTATAAATTATAGTTCCATTCTCAATTTGAACAAATACTTTAACAATAAACAGGAAAAGTATATATGAGTGTCTGTCTCAAATACATGGCAATTTCTGTAATGTTTTTAATGATTTAAAGTATTAATATGCATAATTTAAAAAAAAAACATTAGCGTTTTGCAGTCTTTTTCTGTATAAACTATAAGTGTGGGAAATTTGATACTCCTCCGTCCGCGCAATTTTCTTAAAAAGGCGTACAAAGTTTTATCTTCACGTATTAATAAAATTATGAAATAAAAAGATAAAGAGGATTTTTAGAGTACATATTCTTGGGAGTTTCGCTAGTTATACGATAATATAACATGAATCCCCGACTTATAGTTGAGAAAAAAAAATGTAATGCTTAATAGCACAGTTAATCAAACTCTTAAAATAAGACCTGAATAGCACACTCATACAAACGATATTATACCTCAAACACTCGACCACCAGCACTCACGCCCTTCACCACCGATCCAAAGAGCAAAGACAGTTGGGCGACAGATCTCTGGACTGTTTGAGCGTTAACCAGAAATGCCATCACATCACCCGCTGTCATTTGACCGGTGGACATTAAATGACCACCCAAGAACATCGTTCCCAATACCATTCTATAAAACAGACAATTCAAATAAAATATACAATAACATCGGATACAAGCCAATATTGGGAAGGACAAGCAAGAGATTAAGAAATCTTTGTAGACAAGTTGTTTACAAGAAATATGGAGTGTTTTCTATTTCAAACCGAACAATAAAATAAAAAAAATTAATTAAAAATTTAAATAAACCCCCGACACAATGACCGCTCCTACTTATTTATTACCTGACCCCTGGTCCCCCAACGCGATGTATTTTTATTATTTTTTACTTTTTAAAGGGAACTTACGTCATTGTGTCGGGGGTTTATTTAAATTTTTAATTTAATTTTTATTTTCTGCTTTTTATAGGTACACGCTTATTATGATGTAGATGTATAAGTTGTCAATACATAGATTCTTGTCGCTTTCTAATTTTCTCCCCACCACATATATTTGCAGATATTGGGTATCCCCCCCCCCCGTTTACCCCTAGAGCTTTTTCTGGGCTCAACTGATTTTCATGGAAAATATTATTTTGTAATGTGCACGTGATGCGCTTTCATTTGAGATCCACTCAATCAATTTTCAATTTTCAAGACTTTCGGTTATTCTTCCCCACTTTCTCCCCCCATAACTTTTAAACGACTCAACCGATTTTCATCAAACATGTCTAAGAACACTCGCCCGTAACTCACCTGTCGTACAAAAAACTGTCGTACAAAAAACTCACCTGTCGTACAAAAAACTGTATTGAAATCGCTTCATCCGTTCGCGAGCTACGGTGCCACAGACAGACAGACAGACACGTGAAACTTATAACACCCCTCTTTTTGCGTCGGGGGTTAAAAATTAGGTTGCATCACAGAAATTATGATACATTATTTTTTAACTATCACATCCAAATCAGAATAAAAAAGTTAGTTATTCAAGTTGGCTCAGCTGAGTTCTTTTGACACGTCAATAAAAATTGTGCATTAAACCGGTTGGGAAGGCTGCTCTACAGAGAAAAGGCGACAAAAAACCCGATAGTTGTTTTTTTTAAACCGCCAACTTGTGTGTACCCATACTGATAACACAGATTTGTGAGACCAGGCACAATAGTCAAAAGGGCCATAATCAGCAGTATTTAGTCAGTATTTAGATCTGCATGCCTAGACCGAAGTTTGCAACTGTACAATAACGAGCCAAAAATGGCTCCTTGTGTAGCCTATGGGTAAGGAGTTACTGGTTATATTACAAACATTGTTACACATGATTAGAACTGGAACTGTAAGTGGTTTTCGTCTATATTAGAAAACAAAGAGCACATGCCACCATCGAGTTCATTTCCATAAAATTCGCTGTCATACCGTTAAAAACTTAGTGACATATACTATCTTAAGCTTTAAACAGTTCACAGATTTATTAGACTGACAAAAATACACACCATTTGATTACAGATTTTAAACATTGATGAGGTCGCTTGGAGCATAAGGGTGATTATTCGCAAAAGAGGTAAAGAGTCTAACCATACTCCACGCTGACTGACTATGTCTAACGTGGTAAATCTAATTCCTCATCATAAAAACAAAAGACGCTAGAGCAAATATTGCGTAATTTCAAGGCTATATTAATAAGAACTTACGAGGTCTTACCCATTGAGGAACAAATTAGTACCAGCTTGAAATAAGCCAATTCCCAAACCCAGTTCCATACTCAAATCAGCCGCTGTATGACACTCGGCAGCAAAATTCTCTGCTTCATTTTCTTCGCCCGCAAACGCGCGCACTGTGCGTATATTTGATATGGCCTCTTCTGCCACTAACGTTGCTTTCTCTACCTACATGGAGCATACATATTGTATCACACGTTTATACAGCACTAGATCGTGCCTGTGGTATCGCTCGTGCGGATTTAAAGCAATCTACGAGTATCTATCCACAGAGATCCAGTGCTGAACATAGGCCTCCCTCATAGATTTCCACAACGCACGATCTCGTGCAGACCACCTCCACCGACCCCAGCAACCTTCACAAGGTCATCCGTCCACCTAGTCGAGGGTCTTCCCACGCTTCTCTTTCCCATACGTGGCCTGCCCATTGCCACTTCAACTGTGCAAACCTTCTAGCTATGTTGGTCACTTTGGTTCTTCTACGGATTCCCTCAGTTCTGATTCTATCACGTATAGTAACTCCGAGCATAGCTCTCTCCATCGTACATTGAGTGATTCTCAGCCGCCTAATAAGCCCCATTGTGAACGCCCATCGCTGGCAACACGCACTGTTCTATTTTAAGCACATGCTCGTTTAAATTTCACTTTCTTCCCCTAACTGTCTGCTTCACGATTTATTATCTACTCTACTCATCCCATAGACGACCCACTGTTAGTTACATGGTGTCCTATTACATGGAGGGTAATTAGCCTACTATGCCACACTAGCCATACGGGTTGGCACAGGGTTTCATATCAAGTTTTGCTTCTCTTGCAGCTAGGTTTTCGACCTTGTCATTTCCTTCTGTCGGCTCTTACGACACCTTCAGGACGGAATGGGGTAGTGACAATATGTATTCTAAATCCGTCCAGAGTGGACCATATCATGCCATATTAGTAGACACATAATCATAACACCTTCAAAATTTAATGTGTAGGTTGCAATGCGTATGATTTCTAGAGTTATCTACAATATGGTTTACAAAACTTGCCTGCGTTTGAGCATCTCTGGACAACTTCCTAAGCAAGGAGCCAATGAACGCGCCACCAATTACTACTGATGGTACACATAAGAGTGTTAACCCAGTCAGATGTGGAGATATAACTAGAAGACTGACAGCAGACCCTACCACCTGAAAACAAAACAGTATAAAGCTTTAGTTCAGTAGTATATGAGGCAACTGTCATAGGTTAATTGTAAAACAGTTTTAATACTGACGATTCAGGCGTTGCCAATTAATCAAGTAAGAATAAGCGGGTATAATGCATGTCTCAAAGCAGCCTGGTTTTTAGTATGTATGTATAAAAAAATGTCAACACATTTTTCAATTATGTTAGCTTTCAGAAAATCTTCTAATAATGTACAGAACTCGAGAAACTTCATGGCCGTTGCTTACGCGGGGCGTGGAGGCAGGGCAGATTGGCGAGTGCAATAAGAAACAATGATAATACCTGTGTAATGGCCCGCAAACCTCCAGATATGGTTTGTTTGAATGAACTCTTAAAATCTTGTACATCTACTGTCAACCTGTAATAGTAGAAAATATAATAGTTAATAAACCGGCTCTTGCTTTTTATAAACATTTAAGGCACTGTAATATACTTATTAGACTAAATTTGCGACATTAGATTAAATTAAAACGTAATTGTTTGTGTAAAAGTTGTGTAATATTCTAGTGGTTCTAGGACTACATATTACTTATTTCTTGAAAAAAATTCAAAAGATATACGAGTATGTGATATAAAATAGGAGAGAACTCATTGATCATTTTTCTTTTATTTTGCACATGTGCACACATGGCCACCATTTTAAATGTTAACATTAATATACCTGTTAACAAGTTCTCCGGTCCTCTCCTGGTCAAAGAATGCCATATCTTGCCTCAGTATTGATTCAAATAGGTCTTGTTTCATCTGGCAAGCCACTTTCTCACCTACTTGCGCTAACAAGTGTATATATAGGAATGTGAATGCTGCCTAAAAATTAAAAGAAAACATTAGTTTTTTTTATTTACGTTGTGTATTTGTATGTGAATTTATTGCTGATAGAATATCGTGAGTATTTAAATATAGTCTTATTATGACATTGTTTTGTAAAATTAAATATCTTATTTTAGATTGAAGTTTCCTGCAATTCAGATGTATCAGAGTTAATAATATTTCAAGCATTTATTATATTATAATATTCAAATAACATACTTTGAGTTTATTCACAAAACTACTGTCTCAAACCAAACAAGTTGTACACATGTAAGATTTTGAAAAGAAATCTGAAATCTGTAAAATAATATGATAGAAAATGTATATGTGTAAAAAGACATCATAAGCAAGTGAGAAATTGATTATGCACCTCACACATGACAAAAAGCCATAAATTAAATTCTCACCTGGCCAACGTACAAGGAGATGAGTTTAAATGCTGGTACTTTGATCTGATCAATGAAATCTCCTGCAGGATTATGTTTTAGGGTTGCTAGCACATTAACTATGACTCCTAACATTGCTGGAATGTATACATTTAGGAAAGCCACAGCTAATGCTGACTGAAAAAAAAAAAACAATGTAGAGTGTATTTTTTATCTATCTCTTGACATTCATAATAGTGTAATGTCTATTCTTATAAGTGAACCTTAATTTTTTGTGGGAGTATTTAAGTATTTTACTTCTTCTTTAAATCAAAAACATTCCCCAGCTTTGCAATAAAGAAAATAAAAAAATATTCACTTAGTCACTGTAGAGACCCTACAATCATTTCAAGCCACTGTCAAATTTAACTTCTTTCCAATCTAATTGCGGGAACAATCATCAAGTGCTTGATGTGTTGCTATTGATGTGAGCTCGTGTTCCAACTTTACCTAACTATTACCACCAGTCACATCTAAGACACCCATAGAATGGAATGAATCTGAGACATTATATATTCTAATTGTAACAGAGATAATAAAGAGTTGGGAAAAATGTTACCATTACTACTTAGATATCCACACTTACGGCAATAGCTGCAGCTAGTAGCCATTTGTGAGGTACAAGATATTTAAATAATTTATGCCAATCAAATTTGGAACTATCATCATTGATTTTAGGCCGTCTCTGTATAGTTCTTGTTTGTGCTTTACAAAACGCAGGTCCATTGTTGACCAACCACCGTGTAGCAAGACCTAAGCTGACACCAGTACACAGTTTCCATGGACTACACAGTAGTAGCAGCCCAGTCTTAGAGCAATTTTCTGATGGTGTTTTCACTTCCGAAAAATATCTCTTCACTGCATTCGACGGCTTTGTTTTCACTATATTTGCAAAGACAACATTGCTTTTTGTCATCAGTAGTCTGAAAACAAGTAAATCGTCCGTCTTAGATAATCAGCGATAAAAGAATAGACCTTCAGCAGAACTAGACATTACCTTTGTCTCATCAATTGGCATGATTGTGATTGAATTAACTGCCACATGACTATTTGATTAAATTTATTATTGCAATACCAATTTATGTGGACATATCTAAGACGAAATAAGGTCTAAATTTAATTTGTTTTCCTAAAACCAATAATTACAAATAACCTAACATTTTACATGTCAACGTCACTGGCTGACATTGACATAAAATGTGTTGTGTTCGTTGAGCTCCGAAAGCCCCAGGTTAATAGTATTTTTTTTTAAATAAAATTTACATAAAATACCAGCTAGTCAACAGCTATCGTTGGCTGGTCCTAATATAATAATTTATCAATGTACTTTTTATATTAAGGTTTATAATTGTGAATTAATTACTTTGTTTGTTAAGATTTACAAACCCTTTGCATAGACATTTTATGGAGGTGCCGATTTATCCATTTTACCCTCTTGCCAGGTAGCATTTTCCCCATTACAAAAAAAAGTCATCCTTTTTACATTTGGTAGGTTTTAAGCTGAAGTAAAAAAATCCCAAGATACTTACAGGCGACGCCAATAAACTTGAGCGATGTGCAAGGTCGATTTTTGTGTACATCCATTACCATTACCACTCGTCCGTACATTTACGTTGTCCGTGTGCTGATGGATTAAGAATACAAAATGTCACCAACCCATACCATCCCGAGGGTGTCGTAAGAGATGAAGAAAGGAACGCAACAGTCAGATCACCTAACCGCAAAAGGAAAAAATCACTGGGCGAACCCGTCTTGCCAGTGTGGCACAGTAAGCAAACGCTCCTTGTACTTGGAGGAGGCCCGACTCAGTAGTGGGTAATATAAGCCAAGGCTTCAAAGTCACTGGGTTTTGTCATGAGGCTGGCTGGATGTTTCAAGATGGCCAAAGATGGCCCATAAGATTATATATTGCTCTCTTGTCAGAAGTCACCTCGAATATGCGTCACAAATTTGGAATATATAAATAATATATAAATCGTATAGAGAGTATTCAAAAAAGATTTATTCGTTTTCTTAGTTTTCGGTTGCGTATACCATAACATTCTGATAATTATTTAAATCTCTTCAAAAAATTCCATTACAAACACTTGTAGATCGCCGCCGTCTCGCTGATTGCACTTTTTTGTTAAAAATTATAAACAATGAGTTTGACTGTCCTGATCTCCTTAGTAAGTATACTTCAATGTCCCTCAGAGATCAGTTAGATTCAACCCACCTATGTCCATTCCTTTTTCCTCATCCAACTATAGGTGAAACTCATTCTTGGTGCGAGCGAGTGAGGACTTTATTATTCTTTGTAAGAAGTTCTCTTTCGATCCTTTTTCCGCCAATGCCTACGCCTTACGCACACGGCTGAATTCAAGTTTTTTTACGGACGCGTAATGTTTCTTTTTTTTTATTTTTTTGTTTGACCCATGTCATCGATGCCTGACCTAGTAACCGAGTGTATTTTGTGCTTATTCATCATCATCATCATCATTTCAGCCAAAAGACGTCCACTGCTGGACATAGGCCTCCCCCAAGGATTTCCACAAAGGCCGGTCCTGGGCCGCCCGCATCCACTGCTTTCCGGCGATCTTAACCAGGTCGTCGGTCCACCGTGTGGGAGGCCTACCAGCACTGCGCCTTCCGGAACGCGGTCGCCACTCGAGGACCTTTCTGCCCCATCGGACATCGGTCCTGCGAGCTATGTGCCCTGCCCACTGCCACTTAAGTTTGACAATCCGGTGGGCTATGTCGGTGACCCTGGTTTTCCTGCGTATCTCCTCATTTCTGATTCGATCTCGCAGGGAAACTCCGAGCATAGCCCTCTCCATTGCCCTTTGGGTGACTTTGAGCCTTCTGATGGAGCCCATAGTGAGCGACCACGTCTCAGTTCCATATGTCATCACTGGCAACACACATTGGTTGAAGACTTTTGTCTTCAGACACTGCGGTATTGTGGACGAGAAGATCTTTCGCAGCTTCCCGAACGCTGCCCAGCCGAGTTGGATCCGACGATTGACCTCTTTCTCGAAGTTGGACTTACCTAACTGGACAGTGTGTCCCAGGTAAATGTAATGGTCAACAACTTCGAGGGTAGAACCTCCGATGTTAACAGGAGTGGCTTGAACATGGATATTAGACATGATCTTCGTCTTCTCCATGTTCATCTTAAGGCCGACTCGTTCGGAGGCTCCACAGAGGCCATCGAGCATCGTAGTGAGGCCCTCCATGGTCTCAGCCATTACGACTATGTCGTCAGTTAATCGAAGGTGAGTGATGTACTCGCCGTTATTGTGCTTATTGCTTGTTATAATTCTTTATATCTGTCATTATTATCGCTTGCCATTTAGTGATCTAAGAATCCTATTCTATTTCTACTCGTGAGAACCTGTAATTGGCTCTGTGTCTCATATTCAATTGTTTCTCATAAATTTTAGCTATTGGTTCTCCGTTCAATAAATAAATAAGGGCTGAAATGATGATGATGCCCACTCGTATCAAATGAACTGTAGTATTTTCCCACCGACTGATGACCATTATCTAACACTACAAATGGCGTTGTGGACAATAATTGAAAATCAGCAATATTTAACTGTTTAATTACATTTTTCAACCGAAGCGCACAACAAACGATCAAAACCACCCCTTTATTGCGATGTACTAATACTATAATGCTTTGAATCCACCCCAGACAATTAAGCGCCACCTCTGCGCTAAACCTCGAAAGCGGTGCCATAGAATAAATTAGATTTTAATTTGATTGCAAATATTAAGAAATATGGCCCTGGAAACTGTATAATGTTGTATGCTTTCAAATAAACCTAAAAACGAGAAATTCAAATGTTAACCCTATTTTATAATTAACTAGCGACCCGCCCCGGCTACGCACGGGTGCAATGATAAACATCAAAATTTATCTGTTTCTCTACAATAATATTTTACAAAGCCTTTCTCATGAATTCTATCTATCTATTTAAAAACCGCTTCAAAATCGGTTGCGTAGTTTTAAAGATATAAGCATACATAGGGACGACAGACACCAGCGAGTTAATGTTATTTGGCTTGCTTGATTAATGTGAAAATGTTTCTAAGTACCTACCTAACATTATTATACCAAAACATTTACATTTGGAAAGCCTGTAAAAAAATAAAAAAAACTCTTTTACAATTTTAAAAGCTTCTATTTCTTTTTTCAATAAAAAATCACAGATGTTCAAGAGCGGGAACGCGCCCTGATTTTGGCGCCAATACAACTCATTGTTTATTACAAGTGGCGCGTTTAAAACGCTATTATTTGTATGCCACCCCGTTTTATTTGATTTTATGCCATTTAAAGTTCTGCTATTGTATATCAAAAATCGATAAAGACATGGTTAAAGGGACTTAAGCGTGCTAAAGAAAATTTACCTACTTAAAAAATACACTCTCTCTCTGTCGATGGATCAAAACCACAAACTTTCTCACCCTTTAAACCACGGACTTCTTGGACTTCCCCGAATATTTCAAGACCAAAATTAGTCAAATCGGTTTATCCGTTCTCGAGTTTTAGTGAAACTAACGAACAGCAATTCATTTTTATTTAAGTCTACAGATAGATAGATGTAATAATATAGATAGTTATAGGATAGGTAGTGCAACGTGGAAACTGTTGTTGCACAAAGGCGGACTAAATGCCATAAGCATTTTAAATAATGAATAATCATTGGCTCGTTGGTCTAGGGGTTGCCTTTGGATCAACGGGTCCCGGGTTCGATTATATAAGTGTCTTTGTCTAAACCAGAGGCACTTGCTCAGAGTCTGGGTGTCATTTGTGTTTGTGAATTACGTGTTTGTAAACTGCCCCAGAGATACAGGTTATAACTAGTGCAGGGTTTCGTTTAAAAAAATAGATAGTTAGAGGATAGGTAGTGCAACGTGGAAACTGTTGTTGCACAAAGGCGGACTAAATGCAATAAGCATTTTAAATAATGAATAATCATTGCTTAACTACAATTAATTTAATTTTCGGAAATCTCGTACCAAACTAAAAACCTTATAATTACCGATAAACTAAATTGCATGCAAATCCATGCGTAGTATCTTTGGCGTTTAACGCGAATATACATATTAATGTATAAACCTTAGAGCCGTAACGAAAGGATCGATAGTACCCAAATCCTAATACCTAATGATATTATAAATATCTTTAACATCTCAGGAAAACCGGTTATACATTTTTTTTATTAAAACTTAGCCAAGTTTCTTGACGAAACTAAGTATCTTAGCTCGAAATAAGCACAGATAACCCAAGAATCATAATGGAACTCTTGCTTGTAAGCTTGTAAGTTAATAACGAGAGTTACTTTTTGTTTTCACCGAAATCCAATCTTCTTCTTCTTCATAAAGAAAAAATAATGTTTGTCTGTATCTCCATAAAGCATCGTAAATTATGCATTTGATCATGTGTGTTGTGCATGAGCCCAGGAAGGTTTCTGAACAAAAAAGGAAAATGAACATTTGTGTAATCTCTTTTGTGGCGTAGCAACGTGCGCAGGGTACAGCGCTTGTTTGTAATAAAATCAAGTGCAAAATATCTCTCACTCATACTTCAAGATCGTACTGAGGGTGTCGTAAGACCCCACTTATGGTCAAACGGGACTGACAAAAATCCTTACTAGGTCCACTACTACTCAGCTCATAGATGACCCACTGCTGAGTCGGGCCTCCTCCAAAGAGAAGGAAAACTTGTTACTCGTTCGGAACCATATGCTCACCAGTCTCACTAACGTGGCACAGTAGGCTAATTTCCCTCCATGTAATTGGAGGAAGCCCAACTACAAGTAAGTCTTCTAATGGTTAAAATGATGATGACAGTAATGAATATTTGCTTCCAAATACTGACAATCATCTGGACCACTAAAATCATCAATACCTCATGAATAAGAGGATCAAGTTATTGTCCTGCCGTATGCCACGGGCAGTAGCACAAATTGATATTTGCAAATATCAATAATAGCCTAATATCTTCTAATACTATTATTTATGGTGATGTCATGACACCCAAATATGCCGTTTCGAAATAAGGGGTGGCTCAAGAGTTTAGTGTGTAACGTAGTTTGATTTTAGTTTTTGATGCTTATAGCAAAATAGTGGAAAGCTCCTTGAGTGGTAAAGTGTAAAATGTAAATCGTATACTGACGTGTTAAAAAAACTCAGATAAGCCAAGTTGATTAAATGGATTTTTATTTTGAGTAGCGACAGCGTGACCGGAAAGTGCGGTACTGGTAACTTTTTTTCGGAAATCTTCATGGACAGTTCGCACAGGGTTTCGTATCAAGTTTTCCTTCTCTTGCGGCTAGGTATTCGTCCTTGTCATATTAATCTGTCAGCCCCCATGGTGGAATTCAGAGGTGAAAACACTGTTTTCTTAATCCGTTACTACACGGACACCCCGACGTGACCTACCGACGTCGATCCTCTACTGTTTCTGTCTCACAATTTCTACTTTGTTTAAACTGAATATACGTTTGTATAAAAAATTGGTGGTTGGGTTACTCAATGATCACCGAAATGGTCCGGTTTAATGGCTAGGGCGTGATATAGCGGTGTTGTGTGGGATTATTGTTTTATTGGTAGTGTCAATATTAATATTGTCTTGTTAGGAATGCCATGATGTATGTCCTAACCATTTGGATTCTAACATTTTCATACTTTCATGCGTGGTAGCTGCTTGCGAACTAAAAAACATTTATATCTAGGGCTGGCACAAGTTACTAAAAGAAAAGAACGTTTTTTTATAATAGTATATTATATGTATTAGGACACATTCGTCATCGTGGCACCACCCCATTCCCTATGAAGGGTGTAAAGGAAATTATGCAGCTGATAAGGTAGAAATTAGGGAAAGAAAACCTGATACGCAGTCCTGTGCAAACCCGTCTAGCCAACGTGGTACAGAAGGCTTATTAACCTCCATGTAACTAGAGGAGACCTAAAGTTGGTCATCTTTGTGATTTGTAGTGGTAAAGCTTACGTCAAAGACCCTTAAAATAACATTTAAATATATGCTATGATAAATATTATTAAAAAAATGATATTAAGTGTTTATTCTCTTGCGGCTAGGTTTTTTGGACTTATCTTCGGGCTAATGTTTTATTGTATAGAATTCTATAAAGATTCTATTGGTTAAAGCATTATACGAGTATCATAAATACCATGTATCTATTGATCACCATTGCAAATTTGATGCCACTTTTTATGAACCTCTGTAATCGGCACTGTCCAATAAAATACTTAATCCTATTACGCGCACTTGCGCACAAGTGTTTAATGAATCGGATTATAATGGGTTCGATTCCATCCAGGAACATTTTGGGGTGCTAAAATGAAAGAACCAAGACTATAAGATTAAAAACTGACTACTAGTTTTTAGTTAATCCAACGATATTGCTTGTCGGTAAACAACTTTTTTTCCGTTTGGTGAAATTTGTAGGTATCCGTAAATTACATGTTTGTAAAGAACCCCTCGAGCTGGAAAGGATTCTAAATTCTTGATTAATTCATCATCAGTCAGTCGATTATTTGCCCATAAATTAATTACCTATTACTGAGTAGGGCCTCCTCCAAGTTCATGGACGGAAATAAGTTTCTTTTATACTTTTGAAATGCTCATAGATCTACCGAAATTCCTACCGATACGCCAGCCGGGTTGTGTGGGACTCCGGAGCGTGGAAAGATGGTAGTTGCCCCCCAATCTACCCACTAAAACCAACGGTGTCCCTCGACTGCCCGAAACCGGGCCACGGGTTTCACTCTCCAGTGGGGAGCATGCTCCGCGACCCTGATGGAGCATTGACCCCCTTTTGCAAGCGTGCCCCATGCTTTGATGGCGAGCTCTGGACGCTCCCCTACCCACCGAGAGGCACGTGACTCCGTCAGACACCGGAGGAACTGGCACCCGAACCACGCTGTTGCGGCGGCAGCCTCCAATCAAGTCTCCAATCAAAGAAGACAACGGTCGCTGGGCAAATAGTAACGAGCAAAAAGCCATACGGTTTGCGCAACATCTCGAAAACGTTTTTCACTTAAACCACGACGTCAATGAGGAAACCCAACTCGAGGAACTCAACGCGATGAGCTAGACCTACGCTACAAAAAACTGTACTGGTGACTTGGTAAACATTCTGCTTTATCAGTACAGAATAAATTACTCCTCTATAGACAAGTCCTAGCACCCATATGGACTTATGGTATAGAACTGTGGGGTTGTACCAAAAAAAGTAATATGCAAATCATACAAAGATTCCAAAACAATATATACGCGGGTATAGTTAACGCACCTTGGTACATCAGAACTAATGACCTCCACCGGGACCTGAAAGTGGACTTTGTTGCTTGCGTCTTATAGAAACATGCTGAAGCGCATGACCATAAGCTTCATCACCATGTGAATGTCGAGGCTATCCAGCTCCTCGACACCACTGACATTATAAGACGGTTAAAAAGGACTAAACCTTTTGAACTAGTGTAGTGAATAATAGTGATATACATATATAGGTACAACTAGCGACCCGCCCCGGCTTCGCACGGGTGCAATGATGAACATCTAAATTTATCTCTACAATATTATGCATGTAATATACTTAAAAAACTTCCTCTTGAATCACTATCTATTAAAAAAAAACTCTTCAAAATCCGTTGCGTAGTTTTAAAGAATTATGCATACATAGGGACGGACAGACGACAGCGACTTTGTTTTATACTATGTAGTGATAAGTGCAATATTATGAAGATCACATGAACAAAGTGATTTATAATTCTAGAGATAATAAGACAAGTGTTAGTGGACACTGCCTTAGTTTATTCATTTCCGTAGTAATTTAGGACAGATAAAAATTACTTATTAGCCTGAGCTAGATTGCAATAAGAATGGTGCAGTCTTAACAAGAGGGCACTATTACAAAAAACAAAAAGAAATTTATGGAGGGGCTGACATGAAAATTATAATTATAGGAACACCGCAGTTGAAATCGTACACAACACATCTTATGTATATTGTCAAATTTCTATGGAAAATTCATTCTATGATCAATTTTAAAACATAACTGAACTCTTGAGTTCCTTGCCAGCTGGCTTGGAGCTTAAATCACTTTGCTTGCTGGTATAGTCTTTGTAACATTTCGCTGTTTAGTTTTTGAAGTCGTTTTGCTTTGTTGTTATTATTATGCGATTTTTTAAGACTCGCAGAACACGGTTAGTCTATAGCTAATGTCACATTGAATAGGTAGTTCTTAATCATTTAAACTTGGCCAACTCTTTACTCATATCAAGTTTAATACCAAACTACTGAACCGATTTAGACAAAATATGGAAATGATACGAACAAAAAGAATATTCGAAATCTCTTAAAATGAGGCCGAGCTTCACGTTTAAAAAAAACAACCGTATTCAAGACCTCTTCTTTTTGGTAGTCGGTTGAGTAAAGAAAAAAATCTCTTCATCACAATCTTCCAAATCACGGTAAACAATGACGTAGGAACGTAAATATTTACAGTACTCATTGTTGCAAGCCAGGATTATATTATGAATTTTATTATGAGAAGTTTTGGGTATATTCACATTGATTTTATTTACAGTAAAGATGTTGAAATCATCGCTTCCCTTGGAGATTGTTAAACGGATTTTTAAAATGGAGGAGGTGTGACTTAGCAGTGCGCATGTAAGGGCTCAGTAGTAGTAGTATTTCTCCCCATTGTACCGTTTTTCGAATTGTGAAAGTCGAAAGTAGTGATACGTCATAGTAGTGACTATACTATACTTTTTCTCATTTTAATTTTATTGAAAATTTGTAAGGGTTCATTGTGTCCTATACAAAATAAATTAAGTGACTTTGACTTATATTTGAAGTCAACAGGAAACTAGTACTGATAATGTACAGTCCGCGCCAGTCTTTATGGCCGGTCTGAATGTAGCCGCATTACGCTGCGCAGAACACAAAGTCAGGTATCCACGGGGCGGGGAGGCAGGGCACGCCCGCGCGCGCCGTTTTTCAGCCGCAAGCGCCCTCGCCACTCGCATGTTAAGCCGGTCACTCACATTCGCACGAATACACGAACCCACAAGTGTAGGACGACATTCGCGAATGGGTTTGCGAAGTTTTTGCAGCATTCGTGCTTTTCCAAGCGGTGTCGGTTTTTTAACGCACATCAAAGCGCGTGAACCGCGAACCTTCGCGTAGTCTCCCACACATTCGTGTGACCAGTTGCGCCCACGAGTGCGAAGGGAACGGACGTGTCGCTAATTTAATAGTTCGTGATGACTCTTGTTTAGCGTACTTTCATAATGGATTGGAATAACACCAAGATGATGGAGTTCATTGAAATCCTTTTTTTTTTAACTCCTGCACAATACATTAAAATTCTTCTTTTCTTCAATGTTCTATTGACGAAAAAAATAAATAATAGTTTAAAAAATCTAAAAAATACGCTTTAATAGAAAATCAAACTAAAAAATAGAAAATAAATTTTAATACATTTTACTTAAAAATAATGTCATAGAAAATTATTTTATTGTAAAACCAGCGTGGGGTGCTTTTCAGGATATTATCAAAATAACCCTTCTAGTCAAATCTGTTCAAAAAATATTTAGAAAATATTTAGACATTCGTAAACATGTGCAGGAGGAAGCGCAAACAGGTATGCGAACCCATTCGCGAATGGAGTATGCGAACCCATTCGCATAGCCGCTAAGTTTGCGAATGAATGTGACAGCCCTTCACATGCGCGCAAACATTCGTACAATGTAATCATGTATGTATGTCAGTGTCAGTGAGCTACGTTCGTATTGGTTATGAAATGTACGATGCGCAAGTTTGTACCCACGGCTACATTCAGACCGGCCATGAAGATTGGCGCAGACTATACATTACATTACAAGAACATGAAGCTATCTTAAAAATGGAATAAATCAAATACCAACACTCAGCATAGGGCTGTAACAACTTGTACAGATGTTTTGTGAACAGAATGGAGTTATTGGGCATTAAATGTTTAATAGCTTTGAGAAGGGTTTTTGAGGATGTGAGGTCGATGTTTACTAGATATTATGATAATCATAGTGCATCTTGTCCGTATAGTGGTAGATAAGGAATACATAGTGTCATCACCGCAATTCTTCCTGAGGGTATCGTAAGATCCGACAGAAGGTAATGACGAGGACGAAAACACGAAAACTTAGCCGTCATATGAGGAAAACTTAATTCGAATCTCTGGCCAGCGTAGCACAGCAATTACCCTTAGTTATTGGGGGAAGCCTGACTCAGCAGTGGGTGTTATATGGGCCGAGTAGTAGTTGTGAACTAACAGCAATTGCTGTTACACAAAAAGCACTATATGCATTTTGGCATATTCTAACTATAAATGAGAAAGAAAGAAAGAAAAATATCATCAATGTCTTATTAAAAAAACATACATTGCCTGTGGCTGCCCACAGGCGGAAGTGACATGGTCGTGGAGAGCATACTCCGGGACCCTGGGGACCTCGGTGTTGCTGTTACACAAAAAGCACTATATGCATTTTGGCATATTCTAACTATGTATAAATGAGAAAGAAAGAAAGAAAGATAAATATCTTTATTCCCACAGGACACACACAAAAAAATACATTAACAATATATAACTTAAATAAAAATATCAAAAAACAGTTACCATGCTTGATAAATACACCAACCTACACCATCTTGAGGGTGTCGTCCGAGCCGACTAAAGGAACGCAAGAGGCAGAACGCTTAGCCAACAAAACTTGACATGAAACCTTATGCCAACCCGTCTGGACAGCGTGGCACAGTAAGCTAATTACCCTCCGTGTAGTTGAAGCCTCATTAATAGGCTGAGGAGTTAGTCTAGAACTTCATTGCTATAGTACACACACACACACACACACACACACACACACACACGCACGCACACACACACACACTTCATCGTCTCATTCAAACAAAACCACTTAACAAGACAGAAACAATGATTGTTAGATCCTCAAGCTCTCAGCCCACGCAATTTCCACTCGCTTTGACTCAACACAGTCTCAAATTCATAATAATATGAGGAACAATTAAAGTCGACCGACCTCACTACTTGCACCTTTGAGGTTGCCCTATTTCGCTTTGAGGATATAATAGGGAGTAACCTCAAAGAAAAATGTACTTTCAAACAATTACACCTATGTATGTAACTATGAGCCACTCGAGAGAGCTGAGTCAGTTGCTAGGTAAGTGCATCTAGCTTATCGATAAAATAAATTTATCACTCACGATTTTTTTTTTGGCCCTGTTGCTGCTGATTTAGAATACAATGTCACCACCCCATTTTACCCTGAGGGTATCGTTAGAGCCGACAGAAGGAAATGACAAGGCCGATAACCTAGTCGCAAGAGAACAAAAACTTGAAATGTAACCCTGTGCTAATCCGTTTGGCCAGCGTGGTAGTATGCTAGTAACCCTCCCTGTGATGGGAGGAGACCCGACTCCGCAGTGGGTGATTTATGGGCCGAGTAGTAGTATGCACCTGGAAGAGGCTTAACTGACAAAGTACTGGCAATTATTCAAATCCAGTAAGACTTGTTAAACATCACAGTAATTAAGAAAAATCAAGGTTAATACTGGCCTGGCCCACTGCTGAGTCCTCCAGTTACATGGAGAGCAATTAGCCTACAGTGCCAGCGTTTCCAAATGGATTAGCACAGGGTTACGTATCAAGTTTGGAAATGGCCAGCGGGCCAGAAGGGTTAGTGCAGGGCTTCGTATCAGGGCCTCGCGCCGTGTGTGGGTATACCGCTGAGGTTTTAGTGGGTAGACGACTCTTGGGTAGACGACCCTTGTCGGAGTCCCACATAATCACCGACCTCTCCCCCGGGGGGCGGTGGTATGCATAAAGCATTTCCCCAGCAGCAACAAAAAAAAAGGGGCTTCGTATCAGGGTGTCCTTCCCTTGCGACTAGGTTATCTCTCGTATCCCTTTGTCGGCTCTTACCCTCAGGATGGAATGGGGGGCGATACAGGTTACCCTATTGCAAGGTTTCCCCCACTATATAAAAAAAAAACGTTCTAAAAAAAGAAAAAAACGATGTCCGTAATTTGACGGTAATAGGTTTCAGCATCGATAATGCAACAGTCACATCACTAGTGATCCTCCATGCTGCCCTTTGTGGGGGCCCTCCAATATTCGCTTTGTTACTGGAAAATGTTCCGACGGCCGCGCACGAAGGTTTCTTGTCTTAAATGTTTGCCTTCATATAAATACATGCTATTCCCTCTGTCGTATATTTATTTGAACAACACTAATAAAATGTTACATGCTTGAATTTTGGACGGTTAGCACTTTGGCAGATTGATTTTGGTGACGGTCATGCATATTACCTTATGCTATTCATAATCGTTATGAGATATGTGGTATGGTGACGGATTTAGAAGACACAATGTTACCAATCTGTACCATGCTGTGGGTGTCGTAAAGGCGACTAAAGGAACGCAAGAAATAGATCATCATCATCATTTCAGCCAAAAGATGTCCATTGCTGGACATAGGCCTCCCCCAAGGATCTCCACAAAGGCTGGTCCTGGGCCGCCCGCTTCCATTGCTTTCCGGCGACCTTAACCAGGTCGTCAGACCACCGTGTGGGAGGCCTACCAGCCCTGAGGCCTTCCGGAACGCGGTCGCCACTCGAGGACTTTTCTGTCCCATCGGGCGTCCGTCCTGCGAGCTATGTGCCCTACCCACTGCCACTTAAGTAAGATAACCTAGCCGTATTTAAAAGAGGGGAAACTTGATACAAACCCTGTGCCAATCCGTCTTGCCAGCGTGGCACCGTAGGCTAATTTCCCTCTATGAATTTGGGAGAGGCCCGACTCAGTAGTGGGTAATTTAACGCCTGAAATGAAGATTAGATGACTTGGGCAAATTGTTGTGAGAAATAATGGCGTTTGAAAAATAAACTAATATGTCATTGCCAACTTTTCTCAGTAGAGCGTTGTTGACATTTCATAATAACTGTTATACGTAAGTCCATCAAAGATAATGTATATTATACATGTGTGTATTATAGAAATTATTATAAAAAAAGGCCACCAAATAAAAAAATCGTATGTAGAGATTAAATTAAGAATTAAATTTACCAACAACGTCTACTCTGAGAGTGTCGCAAAAGCAACTAAAGTAATGAAACCATCTGAGAAAGAAAACTGAACCAAAACCTTAAGTCAGCTGAAGAGACAGCGTGAAAATAAATAGATCTAGAATACACAACGTCACCAACCCACACCATCCTGAATATGTCGTATGAAGAACGCGAGAGGCACATCGCCTAGCTACAAAAGAAAGAACACTTGATACAAACCCCGTGCCAACCCGCCTGGCTAATGTAGCACAGGAACCCACCATGTAGTTGGAGGAGGCCCGACTCAGCTGTGGGTCATCTAGGCTCTCCTCAAAATCCTGCAGCGACCAACATGCTTCATACCTTACACAATTTACCCGATAAATCTGAACTACGTACATCAAGAAATATCGCCTACAAATGCGAGAATTACCAAAAAATCCTGAAAGCGAAATTTCAAGAATAATTCCCATAATTAAGATTTCCCCGACAACTATCGGGGGATAGGCCCTGCGACCCCTAGCCAGACCTACCACCTCGTCTGGCTGGATGATCATCCTTTTGCGCCTAAGGGTCTGCTAACAAAATTTTGTTCCGAATGTACTCATGTTGAACAAAGACCCAAATCACGTTCGTCTCGCCGACAAGCCAACATTATGGCAGAAGCCGTTTATTACCGATATATATGTACACGATGTACAAATATGCTGTCCTCTGTCCTCCTCGAGGTACATTATTGACTTCTCCAATAAGCGAAAGATGTCCGTTGGCCTTTTGCTAGGCGAAGGCTGTGTTACTATGGAAAGGGACTTTTGGTTATGTCACTACAAACATCATCGTCATCATAATTTCAGCAAAATAAGTCCACTGCTGGACATAGGCCTTCCCCAAGGGTTCCCACAAAGACCGTTCCCGCATCCAGTGGATTCCAGTACCTTAACTAGCTCGTGTGTGAAGCCTCCCAGTACTGAAATTAAATGAAAAATATTTTTTCTCAGTTACATGTAGTAATTTATTTTATCAAACTAGATATATATTGGCTTAACTCGTTCAGCATTCAGCTGCCCCTCGGTCGCCAGTCCTGTGCCGCATGTGCCCTGCACAGTCACTTAAATTTGGCAATACTCTGGTTCCGCCACCTATATCCTCATTTCTGATTCGATTTTGTAGTGAAACTTGCCGTTTGGATGTCTTACAGCCTTATATCGAAGAAAATAGTGAGTGACCGAGACGTAGACGTGAAAGGTGTATTTTTTTCGTAATAAATTTATAAGCTATTTCAAATCCCAGATAGATGGCATCACTTACACAGGCAAGTGACAATGATGAGTCAGGTCAGATTATCTCCGCCAGTTAACGACTTGCAGGCATCAGGCATCTTCCAATTTCTTAAGCATACATTAGGCTAATAGACCACGCTGGCAGGGTTTCGTATGAAGCATTTCCTTTCTTATTCGCTTCTCTAACATGATGGGTTGGAGTCCATCTATGTTGCCAGTAAAACCTTACTAGGAATACTTTTTTCCTGGGACATGAATACCGTGGTGGGACTAGCTCGGTTATGTGGGAAAGATTTACCACTGGTTCGGAACGGTGCTCTACAAAGAAGAGCTGGCATGAAACTCGATAGTTTTATTGTTATTTTGGTATACAAAGAAATATTTGTGCGAGAAAGTCCGCGCCGCGCAATTTAAAAAAAATTCAGCAGTATTTTGTCAGTATTTAGAACTGTATACCTGAGCAGACGGACTCCCAGTAACAGCACCTGCTCACAACATTGATGAATGTCACATCGCAGCATATTGTAGGGAAGAGGGTGACCCGTCACACGACGCCACCACTGCCGCAGTTCTTTGAGTGCGCTACCGCTACTACACATACATGACTCACTGCTGAGTCGGGCTCCAACCAATTACTTAAAGAGTAATTAGCCTAATGTGCCAAGCTGGCCAGACGGGTTGGCACAGGATTTCGTATAAAGTTTTCCTTCTCCTTTTCGGTTTCCGGCCTTGTCATTTCTTTTTAACCCCCGACGCAAAAAGAGGGGTGTTATAAGTTTGACGTGTCTGTCTGTCTGTCGGTCTGTCTGTCTGTCTGTGGCATCGTAGCTCGCGAACGGATGAAGCGATTTCAATATAGTTTTTTTTGTATGAAAGGTGAGTTACGGGCGAGTGTTCTTAGACATTCTTAGTTTGATGAAAATCGGGTGAGCCGTTTAAAAGTTATGAGGGGTGAAGAATAACCGAATGTCTGCAAATATAATCGAGTGGGGTCTCAAATGAAAGCGCATCACGTGCAATTTAACAAAATCTACATTATAATAAGTATGTACCTATAAAAAGTATAAAATAAAAATTATATTAAAAATTTAAATAAACCCCCGACACAATAACCTTTAAAAAGTAAAAAATAAAAATAAATACTTCGCGTTGGGGGACCAGGGGTCAGGTAATCAATAAGTGGGAGTGGTCCCCCAACGCGAAGTATTTATTTTTATTTTTTACTTTTTAAAGGTTATTGTGTCGGGGGTTTATTTAAATTTTTAATTTAATTTTTATCTTGTCTGAGGTTGAGCAATAAAAGCCGATGCCATGTTTCGTAAACATCTAAGGTCCGCCCGCAAATTCCGTCGCGTGATTAAACGAGCGAGCGGCCATCGTAATATTGCCCGGCGGACTACACTTGGCTATGTGGATTGCCCTCCTTTCGCCCCACACTACACCAGATGGACCATTTGCACGGAATACTTGGCCAAATGGGCTGTATTGGTCACCCAAGAAATATGTTGGTTTTGCTCTAGAGTTCGGAAGATGGGTTGTAATTAAAAAGCATGGCTTTTATTGCTCACACTCACACAAATCCGAGTGGTGATGGATTTAGAATACATAGTGTCACCACCTCATTCCATCCTGAGGGTGTCGTAAACCCCGACCAAATGAAATGACAAGGCCGATAACCTAGCCAAAAGAGAAGGAAAACTTGATACGAATTAGGCTGCCGCGATACACGGCTCAATGGTGGGAGATCCAAGGCGCCATAACGCCAGTGGTTCATATCGTCGGCCAAGCGTGGAGGCCACCGCTAACAGCAGCTATGCGCTGCAGTAGATTAGGTACTTTAGACGCAAAGGGATGTTCATCCAGCCAGACGAGGTGTTATGTCTGGCTAGGGGTCGCAGCGCCTATCCTCCGATAGTTGTAGTCGGGGAATTCTTAACTATGCGAATTGCTGTTGAAATTTCGCTATCGCGGTGTAGGACGTTTTATGGTAATTCTCGCATTTCTAGGCGATATTTCTTGATGCAATTAGTTCACTGTGTGAAGTATGTAGCATGCGGTTGCTACGGTACCATCATCATCCACCTGAAAGATACACATGTCTCTTTGTGGGGTTGAGGAGAGTCCAGACGTTCCCATCAAAACGTGGGACTGAACGCGGGCTGAAACGCGGGCAATAGCCCTTGCCGAGCTTTCCCCAGAGAGGGATAGAAGCCCGTGGCCCTGGTTCCCTAAATCCCCCTGGGGCACTAATTACCATAATTGAAATGAGGATATCCATAGAAAGGGATTTCATATGAAGTTTTTCAGTTACATATTTCGTTATTTGTTTATACATACTACTATTATACTACTATTTAGCCCCTAATGACCCACTGCTTAGTCGGGCCTCCTCCAATTACATGAAGGGTAAAGTAAATAGCTTACCGTGCTACGCTTTTGCACAGGGTTTCGTATCAAGTTTTCCTTGTCTTGTAGCTAGGTTATCGGCCTTGTCATTTCCTTTTGTCGGCTCTTACGATACCCTCAGGATGGAATGTGATGGTGACACTATGTATTACAAATCTCTCACCACACGGCTGTTTATACATATGTAAATATTATAATCTGTGTAAACTCTAACATCTTTAGGCGATAAGCTTTTCACAATCTTAAAAGCCGCAACTCAAACGACTCAAAAACAATAAATCTCCGTTTCCCCATCGCAAACGACAAAAGACATTCAAACATACCTAGCGTCGGTCAACATTTCTCATTCTTTGTACAGAATCTCCTCAAGAGCGTAATCTTTCAGCAGCCGGCACTATTGTGGAGTGTCAGACGGAGCATTAATCCTGCCTTTCAAGACAAGATATATCCATCAATTGTCAACATTGGACTGGCGGGGAGCATCCCTGTGGGGTATCGCCTACCTCCCCCGCACCCACACAGACAAAGCTGTCATAGATTAAGCGAAACATGTAGTTTTGTTTTTCGTTTTTAACCCCCGACGCAAAAAGAGGGGTGTTATAAGTTTCACGTGTCTGTCTGTCTGTCTGTCGGTCTGTCTGTCTGTCTGTCTGTCTGTGGCACCGTAGCTCGCGAACGGATAAAGCGATTTCAATAAAGTTTTTTTTGTATGAAAGGTGAGTTACGGGCGAGTGTTCTTAGACATGTTTGATGAAAATCGGGTGAGCCGTTTAAAAGTTATGAGGGGTGAAAGTGGGGAAGTATAACCGAATGTCTGCAAATACACTCGAGAGCAATGAATCCGGGTCAATTAAAGAATGTTAAAAATCTCGGAAACTAAAAATGATAGGTTAATGCAATAAATTGTATTTAATAGACAATGTAAGAAAAAAACTGCTGATCTCTCCTTAAAACAAAAATAGGAAACATGAAATTTTTGAACTTTATTACGATTTTCTTGAATTTTAATACTTCGTTTTGCCTCCTCGTGCTTCCATTACTGCGTTTACGCAGTTTGGCATGCTGTACACCAAGTTCCTTATACGATTTTGGGGAATATTCTCCCATTCCTCTGTGAGAGCAATTTTGAGCTCACGAGGCGTGATTGGGGGAGGGTTTCGTTGTTTTACGCATCTGCCTAGCTCGTCCCAAGCATGCTCGATCGGGTTGATATCCGGGCTGCGCGCTGGCCACTCCATACGAGTAATGTTCATCTCTTGAAGGTAGTCATTCACAATCCTACCTGTATGAGGTCGGGCATTGTCATGCATAAATATAGCATCCTCACCTAAATTGACCATAAATGGACCAACGTGATCATTGAGGATTTCTTCCCCATATCTTACGCTAGTTAAAGAGCCGTTTTCTATGATCACCAGCTCTGTGCGACTTTCAGAAGAAATTCCGGCCCACACAAGTACAGACCCACCACCGTAGGCTACTTTTTCTTCGATGCATGCTTGCTTGAATCTTTCCCCTGGTTTTCGATACACTCTGTGTCTTCCATCGTGCTTGTAGAGCATACATTTTGATTCGTCGGAGAACATAACTTTTGACCAATCTTCAATACTCCAATTTACGTGGCTCTGGGCATATCTTAGTCTTGAAATACGATGCCCACGCTCCAGTTTAGGGCCGTTTGCAGGTCTAAGGGGTTTTAAGTTAGATTCAGCAAGCCGACGTCTTACTGTCCATGCACTTGGGTTACTTCCTCCGAGGCGTCGAAACTGATTTGTGAGTTCAGTTCCTGTGAGAAAGCGATTTCGAAGCATGGTGTTCACCAAGTATCGGTCTTCTCGTGCTGTGGTACACCTGGTTCTGCCCGTTCCTGGTCTGCGTAGGTTAGAACCAGTTTCTTCGTAACGTCGGAGAACTCTTTGTACTGTTGACAGCGACACACCGACAGTCCTGGCTGTATCGCGCTGACTCCGGCCGGTTTCCAGCATTGTAAGTATTCTGGTGCATTCTTCAGGCGTAAGCGACATAATTTCAGCTTGAATAATGAATATAGAGCACTATCAACATGGTTTATGTACCCACATAAATGACAGATTACAAACAAAAGCAAAACCAAATGCTGTAATTTCGTAGTTCCATCTTCGAAAGTGGCCCTTTTTCAAGTTTGATTTTTTTATGATATAACTTTATAATAACTAAGAAGTTTTAATACCTTCATTTAAGGAGTATTACATTGTCTATTAAATACGATTTATTGCATTAACCTAGCATTTTTAGTTTCCGAGATTTTTAGGATTCTTTAAGTGACCCGGATTCATTGCTCTCGAGTGTATAATCGAGTGGGGTCTCAAATGAAAGCGCATCACGTGCAATTTAACAAAATCTACATTATAATAAGTATGTACCTATAAAAAGTATAAAATAAAAATAAATACTTCGCGTTGGGGGACCAGGGGTCAGGTAATAAATAAGTGGGAGTGGTCCCCCAACGCGAAGTATTTATTTTTATTTTTTACTTTTTAAAGGTTATTGTGTCGGGGGTTTATTTAAATTTTTTATTTAATTTTTGTACCTTTACGTTGGTACTGCGTCGAGTCTGCAATCCGCCTGGGTCCACAGTACATGCATTCCATGCCAAAACGTCAAAAAAGTAAAAAATAATGCCTACGTCAGACAATAATGCAGTGCTCGTTTTACTGTAGTTATATTGTGTATGATTATGTGGCAGGTATACTACTACTACTCAACCCATGGAGGGTTATTAGTCTACTGTGCTACTCTGGCCAAACGGGTTGGCACAGGGTTTTGGCTTTAAGTGCGGCGAGCCGGGCCATAGGGCACGCGAGTGCCAGGCCCGAGGTCGATGTTACCCGCTGTGTGCGGATCTGGGGCTTCTCGATCTGCACCGGCTGGGGAACGGATCGTGCGCCCAGAGGGCCGCCGTAACAGGCCCCCTGAACGGCGCGACGTGGTCCAGGGCGCTGTCACTACGGTGGCGCCCATGGCGGTTGATGCGGGCCCGATTATCCGGGCCGCTCCCGCCGGGACATAGGCTGAGTCCGGCCGCAGATCCCGGGGCAGGGCACGGGGATGCCCTCGCCCCACTTGGGATCTGTGGAGATGCGACGTCCTGTTGGGTGCTCTCGACAGGACGTCGATTGCTCGTTCAGCGAGCCTGAGGTGTGGAGGTGGGCCTCCTCGTCTGCGGCGGCGTGGTTCTGCACCAGATCCCACAATGCCGCAACAGGACGCGAGTGGGGAGCACTCCGGGGATGTTTAGTGGGTAGGCCCCCACTCTGGGGGAGAGTCCCACAGGCCCCCCCTCGGCCATCCCCGTGGCCGACGGGGATAGTCCATAAAGGATTTTACCCCGGGCGAACAAAATGAAAAAAAAAAGGGTTTTGTTTTAAGTTTTCCTTCTCTTGCGGCTATGTTTTCGGCTTTGTAAAGAGTTAATTGGAAAAGAATGAGAAAGCTAATATTTCAATAAAATATGCATTAAAACTTAATCATTAGGTACACATACTAAAATGAGTCCGTGTGGTAATAGATTTAGAATACACAATGTCACCAACTCATACCATCCTGAGGATGTCTTAGGAGGCGATTAAAGGTACTTATGAGGCAGATCACAAAGCCGCAAGAGACGGATACTAACGATGTGACACGCTGGCCAGACGGGTTGGCACAGGGTTTTGTATCAGCGGCGGCGTGGTTCTGCATCAGATCCCACAATGCCGCAACAGGACGCGAGTTGGAGCACCCCGGGGAGGTTTAGTGGGTAGGCCCCCACTACGGGGGAGAGTCCCACACTCCCCTCGCTGGCCATCCCCGTGGCCGGCGAGGAAGTCCAGAAAGGATTTTACCCCGGGCGATAAAAAAAAAAAAAGAAACAAGGGGTTTTGTATCAAGTTTGCAGCGCAGTTTCCGGCCTTGTAATTTCCTGTGGCAGCTCTTACGACACCCGCAGGATGGAATGTGGCACTATGTTTTCTAAATACGTGACCACACATAAAGTATTAATAGGAAGTATGTAATAGGGTTTAGCGTAAGCTAAGTGAGATAACAAAACAAGTATTAGTATCGTTTATTCCAAATATTTGCTGAGAACGTCATCTAAAAATCTGTCTTTGAAAAATGACAAGTTAATTACGTAACCAGGTAGTAGGTACTTAAATAATGTCTGACGTAGATAAGTTTAGAAAGCTTAAAACTTACAAAAGGTACTATTATGGTGTAATAATAGGTATATCTATACTTTTACCATCATTTCAGCCAAAAGACGTCCACTGCTGGACATAGCTTCGAGGGTAGAACCTCCGATGTTAACAGGAGTGGCTTGAACATGGATATTAGACATGATCTTCGTCTTCTCCATGTTCATCTTAAGGCCGACTCGTTCGGAGGCTCCACAGAGGCCATCGAGCATCGTAGTGAGGCCCTCCATGGTCTCAGCCATTACGACTATGTACGCAGGACCTTACTTTTATAACGTATACATACTTTTATAACGTATGAATTTTCTTGTTAATATTATTATGTTGTTAATATTATTATGTATAATACCTCATCATAATCAACAGCCCATAAATGACCCACTACTAACTCGGGCGTCCTCCAAATTCATAGAGGGAAAATGGTGGATGGCTCCCTTGCGGCTAAGAGATCTGCCTCTTGCAGTCCTTTAGTCGACTCTTAGGGGCCTACTCATTTCAGCCAAAAGCCAAAAGACGTCCACTGCTGGACATAGGCCTCCCCCAAGGATCTCCACAAAGGCCGGTCCTGGGCCGCCCGCATCCACTGCTTTCCGGAGACCTTAACCAGGTCGTCGGTCCACCGTGTGGGAGGCCTACCAGCACTGCGCCTTCCGGAACGCGGTCGCCACTCGAGGACTTTTCTGCCCCAACGGGCGTCGGTCCTGCGAGCTATGTGCCCTGCCCACTGCCACTTAAGTTTGGCAATCCGGTGGGCTATGTCGGTGATCCTGGTTTTCCTGCGTATCTCCTCATTTCTGATTCGATCTCGCAGGGAAACTCCGAGCATAGCCCTCTCCATTGCCCTTTGGGTGACTTTGAGCCTTCTGATGGAGCCCATAGTGAGCGACCACGTCTCTGTTCCATATGTCATCATACTAAACCACCACAAGATTTCAACTGCCAGTGCGTACGGACATAAGCGGTTGCATATTCCGTCCGTAGTCCGTGCGGCTAGCGGCCTAGGCGGTTCAACCGCTAGTGCGTACAGGGGCTTACGATAACCAGAGGATGAATTGTCGCCACGCAGATTATAATACTTATAGCTTACTACTACACAGCCTATACCTAACTACTGGGTCGGGCCTCCTTCATTTACATGGAGGTAATTCGCATACCGTGCCACGCTGGTACAGTAGGCGAATTACCTCGGGTATCGTATCAAATTTTCCTTCACTCCTGTCAGTTATTCATATTGTCGGCCTCTACGACACCCTCAGGATGAAATGAGCTGGTGAAACAAAGTATGTGGAATCCATTGCCACACCTAAAAGAAATACGACATAAGTATCTATTAATTTTTTTTTTGCCAACCTGAAACACAGTTTTTCTTTACTACTAATGTAAATGACCCACTGCTGAATAGGGCCTCCTCCCATCACAGGGAAGGACATTAGCCTACTGTGCCCCGCTGGCCAGACGGGTGGCACAGGGTTACGTATCGAGTTTCCCTTCTCTTGCGGCTAGCTCTTTGGCCTTGTCATTTCCTTTCGTCGGCTCTTACGACACCCTCAGGATGGAATAGGGTGTTGCCACTATATACTCTAAATCCGTCACCACACGTATTTCCTATAATAGGTACTGTACCTATTCAACATTCTGGTACGCATAATCTATGTCTCGTGGGGAGAGAGCCAGTGATTGTCAAAATTTGGCTTCATAGAACAAAGCGTTATTTACCAAGTCGGGAGCGCCCTTTGTGCTGGCATTACACCACTCTACATAATATTGTGAAAGTTCTCACAATGCGCTGTTTGCTGTAGCCGCATTATGAGGCTTTGGCGCTGCGAAATCGTTGGCTTATTTGTTAGGTGACTGTGATTAGTTTGAAGCGAAGATGGGGAGGCGTTTTTGTCATTGCAGATTGGCTCGCCGAAGTAGATAACTATATCGAACATGAAATAATTGGCAAAAACTGAGTTAGGTCTAGTCTGTTTTGTGATGGATTTATAATACTTAGTGTCGCCACCCCATTACATTCTGAGGGTGTAGACTAAAGGAAATGACAAGGCAAAACACGTAGTCGCAAAAGAAGAAAATCTTGAAACGAAATCCTCTACCAATCCGTCTGGCCAGCGTGGCACAGTAGGCCAATGACCCTCCTATAATTGGAGGAGGCCTGACTCAACTGTGGGTCATATACCTATGGGCTGAGTAGTTGTTTAGTAGTCGGGTTAGCTTTTGGGCGTCGATAAAGTTGTTGCCCGCGTCACAGTTAGCGTGAATCTAGAGCTGAGTTAAAATGTTTAAAGAAAGTTTTATTTATTTATACAGGTTGTAACAGAACTCCTAAAGCCATCCGAAACGCATCATCATGATCAACCCACTCTAGTCCACTGCTGGACATAGGCCTCCCCTAAACAGCGCCATAGAATAAAATAGAAAAATGCTTTAATTTAAAATCCAATTATGGCGTTCACAATCGTAAACGGATAAATCTATTTTATAACAGGTCGGGACGCGGCACCTACCGAGAAGACCTGACCGAAGAAACTCGGTGGGCTTGGCTTTTTTTTTAAACGCCACATTACAATGACCGTTTTCATATAACTAGTTTTGTTTGGTTTCGAAAGGCGCTCAACTGAAATAAGAATTTTATAATTAAAAAGGGATAGACTAATTAAAAATGAAATTATATGTCTTCAATCCATTGAGCCGACCAACCCAAAACAGCGGCACCTGTTCAGAAGCATAATGCAATATCAAAGAGAAGTTCAAAGAGAAGTGGTCGACCCGCCACACGTCTCTACCACTGTTCAAAGTATTTTTGTGAGCATGACAAAAATACATAGCGCCCTGTCTTCAGCTTGACGCATCTAGCTGCTGCCCGTAACCTTTCACAGATCGTCACTCCATCTAGCAGAGGACCGTCCTACTCTCCCTCCGAAGTGCATAGAACCAATCAAAAGAAGCAGTTGTGTGCTAAAAATTGTACTCTGCGTTTTTTTTAACCATTATTGTTAACGGTTAGTTGAATGAAATTTACAAAACAAGGGTTCCATTAAAAACCAACCACCAAGTAATCGTTTTTTTTTAATTAATAATGTCAACAAGCTTATTTATTTGGGTTCCATTATGCTACATTAGTTCTTTGTGCGTATTTCTTAAGATATGACATTACTTAGACACATGTTAGTGACCGAAATTTTAACAAAAAACAAATTATAACGAATGAATTCATTAATATTTTATAACACAGTATCTTTATCAGAAGTACTATTGATTGGTCTTTCTGTTATGAATAAAGAGTTTTTGTTACAGCATAGATAAATGATTTATGAACTTCGGTTTTTTTTTAATTATACGTTTTAATATAATTTTCTAATACGAGGGACGCTGAGAAATTTTATGTATTTATTTAGTTTAAAAAGTGGCCCAGTAGTGACTATTCTTTATGTCTTAAGTTTCCTACCGTATCAGTAAACTGTGGTTACATAAAAAAATTGCTTTATTTTTAGTGTCTACTTGATTATATGATAAACATGTCTTTGTACGTCGTTCTTACATTAATAAATTTAATTTATCGAATTGATAATATAGAGCCATAACTGCAGGCCGCCAATAAAAAAAAACGACTAATAAAGCTTGCTCCACACATGCGAGGAACGATCGTTTCAAAATTAATTGATTGAAAACCCGTCTGGGCTACCTCCGAACACACGTTTGGAAAGCTTGCGTTCGAAATTCAAATGAGGCGGCAGGCCCCACCCCCGACTCCGCCCCGCCGCCATCTTGGATCGACATGGGGTGACGGAGGGGGGCTATTAAATAATTTCATTCCACATTGGGCTGCGCTCGCTATCGGATTAAAACAATTGCCTGTGAAACCGTAAATGGATAATGAATTTGGCGAAGAAAATAATATGGTACGAAATTTAATTTTGTACGGAATCCGATGGCGCTACGGTTCTTTTGAAGACAATTTGATTTGATCCCCAAATGGGTTGGTTGTGGTAATTAAATGTTACCCAAAAATAAATATAAAATTAATGTTACCTTTTACTTACCACGAGTATACATCATAGGTATATACATGATGTCCCAATATAGAGTCCAGAGATAGAGCACCCCTTTGGGTACCCGAATCACTCCCATGTGTGTTCTGCGATTTTTCGTAGTTTTCCTGTTATGATTTTTTAACTTAACTTCATTGGTTTTAAGTGGAAGACTTTTAAATATTTTTCTTTCTCTAATCTTGAATTGTACTTATAAGCACAAAATAATCAATCAAAGGGGTGCTCTATCTTTGGACTTCCACTTGACAATATTTTTGGGACACCCTGTAGGTATATAGAATACACATAGTGAGCGACCGCTATGGGCTCCGTCAAAAGACTCAAAGTCACCCAAAGAGCAATAGAGAGAATCGCTAAAATGTTCTAATTTATTTATAGAATAATAGGTAAAATCGTCGGTGTGGTGAAATTTTGCATACATGGTGTTACCAATCCATTCCATCATGAGGGTGTCGTAAGAGCCGACAGAAGGACATGACTACTAGTATTCGGCCCACTACCCACTGCTGAGTCGGGCCTCCTCCATTTACATGGAGGGTACTTAGCTTACTGTGCCACGCTGGTCAGACGGGTGGGCATAGGGTTTTCTATCAGCATTCCTTCTCTTGTGGCTAGGTTATCGGCCTTGTTATTTTCTTCCAACACTCTCAGGATGAAATGGGGTAGTGACACTATGTATTTTAAATCCGTCACCGTGCTAACATTAAATTAAATATTATGTATGTATGAAATTGAACATGTTGCGCGTCCTTATTGACGAATGAATAATGCATGGCTAAGTACTAATCTGCAAGCCTAATTCTCAATTTTATTTCTCCTCACACTTATTATATTGTGGCAATTTGAATACAAAATAAGTATGAAAACTAGGTATGTATTTTTGGTTCTACATATTTTAGCAAACACTTGAGTCTGCCTATATCAATTTGCCAAACGAGCGGTTAAATTTTAAGAATAGTTAATCATATTTTCTACCGTAATTTCGATGAAATCTTTTAAGAAAAAAATGGAGCACCGAAAATTTACCAGTAATATACAACATAATGATGATGTGTTATTAAAAAAAAACAATCTTTTTAGACCCTATCTATCTATACTCCCCACCAACAACTAGTACTGACGAATTGTGATCTTTCCCCTTTTTTGGAGTCGGGTCAAAATAAAACTTATAAGTACTAACTTTTTTGGATATTTTGCATCAAAATCAAAAATTAATTTGATGAAGTTAGCTCTACAGATAAGAGCCAGCAAGAAGATCTGTAGTAGTTTTTCTCTATGTACCTACCTACTTTTGCCTTATCGAATCACCGTATATGGGAGTGAACTTACTTTAGTTAGGATTATGTAGAATATGTTCCTTTTCTAACAGTTTGATACACGAAAAAAATACACGTCATAGAGAAACATAGAGTATTATTTTTCCTTGTAACTCGTAAAGGATTGTATTCAGCCAGTGTCAAGTTTGAAACCATAGAGTTATCGATCGGGAAACAACCACGCATTGTCTATGGCCGTTTCGCGCCCAATTGCTTGCATTCAGTTGAGCGATGCAACTTGGGGATTCAATTTGAATCTCAGACAATCCCCACGGGGGGATAAGGTAGCGAGGGCCACGGTGTGATGGATGAATCGTGTTCACTTCGCACCTTAGATGGGTTTGGGAAAGATACTCTACTTATTCCGTGACGGATTTATGATACACAATGTCTACAACCCATACCATGTCTTAGGTTATCACACTTATTACACATAGCAAATAAACACTCTTTTACGGATTTATCGCTTTTAAAGTGCCTTGTTTAATTCTGAGAGCACAGGTATCAATAAAAAAACTAGGCGGAAATTGAACTGTTTCTTTGTACTTTTAACGACAACTCTCTCCCGTGACCACGACTGCTGCAAAGCATTCGAAACGTCGGGAAATAAATAATGTTATACAATGATAAATCCAATAAAAAGTGTTTAATTATAAACATAAACATTCCTGAGGGTGTGTAAGAAACGGCTATAGATTGCAAGAGGCAGATCATCTGCCACAAGAGAAGGAAAACTGTATACAAAATCTGCCAACCGGTCTTGCCAGCGTGGCCAGCGTCCACTGCTGAGTCGGGCCTCCGCCAAATACATGGAGCCTACTGGCACAGTTGCCACCCTGGCCTATCAAGTTTTCCTTCTCTTAGCTTATCGGCCTTGGTATTTTCCTTTCGACTCATACGACAACCACAAATAAATCTATACTCTATACTAATCTATACTAATATATAAAGCTGCAGAGTTTGTTTGTTTGTTTGTTTGTTTGAACGCGCTAATCTCAGGAACTACTAGTCCGATTCCAAAAAATCTTTCAGTGTTAGATAGTCCATTTATCGAGGAAGGTTATAGGCTATATTTTATTTTCAAAAGAATTAGGGATCCGTATGAAAATTGCGATTTTGTAAACCAAGGTGTAAAATCGAAAACCTATTTATGCGTGCGCTGCAAAAACTATTGACAATAGAACAAAATTATTTACTACGGGTTTGTAGGTCTTATAAAGATCTACAAAAAAGTCCAGGAGAGCACATATCTAACTATCATAGTTTAGCCACAATAACCGATTTTATGTTCATAAAAAATATGCACGGGTTCGAAGCCCACGCGGGCGTAGCCGCGCGCAAAAGCTAGTAAATAAATAAATCTCCTTGGACATTTCACACAACGCCATCTCGTCCCAAGCTAAGCAACTTATTGCTTGTGTTATGGTAACGAGATGGATGATAAACTACTTATATACATTTTTTTTTTGTAAATACATACATATTATAGATAGAAATGACACCCAGACTCCGAGCCAGTGCCTCTGGTTTAGACAAAGACACTGGCACGACACCCGAATCGAACGCGGGACCCGTTGATCCAAAGGCGGCACATCTGACCACTAGACCAACGAGGTGACACTGTTTATTTTAAATCCGTCACCACACAGGCTACTGTGAAAAATGCTCTACGTAACATTCTTACGTAGAGCATTCTTCACAGTAAGCGACACGACACGACGCCGCAAGATGTCGGAAACTCACGGTTTAACCGCAAGTTTTGCCGACATCTCCGTAAGTTGGGAAGCGAGTAGGTATCTGAAAAGAACTTTCGCGTATCGTGTCGACATTGCAGTTTCCGAAGTTGAAAGTAACTTATTTCTGTAATTTTCTATCCGTCTTCTGACGTCCATTCCTGGCTTTTCCATGGAATGCAACCGCAGAAGAAGAATAACAGCTCAGTATTGCGCAGACCGCAAACATCGAGAGTCCGCGACCTTTGCAAATAAAATAAAATAACGTAAACGCACCCATTACCGCCAGTTTAAGCCGAGTTCGGATTGATGTCCAAAAAATAAGCACTTTCATAATATGTGGTGCCAATCAAAATAGTTTTTCAAGTACTAAAATTATCCATGTTTCTATTCTTATATAGAAATAGTTATACTTATAATTATTTAAAAATTAAATACAACTTAAAAGAAAAAAGGGCCATGTCCCTATTACCGATCCAAAATATAGGGTGTGTGCCTAATACCGTTTATGTGACACCTAATACCGACCACTAAATAAATGAAACCGTTAAAGTTAAATAAAAATGCTCGTGTATAGTTAGTATAGTTCAACTATTTATTTAAATGCTCCAATACAGTACGGAATGTTATCAACACATAACAAATTATTTGTGTTCTTATCATATAATATACATAACAGCGTTAAATTAGTCAAAAAAATCTTCTTTATACCAATTACTAGCTGACCCGGCGAACTACATCAGAATAACACATAGGCTACAAGTTATAAAGATATTATGTGAATTACAACAATATAAACAAGACGAATTCAAAATTTCTAATTGTCAAATTTTCGGCCATATTAAACTATAGACAGCATAACGTTTCGCTGTCAGTTGCGTTTTGTTAAAGTAGGTTTTATACGGACGGGATAAAAATCTCAGGTATCCTATGTCCAACTTTCTTTTTGTTTTAAATATTTATAATGCGGAACAAAGTTCGCCGGGTCAGCTAGTAGAAATATAAAAAAACTATAAAATTTTAAGTCTGGCAGTCATGTCAAATCAGAATCAAAATAGATTAACAATTAAAAATAAAATAAATTAAGAAAAGTTACCTTTGGCGAAAAAAATAAGATTAAGAAATTGATTCAACAGACTTTCAGAATGAAATCCAAGATCATATCTCGTAATCATTTTCTAAATAGGTAGTAAGGGGGTTCGTTGTAAATGTACAAGTAGATCGGTAATAGGTATTATTAAAGGTAATCGTATAACCAATTACCGACCCTAAATACTTGTGGTTTTCGGACATTTGTATGATTTTAAATGGTGCGGTTATTATAAATGTTTAATAATAATCATATTTTAACTATAAAAATACAATATTAGAAAAATTATACCTCCTTTATTCATCAAAATAGTTACTAAATATTTAGAAGAACATTTATATTTTTACGGATACTAATGCTCTTAAATATATGGCGTTAATAGCTCAAATACAAGTTAACATACTAAGGAACTGAGTTAGTGTATCCTCCTGCCTTTTAATTGAAGCATATTAACAAAAATCATGGCACAAAAAAGATACGAAATGTACCTATCAGCGACATGTTTAACAACTGGGTCGGTAATGGGAATAAAATTGTGATTTTTGTTCCTATTACCGCCTATTTTTAATTTTGAATTTTAAGCAATATGTAATAGTATCTCAGTAAAATTAATTATTATTTGTGTTTCTGAAAGTATGAAAAATGCATCAAAAGAACTAGAAGTAACATTAAAATGCTTGAAGATGTAATCTTCTGCTAAGAAAGAAACAAGAGTACTTACGTCGTCGGGAACGCCACACTATGGAAAATGCACTATCACCGGCGTTCACCGACGAATTGACCAATTATTCTTAAAATCGTTGAGTTACATACACAAACAAGATATGAACATTTGCAATACAAATACAGCTATTTTTTTTCTAAAGCAACCACTTGTTTACCTTTAATACATCACATAAAAAATCTAGTTTTCTGAATAGGGCGGTAATAGGCGCGGATTTTAAGGGGTCGTTATTAGGTGCGTTTACGTTAAATAATATCCTTGAACATTTCACAAAACGCCATCTCGTCCCAAGCTAAGCAACTTAATGCTTGTGTTATGGTAACGAGATGGATGATAAACTTCTAACACACATTTTTTTTTGTAAATACATACATGTTATAGATAGAAAACACCCAGACCCGGAACAAATACTTGTAGGTCGTACAAATATTTCTTCCATGCGGGGATCGAACCCGCGACATGCGGCGCAGCAGTCGATCGCTCAACTCTCGTCATAATCGGGAGTAAGCTCATTACTACTAGTACTCAACCCATATATGACCCACTGTTGACTGGGGCCTCCCATAAATCATGAAGGTTAATATGCCACACTGGCCAAACGGGTTTCGTATCAAATAAACTTTCTCTTGCTCTTAATACATCCTCAGGATTGAATACCGCTTATATGAGAGGATTTTTTACTGGGGCATTGCAAGGTAAAATGTCAATCCGTACCACAAAAACTGTGACGTGTCTCCTTCTTTCTGCCTCACAAGAAGCAGGTACAAGCTGGCGGTACAAAAAGCTAAAAAGTATAAAATAACCTTAGATTCAATAGCATATGAGGTGTATGAAACCTCATAAGCAATCCCAATACTTTTTTTAAAAACGAAACCCCTGTTCTTGACTTAACCTGTATCGCGGGGCAGTCCCCACCGCACGCTGGGAAGAAAGCGCGTGTTGTAAGAGTCAACAAAACCCAGCACACTTGGTGGTAGGATCTAATGGTCCACCCGGCTAGACTCTCACTCGTTCACGATACTGTGCCATTGACATTGGTGGACACGTGTGTGTCCGCAATTGCTTTCAGGAGTCGTACATCAGTCAGTGTCTCTGTCTATCATTTCATAGACAATATAAATTAAATTAAAAATTTAAATAAACCCCGACACAATGACCTAAGTAACCTATAAAAAGTAAAAAATAAAAAAATACATCGCGTTGGGGGACCGCTCCTATTTATTTATTACCTGAAACCCTGGTCCCCCAACGCAATGTATTTTTTTATTTTTATAGGTTACTTAGGTCATTGTGTCGGGGGTTTATTTAAATTTTTAATTTAATTTTTATTTTCTGCTTTTTATAGGTACACGCTTATTATGATGTTTGTAATGTGCACGTGATGCGCTTTCATTTGAGACCCCACTCGATTATATTTGCAGACTTTCGGTTATTCTTCCACACTTTCACCACCCATAACTTTTAAACGACTCAACCGATTTTCATCAAACATGTATAAGAACACTCGCCCGTAACTCACCTGTCATAAAAAAATGAATTGAAAAAAAAATTGAATTCCTCCATTTTGCAAACACTCGCGGCACTGCCACTCGAAACCAATGTCACTGTCAATTAGCTGACACTCGCGTACTCGCTCATGTACGCGAGTGCGTCGACACGTGAGAGGAAAAGCGGAGCTTGGTACTGAGCCATGGGTTTTAAATACTGCCACTTGCACGCGGCTGGTGATAGCCAATGCGAGTGTGAGCATGTGCGGCGTGGCTAAGAGGTTTTGTTACACCATTTTAACTCACCTTTGTATTTGGTACATATAAGTAAATACTTTGAAAGCTCCAAAATATTGTCCATTACTCCCAACAGAGCATGTGCACTGTTAGGGCGACAACGCTGCAGTATAGCAAATCTACCCGCTAAGTGATTTGTCCGCTTCCCTGAATTATTGATGTACAACGCGCCGATTCCCAAATTTCATGCCAAACTGGGAAACACCGTGCATATTAGGGTGGGTACAAGATTATTTGTACCCACCCCACTCGTTGGTCTAGTGGTTAGATGTGCCGCCTTTGGATCAACGGGTCCCGGGTTCGATTCCAGGGTCAGGCAAGTGTCTTTGTCTAAACCAGAGGCACTGGCTCGGAGTCTGGGTGTCATTTCTATCTATAATATGTATTTTTTACAAAAAAAAATGTATATAAGTAGTTTATCATCCATCTCGTTACCATAACACAAGCATTAAGTTGCTTAGCTTGGGACGAGATGGCGTTGTGTTGTGTGAAATGTCCAAGGATGTCCAAGGATATTTACAGTGTGGTGACGGATTTAGAATACATAGCGTCACCACTCCATTTCATCCTACGGGTGTCGTAAGAGGCGACTAATGGAACGTAAGAGGCAGATTACCTCGTCCCAAGAGAAGGAAAACTTGACAGAAACCTTTTTTTTTTTGTTCCCCGGGGTAAAAACCTTTATGGACTATCCCCGTCGGCCACGGGGATGGCCGAGGAGGGGCGTGTGGGACTCTCCCCCAGAGTGGGGGCCTACCCACTAAACATCCCCGGAGTGCTCCCTACTCGCGTCCGTGTTGCGGCATTGTGGGGTCTGTACACAGTACCACGCTTGACACAAACCCTGGGCCAACCCGTTTGGCCAGAGTGGCACAGTGGTCTAATTACCCTCCGTGTGATTGGAGGAGGCCCGACTCAACAGTGGGTCATTTATGGGCTGAGTAGTATTGTACAGTTAGTAACGTGTATTGAGTAACTAAATACCTACGTATAGTATTACTACTAATCCTCGGCCTATATATTACCCACTGCTGAGTCGGACCCTCTCCAACTACATGAATGGTAATTAGCCTACCGTGCCACGCTGGCCAGACGGGTTGGCTTCAGGTGAATGTTCCAGGGTAGCCCGCGAAATTCAAATTTTCGTACGTTTTTTGCAATTTGCAGGTCAGTGCTAGGTTGTATGTTGATTAAAATGTTATTCGCGGCTGTAAGACGTATGAAGTTATAGAATTATAATCATCAAAATCATCAATACAACCCTCCAAGCTCATAAAGGTGCAAGAAAAACTTTTTCAAGCTCAAAGTCATTCTTGCACCTATATGAGCTTGGAGGGTCGTATTGATGAATTTGATGATTATAACTCTGTAACTACATAGGTACGTCTTACAGCCGCGAATCAAATGTTCATCATCATACAACCTAGCACTGCCTGCAAATTGCAAAAAACGTAAGAAAATTTGAATTTCGCGGGATACCCTGGAACATTCACCTTAAGGTTTAGTATCAAGTTTTCCTTCCCTTGCAGCTAGGTTTTCGGCCTTGGCATTTCCTATTGTCGACTCCTACGACACCCTTAGGAGGAAATGGGGTGGTGATACAATTTATTCTAAATCCATCACTACACGAAGAAATGGGCTTAGTGTGCTAAACAAAAACATTTTTATTGGCTAAATAAAAAGGCTTAAAATTGTGGAATGATCTGAAACAAGGAAATATAAGAGTGTCGATGGTGCGAACCAGAGTCATCGGTATAGCCCACAGGAATAAATCATCATCATCATCATCAGCCCACATTAGTCCACTGCTGGACATAGGCCTCCCCTAAAGAGCGCCATAGCGCCCTGTCTTCAGCTTGACGCATCCAGCTGCTGCCCGCAACCTTTCGCAGATACCTACCAGGTATAAATACCTATCATAAATCAAAACTAATTTAACTGGCTCATCAGAGCTCTTTTCACAAGGGAAACAATATTTTCATTCTTTAATTTACCATTTCAAATTGAAAATTTACCATTTACTACCGGTTCGGAATGCAGCTCTACAGAGAAGAGCCGGTAAGAAACTCCGTAGTTGCTCTTTTCATATCGCCATTTTTGGGTAAGACATTATTTCTGGGAGCAAACTCGCGCATTAGTCGCACTGGGCCAAGCGTCAGCAAGATCTTATAGTCAACAACAGTAACCTTCTAATGCCAGAGCCACCCCCGCAACGGCACCGGTTCCCTCGTACCACTCAACCCATGAGGAGCAGTGGCTTCTCCAGATACATGGAGGGTAATTAGCCTTGGCCAGACGGGTTGGCACAGGGTGTCGTATCAAGTTTTCCTTCTGTTGTCCGTCTCGTAGCTAGGTTATCCGCCTTGTCCTTGTGGTAATTACCTTTTGTCAGATCTTACGACACCCTCAATATTGAAGGCGGGTAGTGACACTGTGTATAAATCCGTCACCAATCGGATAAAGCGACTATCTCATCTAACCTAACCAAACTATCACGACTCAAGGAGCCGTGATTGGAAAATAGACTAACAACTAAATACTACTACTAATCAGCCCCTAAATGACCCACAGCTGAGTCGGGCCTCCTCCATTTACATGGAGGGTAATTAGGCTATTGTGCCACGCTGGCCAGACGGGTTGGCCAGGGTTTCGTATCAAGTTTTCTTGGTCTAGTGGTTAGATGTGCCGCCTTTGGATCAACGGGTCCCGGGTTCGATTCCGGGGTCGGACAAGTGTCTTTGTCTAAACCAGAGGCACTGGCTCGGAGTCTGGGTGTCATTTCTATCTATAATATGTATGTATTTACAAAAAAAAAAGTATATAAGTAGTTTATCATCCATCTCGTTACCATAACACAAGCATTAAGTTGCTTAGCTTGGGACGAGATGGCGTTGTGTGAAAAGTCCAAGGATATTTATTTATTTATTTATTATTTATCTTACTAGCTAGGATTTTGGCCTCGTCATTTGCTTACGACACCCTCAGGATAGAACGGGGCGTTGTTTAATATCCCTACCACATGTTAAAATCTATGCTACGCTTTACAATGCTGAATAATGAGATGAACATGTCGAATGTTTGTCTCTTTTGACCATCCGCAGTAGGTACGAAATAAAACGTATTTTTCCTTTTAAACTGTCCGTCGCCGCGGCTTCATCAAGGCGGTATTTCATTAACTTTCATCGGATAGAAAGAGTGCTTGAAAGAATAGAGCCTCACATTCTTGTACGCTTCGCTTTTGTCTCCAAGAATGTTCATTTTACGCCGTTTGTCTTAAATTCCTCGGCTTTTTGTATTTTCTTTTTATTTTTCCTCCTTTTTAATGGAGTTCTTGAGTAGGCTTTTTTGCGACGATGTGCCATTGACAAATATTTTATTGAATTATATTGTAGTCCCTGTGGTGACGGATTTAGAATACACAGTGTTACCACCCCATTCCACCCTGAGGATGTCGTAAGAGGCGACAAAAGGAAATGATAAGGCTGAGCACCTGGCCGGGAGAGAAGGAAAAGTTAAAACGAAACCCTGTGCCAAGCCGTCTGGCGAGTGTGGCACAGTAGGCTAAATTCTCTTCTTTAATTGGAGGAGGCCTGACTCATTAGTGGGTTTTTAGAGGCTGAGAAGTAAGTAGTATATTCAGACTGTTACCGAACAAATGCAACAAATCCTTACACATATGGGGCCCAAACTCAATCTCAAAAGGAACTTTATTTACGTAGGTTTTATTATAAAACTCTTCCTCATATTTAAAATTACCATTATTATCTTACGACCCTAGTCCAACGCTAGGTGGTAGTCTCCATACACACCTATCAGTCGTCATATCTACAGCCACACCTTTCAAACACAATTCCTCATTCTTACATCTCTTTTGATCTCCCACAACTCTTGCGTCTACCCACATTCATGCTGAAACTACCACCGGTTCGGAATGCTGCTCTACAGCGAAGAGCCGGCAAGAAAATCTGTAGTTGCTTTTTCTCAAATCATTGGTCTTGTTTACAAAAAGCACTAAAATAAACAGCATGGTGAGAGCAAGTTCGCCAGATGAGAGAAACACGCAACACGTTAACGAATAGGCCTTGGATCAGATGGGCCAATCAAAGAATACGTCTAATAATGGTGACACATACCGCCTAAAAATTGGAGGAAGCTCGCATATAAAGTAACAAACTTTTAATAATAACCGAGAAACCTTTACCGGAGTAACTCCTAATCCTAAAAAGCGTCGCACTACAAAATTGAAAGACAACAAAATCTCTCTAATACCATTGCCATGGGAACTTCACAAAGTATATGAGCAAATAGTTCTCTACTCCAGCACACTAATATCCATTGGGCAAACGAAAAACCACAACGATAACATTACCACTGAACCGTATACGCATAGCTTTTAATGCCTAAGTGATAAGGTTGCGTTTCGTGCGACATTCGTTTCTCCATCGCACAAAGTACGCTTGTTCTATCTCCTTGTAACATGTTGACAAGTTTGAGAGGGGGTAGGCAGACAAATAAAAAGTAATATCGTATGTAGTGCGCACGTGCCGTGGCCCCAGATCGCTGTAATATTGAGATGGTGTCATGATAATTGATGTTCAATTTGGCATAATGAGGGTGTTGATATTCGGTAATATTAGGTTAGATTGCAAAGCACAATTACACCACTTTCTATGTAATCCTGGAGGTGACGGATTTAGAATACATACTGTCTCCACCCCATTTCTTCCTGAGAGTGTCAAAAGACTCCTTAGGACGAAATGGCAGACTAAAGAAGCCGACAGAAGAAAATTTTAGGCCGAAAACCTGGCCGCAAGAGAAGGAAAACTTGATACGAAACCCGGTGCCAACCCGTCTGGCCAGCGTGGCATAGTAGGCTAATTACGCTCCATGTAGTTAGAAGAGGCCCGACTCAAAGGTGGGTCATGTGCTGACGGATTTAGAATACATAGTGTCACCACCCCATTCCATCCCGAGAGTGTTGTAAGAGCCGGTGAAAGAAAATTACGTGGCAGAAAACCTAGCCGCAAGAGAAGGAAAACTTGATACGAAACACTCTGCCAACCCGTCTGGCCAGCGTGGCACAGTAGGCTAATTACCCTCCCTGTGATGAGAGGAGGCCCGACTCAGCAGTGGGGCATTATTTAGAATACACAAAGTCCCAAATTATTTCAATCTGAGGGTGTCTGTCCGAAGTGGGCCTCTTGTCAATTCTTCTCAGTTGTGGTCGCCCTTTATTAGTGGTAAACTGTCTAAAGCCAGCAATATACGTTGGCCTAGCATTGCCGAGTGAACGCCAATACCAACGTATAGACGGTATATTTGCATTGTCTGGCCATCGCTCGGTGTCGCTCACCTAGTTGGATTCGATACACTTGCCCAACGTGTAGGCAGTAGCACTTGCCTTGTATTAAATTGCCTACGCTTGCGTTGGCCTAAGCTCGGCCAACGTGTATTGCTGGCATAATATTTTGCAATAAATATTACAATACTTAATATGTAATATGTTCACAATTTGTAAGTATCCATTGTGTCATCACTATCACTACATATTATAAAACAAAGTCGCTGTCGTCTGTCCGTCCCTATGTATGCTTAAATATTTAAAACTACGCAACGGATTTTGAAGCTGTTTTTTTTTAAAAGATAGAGTGATTTATATGTATAATACATCCTTAATATTGTAGAGAAACACTGATAAATTTAGAGGTTAATCAATGCATCCGTGCGAAGCCGGGGCGGGTCGCTAGTGCAGTAAACGATTTGATTTTGGCTTTGAGGCAACAACAGCAAATACGATTAATACAGTTAAGTTTCAAGACCATGTGCCAAATCCAGCGTAGCGCAGCAGGTGGCAGAATCCTTCCATGTAATTGGAGGAGGCCCGACTCAATACTGGGTTTTTGACGGACTGAGATGATGATGCCTATTCTTGGTCACCATCCAAAACACGACGCAAAGACTTTCTCTGCAATCATTTTAATTGTAATTTTGTGTGAAACGTCGTTTAATATTAGCACCGCTCCAAATAAGGCCGTGTTCATACGAGCGATAAATGTTTGCGATTGATAAAAAGGCGTCAATTGATTAGATCGACACGTGTCACCCGGGACACGGGACACGGCACATCAAAAGTGTCGACACGCTCTCAATTTCACACTACGCTGATTGGAGAAGTGTTTTGTTTAACTTCGGAATGTAATTTGTAGCACTTATTTGTTTGTGTGTTGTCACTGGTGTTGTTAGAAATACGAGTGTTGCTATTGCCATACAACTCAATATAGAATCTTTTTAAAAATAACTAGGTTTCCTTTTATGAATATTATATAAAAATATATGAATATCGAATATACAAACCAAAAACTAGGTTTGATTTGCAAATATAATATTAATTTAATTTGTAGTTTTATATCCTACACGAAACCACGACTTAATATATTTTTAACCACGATGTAATGTACCCATATTCAACAAATAAAGAGTTTGATTGATTTATTGGATTTCATGCAATTTAATACACTGTGTTCGTCATGTATGTGAGTATGAATGTCTGCTACCCACATTAAAATATTAGAATAACTTCATTTAGAAGTGCCCACGTCCGTGGGGTAACCCACCGTGGGTAGCTAATGCTGAGGTGGTCTTTTGGCAGAACATGGAAGAATATGATGGTCTATTCCTGTTTTCCTTTTTTGTGATGCTTTACTTCTTTATGTGTACTTTATTTGTTCGTGTGGTGACGGATAAGAAGGCACCGCCCCATTCTATCCTGACGGTGTCGTAAAATCCGACAGAAGGAAACAACGAGCGAAAACGTAACCGTAGAGAAGAAAACTTGATACGAAACCCTGTCCCAATCCCTCTGGCAAGCGTGACACAGTAGGCTAATTACCCTCCATGAAATCGGGGGTGGCCTGACTCAGCAGTGGGTCAGCAACTGGTCATATGTGGGCTGAGTAGTAATAGATAGTCCCTGCCAAAACCGAACGTAAATGATGTTAGTAGTACCCGTACGGCAGACGGATCGAGACGAACAAGAGTGGTAGGTCTCAGTGGGTACTCCAGGTGCAACTCAACTTCTTCGCACCTTGTCCCCCGGCTGGACTCAGCTGTGGGCTGAGTAGTAGTCAAAGTAGATAAAAAGACAATTCAATTGTTATAAAAAAAACTCTTAAGTACCACATCTTGAAAGACTTCTGCAGATTTTAATTTTTCCGATGGCCATTGACATAATTTCTATCACAGGTATACGTAATAGAATACGAAATTGTTATATTTTAGTTTACCCACAATTTACTGCAGTTACACTCGTAGATTAATATAATATTTTAAAATCCATCATGTATTCCCATGTAAGTGAATTGTATTCTTTTTGTGGAATAAATGTCTTAAACCAGAATTCTGAAGTGCCATGATTCATCATCATCATCATCATTTCAGCCAAAAGACGTCCACTGCTGGACATAGGCCTCCCCCAAGGATCTCCACAAAGGCCGGTCCTGGGCCGCCCGCATCCACTGCTTTCCGGCGACCTAACTTAAGTGGCAGTGGGCAGGGCACATAGCTCGCAGGACCGACGCCCGATGGGGCAGAAAAGTCCTCGAGTGGCGACCGCGTTCCGGCAGGCGCAGTGCTGGTAGGCCTCCCACACGGTGGACCGACGACCTGGTGCCATGATTACATGAATGTAATTCATTCATTCGTCCCGATAGCCGCGAGGGTGTTTGCGATTCGCACTGTCGCGTAGCAGAGTCGCGTGTCTATAGCCACCCTTATTTGAACAATAGAGGTGTGCAAATAAAATCAAATACTACTTAGTTGGGTATTAGCATTTATGACTAATAGAGATGTTCAAGTGGTTTGAATTCGACAAAAATACCTAAAAGCCCAATAGCCATCTGAACTGAGGATAAGCTGACCGACGACAGTAGGAGTTAATTATATAAGACTAGTTGCTTTCCATTACCCGCGTGGTGATGTTTTTTTTTTGTCAGATTTTTTTGTACCCACTTGACACTTTATTATTCTATTTTGCAGTTGCAGGTTGGCGCAGTGGTTGAGCGATCGACTGCTGCGCAACATGTCGCGGGTTCGATCCCCGCACAGAAGAAATATTTGTACGACCTACAAGTATTTGTTCCGGGTCTGGGTGTTTTCTATCTATAATATGTATGTATTTACAAAAAAAAAATGTATTTAAGTAGTTTATCAACCATCTCGTTACCATAATACAAGTATTAAGTTGCTTAGCTTGGGACGAGATGGCGTTGTGTGAAATGTTCAAGGATATTTATTTATTTTATTTATTTAAATTCACACAATCATCATCATCACTATCACTACATAGTATAAAACAAAGTCGCTGTTGTCTGTCCGTCCCTATGTATGCGTAAATCTTTAAAACTTCGCAACGGATTTTAAATCGGTTTCTTTTAATAGATAGAGTGATTCAAGAGGAAGGTTTATATGTATAATACATCCATAATATTGTGGAGACACACTGATAAATTTAGAGGGTCATCATTGCACCGAAGCCGGGGCGGGTCGCTAGTATCTTTATAAATTGTAGCCTTTGTGTTATTCTGATGAGGTTTATTATTGTAAAGTTACGTTAAAATCCATTTAGTAGTTTGTACGTAAAAGAGTAACAAACATCTAACCATCCATACTTACAAATCTTCGCGTTTATAATATTAAGTAGGATAGCAGATACCCGCATTCGATCTTCCACTGGGCTATATAACAAAAAAAGTTATAATTCAGTTTGCAGAGTTTTCGATAACTTATTAATTCCATATTTAGAAAACGCTAAAAAAATGAAAAAACCTAAGGCTAAGTTTGCCACAAAAAAGTGAAAAACTCAGTAACAATGGACTCCTGAAAAGCAAGGGGGTGTCAATAAATCTAGACTCAGGTACTCTCCTTGTTACATCAGCTATCTACCAGTGAAAGTCTTGTCAAAATCGGTCAAGCCATTGCACTTGGTATAACCAAATTAAAATAAAATTGAAATTGAAAATTAAATAAAATTTCATGTTTGTAAACTGAAATGTAACATGAAATTCACGAGCACAAATGACACATAGACACAGAAAAAGTGGAGCAAATAAAAATTAATGTCTATTGGAAAAAATAGAGTGTCTGTTGTGGTTGTAACATTAAAATAACCACTTTTTGCTGAGTGCATTTGGAATTTTGGATGTGTACACGGTACTATTCAGCTGTGTAAATTTGGCCGATGGAATGAAATCCTATGGGGGATACATGGTCATCACACAACTACTATCTTCTCACGCCTCATAACCTAGCCGAGGCACCCCAAGAACCGCCTTTGGATCTCGAGTAGCCGATTCGATCCCAGGGTAAGGCAAATGTCTTTGTGTAAACCAGAGTCACTTTCTTGAGCCTTTCTCTCTGTTTGCGTGTGTTTAGAAATAGTAAAACATGTAGAAACCTAAACAGTATTCGCCAAATAAATTAAATAAGAAAACCTGCATACGATAAAGTCTTCAACTGTTTAATTTTAACATCCAAGACATTTTAAAGTTATTTTCTCTCATAATATTAAAACCGTCGCATTTTCATCTGTCATAAATGTCATAATGCAGGCATAATCGTTATCCAGACCTATTAGGCGGCGAGATAATAAGTGTTAACTCCCAAGTAATGAATATTTTTCAACCTTCCCCAGTTCCATGTTCAGACTAAGGCATTTCTACGCCTTAATTTTTTGTATACTTCTAGAAATACAACCACTTGAAATTCGTCCAAGAATACCCAAATTTGTCTTCGGATAAATACTCCTCTTTCACTCTCCGCAGCTCCTAAAGATCCCACTGCTGAGACGAGCCACCTCCAATTACGGGAGGGAAATTAGGCTTCTGTACTACGCTGGCTAGACGGATTGGCACAGGGTTTTGTTTAAGTTTTCCTTCTCTTAGACGGCCTTACGGCATCCCCGGAATGAAATAGGTTACCGAAACGCCAACCCCTGGTTACCCATTCATCACCGGTGGTTGGGTATCCCAGTGAGAACAGCTTAAAGTGAAAAATGATCTCGTCTGGTTTAGTAATTGAAATATTATAATTGCATGGCGCGGTTTTATTGCGGCGTAGAAATAAAACGTTGTCGCTTAATGCCATTATTGTTTTTCTCTTTTGATTTTCCTTCGTTTTTATTAGTATTATAACGCGCAGAATTATCGTGAGAGTAGACAGTTGATATGTCCCTGTTTATAAAGCTTATCAAAATTGGTTCTTCGCTTTAGACTCTGAAGCGGATAATCACAAAATAATTAGGTAGAGATGTCAAGCTCATGTATTTCATACCTACGCTTCGACGGTCCAACCTCGTTCGAGTCAGCCTCGTTTTCATACCGAAACGTTATACGAATAAATCTTAAATTAAAAATTTCAATAAACCCCGACACAATAACCTTTAAAAAGTAAAAAATAAAAATAAATACTTCGCGTTGGGGGACCACTCCCACTTATTTATTACCTGACCCCTGGTCCCCCAACGCGAAGTATTTATTTTTATTTTTTACTTTTTAAAGGTTATTGCGACGGGGTTTATTTAATTTTTTAATTTAATTTTTATTTTATACTTTTTATAGGTACATACTTATTATAATGTAGATTTTGTTAAATTGCACGTGATGCGCTTTCATTTGAGACCCCACACGATTATATTTGCAGACATTCGGTTATTCTTCCCCACTTTCACCCCTCATAACTTTTAAACGGCGCACCCGATTTTCATCAAACATGTCTAAGAACACTCGCCCGTAACTCACCTTTCATACAAAAAAAACTTTATTGAAATCGCTTCATCCGTTCGCGAGCTACGGTGCCACAGACAGACAGACAGACACGTGAAACTTATAACACCCCTCTTTTTGCGTCGGGGGTTAAAAACTATCGTGGCACTCGTATCTAGTTATTTGGTTGATTGCTAAGAACTAACACATCCATAAATAAGCTGAAAATTTAAAATACCTCTTTATGTCTGGCACAGAAATCATCGTGAAAGGCGTGTCTAAAGAGGATGGCATTATCTCCTGTACTGTTCCCACCGTTCTGAAATAATGTGCCCATGACCGAAATATTATATATGAGTGTGTACACCGTCTGTGTGGTGACGGATTTAGAACACACAGTGTCACCACCCCATTCCATCCTGAGGGTATCGTAATAGCCGACAGAAGGAAATAACCTGGCTACAAGAGAAGGAAATTTGATACGAAACACAGCACAGTAGGTTAATTATTACCCTCCCTGAGATGGGAGGTGTTCAACCGACCGACTCAACAGTTGGTCATGGACATTGATTTCTGTATATCATTATTTTGTGGCAGCAGATAGACTACATTTTCCTTATGCAAAAACTCCGAGCAGCATTTTGGAATACAGATAACTTATAACTAGCCTAGTTGTACTTAAAACTACAAACAGGTTATACTTATCTATAATTTTTTTCAGTAAAGGGTTTAAAACAAAGAAGTTCTCATCATTGGCCATTTTTTGACAACTGCTCCTTTCCAAAGAAGCACTTTCAAAGCGCTTTCACAACGGCTATACGAAAAAGTCTACTAGCAATGCTTAGGTACTCCAGCGACTAGCAATGCTGTAAATACTAGCTGCTGTAGCGCTTAAACCGCGAATAGCTGGCTTAATCTCACTCGTCCTCTGCTCAAAGTCCACTTAGAAATGTGTCATCGCACAGAAAGGCACTATTTTCATACGAATGTAGTACAAACAAGGTAGCTTGATACTTTAAAATTATATACACAAAAAATATAATTTATATTACATACAAAAATTTACACTTTGGAACTTTGACAATTATTTATTTATATATATTATATAGTATATATATATTATATAGTACGTCCTCCCCTACGCCGCGCCGGCGCAGCGGCGGTCTACTCTCCCACCGTCTTACGAATTTTCGATCAGGTCACGTGTCCTGACGCGAGTTTGATATTATATATCAATCTCAAGAAATGTGCTCTGTGGAGCGGTGCTACTATGGCGTCTAGTAGCTAATTTCCTTCTACACAAATGGATGAGACCGGACTTAACGGCAGGTAAACCCAGTCACGAGTCGCGGTGCTTCTGTACTGGCCTGGCGCACTTATGTTATTTGTTTTTCTACTACTACTACCCAGCCCATAGATGACACACTGCGGAATCGGGCCTCGTTCAGTTAGTCGGAGGCCAAACGGGTTGAAACAGGGTTACGTATCAGTTTTCAATCTGTTACGGCTAGGTTATCGGCCTTGTAATTTCCTTCTGTCGGTTCTTACGACACATTCAGGATGGATGACAAGATGTATTCTAAATCCGTCCCCACACGGAAAATTCACTGAAAATTGCCTGAATTCAATTTAACTATTTGGATATAGTCGCGAGCTTTTTATGTTAAAAAAAGTTTTGATTGCTATTTGATTTTAAATTAGTGACTTGCCGCCGGGTTTTGCTAAAAAATAGGAATTAGATGTATCAAAACCATTCCGTCGCAGTATATTTTCCGGTTCCGGGCGACGAGATCCGGTTTATTTGCGCTTATATTGTGTGGACACAATACTCCAGAGGGATCATGTCGCCGACGCTGGGTAAAGAACCTGGTACTGTTTGCGTACATATGTTATACGTTTATATGTCGCAGCCTTTGAGGTACATTATATTGTATCTCGGTTCAGTGTTTCTTTGTGACTTGTTTAGAACGTGTGATGAAGGATTTAGATTCAAATGAGTTTTTAAATGACCCACTTTTGAGTCAGGCCTCCCCCATCATCGTCACAGTGGAATGCGTTTACGCGAACCTGTGGCGCCACAAGCGTGTCGTGTGTACACCGCTGGGGTTTTAGTGGGTAGCCGAGTAATTTCCGAAGTCCCACATAATCACCGGCCCCACCCCCGGGGGCCGGCGATATGCTTAAAGCATTTCCCCAGCACTGTGGCACTGTGGGGTCTGTCGGTTATACCACAACCCCTAATGTGATGTATACCTAAGCATATATTTCCTACAATTTACCGCAGGTTCGGAAGACTGCTATACAGAGAAGAGCTGGTAAGAAACTGTAGTTGCTATTTTAAATCGCCATTTTTGGATAGCAAGACAAATTTGTGAGAGGAAGCCCGCGCAATAGTCTCAAAGATCAACAGTATTTTAACTGCCTGCCTGAGCTAACCGACCTCCAGCAACGGCACCTGTTCACAAACATGACGCATGTGACACCCACCGCCCTCCTCGACCACATTGCAGGGAAGAGGGTGACTCACCACTGCCTTGAGTGAGTGCCATGAGTGAGCATGATAACTCAAACAGGAACTTACTACTAGAAATGTTGGTCAGTTTGTTAGGTCAGTCAGTGTAAATACTGGTAGTAAGCTGGTTAAAATGATGCCAATACCAATGAAATTCCAATAAATGTCGAGGAAGAAGTGAGTAACTCTGATCGTCTGTCGCATAGTCCTGTCTTTCAGAGAGACACCGAGTAAAAAACTATAGATTTTTCTTAAATAAGGAAAAAAATATTTGATAATTCGGCTCAGCACGGCGCCGAGTCGCGGTCAGTTTTTCAAATCAAATTTTGCCCCTACTGCGAATCGTAATCTGTTTGTCTATTAGCTTACTGAACACACAGCACGTCCCAGATGAACAATTTCTCAGAGAGCTCAATAATGATTAGAAATGGTTTTTGGAGTTACAGAGTAAACATATTATAACAATCATTTCCCTAAAAATAAGGATGCTAATTTAAATTAAATATTTAAAAAATACACTTAATTAATTATAAATATCCTTGGACATTTCACACAACGCCATCTCGTCCCAAGCTAAGCAACTTAATGCTTGTGTTATGGTAACGAGATGGATGATAAACTACGTATATACATTTTTTTTTTTGTAAATACATACATATTATAGATAGAAATGATACCCAGACTCCGAGCCAGTGCCTCTGGTTTAGACAAAGACACTTGCCCGACCCCGGAATCGAACCCGGGACCCGTTGATCCAAAGGCGGCACATCTAACCACTAGATCAACGAGGCAATTAATTACGCATTACACTTAATGTCCGTGTGGTGAGGAATTTAGAATACATAGTGTCACCGCCCCATTCCATCCGGAGAGAGTCGTAAAACCCGACAGAAGGAAATGTCAAGGCTGAAAACCTAGCCGCAAGAAAAGGAAAACTTGATACGTAACCCTGTACAACCCGGCTGGCCAGCGTGGTATGGGCTAATTACCCTACACGTAGTTGGAGCAACCCCTCTCAGCAGTGGGTATTTTATGGGTTAAATAGTAGTATACTAAGAATTGCGACTCAAGTTTAAGCGTGAGGGTGATAGTACGCGGCTCTCGTTACGGTAACGTAACCGTACACTTAAGAGAGCACACAACAAAATAAAGTCAGTCCACCTTCTCATTTGGTAACGCACCGTCCGCATACCTCCAGACAAAAAAAAACTCATGGCGGCGATATAAAAAATGTCTTTGATACACAAAAGGATTATATCGATAGCTCACTCTGCCGCTTCCCACACACTAAACTGTTGACTCGGCAAACTAAAAACTACAAATAAGATTTAAATGAGAGCCGGGGGACATTGGGGTAAATTTGGGGGACAAATTTTGAAAAGGACAAAGGAATGGGATTTAATTTATTTATTAAGTGTACTGGAGCTCGGGTTTCATACGTCGAATATATTTGTAAATCAATTTTAGCATATAGACAGATAAACTATTTCTGCTTCTATGTTACTGTGAATGCCTCATCGTGTTTTCTGTTGCTGTTACTGCGTGGTATGCGAAAAAAAAAACAGATAAAGCGTCTCTTCCTCTGTATACCCCACTTTTTTTTTTTACTTCGGAAATCCTCATGGATTCCCGGCCGTTGGGACTAGCCGGGATATGTGGGACTCCGGGGCGCGTAGAGATGGTAAATTGCGCCCCGACCTACCCACTAAAACCGACGGCGATCCTCGAATGTCCGAACCAGGGCCACGGGATACACTCCCCGATAGGAGAGCATGCTCCGGGACCCTGGGGACCTCAGCCCGCCTCGTTTAGTGGAGCCCCAAGCTCCGAGGCGGGCCCCTCCGATCTGTATACGCTACTACTGCTACTACTAATAAGCCCATATATGACCCACTGCTGAGTCGGGCTTCCACCAGTTACACAGAGGGAAAGTGGCCTACTGCGCCACGCTAGCCAGGCGGATTGGCACAGTGTTTCGTATGAAGTCTTCCTTCTCTTGTGGCTAGGTTATCAGCCGTCATTTCATTTTGTCGGCTCTTATGACAGCCGTAGGATGGTGTGGGATGGTGACACAATGAATTCTAAATCGGTCACCACGTAATTGTATATCATACTTCCTACTAATTATAATAAACGCGAAAGTTGGTAAGAATATAATGTTCGTTAATCTTTCACGAAAAAACTACTAAATGGATTTTGATAAAACTTACATTAATATAGCTAGCTTGTAGTCCAGAAAAACACATACGCAATAATTTAAAAAGCTTTATGTCTAACTATAATAAAACAGATATTGATATACTTAAGTCTAATTATAAAGGATTTATGTATTTTTGTTGAATACCCGTGCGAAGCGGGGTGGGCTGCTAGTATATCATATGTATGTCTATGTTCAATATTCCAAGAACTTCATACGGTTCGTACAGTTACACTGTAATAGTTTGAACTTGCCCAAATCCGTTTAAACAGAAAAAAAACACGCACATCCGAATTGAGCTCATTTTGACGTCGTCGGTTAAAAATAATTGCGTATGGTGATATACCGTCAGCGTATGAATATTAAACAAACATATCACGCGTAAAATCTTGGCACAAACCAGTAGCTTATTTCCGTCCAATCTAGCCCTTCACAAAACACATGAGTTCATGGTGCTTACCCGCGAACAATTCGGCCGTTTTGCAAAATGGCTGGGCTGCCGTCAAACCGTCAAATTGAGGGATTGCGCGGCCGGGCGTTATCGAGTTTGCCCCACCGGCATAATGTTTATTTCATTACTCCTATTCATAGGCTCTAATCTGTGTCGCAGCTAAAGTATGAAACCGGACTTTCTAAGTGACTCTTAAATGAAATACGTCACTGAGTTTTGTAGAAGTGGTCTATAGTTGTTATGGACGAGAACTAACGTTGGTTGGGCTTGTTATTTAAACAAATTGAAGCACAGTATTAACACATTTTATTGGCACACGCACATCTTACGACCTTTTACAAAACATTGTCAAGAACAGAAAAACAGAAGCAAATAACTTATAAAAAGAACACTATTTCAAATTATGTATAATAAAAAAGTATAACTATTTAAGACCAAAAAGGTTGCGGATCGCCAACAATAGTTTTCACTTGAAAAAAATACTAACGGCACACAGACTGGTATTTGGTACTAAAAGTTGGACAAAAATATTTGATACCCTTAATGTCTTAAACTTTTTTTAATTACATAGACATAGCTCCGTGAGTGAGATTCCACTTGGTGGCAATTTACTTGGCTTCTTGAATTTCAATATAATTTGTTGGAGGAGGCCGTTGAGAATAATAAGAAGAAGAGAAATAAGGGTAATGTTTTTATATAAAAGAAAAAAATATAAAAACGAAAAAAAAAAAAATGTAATACACATTCACCTTTGTATTAATACGTGAAGTAAAATATATGTAATCTTTTTTTAGAAAATTGTGCGGGAAACTTATGATTGTCAACAAATTTAAAGTTCCTATAGAGAAAGAGTGCAAAAAGCTATAATATAGCTTTAATATACCATAAATGCATCATACATCAACCACACACTAACTGCATTTGACACTCACTCATCCGTTAACATGAAATATTAATACAATTTTACAAAAAAAATAACAAAATGTAATCTGACTTCAATATAATATTGTGTTTCGTTGGTTGATAATTAAACTTCAGTTACGAGGCAAGGTAAAAAAAAAGTAAGAAAGATGTCAGAATGTATGTTTAATAGAGTTTGCCTGTAACATGGGACTGTAGGAATAGATCATAGCTTACTTCACGGGGCGTCACTATCAAGGGCTGGATTTTTCGACCCCCGCGGAGGTATTATCATCACTAACTCAACTACAACCGACCTTCTTACCTTCTAAATAGAGTCCACTATCATTCCACACCAATTTGTCAACGTGGCTTCAATACGGAACACTATTCTGAGGATAATGCCACGATCAAAAGTACACCCATTGTCAGTGTTCCATTTATGGGATTGTGAACTTTGCATTGATAGGATACGTATGAATTTAGCTTGGCAAACCTGAAGGGGTAAACAAGGGGTAAGTGAGATGCGTTTAATTCATCTAGACGTGCATAGGGACACTTAATTTTGTCGTATTTGTGGGGTGTAACGACTGTCTTAAAGATTCATCATCATCATCATCATCTCATAAATTACCCACTGCTGAGTCGGGCCTCGTCCCAATACATGGAGGGTAATTAGCCTAATATGCCACGCTGGCCAGATGGGTTGGCTCAGGATTTCGGATCAAGAAGTTCCTTCTCTTGCGACTAGGTGTTAGGGCTTGTAATTTCCATTTATCGGCTCTTACGATACACTCAGGATGGAACGGGGCGATGACGGATTTAGAATACGCAGTGTCACCAACCCACACTATCCCGAGGGTGTCGTAAGAGGCGACTAAGGGAACGCAAGAGGCAAATTACCTAGCCGCAAGATAAGGAAAACTTGATATAAACCCTTTTTTTTTTGTTCGCCCGGGCTAAAATCCTTTAAGAACTTCGGGAGTGTGGGACTCTCCCCATAGTGGGGGCCTACCCACTAAACCTCCCCGGGGTGCTCCAACTCGCGTCCTGCTGCGGCATTGTGGGATCTGAAGCAGAACCACGCCGCCGCAGACGAGGAGGCCCTCCTCCTCTCCTCAGGCTCCTTACGAGCACAGAAACGAAACCATTTTTTTTTTTTTTTTTTAAGCACTGATCAGTAGACTAATTACCCTCCTTGTGACGGAAGGAGACCCGACTCAACAGTGGGTTATTAATGGACTGAGTAGTAGTATAGAAAAACATTAGCTATAAGTTCATCATAACCATTCTAGCCAACAAATAACCAACTTATACGCTGGCCTCCCCCAATTACACGGAGGCAACCAGTCTTGCCAGCGTGGCACAGTAGGCTAAGTTCCCTCTTTAAAATTGGAGGAGGTCTGACTCAGCGGTGGATATTTTATGAGCTGATATGATAATGATGCTGATTTGAGCCTTACTTAATTATGTAGATATGCCAACTTCGTAGGCTATAAGAGTGTTGCAGGGTTTCATATGTGGTGCCCGTTCCCTGTGGCACGATTACAACTGTAGATTTTTCTCTTGGACACTCTAAGCCCCTGTACGCACTGGCAGTTGATATTTTGCGGCGGTTTAGTAGCCGCCTAGGCAGCCAGCCGCTAGTGCGTACAGAGGCTTACAGTATGTGTGTCGGGCCGTTAGGTGAAGGATTTAGACTACACCATGCCACTCACCCATTCCATCCTGAGGTTGACGTAGGAGATGGCGAAGGGTACGCAAAAGACTACCAAGCCGCAAGAGAAGGGAACCTTGATACTAACCTTTTTTTACAATGGGGAAATGCTTAATGCATACTACCTCCAATCTGGAGTGACGTCATCGGTTATGCGGGTCTCTAGGACACACAAGACTCCTCGGATGTCCACTAAAACCCCAGTGATAAGCCTCTCAAGACATCCCATCCCGTAAACGCATTCGGCATTTGAACTTGATACTAAACCTGTGCCAACTTGTCTAGCAGGGGCAGGGGCGTCCGGCAGGGGTTTTGAAAAGTGGCCGGGACACTTTTGTTGTCAGGGGAAATAAGTTTTGTGTACCAGCTCACAATACGAATGTAGAGAGAGTGTTTTCGCTAGTCACGAAATGGACCAAAGAGAGAAACTCGCCAAACATACACATGGTTTCTTTTCTGATCAAAATCAAGTAACAACAAGCTGTATAATTGAAAATAAAAAACAACTACCATGTTTTTATTTTTGTTACAAAAAATATTTTTTCAGAGGGGTCCGGGGAAAATCCATGTTTTTCCCAAATGTCCGGGATTTATATCGTGTTTATCCGGCGTCGGCAATTAAGATGATGGCAGCCCTAGTCGTTTATGGGCTGAGTAGTAGTTTATAACTGCTATTGTCTTAATTATTCGTCCTTTAAACACCTTTTTGTTAGATCTTGTACAGCATACATACGGTACGTAGGGTATATAGAAAGGGCTGTATACCCTCGCCAAATCTAATAAACATCCCTTCAAGAGGCCTTTGCAAAACAATTTGGGGCCGATTTGATTTTGCGCTATGCTCTACAAAAGTTTTATCAAGTAAATAAGACATCCATAGCACCTAACGTTTGCTTAAAATATTGATCATCATCGTCATCATTTCAGCCAAAAGACGTCCACTGCTGGACATAGGCCTCCCCCAAGGATCTCCACAAAGGCCGGTCCTGGGCCGCCTGCATCCACTGCTTTCCGGCGACCTTAACCAGGTCGTTGGTCCACCGTGTGGGACGCCTACCAGCCTACCTACCTAAAATATTGATATATAAGAATATTACTACTATTTCTCAGCCCACTGCTGGGTCGGGCCTCCTCCATCTATAGAGTGTAATTAGCCTACGGCACCGCGCTGGCAAGACGAGTTAGCACTGAACGGGCTTGCGAGGCTCCCAATCCGATCAATTCATCCTGTCAATTTATCCTGTCAAATCTATCACAATTGTCCATACATCCTAAAGTACTTCCGTGCGCGGTGCCATTCAAATTTACCGCGCTTTGCGCGCCGTGCCACGAGCTTCTGGTAACAGCCACGGTGGCGCGAGGGCGCTGAGCACTGCATCCGCGGCGAGCACGCATCGAGCGTCATGTTTCATCTAATTGGTTAAAAAACTTAAAATAAACCGTAAATTCGATACAGTTTATGTACTTAACCAACGAATTAAACTGTGTAAGACATTAAATCAGTGAATGTGAAGCAAACAGACAGTGTGGTGTACAAAAATTCTCAGCCGGCTAGTTCAGCGGGTGCCGCGAACATCGAAGAGTGAGTACTTTCCTGTCTTTCATCTTCTTTCCCACCTCGCTAGCCCTGGGTAATAGTCTATTCAAAATATCTCCTTTTTCATCTATCATTCAATTAAGAAACTTCTAAACTAAATGTGGTGCGACACCATAAGTGGTCATTCGAGCACAGATTTTGTTTCGTTATAGAAATCTACCAGCCTAGTTACAGTCACTATTATCAAATTTAATTCTACCATATCGGTCAGAAAGTAGAAATCACGCGTTGTGTAAAACAATAGGGTGAACAATTCGCGCGAGTAGTACGTGGGTAATTCGTAATAATAATAAACGGGGCACGCCGCCGCCGCCAGCGCAGCGAGCGACGCCCGGCCGGCAAATTTCGCTTATTACGTACTTGTTTATCCGATAAAGTATAAAAGTTAAGTATGGAAAGTAAAACAAAATTAGCGTTATTTACTAGTAAAAAAGAATACATATTTAGAGATATTCAGATTCTCTATGATTTGTCTAAGCAAATGGCGATAGATAAATCAAAGATGGCGAGTTTCAAAAGTCGATTTAAGCGTATTGAATCGCTTAGGGACGAGTTCGTAGAAGTAACTCAAGAAATTAATATGATGAGGTTACAAGAAAATCCTGAGGTTTCGATCGATTTAAAATCCTTACAAGCATTCGATGAATTATATTATGCCGTTCTTGCGGCGGCAGAGACAGTATTGCCCAGCCAGAAGCAGTCAACGGCATGCGACACGCAGCGTGAAAAGCCTAGTGGCCCTAGTGCCCAAGTCAGGTTACCTAAGCTAGAACTGCCAAAATTTAATGGAAATATAGAAAACTGGCAGACATTTTACGATACTTTTCGATCCATTGTACATAACAACAACAATATTTCGGATATTGAGAAATTCCCATATCTACTTTCATGTTTGAGTGGTTCAGCACTACCTCTCGTGAAGGGATTACCGGTCACATCTGATAACTATAATGTAGTCTTTAAAGCGTTGGTCGACCGGTTCGAAAACAAACGAATATTAGCCGCAAACTATCTTGAAAAAATTTGTAACTTAACACCTTTGCGTTCTTGTAACTTTTCCGAGTTGCGAAATCTAACAAGCTTACTACAAGAATCGGTTAATGCGTTAAAAGCATTAAATATTGAGAATCTGGGTGAATTTATCTTATTTCATTTGGCGGCTAGAAGTGTGGATCCGGATACCCGAAGAAGGTTCGAATCGAATCACAGTAAAGACATACCCACTTTTAATGACTTATTGAATTTTCTTCAAGATTATGTGAAAATAATCGAAGTGAGTGACCCGCGCCTTGCATTCCAAAATTTTAATATTTCACAGCAATCTAAATATCCGCCGAGAGTATATCAAAATAAAATGATAATCCCAAGGTCATCTGCGTACCCTATCCATACAGATACTAAATATAATCCAGGGCCGTACTCGGACTTAGGTCCTCATTATGAATCGGAACCAGGGCCGTATTTAGACAGAAATTTTTCTTCTGAACAACGAACCGGGCCGTATTTTTCTGGTCCTGAATTTCATACAGGGATGTACTCAGGAAATGCTGCAAATTTAAACAAATATCCGGATTGCATATGTTGTGGGTTTTCAAATCATTCCATATACAGATGTCCTCTATTTCTTTCTTACAATATAGGAAACAGAAAAGGTTTTATAAAATCAAAAAAATTATGCGTGAACTGCCTTAGATCGAATCATACTGTGGAAAAATGCTTATCTAAATCCAACTGTTCCAAATGTAATGCTCGGCATCATACTCTCGTCCATGTCGACACTCCTGGTGCCTGTACGGGAATCATAGAACCTAGTACCATGTCATGTGTAGAGGCAGAGGTTTCTATCAACTCTACTAGTTCAAGTGCATATTTAGAACAAAGCCGCAGCGTCGTACTTCTAGGAACCTGTGTCGTGCGTGTTCGGTCTTCAAATGGTGTGGGTTACGCACGGGCCCTTATCGATAGCGGAGCTCAAGACTGCTTCATCACAGCAGCCTGTGTAAAACGACTCGGATTAACAACACGGCGTTGCAATATTACTGTGGCAGGTATTGGACAAAACACCGTGCATCAAGTAAGAGGACTGACTCATTGCACTATTGAGCCAAGAGGATCCACGAAACCTTCATTCGAAATCAAGCCTATTATCATGGACACTATCACGAATAAAATGCCAGCTATTGAAATACCTACTAACGTCCGAAATGTGTATAAAAACCTCGATCTAGCAGATGACAAATTTGATATGCCAGGTGAAATTGAGTTGTTAATAGGCGCCGAATTATTTCCAAATATTTACGATGGGCGACGTTTGGACTTAGGTTCTGAACTACCCACCGCGCTTCACAGCATATTCGGATGGGTGATAACGGGGAGACTTAATTTTGATTTTCGTCCTCCCGCCTCTACAAACATTTTATTAGCGTCGACTTTAAATTTAGACAAAGAAATAAAACGATTTTGGGAAATTGAAGAAATACCGAACATAAAACTTAAACATCCAGAAGAAGAAATCTGTGAAGAACTTTATAGAAACCAAACCACCAGAAATTCCGATGGGAGATATGTCGTACCAATGCTACTAAAAGAGCCTCGGAGAGAACTGGGCGACTCCTTTAAAGGTGCTTGCTCGCGCCTACTTAATTTAGAACGACGCTTTCATCGTGTGAACCAACTGAAGGATGGTTACGTTGAATTCATGCAGGAGTATCGAGATTTAGGACACATGCGACAAGTCGAACCAGATGAGCATGGGTTAAATATTATTCCTCATCATTGCATTCTACGCCCTGAAAGTACAACTACAAAACTTCGTGTAGTGTTTGATGGGAGTGCTGCCACTTCAAATGGACAATGTTTAAATGACAACGTGTATTCCGGCCCAAAACTACAAAATGACATCGTAGATATTGTTACAAAATTTCGGCTGCCAAATATAGTATTTACTGCAGATATATCGAAAATGTACAGGAATATCGATCTATGCCCAAATGATCGAAAATATCAGCATATTTTATGGAGAAATTCTCCTGAAGAACCAATCCAGGAATTCGAACTTAATACCGTAACGTATGGAATCTCTAGTAGTCCGTACTTAGCTATACGAACTCTACGTAAACTCAGCGAAGATCATGGATCCCAATGGCCGGAAGCAGCTCAAATACTTCGGGAAGACACATTTATGGATGATATTGTTGCTGGAGCTTCATCGATAAAACAAGCTCTAATACTGAAGGATGATCTTATCCGCCTCCTTCAGTGTGGAAAATTTGAATTACGTAAATGGAGTAGTAATTCAGCCGATTTTCTGAAAGGACTACCCGCTGATCACTGTCAAGTACCCAAGTCCTTTTGTGATGATACCAACCTACAAACATTAAAAATATTGGGAATTCAGTGGGACCCAGAGGAGGATAACTTTACTTATTCCGTAACCCAATTAGATCATAAAAATACTAAACGATCGATACTATCTAATATTGCCCGAATCTATGACCCTCTCGGTTGGGTAGCGCCAATGGTTCTTCTGGCTAAGCTGCTCATTCAAGATTTATGGCGTAGACAGTTAACCTGGGATGAACCTATTCCCAATGATATAATTGATCAATGGAAACACTTTCAAACTGAATTACCTAATCTAAAAAATATATGTATTCCTCGTCAAATAATTCCAGGAAATGCCCCTAAGGTTGAACTCATTGGGTTTTGTGATGCCTCTTCAAAGGCGTACGGATGCTGCGTTTACTTACGAGCCTCTAACATTAATTGCGTAACGGTACGTCTCCTTATAGCAAAAACCAGGGTGGCACCACTCAAATCACTCACCGTAAACCGCTTAGAGTTATGCGCTGCAGAGGTTTTATCGCGCACACTCTCCCATATGCATCAGCTGTTGAGTAGTAAGATATCTGTAATCAGCGTCTATGCCTTCACGGATAGTAATACAGTTTTAGCGTGGCTACGAACTCCACCATTTAAACTTAAAACGTTTGTTGCTCACCGTGTTGTGAAGATAACCGAGAAAATATCTGTTGAAAATTGGGGACATGTTTCCACGTATGATAACCCCGCTGATCATTGTAGTAGAGGCCTAACATGTACTCAAATTGCTTCATGTTCATTGTGGTGGACTGGGCCTAAGTGGCTAACTGAGGATATTTCTGCCTGGCCAATTCAGTTGGATGTCACTATTGAGACAATTCCAGAGCTGAAAACAGTTCTTAATGCCACTACAGTTAACGATGTCGAGCAAAAACCCGATTTGATTCAGGATCTACTGGAACATCATTCTTCTCTAAGTCGCGTGCAAAGGGTGTTGGCTTGGTGTTGCAGATTTATTTTTAATCTAAAGGTATCCAAGAAGTCTCGGATAGTTACACAATTAACTACACTGGAATTAAAAAATGCATTACTTAAACTTGTCAAATATGAACAAAACTGTCATTTGATGGAAGACATTAAATCGGTCAGCGCCCAAAAGCTATGCCGACGTGAAATTCAAAAGCTTAGCCCCTACCTGGACGAACTTGGTTTATTGCGAGTGGGGGGACGTCTGGAAAACTCACTGCTAGCCCCATCCATCAAGCACCCACTGTTGTTGCCGAAGGACGCTCGACTTTCAATTTTGTTGATCGATCATTTTCATCATTTATACTTACATTGTGGACCTCGGAATCTTCAATCTCTGATACAGCGACAATACTGGATAATAGGAATCCGAAACCTTATTCGATCAAGACTTGCTAAATGTGTAACCTGTTTTAAGGTTAATCCAATGCCCTGCCAACCTAAAATGGGAGACTTGCCCGCATCCAGAGTACAACGAGCTGCCCGTTGTTTTCAAAAAGTGGGAATCGATTTTGCTGGACATTTCGTTGTAAAAGAAAGCAAGAGGAGAAATGCACGAACTTACAAGGCTTATGTTTGCATATTTGTTTGCCTCGCTGTCAAGGCTGTACACCTCGAAGTCGTCACAGAATTGTCTACTCCAGCTTTCATTGCTGCCTTCGATAGGATGGTTTCGCGCCGAGGTCTGTGCACAAATATTATTACAGACTGCGGCAGTAACTTTGTTGGAGCCCGACGATATTTGAAAGAGACAGAACAATTCCTAAATAGCCAGCAGTCTACAATTCTATCAGAATTATCGAAACGTGAGGTAAAGTGGGACTTAAACCCCCCAACAGGAAGTCACTTTGGTGGCATTTTTGAAAGTGGGGTGAAGTCTATGAAATATCACTGGAAACGGGTAGTAGGTTTACAAGTATTAACATATGAAGAAATGGCGACAGTCCTCGCCAAAATCGAAGCTGTACTGAATTCTCGCCCACTTTGTGTAATCTCCACGGATCCGAATGAAGTAGATGTTCTGACCCCAGGACACTTACTGATTGGAGGACCATTAGTGTCATTACCAGAAATCAATCTTGAAGATATTTACATACCACCCCGTGAGAGATGGCAAATGTTGCAAAAAATTACACAACATTTTTGGAAGGCGTGGCAACGAGATTATCTACATACACTCCAGCAACGATCAAAATGGTGCCAGAATAGTGCTAATATTCACATTGGTGATATTGTTCTAATTATAGAACAAAATGCACCACCGCTTGAATGGCGTAAAGGCATCATCATCGATACTCACCCCGGCAAGGATGGCATAATTCGTGTCGTTACTCTTCGAACAGCGAGCGGTCTTTTACGCCGACCAGTTGTCAAATTGTGCCCATTACCTCTTGAAAATTAATTTCTACATTATTCAAATAATACTAATACAACAATATTTAACTTAATTATTTGTAGTTTTCTATTAACATTTTGTTTTGTTTTCCATAATTTAATTTTGCGCTTCGTGTTAATGTTATTTTCGTCTGAAATCCTGGACGTATTTCAAGTGGGGGGAAATGAACGGGCTTGCGAGGCTCCCAATCCGATCAATTCATCCTGTCAATTTATCCTGTCAAATCTATCACAATTGTCCATACATCCTAAAGTACTTCCGTGCGCGGTGCCATTCAAATTTACCGCGCTTTGCGCGCCGTGCCACGAGCTTCTGGTAACAGCCACGGTGGCGCGAGGGCGCTGAGCACTGCATCCGCGGCGAGCACGCATCGAGCGTCATGTTTCATCTAATTGGTTAAAAAACTTAAAATAAACCGTAAATTCGATACAGTTTATGTACTTAACCAACGAATTAAACTGTGTAAGACATTAAGGCGCCTGACCAAGCCAACGTCCTTGAGCAATCGGGCGGAGCTAGATATTTTTCCCCGCGCTTCACCGCGCCCCTCGCACTAAAAGATCGTAGCGATCGTTTGGTGCGGCCGCGCTGGGTCGGCCGGCGGCGCTTGCCGCGTCTATGTTGGAGTGTCACAGAGTAGCAAGATTACAGTAGTACAATATTATAGTCAATGATATTTTTATGAGTATGTATTTATAAAGCTGTTTATTGTTCAAGTCAACTTCAGTAATTGACAAGATAAATTTATATTTTGTGTTTGATAATACTACGTACAATATAATTTGTGTATGGGAAAATAAATATAAATAAATAATACCTGGTTTGACCGAGCTTCACTCGGTTTGAAAGCCTAGCTAGATCGCTTTATCGACCCCTAAACCTGTACGACTGTAGACCTGGGCAGAAGCTTGAGAAAATGGTAAAAAGTGAAAGAAAAGTGTAGGATGAAACCCGTTTTAAAAGAAAGAGAATATAACAAAAATTATTGAAAAAATAATTTACGGGTGATCTGAGGTCGGGAAGTGGGGGAGGGGCGGTTTTTACTACAACTACAAGTCCTATGGAAAAAAAACATAAACGACAAAGTTGTAGGTGATAAAAAGATCGACAACTTTTGTATTTGCACTTTTTTCACATACCCTCAAAATTTACGTGAAAAATTCAAAAAACCAAAACTTTTTTTTTATGGCAAATACATTTTTTTTCTCGAAAAATCGTAAAAACTTTATTTCTTTTCTTTTCTGCGAACGTTTACCATATTAATGTATATTTTTTATATCATCAGAAAGATGCGATTTCAAGGAACAAAACCATCAACTTTTTTCAAAAAGCTGATATTTTGACACTAGAAATTTCGATTGAAAATGTGCTTTTTCGATATTAAGTCAATTATTTTGACTTAAAAAAATTTAAAGGTACACAATACACTGTCAGACATAAAAAGGCAAGTATTCACGAAATTTCTAGAAAAAAAATGTATTTGCATAAGATAAAAATAAAAAACCAAAAACTTGCTTATTTGAATTTTTTACGTAAAAATTTTGACCCTCAAAATGTTTATGTGAAAAGTGCAAATACAAAACATGTAGATCGTTTTATTACCCCTTACCTTTATTAGGACTTGTAGTTTTGCCGGAAATCAAGATAAACCATTTTTTACCCTTAAAACCGCCCCTCCCCCACTTTCCGACCTCAGATCGTCCGTAGTTTATTTTTCCAATATTTTTTATTATATTCTCTTTCTTTTAAAACGGGTTTCATCCTACTATAATTTTTATTTGTATCAGAAGTTATCGACACTGGTCTACTGTATGAGATTAAAATTATATGTATATATACAAGAATTGATTGTTCAAGGTATAAGATAAAACACCAGTTTTCTGCAGCTTTATACAGGATTAACTATACCTAGTCTTGCCATAAATATTGAAACAAAGAAAATATTTTTTTTCTATTGCATATAACATTTATTACTTGTAAAGTGTGTTAGTTTATTGAATGAATATAAAACATAAATATAAAAATCTTATTCGAAGTGGTCTCCATTAACTGCAATGCCATACAGTCCTTTATACGTTGAGGCCAGTTATCACTAGAAGTACGCACTCTTCCCATGGGAAAGTTCTTCACTGCCAATAGTACGGATTGTTTTAGGGACTCCAAATTATCATGGCGTTTAGGGCAAGCCGTCCTCTCTAAAACTGACCATAAATCATAATCCAGCGAATTCAGATCGGCACTAGGCCAGTCTTCAGCTCTGATGAAGTTCGAAACGTTCGTTTCCAACCAAGACTGCGTAGACCGATCTTTAAGACCCGGCGCCGGGTCTTGCTGGAAGGACCATTCTTGGTTATTGAACATGGTGTTGTTAAGGGGCTTCACTACCTTCTCAAGAATGGTATCTTGTTACACTTGTGCCGATGTTTTGATCCTTTTTTCACAAAAGTATGGATGGCTCAATCACTCCTTCATAACCCCACAAAACCATCACTGAAGTCGGATAGTGCCCACGTTGCACTCTGTCGACTAATTGAAAAGTTTCCTTTGAGCTTTGAACAAAAATACGGTCATTTATTTTGTTAAAATGTTGCTCAATTTAAAGAAAAACTCTTCCGTTGACAAAATTTTTCTGTCACCTCCCTTTGCGTACCGCTTCAGTAGTTGTTTCGACTTTACCACCCTATTCTTTTTTTAAATATCAGTTATGAAATGACCAGTACGTCTCTTATAGGCTGCAAGTCCTAAGTCATCTTTTAAAATACGCGACATGGTTCTAGGTTAGCTAGCTGTTTATCTCCCGAGATAACATCTCTTGCTTTCGGATAGGATTTCTTCGAAATCTTTTTTGTACGAACACTACGTGGACGGCCAGATCTTTTTCGATCGGTACACAAACATTTTACTAATACCAAGCGTATGGAGTTTTAAATTGGTTTTGGCTCCATAACTGCTTTGTGTAATGCAATCACAGCAATTCGGATCTCTTTATTGCCCCACTCCATTTTAATATCGCAAAATATTGTACAATGTATAGGCGCCAAAATGAGAAAACTCAATGAAGAATCATATAAAAATGTAAGATTCCAAATTCAAATGTAATATTTTGTTTATTTTGAATTGTAACAATCGTGTCGCTTTGATTTTTGATATGTTATATTTTTTCTAAAGTGCACAAGATACTTTGTGTCTGTTGTATTATTGTCAGTTTGCTGCACACGTTTCGCATATTGTGATTTTTAATTACTTAAATAAGGCCGAGTTCAATTACTTTGAAATAAGTAGTAAAATCTCCATCGCTAATCATTCTTTCATATAACATACCATGCATGGGTATGTAACTTTTAAAGCCTTCGAGAAGAATTGCTGATTCTATTTCAGCTGAAGGACCTGTTGCATATTTTTTCTGTAGTGGAACTATTAGAAAGATAAGATCTGCAATAGAAAAATCAAGATTAGAGTACTTAAATGCGAAGGAGCATACATAAAAACCGGCCAATTGTGTTTCAGACCATGCGACCAGAATAAAAAGCCGTGAAAGAAAATATGTTTTCTTGGTTTTTGTCACAACTACATTATTGAAAATGCCGATTTCTAATGAAGTAAATTAAAAATCGGCATTTTCAGTATTTGTTGTTTAATGATAGTTTAAGATACATGAATACCAAAATTTCAGAAGTAATTGAATTAGTAGATGTCTTAACAAACCGTCCGCCAAATAATAAGCGTAACTACGTGAGGAATTTGCTGTATTATTAGCACTGTGGCATTTATTTTGATGGTGGGTTTTTAACGCGAATTGTATTGTATCCCTAACTATAGGTAGATAATCTTACAAAATGTTAAATGCAGAAAATGCAACTAAGCACTTATTTGTCTCTATGTATTTAGTATGAGTCAAATAATAATGAAATGAAAATAAAGAAAAAAACACTTTACACTTTTAGTCATACTGTCACATTTTGTCTGTGTCAACAAGTAATTTAGAACCAATAATAAATGGTTTACAAATTGCTTATGAATGGGAATAAATTTGCTCGTGAAAAATGATTTGAACCACTATTGGAAATATGTATAGTTGCTTTACCTAGTATTTTACTTTGAAAAAGGTGTAAATGTAAACAATTTTACTACTTATATATAGAGATCATTTACATACCTTTTCTTACAGTTCCGTATTCCTTTTAGATAATAACACTGATTTATTTCTTCGTGGTTTTGTGTTTTTTATTGGAAAATTTTATTTATTTTACGTTGCGCAAACGTATTTGTAAGAGTGGAGTAATTTTGACACAGATCCGACGTTGGCAAGCGCCCGATTGCGACTGGCGGAGCTGCGGGCGGCGCGGTGTGTCGACAAACCGCTAGACGACGTTCGAATATTTGCATAAATATGTATTTATTAGTTAAATGATTATAAAACGAAATCAAAATTTAGCAGGACCTCTGGAGTACGTAAAGAGAAATATATCCATATAAAAAATGTGTATCATATCGAAAATTTCTTTAATAAGTACCTCAATTAAGACTTATAAATTAGCCGATTTTCGAGATTTTTTTTGATCGAGTGAAGTACATTTTATCGTGTAACTAATTAGCACATTATTTGGACAATACCTTTATCTATATCATATATTTTTTGTAACACCGTTATTTAATACTAAATATGTAAACCACTTATATTAGAAACCCAGTTTTCCGCCTTCTTCGCCGAATAGCAGCCTTAAATCAGTGAATGTGAAGCAGACAGTGTGGTGTACAAAAATTCTCAGCCGGCTAGTTCAGCGGGTGCCGCGAACATCGAAGAGTGAGTACTTTCCTGTCTTTCATCTTCTTTCCCACCTCGCTAGCCCTGGGTAATAGTCTATTCAAAATATCTCCTTTTTCATCTATCATTCAATTAAGAAACTTCTAAACTAAATGTGGTGCGACACCAAGCACAGTTGGTGGGTTTTGTGTCAAGCTTTCCTTTTCTTGCGGTTAGGTTTTCGGCCGTATTATTTCTCTTTGATGGCTCTTACGTCATTCTCGGCAAGATATGGGGACTAGGTGGGACTGGCTAGGTGGAAGGACGACCTTGTAAAGTCGGTGGATGCGGTCTGCACAAGATCGTGCGTTGTGGAAATCTATGGGGGAGGCCTATGTTCAGCAGTGGACCTCTGTGGCTGGTAGATAGATAGTTTGTCTATTATTGAACTAGCAGGATTTGGGTCCAGTAAACTACTATCCTAATCTATCCATCACTGCACGACAAAATTTATTTATTTATCACTTTTTTGTATTAAAACATTGTTAGAAGGTAACAACTAAAGTACATTTAGGCGGACTTATCAACAAGCGATCTCTTCCAGGCAACCAACCATAATACGAAAGTAAAATCTACGTTATAAACAGGTAGTGCAGCCATAAATTGCCATAGCATAGATATAATATTTTGATTATGATAAACTTACATATTATCACTATCACTATCACTACATAGTATAAAACAAAGTCGCTGTCGTCTGTCCGTCCCTATGTATGCTTAAATCTTTAAAACTACGCAACGGATTTTGAAGCGGTTTCTTGTAATAGATAGTGATTCAAGAGGAAGGTTAATGTGTCTATGACTACGTGCATAATATTGTAAAGAAACATTCATAATTTTAGATGTTAATCATTGCACCCGGGCGAAGCCGGGGCGGGTCGCTAGTACTGTATAATGCGGAAATAAAATAAAATATTACAGATCACAAAGTAATATTAAGGTATCCAACTGTTTCTTGGTCATGTTTAAATCAAATTTATTGGACCGCTTCAACCGAGAAGATTATACGCGCAATTGGGCTCTAAGAGATACGCTATGGTTAATTTTCACAATAGGTCGTGTTTTCTGACGGATTTCTATAGAGCTAACAAATGGGACAGAAACGACATTCTTGAATGAAATTATTTGGCGTTGTACTTGCGATACTACTATGGCCCATAGAAGATCCACTGCTGAGTCGGGCCTCCTCCAACACATGGAAGGTAATTAGCCTACTGTACCACACTGGTCTTACGCTAGGGTTTCGTATCAAGTTATCATTCTTTTACAGCTAGGTTATCAGCCTTATCATATCCTTTGGTCCTCTTACGACACCCTCAGGACGATATGGGTGGTGACACCGTGTATTCTAAACGATTTCTCTATTGGGATTACGTGTGGTGACGGATCTACCACCCCATTCCAGCCCTAGGATCGACAAAAGGAAATGACAAGGCCAAAGAAAGTAAGATGTGACGAAAGGTACGCAAAATACTACCAAGCCGCAAGAGAAGGTAAACTTGAAACGAAACACCGCGCCAACCCGTCTGGCCAGCGTGGCACAGTAGGCTAATTTCTCTTCCTGCAATTGGGGGATGAAGATGTTTGTTGATGATGTTGTGGATGATGAATGAGAATGTAATTTTTGTTGTTATGGTGAAATTGTACAAAATGTCAGTTCTGTTCTGTGTAATTGTAAGCACACGCCCCTATAACTTCTGGGAATCAATTATGCAAGCTCGAACAAATGTAACATCCCCATATTATGACGTGTGCATTGATGTGAAGTGGTGGCGAGCTCTCAACCACATGTGATTCTTATTCAATTCCGTTTCGAGATGTTTTTGTCGGGATGAAGGGCTTTGTATTTTGGAATTATGAGTGCGTTGTCGGTTGTTTGTCGTGCTGTCACTATTTTATGATGATGCGAGATTTATTTGCGGACTAAGTTTTACATTCATCTCCATTCTTTTTAAGTATCCATCGGTTGGCGCTTAGACCTAGTTACCTTCGTCTATGGTCAAAATCGAAATGTGTATAATGAAATTGGCTCTTCAGAGCTCTTTTGACAAGTACAACACAAAAGAAAAGTTAAAACTACCATTTAAAATTGATTTTTTTCCATTTAACATCGCTTCGGTATGCAGCTCTACAGAGAAGAGCTGGCAAGAACCTCTGTAAGTAATTGTTTTGTTAGGTCGCCATTTTTAGGTGCAAGCCGGGATAAGGCAGATTCATTAAAGCAAACCCTCGCAAAGGGCCAAACTTCAGCCACATCTAGTCAATAACAGTAACCTTTTAATGACTGAGCCACTGACCCCCAGCAACGGTACCTATTCACAAGCATGACGCATGTGGCAGCCATCGGTCGATTGCTACATCGCAGGTGTCACTCTGGCCTCGCCGACCCTGTAAAGTGTGAAAGCATGACAGTGCCAGGTCCTTCAGCTGTCAACGTTATGCTTCCCTGGCAAGGTTGTGTGGCCACCTTAATCACGTGCGGAAACCAACACCACCCATGGGAGTTTTTCTTACCGGCTCTGCTCTGTAGAGCAGCAATCCGAAACGGTGTTAGTTTAAGTATGAATGTCAGTGGACGCAAGGGTTTTGGGAGAGATAGAGATGTGAAAACGTGATAGAAAGATGTGAATGTACATATGACGACCGATAGGAGTGTATGGAGACCACCTGGGGTGGGACAAGTGCAGAAAGATGTTAATGGTAATTTACATAACATGATGATTTTATAAGAGTTTTGTGACCTTCATAGATGAAGTTCCCTTTGAGTTCGAGTACCTCTTTATAATGGTTATAATATTCTGTGACCAAACCCATACCATCATGAGGGTGTCGTAAGAGGCGGCTAAAGGAACGCAAGAGGCACATCACCTAGCAGCAAAAGAAGGACAGTAGGCTAAGTACCCTCCATGTAGTTGGAGGAGGCCCGACTCAGTAGTGGATCATTTAGGGGCTGAATGATGATGATGATGTAGTGTTATCCCCTTTGTTGGGTTGACTGCTGCGCAGCATGTCGCGGGTTCGATTCCCGCACGGAAGAAATATTTGTACGACCTACAAGTATTTGTTCCGGGTCTGGGTGTTTTCATCTATAATATGTATGTATTTATAAAAAAAAAGTTTCAAAGTAGTTTATCATCCATGTCGTTACCATAACACAAGCATTAAGTTGCTTAGCTTGGGACCAGATGGCGTTGTGTGAAATGTCCAAGGAATGTCCAAGGATATTCTTGCATCTAAGTGGTCTGCCTCTTGCATATACTTAACCTGTCGCCATACGGTTGACTAGATGATAGATACACAGTACATAGATAGATACATAGCTTAAAGTCACCCAAAGGGCAATGGACAGGGCTATGCTCCAGTTTCCCTGCGAGAAAACTAGAATCACTGATATCGCCCACCGGATTGAGGGCACATAGCTCGCAGGACCGACGCCCGATGGGGCAGAAAAGTCCTCGTGTGGCGACTGCGTTCTGAAAGGCACAGACAGGGTGGACCCTTAACCTTGATAAGGTCGCTGGAAAACAATGGTTTCGGGCGGCCCAGGACTGGCCTTTGTGGAGATTCTTTGGAGAGGCCTACGTCCAGCAGTGGACGTCTTTTGGCTGAAATGATGCAAGAAGAAAGATACATAGTTACTGTCTCTTGAGCAATCTATTCGCAGACACAGTACAGATAAACATCAATAGACAAACTGTGAAATTAGCACATGACTGTTGCAGATCCTATAAGCATACGATAATTTAATTATTATTGTTGCAACTATGTTGCTAATGCCGTTGTTGTCTTAGCGTGAGCATGCGACAATGATAATATTTGAATGACAAATAGAAGAAATTACGGTTTGTTTGTGTTACTAAATGTCTATGTATACAGAGCCGTCTGAATTGGGGTTACACAGATAAAAAATATTAAACACACCATTTGTAACATTTTGTGACAACGATGTGTTTGTGTGAGACATTTTGTTGTTTTCGACCAATGTATAAGGGGGACAGTCTAAGGCCCTTCGTACACAAGGCTACGCAAATCTTCGATAATCAACGATTTTAGTCTTCAAGCGACTATCGCCATACAAATCCATTGAGGTTCGTACACGAATCGCGACACTGACATTCGTCCCGCGACTCGCGTTTCGTCGTCGAAAATCGTTGAGTATCGAAGATTTGCGTAGCCTTGTGCACGAAGGGCCTAAATTGTAGGATTGTTCAAATTAAAATCTTTACTTTTTATGCAATTGATATTGATATCTTAGAGAAATGTTATCTAAATTGGTTTAGTAGTTTACTATAAAACTTGAAATAAATAAAAATAAGTGATAAGACCACCCACACGATACAGGTTCCACGAAGATTTTTTATCACTAGAATTAAACCTGATGGTTTGGATTTGAACTTCAATAAATCCAATGATGCATCCTTGAGACTTACTCGTGAGTCGTACATGACCCATTACTCAGTCGGGCCTCCTCCAGTTACATGGAGGGTAATTAGCCTACTGTGCTGTGTTGGCACAGAGTTTCGTATCAAGCGTTCCTTCTCTTGCGGCTAGGTTATCGGCCTTGTCACTTCCTTTTGTCGGGTGTAACGATACCCTCAGGACGAAATGGGGTGGTAGCACTATTATATTCTAAATCTGTTACCACAAATACTTACTGTATATCGCAATTCCTACTTGCGTATTTAAATTCATTCTTAGCCCCATCGCACGCTGGGAAAAAATGCGTGTTGTAAAAGCCAACAAAACCCAGCACGCTTGGTAGTAGGATCACATCTAAGTCAAGCAGTTTTACTGTGTTTCGTCTGTCGTTTCGTTCGTCGTTGAATTGCCTGCTCCATCTCAGACCCTGGCGGTGCTTTCCATCACGCGAGCCTAGGGTCAAAGGCATTCAAGTTACAAGTAAAAAAAAACACCCTGTATATGTGATAGCAGACAAACGAAGCATTATAAATCCTTTACCATTCGTGTTCTTTGTTAATATATTAATAAAATAAATCTTTATATAGCTGTATAGTATATAATAACGTGTTAGCTCAGAACGACCTTGCATGACAATGTAATGACTGCGATTATTTAACAGCACTTGTGTTGTATCAAACATTATCTTTCAATGTTGATTTTAAAACTATTGTAATGCCAGTAAGTGCTGGTCGGAGCTTTGTGCACCATGGAGTATACCTTTAATAGAAGTCAGAGCTTAAATAAATGCCACGCTTGGTCATAAGCAAAAAGAAAAATCGGGCTCTGTCAACAAGATCCTACTTAATATTTATACGCGAAAATTCGGAAGAATGTATTCAAAACTCATTTAATCAAGTAGGCTCATTAGAACTCTTATACAATAAAATTTTTATTTTACCATCTACCACCGGTTCGAAATGCAGCTTTACAGAGAAGAGCAAGCAAAAAAACTCTGTAGTTGCTCTTTTTAGATCGTTATTTTTAGGTACAAGGCCGTGCTAAGACAGATTTGTGACAGCAAACTCGCGCAATAGTCGCAAAGGGCCAAACGACAACCAGATATAGTCAACAATAGTAACCTTCTAACGCGCGAGCCAACCGAGCCAACCGTATGTTTGTTACTCTTTCACGCAAAAACTACTGAATAGATTTTGATAAAGCATAACAATAATATAGATTACCCATACAGAATAAAACATGGACTATAATTTATTAAGATACTAGCAGACCCGGCCACCCGTTGCTTTGGCTAAGGTTCTATGTTAAATTACATCTAACATTAACATTAATTTTACTTTTAACATAGCGCCATCTATTGAATACTTACTCAATCCAGTCGTGTAAAACACAGTTCTTTTATTTGTGTAGGTGAGTTTAAAACAGTTTTTTGGGGTCTATAACCGCAACCTTTGATTTAAAACGTTTTAAACCGGTTTTTTACGTCCATAATTGGGTGAAGCGTATATATATGCCAAGTCCAAAAAAGTAGGCTTCAAATAGCTGAAAATTAAATGATAACGTTGTTGATCTCTGTGGCAGGCTTTACAGCACACAGTTTACGAAATAAATTAAATGGAGCAAAACGTTTGTCTTTCCCAATCCTGTACCATCAATCTCAAACAACATTATCAAACGTTGCTCTGTAACGCAGTTACGAAAAAACACCACAGAAATAACGATAACGGAATGTAAACTAACAATGAATTAAGTAATTTCACTACGGCCTAGATGTTCTGTGTGCGCCCGCATGACCCGCTGCTGAATTGGGACAGATCTTTGTAAAAACGAATACCTAGGCTACTACTACAAAGATCTACTACCACATATCGTGGGACAATTTATTAATGTAACTAGTGACCCGCACGGGTGCAATTATGAAAGAAAGAGAAAGAAAGAAAGAAAGAAACGTGTTTATTTTGTTCTCACATCTGAGGGGTACAAATAAGATAAACTAAAAAAAAGGCAAAATACAATATATTTAAGTAACAACATGGACGTATAAAAAAAGGCGGACGGAACTCTAGCTAAGACAAAAGTGAGACGCCAAAATGGCGGCAGCTCTGTATGTGTGAGTTAATTTTGGGGTTGCCAAGATACACAAAATTTTGCAATAAAAATATGGTTAAAATATTAAAAAAAAATTGTTCTAAATTGTTATGTTAAACTTTAACATCCTAAATGCTGAGTATTTTTTTTTATAATAACGTCTTTTACTTTGAGAGGTTTTTGAAATTTCCTCTAATTTCGAGATGTGTTGAAATCGATTCTAAATTAAAAGAAATGCTTTCATTACCAAAAATTTTTTTGTGATAATATATTTATGTTGCCTAACTATAATTTATTGCGCACCTCTTGAGAAGCACTGGTATTAAATGGTACAGTAACAGTAACACGTGGCAGAGGAATACCTCTGCCACGTGTCTTGACTCAAACAAATATTAAAACAAAATAAAGCACTGGGGATTAAAATAATGTATGATTAAGTTTACGATTCGACGACACGGTTGGCGCAGTGGTTGAGCGATCGACTGCTGCGCAGCATGTCGCGGGTTCGATCCCCGCACTGAAGAAATATTTGTACGACCTACAAGTATTTGTCCCGGGTCTGGGTGTTTTTCTATCTATAATATGTATGTATTTACAAAAAAAAATTATTTAAGTAGTTTATCATCCATCTCGTTACCATAAAACAAGCATTAAGTTGCTTAGCTTGGGACGAGATGGCGTTGTGTGAAATGTCCAAGGATATTTATTATTATTATATACCGACACAATAGCTACAATGTACATTTAAATTTTGAAAAAAATAAGCATCATGGTTTAATTTTTTTTTTTGTATTATCCATGTCTTGGTAGATTGCTAATTTACCTTTTAAGGTACTGCATAAGTAACAACACGCCGGAGTCCTCCTTTAGTTGTTTATAAGTCATCCGCATCAAAATATAGACTGCAAATGACACTGTATTTGTTTGGAATCCAATCGTTTTCACCATTACAATTTCTACTAAGTAATTTTAATTCAATCATTTCTCTATACTTAATTTTCCTTAGAAAATCTAGCAAAAGGAATATAAAATAAAATACCCAGTAGTAACTATTAAATAATTAACCATAATAATATATTGATTTTTATAATAAACGAAAATTGCCCACATTTCGGTTAATTTGCACACGTGAATATTGGCAACACTGAACTTAAAATTAATTGTTTTGTTCTAGCAAATACAAATTGATTTTAATGTATATTATCTGGAAATAAGTGATTGAATTATTCATTTACGTATGAAACGTGATTCCTGGATTGTTTTTCTTTCGGTCACTACGGTTTTTACACCATTTTACCACGCAAGACATGATTTATAGTTTTTATTTTTTCGCCGCATATTGCGTCTTTAAGCATCGATGTTCACGCGTGTAATGGCCGACTAATGTGTGAAAGTGTGCGTGCTGGCCTGTACATATAGCTGATCTGGCCGACTATGATGTCACAGTTTTTAGTTAGCGAGACTCTGTCCGACTTTTTTTATACGTCCATGAGTAACAATAACAAATTTTTAATATAATGTTTTGTGAGAACAAAAAAGGGCCATAGCTCAGCATATGCCACATCATAACAATAATATATTATGCATATAAACATTCCTCTTGAATCCTCTATCTATTAAAAAAAATACCGCTTCAGAATCCGTTGTGTAGTTTTAAAGATTTAAGCATACATAGGGACGGACAGACGACAGCGACTTTGTTTTATACTATGTAGTGATGATGAAACCTATTCTCTAGGCTAGCTCTATATTAACGAAGAAAAATGATACCTTGAAATTAAACACTTTTTAACGGATTTATCGCGTGTATACCTATTACATTATTTAGTTCCCGACGTTTCGAATGCTTTGCAGCAGTCGTGGCCGCGGGAGAGACTAGATGACAGTTGTCTTCAAAAGTACAAAGAAACAGTTAAAATCTACCGCCTATAATTTTGTTTTATTGATAACGATACCCATGATACCCATACTCAGAGCAAGTGCCTCTGGTTTAGAGAAAGATACTTGCCCGACCCCGGAATCAAACCCAGGACCCATGATCCAAATGCGGCACATGTAACCCTTAGACCAACGAGGCAGTCTATAAATATGACGATTTAAATTGTCAGTCTTGTGTTAAACTTCTTGTGTTACTTCAAGTCTTGTGTCTTGTGTTACAGTCTTGTGTTAAATAAAGTTCCTTTTGAGTTTGAGTTGGATCAGTCCGTGTAGTGCGGATTTAAAAAACACAAGGTCACCAACCCATTTAAACCCAAGGGTGGCGCAAGAGGTGAATAAAGGTACTTAAGTGTCAGATCAGCTAGCTGAAACAGAAAGAAAACTTGATACAAACCCTGTGCCAACCCGTCTTGCCAGCGTGGCACTTAGGCTAATTACTTCCGTGTAATGGGTGGAGGCCCGACTCAGCAGTGGGTCATTTATGGGCTGATAAGTAGGGGAGGCGCAACAGAAATGTGAGATACATTTCTGTTGCGCAAGGACTTGGGCAATATCGGCGGTTCTCCTTCTACGCAAAAAACGCTAAATGCCATACCGCCATGAATAGGTAGGTACGTTTTAAACATAATATCATAAAACATTTAAATGCTATTCATTTGTACATAACACTCTTATAAGAGCACCTGGAAAAATATTTACTTCCACATACATCCATTACATTTGGTCGTTAAAAAACAATATTGCGTTGTCACTAGACTTGCAAAGAATATTCTATTCGGCTGCTTTTAGTATATTCGGCTGAATGCCGAATATCTACATATTATTCGGCCGAATACCGAATACTTAAGTAATAGTAATTCTCTCATCTTGCGAACTTGCTCTCACTATGCTGTTTAGTGCTTTTTGTAAACAAGACCAATAATTTAAAAAAAGCAATTACAGAGTTTCTTGCCGGCTCTTCTCTGTAGAGCAGCCTTCCGAACCGGTGGTAGTTTCGGCATGAATGTGAGTGAACGCAGGGATTGTGAGCGATCAGGGGAGATGGAGGGATTGTAGGAGTGAGGAGTTGTGTGTGAAAGGTGTGAATGTAGGTATGACGACTGATAGGTGTGTGTGGAGGCTGCCACCTGGTGTGGGACAGGGGCCGTAAGATGATAATAATATTTACAAATATGACGATTTATAAGAGTTTTGTGATGAAACCTACGTAAATAAAGTTCCGTTTGAGTTTGAATATATTTTGTTATAGCGAGATAATTGGTAAAATGAAAAGAAAATTTATTCATTACGTATACTTAAATTCATCTTTTCATTTCTCGTTATAATCATTTGGTACATAAAACAGGTACATAATCATCTTCTATATTAGAAAAGTTAAGATTTTTTTTAAGAAGCGTTAGCAATATACCTACCTCGCAGAGCCACTGCGGGTGCGCGGGCGGTGAGTACATTAGAACAAACGAGCACGATACAATCACGTCTGTACAAGTTTTGGCGCTAAAATCCAGCCGAATACTTTTGCCTAATATTCAGCTATTCGGTCAGGGGGCTCACCGAATATTCGGTTTTCGGTATACTGCCGAATATACTATTCGTTGCAAGCCTAGTTGTCACCCACAGAGCAAGCGTTTCTTCTATTAATTTCAATACTACTCTCATAAATAACCCACGGCTGAGTCGGGCCTCCTCCCATCACAGGGAGGGTGATTAGCTAACTGTGCCACTCTGGCCAGACGGGCTGGCACAGGGTGTCATGTCAAACTTTCCTTCTCTTGGGACTAGGTATTTCTATATACGACATGGATAATATATACAGTTTTTCTATGTATTACGCGTGCGAAGCTGGGCGGGTGGCTATTTGTGTAAACCAGAGGCACTTGCTCTGAGTCTGAGTGAATTTCATGTTTGTAAACTGCCCCCGCCATAGAGTAGCGGTTTCGTATTATATTAGAAAAAAATCAGCTTCTTTTGATTAGCTTAATCCCCTTATTTTAGAGTTTTTCTGACACCCTGTGGAAGTATAGACAAAGACACTTACCTAATCTGGGAATCGAACCAGGAATCCATGTTCCGTGACCCGTGACACGTGACCTGTGACCCGTGACACTGTTGTTTGTAGCACAATCATTGTAACCCTTTTATTTAAAAGAGCAACCAGGAAGTTTCTTGCCTGCTCTTCTCTGTGCATTCCGAACTGGTGGTAAATACTAAATTATTAATTGTTTTTAATTATTTCTTTTTAATTTTTTACATTACGAAAGCATTCGTAATGTAAAAAATGAATGTATTCGAATAAAAATATTTTGATTTGATTTGATTTCACTACCAACCCTTATCAAAGGTATTAGGTATATCGACGATTGAAAGACAATCCTTACTAAGCAACATTGGCTAAACTTTATTAACCTTATTTAGTAAATAAAATTAAAATTTAAAAATATAAAAAAATGTTTTAGAAATACAAATAAGTACTTTCAGAGTACAATATTTGAAAAGAGTACCTACGGTTTGCGAAAAAAGAGTACAAAACTCAGTAAATGGTCACCTTAGCTTAATCGAAATTACTTAATGGCTCGCTGAATATCTCTGAAACCTAGACGACGCAGAAAAGTCTGACGTCTTCCTGTCATATTTATAACTCACTAGCGGCCCGTCCCGGTTTCGCACGGGTACGATTTAGCCGCGGGGCGACGCTGGTCAAAATAAAGTAGCCTAAGTTACTCCTTATATCATCAGCTACCTGTCATTGTAAGTCCCGTCAAAATCGGTCCAGCCGTTCCAGAGATTAGCCGGAACAAACAGACAGACAGACAGACAAAAAATAAAAAAAAAAGGTATTTTGGTCAATCTACTCTGTATAAATACTTACGCATTTAGTAAAAAGTGGTTATTTTATTATTACAGACAGACACTCCAATTTTATTTATTTGTATGTATATGTATGTATGTATGTATGTATATGTATGTATAGAGTATAGATTTGGCGTTATTTTGTAGATTATTAAGGATTGCCTTTCGAGTTTTAGTATTAAAACGAGACCACACAAGACCTACAACGACTAGGCTATCCCAACAACGTGTGCGGTTCACATCTTAACACAAACATTTCAATGTAACAGGACAACCAAAGCTTCAGGATTACCTAGAACTGCTTATCAAACCTTATCAGCAAGCGTGATAACGCGAATTACGTCATCGGATCTAGTTTGGGTGGTCCCGGGATCACTCCTGTCCAAGCATTCAAATCCGTGTGAAAGATTTAGGTTGTCACCAATTTATTCCATCCGGAGGGTGTGTATAGGAATTAAGTAAGGGCCACAGCACACTAGCTACTTTTAGCACCGGCGATCGCGGTGTCAAAATCGCGCGTCCTGCTACACCATTCGCGACTTTCTGCGTTCGAACGCGGTATCGGAAACGCGCGTTTCAGCGACTGCCAGTCTAGTCAAGTCGTGCTCGACAGACGCCAAATCGATGCTACCGGCATCCGAATGTTTGCGGAGGGTAGAGTTCAGCTGCTGTGTCGCGCTTCTAAAAAGCGACGCAATCTCCGCGTTTGGCGTTTTTAAGTGTGCGGTGTGGAGTGTTCAGTCGCCGTATATAGCTTCTAAAAAGTGACTGTGCTGTGTGTACTGTGACCCTAAGCTGACAAATTGATATGCAAGTGTGTACCAACCCAAAAGCAGGCAAAATGTTCTTGGTTAAATTATGGTAGACATTTTTACCGACCCACTTCGCCAGAAGAGTCATAAAAACCGGCGGTAAATGGTAACTGTGTGGTTTCCAAATAGATCAAATGATCTCAGTAGAAATCGAACCCAATCCTGTGAGTTGTCATGCTCACATAAAATACTTCTAGTCGTTAAATAAATAGATGTATCTGTTGAAGATTTTGGACGCCATAATTGATTTATGGAATTAACCATTTTTCCAAACTATTTAATTCTCAAGGACCTCTAATAAGTTCTCGTGTTTTTTTCGAAGATAGTAGTAGTAGTTCACTTTAGTATAAACAAAGTACATAATAATTTCTATTCTTAGTTCTGAAAATGTCTTCATTTGTGCGAAATAAAGTGTATTGCTGGGTATTTTTTTTGTACCATAAAATTGGGTGCCTTTGACCAAATATCCATGCTGCAAAGCTTCTTCTCTATAATTGGTGCGATCAGCAGGGTGTTACTAATTATGAGCTGCTCAAATCGTCTTCAAATGATCCGCTTGACACGACGAAGTGATGACAACACTCTGCCTCATGTTTCATGTCGCAAAACTTACCTATCGCAAAACTTAACGTTTCAATGGGAAGGTCTAACATAGCCCGCCGTATTCGCCCAACATCTAATTTTCACCTATTTCGTTCAATGGCACATGGCTTAGCTGACCAGCGCTTCAATCTTATGAAGAAGCTAAAAAATGGATCTGTTCTTGGATAGCCTCAAAAGACATGTCGTTTTTCCGACGCGGAATTCATATATTGCCAGAAAGATGGGAGAAAGTGGTCGCTAGTGATGGACAATACTTAGCATGAAATGTTTTGTTCCATAAAATTTTATTTTTTAAAAAATACAGCGATAAATTATTCAAGGTCCTTCAGAATATCAAAGGGATTATGGCACAAGAGCTATAAATTGTTTTGTTTATTTCATAGAGCGGCGCCACTAGGAAAAATTGATAGGTAGGTATGTATTTAAGTTTCGACTCTATTAGTCTTCCTTTATTACATGAAAGTAGGTAATGTAGAATATAAAAGAAACTGAAACAGCTAAAATGTCAGATGTATTTAAGAAGTCAACACCTTTCAAGGATTTTAATTATTTTGATAAGAATATAAACAGTTGTACTTTCAAAAAGGCAAACATTACACAAGTGTTGATTATGCGCAGTATGAAAAATTTGCAAAAAGCGTATAATTAGTTAGTCAAATTCTGTGTCAGTAAATTACTGACAAAACACAGTGTGAGTTTTGCAAAAGTATTTTTATTCACATACACATTATTTTTATTTCAGTTTCATTAAGGGGCATTAGAATACATACCAGATACAGAAAATTCACTCATACGTAACCGTGATAGGATAGGCTAATTTACCTCCATTGAATAGGAGGCCATTCATATTTTGACGAATGAGATTTTAAAGCAAACGGTGTGGGCCTCCGCGCGGAGGCTCTTAGTGTTGTACCATATTAAAAAAATGAATTTAGAAAATATAGAGGGTTCTCTATTAATTAATTATTTATATCAAAATGTATGGTATACCACCAGGTTAGTCAACCAAACAACTTGAGACAATATTTTACCTAGAATTATCGATGTAATAATTAAACAATGAAGACGCAACGACCTTCATAAAGTATATATTTTGCTACAGAATTTGTGCCAATTTCAAACAAAAACATACTAACACTCATTGATATTTCTTAATCAACGAATTTGTACTGATTGATATTATGATGCTTTGCGAAACACTTAGGACATAGTCTTATGAACTATGTAGGCAGGCCATAGGGGAAAATTTTGTGAACGTATTATATACTGCGAGATTTGAAGTGAGGCTGTAACTTCATATCTAAATCCTCGATACATGGTAATGAAAAACCAATGTGTGCTTATAATTCACTATATATAAATTATGTATGTAGTTTGTAAAAGCCATGGACTTTGCTGGGGAGCATGGCTACTCTAAGGTAAGGAAATAAAAAAGATGTTTGCTGTGATATTTTTTTATTTATCACTTACCCTAAATGTTACACAAAAATATACTACAATAATTATATTAACACTAAAATCGTGTGAGTCTTCGTAAATGTTAAGACGTAATTATTGCGATCAAATCAATGGCATTTGATACTAAGGAAAAGTCGAAATATTTAATCTGAATAACATTTCAACAAAACATTACACAGTTATTTTATTTATCAAGTCTTTAGGTCTAACAACATCTGAAACGGTTATCGAATTTGCTAAAACGGACATTTCAGATAGTTTTACGGTATTTTGTTATTAGGTATAGAGAAAGATGGGAAGTTGTAGCTCATAAAAGAATGGACCAATTATGATGTGGTTTGAATATAGGTTTTTTGGCGGTGGTTCTTTAAATTATTTTGATGCAAAATGTTAAACATTTTTAACACTATTGTTAAACAATTTAATTTTTTATAAATTTTAATTTAGGATTTGTTCAATAAAAATATCTATTAACAAAATAAAATATAATATTAACTGAAATCATTGTTAAAAAATATCTGGTTGTAACTTTCTGTCCTGATTATTCGCTCTTTCTGCTAAATTCAAAGCAAAGTTACTCGGCAAGTTTTACCACAATAACGTTTTTGGCGGTGGTTCTTTAAATTATTTTGATGCAAAATGTTAAACATTTTTAACACTATTGTTAAACAATTTAATTTGTTATGTTTTTTAATTTAGGATTTGTTCCATAAAAATATCTAGTATCAAAATAAAATATTAACTGAAATTATGGTTAAAAAAATATCTGGTTGTAACTTTCTACCCAGATTAATCGCTCATTCTGCTAAAATCAAAGCAAAGTTACTCGGCAAGTTTTACCACAATAACAATAATACCTACAGTATTTGTTTACAAAAGTGATACTATTTAAGTAAGCAACTATTTCTCTTTTGTAACTCACATCTCCCATCTCTCCCTCGAACCCAAAGATAGACTGGTAGAGAATTTCGCAAGGCCTTAACTCCGCTTTATGTACCGAGTATCGCTACATAAAGTACGTGAAGATCAAATAATAAAATAATTATAAAAAAATACTAAGCAACTATACGTCTTACCCAGCAATAGGTACCTACGTAGGTACGTAAGTACACCCCACTATAAAAAAATGTGTTTCTTCTTCTTTGTTATATTTATGTACATAGTTGTTTTCGTAAAAGCAGATAGGTGATTATTCTCTAGTTATTAAGTGAATAGTAATATAGAATGTTCGAGATTTGACCTGCAATTAAGTACATATATGATTTCTTAGGTTTTCGCGATTATTACACATTGACATTAAACACTTTTTAACGGATTTACCGCGTGTACACGCGATAAATCCGTTAAAAAGTGTTTAATTTCAATAAGTACATATATTCTTTCTTTCGGTATATCCCGTTATGGTTGAATGGCGCGAATTACCTTGGTATTGGTATTGGCTTTGGTGCACTCAGAAGCACAAGCTAGGTCAGATATTACCTATGATGGATGCCCATACAACATCTAGGAGAGTTAGACTTAGGGTGTTACCACACCGATCGGTTGACGTTGATCGATTGGTGTGGTAGCTTTAATTGATCTACGGATACCGGTCGACTAACAAATCGATCGATAGCCGGCCGATGGCATCGGTCGACGACAATGGGGAGCTCAAGAAGCTCCATCGACGTCGACGAATCCATTCTACCATCGATCGATGGCATCGATCGACGATCGATCGATTGGTGCGGTAACCCTTACACTGCAATAAAGGCGGTCCATGTTGTCGGCTAGGCTACGAACGTATACCTATATATCATGATGAGTTATAAAGGTCAGTTAAAACTGTCGTATACTACTCAGCCTATAAATGACCCGCTGCTGAGTCAGGCCTCCTCCCTTCACAGAGAAGGTAATTAGTCTACTGTGCCACGCTGACACAGGGTTATTATCCTTGTCTTGGACTAGGTATATTTGGCTTCAATATTTCCTTTTGCAAGCTCATCGTAAGAGCTTAGAACCCTTAGAATGGAATAGCTTGGTGATACTATGTATTCTAAATCCGTCACCACACGGAGTAAATGTATAAGCATAAAGATGATAGTTAGATGGAACAATGTCTCAATTTTCTCAATTATATGTTACACAATTTTACGGTTCGATTTTGATATGATTTCTTTTACTTTTCATTTACACGTTCCTCAAACACTCGAATTCCAAATCACCTGATTACATATTTGAACATCGAATTCGAGGCTAATAAAGTGACAAGTGGAATAAAATAAATGCTTGGACTACTTAATATTTATTTTTTTAAATGCCTAAGAAATTACTCAATTAAATTTTATTTTTTTAAATGTCTTGAATTTTTAAAGTAAAATACTCATAGGTGCAGTAAACGACACCATGTACAAGCAAACCATAAACCATAAACCTTATAGACTTATGACGTCACAATATCACGATCTATTGAGGCCCAATGATTCGATGACTTAGAACAAATTAGTAAGCTTCTTCGCAAATTAGTAAGTTCAGCTTCTCCGCTCTTTAGGGGAGGCCTATGTCCAGCAGTGGACTAATGTGGGCTGATGATGATGAGTAAGCTTATACCGTGTTTTGGAAGTTACCTGAATTACCCGTAATCTTAACCCGTCGAACGTAAAAGGTTTTGAGCTGCGAGTTGTTTCAAATATAAAATATACCTTATATAATTACACGTTTCTAATACCGCATCTCTGTGAAAGAATTTTAGTGGGGCTAATTGTTTAAACTTTACCTGGTGGTAAACAGTTAACTTTGCCTATAGATTATTAAAGCCCCGGAGGTGTTACTGTAAGAAATGGAAACTATGCTGGTATGCAGCGATGCTGGTATGAGGCTGGTAGCAAATTTAAAAAAATAGGTAGATTATTAGACGACACGGTTGGCGCAGTGGTAGAGCGATCGCCTGCTGCGCAGCATGTCGCGGGTTCGAATCCCGCACGGAATAAATATTTGTACGACCTACAAGTATTTGTTCCGGGTCTGGGTGTTTTATATCTTTATTATGTATGTATTTACAAAAAAATATATATGTAGGTAGTTTATCAGCCATCTCGTTACCATAACACAAGCATTAAGTTGCTTAGCGATGGCGTTGTGTGAAATGTCCAAGGATATTTATTTCTTTCGCAGACAAAAATAATCCCAAAAGGAGCTCTTGCGACTTCGTTTGACGTACCGGCTACAAGGATTAAAACCTCCTTTTTATCCGTGATATCAAATGCCATTGACAATGCGTTAGTGGAACAGATACCTAATATTTACAATCGGAGTTACGTGCTTACATTTAACATTTCTACTTTGTACATAACATGACTAGATTTATTTGCAATACCGCTATTTTCACAACAAAAAGAAAATAAAATTAAATGCTTTTCAACAATTAAAAGCTGTTAAAATTCTCGGTTACAGTCGCCATTTTTTTATTCTGCCAACAGAGAAATAGAATAAGTCTGATAATGATAAAAAAAACAACAACAAAAGATCCAATTATCTAATTTACAAAAGGCGATTTCCGAAAATTTTGAACGTAAAGTTTTGCTATTTTTTGCCCGAAGCTACTGTAAGAAAGTAATCTACGTTTTTTGGCCAAATCACAAATTACATTAAAAGTGAATGCCTGTTTTAGAGTAAAAAATGACAACGTACCGCTTTCGGTGTTCCTTTTCAACAATTTAGTGCCGCTAGTGGCAATAAATCTAGGATCGACACCGGATCTTAATTGCAAAAAAAAACAATCAACACAAAAATAGACTACGACATCTAAGCGCTTTATTGCAAACCCACCGATAAAATTTAACGTATCGGTCATTCAATCATAAGTTAAATTAAACGTACGGTAACTTTACATTTTATTATTTGGTCATCACTACGGAGTTAAATAAATATTTACAGCTTTATTTACAAGTTCTTCAATCATTGAAACATCACTAAACGAACACCGCAGATTAGTCTGTTCCGACCACGAGTCCCACGGGACGTTTCAGAACGGCGACGGGCTGGAAACGAACCCGTTTAGGTACATTCATCTGGCCCAATCGTCGGGCGGAACACTGGTTTGATGGAGGGGAGAGAACGCGCTTCTTCTGGGCTCTACAGCGACGTTGTCCTGCGAGCCAATTATTGACTCAATAGAAAAACCGTTTCTAGATCTCTTACTTCGAGGTTCCGTGGTCTCGGCGACGCGCGGCGGCAAAGGAACTGGACGAAGCGTCGCCGGCGGTGGACGGGGCAAAGATAGCAGTGGCGACGGAGGCAGATAACACGGCAGAGGCAGCAACGGAGCATACGCTTCCCTCGCCAGCATGGCAACAACGGCGTGAGCGTGCTGCAAAGACGGCGCCGGCCTCTTGTACCTCTTCCTTCGTCTCAGGAAACTCCCATTATCAAACATGTCTTCGGCCAAAGGGTCCAACGTCCAATAATTTCCTTTCCCAGGGTTGCCGGGCTCCCGAGGAATTTTTATGAAACAGTCGTTCAAACTTAAATTGTGGCGTATGGAGTTTTGCCACGCTGGGAACTTCTCCCTATAATATGGGAAGCGGGTCATGATAAATTCGCAAATACCGCTCAGGGTTAGCTTCTTGTGAGGCGACTGGAGGATCGCCATCGTAATTAGAGCTATGTAGGAGTAAGGAGGTTTGATGAGCTGAGACGAAGACTTCTGTTTGGGTTTCTTTGTTACTGATTTGGTGTCATTTGGACTGGAGGCGTCGTATCTCTCAGAGTCGCTGGACACTGGCGGGATTTCTGGCGTGTCCTCGTCCACGGACACGTATGTGTCGTCCTGGGGGTAGTCTTCCCTATCGTCCCTTAGGTAATGTGGAAGGTAAAGCCTAGGCGGCGGTCGCAGGTCTAAGGGCAGTTCACCTTCGATAATCATGTCGCGGTATTGGGCAAGATCACAATCTTCCATACTGTACGTCACATGTCAGAGGTGCGGTGTGGCGCGTGGCGCGGCGCAGACTGAAGCTTCGCCCCCGTCGTGGGGGCTCTGCCCCGGCGGCCCCGCCCTGGGACTCCGCCCCGCCCCGCCGCCCCGGGGCGCGTTTACGTTCCACTAAACACAACAATTGTCGTTATTATTACTGTGGCTCGGAGCTTTGTGCATGAATTTCAGGCCGCCGACTGATAATTATTAGCCCGTTTCGGCTTTGTAATTTTCATTTGGGGATTTTTTTAATTGCTTTTTCTTTATCAACTAACCAATTAACGTTTCTATGTGTTGCAATCTAAGATAAAAACAAAGGACAAGCTATAAATGACGAACACTATTTTAATTTAGAACATCATAACGCAAATAGAAAATTGTTAACTTATCTTGATCATACATAGGTAATAATAGTCTTGTTAACATTTATGTTACTAAATATTATCTCATGTGTTATCCTAGCAAACCTGTCAAATTGAAAAGAGCAAACGTTGTCATAAATCATAAAAGATCGAATAGACCCCTTACATCCCTTAATCCGTCACCAAACTGTGCAATATAAAAAAAGAATCTCATAAAGCGAATTCTAAAACTCCGTTCAGCTGGAGATATTTTTCAAATAAAAAGGACGAAAGAAATATTTCAGAGACATCACAATGCGAACTCGGTACTAGAAAGCCCTCGTATATGTTTCCTAGCATAACATTTATCCCTCGGGCGTTAAAGGAAAGCTACGCGAGGGAAAGAGCGAGGTTGGAACAGAGAGAGATGGGGACAGATTCCGGCCAATGAGGGCCCAGATTTGGTGAGGCGGAGCCTTCAAAAGCTGATATGTCAGGGCGTGGCATTAGATCCTATTATTTTCTGACAACGCAAATAATATTTTGCTCAAAGTACACATTGGTAAGGGTGTTGGAGGGGGGGCTCGCTAATTTATTCCCAACTTTGGTTAAGCCTTGTTTTTCACCGTCCCGAGGTTGTTATTTAAATTGGACGCTGTTAGTTAGTTGTGTCTGAAGGCATTGTTGCCTTGTTGAAGGAATTTCTCGAACAGAATTACGTGCGTTATAAAGTTAGGAATGGTTTTTAAATTATATTGTCTAGGTATCCGTGGCGTTGATTAAATTTATTAAGCTATTTATCGTCCTGTAAGATCGTTTTCCATGTCTGTATCATACAGAAAATATGATAAAAAGAGTGTCCATGGAGTTTCTTCCCTTGCAGTTATCCAGCTACTGGCGTTCCTCAAAATAATGTGTGCATCCTAAATCCATCTATCATCTTTGTTTACAAAATATACTTATGACTAGATTATACATTTGTTGAGGAAATAAATATTTACTAAATTTGGTTAAATAACTCTGTGTATGATATTCTGTAGAATGGTTAGTCCGTGTGGTGACGGATTAAGAATACAATATATAGTGTCACCACCCCATTCCATTCTGAGGGTGTCGCAAGAGCCGACAGAAGGAAATGACAAAGCCGAAAACCTAGCTGCAAGAGAAGGAAAACCTGATAAGAAACCGTGGTAGAGTGGTTACTTACCTCGTTGGTCTAGTGGTTAGATGTGCCACCTTTGGATCAACGGGTCCCGGGTTCGATTCCGGGGTCGGTCAAGTGTCTTTGTGTAAACCAGAGGCACTGGCTCGGAGTCTGGGTGTCATTTCTATCTATAATATGTATGTATTTACAAAAAAAAATATATAAGTAGTTTATCATCCATCTCGTTACCATAACACAAGCATTAAGTTGCTTAGCTTGGGACGAGATGGCGTTGTGTGAAATGTCCAAGGATATTTATTTATTTATTTAGTTGTATGATGTTCTCATCCAAGATTGTGAAGAGTGAAGACCTCTATTTTTTATTTGCTAAACTGCACTATTTATAGTCTGTATCGCGGGGGCAGTTTACAAACAATAAGTTCACGAATACAAATGATACCCAGACTCAGAGCAAGTGCCTCCGCTTCATTCAAAGACACTTCCGGGCCTGGAATCGAACCCGGGACCTCTTGATTCAAAGGCGGCGCATCCAAACCCCTAGACCAACAAGGCAGTTAAGTCTTGCAAAGAATGTCCAAGCCAAGTTTTCTCTCTAAGGCTTAATCCAGCTTAGCTGAAGCTTCTATCACCAGTAGGGTTTCCAACCATACTTTATTATAAAGTATCCAACTTTATTTTTGGCAATAATTATACTTTGGCATACCAATAAAGTACCTATGTGAAAATACTTTATTTCCGAACGAATTGTAAATTTATTAAAATTTGTCAAACAAGCTTTGAATCATTTAAAGATAGCAAAACATTGTTTGCTTGAGCTAAAAGCAGATTAAAAAACATTTGATTAGAAAAATCATTCTTTATGTGAGGACTTGTTATTGGCTCAATGTTCCAAAGTCATACCTACTTAAAACTTTAGTAGCTGTAAGTCCTTCATACATCACTACATAGTATAAAACAAAGCCGCTGTCGTCTGGCCGTCCCTATGTATGCTTAAATCTTTGAAACTACGCAACGGATTTTGAAGCGGTTTTTTTAATAGGATTATTGTTTCAAGCGGAAGGTTTATCGCCGCGTGCGAAGAAGGGGCGGGTCGCTAGTTAAATAAATAATGAAATAAATTAAAATACTGCTTTTTTTTCCTATCCTAAACTTTTTTGTGTCGAAAAAAGTCGCTAACCCTAGTCCCCAGGGTGCCCTAAATTTTGCATCGACATGTTTACACAATAAAACTAAGCGAGGATTGAAACAGCGAAGTTTATTTAAGTCAGGACTTTGGTGTTGATTTCATCAATTTGCCGTTGATCATAATAATTATCGTTAAAGCCGAAAAATAGAAACTCACCAAGTATCTTGATTTGGCACACGAGGTTACCGCAATGGGGCATGTTGATTCAACAATCAAAATCAAAATTGTGCCGATAGTCGTTTCAGTAAACGGTCAAAACTCTCAAGAAACTCTCGCTGAGTTGCTGGATTAAGGGCCTGATACAAAAGGCAGTCATCCTGGATTCGGCAAGGATCGTGAGGAGGTTCCTCTCTCTGGAGCCCTGAACCGTCGGTAGCTTAGGTCATCAACCTCGTTGTCGACGGGTTTTCTATTGTTTTTTATATATTATTGAATAACAATGTTTTTTTAAGAATATATGTATGTAAAAAATATGAAATAAAAAGTTAAACTGAAAAAAAAATTATTATTATTATACTGTTTTTTTTCTTTTTAATTATTACTGTTGATATAGTTTATTCAGCTTATAAATGACAATCTTCTGAGTCAGGCATCCTCAAAATTCATGAGAGGAAAATTAGTATAATGTACCAAGGAGTGGCGTTTGTATTCAAATTCAAATTGAACTCTATTCATGTAGGTTTTATCACATCTTATCTTACTAATATTATAAACGTGAAAGTTTGTAAGTATGTATGGATGGATGGATGGATGGATGGATGGATGGATGGATGGATGGATGTTTGTTACTCTTTCACGTAAAAACTACTGAATGGATTTTAATGAAACTTTACAATAATATAGCTTATACATCAGAATAACATATAGGCTACAATTTATAAAGATATTATGTGAATTACAACAGTTTAAACAAGTCGAATTTAAAATTTCTAATTGTCAAATTTTCAACCATATTAAACTATAGACAATATAACGTTTCGCTGTCAGTTGCATTTTGTTAAAGTAGGTTTTATACAGACGGGATAAAATGTCCAACTTTTTTTTGTTTTAAATAAATACCTAATAGATTTTGGAAAATGCACACAATCCCACCTAATATTATTGCATCTAATGCGGAACAAAGTTCGCCGGGTCAGCTAGTAACTCTTATAAATCGTCATCTTTAAAACTACGATGCAGATCTTTTGGTCCTTGTCCCACGCTAGGTGGTAGTCTCCATACACTCCACGGTTATATCTACATTCATGTCTTTCATATCCATGTTCACATTCACACAATCAATCCATCTTTTTTCCCACAACCCTTACGTCCATCCACATACATACTGAAACTACCACTATCAAGTTTCCTATCCCTTGCGGCTAGGTGATCTGCATTTTGCATTCCTCTAGTCGCCTCTCACGACACCCTCAGGATGGTAGGTAGGGTAGACATTGTAAAAAATAATAATAACAAACCCTGTGAATTTCTTGGCACTTCTCAGCAGTGGTCGCGTTCCGAACAGGTGGGAAACTAAAATATAATACTTTGCTTTGTACGAACTCTGTGGTACGATTATATTTTTAATAATGTGTTGACAATTTGTAAGTGTCCAGTCATATACAAGATATATGATGTGACTTTGACTTTTTATAGGTATTCTAAACACCATACGGAGAATACACATGATATAGTAACCGTATATCGTCCCTGTAGAGCGACAATTAAGTCATCATCATCAGCCTATTTCAGCGCTGGACGTAGGCCTCCCCCATGGCTCGCCACTGAATCCTGTCTTCGGTTCTATGCATCCAGTTGCTGCCGGCTGCCCGTCGCAGATCGTCACTCCATCTAGCAGGGGGGCGTCCCACCCTACGTTTGCCAGTACGTGGTATCCACTGTAGCACCTGTTTGCCCAAGCGGCCGTCAGTTCTACGACAGATGTGGCCAGCCCATTGCCACTTCAGCTTGCAAATCCTATGGGCTATGTCGATGACACGTGTTCTCGCTCGGATGACTTCATTACGAATTCTAGATCTAGACACCGAGCATAGCCCGCTCCATAGCTCGCTGAGCGACTTTTCGAGAGAAGGAAGAATTAAGTAAGTATTCATAGTTATGTAATTAATTTTCAACCTAGGATATCAGCAACATAAGTTGAAAATGGCCAAACATTTTTCAAAGACTTAGTTACCTCTTCCTCTAAACTAAAATTTTGCAAATTTCCATCAACTTTGAACGAGGAACGCTGTTGGTTTTACTGGGTATGTTGGGGCGCTAATTACCAACTTTGTGCGCCCCGGAGTCCCAGATACCCTGCTAATCTCAACGGCATACCCAACGTCCAGGTACCCATGAAGATTTCTAACGAAAAATAAAGCTCACCTCCAATAAGCGCCAATGAGATTAATTCCGTGTGGTGACGGATTTAGAATACATAATGTTACCACCCATCCAGCCTGAGGATGTCGTTAGAGCCGACAAAAGGAAATAACAAGGCCTATAATCTAGCCACAAGAGAAGGAAAACTTGATACGAAATCTTGTGCCAACCCGTCTGGTCAGCGTGGCACTGTAGGCTAATGACCCTCCATGTGATGGGAGGAGGCCTGACTCAGTAGTGGGTCATTTATGGGCTGAGTAGTAGAAGTAGTAGAGAAGAATGAGAATTCAAGTTGTTTATCTGTTAAAACACGTGGCTTAGGACTTGACCTGGTAGATTGTTACATAATAGTGTCAGATGAGGTTATAATTATGACATATAACTTACGTACTTCGGCGGGCATGGGCCCTTTCATAATCAGTCTTTGTAAACAAAAATTCAGATGTTTACCAAGTTTACCAAGTTTTTTTTCCGGCTCTTCTCTGCAGAGCAGCCTCCTGAATGGCGGTAAATTTAAATTTACGTGTCCATAGAGTTCAGTTAAGCCAATGTCAATATATAGATTTTTTATTTTCATTTTAAGGCACATTTCTATTTAAGGGAATTTTTGGAATGTCTTGTTGTTAATTTCTCTCACTTCTACTATTTCTCGGCCCGTAAATTACCCTTTTTTCTTTTATTTTTTTTATCGCCCGGGGTAAAATCCTTTATGGACTTCCTCGCCGGCCACGGGGATGGCCAGCGAGGGGAGTGTGGGACTCTCCCCCATAGTGGGGGCCTACCCACTAAACCTCCCCGGGGTGCTCCAACTCGCGTCCTGTTGCGGCATTGTGGGATCTGATGCAGAACCACGCCCGTAAATTATCCACTCCAACTGTATGGAGGATAATTAGCCTACTGTGCCACATTGGCCAGACGGGTTGGTATTTTGGCATAGTGTTTCGTGTTAAGTTTTTCTTCTCTTGCCGCTAAGTTTTCGTTCATAATGTACGAGTATCATATTCAAAATGTGATATTGTTTGTGACAGATTAAGTTTAATAAGCTATCACCAACAAATACCATCCTAAGGGACTGTCCTATCACGTGAGGTTCGAAAGGGGGAGGGAGGGGTCCGGCCGGGTATAGTAAGATACCACGTGTATTTATTTTTTCGTCAAACACGTGATTTTTAATCCGAAAAGCGGCTTCTTTAAATTGTAGGTATTAAAAATACACGTTGTTTTTTTTTTGGTGGTGGTAGTCTTAAACCTCTCCACATATCACCAAGGGGGAGGGAGGGGTTAAAATAATGATAAAAAAACATCATGTGATTAATGGACACTACAAGAATGTAAGAGATGGGCAACTTAGCCGTATCAGAAGGGAAACTTGATTATAACTCTGCGCTAAACTGTTTGGCAAGCGTAGCATATTATGCTAATTTCCCTTCATACATTAATTAGGGATTTTATCTGCACTTTCGTAATTTTACTGACATTAAAAACCCGAGACTGGAACGGACTACTCGCGTCACCTACGGCAAAATGAAGCACCATTACAAAATTAGCAAACCCTTTTAGTTTAGCTTGTGAAAACTAGATGACGCTGTATTATTAGTTTATTATTCACCAACAGGTGCCGCTGCACGACTGTAACATATCTCAATCGTCGTAGTTCACCGTAAATTTTACAGATGTCACTAGGGTAAAACCGAGATAGATGCCCCAGTGGGATAGATGCCCCATATTCTAAAAACCTAACATGGCGAATTCGTGACTCAGAGTTAATTGTATAAGTAGGAGCCACAGTCACCCCATACCTTAGTTACCAATGGACAGTCGTGTAGGAGGATGCGTTTTGGTCGTGTATGTAATTATCTCCGCGGCGACATTCACGAACACGTCAAAGTTTGAAACGTTAGTATTCTGTGTTGTATAACTTTATAATTATTAATAAATTCCGTTATATTTTTTCTTATGTCGATATACTGGTTCATTAAGTCTGTATCTAGGTGTAAATAATTGCTATTTACTTTAATAAAATATTAAAAAAATACTTAGGCATCTATCCCTATCACAAAGGATAGTTGCCCTGATTTTTCAAGGTATAGGTGCCCTTAGGGGCATCTATCCCTCCATAAACTGCTATATAAGATTATAGTATAACTATGCCACACAATGGAAGGATAACCCTACATTTACAAATAAAATAGGATTTGCATTGAATGTTTTGAAAGAAAAATACGAAATCGTTATCCAACTGGATCTGAATCTGGACTGAATCTGTACACTTTTCAGAAATTATTACACAATTGAAGTAAAATTATTTTTAGAAACAATTGAGAATTTCTATTTTTGTTAAATAAAAAAAATGCTTTTAAAATTTAATTCAACAAAGAACATGATAATGCTTGTTGAAACTTAATAATTTATATTTTAATTAAACAAACGCTGTAAAAAATAATTATGGGTACACTATTAATAAAAAAAAATACTTTTCATTAGTATGACCCATGTTTCGTTATATGATTAGAAATACCTAACGTTTAGGCTAGGCTTTTAGTTTACACGGTAAAAAGAACATCTATCCTGCATTGCAGGCATCTATCCTTCTCAGTATTTTCATGGTGGGGCAACTATCCATACAGGCAGGCATCTATCCTCAAAAAAGACATTCTACGAAAAGCCAATTTGTACAAAATCTGTATTTGATAGGTTAAATATTAATAATAATACTTAAGCATAAAGGATTGGGCTAGCTACATTCGTAGAAATTATTAGTATAAAACACATAGATTAAAAAATGGGTGGCTTTTTCTAAAAGTGGGGCATCTATCCCGGTTTTACCCTATACCTAAGACCACGATGGTTTTAGGGCCGTGAAAATAATTATGTCGGTCGGTGGAATAATATAAATTCCTAACCGGGGCCACTCACATGCGCGCAAACATTCGTACATTGTACGAATGTTTGCGCGAATGTGAAGGGCCGTCACATTCATTCGCAAATTCATTCGCAAACTTAGCGGCTATGCGAATGGGTTCGCATATGCATTTGCGAATGGGTTCGCAAACCTGTTTGCGCTTCCTCCTGCACATGTTTACGAATGTCTAAATATTTTTCTAAATATTTAAATATCTAAATATTTTATGAACAGATAAGACTAGAAGGGTTATTTTGATAATATCATGAAAAGCACCCCACGCTTTTTTTACAATAAAATCATGTTTTAGACATTATTTTTAATTAAAATGTATTAAAATTTATTTTCTATTTTTTAGTTTGATTTTCTTTAAAAGCATATTTTTTTAGTTTTTTTAAACTATTATTTTTTTTATCGTCGATAGAACATTGAAGAAAAGAAGAATTTTAATTCATTGTGCAGGAGTTAAAAAAAGGATTTCAATGATTTCCATCATCTTGGTGATAATCCAATCCATTATGAAGGGACGCTAAACAAGAGTCGTCACGAACTATGAAAATAGCGACACGTCCGTTCCCTTCGCAATCGTGGGCGCATCTGGTCACACGAATGTGTGGGAGACTACGCGAAGGTTCGCGGTTCGCGCGCTTTGATGTGCGTTAAAAAACCGACACCGCTTGGAAAAGCACGAATGCGGCCAAAACTTCGCGAACCCATTTGCGAATGTCGTCCTACACTTGTGGGTTCGCGTATTCGTGCGAATGTGAGTGACCGGCCTAATGTAATTAGTTAGGTTATAGTTTGCTTAATTAATACTATGTGTAATTGAGCTCAATCATAATACTTATTAGTAACATTTATAATAGGCAGCAAAAAAAGTTTCAATCTTATAACTGTGACTAGACAAGGCTTGTATGCTTACGCAAAAGTTTTCTTTAGTATATTAGGTATTTAGACAAACTGGAATGGCGCCCAAGTATAGAAAAGCACAGCGTGGGATGAACCTTGACTATGAAGACGACCATAAATGGGTCACTGGTGGCAGCTACTAGCTTGCACGAAACATTGTTATGTTTAATTTAGTAATCACTACATAGTATAAAACAAAGTCGCATTCTTCTGTCCGTCCCTATGTATGCATAAATATTTAAAACTACGCAACGGATTTTGAAGCGGTTTTTTTTAATAGATAGAGTGATTCAAGGGGAAGGTTTATATGTATATGTATAACCCACCCCCGCTTTGCACGGGCGAAGCCGGGGCGGGCAACTAGTATACTATAATGTACACACAAACAAAATTAAAATACTATTAATGAGAACAAATGCTTGGCGGCCTGCAAACTCCAATCTCTTGTAAAAAATATAAAAATACAAAGTGCGACAATTTACTACCATGGTCCGACTATTAATAATACTAAATAAAATAAAACCAACTTAATTACATAATGCCTTTAACCAATAAAATCCAGCACTTAAATTTATCAATTTTTATTTCTTTTGTCGGCTTTTACATCACCCTCAGGATGGAATGGGGTGGTGACACTATGTATTCTAAATCCGTCACCACAAGGACGAACCATACAGAACATTACACAATTAATTAAAGTAGGAAGGAAGTAATTGTGTTTACAGTACATGGGTATTGTTATTTTTAAACTTTCGCGATTTGAATATTGAATTGAATTGGTTTAGGTATATGAATAAAAGTAAATTGTATAGGTAGCCAAAAAGCCGAAATATGTAGGTACTTAATTTTCGAGTTTTTCGTTGCGCTTCGGAAGCATGTGAAGCCGTCACGACTGTTATTCGAACATTTATGGCAGTCGACACACTTGAGTGATATCTATTGCGATTAAAGGCAGTCCTGTAATATATGCTTTGGATATTAGACGGAAATCACCTATCCGTGTGGTGACGGATTTATACTAAATAGTGTCACCAGCCCATTTTTTTTTCTTTTCGCTTGGTAATGCTTTAAGCATACTACCGCCCCCCGGGGAGAGGTCGGTGATTATGTGGGACTCCGACAAGAGTCGTCAACCCACTAAATCCCCAGCGGTATACGAGGGTATATTTGTCCGTGTCCATCGTCACGAACCCCCTCCACCCGTGCCTCCGTCCGTGGCGCGGGTCACCTGGAGCTCCCTTCTTAGCGACCCGCCCCGTAGCCCCCTTCTGCGACATAACGGCCTCGCAAAAGGAGGCTCGTCAGCTCTCGGGTTAGGGTCAACCCGAGAGGCCGGTGCACCGCAGTGGTCCAGGACTCGCTGGGCAACTCTGAGAACAGAGGAGTCCCTGGAGCCCCAATCCACTGCGGCGCTGGGTGTCGCACTTCGTCCCACCTTTCCCCGTGGGCCCGCCCGGCATGGGAGGCCCTGGCCGGTATGACTCCACGGATCATTGAGGCACTCAAGCCCCTCACAAAAACAAGGTGTCAGCACAGTCGAGGGGGTCACCACCCCATTCCAACCTCAGGATGTAGTAACAGCCGACAAAGGGAAATGACAAGGCCGAAAACTCAGCCCCAAGAGTGAAACTTACGAAACATGAGCCAACCCGTCTGGCCAGCGTGGCACAGTAGGCTAATTCCCCTCCATGGATTTGGAGGAGGCCCGACTCAGTGGTAGGTGATCTTTAAGCTGAGTCGCAATAGCCAAATAATGTTTGATCATGATTAGACTTGTCTTGGCACTTAAATACCTACTACTACTTCTCAGCCCATAAATGACCCACTGCTGAGTCGGGCCTCCTCCAACTACATGTTTTTTTTTGGTAGAGCCACGCTGTTCGCAGCATGAATCGGCTACACTCTCGCAGAAGACCGACTTTTGAGTAGTTGCTTTTAGTCACTGCGCATCGTTCGGTGAGCGAGAGGGCCGGAGGAACCCCACCCCACCACCCCCCACCCCAACCATGGCTTCCTATTCCTTCCTCAAAGGTCCTATTCCTTCCTTAAAGGCCGGCAACGCACTTGCAACCCCTCTGGTGTTGTGGGTGTCCATGGGCGGCGGTGATCACTTACCATCAGGTGACCCGCTTGCTCGTTTGCCTCCCTCTTTCATAAAAAAAAAAAAAACATGGAGGGTAATTAGCCTACTGTGCCACGCTGGCCAGACGGGTTGACAAAGGTACTTTAGTATTATTATATCTGTGGCATAGGGTTTCGTATCTACTTTTCGTTGTCTTACGACTAGGTTTTCGGCATTATCATTTCCCTTTGTCGGCTCTTACGACTAGGGTTGCCAACTTTTTTTACAAGAAATAAAGTATATTCAGCTCTATGAAGAATATTAAACAGTATTTTAGAAAAATTAACAGTATGTTATTTATTTATTGTTTTAAATACATATTTTTAGAGCTTCTCGCACAACTTACTAATTTATAATCTTTTTTAAAAACTGTATTTGCCTCACCACACTTTACTTAGCTGAAATTAAAATAAATGAGGAGCTCATTTTTTTTTTTTAATTAAAAGATGCTCTATTTCTACCTACCCGCCACTTAGCATTCATTACTGAAAAAATGTGTGAGCGTCTAAGTATAACACATAGTAATTTGTTTGCATTTTGATGCTGAAAACAGTATTTTGTATACTTTATTTTTGTTCAACAGTACAAAGTATAATTTAGTGTAAAACAGTTTAATACTGTTCAAAACAGTATAGTTGGCAACCCTACCTACGACACCCTCAGAGGGAAATGGTGTGCCGACACTATGTATTCTAAACCGGTCACCACACACACAGGTTATAATACCGATTCAAACAAAATTGTTGCCATTGTCTTCTGGGAGTTGGTAGATCTAATACAAAAGTAATTCAGGATCAATTTCTGTGCAAACAGAGTCACGATCAAAATCTTAAATTAATAAAACTGATAAAATAAAAGTTATTACTCGCTTCGGTGATATAAATAACAATATATCCACGCACAGGTGTCGTCTGAATGGCTACCGCGGCATTCCGTAAAAAAAGTATCAAAGAAAGAAAAAAAAACGAAGACCTTCTTCGTTTTTTTTTCTTCGTTTTCGTTTTTTTATGTGTCGCATCTCGTTCGCTCATTGAGACTAGATGTGGGAATTTGAAACTAGAACAAGTCACCCGTTAACATGTTTAGTTCGGCAAGCGTGACATTTAATCGATTGGTTATTTTGTCATGAAATTTAATATTCTGTGCTTCCACTGACTTTGGTAAAGCCAAAACAAAGGTGCGAAGACATTTTCAAAGCGCGTTTACGAATAAATATTTAAGTTTAATGGCATACAAAAGAAATCCACTGCTGCAGACAAGCCTTTCCCACGGATATCCCCCTCCCCCACTCTATGCAAGTACGCCTGTTCCGGTCTGGAACACTAAAATGTAAAGGATGAATGACAGATCAAAACGACCAATTGGCATATATAACTGTCAAATCCTATACCTACATTTATCTGCGTAATGTTGGTTTTGATACTTTTTAATACAAAATCTTTAAACTATACTTCTGTGACGGAAGGTCGGTCCATCTTGTGGGAAGCCTTAAGCACCAAGAAACTTATTTACTGTCCTGTGTGCTTTTCTGCACATGGAGGACTTGTCGGATTCGAGGAACTTCCTTTAACATGGTCGCTAATTATGTGCAATGCAATACCATTGTGCAAGGAACCCTTTTAGTGATTTTGTGTTGTTTTAAGGCTCATTTTAATTATTTTCGAACAGTAATAGTTACAACTAATAAAAATATCTGAAAATGTTGGAAACATTTCAGGGAGTGTCTATTAATACCTACAGAAATTATTTGATGTTCCATTCCAATTAATTCCAATTTTCACGCTAAAAGCTTAGAGTACATAGTTAGAGTAATTACACTTACTACAATGGTAACAATTTTAACTAGTTCTTTTGTTAATTACTTTAATGTAATCATCAATAATGGTAATCTTTTTCGATATTTTAATTTTTTAATACTTAAATAACGTTTGCGCGCGGCATCGCCCGCGTTGGCTTCGTACCCGTGATAATCTCCGCTTCGCTTGGCGAATGTTTCAGGGTAGCCCGCGAAATTAAAATTTTCTTACGTTTTTTCAAATTGCAGGTCAGTGCTAGGTTGTATGTTGATTAAAATGTTATTCGCGGATGTAAGACGTATGTAGTTAAAGAATTATAATCATCAAAATCATCAATACAACCCGCCAAGCTCATAAAGGTGCAAGAAAAACTTTTTCAAGCTCAAAGCCATTCTTGCCCTGGAATTGAAATTACCCTGGAACATTCACCATAAGGCCCATGTCACATAATATAAGATGTGCATTGTGTATGGATTTTGAAAACGGTGCAGTAGTTTTTGCGTTTATTTGGTACAAACATACAAATCTTTGCTCTTTTTAGGCGCGCGTGTAAATTTTCGAAACTACTACTCTTGTAAGATCTTAATTGAAATTAACTGATTTGATGTACCCGTGATAATCTCCGCTTCGCTTGGCGAATGTTTCAGGGTAGCCCGCGAAATTAAAATTTTCTTACGTTTTTTCAAATTGCAGGTCAGTGCTAGGTTGTATGTTGATTAAAATGTTATTCGCGGATGTAAGACGTATGTAGTTAAAGAATTATAATCATCAAAATCATCAATACAACCCGCCAAGCTCATAAAGGTGCAAGAAAAACTTTTTCAAGCTCAAAGCCATTCTTGCCCTGGAATTGAAATTACCCTGGAACATTCACCATAAGGCCCATGTTACATAATATAAGATGTGCATTGTGTATGGATTTTGAAAACGGTGCAGTAGTTTTTGCGTTTATTTGGTACAAACATACAAATCTTTGCTCTTTTTAGGCGCGCGTGTAAATTTTCGAAACTACTACTCTTGTAAGATCTTAATTGAAATTAACTGATTTGATGATTTCAAGGACAATTTTGTTCATAATGAAATATTATGCTTAATATGGTTAGGGTTTAATATTCCGATACACATTTAACGTAGTTTCCTTCTTCAGACGATTAAATATTTTTAGGGACATAAAACCGGTTATTGTGACTAAACTATAATAGTTAGATGTGCTCTGACTTTAGTGTAGATCCCTACAAACTCGTAGTACTTACATAATTTTGTTCTATTTGCTAGTTTAGTTTGTTTAATTATCAATAGTGTTTGCAGGGCACGCATAAATTGGCATTCGATGGTAAAAACCTTCGAGGTGTAAAACCTTGAGTCACAAAATCGCAATTTTCTTACGGATCCCTATTTTTTGTGTAAATAATAAAAAGCAACTCTCGTTAAGTAGTCAACACCAATATTTAAACAAAAAAAATAACATCTGTGTCTTTTATACACCTTCTTTTTTAATCTGTATATTAATTATGCTTTTGCAGAATTTCTTTGTTAATAATTAAAACAAGCGCTGACCCTATCATGCAAGCCGGCCGGCAATGATATCAACAAAAACAAATTAAATGCGGCATGAATAAAATAAGTAGCGAGCTCCGCAAACGCACCGTTTGTCTCTTGACTTGACTGAACTGAAGGCAGTTTGCGCGCGCATGCGCCCCACGGTTGACGTGTGGATAATGTGAAATATTTTCAATCAGCTTTTGAGTTTTGTCGTAATCGCGTACTGGTGATAGTGGCATATATTTACTTCATAAAACATTAACTAAATAACTGAAAAAATGGATAGGAACGATCGAAAAACAAACAGTCGTACCGCACATACGATCACAATAGACAGAGATTCGAGGCAAATAATGCGCAAAATTATCTTGGATTTCCTGATATTGTTTTGCGGTAAGTGCCTTTTTTGTAATTAGTTGAATTAAATTGTTACCACTGGATATCGAGACAAATTCCACATGTGTGCTTTTAAACGACGCTATATTATTTAAGGAAAAACGGGGGACCGATGTAACATTTTTGTAAAACTCGAAATACCAAATTACACTTTATTTAAATCCACGTTGATTTCGTAAAATAAAATCGAATATGACGTGATGTTATTATTTGAAATTTTAGAAACATTAAACAACGCCTTGTCTAATAGAATAGAATAATGCTGTATTGTTTCAACCAATTTTGGCGTATAAAATCGTCAACTACATTTTTTGAACTACCAAAATGATACCAGAACCCGGCTTCAAATAAGATAGATACCTGGCGGAAGGCCAGCTTGCCTTTTTTCACGCTATTTGCCATCTCATATTAACACACATTAATGTAAGACAAGAAAAATAGTAAAAAAAAGTGTGATAATGTGGGTGTGTACTGTTGCTATTTACAAATCCCGATATTTGATACTAATTTGAGATTCACTGGCACAAGAAATCTGTTTTAATATTAGTAATTAGCTATTTAACATATCATTAATTTTACTTATGATTTAATGCTTATGCTTACTCCTAATGTATAAATAATAATTACTTAGAAGGATAAATAAATTGACTTAAAAATATTAATGAAATGGCTAATAGTTTAATTTTTCCTTTTTTTAACAAAACCTACACTAGGTAACATGTGTTTCGCAAGCATGTAATTCATAGATACAAATGAGAGTCTGAGCATGTGCCTCTGTTTAATGAAGACAAATTATATCATAATAAGGACTTATTTGGAACTATGATTTTTTGTCTAGTCAAAATACTAATAAGAAAAATAATGTGTTGGAATGGTATGTTATTATTACTGTCTTCACAAATCACAGGGTGCTTTCACAAATCCCTATCCCGTACCTAAAAACCAACTACAAAGTTTCTTGCCGGCTTTTCACTGTGGAGTTGCATTCCGAACCTGTGGTAGATGGTAATTTAAAATATAAAACTATGAATGGCAATTTTTTTATGTTGAAGATTATTTTATTTTTTGACAAGCCGAAAGAGCCAACTTGTTTAAAAAAATATTTAATATAAATTTTGTATTTGATGAAATAAAAGTATATTAAGTAAGGTACCACTGTAGCAGATGTATGTCTTATATTATAAATGGTTTTAAATTTATTTACGAAAATAAATACATTTAAAAAGTTAAGGCCTGATTAAAAAAGTGATTGATAGTCAATCGCAATAGATATGGTAGTTCTTTATTTAAATGTTTAACAATACCCGAATCCTACAAGATTATTTGATGTTATTTCAGTTGAATTTTGTTCTAATCACACAGACCTTTGACTCTGGGATTTGTAATAACATTTTTTTTTTCAATACAATGAGGTCAATGTGTCTTAATGATAACCCTTGAGAATTTAAGACACAAGTTCTATGTGATGTTTTATATTGCTTTGACTAGTAGGTATTAGCAAATGTTTAAGTTATTATAATTGAGCGTGTGGTGACGGATTTAGAATGCACAGTGTCACCAACCCTTACTTTCCTGAGGGTGTCGTAAGAGACGACTAAAGAGGCATATCATCTAGCCACAAGATAAGGAAAAAAATGTATAAAATCGACTTGCCTGTGTGGCATAGTAGGCTAATGTCCCTCCATTAATTTGGAGGAGGACTCAGCAAAAACGTAAGAGACAATACTTAATCCACTTCCTTAATTCTTTGGTTTATAGATAAAATCTGGTTTAGAAACACGCTTAAGTTAGAACTTAACACAATTTAAAAAAAAAACTTTCGTGTTCTTTGTTGTGAATGTGTCTTTTACTTACACCTGTATCCACGTTCCGGAATACGCAACACTGCGGAAAAGTTAGCTCAAAATGAAAATTGTGTGTTTATGGCGTGTTTATACCTTCATCTGAGTATGATCGCAGGAGTCGGGACTTTTCCCACTTGTGGAGAGAAATTCGTAATATTTTTGACATGGACAATGGGGCCAGACTTAGCAGTGGTTACATATACACATTGTACAAAACCCTCTATTTTTCATAAAATTTTGGTCAAGAGTTGTGACGTCAAGTGACGAAAGTGCTATATCTTTACTAGAGAAATAAGCGCGTAAACCACAAGAAACAGAATACATACATACACAGATATAGCAGAGAAAAAAAATGGATGACATCTTCTGATTTTTCGTCATACTTCAAATTAGAAAAATTATTTACACACAGAATTGTTCCTTTAGACTCGCTCTAGCACTCGCTTCGGATGTCTGGAGGGTTTTTGTTCCATCTTCTAGAGTTAGTTGCGGACAGATAAGCACGTGGCATTCATCATCATCATCATTTCTGCCCATAAATGACCCACTACTGAGTTGGGCCTCCACAAAGTTCATGGAGGGAACTTAGCCTACTGTGGCCAGTGGCGGATTTACAGATTTGCCGCCGCCCGTGGGCTTTATATGCCGCCTCTACAGTTCTTGAGACGACCTTTTTTTAGACGCGCTTTGATGTCCACTCTTTTGACGACCTTTTTTTTAGACGTCCTAAATGTGACGCCCTAGGCTCCAGCCTACTCAGCCTACTGGTAAATCCGCCACTGGATGTGGCATTAAGGTCTGGGCAAACAGCGGACGGGGCGGGACGGCGACGCGACGCTGGCGGGACGTGAAGAGTTGTAATGTATTAGTTAATGTAGAATATGTCACACAGAGCCGTCGCGCTCGGCGCGAGAGTAGCGGTCGCGTCGCGTCGGCTCTGTGTGACCTATTCTACATTAACTAATACATTACAACTCTTCACGTCCCGCCAGCGTCGCGTCGCCGTCCCGCCCCGTCCGCTGTTTGCCCAGACCTTTATGCTTACTGTATTATCGTAATCAGTCATCTTAATACGTTATCATTGTCCACTGCTGCACATAGGCCTCCTTTAAAGTGGCCATAACGCTGCCCTCAGCTTGACGGATCCAGCTGCTGCCCACTACTACTCAGCCCATAAATGACCCACTGCTGGGTTGGGCCTCCTCACATTGAATACCCTCCATTTAGCCTACCATGCCACGCTGGCTAGACGTGCACAGGGTTTCTACTTCTTGCGGTTTTCGGCCTTATCATGTCCTTTTGTCGGCTCTTAGACTCTCACTCAGGATGAAATGTAGTGGTGAACAGCATCACACGGACACTGCTGCCCGAAACTTTTATTAATCATTCATTGCTTTTTTTTTTAATCCGTTTCTACTATTGTTCTTTACTTATCGTTTTGTGTTTGGGTCCAAAACGAACGTAACGCACTTACCGTCATTACTGACAATAGAATTCTGTGTCAACAATGATAACAATGTTTACTTGAGTCGCGTTAACACATTTTCTTGCGCAGCTTACACCTTGTACTCGGCGGGACAGTGGGCCCATTCATTTCAAAAATTTGGGGGATACCATTGGTTCTTAAGTAGCTCCTTTGTTTTTTTTTTAAGACGATTGTCCGGCTCTAACGCTTAAATTTGTATCGCTAGGGAACGGAGCTTGAGGTGACATTGATTGAGGCGGATCAAGGTCCTCGTTGTCGCGGTGCATGTTCCCTGCAGCGGGCATTTTTAGTAACGCCTTAGTTTTAGTGGGTAGGTCGGGGCACTTATTGTCATAGAAAAAGGGCACTTATATATTTTTAATTCGCGAACAAAAAGGCCCATATCAAGTATCTCTGGTTCGCACAAACAAACTTGCCCGACCCTGGAATCGAACGAGGGACCCATAGTCCATGCTACCCTACCCCTTGGGGCGTATACGTGAGTTATCGAAATCACTGACCCCGGAGAATACAACCGTAAATGTAAAAACATACAAGGAAAAAATAAGATTGTATGTTTTTTTTTGTAAGAGGTCGGCCAAATTCGCCTGTGTTTTAAATTGTTTTAATAAACAGTGTTTTAAATTTGAAATAATCTATATTATTTCAAATTTAAAACACTGTTCGATTTCGAAACGAAATGTTCTATAAAATGTATAACGCACTGATCTGGCCACGAAAAAATATTCCAAGTCAGTTTATAAGTAACTAGCGAGCCGCCCGGCTTCACACGGGTGCAATTATGACATATAAACGTTCCTCTTGAATCACTCTATCTATTAAAAAAAAAACCGCTTCAAAATCCGTTGCGTAGTTTTGAAGATTTAAGCATACATAGGGACGGACAGACGACAGCGACTTAGTTTTATAATTTGTAGTGATAGTGATAGTGATAGTGACTATCGACACGCCCCGGATTCGCACGGGTGCAGTGATGAACCTCTAAATTTATTATTGTTTTTCTTCAATATTATGGATGTGTTATATTTAAAAACCTTCTTCTTGAATCACTCTATCTATTTAAAAACCCGCTTCAAAATCCGTTGCGTAGTGTTAAAGATTTAAGCATACATAGGGACGGAAAGACGACAGCGACTTTGGTTTTTAATATGTAGTGATAGTGATGATAGTGATTGACGCGGTAAGAAAATATACGACCGAATTGAGGAGTTTAAAGTCGTTTGAAAATTATATACACAGAAAAGTTATATCATGTTTTTGTCAATTAATCCTTTTAATTTGTCTACTTCTCAGCCCATAAATGGCAGTTTTTCGGCCGTATCGTTTTCTTTTGTCGGCTCTTACGTCACTTTACCCTCAGGATGAAATGGGGTGGCGACACTATGTATTTTAAATCACCACACGAAATTGGAATAAATTTTATTTATTTTTTTGTGTACTTTAAAAACGTTATTTTTAGCTGTTCGAAATGCCGCCGTAGTGATCACTACATAGTATAAAACAAAGTCGCTGTCGTTTTTCCGTCCTTATGTATGCTTAAATCTTTAAAACTACGCAACGGATTTCGAAGCGGTGTTTTTTTAATAGATAGAGTGATATCAGAGGAAGGTTTTTAAGTATAATACATGCATAATATTGTAGAGAAACATTGATAAATTTAGAAGTTCATCATTGCACCCGTGCGAAGCCGGGGTGGGTTGCTAGTATACAATAAAGATATACTTGCAGTCTTCGTCTGCGTTGATTTTTTGACGTGATATGACTGTTTACAAATTGCGAATGGTTGAAGATGGTTGAAGAAGTTGAGGGTGAGAAGTCAGTCAAAATCAATAATCGTCCAAATTATTTCAGGTTTATTTCAATCATCCATCAATTCCAAAGAGCTGTCTCTGTCCTGTAATTTTTTTTATAAAATGTGTTTGTATTTGCAAATGGTCGATCAATCAGTCGGCCGTGTCGATGCGTGACGGGGCCCGCCACGCCTATCCTGGTTGTATAGTTAACTTACGCGAATTTCTATTTTTAAATTTCGCTATCGTCATTTAGGATATCTTCTCGTTTTGATGACGACGAAGAACAAACATCGTTCCAAACTTAAATTAAACCAAATTATAAAAGAGGGAGACAATCTAGCGAGTGCCTTACCTGATAGTAAGTGATCACCGCCCCCCATGTTGGCTTGGAGACGTGCTTGTGGGGACGGTTTCTTGTTTGAGTGAAAGTGTGCTCCAAATTGTGTTTTTTAACTGTATCGCTGGGGCAGTTTACAGACATGAAATTCGTGAACACAAATGACACCCGACTCAGAGTAAGTGCCTCTGGTTTACACAAAGACACTTGTCTGACCCCGAAATCGAACCCGTGATCCAAACTCCAAAGGCGGCTTAACCAACCCCTAGACTGACAAAGTGTGTCGTCTTCCATACTAATTTGAACAATACAAAGAAACCGCCTGCGCCACCCTTCTGCCTCTGTGCGTCTTCCGTCCTGACGATTTGCAACTAACAAATAAAGTTACTTTTGAAACGTTTTTTTGCGGGTTGTAAAATCTTTTGTGGACTATTCACACCGGCTTGGGGAAAGGTCGGTGTGTGGGACTTTGGATATAAACGGCGTCCCCATACACACTAAACATCCCCCCGGTCCCCGTTGCACCGTCCCAACACCAGAGAAGCAAGTGTGTTGCCGGCCTTTAAAAAAAACAAAAAATACGCATGGAGCTGGAAGTAAAAAGGAAATATTTCTTACGCTGCCAGTAACATGCTTATCTGGGTGCTTGCGACTTGAACTCTGGCGACTATACGCGCAGAAACACAACTTAAGTCAAGGATAGTGTTGTTTGGACTATCGTATCATACCGCAGTTCATAGTAGCCCCCTGGTTCACTTCCATTCATAGGCGCCATACTTGGAAATGTTTTCAGAACGCTGCCGCCAATGTTGTAACTTCGCATGAACTTAACACCCAGACTATTTATGGCTTCCTAGGTTATTAGTTAGTTATATGTACCACGCCGAGGCATTCCAACTAGCGACTATCGTTATCGCTGAGCTTACATTACGTTGGTCTAGTGGTTAGATGTGCCGCCTTTGGATCAACGGGTACCGGGTTCGATTCCGGAGTCGGGCAAGTGTCTTAGTCTAAACCAGAGGCACTGGCTCGGAGTCTGGGTGTCATTTGTGCTCGTGAATTACATGTTGCCCCCGCAACACAGGTTATACCTAGTGCACTGTCGAATGGATCGATTACGAAGTTTCCCAAACGACAGATGGCCCGCGCAGACAATTAGTGGTAGGTTTTAGTGGGTAAACCGTTCGCAATCACCATCTCATCGCGACCGGGACTCCCACAAACCCCAGCCCCGTCCCTGGGCTGGGGACCTACAAAAGGTTTCCCCCACTGTAAAAAAATAAATAAAGGGGTTTCGTAATAAAAAAAAGATGGTAGTATACTCCCGTCGAATGAGTTTCACGTCTGTGTCACCACTCCATTCCATCGTTAGGTTAGGTTAAGAACCGACAAAAGTATATGACAAGGCCGAAAACCTAGCCGCGAGAGAAAGAAAACTTGACACCAAACTTGTCTGGCTAGCGTGGGTCATGTATGGGCTGAGTGGTTGTAGTAGTAGTTTCGGTATGTCTGAAGCATCGCAGTTCCTAAATGAATGGATAATTTGCTAGCGCTGGTTCGTAGGTATGTTTTATCTAAATAGTTACAACTGTTTCCAGGTTATCATGGCAAGATGCAATTGCTAGCATCTTATTCTTCTTCTTACTTCTCAGCCCATAAATTACACACTGTTGATTCGCGCCTCCTGCAACTACATGAAGGGTAATTAGCCTACTGAGCGTCGCCAGACGGGTTGGCGTAGGGTTTAGTATCAAGATTTCCTTCTCTTGCGGCACACGGAGAATTTTTAGCATAAACCTGCTAAATTCAATAGTTCTTGCCAAGTGCTTGTATCAACGGCGTTTGGTACTATAATATTAGTAGGTTACCAGAACTGGTTGCGGAGCATATTCTACCACACGCGAGCTTAAGCTGCGGGCCTGAAGCGGCCCGACTAGCCAGACTAGTCCGCATAATAGTAAAAAATGTTATAAAAAAGTTACCAACACTGTCAAAATCGTCAATCAATAGCACGTTGATTGTCAATTTTGACCTATCATTTATTAATTAACTTTTATGTAGTTAATTACCTGTGAATCATCAAACCATTATGTCAATGAAATAGCATTGTCACTAATGTAGCAATAATTAGCCCTATATAAGTGGCACCAACTAATTTTACTAATTGCATTGAATCCAGTAAAGTCAAGGACAATTTTGAGGTCATTTGCAAATTAAACACTAGCATTGAGCGCGTGTATTTTACTTTTGTCTGTGTGAGGAGATTGTAACTGTAAAATATCTGTACTAACAGCATCAAAAAACACCGAAAATGAGACAAAAAGAAAAAATCCTGCATTGCGGTATCAAAGTCTACAGAACGTTTCGCTCAGGTTAGGAATCCCTAACAATAGTCATTGGGGTTAAACGCTGCGGCTCTGCCAAACTTACCACCTCGTCTCGCTGGATGAACATATTTTTGCTTATTCCACCCTGAGTGTCCATAAGATAAGAAGGCTTAAAACTTGGAATGTGAAAACATTTACTCTTTCCACAGGGGTGGCGTGGATACCGTGGCGATCCATAACATCAGGCGTGCCGTATGATTCAGCAATGCCAGTAGTGTAAATAAGACGTATGACACATGTTAAGCTTCTACCACCCTTTTTTTCCAGTAGAGTAAAAAGAACTAACCGCGCCCCGGTACGATCCAGTTTCCCTATCACGGTTCAATGATAAATCCATCAAAGCGTCCCGTCGCATACCCATGTCCCCGCTCAGGATGTGAACCCGTTCGCAGTGCCCCCAAACAAAGTGGCAGGTAATTGCGTTGCTGTCAAAACATCCGACGCGTTCCAGCCTGTCAGATTAAACGTATCCGTTAAGTAGACGTCCCGCTCGCCAACCAGCCAGTATGCTCGGTAACCATTGCCGTATTGAGAATTTTAAAAAAAGTTGTACGTTCGAAATTTAATTTTGCGTGAGAGCTGTCACGTTGGTGAATTTAAAGATGGCATGTTCTGAATTTAATTTTCGTTATGGTGTTTATTGCCAGTCTCTTCTGGTTTTCATATTTTTCTTTGTACGTATGGACTACAGACTTGGTTTGATTACCTTGCCTTTTCCTACCAATAAGTATTACATATATTTGAAGTATCAGCTAAGCAAGCTAGATATTGGTGATTCTGACATCTAATAGATTATTTATAAGCGTTCGGCGGAGATCGAGTTGCATTTACAATTTAACACGTATCGCGGGGCTCTTTGCATATAGGTATGTAGTAATACTTTACAGCCACAAATGACGCCCGGAACATCTGTTTAAATATTATGCTGGCTCTTTACACGTTTATTCGTATTAAATATCTTTGTATTGCTTTGTTGAATTTTCCATCCACACATGACGCTTAATTTCAAAATATAGCTCTACAAAGAGCTACTCAAACCACAGACTCGTGATTCGGGACCGCACTTGCATCCCCACAATGAACAAATTGCAACGTCAACGTCCTTCGTTAAAATGTTGGATAAAAATCATAAATCGTGATTGACCTGCCATAGACAAACATTTGCGTCTTGGGGACGGATTTAAAATACACAGTGTCACCACCCCATTCCGTCCTAAACAGTGTCTCCGAGAAAAGGAAATGTCAAGGCCGAAAAACTAGCCGCGAGTGTGGGAAACTTGAAACGAACCTTTGGCTAGCATGGCACAGCAGGCTAATTACTCTTCGTGTAATGGGAGGAGACCCGGCTCAACAGTGGGTAATTTATGGGCTGAATAGTAGACCATCTTTGGTGGCAATGATGATGATAACGGTTATGATCATGCAAACGCAACTTAAGGTGGATGCTCCAGGGTATCCCGCGAAATTCAAATTTTCTTACGTTTTTTGCAATTTGCAGGGCAGTGCTAGGTTGTATGATGATGAACATTTGATTAGCGGCTGTAAGACGTATGTAGTTACAGAGTTATAATCATTAAACTCATCAATACAACCCTCCAAGCTCATAAAGGTGCAAGAATGACTTTGACGTTGCAAAAGTTTTTCTGGCACCTTTATGAGCTTGGAGGGTTGTATTGATGATTTTGATGATTATAATTCTATAACTACATACGTCTTACAGCCGCGAATAACATTTTAATCAACATACAACCTAGCACTGACCTGCAAATTGCAAAAAACGTAAGAAAATTTGAATTTCGCGGGCTACACTGGAACATTCACCTTAACATTTCCTATTCGAACGCACGACCCGCTTGAAGCTAAAGCACGTTTACAGCGCGTTGTTTTGAAATTGCGCTGTCAGTATAAGCCTGAGGAATTGAATGTTTCACAAAACTTAACATAAGCCGTTTAGTAACAGGATGCGCACATTAATAGCGTTAAAAATAACACGCAGGGTCTGAGACATTCCGTCTGTAAATCTTTTTAATGTTTTGTAGGTAAATTATAAGTGGCATCGTATGTAGATGATACTTATACGTGAAGGAAACGGCGTGTTTTTAAGAAAATTGCACGGAGGGTGGGGTACTCAATTTCCCACACTTTTAATTTACGTAGAGAGTGCAGAATGCCTATATTGTTTGAATTATAATTAATTATTAAATATACGTACATACATTAAATCAATCATTACTTTTACTTACAAACCATTACTGCCTCGTTGGCTTAGGGGTTGGATGTGCCGCCTTTGGATCACGAGGTCCCGGGTTCGATTCTGGGGCCAGGCAAGTGTAAGTGTCTTTGTGTAAACCAGAGGCACTATCTCCGAGTCTGGGTGTCATTTGTGTTCGTGAATTTCATGTTTGTAAACTGCCCCCGCGACACATGTACGGTAGAAATTACGTTTAAAAAAAAAACAATAACACCCAGATATACTATTTTATTGACAATGAGTCTATTTTATTTATTGTTAAAGTTGTATGGTTAAGAGAATTGAACTATGATTTAAATTAATTATGGTCGATGCTGGTGTCTACGACTTTCGGTGGTAACGAAAGGTTAAGTGCATTAAGTTCTGATATTTTAAGTGCTATTTTGCTCATTAGCCTACTGTGTATCGAAGGAAGGCGATGAGAAGTTTAAAGATTTATGACGTTTTGTCTGGTTGTAACGTTTAGTTTTGTTTTGGCTACAATGTCTTGACGGTAAATATATCTGACATACATTTCTACAAGCCCACCTGCATGCGAAGAAGCTCTGTTAATGTTAAGCTTTGTCGGCTACTAATGAACAGTGAAGGGTTTAGTTAAAACTGGTTAAGGGTCGACCTCAAAAATTGCATGACAATGCCATTTTAAATGTTGTCTGGAAGATATCGCCTAATGCGGTAAGACCGCCAATTGTACAGTCCGCGCCAATCTTATGTTATCTTAAGTTACATTCAGGCCGGCCATAAAGATTGGCGCGGACTGTACATTTCCTTTTGTTTGTACAATGTATTTGTTAAATATACGATCCAGATTATTCTATTCTATTGTTTAAAGATAGTAATTAAAGTCGAAGGTCAAGGTTTACTATAGCATTCGACACATGTCTGTGTATAGAGTCGTATCTATATGAATGACTAGTTTTTGCGCGCGGCTTCGCCCACGTGGGCTTCAAACCCGTGTTTATCTATATGCATATTTTTTCTGAGTGGTTATTGTGGTAATTGTGGTTATTGTGACTAAACTATGATAGTTAGATATGTGCTCTCGGACTTTTTTGTAGATGTTTACAATACCTACGAACCCGTAGTACATCATTTTGTTCTATTGTCAATAGCTTTTGCAGCGCACGCATATATAAGTTTTCGATGTTACACCTTGGTTTATAAAATTGCAATTTTCATACGGATCCCTAATTCTTTTGAAAATAAAATATATCCTATAACCTTCCTCGATAAATGGACTATCTAACACTGAAAGATTTTTTGAAATCGGACCAGTAGTTCCTGAGATTAGCGCGTTCAAACAAACAAACAAACTCTGCAGCTTTATATATTAGTATAGATATAGATGTGTCAATGTAGGATGGCTACAAGTTTAAATTATTAAGAAAAAAAAACCATTAGTGATAAAAATTTAAAAGGCGTGCAACCAAATGCAGAAAGAACCCTTTTTTGAAGTGGGTTAAACATATGTATGTTTGGTCTTGATACGATTGTCACAATGTCGCCTTAACCTGCCGTCATAGCTTAAGTAGTCACTTAACGCACTTAAGTGGTTGCAATGCAACATCTTTGCGGCATCTTACGCACACAAATTGCATGTGTTCAAATAATTAGGCGGCAATGTCTCTTATGGTTTGAAATGCCGACATTCTTTTTCTGCCAATACCGACACTTATAGCGACACTGCCACTGCTTTTAGCGCTCGCTTTGTCAGACAAATTGATATACTCGAGTGGCTGAGGACCCCTCTGTGGAGAACCTTGGGGGGGGGGGGGGCTTCCGGCAGTGAACTTATTTGGCTGTAAGGATGACACTCGTATTTCACTAGGAATGTCATCATTATCATGAATTCTAATCTCTATGAAGTCGGTTTCTTTACTACGAGTTCCCACATGTTCCTGTATAAATATTTGCATATACCTGCACTATCAGACAAACATGTCCGCGGTACGTCACAGATGCGCCTGCGCACCTCATATTGCCACACGCAATAGCTTATGTGATTTACGACACAATGAGTCTACACAACCGGCTGTATTTTCAAAAAATAATGCCTCTATCACTAAGGTTGTTATTCAAAGCTAGCTCCTCTCTTAAAATCTTCTTATTCATAGGGTTTTCCGTTACACAGTGATTGCCGTTTGATTTCCGAGACCAGCAGTTGGCTAACTTCCATCCATAAATTTGGGGGAGGTTAACTTAGCAGTGGGACATTTAGCTGAGATCATAAGCATGACAACTTGTTGTTTATGATTTTGTATCATTATGGATTCAACTACAGTGTTCACTTGCGTGTTATGCTGCACGCTTCAGTATCTTGTTCCCAATACATTTGTCATGATGATTTCCTTATTTGTGTTAATCAATTCATTGCGAGACTGATATGACTATTTGGCCTCAATTGGTTTCCACCGGAGGTGCAGTCTCAATTATGCCATCCTGGCTCGGAATGTAGGCAAATGTATACTAGTCATAATTTCAAGTTACTAAAATTACCTTCACTGTCGAGCAAACTCGTTCCTACTGATATTTATTTGCGAGTAACATGCTGGTAGCTGTCTCTTAGTTTAATTACGTCACACCTCAGTCTTTAAAGGACTACCATTTCGATGCTCACATTGGTTGTCTTCTTCTTCTTCTTCATTTAGGTTATGGCTTCCATCGTTATACCGATGATTTTGCCAATGACAAGTGTGTTGTGTTGGAAAAGTTCGAATGATTAATTAAGAAAGTTAAGTTAATTGGTCATGAGTTGCGTTAGAGTTAATAAGTTAAATGTTAGCAGACGAAACCATAGGAAACAATACAAACAGTTGAAGCACAAATTGAAAATATTCAACTGACAGAGCTTTACTAAGGAAACCTTCGATATTTGTTAAAGCCAATCTAGACGTACCTACTTCACACATTGGTTGTCACTGTAAAATTTTCACGACAGGCTATGTGACGTTTCGACTCTTCAGTTCCTCACCATTCAACAATATTGTATTAAGTATATCAATCTCGTTTAGCATAGTCTCTTTCCTTAGCGTCCTTAAATTGGTAGTGTACTACAGTACCTTGTCCGTAAATACAATGGACATCGTTAATACCTTCACAATATCCTCCAACAACCTCGTTCTCAAAACCTGACTTATGATTACATTTTATACAATACACACCGTTGAATTTCACTGCAGACGGAGACTTAATGATGGCATCCGTTGTACGTACCAGGGTATGTGGGCGAATGATTCTGGATATTGTGACACGGTCGCATCAATTGGAGGAAATTGTATATCCTTATGGAAATATTTGCGTAGGACGTGAATATGGCTAAAATAAATACAAAATGACCCTTTGTATAGGGTTAAAGATATTTATCGGGATTTTTATGAGAAGATATATTGATATAGTGTCCGATTTCAATGTTTTGTATTACTGTTTGATGTCGGCCTTTAAGAGACGAAACAGGATATAATAGTTTCATCCAATGCGATGGAGAAGTTTGTTTGTAGATCTTAAAAGCTTTAATATATTACGGTTCAAATGATATTATGTTTGAAGCACGTAAGAATGTAAAGAAAATAATGCAAATCCCGAAACTTTAAGAATTGATTATAATTGTCGGTCTCCATTAACGCAGTGATTAAAATTGAATATACTTAGTCTTCTTCTTCTTCCTGGCGTTAATCCCGGCCATTGCCAGGGTCCGCCTTCCGACTGAGCTTCCTCCACTTTGCATATACGTAGTCAATTTGTACAAATTCAAATTATCCAGAAAAGTAAATGCAACGACTAATAAAGTTTCTGAACCCACATTAGCAATTAAAATTCCATTATGCAATCCCTAGTTAGATCCGAACGTTAAATTTCCCAATAAGCTGGTAAGAAAATATATGGGTTCCCCTTGACAAGTCATGCATGTTTCACAGATATACTGCACCCGTTGAATTACCAATGCCGATTACCAATTACGATTTGCAGCCGCCAACAAGCTTCACGCTGCATTAGTGTAAGCTGCTGATACCCTACTTAGGGCGTGGTTGAAGTACCGAGAATGCCTGTCGCTACTTTTATGCAAGACATTATGGAAAGGAAAAGAGTACTTTTGAACTGTTTGTAATGTAAGGTTACATTTTCTTTAAGCTTGGAGTATGTTCAATTTGAACCACTGGAAACTGAGCGTAATCCCATAAAAACATGGAAGTCCAATGAGTTTTATAGTTATGCAAGAACATCGAATTAAGTTTGTGGTATAGGATTATGGACAGCGATATAATCATAATTATACAAACCTTAAAGCTTGAACCGAAATTGACCTATCAACTAAAATTGACAGCGTTTATGAAAGGAATTCCTTTTTTGTTAGGCGATTAACAAATTCCGGAGCAGGATCTATTATGTTGTTCGAAGTTCGTGTATCTGATAAATCCAATTAGACGTTAGAAACGTTTTCTAACACTTTTTGGGCCATCATTACATATATCCGACCACGCTTCTGAACTGGTTTCAAGCCTATAAGCAGCTTTGCTCCTTTAGCAGGAAATGTCCGGATCAAGTATGATGTAGATCGAAGCTAATAAATCAACACTGACTTTATCTTCTTTAATGAAATAAAAGTCTTTAAAACACCTTCGTCTTCAGAGATGTGAAATAATTAATGCTTGCATAAGATTTATGATTTCTTAATGCTACGACCACGATCTGTAGTTCTGTTATCAAGATAATTTTACCGCAGGTACTATATATTGTGTTGAGTGCAATTGTCAACTCTAAGTCTTTGTAATAAGGAAAACGATCAGGTTTCTGGTGTTGCATAACGTTTAGGTCTTTAAGCCCATGCGGAATGATATATGATTTGCGTCTGACGACAAAATGAATGAGTATTGTTCGCCTTTACGATTTGTTTCTGTTCAACCTGGTGTATTTGTAAATTTTAATTCGGAGCAAAGGGTACCTATATTGCAATTGCAATCGTATTAATTGTAACATGCTACAATATTGAGTACTGTTGATTTAGTAAATACATATAATTATAATACGGAATGTTCCTGTTATAATAGTTATTATATTATTATTTTTAAATTATATGCAGCAAACTTTGCCGCAAGATAGAATATAATGTCCTAAAAGCACTTAATTGTAATGTCTGATAAACACAAACATGGGCGTAATCCGTATACTTAGTTCTAAAATATATTATCGAAAATTTTAAATTAATTTTACTGTATGGACGAATTGCATGAAACAATTCACTTTACTCGAACAATTGGTAAGAGATTCGATTCTTTCTGTAGTATGGCTGTTGTTATTAACGATGGGGGCTGCCACACGCACGCCCACCCCGCCTCGCCAAGACGTAGATTAGCATTAAAAGAATGCCGCATTCAATATGGAAATAAGTAATGGCATTACAAATGAATGTAATAATGCCATGATAATTGATCGTTACGTGAAATAAAAGCTAGTAAGTTAGAATACATATTGATGGAAAACAGAGAGACAGGCACAATAAAAACCCGAAAAGTATAACATACAGACATCTATTGATCCGTTACAAGTTGAAAGAGCTTTCATTAGTAAATATTTATGCTAATTGTTAAAATGTTTTAGGATTGAATCTAAATAAATAATTTTGAAAGTTCATTGAAATGCATCTGTACAAAGAAATTGAAGTAATAGTCCATTAGAAGAAATGAATTGATCGTAAAAACGAACTGATAGATAACGGTGGTGATTAGGTGAATGAATTAAACGACAGCATGTGTTCACATGGCAGTATTGACTGGAGATTACTTGGTTACACGGTTAATGACATTTCTAATCGAGATGAGGTAATGGCTAACTGCGGCGTGCGCTGGTGGTTTAAGTTCATGTAGATGTTTCTAGTATAGTGGGGATGGATTTAGAATAAATGGTGTCACCATTCCATCCTGAGTGGTGCCGCAAGAGCCGATCGAAGGAAATGACAAGGCTGAAAATCTATCCACAAGATAAGGATAACTTGATATGAAAACTTGTGGCAACCCGTCTGGGCAGCTGGTCGCGGTAGGCTGATTCCATGTAGGCCTCCATGTATTTGGAGGAAGCCCGACTCATGAGTGGGTCATGTATTGTGGGGCTGAGTCTGATTCTATAGGCTCAGACCTTTTGCTGTGCCGTCCCGTCTGACCAGCCAGGGTCAGCCTACCATCAAATGGGACGAAGCCTTCTTTGCAAAAAGGCTCTTCTCTGTAGAGCAGCATTCCGAATCGGTGGTAGTTTCAGCATGAATGTGGGTGGACGTAAGGGTTGTGGAAGATCTAGAGAGATGGATGGATTGTAAGCATGAGAAATTGTGTATGAAAGGTGTGACTGTAGATATGACGACTGATAGGTGTGTATGGAGACTGCCACCTGGCGTGGGACAGGGGTCGTAAGTCGTGATAATGGTGACTGTAAATATGACGATTTATAAGAGTTTTGTGATAAAACCTACGTAAATAAAGTTAATTTTGAGTTTGAGTTTGAGTTTGCAATTGCTCAGTAGACTTTTATAGTTTTTTCCAACCTATTAAATCTCTACCACTACTGGGTATTTCTGATTTTACTTAGTTGTTTATGTGAACTTCCCTGAAAACGTCATCTTGCTTCGGTTTGCCTCTCTTTGAATAGATCTAATTTAAAGTCTATATCACCAACGTGTAAGATATTTAAAGCACCAAATTCCATATCCGTAGCTTTATCCGTCATTCTGGCACCATCATTTTTCGTCCGCCCACTTCCATTAGTACGCTTCAGTGGACGGTTGCATTAACGTTTATCAAGCACACGATGCGCGGGCGCAACGACAGTGACTCATTAGCTAGCGGTACTATTGACCAATGTCATCTTTGTTTACATACTTGTAATTAAAATTACTTTATTGATTAACAATGATTTATTTGTGAGATATGTGGTCGGATTTCCAGGGTTGGATTTGGGGGTTAATTTTATATTATTTTTCGTGCTACGTGACTGAAAGTAACTCACTGTCTCACTGAACGACTAGAATGATTTAATTAGCATCCTGGTTTGTTTGTTTATATCCTGTAACTGTGGGGTATAAATGAGATTTGTCATAGAAAACATACCTATCAAAGATTAAAATGGCATACGAGTTATTTTTCCGTTATAATTTTTTTATGTAATAATTTCATACGTATTAATTCTATAAAGTCATGATTATTTTACGTAAAAAAACGTACTTAGGTGAAAACTTATAACGTCACATTTTCTTCACTTGATTGAAAAACTCTATGTTCAATATCTGCCTAAATTTTTGACCTGAATAAATTATGGCCCAATATTTCGAAACTATGTATTCATGGACTTTGTATACTTGTTCTAGGACTGTTTGTATTATTTTTACTTTTAGGATAAACTCTAAGAGTTATGGGATATAAAAAATACGTCATATTTATAACACTACCCTAACAACTAATAAAAAATGTTATTATTACCAACTTCCGTGCTAAGTTACTGATTTCATTGAGCAATTAATGGACTTTTAACAACAGCTTATAAGTAGATAGAACTGGGTTTATATTAACGACGAATAAAAATAGTGACCCGTAGCTTCATAAATTTGGTTAAATCCATATCATCTGGGTGGCCCAACGTTAAGTTATCTGTATGTTTTGCTAATGATGACCTAACACGCCACCATTACCTAAAGAGTCTATGTTCTCGTATATAGCCTACGTAGTTAGTCCTAAAATATTTTAGCTATTATTTCGATTGATTAATGTTGAATTGTAACCAAACTTATTGTTTCATTAGAGATAATAAATATGTCTATAACAATGGTGCCACGTTTAGATTCTGCTTATGTGACGAATATTAATTCGTCCGGCTTCCTTCTTTGCAATTGAGATTGCTCATTTGTTGCCTAATGTTGGAGTGATTTGTATTAATGTTTGCGTGGTTGGTTTTCGTAGACGGTTACATGCATTTTATCGTTATTTTATACAAAAACTGTACGCGGACCTACATGGCAGATTCCACCAAGATGTGTGTTTAGCATATTAATAAGTGTTTTCATTTAAATATTTGTATATTGCATCTTAATGACAACCATTGGTAGTCTAACATTACCACCGAAAACATTAACACTATTTGTGGATGTACCTTTTAGCTTATTTAGATGTTTATTTACATCGTTCTTTTCTGTCTTTTATTATCTATTGACATAAGGATCCGTTCACATTCTTGTAAGTGCCTTGTAAATTGTCATATTTATAATTATATCATTTATCATTCTCGGAAGAATGTTCGCCTTGATTCCTGCTGCTATGATCATTTGCCGTAGTTTCTCGAATTCTATACAAGTATCGGTGCGTATAACCATCGTCTCAGTACAGTTAACTAATCCGAGAAATAAAATCATCACGGCTAACATTGATTAAGATAAATGCAGTGCTCTGACAACTGTACACTGCAATTGTGCCACCGTTTTGATTAATCGCTTTTCTTAATAGAGCAATTACAGCGATGCTTACAGTTGCTTCGGCGTTTTAGGTAAACAAACATCTTTGTGTTGAGTTCTTTTTAAATTATTTCGCTTTGTTTTTGTCGTTGTAAAAGAGTTCTTGAACGCCAATGTGTTTGCTCTACAAGAATTGGCACTAAGTGGGGTTTGTCATAAACACACAATTTTTTTTTGCTGTCGAGTTGCCGAAACTACTAGACATTCCCATACTATTTTAGGATATAAAACTGACTGAAAGAGATTTGACGAAGAGTTCTTCTTGTTTTCCATTTCCATTTTATTTTATCGATTTTGCTGGGATCAAGAGGTCTTTTCCGTTAGTTTTGATTAGATAAGATATTTTAAAATACATACCATCAATATTTTAAATTGTAAGCGTCTTCGTGCATTCCAATACCAACATTGTTTTGTTGTATCAGAAAACTTTAAATATCCATATACATATTTATGAAGCAAAAGTCAAGAATGTTACACTTTTAAATTCTTCCCAAAATCTTTTGTAACCGCTTCCGCATGTTTCGTTTAGTGATTCTAGGGTGTTGGTACCGTTGAACGCGTACAATGAAATTTTACATCTACATTCGTGTTTCTAAACGAAATTTTATGTTTATAGAAAATTGTTGGTACACAGTGCATTGTTATTTTAATTTATGTTAAGTTGCCGGTGCGTATTTGTTTGGTGCTTTGTGCATAAGTTCATTTGTAACAACGCCTTGTGCTGCATCTGTGGGTGTGAACGATTATTTTATGGGTCCCTTGGAATAGCTTTGTAAAAACTTTTTGGTGTATTGAAATTTTCTCATAGAGCCTCTGACCCTTGTTCGTTGTCTTTGGAAAACTTCTGTCCCAGCTTTATTTAATGCGTTTTCTTCTCATTTGTAAAACTTATTGGTTATATTATCTTTGGGCATTGAAGCTAACAAAACATGATCGAACATTGTACGTTCTGGTCCTTTTATAAAATTTACTACTATTCAGTCCATACATGACTTATTGCAGTGTTGGCCCTCCATTAAATGGAGGGCAATTAGCCGATGGTGCAACGCTGGCCTGACGGTTTCGTTTCAAGCTTTCCTTCTCTTGGGCAAGGTTTTCGGACTTGAAATTTCCTTTTGTCGGCCCTTACGACACTCTCAGAAAGGAATAGGGTGGTGACACTATGTAATCTAAAACCTTCGCCACATGGATAAAATAAAATATTATAAAATTATACAACTCAATTGACTGAGATTGCAATTGAGCATTTTTTGAAAAAGTGGAGTTATGAGACCAGATTTTCTACAAAAAGCTTAGAAGAACACTTACTTACCTTTAAAACAAATGGAAATCTAAATCGCTACAGCTGTTCAGGGACTATAACACAAGAAATGTCAAGCTTATATTTCCATTATTCGTAGGGGATTAAAAAATATATTTTTTTCTTGAAAAATAATGATCACTATTTAACGCAAATAGTTTACGAAGTAGTTTTTAAAATTATTGTAGTTCTAATCTAAATCCAGCGTAACTAATAATCGCCGAACCGTTAAGTCATCGACACGAGCAGTTATTGGTCGATCATATCCCAAAAACAAACGCGGTCGGGTTCCTGCGCGCGCGCAGGAGCGGGGTCATTGCGCGATCGACTCCATTAAGTGACCAACCAAAGGGGTGATTACGTGTTCCTAGGGGGAACTTTTAAATGGTAACGATGACAATTAACCGTAAGAAATTGACAATATTAATAAAATTGACAATTTTACCGCTTTAGAAATAAATAAATCGAATTATGTGCGTATTGATATTTTTAGGAGATATTTGATCTATTTCATGCCACAAACCTTTACTGTTAGCTGGGAAAACAGGTGCCGATCCCAATGAATTTGGGAAAGGCGAGAAGAAGCATTAAAAAGAATATCCCAAAATTGTTAATCGAACAGAAGATTTTAGAGTACTTGGACTATATCCATTACAAAAAAAAATAAGTGTTACTAGATTTATGAACTGCGTAACTATTCTATTTTAGCTTCTGAACGGATGGATTTTTCGTTTAGTGTCCTAATAGTTCTAGGCGGAGTTAGAATACAGTGTCATCATCCATTCCAACCTAAGGGTTTCGTAAAAGCCGACTTAGTTCTAGGTGTCACATAGTGTCATCATCCATTCCAGCCTAAGGGTTTAGTAAGAGCCGCCAAAAGGAAATGACAAGGCCGATAACCTGTAAGAAAATGAAAACTTGATACGAAACCCTGTGCTAACCCGTATGGCTCGCGTGGGACTGTAGGCTAATTACCAGCTATGGGCTAACCAGCACCAGCAGTAGTGGTAGTGGTAGTAGTTCTAATTCATATATATCGAAGGTGTCTGGAAATCTACTAGTAGTTTGGTTATTTAGTCCTTTGAAAATAATTTATAAATATTCCGTAAATGGAGTTTCTTATTGTGTTTGTAGATTTGCAGATTATGATCGAATTATGCTTAATGCAAACGGTATAAACATGCCTGTGCCAACCCGTCTGGCCAGTGAGGCACAGTAGGCTAATTATCCTCCATGTACTTGGAGGAGGTCCTGCTCAGGAGTGGGACATTTAGGGGCTGAATAGTAGTAGTGTAACATTAGGTAGACTGGGGGACTTTTTGTTAAACAAAAATCCGATTGGCGTTAATCCTTAATCGCATATAAATTAAAATACAACAGATTACAATAAATCCTCTGAAAATATTTGCACGGTTTTGATAAAATTGAGTCGGTTTTTTTTAACTTGAATCAACAATCCTATTTTCGATTACAACAAATCTACAGGTAATGCACTCGAATATTGTGTACGTAAACATTACGTAAACCGATAACGCACAGGTGATTCCTTAGATAAACAAACTCACTAAAACCGGTTATGCAAACAGGATTCCCCAAAATCGGCCAGTGACATTACGGTACAGTGTGGTCGATTTGTTGATATTTGATTTATCTATGGATAAGTATTCGAATGAAATGTAATGTGATTGGAACACGATTCCATTGCGAGTATTTGGATTTTTTGTGGTTGCAATTGTTTTAGTTGATAATACTGTCCGTGTGGTTACGGATTTGGAATTCACAATGTCACCACCCCAATTTATCCTGAGAGTGTCGTAAGAGGCGGCTAAAGGAGCGCAAGAGGCAGATCACCTAGCCTCAAGAAAAGGAAATGTAGACACAAACCTTGTGCCAACCCGTCTGGCCAGCGTGGTACAGTAGGCTTATTGCCCTCCATTTAATTGGGGGAGGCCCGGCTCAGCAGTGGGTCTTTTATGAGATCAGTAGTAGTATGTCAAATATAGGAAATAAGAATAACAAAGTAAAGTCCCATCGTGACAAAAAAATCTGGTTATATTACACGATTTTGTTCGAAGCCTTACGAGTACTTCTGATGTTAATTTAGCTGTTATACGTATCTTCAGTTGTACTAATATAAAATCTTACCCATTTTAATTTTATATTGAACTTAAATAAATAACGCCTTTTTATTAAAGTTGATTCATCACTATCATTAGCTACAGACCAACCCAACACAAGAACTAAAAAAAATAATTTTTTTTACAGTTTTGTAAATATTCGTTATTATTATACTTCTCATCAAAAAATCCAAACACTTCCCTTTTTATGGTTGTTAAACAAAATACCAAACTTATATAGTTTAATTTGAATTTAGAACATTAACATTAGGATTTGAAAACCTTTTAATGTTCACTATTAAACGACATTTGACATAATTATTATGTATATTCCTAAATATAATAAATTTTTCTGATAATTCTTACAAAACATAAACTTGCAAGGTGTTTCGATTTTTCTGATGAGAAGTGTTTATGTAGCTGTATTATTATATTGGTACTTGTTAATAGTAGTAGTAATTAGTTTAGTCATTCTGCTGCTGATGCTTTCTGGGTACAACCACCGTCATTACCTACCTTATTCCATTGCTTCATTTTTATGGTCTTCAGCTTGACGCACCCAGCTGCTGCGAACATCCTCTGGTTTATGTAACAAACACTTTAAATGGCTTACGATTTTACATCTTAGTTTCAGTAGTATACTCGTAAGTGTCTATTCATGTCACACCGTCGAATAAAGTGTGAATTGTCATAAACCGCAGGTTACAAAGTAACCGTGTCCATAATAATACAGTAGCATGTGTATTTCTTAGTGAGTACGTCATGAACTAATATTATCGAGTACTAAATATCTTCATGCGACGATATTAATGTTATTATTCTTGCAATGCAGATAAAAAGTAAATGGCTATTGCCATCCCGATCCCTAATACGTCGGTCGAAGTTGGAAACAGCGCACCCATTCATCCAGCAATGTTTTTATTTGTACGCGCCACACACAACATATTAAATAGAATTATCTTACTTGTAAGTCGTAACTCGGATCCTCAATTGTGCGGCTTGTATGTTATTAGTAGGTATTTTAAATTATATACAAGTATTCCCTTTTGCGTCCAAGACGAGAATATTGGGTACACCTATGTTTTTGTCTATGGAGATTAAATATTATGGTGATTCTAGAATCTGAAAAATATGTAATACCCCCATGATCATTAGAGCACCGTAAGAGCGGACAAAAAGACCGTTCAGAGAAGGAAAACTTGATGCAAAACCCTGCTGTGCCAACACACCTAGTCGGTAGATTAGTTAAAGATAACCAAATCTAAGTTAAGGAGGACCTTATAATTGCAGGAGGCTCTTATTTTTAGAACGATTTTATTCCGCGATAAAAGTCTTCAAAGTCAAAGAACGTCAAGACCATAATGCATGCCAGTTATACTATATAGTATCAAACAGGACGGTATGTTTAAGTTATTCTTCTTGTAAGTAGTTCTTCTTGTAAGTAGTTCTTCTTGTAAGTAGTACATTCATAAAGTATATTTTTGCAACTATGAATATACATTTCTTACGATAGGTGTAGCTAGTGCCGAGATTTTAATTGTAATCCAGATATAGGATTAAAAGTTAAAACTTAGCTTAATTTAAGCGGTCGTAACAAAATTGCGTAACGTCAATTTAGAGTCGTATTAATTATCCCATATAGACCTAGTAGGTAGAACCATTTTGTTTTAAATGTCATGTATTATTATACATTGTACAATTCCCGATCCATACCGACATGTTTAATTCAGATGCGTGACAGTCGCTATAATTTAAGACGCCATTCCCAGTCGCCTTTTAAACTTCAGACTGCGACAGTATTTACGCCTTAGCTTTGGGAAACTGCCGTTGCATGCATTAGTATATTTTTACCTTTAATGGCACTGAGATCGTACAAATATTTGATTTGCATACCAAATTGGGACTAGCAACCATTGTACTTATATTGTCAATATTTGTAACATTGATATGTCACGTCCGATTTTCTAAATCGTTTCTTATTTGATTTTGAGAATGTACATCAACGGTACTTGTATTTTCATCGAAATCTACTTCTAGTTGGTCTTTAATTATGTCATATTAGTGATGTCTTAGGTTCCATGGACCTCCCACATTGCGGTAAATGATGTTTTGACGATGTTATTTGAATCCTAACGTTTCAGACACTGCAGTGTTTGTGGTTGCGGGACGATTGCATGCGGATTCAAAGTGTTTGAAACGTTGGGGTTGAAATGAAACAACACAATCAGAACCGTCAAAACATCATTTACCGCATAATGTCGTATTAATTTATGACAGCGTTATCTGAATTCGTAAATATTATTTTTATAGCGTATCTTCCGTTTGAACAACTTGTTTGACTGAGTGAATTGCCTAATTTCATTTTGAATATTATGATTATATGATGCAATAAATGCTAATACTACATAACATAGTTCATCTAAGTCGAGTTGTAGATTTTGATGCACCATTATTGCGTGGAGCTACCTATATTTTATTGCAACTGTTTCTCGGCTCTTGAGACGTACATTTAAATTATTTCAGACATCATTCCGTGTGTTGACGGAAATAGAATAAATAGTGTCACCGTCATTCCATCCTGAAAGCCGATAAAAGGAAATCATAAGGCCAGTAACCTGCCACGAGAGAAAAATAACTTGATATGAAACACTATGCTAACCAGTAATAAATAATAATAAATATCCTTGGACATTTCACACAACGCCATCTCGTCCCAAGCTATCGTCGTATCAAGTTTGCCTTATCTTCATTTCCTTCTGGCATCTCTTACGATACCCTCAGGATAGAATGGGGTGGTGACATTATTTATTCTAAATCCGTCGCCACACGGACAGACCGACGGATACATTGATAGGAATGTTACAAATATCATATTTCATCTTGCTAAAACTTTTGATGATTTGCCGTTGTAATTCCTTAGTTCACACAAATACAAAATAAAAGTAGGTACATTGCAAGACTTAAAACATAAAATATATATCGGAGATGAAAATAACCTACTTAGAAATAAATATTTACAAATTATATAAATGTGCTAAACCACTGTCGCAAGGTAGAGTTCCTAAAACTTAATACTTGTTGTCGTATGTAATATTAGTTGGTATGTATTTCTTGTGTCGGTATGAAATTGACTCAGTTTCTACTATACTTGGTTCGCCGGCCTAGCCTCGCCCCGTAACCAATCATATCGGTCCTAATTAGAAAGTTAAATTCACAGTGTTGTTATTTCTTTTATTGTAAATACTAACGAAGACTTTATTTTGATTTTAAACTGTCTTTATATCTTTAACAATATATGTTACTAGCTGACCCGGCGAACTTTGTTCCGCATTATAAATATTTAAAACAAAAAGAAAGTTGGACAAAGGATACCTGAGATTTTTATCCCGTCCGTATAAAACCTACTTTAACAAAACGCAACTGACAGCGAAACGTTATGTTGTCTATAGTTTATTAAGGCCAAAAATTTGACAATTAGAAATTTTGAATTCGACTTGTTTATATTGTTGTAATTCACATAATATCTTAATAACTTGTAGCCCATGTGTTATTCTGATGTATAAGCTATATTATTGTAAAGTTTCATTAAAATCCATTCAGTAGGTTTTACGTGAAAGAGTAACAAGCATCCATCCATCCATCCATCCATACTTATAAACTTTCACGTTTATAATACTAGTAAGATTTGAATTTTAGCAGGATGGTGAATACACTTTTACCTAGCAGTTATACTAATGAGTTGTTCGTCTGTGTAGTTGTCGATCTAAATCAAATATCAATAATGTCTTTACAGTGTGGTTGTACGCGTGGTTTTTAAACCGAAAAAGCGGCGTGTAGAGTAGGTGACCTTTGAGTGTAAGATTCTTTGCAGGTACTTTAAAATACCTACACGTGATTTTTATGGGGGGTTGGGGATTGGTAGTCTTAAACCTCTCCACGTATCACCATGGGGGAGGGAGGGGTTAAAATGTAAAAAAAACATCACGTGATTAATGGACAGCCCCTTACCTTATATTACACTTATACCCTTAGGATAGTATTGGTAATGGTGACTTTGTGTATTCAAACTCTGTGCCAACTCGTCTAGCTCAGTCAGACCAATTTCTCTCTATCAATTTGGAGGAGGCCCGACTCAGTAGTGGGTCATTATAGGCTAAAATGATGAATGATGATGACATTTTTGCAATATATACACGAATCAAGTACAGTTTCGTGTCAGTGATAAGTAACGCAGAAAATAATAATAATAATAATTCGGGAAGGCGCACTGCTGGTAGGCCGCCCAGGACCTGCCTTTGTGGAGATACTTAGGGGAGGCCTTTGTCCAGCAGTGGACGTCTTTTGGCTGAAATTATGATGATGATGATGATGATAAATACCACTAAGTTCTAAGAAGCGTGTATAAACTATAAAGCCATTTAAGTGTAATTATAAAACAACATGAATGGACAGATACCTTATCAGGTACGGCCATTTAAACCAGTCATTGACCGAACTTTGGCGATTATTATGCAAGTTGAGATTAAAGTGACCGCTTGGAACGGCTGCATGATACGCCATTGTGTATCTTACCCCGTGTGTCTAAAGATGAAAATATTATTTTCGTGCCACTTAAAGCAGAACTTGGCCACCGTTCTACATAAATGTTCGATAATGGATGTTTGTGTGATGAGGGATTTAGAACTTGAAGGTGTAGTACGCGCGCGAGTTCATGTCCATCCTGACTATCCTGAGGAATGCTGTAGTGCTGAGAAATAATTAGTTATAGTAATGTCGATAATAACTACCGATTTATTCAACAGCTGTCAATTTGGTTTATTGTAATCTAAGATAATTTTGCTAATTATGTAATAAAATAAATGTGATAAGTAATTATTTATTTAGGCCCCGATGAACATGAACTCGCGCGCCTATAATACTGGAGGCGCTAAAGTTCTGGTTTAAGAGCTCTTGTCAAAAGCGTATGGCAACTTCATCAATATCTCCTTTATCCGCCTTCAAAGGCAGGAAGGGGGAAGGTTCTCAATCAGACGTCATCACGTCTATATTACTTACTAGGACTGAGTAGTATATTAATAATCAGGTTCTACCTAAACTTTTAAACCATCACTAAACAGCCTGGTTGGTCTAGGGATTGAATGTGCCGCCTTTGAATCACGGGTCTGCGATACAAAATGAAACACAAAATGTTTTTTATTCGAATTAATTCTTGCGAATGCTTTCAAATAGTCAAAAAATATAACACAAAAATTAAAATTTAAGAGAAAAATAATTAATAATTTAGTAACACCGGTTTGGAATGCCATTCCATAGGGAAGAAAGCCGGCAAGAAACTCCATGATTGCTCTTTTAAATAAAAGGGTTACTATGATGGTGTTACAAAGAAGTCTGACAGATTAGTGAAGTTTCTTTGTCCAGAGGCATTTCCTCCGAGGCTCGGTCTAATTTGTGTTCATGGACTACACGTTTGTAGACTGCCCATGTGGTACAGGTTATACCGAGTGCAGGGGTTTCTTTATCTTAATTTAAAAAATATAGTTTTTTTATACCCCCACATCATCTGGTTCTTTTATGATCTGAGCAGATGATGTTGTTTGTTACTTAACGTCACGCTGTGATGCCATTGCACTGCCCTAATTTACCTACGCGATATGCCCTTATCCTTCCCTTATCAGACCACGCGTGTTTACTCTCGTCGTCGCTTGATGCAACCGTTCAAGGTTGTAAATTGAGCTCGATGCACTTACGATGGTGCCTAAATTTACCTTTTTGTAAGTATCTCTTGCCTTTTCCAATTCCATTAGGTTCGTCCCCAGCCTGTCCTGATTTGGCTAACTGGCATGTAGGTTTTATCATAAAACTCTTGTAAATCGTTATATTTGAAATTACCACCATCATTCGGCCCTTGTCCCACACTAGGTGGTAGTCCTCATACACGCCTATCGGTCGTCATATCTACTTTTAAATAGTTACTTTGCGATTTTTACAAACGGTCAATCCATTTTTATTGAACTTTATCTTTTATACATATTTCCTCGTTCACACTATCAATCCATCTCTGTTAGTCTCATACAACACTTGCGTGCACCCACATTCATACTGACACTACCACCAGTTTGGAATGCTGTTCTACAGTAAATATCTGGAAACAAACTCTGTAGTTGCTTCTTTCAAATTATAGGTCTCGTTTACACAAAACGCACTTAAAATTTATACTATATACGAAACTAGTTGCAGTTTTCCTGCCAGTGTTCCATGACGCCTATACTTCGTGTATCGACTGCCATAGGCGTCATGACAGACTAACAGATGGCCTGTTTTGATAAATCCACTAAAGTATTATTTCGTATGGGTATATCTCCAATAAGATTAAATCTACATACTTCTAAAGTAAACATTCTCCAATGAAAATGAGTTCTTGTCTAATTTGAACCAAAATACTTGGTTGGTCGAGGCACAGTCGGTGTTAACATGTCCATTTCTCGGTGAACAGAGTGGTGTTCCTTCACTAAAGGTCATAAAGCCGCAATGACTCATGCTGTGGTGTTGGCCACAAATTAGGCCGTTGACCTGCTCGTTGCATAATACGTAATCTCAGGTTACATGTGAACTATGGTTAGGGTCTGTACTCAAGAGAGTTACATCTAAGATCGGGATGACTGAACTTATTAGTTTCTAAATAATTTAATTCTTGAATTGATTTACGGTATTTTGTTTATTTTTAACTTACTTCCGAAAGGAGAAATCCATCTGTGTCATGTTACCGCATCACTAACGTCATTGGTATTGCCTTTAGATTGCTTCAATAGATATTTTATCGAAGTTGGTTCAGTAGTAATAAAACTGAACCGTTACTAATATTAACAACACACGAAGCACTATAATCTTTAAAATAAATGGTTTTTCTTTGATTCTCATTTCACCTAGGTATATCTTCTCTCCCACGAATCACAAATTACCGCTTAGTTCTTTTTTTAGTTACGGTTATCTTATTGAAGTAACTAAATAGTTCCATTTAGCAAATTTCTTAGTTAGTCTTATTTAAGCTTTATATGTATTTTTTACGAGAATGTTATTTTGGAACAGTTTACATTATTTTATTTTAGATCTCCTTTTAGACCTAGTATATTTTCTACTTAGTTCAATGTAGTGTGTAGTGTAAGTAAAGACGAAGTAGAAAAACTTTGCTTACGCCGTCATGGGCGGGCCCCGCCTTGAAGCTCCACTAAACGAGCTGAGCCGAGGCCCTGTGGTTCGCAGGCTCCTGACCCATCCCTCCATCGGGGAGTGAATGCCGTGGCCCAGGTTCGAGTAGTCGAGCATTGCCCCGGAGCCTCACATAACCCATGAGAATGTTCTGACGTTAACAAAAAGAAAATTTGGCTAGATATACCAAATTTTATCAGCATGACTTTAAATTGTATTTGGATTTACCATTTTCCAAGTGAGGCCTTCTAACACATTTTTAAGTTAAGCCATTTTTATACCTCCGATGACTTTAGTGGATTTGTCATTGCATTATTCTCGGTTCGGTGAATTATTCATTTCGTAGGTCCATTGTAATTCAGTTTTGGTTTTGTGCGATGGAAAATTGTTTACGAGATCTAAATCAACGAGAGTTCTCCTGTTAATGGTTTCATCATAATTGGTGTAGTCTTACATATATTTATTAAATGTCTTCTTCTAGTGTTTGTGTTTATTTTGTTATTGGTTTTCTTAAATATTTCTTGATTCATTATAGGAGTCTTTAATATTGGGGCTTTCATCCAGTGAAGCTTTTACGATTTGGTAGTTTAAATTGATAAGCTAGACTCCAAATGACGTAATTAAAAACGTCTAAAAAGTACATTACTATCACCTTAATGAGTGTAGTAAATTTGTCTTTGTGCGACCGCCGCCATCATTTGGTAGTGCTTAGTTACTATTTGGTTAAGTGATATTATCGTTGATGGAGCTTTCCTTGTAATGGAGATTACTTAATTACAAGGCTGGTGTTACTTCACCTAACTTACATTCTGCGATAAGCAAATAATTTGTATTTGAAAGACATTTTTCAGATGTACTAATAGCGACATATTTATTATAACCCAGGAATATCGTATTTACAGTATCATCCCAGACGAAACATTACCAAAATCCTTTTTGAATTTATGGAGAGAGGTTAACTTGCCAAACTACGCTAGACAGAGCGGTTGGTTCTGGGTTTTTTTTTTATCAAATTTACTCCTACAGTTTTTGTTTAGTAGCCGTGTACCAATAATTTACATCCAAAATGCAAAGTCTATAGAAGCAACAAGTTATAGATGCTGACAAGCTTACCACAACAGAACATCTAAAACTCTTCTACGAATGTGAAAAGCTTTCTTATTAGCTAAAGTACTGGTATGATAGGCTAATTTCCCTCAATCAATTTGATAGCGACCTAATGTTCGTCATACAAAGCAATTCTTTATATCCTCATTATCTGTCAATTTCATTTGCTAGTTCAGTAATGATTAGTTCATCAAACCCATCATGTGATAGATACTTATTAAATGTACATAAATGTGATAGCCATCGCCTCGGTTTCATCGCATCAGTGGCTTTGTAGAAATCGAGAATATTTTGCTGACGTTATCGAATAAAAACAGGTTCTAGTTTAGCAATTGAAGCGGAACCAATTATGTCTTTGCTTATTTCTTGTTTTTCTTTGTTTTGAAAATATTTAACGGTATGTGTACATTCTAACATTGTACTATAAACACTTAATGGAGAAAATTACCCGAGTACGAATGAAAATGGAAAGTTTGAAACAAACTTCCACAAGGAGTTATTAATAAATTGTTTATCGACATAAGTTTATAGTAAGTCGTTTTTGTGTTTTGTTTAAGATTGTCCGTGTGGTAGTAATTTCTTGTTGTCTGCAGTTATTTCCGTTATTACCACAGCTGTATAGAATACGTGTTAAGCGAGTTCCACTGACATAATTTCGTTTTTAATTAAGTGATGTTCGTTATGCTTTAATTTCATTGCATCCGACGTGTGATAACGCATTATTTATTTATTTGTTATGATTCTTTGTATGAATTTTCGTATATGATTAGGTGCTGTATAATACATTACTTCTTATAACTGCTTAAACGATGAATCTAAATTAGTTAATACATTTTGTGCTTGCCTTTATATTGCTCCTGTTTAGCCTTCGATAAATGTGTAGCTATATTTTCTATGAATTCATTTACAAGGATTTGATACACAGTTCCCTGACTACGTTCATTTAGCATTGTTGCATGTTTCATATTGATATTCTCATAAATATATTTTACTTTTTTTAATTATTTTTCCTTTGCAAAAATCCTTAAGAATTTATCTTGAGCAAGACCAGCTATGTATATGTTGATTGACAAGTTTCATCCAATACTCCTATTAATCTAAAATTCCTATAGACTCTAAGCCAGTTGTGATGTGATGTTATATTGTATTGCTTGAGCTGAAGCTTTTGACCTACAATTCACTCTTCGCCGCATCTACCAAAATTCTATGAACTACTTAATAAAAAGCCAATAGTAGACTGAGCAGCTGTTAGTCGACTTGTCCTATCCACTCGCTTGTTTATAGAGTGGTCGTAACTCGATAATGGTACAGCCATAAAACTGTCTGTTATTTTTAGACGGATCAATAGCAAAAGACCTTTTTTTGGTAATGCTAGTTCACTAGAAGCGATTGCGTAAGGGTTTAGTATCTGTGGAGCCAATTTTACGGCATCTGTTTCTCTATTCGTTAAAACTTAACCCGAATTAGGTTTGGTTGAGGTACCTACTCCATAAATACGATATGTGTATAGTACAGATTTGTCATCTCTAATCCATGCGTAAGAAATTGTATGAAACTAGTGATAAAATAGATTTTTGCTCATATAAATTTGGTGTATTTAACACCAAATTTAAAATATTGCGGCCTCAACTAGAAGCCTGCAGATTCAATCATGTAAGTTCTTTAAATGCAGATATTCTCTATCAACAAAATGAAACTACATATATCTAGATCGGTTCATCCGTATGGAAGCTATGGTGCCACAGAGAAACAAGACAGGCTTCCAGACAGACACATAAAAATTATAAAACCCCATCAATTATAATGTTTGAATTAAAAATAAAATAACCCACAGGGTCGTGATCGTAATCTGTCGAAAATCTCGCAATAATACTGTTTTTTTTTTGTTTATGTTTTAAACGATTGATATCCTTAAATTAGCCGCAAGTGGTTAGTTTTGAGCGCATCGCTTCCATCGATCTATCTCTTTGACCACCCCATTTCGTGGTACCTGCTGTTTTTTGTCAGTCCGTCGATGTGTTTGGACAAGAAATAATGCGTGAAACAATAGTTTTCTGTACGAGTGGAGCTACTTTCGACCCAATTTAAATTCCATTTTGACGTGATGCTTAGTTCGATTTGTTTTTGGGGTTTCATGATTAAGAGTAAAATTGTTAACTGGAAAGTTAGTATCATCATCGTCATGTAATACGTAGTCGTAATGGCTAAGACTGTGGAGGGGTCTACTACGGTGCTCCATATCTGTCGAGCCTCCGAAAGAGTATGCCTCAAAATGAACCTGGAGAAAATGAAAATCATGTCCCATTAAATTTATGGGACACACAGTACAGCTAGGTAAGTCCAACTTTGAGAGACAGTCGTCGGATACAACTTGGTTAGGCACCATTCTGGAAGTTGCGAAGCTTCTCGTCCACAAACCGCAGTGCGTGTAGACAATAGGATCGGCCTTTGTGCAAATCTTTGGGGGATAAGATTCATTTTCCCACAATTGAATTACTGCTGAGCCCAATTTCATAATCCGTGTGCAGGTTTGCATATACCTTTGTATCAAATTTGTCTTCTCTTGTTTCTACCGTCGCGTCGTCTGCTCTGTAATGTTCTTTAGTCGGCATTTTAGACAAACTCAGGGTAGAATCGCGTGGTCACTTATGTATTCCAAATATTTCTAGTGATTCAGCCGTTATGTTCCATTAATGCCAATTTTCAAAATATTATTTTTGAAAGTATTTTTGGTGCAGAACCCTTTCTAATGTGGCCTGTGAGGGAATGTTTAAACAAATGGGGAATGTTAATTGCCTGTTCAGATTTATAACGTGAATAGTTCTTGATGATTTTTTAATTAAATCGCCATTTAATAGTACTTTATGTTTTAACCTGAGTTGTTTTATGAATGTTTGTCCACACTTATGAGCAGTTTTGTTTAAAATCTATATACTCTATACACAAATAAATAAAATGGGAGTGTCTGTTTGTAATAACAAAATAACCACTTTTTACTAAATGCGTAAGTATGTATACACAGTACATAGACCAAAACAACATTTAATTAAAAACTTATCGGGACTTATCGCGCACAGAATGAATACCTGTTTTTGCTCGACGTTTCGACCATGTTACAATGGCCGTGGTCGCGAGCTGACTGCAGACCGCAAGTTTTTTCGGTGGGAAGTGAGGGTACTTTGGTCTCCTACCCTCACTTGGTTTTGCACACACGTAGGGTTGTCACTACGACACACAACACTGACTGTATCGGTTGAACACTTAGTACCTACACCGCGAACTAAACATTTGCTTATAACGGGGTTCCACGATGCCGCCAACTTGAAACCATCTTCTCGGTTAAAATTACGGTGTTTTTTGATTTCAACCGCTTCACGAACCGTTCTCGCATAGTAATGCCGTTCAGTGGAGAGGACTTTCGGATCGTGGAGCTCGATCCAGTGATCAGAACCCGCCTCAATCAAATGCTCAGCAATAGCAGACTTCTGGACCTGGTGATTTTTGACAGCTGCGATGTGTTCTTTGATCCTTTCCGCAATGGTACGTTTCGTTTGACCGATGTAGGAACTACCGCAGCTGCAATCCACCTTGTACACACCGGGAGTCTGGAACGGAATGACATCCTTCGGTGTCCTCACATGCCTGGTTAACTTGGATAAGGGGGTATACACCGTTTTGATGGAATACTCCTTCAACACAGTCCCCACCTTATCTGTTACCCCTTTAACGTAGGGCATGAAAGCCGGCTGCCTCTCGACGTCAAACTTGCTCCTGTGTCCTCTGCGTATTGCTCGTCCTCTCTTGGTCACACTATAGCCATTTCTTTTAAGTACCTCCTGAACATGGGCTACTTCAGCCTCCACATGTTCAGGGTCACAGAGGGCTACAGCTCTGTCTAACAGAGATCTGGCCACCGACTGCAAATGGCGCGGGTGATGGTGTGACGTAGCATGTAGGTACCTGTCCGTGTGCGTGGGTTTTCTGTAGACCGAGTGCGCCAACGAGCCATCTGGTCTAACCATCACTTTGATATCCAGGAATGGCAGAGTTCTTTCCACTTCCAGTTCATATGTGAACCTAATGTTCGCGTGAATCGAGTTGAGATGATCCACGAACTGCTCTACTATCTTTTTGTCTCCCTTCATTATGCAGAAAACGTCGTCCACATACCGTTTCCACATCTTCACCGCAGACGATTGCATGTTTATGGACTTTTCAAAATGTTCCATCCAGATGTTTGCCATCACCGGAGCCACAGGACTTCCCATTGCGACACCATCAATCTGGAGATAGTTCTGCCCACGGTATAGAAAGAAGTTGCCCTCTAGACAGTTTCTCAGTAAAACCATTAAGTTCTCCGGCAAGTGATTCTCCTTCAACAGCTCTCTGATGACCTCGAGACACTCCTTCACTGGGACATTGGTGAAAAGTGATTCGACATCGAAACTCACCAAGATGTCATCTGGTTCCAGCGTCAGAGTCCCAATAATCTCCACAAAGTGACGAGAATCCCTCACGAAAGACGAAGTGCTTCCTACCAATGGCTGTAATCTAGAGGCTACATACTTTGCCAGTTGATATGTGGGTGAGTCTATCTGACTGAAAAACAGGTATTCATTCTGTGCGCGATAAGTCCCGATAAGTTTTTAATTATGTGTACAAATCGCGAAAGTTTAAAAATACCAAAACAACATTTTTTTTAAATTGTGTCTGTCTGTCTGTTTGTTCCGGCTAATCTCTGGAACGACTGGACCGATTTTGACGGGACTTTCACTGATAGGTAGCTGATGATATAAGGAGTAACTTAGACTTTTTTTTTGACTAGCTTAGCCCCGCGGCGTTATCCGCGGGTATCATCGCACCCGTGCGAAGCCGGGACGGGCCGCCAGTCTACTATAAAATTTATAACATTGAAATAGGCGTTCCACCGCAGCATTATTTAAAACTATAAATTACCGATGAATATGGCCGATACAATTGTGTAAACACTGAACAAAACAAAAGAAGCGTATTTAAAGTCCGCGCCAATCTTCATGGCCGGTCTGAATGTAGTCGTGTGGGTACGAACTTGCGTATCGTACAGAAAGAACTTGGCCCAGGACCGGCCTTTGCGGAGATTCTTGGGGGAGGCCTATGTCCAGCAGTGGACGTCTATTGGCTGAAATGATGATTTTATACATATAGATTTTTGTTCAACGCCTACCTTTCTAACGTATTGTGTACTATCTTCTTATTACTAAACTTGAAAAACCACTTAAGCTCGTCTCTTAGAACAAACAAGAAGTGGGCAAGAGACATGCACTGGATTACGTTTATTTATAGGTTCTCAATCAGCTCGGATTAGCGAGGCAAGACAACGAGTCGATTCATCAATCGCTCTATGCATATAAATAAAACTGAAATGTCCGTATGTTATATCAAAATAACATACATATATTGTTATTTGGTTTCGGCTAATCTCCGAAACGGCATCTCCGAACGTTTGACGGAACAATGGCCTGTATATAGCTTATGCTATGAGATATACCGTGTGGCATAGCCTACTGTGCCACGCTGGCCTTATCCTTTTGTCGGCTCTTACGACACCCTCAGAATGGAATGGGGTGGTGACACTATGTATTCTAAATCTGTCACCAAACGGATATCCTGTATTAAAAATAAAATAACCCACAGGGATAGGATAGATCTCTCGTAATGCGCTTTCCAGCTGCACATTCGCAGTAGCTTATTTTTCACCTCTCGTTGTTTCAGTTGGTTTCCTGATCCTAGTCTTCTACTTATGGGGGACGCCATACAAAAGGGGTTTCTTCTGTGACGACGAGTCCCTGAAGCATCCTTACAAAGAATCCACAGTCACTAGCCTGATGCTGTACATTGGTGGCCTTGGTCTTCCTGTGTTTACGGTGAGTTTCATATACCTTTCATCTTCTTCTGAGCCCCTTAAATGCCCACTGCTGAGTCTGAACTTCGGTAGTGAGCCTGTGTGGCTGATAGATACTCGTAGTTATCGATCCGAAAAGAATTCGATTCCAAGATCACGTTTTGGTGTCCAAATAATCACGCTTAATGTTACCAATGAAGTATTTTGTACTTTCACTTTTGGACCTGATCATGGTACAGATACCACAGGCATAAAATTACAGAAGTAACCACAGATTATTATTGCCCAATTTTCACCTTCGTGACACACTCTTTAGGAGCTGCCGCCTTTTCACGTGGTATCATATTTTTGTGGTCTTTTTAAGCTATACGAAAAGCGGTAAGGTATTTTAGAACCAGAGCGCTGGGTGCGAGATTTTCATCGCGTTGAAGTAACTTCAATTATTGTGTGGCGCTCTTTCATTTCTATACATATTTATGTTATGACATCTTAACGATTAGTGGGTAACGCAATTTATCTGCAAGCGAAGCAACTTCTGTCTCTGCTGGAAGTTAGATAGGTGTCGATCATTACATACTCGTATACATGACTTCTATGGCTAGACACACGAAGTCAGTAGTGTAAAAGTTTACAATTGGTCTAACCAGATTGTTACCGTAGGTCCCAGTAGATAGGTATCGTAGGACAGATTTCGGAAACGCCTCGCAGCAATTACACGTAATTACTGGTAGTTAGCCAAATCAGGATACACTGGTGTCCAAGTTAATAAAATTGAAAATTTGTTCTTCCGTAACGCGATCAGCATAGGTGAAGGAAACTCGCACTCACCACACAGTATCCGGGAAGGTGTGAAGTTTCTCTAGTGCGAGCATATTAACGTCTGTAAATATTAGCTCTTTAGTGCCCGTAGTGGGTCATCGATTATTGTTTACTAGTTTTTTATCGATTGTTGATTTAAGATATTTGGAAAAGTCACTATCCTTTCTATTAGGCTTTTAAGTTAAACAGATATTTGGTTTGCCGCATTCTACAATGGAACTGATAAAGGAATTGTAGGACTAAAGAATTCGAACGTTTCTTGTGTGCCTATCGATCTATTTGTTTGGTTTAAAATTGGTAAATAGTCTGAAGAGCTCACGAATGGTGTTAACATATTTGGCTATACTAAATGTTTATCGATTTTAACAGATACTTGGGACTTTCATAGTCTAGGAGGGGATCCTAACCTATTGATCCTATTGACCATAATATTTGCAGGAAATTATTTCTTGACGGTTCTTAACGTTCCCTGCAATGTGCAAAGATCGTGAAAACCTAAGACATCATTGTGTAATATTTTGACAACCAACATCAAGTTCCATATTAGCATTTCTTCAAATATTATCTTTGACACTATCGGTTGCTTCTACTTACTATTTACCGAGTCCAGCTATAGTTAATTCTTTCAAAGCAAACTGCTAAATAATTCAGTGGGACGACAGAATTTTATCTACAAATCGAGCTCCCTATCAATCTGTTAATCCAGTCACATTTGAAGATACATGTGAACGGTTCGCGGTACACGTGGTGGGTTCGATTCTCACGCTGTACTTATCAGTCTGCTTTTCGATGCGGCATGGGGGTTCTCGAATCTTTCTCACTTGTAAATTTATGCGTAAGTTGTTTGAAACGTTAGTATCGTGGGTGTTTTAATCATGATTGGCTTTCTTTTCCCAAATTCATGGGGTTCGGAACCGGTCTACTTCTACTATGTACTACTACTTCTACTACTCAGTCCAAATATGACTCACCGCTGAGTCGGGCCTCCTCCTACCACAGGGACGTTAAATAGTCTAGGTACTGTACCACGCTAGCCGGCCGGGAGACTGGTTGGTGCGGCTAGGTTCTCAGCCTTGTCATTTGCTATTGCCAGCTCTTACGGCACCCTCAGGTTAAGATTTTGGTGATGACACTATGTATTCTAAACCACACCGATAATAGATCTTAGGCACTACCGGTAGGCTATTTTTTAGAGATCTCCTTTCACTATTTATTACATTTTAATCTGCTAAATTCAAAAGTTCTTGTTCGTGCTTCTGTCAAAATCGCGTGGCATACGTCCAGAACTAACACTGAAGTATTGGTAGATTTTCAGTTCTGTCACAATCGGTCATCAAAAGCAAGTTACTTGTCGATTTTGATTCTATTTATTAGCAAGTTTGGGTCGTGTACTAAGAATACCCGCTAGGCTACAAAATCCTCTGGATTGGGGGACTTGCCACCGACAAAAGCCTCAAAGTTGCCCGGGACGCTTGCAAGTCGAAGCGTCACAGCGGGTTTACGCGATCTAGTGGCGCCCCAAGCTTGTCGTGTGAGGGTATACCCCTGGGGTTTTAGTGGGTAGACGAGTAGTTTCCGGAGACTTAAGGCTACAATCTTCTTTATAGGCATCTGATGTTTTTCAGATAGAACTGATTTAATCATCACCTCACTTCACATGGTGTAATTTACAACACGTCCATTAATCATCTTAACTCCAAGTTTAACTAGCTTGGTCGTTATAACGTTACCGGTAATTACTTCATTATTCTACTCAATAAACATCTTGACATAGTAATCGTTACTTTCACAACCAGATTATCTGGCGTTCGTAGAAGGCTAAGAAGCCGAATCGCTGTTTAACCGTAAAAATTTTTCGTCATCATCATTTCTTTCGAGAGAGAATTTCCACAGGTTCCCGGGTAGAGCCGCTCGCATCCATCGAATTCCGACAACCTTAACCAGTTTATCGGTCTACCATATGGTACGTGGTCGCTACTCGAAGGGTCCTGCTCTATCGGCAGTCAGTCCTGTGACGTATGTGCCCTGCCCACTGCCACTTAAGTTTGGCAATCATGTGGATTATATATTCTGGTTCTGTAACTATCGTTTGCCTCCCTTTTTGTGATATTATTACGCAGGGAAACCCCGAACACCCATCACGGTAACCCTAGTGCTCATAAGGGTACTTCGATCTGTTACTTTTGTTAATCTTTGGACCAAATTTCCTATCAGGCAACACCACAATTGATGAAAAAAATTCTAGCAACTTCATTAACGTGTTTCTGTGCCAATGCGCTGAGCACTGTGTTATGTTGGTCAGGCAACATGGGATGTTAATTCTATCTCTTTGTGATTAGAAGGGTCCCGTAGGCTGATGTTCTTCACGAAACGGAATTTAGGGGGCAGGGAAAGCGCTTGTCCTCATAGACGTGGCGCTAGCTGTGGACGGATTTACTCGGTGGTCGTAAATAAAATTGCCTAATTTGCTCCAGGAACTTGAGCAGACCAGAGCTAATAACTGGCTAATTTCTATGCTGAGATGAAGATGCACGTGTAAGCTAAAATAATTACATGGCTCACACAATGACTGATTTTCGGCTTCATCGGTCCACTGTTAGACATAGGCCTCCTGTAAAGAGCGTCAGAGCGCAGAGTCAGAGTCAGAGCAGTAGCTTAACGAATCCAGCGGCTGCCTACAACCTTTCGCAGATCTTTGCTACATCTAACAGAGGGGCTACACTACGCTTGCAGAGATGCAGCCACACTCAAAAACTGGATTCAACTTCGGCTTCAATCTTAAAATATTTGTATGAAAATATACCTCTGTGTTTTTTATGTATACGTTTTCGATCGCACTTTTATATGTTCTTGTTCGCAATATCATTCATCTTGTGACACAAAATCCACAATCATTAACCACTTAATTGGTTTTATTCACTCGATACTTTTTGTCGATGTGAAACGAGACATAATCGAGCTCAATCGACTCGAATACATGATTGCTAATATGCTCAGGTTATTTATTCGAGTCCGTCCATCCGGCGTTCGATTGGTTTTTTATTCGATTATTGCCGATACAATACCATCAGCTGGTTTTAGAAGTGCAACTTTTATTAGTAAACGTGATGAATGGCCAGATTGAATGTGTTTTTGGGTTAATTTAAAGAAAGGCAAAAACTTTGTATCTAAAGCAATATTCTGTGCACGTAAACCTTTTTTTTTATTTTCAGTTTAATTATCGCACAACTCGCAATATTATCGATGCGTATATTACGAGTAGGTACACAATAATATCGAATTACGAAAATGATACACGATTCCGAGCTCTGTTTCCTTGGATAAGCAAAGCATTTCCCATGTGCGTGTTTATTTTTCTTGAAATTAAAGGGCGACTTTCGTATAAGAACGAAAGCAAGCTTGCAATTTTTTTGATCTGGTTAGATGCGCCGCCTTTGGATCAACGGGTCCCGGGTTCGATTCCGGGGTCGGGCGAGTGTCTTTGTCTAAACCAGAGGCACTGGCTCGGAGTCTGGGTGTCATTTCTATCTATAATATGTATGTATTTACAAAAAAAAAATGTATATAAGTAGTTTATCATCCATCTCGTTACCATAACACAAGCATTAAGTTGCTTAGCTTGGGACGAGATGGCGTTGTGTGAAATGTCCAAGGATATTTATTTATTTATATGCCAAAACCAACGTGACCTTAACATAATAGTTTCTCATTGTTCCTATTTGGCGTGACTATGTCTAATGGGTTTCAATTACACTGTCTCAATAAAGGTGAGTAGTAGAATCAGCCCATAAATGACCCACTGCTGAGCCGAGCCTCCTCCCATCACAGAGAGGGCTATTAGGCTACTGTGCCACGCACGTTTTCGATGATGCCACGGACCCCAAGGACGTGGCGAGGCAGCTGGCCTCGGCTGGGGGGTGCGCGGTGGACGCCGTCAAAGTCGGCGGCATAGGCCACGCACCGGGGCGCCTGGGCGTTGCCTGGGTGCGCTGCCCCCTGGCCGCCGCCCAGCGGTTGCTGTCCTCCGGCCACTTTGTTTTGGGCTGGGGACGGGCGAGGGTGGAAGCACTCGAGGCAAAGGCGGCGTACTGCTTCCGCGGCCACGTGGGGGCCCAGTGCCCCAATAAAGGGAGCGAGAGGGGGGCTCGCTGCTTCAAATGCAGCGAGCCGGGCCATAGGGCACGCGAGTGCCAGGCCCGAGGTCGACGTTGCCCACTGTGCGCGGATCTGGGGATAACAGGCCCCCTGGTAAGCGCGAGGTGGTCCAGGGTGCTGTCAGTTTGGCGGCGCCCATGGCGGTTGACGCGGGCCCGACTACCCGGGCCGCTCCCGCCGGGACATAGGCCGAGTCCGGCCGCTGATCCCGGGGCAGGGCACGGGGATGCCCTCGCCCCACTTGGGATCTGTGGAGATGCGACGTCCTGTTGGGTGCTCACGACAGGACGTCGATTGCTCGTTCAGAGAGCCTGAGGTGTGGAGGTGGGCCTCCTCGTCTGCGGCGGCGTGGTTCTGCACCAGATCCCACAATGCCGCAACAGGACGCGAGTTGGAGCACTCCGGGGATGTTTAGTGGGTAGGGTTTCGTTACAAGTTTTCCTTCTCTTGCGGCTAGGTTTTCGGCATTGCCATTTCCTTGTCGGCTCTTACGACACCCTCAGGATTGAATGGGGTGGAGACACCAGCGTGGCACAGTAGCCTAATAGCCCTCTCTGTGATGGGAGGAGGCCTGAGTCAATAGTGGGTAATTTATCGGCTGAAACGTATTTATTTTATATCCCTCGGCACTGTAATTTACTTGTTTGGAATTGTCTATGGTTGTCCGTTAATTATAAAATTGATAGATTCCGCTGACCTAAATTATAATTTTAATGCAGTGATTGTTAATAGACTCTCGTATCATCATAACTGTGTTTAGCAGTTAAAATCGCTATCATTATAGGCAGTTTTGAATTTCCTCTCCTACTTAATTATCTGCACTGTATCGAATAGTACAAGTTTTGTGAATAATTAAATTGTGGAAATGTAGTTGTCGTGACTAACTGTTTATAAGTAAATTGTATTTATAAATTAGGGTATTGTATTTCTAGACGCCTATTAAGGCCATATTTACGTTATTTTTTACTATAGAAGTGATGAAAGTGACAATGATGTGGAGTTTTACTTTCATCGATTTCATCATCGAAATAATAGCGTTAGGCTTTCTTTTCCTATATTTAGCATAAGTATTTGATTTTTTATAGAATTACATAAATTGTCATCTTCAATCACTATCAGTATCAGTACATTTTATAAAAAATTATTATTAAAATTTTTAAAAAACCCCGGGGACCAGGGGTCAGGTAATAAATAAGTGGGATCGGTCCCCCAACGCGATGTACTTATTTTTTACTTTTTAAATGTTATTGCGTCGGGGTTTTTTTTTTAATTCTAAATTAATTTTTATTTTATACTTTTTATAGGTACACACTTATTATAATGTAGATTTTGTTAAATTGCACGTGACTTATAACACCCCTCTTTTTGCGTCGGGGGTTAAAACAATCTCGTCTGTCCGTCCCTATGTATGCTTAAATCTTTAAAACTATGCAACGGATTTTGAAGCGGTATTATTTAATAGATAGAGTGATTCCTGAGGAAGGTTTATATGTATAATACTTCCATAATATTGTAGAGAAACACTGATAAATTTAGAGGTTTATCATTGTACCCTTGCGAAGCCGGGGTGGGTCGCTAGTAAAATATAAACGACAATGACTGCATCTGCTGTAGGTAATAGTTATAATACAGGCTCGAAAGTTTGTAAGAAGGTATGGTCGTATGTTTCTTACTCGTCATGCAAAAACTACTGATTGGATTTTGATGAAACTTCACAAAAATATAGCTTACACATCAGAATTGTGTTATTCTGATGTGTAAGCTGTATTGTTGTAAAGTATAATAGGCATTAATTTATAATGAAATGGTGTGAGTTATCAAAAATAAGTGTCAAGTAAGCGCCGGTGAAACAATGCAAAGCTACTTAAGCATTAGTAAAAAAAATCTGATAGTGTTCAGACCATTATCATCCTAACAACAAAGAATTTATAATTATAATGCCTACTAATTAACATAATTATATATTTGGTCTACAAAGGTAACCTAAAAAGATATTATCACTGAGAGTGGAGTACAAGTAAATACGACCATGTCACGCTTTCGTTCCGTTGTTTTCCAAAGAAATTAAAATGTCACCATCGTTGGATTCTCTAATTGCTACATGTTCTACTTTTCGTATAATTATGCTTATTTTACTTGTGTGTACTTTATTTTTTTTATCAAGATTATCTTCTCGGCGTAGTATTGTTGCTGCTCTTTCAAACTGTCTTCAAAGAATGGAACCATCTTGGTTTGAGATGTATTGTTATACTTCCGATTTTGAAACGTGTCCTAGAACTATCTATTGAAGAATAGGACATACTTTTACGTTTAGTTGTCAATTTTTATTAAATGTTATAATAAGGCTAGTTTATAGGCCTTGTCCTTTTGTCGGCTCTTACGACACCTTCAGGATGGAATGGCGTGGTGTTTCACACATCCTGAAGGTATGGTAGGTATAATATGTATGTATTTACAAAAAAAAAATGTATTTAAGTAGTTTATCATCCATCTCGTTACCATAACACAAGCATTAAGTTCCTTAGCTTGGGACGAGATGGCGTTGTGTGAAATGTCCAAGGATATTTATTAATTATTTATTTATTTATTACTATGCGTGGTGTAGTAGGCTTATTACCCTCCCTGTGATGGGAGGAGGCCTGATTCAGCAGTAGGTCAGTTATAGGCCGAGTAGTAATACTAGTAGTTAAAATAACACCCAAAGTTAAATCTTCAGTTTTATAGTGGTAACAAATGATTGACTTGCTAAAGTGAACATATTGTTTTAGTTAGTTATAGCTGGTATGTAATTGTTAGAGTTATAATATAGTAAAATTATCCAACCAATGAAAGTGTTGAAATATGAATGCGTTTGATATTGCCCTATGATTGTACAGTGTGAGTGAGTATGTGTGAGTGAGTGAAATTTTATTTCAATAACTCAGATGAGTGTAGTTACTTAACTTAGCTTGGTAGGTTATCATGCAAATAAATACGGGGGTTACATCTCATATAACTAGTATGATGGGCCGAATGTCTACATCAAATCATAATAAAATATCAATTTATTCAAGTTGGCTCTTCTGAGCTCGTTTGACACGTCAATATACATTTTACATTAACAATTTCCCATTTACCACCGGTCCAGAAGGCTGCTCTACGGAGAAGAGCCAGAAAGAAACTCTGTAGTTGTAGGTTTATGAGAGCAGGCATGGGCAATAGCTACAAAGGGTCAAACATTAGCAGTATTTTGAACTGCGTGCCTGAGCCATCGCCCTCCTCAAATTTCCATACAATAAAAAAAAAATAACCTCAGTCGGAACCGAAGTGACGACGAAAGGTTAGCAATAGACAAACAAAGAACCCTCAAGAGAAGGAAATCTTGAAATTAAAACTAAACCATTCGGTCTGCACTGCATTGTGCATATTTGCTTTCCGACAAACTTGCTAGAGGCTATCGGTGTCGTCTTAACTATTTGCATAAAAAGCGATCAGAAATTCCTACACTATTCACAGAAACTTCACTCACTATCAGCCGTGACAACAAAGAAAATTTATTTTTAGCCTTTCCATAGGCGCCGGTTCTGACATCAATACCGACAACTGTGACATACTTACCATTGTAAATTGCTATACATTCAAATTCTTCAGAAATTTCCTGATCCACAAATGAATATGTTTAGGTATGTGTACAGAAATGCCCCGTTTTTTGTCAACTTTTATTTCAAACAGACCATTAACCTTGACCGCTAAGAGCCGAATCCCTGGCACATTGCCAGTTGATTTTCAATACAGTTGATCATGTATGCTGAACTTATATCTTGTGTGGAATCCATTACCGTTGAAACATTGTTAGTGTAAGTAACCACACCACACTCAATAAATATCATTTTATTCTATTTGCGAAGAGGAATGAACGGCGAATTCACACTGAACAATTCCAATTAAAGTTTCAACAGACTCTACTTAAATTAAGGTATGTCGAGTAGTTTCAATCGATCATATTTTAAACATTAGCTGACACCCCAGAATTCGTAATGCGTCAATCGATAATTATAAGACCTAAACTTTTGTTTAAAATAAACTTAAAACAAACAAAAGGAATAGTCAAGCGTCACGTCAAAGGAAAACTTTTTTTGTTGTTATTTAATTCCTAGCATTTCAATTTCAATATTTTCTCATTTCAACCTTTTGAACCTTCCCTGGACTTCCACGAATAATTCAAGACCAAAATTAGCCGTTCTCGAGTTTTAGCCAGACTAACAAACAGCAATTGATTTTTATTTATATAGATAGATAACAGTATCAGAAAGAAAAACGTTTTAAATACGTAAAATGTGAAAGGAAATCAAATTTATAGGTACAAAATACCATATTACATATATTTTTTCAACATCTCCCTTAAAATTTCGTAAGAAAAGCTTCGTTCGTGAATTGCAACATGTCGCTCTTAAAATTAATGGTTTGAAATGAATCTACACACGCTTATCGCAATTTGCAACGATCTTGCTATGTAAGTAAGCAATAAATTTTAATTAACGTTCTTTGCAATATTTTTTACCAATTATTAGTTTATCAGTTTTTGTCGATGTGGGTGGTGGTATTTTTTTATTTTGTATTTATCAATACCTCGATTTGGCGTTATCAACTGAAACATACTCTTAAATCTTATTGTCAAATCAAAAGCTTCATTATTTCAATGTCATTTTTCAAATTAACGACATTGCGTTATGTGATGTTGATAAGTTTAGTTTGTTTAGTTATAACCTTTATACGTAAAGGTAGTTCTTTAAGCGTACCTGTCTCATTCTGTAACATTTATTTGCGCATTAACTGTTCAGATAAGACTGAAACTATCTTGTAACTGAGTTAAGTCTGTTTTGCCAATTTAATAGCTAAAAACATTAGCGCGACAACGGTTGTGTTTGTCATCTGATATTTTTTATCTTATGTATCACAATTGTTTAAATTGGCTAATTCGTCGCTGTTGTGTTATCGTTAAATTTTAATTGAGTTGTTGTTATTACTCTGCTTTTTGACATTGGCAGACCACACATTGCGTCTCGATAACATTTAGGTATAAACTCGAATAATTGGCTGCGAGGTCAGCTGTGGAGCAGCAGTGCTAAGGTTAATTATATATATTTGAAAATAAACAATTTGCGTCGTTTCAAAAATTGTGATGATGCCTTATTAATTAAAAAAATCGGCTTGATATTCATCAGCGATGCTTAATTTTACTCGATATTCCGATAGCCTCTCTCTCTACCCTTCCGTCGTTTAATAGCATATCAGCGACCATAATAGTATGTTAACATGTCCCAAACCCAGCTTAGAATGCCGAGGAATCTAATGATTTATAGAAATAGAATCGTTTAAATTTTCCTGTCAATATGTTACAATGTTGTGTAACCGTACCATAGTATCTTCAGATAGGCTGCAAATCTTATAATCACGCTAAACATGTTAAAACACTGAAGATTTCCAATGCTGTATGTTATTTACAGATCTCAAATGAATTCTTATGCCTTTGTGACGCGTGTCGATGCCGATACAACACCATCATAAAAGTCAAAATAGTGATTTTCTGTTTATATTTATTTACCTGGATTTATATAACGCTTTTAGATTTTAAGCATCATAAACAATTTTGACACCATATTAAACATCGTTGTAAACAAGATCGTACTTTCTAAAGTGTGAAGCTTTTAAATATTGTAAAGCTTTTAATCATTTATCTTTTTAAAAGCTATATGTATTTTATCATAATCTGAGTAAGATTAGTGGACGCTTAGATTGTCGTAGTGAATCTTATGTTAAGAAATTATTGTGCTTTCCAGCAATAAATGTATTTGTATATATTGTATAAAGGTACCGCATCAAAAGACTGAAACTTGATATGCAACCCTGACTCAACTGCGTGCTGCAGTAGGCAGCGTTTCTGTTCATAAAATTTAGGAAACCGATTAGCGGTAAGTATTTTGTAGAGATATGAAAAAAGGTGCCATTTATCTTTGAATCTACATGCGCAACTCGGAAATAGTTTCTAAACGGTGTCACATCGGCATTGATGCTAAATATAGCATGCGGGTCTTAATGCGGCCTTTTTATGTATTGCGCTCTGTATAAATAATCATTTGTACTCGTTCTATTTTCATTTGGTCGTATGATACCTGTATGATTTCGTTTCTACTGTTTTTCTTATCATTAGTACTTTCATAGAATTTTTTTTTCTTGTTTAGTATTATGAGCTTTGTATTCTTCTGTACCTATTGCTTAAATTCTTACCATTGTGCACAAATTTGTTATCATACTCAGCCATAAATATATTTGCAAACTGTTGACGTTCCATACTATAATGAGACTGGTCAATATGGTTTTCTTCGTTAGGTTGTCAAGACGGGTTTGTTTCTATGTTTACTCTTGTCTGTCTGTCACAGGCGTTGGCTATAAGAATAGACAGCGAGACGTCGTCACACTGTTTGTGAATTATGTCGTGTCAATTCTAGCTACTATTATGAATATGATAATATGCTTGTTTGTTCTTTTTATCTTCACGTCTTCGTGCCTTATCCATTAGAAATGAAAATTAGACATAAGTGTTCAGTCGGCGCAGAGTATAAAATTTTATGGATTAAAAAAATGGAATCATGATTAGAAAAATAAAGGGGGATCTAAGTGAAATTACCATTCAAATAGATAATTAAATACTGTTATAAAGCTTAAACTGAGTGACAGGATAAGAAATAGTGAGATAAGGAAGCGTTGTGGTCTGAAAGAAGATGTAGTGACAAAAATTGAGAAAGGTATGCTGAGATGGTTTGGCCATGTCGAGAGAATGAATGAAGAACGATTGACGAAAAAAGTGTATAAGGCGAGTGTGAATGAAAGTGTTGGAAGGGGAAGACCTAGGCGGACGTTTCAAGACCAAATCAGGGACGTCTTGAAAAAAGGCCAGGTCAAGAGTACCCTAAACCGAAGAGCATGTATGAAGGGAATAATGAAAGTGGACGAAGCGAAACAAGTATGTATGGATCGTAGCAAGTGGAAAGAAGTGGTCTCTGCCTACCCCTATGTATAAAGTTAATGAAAGAAACACTCTTAATCGCAATTCAATTTGTTAGTTTGCTCTATATTTAGAATGGTAGTGTATTTTGTAAATATTATAAACTAGTGCCATCAATTAAATCACTAGCTACAGTGTCACGAAGTTAAAGGGCTTATTATTATGATAAAACTGGAAACCGTTGGCGCAGCTTCCAAGATTGATGGGCCTTATTATAGTGACTTTATTATATCATTGAAATTAAACACTTTTTAACGGATTTATCGCGTGTATATTACATTATTTAATTCCCGACGTTTCGAATGCTTTGCAGCAGTCGTGGTCGCGGGAGAGACTAGATGACAGTTGTCTTCAAAAGTACAAAGAAACAGTTAAAATCTACCGCCTATAATTTTGTTTTATTGATAACGTTCCCTGTGCACGCAGAAATCGCTCACGGTGTCCAGAGGTCTTGCAGATGAGTGTTTTGCTTGAGATTTGATCAATTTAATGACTGGATCCCAAGCAGGTGGTACTTGCCAACCATCCTCTCTATTGAAATTTGGATGTTTTTTAATCTCAATAGCCTCGCGGATCATTCTTGGAATGTAATAATTTTCCTTGGCAAGGATTTGAGGTCTATCAAAGTGGATGTAGTGGTTGGTCATGTAATGATGAAAAACAATAAACATGAAAAACAGACGCTCGACCAAGTCTGCAGTTTGTGAGCACACATTCAACAAGACCAACCACTACATCCACTTTGATAGACCTCAAATCCTTGCCAAGGAAAATTATTACATTCCAAGAATGATCCGCGAGGCTATTGAGATTAAAAAACATCCAAATTTCAATAGAGAGGATGGTTGGCAAGTACCACCTGCTTGGGATCCAGTCATTAAATTGATCAAATCTCAAGCAAAACACTCATCTGCAAGACCTCTGGACACCGTGAGCGATTTCTGCGTGCACAGGGAACGTTATCAATAAAACAAAATTATAGGCGGTAGATTTTAACTGTTTCTTTGTACTTTTGAAGACAACTGTCATCTAGTCTCTCCCGCGACCACGACTGCTGCAAAGCATTCGAAACGTCGGGAATTAAATAATGTAATATACACGCGATAAATCCGTTAAAAAGTGTTTAATTTCAATGTGTAATAATCGCGAAAACCTAAGAAATCTTTATTATATCAATTGAATTTACCTCCCTCTTTAACATTTTGAATATCAAAATCTTCGACTCGGTATTCTGGAATTTAAACAGTAGCACAATATTCTTAGAGTGTCAAGTCTAATGTTACAGAAATCTTTTCGAACCATTTCTTTCACTTTAAGAATGTCTTTTTCGTCCAAAATATAAGTGACTAGCACATTTGAGAAGGTAAAATCAGTGTATTAGTAATTTTTTGGAAGATCCGGTTCATGTTTTAGTATTTGTAAAATCATGAAACTGTTCTAGTTTTATAACGAATTCACATTTGTTTCCTGTTCCACTGTAAAATGTACTACCGGAGTTTAAATTTAACCGATCGTTCGTCGGGAATTTTATTGACGTCTTGTGACGCTAATCGGTGCCACTTTCCAACACATTTGTTTAAGTTTCAAAATAAACTGTCGTATAAAATACCATAGCGAAAGAGTTTCGTTTAGAGCAGGCTTATGTTCAGCAGAAGCCAAAGCCAGATGACGACAATATATTTGTGAAGAATCGTAGGTTAAATAAACACATTTCCAAGTTTACTTTTCCTGGAATATACATCTCTAAGCCACCAATAACTAATGTTAAACCGACAGAAGTTTTGGCCTACAAGCAATCAAATTTTGACTTCAGAAAAGAATTACGATGCAGTCAAGGTGGCTTACTGTAAACCAACAAATGTGATACTTTGTTTCGTAAATAGAAACATATAAAACTGCATTGAAGTAACTACAATGGAATTTCAAACTGCAGGATTACTGGCTTGAAATAGCACCGCCGAATACTTCAAAGATCTTTGGATTTATATCTTTATACTGAAGCTTCAACTATTTTGAACAAACCAAACATTCTACTGGTGTTTAATACGATGTTATGTTATTATAAATATGTTTTTGTTATTTTATATTGGTACTTTTGGATGTGGACTGGAATGAACTCAAAACATTACACAATACAACTTTGTTATATGTTCGTAATTCTCATGTAAGATGACTTGTTTTATAATCCCAATACGAGCAGACCCGCCGTTAATGGGTAATAAAGATATTAATAATGTAATTATGTTTCTTATTAAAGTAGCTTCTTTCTCGGGAAGCTTCCTGAAACAGAATAAATTCACTGCTACTTTGTTTTACCGATTTACAAACCATGCCACAGGAATTTCTCAGTGAACACCATAAAGTAATGCCATAAAGATAACAGTATCTTACTAAAAGTAAATACCACAGCTACAGGAAATTATAGATAAGTTTCTACTTTAAAGTGTATTCAAACTGTTGGGTTTAAATTTTTTGTAGTGACTTAGTTACCACTCACTAAGGCTGCACTTTTGATAATGAGCCAAAATAAATTGGGGCGATTCTGCCTCGTTTAATATCTCGTCTTCCTTGAATATCTTAATTTTTGGAAAAGTAGAATTTATTCAAATCAATAAATTTGACTCATGCGATCGCTTTTAACATTTATCATTGACCATCATTTATTTTCTTTATTCCATGCACACTTTAATTTTTTGAGGAAGGCTTCCTTTAGAGAAATTCTGTGTCAGAGAAAAGTGCCAGCAAGAAATTCTGTATAGCAGCTTTATAATCGCCATTTTACATAAAATTCACTGATTTCTGAAAGCAAGCTCGTGCATTGCCACATAGGGACAAACATCAACAGTATCTTATCAATAATAGCAACCTTTTCAGCTTAAATGCATTCCTGAGCCGACCCTCGCCAATAGCGTGTTTACTAGCATGGGACAGCCATCGCCCTCCTCAACCATATATTAATTACACCATGTATAATAGCTCGTCTAAATCAAGAACACCGTGATACCTGTATCGCGAAGAAAGCGTTTGATCTGACATTCGGTCCAATGCTCCCTCGGTATTTAAAGCAAAAACAGAATCTCGGGTCGTTGCATCAATGCACGACGCGTCTACGTTTATGCAATAATTTCCTTCATTATTTGCATCCACATCATTCATATAACGCAACACGCACGTAATTAAATCTGCTGATGAAATATAATTAGTTGGTGTACTCAAATTTAGCTGATACAGTTGGTTTTAGGCAAAAGTTAATCTGCCGCTTTAGTCATAATCATAGGCATTTTTTATTCGACCTAATTTAAGCTTATTGCATTGTTCATGAATTAGAACAGCAAAGTTTCTAAGTAGAGAGAGACAAACTTACAGAGCTGTGAAGAGGGAGCCCTAAGCCCTAATAGCCTCCGCCCTCCGCGGTTGACACTATTAGTTTAATCAGCATCAAAATGGGGACTCCAGGAGTTACGCTTCATCTTTCACACCGACAGAATGTAATTAAGATTCTTATTCATTGTCATCCAGCCATGTGTAACTTCTTATAGCGAGTTTTAATTTGACAATAGTGACATCTATTATTAAATAATATAATTTGAACCTTCAATTTAGACGACGGGTGGACAAATTTCCATATTTTGTATTACAAGTAAATTCAATTAGTTACAATTGCCCCTTCTTGCAAATCGAGGTCTATCCATAATTTAATTGAAAAGACTATTTACTTACAGAGTATAAATGAATAATTACGTTTTCGCATAATTTACTCGAAGATGTATAGAGTCGTTTGTCCATTAGTAATGCAGCCGTGCTGTAGGTAGACATCTATAATTTGTAGTACGATAGTTTATGCAATTCTCCGTTCATGATAATTACGCATGCACACTAACATTGAGGGTAATTGCCGTGAAAATAGACGGATAATTTTAGCGTTGTTAGAATGTCGTTAATGTTACCCGTAATACATAGTTGGGAACACGCACTATTCCAGTACTTTTGTCTGTCTTATGGTGTGCTTAGGTTTTAGTAACTTTTATCTAATTATCTATAACTGCGTTTGGTTGAATCTGTGTCTTTCAAAAATAGTAGTCCCTATTATTTTATATGTATAAATGTTATTTATAAAGTTCTTATAAGCAGCATTGCAATAAGATGATGGTTAGAATGATTGAAAATACAAAACTTATAATAAAATACATGCGCATTATAACGATTGATTTGCAATTCAATGCGTATCAAACTCATGATGAATTGACTGACAGGGATGTGCAGGGAATTAATATAGATGGTTATGAACAGTATTTCAGATTCTAAATTGTTTAGTAAGATGCACTGTAGTAAATGTACATTTTGTTCAATGCCCAAACATAATGTCTAAGACTCACAAATATTTCTTGTTTATTAGTTAATATGAAACCTCGGCAATAAAATTGAAGCCCTTATTTTATATCATATTATCGTCACTGCCTAAGAAGTTCACGTTGATTACGAGAAAAAGGAAACGAATGCAAATGTAGTAGCTTGCCTCCATAGATATTCCAAAGTTACAGCAGAAACCAACGAAGGGTAAACGATGACATTTCTAAAGGTTGCGTAGAATGTTACTACGAGTAATAATGCCATTTCAGTAGCCTTATTAAGTCAAAAACATTTGACTTAATAAGGCTACGCATCTTAATAGACTGCGACGATGTAAATCTTATACAATGTTTCACAATAATGAATAAGGGATCTTGTTTGAGTTCCCTGTTTTGGTCGGTGTTAACACCATATTAGAGCTTATTTGCACCCAAGGTATTGTACCCTTTCTTTTGAGTTTCTTCCTTTACTGGATGTTTGTTGATCAAATATGTATCTTATTGTTAAAATTTACTTCGCTCTTGCTACAAGCTTTAATACTTGTAATCACGTTAATATGATTTTTATTTCTGAATTAATTTTGAACATTTGTTTAATAAAAACAAATCTCGACATATGATCAAATTGTTGTCTTAGAACAATTGCTACTTAAAAATCTTTTTTTGACCTCATACTTGGTATTTATCAATCTTTACGACGATGAAACAACTGTAGGATGTTTTAAGTTGATTCAAAGTCACTGTTTTGTTAGGAATATCTTATGTGTTTACTGAACTGATTATAATAGCACTATCGGAATATTTCCAAAACAAATTTTAAGACCTTTCTCATAGTTACTGCGTTATGATCGTTTTCGTAGCAAACGGCGGTCAAGGTTTTCTTTCTTCAAGTTCAAGGAGTACTGAGTCATTCCGTTTATGTTTATGCGCTACCAAGACGCATTGTCGTACTGTGTATGTACATGCGATGTCTGCTTTTGTGGTTTGGATGTGACTTTGGATTTCCAATTTATTTATTATACCGAGTATGTCAAAACTAAATATTTATTTACAAAATACAATATGATAGACAGATTGTTTTATTAGATTAGATGTCAACGTTTGGCCATAACTGTTCTATGCTCTATTTTTATCTAATCTTCTAGATTCCTGTGTATAGGTCGGCGCACTCCCACGTAGATTCCTGTTGGGCAATATCACAATCCGACACGCTTCTCCTGTTGATACTGCTATATGGGTCACAGATTCACTATCATTGTTATATTTTCATGATTTAGCTTCTATATTTGTTATTATAAAATGTAAAGTACCAGTGTGTGTGTGTGTGTGTGATTGTGTGTGTGTGTGTGTTTTTGTGTTTTTGTTGATTTATTGATGGAATTTTATTATGGATACTTTACATTTTTCGATAGAGCATTTTACCGTTAGTAGAGTCGCCGTCGTCGTTTCGTCGTTTCAGCCCATAAATTACCCACTACTGAGTCGGGCCTCCTCCAAATTCATGGAGGGAATTAGCCTACTGTGCTATTACTAGTAGAGTCAATTCAATTAAATTACGCAGTCTTTATGTTCCTTTATCTTCATTTTTAAAGTTGCTTATAGGAATTGCGATATTTTAGTTTATGAAATGGTGATTAGTCATACAAAAAGTAATGTAAAGGTTACCAATTGACTTTGAAAAAATATGTAAGAAATTGAACCTGCTTCAGATAACCGGCCTTATTGTCTAAGAGTATTTTTTTTGCATGCAATGCAAAGCCCATATCATACCAGAGCACATGTTTTTGTAAATTTCATTACCTTAATTAATAAGTAATTTTTGCGCACAACAAATATCTAAGTAACACTCCATACTTGCTGTGCGTTACCGTCCGACATTCGAAGCGCGTATGACCCGACCCTGCGCCATATCAGGTACAAGGCCACACAACTGCAACATAACGTAAGGCTGATACGCTATCTTCTCCATTGCAATTAACTTAGGTATAAACAAAAATGTTCTTTATGATGCACAATTCTAATTTTTTATTGAATATGGTAAATTACTCCTTGTTTCAGAAACTTTTTTGTTTTAGTTTTTTAAACGACATCAAATTTCCTTACTTTATTCATTTTAGTGGTCAATGCTCAAAAATTCGGCGAATACTTTTTGGTGAATAATATGCATATACTTCTATTTATCTTCTCTAAAGTAACGTATATCTATACATGTATCTTCCGACTGTCACTTAAATGTCTATTTTCTTTGGGGGACCTCGAATGATTGGGTGTTCTCATAATCTTGGCGTGACGTCACGTTTTAATCATCTTGTACACGGTTAAGCAAAGCTTATGTGTTTGATTAATTAAATATAGAGTATTTTTTATCTAGCTTACTTATTTTTTATATTTGCTACAGCTACTAGTGGCGTATCAATTACAAGATCTTCTTTTCGTTTTCACCATCAATCATATGATATCGTTTAATTGCTGCAAATAACTTGGTTTTCGCTACATTGTTTGTGTAATTACTTCGTGATGAATAAAATGCACAGCCAGGAATCTTTTCAAATGAATTTGAAATTCTGTTTTATCGTCATTTTTTGCTGTAACGCACGCCTCGTCACCTTGCATTATTGGTATTACTTTTCTTTTAACACCGTTTATTTTATAGTACCTACTCGCAGTAGCATTCTAACTTTTTTAAAGCATTTAATTATTACAATTGAAATCCTCACGCTCTTTTGTTAATCATAAGTTCATCGTCGGCTAGTAGTTCGTTCATCTCTTGAACTACGAAGTTTAGCAATAAGCCCATACACGACCCACATCCGAGTCGAGCCCCTCTAATTATATAGAGGGTAATTAGCCTACTGTGCCACGCTGACCAGCCAAGTTGGCATAGGATTTCGTATCAAGTTTTTCTTCTCTTACTCTTTTCGGTCTTTTCATTTCCTTTTGTCAGCTCTTAGGTCACCCTCAGGATGAAACGGAGTGCACTATGTATAGAATACAATCCGTCACAATGACTTCTAGCAATAGACTAATTTATTATAACTATAATTTATTAGCGACCCGCCCCGGCTCCGCACGGGTGCAATTATGCATGTATTATACATATAAACCTTCCTCTTGAATCACTGTATCTATTAAAAATCCGTTGCGTAGTTTTAAAGATTAAAGCATACATAGGGACGGACAGACGACAGCGACTTTGTTTTATAATAAGTACAGTGATAGTGATTCTACGTTTCTTCTAATATGTTTTTGTTTTATTGTCACCAGATGGTCCTAACGGAATGGATCAGGCTGCGCGACTACGTCGGCGGGCGTTCCAGAAAAGTCCTGGGCCGTGAAATCCCCGCGTGGGTGTGGGAGGCTTACCATGTCGTTGGAGTATTCCTCTTCGGCTGCGCCTGCCAGCAGCTGACCACCGATGTGGCCAAGTACACTATAGGAAGGTTGAGGCCGCATTTCTTTTCGGTGAGTACCTATAAGCTTTTGCTAAGGACGCTATTTGCTTGACTTGGTATTTGCTACAGACAAAATCAATGTGTGTTGCCAGTATTGGAATGTGTATAGTCAATAAATAAAATCACTGTTTAAAAATCAACCAAACTTGTAATTCGTAAAATCCAGAATCACGCCAAAAACAAAAGAAGGCACAGAAGCGTAGGCCATGGCATTCCTTTTTTAAATTTGTTTTCGGCCAGCATCATACATATCAATTCCTGACATATGGTACAGAGACGTGGTCGCTGACTATGGGCTCCATCAGAAGGCTCAAAGTTACCCAAAGTACAATTTCCCTGCGAGATCGAATCAGAAATGAGGAGATACGCAGAAGAACCAGAGTTCGGATTAAAAATTCTTTATTTATTCTTAAAGAACATTCATTGTTCACTTAGCGAATAAACACATAACTAAGGTACATAGCCCACAGGATTGCCAAACGTGGGCAATGGGCAGGGCACATAGCTCGCAGGACTGACGTCCGATGGGACAGAAAAGTCCTCGAGTCGCGACCGCGTTCGGGAAAGCGCAGTGCTCGTAGGCCTCCCACACAGTGGACCTGGTTAAGGTCGCCGGAAACCAATGGATGCCGCGGCTCAGGACCGGCCTTCATGGAAATCCTTGGAGGAGGCCTATATCAAGCAGTGGACGTCTTTTTGCTGAAATGATGATGAAGAAGAACGGGAAGATGATGATAATGGATTGGATATTTAACCGGTTTGCAAGAAAGTTAATGTGCCAGTGTTCTCATTAAATTGGGCTTTAAATTAAATTGACGGTTTAACAACTACCTAGGCAACTATAGCCAATCTATTAAAATTTCTAGGAACTTAAATTAAAGCTGGAACAAATTTGTTGAATTCGTTTATAATGGTAATTTCTCAATCGTTCTAAAACGACCTTCTAGCTACAAACTCTATTGAATTGCTTGCAACAAATAAGTTATTTATGCAATTATTCGTAATGCCAGCTGCGGATATGAAGTCATTTGACAAGATTCAATTAACATAACTTCATTGTGCCTGCATTATTTGGGTTGATAGGTTTGAACTATTAAGCCGGCTCTACACTCACGTATGACGTCGCGCCGAGAATTCACGCCGCGAATAAACACTGTGATCCTCGCGTGAACTGTGTCCCTCCACACTCGTAAAGTTTTACAGTCTTGTTCGCGACTATGATGGACGACGACGTGATTTCTGACCCAAATCCTTTGTCGCGGGCCAAAAAACCGACACTGATCGGGGAACGGTGCGAAGCGCGAATTAGAAGGCGGGAACAACATCTACACTCGTGATTCGCAGTTGTCGCGGGCTTTCGCAGCCGTGAGTGTAGAGCCGGCCTTAGGATGTTATCTTGTTTCGGGAACAGGCTTTAGCTGTTGTTAAATTACCTAGACAGTTTTATACTGCTGATTACAGAAGAATAAATTTTATTTTATACGTATTTAGAGCTTAAATTTGATGTGTTTTCTTATAGATTTTCTATACGTATGTAACAAAAACTTATTTATTTATTAGTTTTTAGTACAAAAAAAACCACAAAAACGTAGTAATACATTAAAACAATTTTGTACATTTAGGCGACCTTATCGCTAACAAGCGATATCTTCCAGGTAACCGTGCGGCGTACGAAGCATCTACGATACTTAATCAAGTAGATTAGTAGTAAACAACAAACATATACATACTACACATATCACTACATAGTATAAAACAAAGTCGCATTCTTCTGTCCGTCCCTATGTATGCATAAATCTTTAAAACTACGCAACGGATTTTGAAGCGGTTTTTTTTAATAGATAGAGTGATTCAAGGGGAAGGTTTATATGTATAACCCACCCCCGCTTTGCACGGGCGAAGCCGGGGCGGGCCACTAGTACCATATAAATACAATACTTAAACTATATACATACAAACTTCTTCTATAGTCATAATTAAAAGATGAAGTTCTGTGTTTATCGTGGTTGCATAAAGATAGAACTACGTATAGTATAGTAATAGTGATGTTTTTCTGATCCGTATTTTATCACAAACCGTTTTTTTTACTTATTTTACTCATGCACAAAGCAACATTCTAAAGTATAACAATGTCTCACAAATTGCTTTAGTAATTTGTTGTTAGAAACATAGTTTTAATGACCACTTATAATTTAATATTCTTAAGTTAGAGTTTTGTTACGATAACATATTGATCACGTACTTCTTACTTTGAATTTATTCGTACACTTTTCATTTCAAATATCTACGGGCAGGCTGTTCAGTAAATAATTTATTATCTTTCCTGCGTTGCTACGCCACGAAAGATATTCCACAAATGTTCATTTTATTTTTGTTCAGATACCTTTCTGGGCTCATGCACAAAACTTGCTGAAAATCATCACATGATCAAATGCTTAGTTTACGACTCTTTAAAAGATATATCTTAATATATATATTTCTTTTTTGCGTGTGTATGTGACTGAACTCCTCCTAAACGGCTGAACCGATTTGAATGAAATTTTTTGTATGCGTTTGGGTGGCACCGAGGATGGTTTAGATTCACAAATCAGCCCGACAGATGGCGCTGCAGTCGGTAAACAAATATCATGCAGGACAACGTCTGCCCGGTCAGCTAGTATTTTGATATATTAGATCAACTAACGAATATGTGATTTGTAATGTTTTTTCTATGTGCTTATTTCTGGTGTTAAGCTAGCTCAACATCAATTGTGATTAACATTTGAAGAAAACAAAGTTTTGTATTTTAAACACTCCCTCAGTACTTAGTCTTATTAATATTTTCATTATTGATATAGAGTTTTTGTTACCTGTATACTTTAATCATTTATCCAAACCAATGGACTTACACGGCAAGAGTGCATAAATTACCGCGGTATAAGCCTTCTCAGCGTCGTCGGTAAATTGTACGCGAAAGTGTTAATTGAAAGGGTTGTGAATGAAACAGATGAAAAAGTGTGGGATGCACAAGCGGGATTTAGAAAGGGAATGGGATGTACGGATCAGGTCTTTTCCTTGCGGTGCATAGCCGAAAAGTGTTTGGCTAAAACCAAGAAGGTCTATTGCGCGTTCGTGGATCTAGAAAAGGCCTATGATAGAGTGGTGCGGAATGAATTGTGGTCAGCATTGTCCGTGAACGGTGTGAGCAGTATCCTTATACGAGCATTGCAATCTCTTTATAGGGACTCCAGTGCTTGTGTAAGGATAAACGGGGCATACACTGAATTGTTTAATATCGAAAAGGGTGTTAGACAGGGATGTGTAGCGTCACCGTGGCTGTTTAATCTGTTCATGAACAATTGCTTGACAGATTTAAAAGAGAATGAAAGTGGGTTGAGAATGAATGAGTTACTCGTCAAATGTTTTCTCTATGCTGATGACCAAGTATTACTTGCGTCTTCGGCCGAGGAGTTGCAGGAGATGGTAACTGCTATGAGTGGAGCTTTTGCTAGAAAGGGAATGAAGATTAATGTTAAGAAGACGAAAGTGATGGTGTTTGAAAGAGATGAGGCAGTGACAGTCTGCAATATCGTGATTGGAGATGAACAAGTTGAACAGGTGAATGAGTTTGTGTATCTGGGTTCAAAGTTTACAAGAGATGGAAAGTGTGAGAGTGATATCGAAAGAAGAGTGAATGCAGGGAACATGGTGAACGGAGCTTTGCACTCCTTTATGAGCAGTCGGAAGGTGTCTAACAAGGCTCGTTTGGCTGTGCATGAGGGAGTGTTGGTTCCGACACTCATGTATGGAAGTGAAAGTTGGGTATGGCAGAAGAAACATGAAAGCAGAATAAATGCAGTTGAGATGAGAGCGTTAAGAAGTATGATAGGAGTTAAACTGAGTGACAGGATAAGAAATAGTGAGATAAGGAAGCGTTGTGGTCTGAAAGAAGATGTAGTGACAAAAATTGAGAAAGGTATGCTGAGATGGTTTGGCCATGTCGAGAGAATGAATGAAGAACGATTGACGAAAAAAGTGTATAAGGCGAGTGTGAATGAAAGTGTTGGAAGGGGAAGACCTAGGCGGACGTTTCAAGACCAAATCAGGGACGTCTTGAAAAAAGGCCAGGTCAAGAGTACCCTAAACCGAAGAGCATGTATGAAGGGAATAATGAAAGTGGACGAAGCGAAACAAGTATGTATGGATCGTAGCAAGTGGAAAGAAGTGGTCTCTGCCTACCCCTACGGGAAAGAGGCGTGATTATATGTATGTATGTATGGACTTAACCAAAAAACAGCTAGTCCTGGCTATACCTTTCTTTGATCATTTAAATATAATATAATTGTTTTGATAAAGTAAAAGAAACAATCAATTTTAACGAGAACCGCTCGTTATGTATTATCGTTTGAACAATTACAAAACAGTTTCTGATAAGAGAACTGCACGTTTGTCGTCAAACGTGCCACTCTCCACGTTCTCTGCCAACTGAAGACGAATATAACCGCATATTGTGAAACAATAGAACTTGCAGACAAAAGTCGTCGACATTGAAATTTGAGAAATTTGCGGCGGTTCATTTGGTGTGACTGATGTCGCTATTTTTGTCTTGTGCTGAAATAATAGAAACCATCCTGTCCATTACATACAACAGGATTAAAATTGTTATATTGATAAACAAACATTTTTAACACCCGCATAATAAGGTTTTTGGAACCTATCATAAATTTAATTATTCCATAATATGGAAAATACGGGATATTAAAACAAATATTAAAACATTAACAACATTATATGGAATATTTAAACGAACATTTTTTTTTTATAAAAAATTGCATTGAATCTTCAACCCTATTTTTTCTATTTCTTCGGAAATCCTCGTGGAATTCGGGCCGTTGGGCGCTGGCCAGGTTATGTGGGGTTCTGGGGCGCGGAAAGAAGGTCAATTGCGTCCCAACCTACCCACTAAACCACAGCGATCCTCGACTGCCCCCAATAGAAGAGCATGCTCCGCGACCCTGGGAGCTTTGGCCCGCCTCGATTAGTGCGTGTCAACCCATCTGGAAAGCTTGATTACCGTCCCTGAAATTGAAAAATACCCGTATTAATTATTACGTGCTGAGATCTAAATGAAGCTTTGCAATCTTCTTGCTCATGTCCAATAGTTCTACAAATATTTCTCAGCCCATAGGTGACCCACTGTTGAGTCGCACCTCGACGATTAACCTACTATCCCACCCATGGTGGCGTGTTTTATATCAAGTTTTTGTCTTGTGGCCAGGTTTCGGGTCTGTAATATCTTTTTTCGGCTTTTACGAGACCCTTAGGATGGAATTGGATGGTGACTGTGTATTAAAAATCCATCACCACCGGCACACAAATTCTCATTAAATTAAATTTGTCTCTATTTTCCTCTATATCATCATCATCATCATCTTGATGATATGGATATACTCATATATCATATATACTACTATATCATATATACTCTTATGTAATGTATAGAAGTGTAATGCAATTGCATACCATACATTTCCATACGCCGATAGGCACACCTGTCCCTTCATACACGTGTGCTACGTTTCATGCAATGTTTATTAAATTTTTATGGTAATGCAATCGCACGTGTAATCAAAAGCCTCATGCAGGTCGAAGAGGTCGATTTATAAAAATATATTCAATAACTTATATAAACCGTTTCTGGAACGGGATTTCCAGAAATAACACAGTTATATTTAGACAATTGTAAAAGAAGTTGTGTGTTGTAGTTGCCCTAAATATCCAGGTCTAAAGTGACAATTTGTTGTGTCGTGTTTGATAAAGTGTTTATTTTTAAAGTCTGTTACGTGTCAATCCATGTGACAAGTTTTTAATGGTGCACTTTTGAGAGTGTTACTAATTTGAGGTCCGGTTTTATTAACTATTTTGCGTACGGCAGGGCTATTTTGCCTGCCCCAGGATATAATTACCACTCCCTCTAAAGTGAACTGACGTGGACTGTATAATATTGGAAGATGCAGCAACATACAAGTAGAAAAAATAAAAATATATTAAAGAACTCATTATTGGACTTTACTACAGCACGGTATGTCTCTGACAACTAGAATTATGGCCGAAAATAACAGAATAATCGTAATTTGGAAGCAAAAATGTTATTTCTAAAACCAGCCAGTTGCCAACACTCTCAAATATGTATGATGGATAATAGCTTGAACCGCAAAGCTATAAATAAGCTTGAGGATTCAAAAAACAGGATATCCAATCCAAATATATGGTTTGGAATCGGACCAGTAGTCCCTGAGATTAGCGAATTAAAATCTCTCTTTAATAATCTTTAAAGATCCTACAATGCCTTAAGTTGTAATAGCGTTTAAATGTTCCCATGAGGTGTAATAATTTCTTTATGTACATTGTTAAAGTAATCGCTTTTTAATTTGTGTCTTAAAGCACGTTTTGCGCCAATTTGTTTTACTGCTTACTAATGAGAACAGTGAATTGTTAGATCTGTCTTTCCTTTGAGAGCATGGTTGCAATTGCTAATTGCATAATGCATTTAACCTCGGCCATTATTGGCCTAATTGGATCCACTTGCCTTAGTCATATTATTGTATTAGCGTGCTCGGAAGGAATATGCAGACATCCGGTGACAGCTTTGTGTTTAATTTTGTCGTTTTTAAGATTATGAAGTCTTTTAGGCTTAGGGCCTTTTATTTAATTTAAAATTTATGTATTTCTGACTCGATACTTTATAAAGTATTACGAATTTTACTTTTCGTCGTGTCATTTGGTCGTCTCCAATTGTCATTATCTTAGCCAAGTGAGTCAAGCTTAATTTTTTTCATCATGTTTTATCTTCCCCAATCGTCTATTTTGAAAATAAGCTTGGATACGTGAAAGTTCATAAATATAATATCAATGTATTTGGTTCAGTGTAAGTGCACTAATTCGCACTAAAACATCTCCCAGAGCTTTCATACCGATGAGTTACCTATAATAAAACTGCCAACTATCTGCAATGTTAGTCAGGATAAGCTGAGATTTAACGCGACTGGCTGTGCCCTAAATAATGGCACTGATGCTAAATACCCATTAAGTAAGATAAACGTCTGAAGTAATTTTAGTAGCAACGGCTATGTTATCACAAACATGAGCCCTTTATTTATGCGCTTGAAATGATTCACACACGATTATTCCCTTGTCTTAAGGTTTATTTGAAGGTTTTCTTTTACATTAAATGCCTAATATGTCATCAGCTATATTTCCTTTATCCAAAACTGGTCTTCTATCTCTAAAATATTGTTTGGTTTTAATATGATAAGTAATTTCACTTATGTAATGTATGTTACTATCGGTAAATGTTCATTCATTTGGTGGTATAGCATGATAGATTATATGGTTGAGATTAACGAATATATACATTATATAATCAAACTATCTCTTGCTTGATCTTGAACTATCTCTTGCTTGTCTGTTTTTTTCTAATCACTGAGAAAATCTTTTGGTTGAAATATTCGCTGAATGTATACAATACGTCAATTTTGATTTGTTTAAACCATGACAAGTTTAAGGGATTTCTAAAGAAGAAACAATAACAAAACGGATGCCTTGCTACTAATGTGCCTACTGTGAATACAGGTTGCGAAGCCTACAGTTAATAAGATTATGCGTAGACCAGATTTTCCTGCTATTATACCGATAAGATTATTATCCGGTGGACAGTTAATTGCCTTGTTAAATATAATATCCTTGCCATTATTTACCTTGTTCTCCTCTTAATGTTAGCCTTGTGCAATAAACTATGTAATGAATTTTTTGTGCAAGGTGCAGCAAGATAATGTAATTTATCAAAATATCCTGGCTGTTCTGGGGAACTTTAAGTGTGTTTTTATTCGAAATAAAATGTCTTATTTTAACAAGTATTTAAAATTTGGTAAATGTTAAGAGCAGAAGCTGGTTGCGTCAAGCTAGGGGTCGGTGCTATGGTGGTCATTGGGGTATTTATAATTAAATTAGACCTATATTTGGTTGTGGAGTAAAGTAAATTGATGATGATGGACCCATTTAATTGATTTTTAATTCTTTTGAAACTTTTCTACACAGATTATTGTCTTATTACATTTTGTTGCTCAAAACCTACGTGGGTTTTGATGACCTACGTCTCAAACTTTGTCATCTAATCTGAGATGAGATTTACATAAAGTCCTTTCGTTTAAATGGGCGCAGCCGTTACTGTTATAAATAATACACGGCGATGCGCTCCGCCGCCCACTATCCTGTGATTTTGACTTGTTGGACGTATAGCGTCAACATCGCTTTGTGGTCTGCGCATTATCGCACCAATGGTTTAAGCTTCTGTTATAGCTTTATTAAGTACACTTATAAATTTATTACCTGTTTTATGTCTTCATCAGTATTAATCACCTTATTTTAGACCAACAGCTGAAACTTTATTATTTACGAGATTTATGGGGTTCTTAAACAAATATTTCTTATTCCTATGGAACCTTGCTCTTTTTCGAATATAATTTTTTATTGATTTTAGAATAAGCGACTTGTTTGAATTATGGACCTTTAGAATCATCACTGATTGAAAAATAAGTATTCTAGGATTATAACGATAAAAGGTATAAACAGTTGAAAATGTAAGATTATTAAGGTGAACATAATTATTAATTAATATTAAAATAGTAGGTACGCATGTTATAACCCCCTAAGTGCACATGACGACAGTTCTATTTTGTAATCGTACGGAGAACGAAAGATTTATAACCATCTAATTTGGTCCAAAGGATACCGTGAAAGTATATTGGTAACAGACTGACAAAAACAGTTAGACAGTACAGGGGTGGGTCAGCAACGGTTAACGCTTGATCAATAGACCGCGAGGGAGCGGGTGTCGCGTGCAAAAAGACACAACGTCGTTTGAATAGTTATTTTGGTCTGGTTTCAATTAGAATGTTAAATTTTGCCCACCTCCCTGCAGTAATTTTTATGACAGATATATTTGTACGGAAATACTTAAGATGTTTCGCCTATTATTTTATGGTGACGTTCTTTTGGGACAATAGTTTTGTTTATTATTTTTCGGTTTGTGTCGAAATAATATTAAATGTTGACATTATCATTATTAGCCTACTTTGCGATTATGATTTTTAGTTAAATTTAAGGTCAGCTGCAATTGATTTATTTTATGAGGCAGAGGTAGATCGTTCATCATCATCATCTTATCGATGTATCCCGGTCGCAGACCAAACTCTTGATTCGGCGCCCGGGGTCCGCTTTCCGACTTTTTCCTCTCCACTTCGCACGGTCTTCAGCATCCCTGGCAGTGAGCCCAGCAGAGATAGATCGTTAATAGACAGAAATAGACCGCCACATGCATACTGAGTTTAAGGATTTCGTGCCATGGGGTCACGTTTTTTAAATTCTGTAACGTACAGAATTTGATGATACGACCCCTTTCATTACGTCAAGCGTATAGTGTTACCATATGGGCATTTTTATTATTAAATGGGTTTAAGTTGCTATGATAAATTTATTTACGTCTATATTGCGTTATTGGCAATAATTAATATAGGTACTTATCACACATTTTCTGGGTCTACTATGGCAATAATGTCTAATTATTTTTAAGTTTTTGAATGTAGTTTGTCATATTTTGTTAGTTTTATTATTTTTTCCACGAATTTAATGCATCGGGTGTATTCCGTCTCATTCTTTACCCGATCTTTTACGTTACCACTGTTTTGGCTGTTAGTGACCCTCTTATGTATATTTTTTAAATATACTGCTTCGTTTTGTTGTCCAGCTCGTATTTCGGAATGTCTTTCAAGTGTATTTAGGTATCCAATGTTAAAATATTGTCGTCTCATCTGGTTCGCCTTTATGTCACATCAAATAACAATGATTTGCAAAAGTATTTGTTGGCGTTACGTGACAGTTGACGCACTCACTGTCACGTAACGTAACGCACTCAAAATATTTTGACGAGATATAATCTTAGTAATATTGTCGGCATGTTTCGATGTTGGTTGTGAATACACGCAAATGAACACATTAATATCTATTGAATAAAAAATAATAATTTAGTCTTTAACACCGCTTTGGAATGCCTTTCCACTGAATAGAACCGGCAGGAAACTACACGGTTGCTCTTTTAAATAAAAAGGTAGCAATGATGGTGGTACAAACAAGTCTGACAGATTAGGAAAAGTAATTAGTTATAGGCTTGTCATTTCCTTTTGTCGGCTCTTGCGACACCCTCAAGACGCAATGGAGATGACACTACATATATTCTTAATCCGCCACCCGATGGACAAAACTCTAACTCCTTAATAAAGTACACTACTGGTTCGCAGTATAAGTTATGGATGTTTCGAAAGGTATATCAATATTATCTTTTAGTACAAGATCCTTTCACACAAATTGCGCAACGAGTGAGTAGGAACCCTCAAAAGCCTTTGCCCAACAGTGAGATACCTTACGCCCGAAGTAATAAAGATATGGTATGCTTATCAAATTTTATACTAACTTGAGCGTATATAAACAAATACGTTTTATAGTACACCGACTTAACCCCGCTACGCTTTACTGACATTATTCAAAGGTGTGCTTTAGAACTCTCTTTTAAAATTATAAAGCTTCTTCTCAGCTATATATTAAAGCCATTCTTTAACCTTCTACTGAGTCGGGCCTTTCCCGATTTCATGGAGGGAAATTAACCTACAGTGCTACGCCGGGAAACGGGTTGTTAAAGGGTTTGTTACAGGAATTGCGGCTAAGTGACCTGTCTCTTGCGTACCCTAGTATCGTCTTACGACCCCCTCAGGGTTGTATGGTTGGTGACATTACGTGTTATATATCCGTCAAAACAATAAATATAGTGCTAAGTTTAATACATAGTGTGAACTGTCACATGCTGGAGCGTTTTTAACTGAAAATATATTTTAAGTTAAATACGCTTCGGTCCTTCAACATTCACACATATTTTAGCGTAGTTAGCGTTAATGATATTTTGAACCTAATCTAGACATTATTTGCAACATGTCATTTATACTTATACTAACTGCGCCCGGCGGTTTCAGCCGCGCTAACTTGACATTTACCATTATATTTTGGATAATTCACAGAATATCTTTATAAATTATAGCCTATGAGTTATTTTGATGTGTAAAGTGTCATCACAATCCGTTCATTAATCATTGCGTGAAAGAGTAACAAACATTCTTACAAACTTTCACGTCAGTAGGATACATAAGATTTTTCTTGTTGACTCTACTCGAAGTCTCATTAAATCTTTCAAATGTTTTATTATAAATCTCTTTACCCTTTGACAAATGACGTGCTTTCGCAGGCGGCGGCGTTTGTGTACACCGTTTTGTTTTAGTTTATTATTATATTCCTGGCGCATTCTATACAAATTGTGGGAGCTTTAAGATTTATAGCATGCAATCGTTTTGTTTTGTTTTTCCATTACGGTGGCATCGAATATTAATTAAAAATACAGTTAATTATGCTAATTATTAAACTGTGCTTAGTTATATTTAAAAATGGGATTGGTGATGGTTTCCAATTTTGAAGATCAGTTCCTTATTTCCTTATACGGGTTTTGGAGAGCATGTAAATCCGTTGGGACCATCTTAAAACAAAAAAATGGTTAACCATTTTATAGATTGTCTAATTTAATAGACCTTCCACATCACTTTAATAGCCCTCCGGCGTAAACTCGTAGTACTTATTCAGAAAAACAAATTAGATTACTGTGGTACTTAATTCTGATTGCGGACGCGATTACACTTTTTTCTAATTAGCGATACTAACTATCTGCAATTAGAGCAGTAATTTTTACCATTAATTAAAAGCAATTAGATGATTATGCTGTGTGCTCATTGCCAGTTTTATTGTCATTTGTGTTTAAAATTATTTCCGTATCTATTTGTTTGTGTGCCTATAGTATTTATTGGGAACTCGTGTACTGTTGTATGTAGTTCTTGATCTACTGCGACTTACCAGTACCTTAACATTATGCAAAACTACACGCTTTGTATGAAGATACTTAACACAAAACTCTCCGTTCTAATGGTAGATTTTTATTAAACACGTACATAAAGTCACCAGTACTATGTATTGTTTTATCGTGGAAGCGTTTAATATACAAACTTATGTATGTTCTGGTTAACCAGAAACCATATAACCACCCAAAACCAGGTCTTGCCTCATTGGTCTAGGGGTTGGATATGCCGCCTTTGGATCACGGGGTCCCGGGTTCGATTCCGGGGTCTGGCAAGTGTCTTTGTGTAAACCAGAGGCACTTGCTCTGAGTCTAGGTGTCATTCGTGTTCGTGAAATTCTGGTTTGTAAACTGCCCCTGCGATACAGGTTATAAACAACAGCAGGGATTACGTTTAAAAAAAGCAAGCAGTTTTGGGTTTCTATTGATGATAGAGAAGAAGCACACGGGAGCATTCGATGTTTTCTGAACCTGACGACGACGCCCCTGCAGTAATATGCAACACTGTGCGTACCCTATCGGAATTGGGTGGTGCCACTAGGTATTCTGAATCCGTCAACACATGCAAGTTCTATTAGTATTTTAGTTTATTCCTGACGAATCGATTCTCACTAGACATATTCATTTATACGAAAGTCTAACAATCTTACTAGTTATCGAGTAAAACATCGTACTTAACAGTGCAATAAACATCCGCCTCTCGCAATGCGCTCTGAAAGCGAATTGCTTCATATTAAAGAGTCTAGCCCTAAAGCTTTACTGCCCGTTACAGCGTTTTCACACGTCCCTCCACATCGGCTTTGCTTTAACTTCACTAACGTGGGTCATTAGCATTTTTTATGACTTTCACACCATCACACCAGGTCCTTAAGGGATAAAAGGTGTTAGATATAACGAACTTTACCATGTGTGAAGAAATTGTTGGTTTTGTGAAAGTTGTCATTTCTAATCGTCGTTTCAGCCCGCCACAGAGTCGGGCTTCCTCCAAAGTCGTGGAGGAAAATTATAATAATAATAATAAAATAATAAAAGCTTTATTTGTACAAAATATACGTAGACTAACAGTACACTGAAATGTTGACAAGTTGTACAGATGTGTCAAAATGTGGGATAAACTGCTGTCTCCTAAACTAGGCCGGGGGCCTGTATTTTAGGAAACAAGGTTCTTCCAGAAAAGTGGCTGACAACTATTTTGGATTGACGTGCAAGTCATTTTGTGCAAATTAGTGAAATCATTTTTATATATAACATATTTGAGAAATCATCATACAGTATTCTAAGGAATCACGATATAGTAGTAATAAGATTTTCAGTTTCTATATAAGTTAACTTCTGCAACCAGAGGGAGAGTTTGATTTTAACTTTGTGTTTTGTTAGGCAGTAGATTGAAAGCGTTTTATGTATTTTGTTGTATAGTCTGGAGCTTAAAACTGCAAGCTGTCGACTGGCAAATGCGGAACGACATTGGGCTGTTTCACACACAGGAATTCCTTTACGCCTTTTTACTTTATCCCATGTGCATTAATTAGCCCATGTGCCACACTGAAAAGACGAGTTGACATTTGGCTTGTATCAAGTTTTCCTTTTCTTGCCGTTTGGTACCACCGTTTGGCTCTTGTGTTCCTTCTTACGGCATCCTCAGAATGGTATTTATTCATTATTTCATTAAGAAAAGATAACAGTACAATCTTACATTTTACATTTCGTGTTTGTTACAAAATTATGTTCGATTCCCGGGTCGGGCAAGTGTCTTTGTCTAAACCGGAGGCACTGGCTCGGAGTCTGGGTGTCATTTCTATCTATCTATGTATGTATTTAAAAAAAAAATGTATATAAGTAGTTTATCATCCATCTCGTTACCATAACACAAGCATTAAGTTGCTTAGCTTGGGACGAGATGGCGTTGTGTGAAATGTCCAAGGATATTTATTTATTTATTACACTCCCCTCTGAACTAGAAACACTGTATTACAGTAGGTGCGTATTCCTCGTTTTCCCAGTTCAATAAGTACAATATTCATGTAATTGGTCTTATTATAGCATAAACAGACAATTGTGTGTGGGTTCGTGACATTGTGTATTTTTAATCCACTAACCTCACGGATACGGTACCTAATACAAAGCAATAATCGTAGTAATAATACAAAGCAATAATCGTAGTAAACTTGCTTCGAAATTACTGATTACAGTGAAGGTAAAATTTCCGGATACAAAAAAATGTCACTGCGTCAGTTCAACGATCCACAGACGCTCACATGGTGGGATCGGATCGACCAATTAGCGGTATCTATCCGACAACGATTGAAACGCCATCTCGGTTCAGTGTGGTCCAAGTGGGGGATTAAAGAAAAAAGAATTGGTTTAAGTGTGCACCAGTGGCGGACATGTGGTGACGGATTTAGAATACGTAGTGTCACCACCCCATTCCGTCCTGAGGGAAGGAAATGACAAGGCCGAAAACCTTGTAATAGTAGTGCATCAATACTTGATGTATATATAATTTCCTTCTTAAGTAAGAAGGCGTTTTTTTATATGTATTATGTAACTGATTATGTTATTTGTATTAATACGTAGGTCTCTGCACCTACGTATTAATACATTGTTCACAAAAATTGTGTATATTATGAGTTCAACTGTAATAAAACCCCTATTGACTACTGAAGACTACGGGCTGTGTTGTGCCAATTGAACAGCGCATATTGAGCTAATATCCTGCCGCACATGCTAATAAAGACCTCATTATGATTTGTACAATTAGTTTAAGGTGAATGTTCCAGGGTAGCCCGCGAAATTCAAATTTTCTTACGCTTTTTGCAATTTGCAGGTCAGTGCTACGTTGTATGTTGATTAAAATATTATTCGGGGCTGTAAGACGTATGTACTTATAGAATTATAATCATCAAAATCATCAATACCACCCTCCAAGCTCTTAAAGGTACAAGATAAACTTTTTCAAGCTCAAAATCATTCTTGCACCTTTATGAGCTTGGAGGATTGTATTGATGAGTTTGATAATTATAATTCTATAACTACACACGTCTTACAGCCGCGAATAACATTTTAATCAACATACAACCTAGCACTGACCTGCAAATTGCAAAAAACGTAAGAAAATTTGAATTTCGCGGGCTACCCTGGAACATTCACCTTAAGAACATGAGTGCAATATTAATGGTTTAAGCTTTAAATGATTATTTAGAAATCGCAATCGCATCACAGTCTCTGCAATAACAAAGGAGCTCCGTTTGAAGAACTGCCGTTTTAAGAAGAAAGGCCACTCAGAAAGTTTCGTAATTGAAAAAGTAGCTCTATGTTTTTGGCAAATCGGCTGTTTATTGAAAATCATTTTGAGGCGAGTTTCGGCCTTCTTATGACGACATTATACATATCAATGCCGTAGTTCCGTGTCTGGGATCAACATAATTTCAGTTCAACCTCTTACGGTTATGGCTTGGGCTGAAGTAATTTCTGTTAATTGGGTGTGTTTTGTAACATGAGTTTGTAATTGAATCGAATCCGTAACGAATGTTGTGGGCAGCGCTTGCTTTAACTCGTTCCAGATTTGGTGATGTCAACGAAGTTTAAATGCATCACGAATCAGTTTTGATGCCGATTCTGGTTTTTTCTTTTTCTTTTTTTATAGAAAAATCGAAAACCAGGAAGAGTTAAAAAACAGGTACAATAGCGTTAAAGATAGAAATTACTCTCGTATTTATGTTTTTTAATGTAGTTAAAAAAACGAAACCCCTTCACATAGACTCGAAGCAAGGGCCTCTTGTGTACACAAAGACAGTCGTTCGACCCCGGAATCGAACCGGAGACCCGTGTTCCAAAGTGGCACATCCAGCCCCGGCACGTTTAAAATGTCCTTGGGCTTTTTTTTTCAATGTTTTTAGGCACACCTGGTAGTCTGACCCGATTTGGCTAATTACCAGTATTTACATGGCGAGCGTCTTGCCAGCGTGGCGCAGTAGGCTAATTTCCCTCCAGGGATTTGGAGGAGGCCCGACTCAGCAGTGGGTCACTCATGGGCTGAAACGACGACGACGACGACATGGCGAGCCATCTAGTGGGATAACCGGGAATCATTTGGTTAGACCAGCTGTTATTTTTCACGCTACTGACTTAGTGTAACGACTGCCTATCATACGAACATCTGTTCGTATGATAGCCGGGAGTGACGGCTTTACGCGCCTTTTGAAGAACGAGAGCTTGTATTTATAGCCCTTAAATGACCCACTACTGAGTCGGGACTCCTCCAAATTCATGGAGGGAAATTAGCCTACTTTGCCACGCTGGAAAGACTGATTGGCACAGGGTTTGTATCAAGTATTCCTTCTCTTGCAGTGATCTGCCTCTTGCGTTCCTGTAGACACTCATAGGATGATTCGGGTTGGTACATTGTGTATTCTAAACCCGTCAACACATGAATTGCATGTAAATATTAAAGCGTATTTATTTACCTTACATTGTTCAACTCTTCGTCCCGACTCAATACGCAAGAATCCTTTGATAAACCCATACAAATGCAACCGTGGATTCTCGCCCTAATCACCATCCATCTCCATACAACTTGACAGTGTGTCAATAATGCTCGTTCTATCTGTCTGTTCACGACGTGTTTACAAACCACAGGACTTACAAATATAATTACATGGACTCAATGATCGAACGTTAAAGTTCAAATTTGAATTGATTTGTTTTCCCAAGTGTACATTTATCGTGGGTTTCTGATGCAGTGCCGTGGAGTGGTTGGCCTGACGGCGTTTTATAGACCATTTCGTCCCACGCTTATGTTAAAACAATGCTCTCTTTATATCCGTCAGCATAGAAGATTATGTTAGTACTATCTGCAATACAATTATTGGTTATGGACAAGCTTAGAATATCAATCAAATATCGTCTCATTGCAGATTGTCTGTGTGGTGAAGGACTTAGAACACATATTGTCACCACCCCATTCCATCCCGAGGGCGTCGTAAGAGCTGACAAAGGGAAATGGAATGGGGAGAGGATAGCTAATGCTATACGTATAGTTTAGCACTAGGTATCCTCACTCCGCAGTGCTGGTAGGCCTCCCACACGGTGGACCGGTGACCTGATTAAGGTCGCCGGAAAACGATGGATGCGGACGGCCCAGGACCGGCCTTTGTGGAAATCTTTGGGGGAGGCCTATGTCCAGCAGTGGACGTCTTTTGGCTGAAATGGATGGATGGATGATCCATCCATGATGGATGGATGATCCTCACTTCTGGACTGCATTTCCACTTAACATCAGGCGGAATGCAGTCATCTGCCTGCTCTTACATAAAAAAATGACAAGGCCGAAAACCTAGCCGCAAGAGAAGGGAAACGAAACCCTGTGCCAACCCGTCTGGCCGGCGTGGCACCGTAATGGGAGGAGGCCCGACCCAGCAGTGGGTCATTTAGGGGCTGAGTAGTAGTAGTTGCAGATAGTGCGGATTGCAATCGATTTACAGGTTAAACGAGTGTGGCTCTTTTGCATGTTAGATGGGTGTCCTTCTTTGGAAATATCTGGGTGTTGCAATTCTAGTAGGTATCTATGACAGTTGTTACTCGAAGTCATTAGCGTTAAAACTGTCAGCTGATGAAGCAAGTAATCGGCGGAACCTTCCACAAGAAGAACATCTTAAGGTGGATGCTCCAGGGTAGCCCGCGAAATTCAAATTTTCTTACGTTTTTTGCAATTTGCAGGTCAGTGCTAGGTTGTTTGTTGATTAAAATGTTATTCGCGGCTGTAAGACGTATGTAGTTATAGAATTATAATCATCAATACAACCCTCCAAGCTCATAAAGGTGCAAGAAAAACTTTTTCAACGTCAAAGTCATTCTTGCACCTTTATGAGCTTGAAGGGTTGTATTGATGAGTTTGATGATTATAACTCTGTAACTACATATGTCTTACAGCCGCGAATCAAATGTTCATCATCATACAACCTAGCACTGCCCTGCAAATTGCAAAAAACGTAAGTAAATTTGAATTTCGCGGGCTACCCTGGAGCATCCACCTTAACAAAACAATACCGTCTTCTGGACGTTGGTCTAGGGATGTACCGTCTTTGGATCACAGGTTCCCATTCCAGGGTCGGGCCAGCGTTTTAGTGTCAATCAGAGACACTTGCTCTGAGTCTGGGTGTCATTTGTGTTCGTGAATTACATGTTTGTAAACTGCCGCCGCGATAGATGTTAAAACGAAAACGAAAGAAAAGAAAAAGCTAAAAATAAATTACCATTTGTAGTCAGGGTCTTTAATATACTCGTATGTCATGTTTAACGTAGGTGATACAATTTAAGTTGGCACCGACTTCAAATGGTTCTTTATTGGTTGATTTTTGAACCAACGCGGCAACGGCTGAAAATTCGTCCAAGTGTACCCAAATTTGCCTTCCGACAAATTGTTTTGATCACTTATTTTAAGTTTTGTACCAGAATCTGAAGGTTGTGTCTTCAAACTCTGTCCCATAGAAATTTCATCGACTGAAATGATGAAATCGACTAATCGAATAAAAGCCGGTTTCTAAATGACGGATTTATGCGGTAACAACACATACAAATAAAAGCATACAAACGAATCGAGATTCTCGTCCATTTTATTGTAAGAAAGAATAATTTCAAGAAACCCTGTTATCCCATCCGACCAGCGTGATACATAGGTAGTATCCCTCCAACCGTTTGGAAGATATCGTATAATATGAGCTGACCTAGTAATGATGATGATAACGTAGTTTAGTAGGAACGTAAAGTATGTGAATTTGAATTGCGTGCAAAACCAAGTGCCGCCTAAAATTCCGATTTCAGTCATGCATACAAAAATAATTTTAATCAACACTTAGTATGTTGCTTGGCTCCCTAGTTAAATCTCGGCAATTGTCGTAATATTTACGACATGTTGTGCTCGAAATTATATTAGTATTCAAATAGGTGAGTGCAATAAAATATCTATTGAGTGCTAAAGCGGAATATAAATCGATGGGTTATATTATATTATGTGAATCATCAACTCGCAAAACACTTAGGTCAATATTTCAGCCAAAGAAGTCCACTGGACATAGGCCTCCCCAAAGGATTTCCACGAATGACGGTCCAGAGCGGGCGGCATACATCATTTTCCGGCGACCTTAACCGGGTCGTGACGGAGACGCGGTCGCCACTCGAGGCCGTTTCTGCCCCATCAGGCCTTGTCCTGTGCGACCCTGTCCTGCGAGCTACCACTTTGGTTTGGCAATCCTATGGGCTATGTCGGTAACTCTGGTTCTCCTTAGTATTTTCTCGTTCCTGATTCGAGATCGTCCTCTCCCAATGGAGAAATTTTGCCAAAGGAGGCCAAAGGGCATTGCTCTCCTGTGGTCCAAGTAACATTTTAATCTGCTTTCGAGAAAATCTAATATATGTTTTAAAGTGCTAAATAGTGTAGGTTTAGATTACTTTTTCATTTTGATCATTAGGTAATATCATCAACTTTATGGTGTAATTTTCAGAATTTAACTTTTTATACTTATCAATAGACAAACAATATATTTTTTACAAATCGAAATACAGGCGCATTAAAGCAGCAACATTTTCTGACTGTAATATCCAATATATTGAACATTATGTACAAGCAAGCTGTTAAAATTGGCATTTCGCTGAGGAAAATTTATCTCTGTAAATTTAGCTCGCACTAGTTATAATTAGGCCTGTGACACTATTCATAATCCTTCCTTTCTAAATAATGGTAGTTTCACACTGCCAGAATTAAAGTACTGTCGAGGTTGGAATGAACTCAAATAATTTATCTTATCTCGTGACTTGTAAGGACCAGAGGTGCAACACGAAGACAAACATTAATTGTAATGCAATCCTCTACAAGACACACCGTATCATGCAGTTTATTTCTGTCAACGGTTTCCTTGTGCTTTCACCAATCTTTTTGAACTGACTGTAAATACTTTTTATGTACTTAGATAACGTTACACTAAATGAGTGAATGCTTTTATTTATTTCGTCGATTCAGCCCATCGATAACCCACTACTGAGTCGTCATAAAATTTATACAGAGCATTTAGCCTAGAGAATATGTATCAAGTTTTCCTTCTCCTACTGCTTGGTGATTTGCTTCTTTCTTTAGTTTCTTTAGTCGCCTTTTACGACACCCTGAAGATATATTATTATGAGTGGGTGACATTCGATATTCTAAATCCGTCACCATACGGACACGTCTGGCTATACAATTAGCGGAGGTAAAACGTGTGTATTTATTGTAAAAAAAAATCTGAGCCTTTCGTTGGCGTAGGCTGGGCCTAAAACCACTGAGCTCAATAATTTGTGGTTAACCTAATAAAAAAAATCCAGTTAATAGACCAGGAAACTATTGTTACTGCCAGGAAAAGGGCCTTCAATATTAGTCCAACTAATCTTCTACCTTTCTTACCTGGACCGAACTGATAGAAAGGCCAACAATTTTATTTTTTAAATATTACATTACATTTGCAAATAAGCTATAGTGTGCATCATTACAAGCAGACTATGAGACTTTATATGTGTGGTAAGTTATTAGGTCAAAAACATCTTCCTTAGCATTTCTATCATAAGTCTTGTAACTATTGTAAAATTACATTGCTGTGTCCACATACCAATGTACGAATTTAAAACGAAGCAGTACATTTAGACACGTATGCCATTTTCTGTGGTTGAACACTGCAATCGCTTTCTCTATAGCCGAACCACCCTCGTAAACGATGTCTATTGTCGTCAAAGTCACGGCAATCTCGTTTTATTAACGTCCACCGTTCGCTTCCTGGTCTTACCATTTTACTGTCACACTTGGACGTTTCTCGCTCGTTTGTTCCATGAAAAACATATATCGCCTATTGTCGCAATAGTAATGGGCACGGATGAACTACCGTTGTGTAAAGTTAAATGTGCCATTTGCTTAAGTGCTTCAGTGCAGTCGGAAACGATTTTAACTTTTCCATAGCGATTAGATGCTAGGCTACAATTTAGTTGGTCAGGCTCTTGCTACAATTGTTTTATTAATTGTCTGCGAACACATTAAACTTGTTCCATGTGGTGACGGATTTAGAATGCACAATATCACCGACCCATACCCGTACAGATAGTGTCGTAAGATGCGACTGAAGGTACGCAAAAGGCAGATCATCTAATCGCAAGAGAAGGAAAGTTTGATACAAACCCTTTGTCAGATTGGCACAGTAGGCTGTTTTCATTCCATGAATTTGGACGAGGTAATTAGGGACTAAAACCGGGAAATTAAATAAACAAAATATGTCTGTTAAAAACCACCATTAGTTTTGCCATATGCTATTGCTATGCCAATACGCGCTATTAAATAGTCAAAAATAGCAATATCACAATTCATATTACCCAGCTTGTCTGTACTGCTAAAGCTTTTACTGATTAGTAAAGAGAAAATGTTATTACCTTTAACTGTACTATATTTTGATTAATTTGCGTAAACATTAGGTCTCTCCATCATTGTGTCTTACTTCCTCATTGTTACTAAACTCGATCACCAGTACTTAAAGTAGTTTCCTTTTACGAATAAGCTAACCGCCAATCTTTGAGAGCTTTTCACAAATCGTTTCATATGGAACTTTCTCGTGGGCTAGTTTAATACTGTCTCTTCTCACTTATTATTTTTCACGCGTTGCTGTTATCTTGTTTGCAAGCTCATCAATATTATGAGTTTTCTCCTTATTCATGTAAATAGCCTCTGGTATAAGTTCTTCCTCTATAAATATAACTTAGTTAAAGCTTGATTTAACAATCAAGCAAATATGTTCACTGCGTTCGTTGCATCCGAGGTCGCTGTTTAAATTGGTTGCCACATACATTGCTGTATTTATATAAATTGGCCCAGCTATTTTAATCAACTGAATTTACAATTGATAGAAATATGTTCATTAATTTAATGCCGATTTGATGCTGGCCTACAACAATAAATAATTGTCAATTGAAGGAATCAGTGTTCTGTTATAGTGATTTCACGACGTTTTATAATTTAGTTTCAAAATTTCTGAACTCTTATTCTTTCGGGTTTTTTCGGACTTTAGTATTTTCGATAGTTTAGTGATGTAGACGTAAATTTCATTTTTTGCAACATCATTAATACATCAAACACAATACACCGCTGACAGTGGCCCCTTCTCTTAAACGCGCGTGACAACATTGTCAATATCGTTACGAACAATTTATTATTCTACAATATTCCCGTCACATTTTCGCACAATAGACTACACGCCAAATTCTATTGTTAATTCTTCTTCTCTCTCGTTCCGACTTGGCTGATTCAGTCATTCGCCCCATATTAATGTTCCATTTTAATTAAAAGTTATGACGCATCAACATCGCCCCTATGAAAATAAAGCACCTCTATTGTAAGCGGTAACACGTTGATTTGTTGGCATTCCCCTTCGGTGAGACGTACAGCATCCATTCCTCCCGGACCTACCGTATTTTACTAATATATATATATTCCTACATGTTCTAGGGATCATGGAGTTTTGGTCCATGGGACTACACAATTCGGTTGTCTGCTTGAATGGATATTTTTCTGTCTCTCTTGCACCTTTTGTAATTTGGTGTCACGGTGTTGGTTGCATAAGGATTAGCAGGATCTCCGTGAAATTGCTCCGTTTTATTATGCCTATTTCAGTTTTTTTTTGTAAGCTGCTGTTAGATCGAGATATTATTATTGTTACCCGAATCTTTGTCGGATTACTTTGATCAATTATGTACAAGACGTGAGACGCTACAGATTGAAGATACAAAAAGGAATCCGTATGTCTATGTTAAAAAAAACAAATGTGCCTGTTGCACGTCCCGTGTTTAACAAATCAAACACTTGTAATTCAACATTAAGTGCCAAATCTGGAACAGGATTTTGACGTTCGATAACAATCTGACAAATTAAGAAGTTACAATCAAATTCCTCTACAAGTCTTCACAAACATAGCCTCGATACGCATATTTGTTTTAAATCCGTTTGTACACAACAATATCGTCTTGTCATAGGCAATTAGTCTGTCGGTGCTGACTGATGGCACTTAACAGGCAGCTGCGTAGAATCTACAGTTAGATGGTAACTAAACAAGGAATTAGTTCCTTGGAGTATATTATTATTTAGAACTTTTGTATATGCACTAGCTTTAAAAATAAAAACAGTTTCATCTTGCTAAGTTTCTATATTTCCAGTTAGACCAGTTAGGTCTAGGGGTTGGATGCGCCACCTTTGGTTCACGGGGTCCTGGGTTCGATTCCGGGGCCGGGCAAGTGTCTTTGTGTAAAAAACAGAGGCACTTACTCGGAGTCTGGCTGTCATTTGTGTTCGTGAATTTCATGTTTGTAAATTATACCCCCCGATACAGGTCAGACATAAAGCAGGGGACAAAAAAAAACAATTTAATAGATATCTCTATTTTTGTTTGACAATTTGTGTTATGATTCCCATAATAAAAAAACAACCCATGCACATATTGAGACTCATTATATTTCATAATTTTAAATATCCTTATGAAAAATATTCTAACAATTGTCTCTGCTTTTGCGTTTTGATACGCTGGTAAGATTTTTTTGTTTGCATCCGCTGAACCATTAACACCGAGACATTCTCCTTTCATTGATTAATCACGTCCAATTGTTGATAATAAAAGCACACAATCAACAATCACTCGAACAGCTTGAGAGGAAACTGTAGGGTCAGAATACCTTGTACTCGTATTAAATTTCATCAAAATTCTTTCCTCCCATTTTTTTCAACAATGCTTTTGATAGAACTTCTAAGCATTGATTGACTTCCGTATTTTCCGTAATTTTAGCTGCCCTTATTTTAACTTTACTACTCTAAACTATTAAATTTTAAGAAACTAGCTCTAGGTATGGATATCCTGTTCTTTTTTTTTTAAAGAAACCACTTGTATCGTTGTGGCAGTTTACAAATTTGTTGAACAAATTGATGGATAAACATGTAAAACCTTCTGTAGCTTTACGGGGGTGACAAATCTCAACCTACTCTCTGCAATGTTTCAGTAAAAATAAGCCACTTTATTTCTTACAATTTTAGTCACAAACTGGTGGCGAAAGTGCTTTAACTGTAGAGATCGTAAAAACCTCAAGTACATTTTGGAAGACAGGTTATGAAGCTTGCCGGATAACTATTACTGTAGCTAGACGGCTAGTAAATATTGAATCACAATAACGATGAACTTCAACACAAAAAAAAATATACACTGCTTCCACACTTTTGATGTTAAGCCTGCATGTACTCGTATACATTAATGATTTATTTATCATGGCGTCTGCTCAATTGTTTTTAATTTCCTTCACAATAATTCACATTCCAGGACTAGGCAACGATACATTTTAAAAAGCATACTAGAGCTTCTGTGTGTTGACGTTATCGTTCCTCAAGATCTTGTAAACAAGAATAACATCGTTTGCGACAGGTTCCGTAAAGCAAACTCGACTTTTGTAGTTTGTTAGATGTCAGAAATGTTTGCGGAGCACGTGAAAAGGGCTTTCTAAATATTGGTAACTCTATCAATGTTAACTTTGCGACTGTGTTTGTACAGTTTCTGTACTAGTGGTTTTCTTCGGAATAGCTAAAATTGGGCCAGAATTTAGTTTTCAAAATTCTGGCCCTGAAATCTGTCGATCTCCATTACTGTCAAACCTTTCCAACCTTATTTTTTTGGTAGTTCTACCAGCACTGCATCTACAAGATACAGGGATTTGTTTTGATATAAAATCGTATGTTTCGCCGTCACGTAAGGGTTTATAGTTAAGGAGAGTCGAGTGGTGCACGTAATGCAGGAATATGGTTCCAAACACATTTAGTTGCTAAGTATACGAAACGTCTAGAATTTAAAGAAACACTCGATAGCAATTTTCACTCCAACCCACAATTACCCGGCCCTGATTTCGACCTTCTCCAGTTTGATGGAGAGAAACTGTACCACACTGGTGAAATGGCATTCTTTGAAAGTGTGTATAAAGAAACTTATTAGACTATTGCATGCAAATGTTTAATAATAAAGCATTTATCCATGCTAAATCGTAAAATCGTCTTATACATTTCGTAATACCCTCTCCACTATAAATTCACTGCTGCGTTTTGGTTCCTCTCCAAACAACACGATGGAGTCAAAAAACGCGTTACAAATAAATTTATTAGTCACGGGTTCACCGATGTCGCAAAAGTTAGTCTCGGCCAGACCGATCGTCCTACATTCAAATTTTGTTTTCTTTAAAGGCACGTACGCAGAAATGTTTCGCGTATTTCATCTTTGTTTAACTATATTAACAATACAATATGAGAGCACAAATATTTCTTTATGCACTTGATATGTTTGTTTAAACAGCAGTGCGATCTTGATTAAAATGTGCGACAAGTAGCAGTTGTAGCTTTTTACACTTGTATTATATAAAGTATGAAGTGGAGTAGTATAAATCTATCACTTCTTTCGTTTTTTCCAGGTCTATACGGATATCCGGTCGTTTTAGCATGATTGAGTTTTCAACTTTGACTTTCATAGTAGCAGTAAATTTGACTAAATGCTATATTAATTTAAAATAAACGTTACGGAAATTTATTACATTTGGTTGCCTTGCGAGTGAATTTACTTGGTTGGGCCAGTAACTTTAGTGGCAATGCATACTGTTTCAAATCCATATGGAGTTTTTAGTGGGGCCCTGGGATACATGCTATTTTCTATCGACGTGACCATCGGACACTTTGCAATTGCTAGCGTTAATCTGCTAAACTATCACTATCACTACATAGTATAAAACAAAGTCGGTTTCGTCTGTCCGTCCCTATGTATGCTTAAATCTTTAAAATTACGCAACGGATTTTGATACGGTTTCTTTTAATAGATAGAGTGATTCAAGAGGAATGTTTATATGTATAACCCACCCCCGCTTGGCACGGGCGAAGCCGGGGCGGGCCACTAGTAATTTATAATATCTTGCAACTACTTGTATCTAAAGCGCGTGGACACTCGATCAAAATCGACAATCAATAGCACGTTGATGGTCAATTTAGACTCTATTAACTTAGTAACTTTATCGGTGTGGTGACGGATTTAGAATACATAGTGTCCCCATTCCATCCTGAAGGTGTCCTCAAAGCGGACAAAAAGAAATGACAATGCCAATAACCTAGCCACAAGAGATGGAAAACTTGCCAACCCGTCTGGCCAGCGTGGCACAGTAGGCTAATTACCCTCCATTTAATTGGAGGAGGCCTGACTCAGTAGTGGGTCACTTATGGGCTGAATAGTGCAATTAGTAACTTTAGGGCCATGTAATCGCTGCGTCCCTCATCGTAAGAATTTATTGCAGCTGTCAGAAGATATAATTAAATATTGCAAATTTATTCGCCAATCAATTGTCGAGTCATGCCAAGGCGGATAATTACCACTAATAAGCTTCCATTCCTGTTTGATGTGTTTCTAAAGTGGCGTCAATCATTGCGCATTGTTTTGGCTCGCGTCACGACGATACTTGAAGACCTTTTGGTATGGCTAACGACTGTTTATGTTAATCTTCATGTCAGCGCTTCATTTGATTTTGCTAGGCACATTGGGGCCCTAGGCGGCATTAGGGCTCCAAGTTGGAAGGTATTTTGGGTTAATGAAAATTAAGCTGTTCAAAAATTTTCAACTGACTTAAAAGGTTCTAATTTTTTTGATAGAAAAATTTTTTTTGTATAAAAGGCGCGGGTTGCTTTTCAGGATATTAACAAAATAACCCATATATATACTAAATATTTATAACTATTGATACCGTATGACTTTAACCAGGTCGTCGGTCCACCGTGTGGTAGGCCTACCAACGCGCCTTCCGGAGCGCGGTCGGCCCTCGCGGATTTTTCTGCTGAATTTAGAAAATTAGAAAATGTTTTCTTTTTCTTGTACTGTAGCAACTTACCATAATGCGTTCTGTATGATGATCAATCAATTAGTACTTTGAAGTATTCCTAAAATAAACCATTAGATTCCTTATTAATCCATCGGCCTTTGAAGGAACCATTAGGCAATGAAATAAACAATAGACTTGTTTACCGATAGTCCGAAATAAGCGTATTTTGGGCTTAAGGAATGAGGATCAAATGCAATCGAAATGTTCTTTCCAACCTAAAAATTTCTAACGGTGTAGTTTCAGTATGAATGTGGATGGGCGTAAGACCCAAATAGAGATGGGTGGATTTTGTGAAAGAATATGCGTATGAAAGGTGTGAATGAAGATATGACGACCGATAGTAGCGGACGAAGACTACCGCTCAACGTGGGACATGGGTCGAGATATGATGATGGTAGTTTTAAATGTGACGATTTATAAGAGTTAATAAGAGACAGTAAAATTGTTTTGATTTCCTATTTCATCCTGAGTGTGCCCTATTTCATCCTGAGTGTGTCGAAGAGCCGACGAAAGGAAACGATAAGGCCGAAAAACTAGCCGCAAGAGAAGAAAACCTTGTTACGGATCCCTGTGCCACCTTGCACAGAAGGCGAATTACTCTCCATGTAGAGGAGGACTCAGCAGTGGGTCATTTATGGGCTGAGAAGTAGTAGTAGTAGAGATTACTACGAGAAGGAATTAGAGAGGCACAATCTGGCATCTGGCCTAGTGTCTGTGTGGCCAGCATGGCGCAATAGGCAAATATTCCTTTATCAAATTAAAATAGACGCGATGTAGTTTACGTTATTTACAGTATAGATTATGGAACATTCTAGATATAACTCTTTAGAAGAATATAGTACAGTACAATATCTACCAAATAGTTGTTATCGTGCTCCTGTTTCACATAACCCATCAAGCAGTTAATCTTACATTATGGAACTTACGTGACAATGTGTACCTCAACCTGAATAATGGACAATTATAATAGTCGTAGTAAAAAGTACGACGAGTAGTAGTAAAAAAAAAAAAAAAAAAAAAAAAAACGACGGCTGCACCTGGCAACATATAACACACGGACACTGCGGACTGACGAGAAGATCGTAGAACTCGAGGAAGAGTTGAGCAAGTTGCGATGGGATATAGTGGGGTTGTCTGAAGTCCGAAGAGAGGGAGAGGACACGATAACCCTCAAATCCGGCAACTTGCTCTACTTCCGGGAGGGCGACCAACAGTCCCAAGGTGGTGTTGGGTTTATCGTCCACAAGTCCCTTGTGAACAACGTTGTTAAAATCGAGAGTGTGTCGACCAGGGTGGCGTACCTTATACTCAGAATAACCAAGCGTTATTCGCTGAAGGTCATACAGGTATACGCACCGACCTCGGCACACCCCGACGAAGCGGTGGAGACAATGTATGAGGACATTTCCTCGGCCATACATGGCTCTAGAACGCACTACACCGTTGTCATGGGGAATTTTAACGCGAAACTGGGCAAGCGGAGCGGAGATGAGCTGCAAGTGGGGCAATTTGGGTTTGGACACCGGAACCAACGGGGCCAGACTTTGGCTGGTTTTCTGGAGAAGGAGGGACTCTATATGATGAATTCCTTTTACAAAAAACCAGAACAGAGGAAATGGACCTGGTTGAGTCCGGATGGCACCACAAAAAACGAGATAGACTTCATCATGTCGACGGAAAAGCACATATTCAATGATGTCTCCGTGATCAATATGGTCAAAACCGGAAGCGATCACCGCTTAGTACGAGGCACATTGAATATCGACGTTAAGCTTGAAAGGTCGCGCCTGGTGAGGTCTACGCTGCGTCCCGTGCCAGTTCAAATTCAAAACCCGGAGAGCTTTCAGCTCGAACTGCAAAACCGCTTTATAAGCCTAGGCGTTGACGTGGACGATTATAATGACGGGTTCGTGGAGACTGTCCGCAAAGTTGGGTCGAAGTTCTGTGAGACCCAACGCCTGAAAACGGCCAAAAAGCTCTCGGACCTCACCCTAAATCTCATGGACGAGCGACGGAAAATGGTTCTGCAGTCTACAGATGATGCGACGCAGCTTCGGATGCTCAATAGACAGATATCAAAGTCCCTGAAGCGTGATATACGCCGATTCAACACGAATCGTGTTGAAGAGGCTATTGAACGTAACAGGGGCTCCAAGGTTTTTGCCAGGGATCTGTCTATTGGGCAAAGCCAGCTCGTCAGGCTGAAGACTGATGACGGCAGGATCGTCACGTCGAAGTTCGAGATTTTGGGTGAGGTCGAGAGTTTCTATGGACAACTGTACAAGTCTACACAGGAACCCGTCATAAATCTAGCAGACGACCCACGAGCTAGATTAACCCGGCACTACACAGAAGACCTCCCGGACGTCAGCCTGTGTGAGATCGGGATGGCTCTCGAGCAACTTAAAAACAACAAGGCGGCGGGTGATGACGGAATTACCGCAGAACTTCTGAAGGCGGGTGGAGAACCGATCCTTAGGGCCCTTCAGAAGTTATTCAATTCCGTCATACTCGAAGGACGAACGCCAAAGGCATGGAACAGAAGTGTGGTGGTGCTGTTCTTCAAGAAGGGAGATAACACCTTATTGAAGAACTACAGACCCATCTCACTTCTGAGCCATGTCTACAAGTTGTTCTCGAGGGTCATCACGAATCGACTCGCGTGCAGGCTTGACGATTCCCAGCCTCCCGAACAAGCCGGTTTCCGAAAAGGCTTCAGTACCGTAGACCATATTTTAACGCTACGGCAGGTTATACAGAAGACCGAGGAGTATAACCTGCCACTTTGTCTGGCGTTCGTGGACTACGAGAAAGCCTTCGATTCGATCGAGACGTGGGCAGTATTGCAGGCTCTCCAGAGGTGCCAAGTCGACTATCGGTACATCGAAGTGTTGAAGTGCTTGTATGGAAACGCCACCATGTCAGTCCGACTCCAGGACCAGACCTCGAAACCGATCCAGTTGCAGCGAGGTGTTAGACAGGGAGACGTTATCTCTCCGAAACTGTTCTCCGCTGCACTGGAAGATGTTTTCAAGGTTCTGGACTGGAAAGGGCTGGGCATTAACGTGAACGGCGAGTACATCACTCACCTTCGATTCGCTGACGACATAGTCGTAATGGCTGAGACCATGGAGGGCCTCACTACGATGCTCGATGGCCTCTGTGGAGCCTCCGAACGAGTCGGCCTTAAGATGAACATGGAGAAGACGAAGATCATGTCTAATATCCATGTTCAAGCCACTCCTGTTAACATCGGAGGTTCTACCCTCGAAGTTGTTGACCATTACATTTACCTGGGACACACTGTCCAGTTAGGTAAGTCCAACTTCGAGAAAGAGGTCAATCGTCGGATCCAACTCGGCTGGGCAGCGTTCGGGAAGCTGCGAAAGATCTTCTCGTCCACAATACCGCAGTGTCTGAAGACAAAAGTCTTCAACCAATGTGTGTTGCCAGTGATGACATATGGAACAGAGACGTGGTCGCTCACTATGGGCTCCATCAGAAGGCTCAAAGTCACCCAAAGGGCAATGGAGAGGGCTATGCTCGGAGTTTCCCTGCGAGATCGAATCAGAAATGAGGAGATACGCAGGAAAACCAGGGTCACCGACATAGCCCACCGGATTGCCAAACTTAAGTGGCAGTGGGCAGGGCACATAGCTCGCAGGACCGACGCCCGATGGGGCAGAAAAGTCCTCGAGTGGCGACCGCGTTCCGGAAGGCGCAGTGCTGGTAGGCCTCCCACACGGTGGACCGACGACCTGGTTAAGATCGCCGGAAAGCAGTGGATGCGGGCGGCCCAGGACCGGCCTTTGTGGAAATCCTTGGGGGAGGCCTATGTCCAGCAGTGGACGTCCTTTGGCTGAAATGATAAAAAAAAATGATGATGATGATAATAGTCGTAGACTAAAAGCCGGGTATTAGAAAATCCCGAGCTGCTTCCATACCAGTTTCTACATTTAGACCACTCGTTACACTCTCAACGATCGAGTTTTACGATTCCGCCGTTATGACACTCATTTTAGGCCACCCGCAGACTAACTCGGATAAACACTGCGCATTTCCTTATTACTTAACTTCTGTCTGTTACGTGTCTCAATACAACTATCAAAACTAATGAAATGCATGGTTTAATGGTTTGTTTCTACAACACAATAATATTTGATTTTAATTTTGAATAATTAGCGTTGTCCGCTAATTTTTTTGTCCGCTATAAACACTATTTTTTTTATACTGTATTAAACAGCATGCTACATACTTTACACAATTTACCCGAAAAATCTGTACCTACTATCAACATCAAGAAATATCGCCTACAAATGGAAGAACCAAAAAGGCCTACAGCGCGCTAGGGAAGTTCGCAGAGCAATTCGCACGGTTAAGAAATCCCGACTACTGCTATCGGGGACTAGGCGCCGCGCTCCCCTGCCCGACATACCACATCGTCGGGCTGGAAGATCATCCTTTTGCGCCTAAAATACCGTCGCATCTTTCTTAGGTGGTGTTGTATGTTATCTCTGTATAAATTTAAAAAGAAAAGTATTTATGGCACGATTGCCTGAATCGTTACTTACATCATGTGGAACCAGCCTAAACCTAAAATTACAATTGAAGCTGAAAATTTTAGGCTATTAACTTTTTAAGGGCCTCACAATTTATTATTGTCAAGAAGATGGTTAGTTTTAAGTGGAATAGTTAGTAAAGTCATAAAAAAAAGATACGAAGGAATCGTTAATGTCTCCCAAAAATAAATGTGGTAACTATGTGGTCAAGTTGAATTAAAACTGTATTATTACGGTGCTTTTATTAGGGACGTGATTGCTTTAATAAAATATTGCCATGTCGAAGTGCGATAGAAAGCGTTAAGTTATATTGTAAAAAAGTTGAATATTTAAGAATTTCTCCACCTCCAAAGAAAACAGGCCAAACCTGATAATTTCTATTGAAATGTCCGTCACGATGGATTTGCAAGCCTGTCATAAATTCCACAAGCCCGACGGGCTACGAGTATCGGCGGGCTACGCGGTCAACGGCGCAGGTCAACCAGAGCTGCTTCTTTGCGACCCGCACACCGCCCTCTTCTGTGACATAACAGCCTCGCAGAAAGAAGCCACGCCAGCCCTCGGCTTAGTGAACATCCAGGTTGACGCCAACCCAACACTGCACTGCAACGCAACGCCCTCTTAGAGCCGTCGCGTCGGGCCGGGCATTCACATGTAGCCAATACTGGAACTCAACAGTGTGACACCTATATTACTGACTTGTACTTACTGATTGTTCTACTAGACCCGCTATCCAAATGATCCTATTCCAAACTAAATTTAAAGTAGAATTATAAAAGATTCTGCTTTAAATTTCGTATATCACAATTCGTTGTTGTGTGGTCCTGCCTCAATCATATGAAGGTTACAGATCTATACAAGGGATTCATATCCCATTCATTTCTGTAATTGCGCTATCTTTCAACGCTGTAAACCAGTTCCCAAGCTTTGAGCGAATCGAAATTGCAACAGGCTACAATATTTTCACTGCCCACGATCATGTGTAAATGTTATGGTTTATTAGAGTTCCGCAAACGCGGTGACAAATCTTTTGACTCAAGACTGGCATAAAATGAAGTAGCTGCTGTGATTTTAAGCTCACTTTTGTAAAGGTTTGGAATTTACTTTTGTATACTATACTATAGTAAATGCACAGTACATTTTTTTTTCCTCCTGGGGCTGTCGTAAGCGATTAACGGAAGACACATACAACCTGGTCTCAAGAGAAGGAAGACAGCCCGTGTGACCAGACTGACTCAGTTCATTTATTTGCTTGAATGTAACGGGAGGAGGTCTGACTTAGCAATAGACAATAGCTAAGGTCTTTCATGGGCAGCAAAGATGATGAAAGGTATACACTACAAGACTACTCAGTCCATTCACTCAAAGTACCTACCCACCAATTCAATCCCCTATTTCGCCTTATTCGTGAAATCGAAAGAGCGTTCGGGAGAGAACTCGTATTTCACTAAAATGACCCTTCGTGTAACTGGACGACCTGACTCAACATCTATGGGCTGATTAGTAGTAGTAGTTATAACCTTCAACGTGACAAATTAACAACAATATCTGGGTCATATTGAAAAAATAACCATTATAGTCAGTAGTAATTAATTTCAAGCATAAACATAGCATTGTTCATAATCTCCATAAAGTATTAGAGTTTCTAAGGAAGTACATAAATAAAAATATTACGTATACGGTACCAACGCCAAAGATAGCAACATTGCCTCGAGTTAGTTCAATTGCTGTTTCGGTGTCGTCCATTTGGCTAATAGTATAGCATTAGGCATATCTGTTGGAAAGTCGCAGTTACCGCCTAGTTTCTATTCCGATGCGTAATCAATACTTATGTGTAGTTAAAACTTTCAAATTACTTAATGTGCCTTTGTTGTTCTCATAATGCATTTCGTTGTTCTATTTGCACATAGTATCGCACAAGTTCTCGAATGGCGACCGCGTTCCGGGAAGCGCATTCCTGGTAGGCCTCCCACATAGTGGACGGATGACCTGGTTAAGGTCACGATCATCCTTGGGGAAAGCCTATCACCAGCTGTAGACGTCTTTTGGCGGAAATTATGAAGATTGCTCTTTTTAAATCATTGGTTGATGATGCTAATACCGCCTTCAGATCAGGAGTCTGGAGTTCGATGCCTCGTTGGTCTAGTGGTTAGATGTGCCGCCTTTGGATCAACGGGTCCCGGGTTCGATTCCGGGGTCGGGCAAGTGTCTTTGTCTAAACCGGAGGCACTGGCTCGGAGTCTGGGTGTCATTTTCTATCTATAATATGTATGTATTTACAAAAAATAAATGTATATAAGTAGTTTATGATCCATCTCGTTCCCATAACACAAGCATTAAGTTGCTTAGCTTGGGACGAGATGGCGTTGTGTGAAATGTCCAAGGATATATTTATCCAAGGATGGTGATATCCGTGTGGCGACGGATTTCGAATACATAAAATGCATTCCATCCTGTGAGTGTCTTATGAGCCGACAAAAGCAAATGACAAGACCGAAAACGTGGCCGCATGAGAAGGACACCCTGTGCCGACGCGTCTGACCAACCTGACAAAGTACGCTGTGTGCACACAGAAATCGCTCACGGTGTCCAGATGAGTGTTGAGCTTCTTGGAATGTAATGGTTCTCCTTGAGTAATAAAGGGGATGGTTGGCATTTACCACCTGCCTGGGATCCAGTCCTTAAATTGATCAAATCTCAAGCACCGTGAGCGATTTCTGCATGCACAGGGAACGTTATCAATAAAACGAAATTATAGGCGTTAGATTAAACTGTTGGTTTGTACTTTGTAGACAACGGTCATCTAGTATCTCCCGTGACCACGACTGCTGCAATTCGAAACGTCGGGCATTAAATAGTGTATTATACACGCGATAAATTCGTTAAAAGTGTTTGTGAAAGTGTGTGTTAAAACCATTATTGAATGCTCCATTTTAAATGCAAGAAAAAATAATCATGTCCTCCCGTGCGAAGCCGGGAAGGGTCGCTAGTGTGTAATAATCGCAAAAACCTAAGAAAAGAAAAAGCTAGTTATGGGCCCATATTAAATTGTGGTCCGCCACACCCTCTTTTCGTAACAAATTTTAAATTATTGACACACTTGGCCCGTCTTATTGCGCAGAGTACGTAGACCATGAAATGAATTTCATACATGATTTTATGATTTCATTTCCATAGCTTTGAGCATTGGTGATTCGCTTCGGTGTTCAAATCAAAATAGCCTTTATTACCGATAATTAATTTCATTTCATATTTATACATTTCATTTTAGCTTGTAGTATATAGTTTTGCAATATATTACAATTAATTATAATTCATATCTGTTTTAATATAATAATTTGCATTGCACTTTTAATAATTAATGTTTAATCTTTCTCTTCGACATCAGTAACAGTATTATCAGTTTGCCGTTTGGCATAGGCCTCCCCTAGGCTTTTCCATGTATCCCTGTTCGCGGCGTTTCTTTGCCATGTTGTTCCAGCTACCTTTCTGATATCGTCCTCCCATCTTATTTTTTGCCTCCCTTTCCTTCTTTTTCCGTCTCGAGGGTACCATTCGGTAACGTCTTTTGTCCATTTTTCCTTTTTGCTTCTTATCATATGGCCTACCCAGTTCCATTTAAGCTTTTTCACAGTGTAAGTGACGTCTGTGACTTTTGTCTTGCTTCTTATATATTTAAGTTTAATTCTGTCCCTTAACTTGAGGTTTAGAATGCTCCTCTCCATTTTATTTTGACACACTTTGAGTACTCCATTCTGTTTACTAGTAAGGGCCCAGGTTTGTGCTCCATAAGTTAAGCATGGTAGAATGCATGAGTTGAATATCAGAGTCTTGTCTTTAAGAGGTATGTGTGGGTTCTTCATTACTTCCTTTAGGGACCAGAATCTTTTCCAAGCTTTATTTACTCTGATGCATATTTCTTTCTGCATCTGATTTTCCGGGGCAATGATTTGTCCTAAATATGTGTATTCATCCACATATTCTACTATATTGGAGTCTAAAAAAATAGGTGTTTTTGTGTGGTTTGTCATTAGTTTTGTTTTGTCTAGATTCATAGTCAGGCCTACTCTTTTACTTTCTCTATCCAATTGGTTAAGCATTGTTTTTAAGCCTTCTTGGTTATCGTTAAGTAGAATTAGGTCGTCTGCGAATCTGAGATGGTTAAGCATTTTGCCATTTATGTTTATCCCAAATGTATCCCAATTAATTTTCCTAAATAAATGTTCTAGTACAGCCGAGAAAAGTTTTGGTGAAAGGGGGTCTCCTTGCCGTACTCCCTTTCTAATTTTGAAGGCCACTCCTTTCCTTTCAGTCTGGATTTTTGCTGTTGATTCCTTGTATATGTTTTTTATTATCCTAATATATTTTGGATTTACTCCTTGTGAGTGTAGAGCGTCCCAAATGTGTATATGTTTCAGAGAATCAAATGCCTTACTGTAATCTACAAATGCCAAGTAGTATTTTTTCCCGTACTCATTGCACTTTTGGATAATTTGTTTTACGACATGGATATGATCTATTGTTGAGAAGTCGCTTCGGAATCCAGCCTGTTCTCTCGGCTGATTTTCGTCCAATACTGTGCTTAGTCTGTTCAACATTATCTTAGCAAATATCTTATATAAGTTGGAGATCAGGCTAATCGGTCTATAGTTATTTATTTCTGCCCTGTCGCCTTTCTTATGGAGCAATATGATGGTTGATGATGTCCATTGTTGTGGTATTACTTCTTTAGCTAGAATGTCGTTGTATATATTTGTAATAGCATTTATCGTGTAATCTAGGCATCCTTTTAGAATTTCGTTTGTTAGTCCGTCATCTCCAGGGGCTTTGTAGTTTTTCTGGGACAGTATTGCGGTTCTCACTTCGGTTTCTAGTATCGGGAGGATATCTTCTTCATCATCTTCTTGTGAGTATTGACTACATGTGTAGTCTACGTCATCGTACAATTTCCTATAAAACGTTGTTGCTATTTCCATAATTTGTGGTCGTTTTGTTTCTTTGCTATCAGATGTCTTGCCTCTGATGGATGGAATCCAACAGGTATTCTCTCTCAGTTCTTTTAGGGCTTTCTTTATGCCTCCCGATGTTTCAATATGGTATTGGATAGTTCTATTTCTAAGTTGTTTCCTATGTGTCCTAATTTTTTCATTTATTTGTTTACTTAAATGCGTTATTTGTGTTCTATTTTCTTTTTTATTTCTCAATAAAGTTTTCCTGGTTTCAATAAAGTGTCTGGCTTCGTCGCCAATTTTATCTCTCTGGTGTTTTGAGGTATATAGTTTCCTAGACAATTCTTGAAGCGCTTCTTGTAGTTTATTATATTTTTCTTGTATATTTTCGTTGTTATTGTTATTCATTAAATGGTCTTTCAATGTTATCAACAAGTTTTCTGGAATGGGAAGTGGGATTTGATCTGGTATAGTCTCTTTCCTTTTGTACGGTCTCCTCTTCTTTATCTCATTTAGGTAGATTGCTCCTCTTACCATTCGGTGATTTGTGTTGAAATTGAACCTATTAATTATGTCTATGTCTTTGAAGAATTCGTGTTTGTTAGATAATATGAAATCTATCTCATTTTTTACATTCCCGTCAGGAGATATCCATGTCCATTTTTTATTTATGTTTTTCTTGTAAAAAGTATTTAGGATCTTGAAGTTATGTGCCTGTGCCAGATGTACTAATCTTTGTCCGTTATCATTTATTTTTCCTGTGCTGAATGGACCTAATGTGCTATCTTCGTTCCTTAGTCTTTCACCTACCTGGCCATTAAAATCTCCCATCAGGACAACTGCTTTGTGTGTACCGGCAAGAGTCTTTTCCAGGTCTTCATAGAAATTGTCCTTTATGTCCTTAGGTGCCATCTCTGTAGGAGCATATATTTGGATTATGGATATAGTTTCATACCCAGGCAAGTTAATATTTAGTTGTGCGCTTCGGTGTTAGTAAGACGTTAACAACCACTTGTAATAGAAAGAATAGGCATGTGACGACAGAATCGATAATAGGATTCGTTATATTTCTATTTTTATAAACGAAAACCTTGCCCTGTATACAACCTGTATCGCGGGGGCACTTTACAAAATCAAAATGTGTTTTAATCAAATATCAGAAAAAAATAAATAAATAATAAATAAATAAATATCCTTGGACATTTCACACAACGCCATCTCGTCCCAAGCTAAGCAACTTAATGCTTGTGTTATGGTAAAGAGATGGATGATAAACTACATATATAAATTTTTTTTTGTAAATGCATACATATTATAGATAGAAAACACCCAGACCCGGAACAAATACTTGTAGGTCGTACAAATATTTCTTCCGTGCGGGAATCGAACCCGCGACATGCTGCGCAGTAGTCGATCGCTCAACCACTGCGCTAACCGTGTCGTCGTCAGAAAAAATTAAAAAGAAAACTTAATATATTATATTATATTACAATGTTTAATAGTCATTAAGTAACATTCACAAGACTGATTTGTATCTATATTTAACATAGTTTTAATAATTCTTATATAATTTTTGCACACCCCACAAGGGTAAAATATGGAATTGGACTTAATATATTTTTTTAACCACGATGTAATGTACCCATATTCAGCAAATAAAGAGATTGATTGATTGATTGATTGAAAATAATTAATCATTTAGTTTTTATCAACATGTAATTCACGAATAAAAATGACGCGGAAACTTAGAGCAAATGCCTCTGGTTTACACAAAGACATCCAACCAACCAATCCAAAGCTGGCACATCCAACCAACCAAGATTTAATTTGTTCTAGATTCCACATACAATTACATGCTAGGTCCTCTGAATACCTTTTTATTTCGCCGAAAATTTCAATAGATACGCGTCTGGGTTTTTTTTTTTGTAATAAACTAAACCTGTGCGCTAAAGGTATAAGCTGTATCGCGGAGGCAGTTTACAAACATGCAATTCACGAACACAAATGACACCCAGACTAGAGGAAGTTCTGGTTTAGACAAAGGCACTTGTCCGACCCCGGAATCGAACCGGGGACCTGTGATCAAAAGGCAAACCAGCGAAGATTTACCTTATTCTAGATTCCACATCTTACTAATATTATAAACGTGAAAGTTTATAAGTATGGATGGATGGATGGATGTTTGTTACTCTTTCACGTAAAAACTACTGAATGGATTTTAATGAAACTTTACAATAATATAGCTCATACATCAGAATAACACATAGGCTACAAGTTATAAAGATATTATGTGAATTACAACAATTTAAACAAGTCGAATTCAAAATTTCTAATTGTCAAATTTTCGACCATATTAAACTATAGACAACATAACGTTTCGCTGTCAGTTGCGTTTTGTTAAAGTGGGTTTTATACGGACGGGATAAAAATCTCAGGTATCCTATGTCCAACTTTCTTTTTGTTTTAAATATATATAATGCGGAACAAAGTTCGCCGGGTCAGCTAGTTCAATTATAAATATCTAATCACCGCCGTAATGCTAGATACTCTGAATACTTTTTTATTTACCATGTATTTGCTTCGTCCGCGCAGTCATCGTGAGCAGACGTGTTACCAGTTTTAAACAATTTAATAAACCAAATAATATCGCACAAAGCCTTAAGTTATCCTAAATTAAAACTTATTATAATAGCGATAAAATTTTAACTTGCAACCAGTGCGTAAAAGTGAAAGGCGGCCCGCGCGACGCAGAGTGTCTGTGCGAGGAGTGCAATCGCCATAGCCATAATTGTCGTCTCTGTCACCCCACACTCGGTTACCACCACCACGACGACGACGCTACGCCTACGTAAACGCGCTACGCGAGTGACGTCACTGGCTGCCAGCTACGAAGATACAGCTACGAACACCCGCTGTCGATACTAGTGCTACGCGCCGGCGGTATTATTGTAATAATCTGCTTGAGGAACAGTGAGTCTTAAACCACTCAATATGAATCTAAGTCGTACTCCACCGCAAGTACTGTCTGCTTCAGACTCTAACATAAATAGATCTGTTATTAACAGCTCATCGATACCTGCGCCCAACGTCACAACGAGAGTTAATTCCAAGCGTATTCGACTAGATGATGATGATTGCAATATATTCGATATGTTTAAAGATGAAATTAAAGATATGCTCTCAAACTGGATGAAACAGCAAGATGAAAAACTGGAAAACCTTGATAAGGGCCTTTCGAAACTAGTAAATGTTGAAAAGGGGTTAGTCGAAATAAAGACTGGATTACAAGCATCAAACGAGGAAATTGAAAAATCGTTAGGAGAACTGTCAGCACAAATAAAGGACCTAGATAAAAAGATAGATATCCTAGACCATGAACGGATTAATATACGTGCAAAAATTGAGGAGCTGGAAGAAAAAAATGAAGGGTTGGAAAGAACCATTAGAAAGACATGTATTGAAATAAGAGGCGTCCCGAAGAAGAGAAAGGAGAAGAAGGAAGACTTATTTAACATGGTTACCAGTCTGATGAAAGGTGTTAGGAGTGATTGTTCTACTCAGGAAATTAAGGACATATACAGACTACCATCTAAGGCGAACGCGACAACATCAGCCGTGGTCGCTGAATTTACCAACATCTTTGTCAAAGACAAGTTCCTAAGAGAAGTAAAGCATTATAATATCTCGCAACCTGGTAGACAAATTAACACAAAACAACTTGGTCTAGAAGGGCCTGAAATGTCGCTGTTTGTGTCAGAGCATTTGACTCCAAAAGCGAAAAGACTCCTTTTTCTTGCGCGTGACTTCGCCAGATCGGAAAACTTCCAATACTGCTGGATTGCGAATGGCCGAATTCTCCTACGTAAAAAGGAAGGTGATAAATATACTGTTGTCAAAAGCGAAAACACTTTTCAGCTACTTCGGGATACCTACAAACTTAGCAAATAATGTCAAGTATAGTTTACCTGTTTTTATAATTTTAATACTCTGTAAAATTTTACTAAACGGGCTTGCCCTTAATTTCAACACGACTTCTCACAAACTCTTTTATAACACATATCACTACAATTCACACACATACTACATACATGCTTTTCTTACACAACACACCAGAATTAATATATTCTATATTTTTTTATTATTTTTAAATATATTTGAGCGAGTAGGTATTAATTTATGCAATGTACAACCCAACCTTTTAATAATTCTCATTATCAATGGCTTCCATAAATATCATTAACACTGAACTTGATACTATTCAATTAGGTAATTCGTATAGCTGCGAACCTGAAAATTGCCACAAGTACATCAACAATTCCGATTGCAGCATGAACTTATTGCATATTAATATACGTAGTGTAAACAAAAACTTTAGCCAACTCCAAGTTCTGTTACATATGACAAAAATCAATTTCGACATTGTTGTCTTGACGGAATGTTGGCTTAGTAAGGTCAATAACCTACCTATTTTAGACGGATTTGAGTCTCATTCGACCTCTAGAAACACTAACCAAAATGATGGTTTAATCATTTACACGAAACCAGGATTGCGGGGTTCTATGTGGGAGCCGATTTTTGAGGGTGGGAATTGTCTTGTTTGTCAGATCGATAAAAGGTTAGCTGTTATTGCCGTCTATCGCTCTCCATCACTTAATTCAAAAGAATATTTTGATAAATTCACGCAAAGCCTTGTCAAAACATATGATAAATTATCCTCCTGTACTAGTGTTGTTCTTGTAGGTGATCTAAATATTGACATAGGCCCAAGTAATAGAAACGACCGGAGTTTAGAATACCTTATGATAAATGCCTCCTATGGGCTCATGCCAACACACCTATTTCCCACCCGACTCGAACACTGCATTGATCACTTACTTCTTAAGTCAAAGTTACGTGCAACCACACTAGTTTTGGATTCACATATTACAGACCACAAACCTATCGTCTTGTCTTTATCTAACGTTGCTCTACCGCGAAAAAAATGTCAAGTTACCACCCGTCTGGATTATGCAGCCATAGTACGTGAGCTTGGAGATACTGACTTTAAAGTTATCTACCATATTGAAGATTTAAACGAATGTATGACCAAATTTATTAGTATTATTAAATCAGTTATCTCAAAACATACAAAATTAGTTAAAATACCTAGACAAAACAGAATAATAAAACCATGGATCACTCCTGGGCTTTTAAAATGCATTAAAAACAGGGACAAAATGCATATGAAAACAAAAAAGGCCCCGGATAATCTAATTCTAAAGACCACTTATACAAGATATAGGAATTTTTGCAATAACTTGCTTAGAAACTTGAAAACGGCTCACGAAAAATGTGAGTTAGAAAAAGCCAAAAATAATCCAAAAAGCTTGTGGAAAGCAATAAAAAATATCACCAACACACATAAGACAAATGTTAATTCCTCAGAGCTGCTCAATCTACAAGACGACCCTAAATCATCGTTAAACGACGTGAATATCTTTTTTAGCAATATAGGCAAAAACCTGGCTGCAAAAATCCCGTCACAGGCTAGTACAACCACCACCACCACTAATCCTTGTCCTCCCTCTCTAGTTCATGACCGCTCCCAAATCTCCCCATCCGAATCTCTTGTAATACTGGAGGTTGACAAGGCAGAGGTAGAGTCTGTCATACTCCAGTTGCGAGATGATTGTGCTGTGGGATGGGATGGAATATCATCTATAATGCTTAAAAAGAGCCGTCAGGTACTGGTGCCACTAATAACATACTTATGTAACCGTTGTTTCCAAACAGGTGTATTTCCGGATGCTCTCAAAAAGGCAATAATACACCCTATTCATAAGGCGGGGGACAAAAACAGTGTCAATAATTACAGGCCAATATCAGTCTTGCCAGCCCTCTCTAAAATTTTTGAAAAGATTTTAAACAAACGTCTGAGGTGCTTTCTGGACAAACATAAAATAATTGCTGAGAATCAGTACGGATTTCGGCAAGGAGTGTCGACAGAAGATGCCGTATTGGATCTCACGCAACAGGTTGCTAAAAAGTTAGATAGTAAATCAAAATGTCTGGCTATCTTACTCGATCTTGCCAAAGCATTTGACACCGTTTCTGTTCCCAAACTAATCGCTAAGCTGGAACTCGTCGGTGTGCGTGGAACACCACTTGAGATTTTCAAAAATTACCTCAAAAATAGAACACAAATGGTAAAAATTGACGCACATTTCAGTGACGAAGAACCAGTTACCTACGGCGTCCCTCAGGGAAGCATACTTGGACCTACACTTTTCCAAATTTACGTTAACGACCTGTGCAGAATGTGCCTTACCAACTGTAACATTTATGCGTATGCTGATGATACCGCTATACTTGTTTACGGACCTACATGGGATATGGTCAAGGCTACCGCTGAAGATGCCTTGTGCAAAATAACGAAATGGCTTAGGTTAAACCTCCTGACACTAAACTTAAGTAAAACAACATACGTCCCTTTCGCAATCCGGCGTAACTCTGCACCTTCTCGTACCTTCTCTGTAATTGCTCACTCATGCCCAAACGGACCCTGTGTCTGTCCAGAACTCACCAGAGCTGACAGTGCAAGATACCTTGGAGTTCTGATTGATAGTGGCCTGAGATGGGACAAACAAATTGAAGCCGTTACCACAAGAACATTGCGTCTTATCCACATCTTTAAGTCCCTTAGAGACTCGGCTAATCTTGACACACTGAAGATGGTTTACTATGCTCTGTGTCAGTCAGTTCTTGGATATTGCATAACGGCGTGGGGTGGTGCAACGAAAACTAGTGTTTTGAGAGTGGAAAGAGCACAAAGAGCCATTCTCAAAGTCATGACTAAAAAACCTTACAGGTACCCGACCACAGAATTGTACTCTGACTGTAAAGTTCTGACGGTACGGCAACTTTATGTGGTCAGAACACTTCTTAGAATACATGTCGGTCTGCCTCCGCCAAACCCAAATAAACGAATAAATCTTATTCCAAGAACCCAGCACAAAACCACCTTCGCAACACATCAATTCTACACACTAAGTACACACATATATCAAAAAATTAACTCACAAATAAATATTATAAATTTAAACGAACACAAACTTAAACCTATACTAACAGAGTGGTTATTACAAAAGGACTATGACTACACAGAGTCATTACTCACATACATCACCTAATAACACAAGTACTCACTGCCTAACACACTTACAATAAAAGGACACCCGCCTATACCTCCCATCCACAATTACGTACTCACACTACACTTCATCTATCACACACACACACACACACACACTCTAACACACACACACACACACACACACACACACACACACACACACACACTTACATGCACACAGTATACTCACCTTACCATTTACACACCTCACACAACAAATCTATGTATTTTTTTATTTTTTTTTTTTAACAAAATCTTGATTTACTTCAGTTCCACTCACGTATTGCATCAAATTATGCACATGGCACTGCTCGGCCGAACACTGTCTCTTAAAATACAGGTGATCCTAGTTTAAGAGGCAGGGTTATATAAATGATTGTACGGATTTTTGCAATATTTTGTACTGCTTTATATGTCTGTAACTTTGTTGGTGAATAAACAATTTATTTATTTAATTTATTTATTTACCCGAAAATGTCCAACGATACGCGTCTGTGTGAGTGTGCCGTTTGTAACTGAGTGTGGAATTGCTTTACTGCTCGCATTAAATATTCTGTGCGTGAGTCTTATCAACGGAACGTGCAATAAACAAATACGCCGTGAGCACGCTTCACATGCAGTTTATGTTTCCCCGACTTCCTCGGTCACGGCTGATATCGGGACGAATAAGGTTAAAAGGCTTTTCCACGCTTATAGCTGATACTGATAAAACAACCTATACGGATACTGTGTGCGTAATTAGGAGAACTAGTGGTCGCCTGGTGATCGAAATTCGACCATAAGTCATTTAAATTATAGTTCCATTCTCAATATGACCACAGACTGTAACAATAAATAAAAGAGTATAGATGCGTGTGTGTCAAGCACATAGTAGTGTGTTTTTATTGATTTAATGATATTTTATGCAGGATTTTAATAAAATTTCAGCATTCGGCACTCCTTAGCTATATCTTTATTAGTGAACTAGCTTTTGCGCGCGGCCTCGCCCGCGTGGGCTTCGAACCCGTGCTTATCTCTATGCATATTTTTTATTAACATAAAAGCGGTTATTCTGACTAAACTATGATATTTAGATATGTGCTCTCGTGGACGTTTGTAGATCTTTATAAGACCTACAAATACGTAGTACATCATTTTGTTCTATTGTCAATAGTTTTTGCAGCGCACGCATAAATAGGTTTTCGATTTTACACCTTGGTTTACAAAATCGAAACTTTCATGCGGATCCCTAATTCTTAAAAATAAAATATAGCCTATAACCTTCCTCGATAAATGGACTATCTTACACTGAAAGATTTTTTGAAATCGGTCCAGTAGTTCCTGAGATTAGCGCGTTCAAACAAACAAACAAACAAACTTTATATATTAGTATAGATTACGTGTCACGTGGCTTGTCCGCGATGGACACACAAACTACTTAACCGTTTTTAATCAAATTTGCACACCATGCCACCATGATCCTACATGAAAGATAGGATAGCTTACATCTCAATTAATAGTCTCAATATTATTTTATTGCAATTTATTTATGTATCATTTGGCAGTCACTGTATGTTTAGCTCTAAACTATTCTAACAGATGGCGATATCCGTTGACTGGGTTGAGTAAATGATCAATAGATGGCGCTATGTTAAAAGTTAAATTAATGTATGTTAATATTAAATGTACCTAATATAACAAAAACCTTATCCACAGCAACGCGTGGCCGGGTCTGCTAGTAAACTATAAGTGGGGGAAATTTCCGCGCAATTTTCGTAAAAAGGTGTACCTACAAAGTTTTAGCTTCACGTATTAATATGTAGTTAAGGAAAACCAAAGTAATTGGTGACAATTATTTATGATTGGGCACTTACAGTTAGTGTGAAAGAAATAATTAGCAATAAACATAGAAAAGGCTTGTAACATGGTGGGAGTAAGATTAGGATTTTTAACAAGTGTAAAACGGACAAAAGGAAAACTTCATACAAACCTGACTTGATACAAACAAAGAATTTGGAGGAGGCCCAATTTAGTAGTGGGTCAATTATGTGCTGAAATCATAATGATGTTATTTCTAAGTTTGTATGTGTAAGAGTAACAAACATACATTCTTTCAAACTGTGACGTTTATAATATTAGTATGATTATTATTTAGATACAGATCACCGCGAACGAAACAGCGGGCGGGAGCTAGTCAAAAGTTCAAATCCAAAAGGAACTTTAATTACATAGGTTTTATCCAAAACTCTTTTAAATGGTCCTATTGAAAATTACCAGTATCATCTTATGGTCCCTATCCCACAATAGGTGGTAGTCTTCATACACACTTATCAGTCGTCTACAGTCACACCTTTCATACACAATTCCTCATTCTCATAATCCATCCATCTCCACAACCTCATGCTGAAACTACCACCGGTTACGAATACTGCTCTACGGAGAATGTATGTATAAATACACTCTGTAATAAATCATTAGGAAATTCTCCAAATCCAAAGATAGTTCGATAAAGTCAAGAGCTTAATGCGCAAATTGCCGGCGACGCTTATCTTCAATACTGGACCGCTAACGCCGTGTTGAATTGATTCACGGTGATTTAAACCGTGGCTAATACAATTCTGTCTGGTTCTATCGCCGTATTATATCTTTTGGTTTGTTGGTGATGAGAATGGGGAGATAACAAATCGTCATCATCTGCGCTCTAAGAACCCACAGCGCGTTCTATATGAGCCTTCTCGAATTTTATTGTTGTAAATTAGTTAGTAATACGTTACTAGTAGTACGGATATGGAAGTAAATCCGTGTGGTGTAGGATTTAGAACACATTTTGTGACCATCCCATTCTTACCTGAGAGTGTCGTAAGGCAAATGTCGATAAAGAAAATAACTAGGCTAATAATTAAACGCAAGCGAAGGAGAACCTGAGACGAAACGTCTATTCTGTCAGCTGTAATTCACACTTTTTGTTCGAGTATACTTCCACGGACTCCGTCTTTATTTTCTTTGGTTTCTCTCTATCTTTTCATCGATTCTGCATTGACCCCAGACGGATAAATTACAATATTTTGTTTACGGGATATTTTATGCTTAAATTATGTAGTTACGCGGATTTTCTTGTGATGTACCTGATGGAATTGGATGTAGGATTTCGTATAAATAAAATAGTCGTTTTGCAAGACGCGGTAATAAAAATGAAATGATTTTTAAATGTAAAAAAATGACTGACTATTAATATACTAAATATAAATATATTATATTAACCTATATCCCTAAAAATATCAATGAACCTAAAACTCGCAGTAAAAAAAAAACCTTCAAAATACTAAAATATATTATTAAAAGGAGTCCCTTTAGGCAAGGTAAAAATAAATAATTTACGTAAATATATGTATTAACAAATTAAATATTTCGGACACTTTGTTTTGCTTAGTTTACGGTAGATCCTTCTCTTAGTCATGGTTTTTCTTCACAATTAGTTCGTTCAATCGCCGCATATTACAGGCTCACGATAGAATGGGTCGGTAATACAGTACAGTTGTGGTTGGCAGAAAGAAATTGATATTAGCAATAAGGTCTCGACCCCTTTTTATTTACTGTGACGTCAAAACAGTTTATGGTTAAGTGGGGTTTCAATAAAGCGTACTCTATATGATTCCATCCTTACTTGGCTAAAGGTTAAATAAATAGAGCATTTTGATATATAAAATTCTCCACGCCCATTGTTTATAAGTTGAGTTGTACACGTTGTTGACATTCAACACGAAATATGTTGTACTACGTTTAATGGGTTTCAGTAAAATCATTTCTCTCTAACAGACAGATTTTCTGCGTAACTAGTTCCATTAGATACGTTGCTGAACCAATGTACTTATCATTAATCAGTCGCCGAAAGTGCTGTGTTAATGGTGAAATAAAAATTGATCCAATCTCATGACGTCTTAAGGAGCTAATAAAAAATCTATCGGCATCTACAACAATGCCCCCTATCACACAATCGAACATAAACAATGTGTCTTATCGCTATCGGTATCTGTATCTCCTTTGGCATTTCTCTCACTACCATCAGCATTGACTTTAAAAAGTATAGATGGCCCATATTGTTAATAATAATCTTCTTCCTTGTCTTTGACCAATTTTCTTTGAGGTTGACATCAGCCTAACATTTTGTGGCTAACTAACAATATTCACAAGGAGTGATTGTCGTTTGACGCATTAGGAATTTAAGTAAAAAAATATGTATTAAAAATAAATCGTTTATAGACAGACTTTTATGCTTCATGATATGTTTAATATTATTAAATGAATTCAGGAAAGTATAAACTAATTCTTAGGAGAGTTCTTTTTAAAAGTTTTAGAAGAAAATTTGGTCTGACATTTGGAGATTTTCATTAGTCTCATATTGGAATATGTTAATTAAAATATACTTCATTGTATGACTTGTGTTTTCATAAAACATAGTGTATAGAATGCTTTGTGATATTTAGCTGTATTCATGAACTTGTAGGATTTGTAGGAGTCGAAGAAAAAAATACGTCTCATACTAACCATAAACTACAAATTACAGGTTTCTTTTCAATTTCATGAAGGGATATCACCATATCTATATGTTTAATAGGTCACAATCTTTGTATTCCTGGTTCGTACGCGACAGTCGTGAGCAATGCTCAATAAGCTGCAGTGCGTGCCAATGCATTTGGAGCCAGTTATTTCCAACTATTGACTCAGTTAGCCTAGACTGAGCATTTTGACGAATACGGATGAAACTGTATCGCGCCGAGGGATGTGTTAGACTAATGCATTTTAGACAGGCTGTCCTGTCTATATTTTTGAAATCTATGTTTATGGAATGTATGCAACATTACTCGGCCCATGAATGACTTGCTGCCAAGTCAGGCCGTCATCATCATCAGGCAACTATTCTCTAACCAGAGTTGTTAGTGACAACAGTAAGTTAGAAATTTTATGATGCATAACCCTTCTATAAGGTCTTGGCCACATGGCGTTTCTTTTCTATTGTAGCTAGATACTGTGTGTTTTTTTACCACTAGTATGTCGCTCAAACATATGGCTGTCCGGCAGCCCTGGGTATCGGTCACGACACCTTTAAGTTCCCAGCGTCATGAATATTGAATTGCCACATGCATGTCTTCATTGTAAATCACCAGCCTGATGAATGGCCTCGCAAGTATGTCAATATATTCAGTGATGATGGAAATAATTAGTTTCCACCAAACCAATCTTCTGATGAAACAGTTTGTTATCTGTGGACGGTTATTTTGCGGCTGTAAATCAATGGGCGTGAGTGTAAGGCAGGTGTATGTTTAAATTGGTCTATAGTGTAACAAAAACGGTCCGTGTGGTGACGGATTTATGGTGCATAGTGTCACCATCCCATTCCATGCTGAGGGTGTTGTAAGAGCCGACGAATAGAGATGAAATCCTAGCGACAAGAGAAGGAAAACTTGATACGAAACCAAGTTGGATGGATTGTAAGAATGAGGAATTGTGTATGAAAGGTGTGAATGTAGATATGACGACTGATAGGTGTGTATGGAGACTACTACCTAGCGTTGAGCCTTAAGATGACAATGCTAATTTTAAACATGACTATTAATAACAGTTTTGTGATAAAACCTACGTAAATAAAGTTCCTTTTGGTTTGTGCCAACCCGTCTGGCCAGCGAGGCACAGTAGCAGTACCTAGTAGTCTCACTCAAGTAAGGTTTACACTTCAAAATCATTTCACCAATGTTCAGTAAATGACTTATGGGTAGTCTCGATACTATTATTTCAGATGATTTACGCGTAAAACCATTCAAACGTTCGCTAAAGATTTTTGACTTTGAACTTTATGACCTACACTTTTAAGCACAATATCCCGGTAAAAGTACACAGTGAGTGAATTATTGTGTATGGTACACATAATTCGAGTTTTATATTGGTTCCGAGCTACTTTCCCCTTCTGCATAATTTATGGTAGACGCATGCAGTATTTCAAGTTCCCACTTTGCAAGTTATCACCGCATAATCCCATGTAAATATGGATTGATTCAAAGCGCTTTTGTTTTGTATTTTATAGCCACCATTCGAGGTGAATATCTCTAAGAAAGAAAACATTTATTCAGCATACAACTAACTATACAACTAATACTATAAACTACATGTGTGTCAGGCATGGAAGCCTGACGCAAATTTTCAACTAGACCTGGCTCTAGGTGAAAATTAGTCGGTTGTTTATCCATTTGTCGGTTCTTACGACACCCCCATGTTGGAATGAGGTGAACGGAAAAGGTAGAGTAGGCCGCATTTATGTATATATACGCGCGATAATTTCAAAACTGCACGTATTTGTATGCAATTTTCAAATGTTGTTAAGGGTTTGTGTAAATAAGTTGAAATATGACGAAAATTATTGATGTGAAAAACTCAACCGTCTGGTAGTTTTTTCAAAAACACTGCCTATACCATTTGAAATATAACAAACTACAAACCGTTGCTATGTCATTTACTAAAAATAATTTGAAGGAAAGACACCAATATAAATAGCTTTTTGTTGAGAAACCTTCGGGGGCTTGGCTTTTTGCTGAAAATCATCACATGATCACCTTTCAAATGCATAGTTTACGATTCTATATAGGACCTGCAGACAAACATTCATTTTTTTTACAGAGTGAAGAAGATTAAGGGTCAGCGCCGACCAACTAAGTGGCGGCGAGATTCAGTAACAATTTAAATTCAACCTTAACCGCTTCAAAATACAACTGTATTTATGTCGCTCGCCGTCATTGTATTTTCATTGTACCAAATACAGTTGTATTCTGAAGCGTTTAGGTTGAATTTTAATTGGTACTGAATTAGGCTCTTCGCCGCGACTCCGTTGGTCGGTGCTGACCCTAATGCATGTTGGCATTGTTCCTTTTTATTGATCTATAAAGGGGGCTAAGATTTGTTTTCAACTCTTCTACTCATACTAAATCCGGATAGGCTCACTAATACACCATAATATGCTTTTTTAAGTCCCGTTTAGAAATACATCACAAAACTAGTAATTATGGTAAACTTTTCACCGTCAGCCCTGAGCGACACTCCCCTTTCCTCGTTACCATAATCACTGAATTACCGAACCAGCAGTGCGCGGACCGCAAAAATAAATACTTTACCAGTTTATGAACATGCCGATAACGACCAATTTCGCAAAGAAAGTCCGGATAAAATGCCCATATAAGTCAAGCTAAAGCTACAATTTACTTGGTAATCGAATTTTTACCTTAAGGGTATTCTGACCCGATTGTTACTCTTCCTAAAAGCATGCCTACATGTGCTGCCTGCTACCTATACACTGTCATGACTTCGTAGCTAGCGAAATCGATCAAAATTCCATGAAATTGCGAAGTGTGTATTGTTGCATTAGGCAAATTGATAAACTAGGCATCTAGATACTTGTGTTCCTGGAAAACACAGGAATGGCTGACACCCTCACAACCCCTTCCCATTATATGGAGGGACTACACACTCCCACGCTTCGTTGGCTAGATGGGTTGGCACAGGAATGTTTTTATCTCCCGAGTATCTGTCGCCCGCGGAGATTGCTGGGTCGCTACGGCGTTGTGCGCAGGGGAGTTTTAGTGGGTACGCGCCGCCTTTCTTTTCACTGAAGTGGCGCCCTGAAGTCCACATAGCCCGACCACGGGTGCCTAGGCACAGCCGTGGGCGAGATCCGCAAGAAGATCCGCTATATCACTATCACTACATAGTATAAAACAAAGTCGCTGTTGTCTGTCCGTCCCTATGTATGCTTAAATCTTTAAAACTACGCAACGGATTTTGACGCGGTTTTTTTAATAGATAGAGTGATTTAACAGGAAGGTTTATATGTATAATACATGTATAGTATTGTAGAGAAGCACTGATAAATTTAGAGGTTCATCATTGCACCCGTGCGAAGCCGGGGCGGGTCGCTAGTCCAGAATAAAATAAAGCTTTTGTTTCAAGTTTTCGCTAGGTATTCCGTTTTGTCAAAGGTGAAATAGTGACTCTGCTGTGAACATACCTAGAGTTGCACAGCAGAGGCCATGCTCAGAATGCGCATATATCTATTCGCGAATATACCACTACTTAAAACTACTTGAATACTTGGCATGTCAGCGCTAGTGTAGGAACAGCTTAAGAACTTGATCTTTTGGCCAATAAAGGGGCGCCACCGCTTGATTGGATGATTGACTTGGCCGTTTTAAACAAAAAGCACATAACTACACGGTATCGAGTTGGCAAACAACATTATAGGACCATATTAAGGGGTGCGACAGGTTGTTAACATTTTAGAACTGTCATGATTTATACTATTTATTTAGGGATAGTTTATTTTTCTTTCAAATCCAGGGTCTATATTCATAAGCCTAATAAGTTCATTTATTGGCCGTTAGTGAAATTCTATAAAAGTCATATCTCATCATTTATTAGTTCAACCAAAATACGTAAGTTATTTTCCTGGACATGGGTTTCCCCCCACGAATTTCTACAATTAGGGAATCTGTCTAAAATGACTTACCTTCCTCTAAAATAGTTAATACCATTTTAATTGACCATATATTTTAATCTCTGTAACACACATCAATTATGAATATAAATTTTAATTAATCCCTGTTTTATCAGATTGCTTCTAGATTTTCCTAGGCCGCAATTATCACATGCAAATTTGTATAAAATCTGCATATCTAGGAGGTCTACTTGCTGTTTTATCATTGGTACTAGATGCTACGATAATGCTTACCCGCAGGAAAACGTTGATACTAAAGATAAAGTCACATAGTCTCAATTAAAACGAATGACGTGGACACGCAAATAAGAACGGGATTTGAGGTTATAATTAAATTTCTTACAATCATTTACAACAACAAGACACTGATGTGCAAAATACCAACCAAAACCTTTAGACCAAAAATCGTTTGATTCTAAATTTAGCCAGTCGTCAGTAGCCTTCTTACTTATAGTAATGTTCTTAACAATAGTTAGCTGTAAAGACGATTTCTATAAATGACCAACTCGCGACTATTTCTTACACAGAGCTAACATTCAGTTGGAACAGAGATCAATCAACACTCCGCGTATTCATTACGAAATTAAAAAGTCATTGTACCATTCTTGCCCATTAAAACCATTACCGACTCAGGCCAACACCAAATTAAAGCAAAGTGCACTTCTCTATTTCTTTTAATGTCTACAATTTTCTTCGCAACACTTAATGTAATAACATATCACAAAACATCTAGGCAAATTGTACACTAGTTACAAAAAATACGTTGAGTAAATGTAGAACCCGATCTGAGGCCCTCAAGCTGTACGTCAATCACGAAAGTGTTTTAAGCGAAAATACATTAAATGGCCGACAATTTATCGCTGGCAGGGTTGCCAATGTTTTAATCGTACATGTAATAGTCGTAAACACTCAAATAAAACAGTTGAAGCATGTTTTTATGTTTATGTAATGGCACTAAAACGCTATATTTCGAGACGTACAATAAAATCACCTCAGCTCTGAAATAGTTACAAAGTTTCAAAGCCTATCTTGAAAGCTGTAACGTATCAAGTATACGCTAAGCGTTTATTATCCACCACCATCCACCATTTCAGTCCATAAATGGTCCACTACTGAGTCGAGCCTCCTCCAACTTTATGGAGACAAATTAGCCTGCTGTGCTACGCTGGCCAGACGGGTTGGCACAGGGTTTGTTTCAAGTTTTCCTTCTTTTGCGGCTAGGTGATCAGCATTTTGCGTTCCTTTAGTCACCTCGTACGACACCCTCAGGATGGTATGGGTTTACACGTGCCATAAGACTGCTAAATATTATTTCAGAGGAGGTGGATATATTTCACTGTAGCCTGATAAAGTTCACAGGAGTAGCACTGGAGTGCATTGAAAGACTGGGGATGATTCTTTTATTTTTAATTATACATAGGTGTTTTAATTTTAGGTATTTCAAATGTATTTTTAATAGTGTTTTTTAATTTGTATTGTATTAATTATTTGTATTGTAGTAGTAACATCGCATTGGCGCTATAGCTGTTAAGCTGTTATTTACGTAATTATAAATAAATATTATTATAATTTTAATTAATAATTAAGTAAATGTTCAAAGTTTCATTAGGGTTATTGCATGTTTCACTTAATTTGAAAACACATAATCTCGTCCACAAAAATAACTGTTCGTATCCCGTACGTGCAAATCAATAAAATAAAAGAAAATATCGTTTTTTTTGGGGGTTATGATTTTATGACATAAATAAGCCTAACTATCTAGCACTTAATTGGACCCTAGCATTCGAACAAGTCTTCTACGACATTTTTGCATATAAATATTCATCTTGTATTTGTATTCATGCGGCGAAGGCTTACCGTGGATAATTGCAGGTTTCTTGTTGGCATTAAGTGATAACAATCAACTGTATGACGATATACATACATAATGTACAATATTATCGAGGCGTTTATAGTTGACACGTAAATTGAATACAATTTGATCAGCCAACGCGACATAAATGTTTACTTCGGTATTCAAAATTATCTTTTAACTAATGTTTTTTATTAAGTAAGCTGTTTGTTGTCCGTGGTTTCTTAGAGTACCATCGTACGTACGGGTAATGTAAATTAAGAAAATTAACAAAAAGCATAGTGCGAATGGAAAGAGTCAGATCTCTAAATTGAAATCTACTGTCATAATATCAAATTAGTATAACAATAGCGTCTGAACTAGTTCCAAAAACGAAGTGAAAGTTAATGATGCCTTAAATGCGTAGTGGGTGTTGACATTTGCCGACTATGGTAAAAGTATAAAGGAAAGCTTTTACTTTTAAACTCCCATGTAAGCAATAACTGTAGGTTTATTTTCAACTTTGTTGAGTATAACGTTAAAGCCCTGACAAAGTGTTATAATTGTGTTTATCTGTGGCATTTGAAAATTATTTCTTGTTTTAAGCTTGTGAACGGTTTGTTCCTACACTGAGTAATTCTTTTATGTGTGCGAAAATGGGATGCATTTTTATCATCTTTATCAGCCCTCTAGTCTTCCTTGGAAATAGTGCGCCCATAAAGACTGCCTTAGCGCCTTGTCTTCAGCTGTCCATATATTTAATATTATTTCTTTATATGTTGAAAATAACCCTAAAGCGTAAGGCTTACCAAATACTGCACCAATTTAAGGGCTTCGAATTAATGTATAGCCATTTAATTGCTTTTTTTCTTCCCCAGGTGTGTGTCCCAGATACAGACTGCACGTTGCCTGAAAATAGGTGGAGGTACATAGAGAATTTCACATGTCTTGGAGAAAATGAAAAGCTCAAGAAAGAGATGCGACTGTCGTTTCCCAGCGGGCATTCGTCGTTTTCCGCGTACACGATGCTGTATTTCTGTGTAAGTCCAACAATTACTTACCACTTACTTCTCGATTAACTGGAAAGTGTCTGCTAAATCGTGTATTTTAACTAAACCTTCCAGATAATATTTCGGAGGATTGGACTACTTCTTAAATTAATCGCTAGACATTTCAACATTCGCTATAACAATGAGAAACATCCATGAAACTAATCCCCCATTTATATTATGAATATTATGTACAGTTTACTTCTAGCAAGGATTAACAAGTCTGCAGGCGTATTGTTTCCTATTTCTTCTGTAATCTTTTGCCATTGCTGCCCAAAATCCTTGCTATTATTAAATGTACAAATTTATTAAAATCTCGATTTTTTTTGTATTACCTATATTATTACCGGATATTATATCCGACGCCCGATGGGGCAGAAAAGTCCTCGGGTGGCGACCGCGTTCCGGAAGCGCAGTGCTGGTAGGCCTCCCAGACGGTGGACCGACGACCTGGTTAAGATCGCCGGAAAACGATGGATGCGGGCGGCTCAGCATCGGCCTTCGTGGAAATCCTTGGAGGAGGCCTATGTCCAGCAGTGGACGTCTTTTGGCTGAAATGATGATGATCATCACCATATTATAAAATGCCTTCATACTTTGTCCTGGTGTTAAGTCACGCAACTCAACCTACAGGAGAATATTTCCTTATCCTCCAGATGTATATCCAAAAACGATTCACATGGCGTGGCTCCAAGCTCATGAAGCACGGCATCCAGTTCATTCTGATGCTGTTCGCGTGGTACACTGTCATGACTCGGGTGTCTGACTACAAACACCACTGGAGCGATGTCCTTGCCGGCTACAGTATTGGAACTTTGTATTCCATTGTTATTGTAAGTATTTTATTTATTTGAGATATTAACCGGGGTATTACAAATAATAAAAAAACCGTCCAACTACATCGTGACGATTACTGACGAAGTATTGATGAAGTTTATAATATTTTCCAATTTCCTTTAGACCATCAATATGACTCTATGGGAAAGTAATTTCTCAATTTAGGAACGGCGGAAATCTAATGTATTTAGGTATTCCAACAGACAAAACAATACACATTCACATATACGCGATGATTCAATACAAATTATTTTGTTTATCTTTTTCTTTATTAACGTTATTAACTTAATAAGATATGTAGACACATTGTTAGAGCCAATATGTTTTGTTCATTAATTTAGTATAGTAATGTACATTTTGAATTCAAACGTACGAACGCGAGCTTAGGTCCACATTTCAACAACAACGTATTTTAATGTAAACCAATTCTTTTCTAATTTCCAGTACGCCTTCGTGTCTAATCTTCGTAAGACGATCCGCTCGCGGCCTTCCACCCACGAATCTGAACTGCGGGCCACCAACGGGAACACCCGTGTACAAGTTTGACAACCACTGTCCACCGCGAACAGCGACGCCGAGGCCGACGAGACCAGGTGATACGAACAGCCCACCGTGTCATGGATTTCGCACGAATACATGGAGACCCTAACGCAATAGTTTGGGAAACACTGACTTTGGCATTGGACTTGAGTGACATAATTTACAAAGTAAAAAAACAGTTAAACAATAGTTTGGGAATCACTGACTTTGGTAATGGACCTACATACAAAGGGATACTTTATAAGTTTTGTTTTGCTTATTACACTTGGCTAATTTTCAGAACGTATTTCAGAAATATATTTGACTGGCTTACTTACGGAGTACAAGCATATGCCATTGTGTCTAGCCAGCGTGTCGCAGTATTCTAAATCCCCTCCGTAAAATTGGAGGAGGCTGAATGACTGGTTAATTGGTTGACATAATGACACGTAGGTAGCAATTTCACGCTTATTATTTAGACCATTATGATTGGTCATCGAGCTTACGATATTTCAATCTATAGCTTAAATTTGCAAGAGAATCCCATACTGATATTACAATATCACTTGGCTAGTATGCTCAGCTTCGAGTTAATATAAGTTTGAATGCCTCAATTACTCGGTAAACCTATTTATGGCAGCAAATTGTCTAGTGGCAAGCTCAAAAACATTAGGCAGCAGGATTGTGCAATGTTTTACATAACGATATTATAGACGTTAGTTATAACGTGCAACGAAAAAACGGTTTATATTGTAATGGCTAAGAAATGATGTTGAAAGGAATATGAGTAGAATTTAGAACAATATTTAGATTGAAAATGTTCTAAATTAATAATGCACACGTAATTTAACTTATGAATTATTTTAAAAAAGAATCTATTTAACAAATCAATATTTTCTTACGGAAATTTCACCGTAAAGTAGTTTTCTTGTAAACTACTACTACTCTTTCCGTGTGGTGACGGACTTAGAATGCATAGTGTCACCACCCCATTCCATTCTGAGGGTGTCGTAAGAGCCGACATAAATAAATTACAAGGCCGAAAACCTAGCCGCAAGAGAAGGAAAACTTGATACGAACCCTGTGCCAATACGTTTGGCCAGCGTGGCACAGTAGGCTAATTACTCTCTATGTAATTAAATATATAAATAAATATCCTTGGACATTTCACACAACGCCATCTCGTCCCAAGCTAAGCAACTTAATGCTTGTGTTATGGTAACGAGATGGATGATAAACTACTTACTTATATACATTTTTTTTTGTAAATACATACATATTATAGATAGAGATGACACCCAGACTCCGAGCCAGTGCCTCTGGTTTAGACAAAGACACTTGCCCGACCCCGGAATCGAACCCGGGACCCGTTGATCCAAAGGCGGCACATCTAACGACTAGACCAACAAGGAATTGGAGGAGGCCCGACTCAGAAGTGGGTCATTTATGAGCTAAGCAGTACCAATAGTAGCAGTACTACTACTACTTAGCCTATTCCTCATCCACTGCGGAGTCTGGCCTCCTCCAATTACAAGGAGGGTAATTAGCCTACTGTGCCAAACTGGCCAGACGCAGCACAAAACCCGCAGGGGTTCTTATCAAGTATTTCTACTCTTGCGACTAGGTTTTCGGCCTTGTCATTTTCTTCTGTACATGATGGAATGCGATGGTGTCTTCATGTATACTTTTTTTTAACAGTGTCTTGAATGCCTTTGACCCTAGGCTTGCGTGATGGAAAGCAACGTCAGGGTCTAAGATGGAGCAGGCAATTCAAGGAAATGCTCTGTCGGGCACCGGCTCTCACGTACACACGATGGAACACAGTAAAACTGCTTGGCTGCTTGCTTGACTTAGATGTGAGGGTAGTTGCTAGCCGGGCGAACCATTCGATCCTACCACCAAGCGTGCTGGGTTTGGTTGACTTTTACAACACGCGTTAGTTCCCAGCGTGCGGTTGGTAAGTTTTATATTCTTACCCGTCACCACACACACGAAAGGATTCAAATAAACACAAAAAGCTAATAATAAAAACTACTTTTTTTGTAGTAACTATTGAAAGCCAAGAATTGAAACCGTTTTTCGTGTAACATTTTTTTTTTATCTATATTAGGGGTTTTAAATATTTATTTCATATATTTTCGCATGCATTTTAACTTAATATTTATTGAAGGTTATATTCATCTAGCAAAATAACGTACGTTTCAACGCGTAACGTAACTAAATAACAACTACTTACAAAATTTAACGACGGCTTGTATTTTAAGTCAGTGTTATGAATTGTGTTTAAGGTTATGATGTCTTAGGATTTCACAATTATTATACATTTAAATTAAACACTTTTTAAATGATTTACCGCGGGTGTTTTAGATTATTTAATTTAAATAATAATATTCGCGATAAATCCGTTATTTTTTTTTCATTTTAATGTGTCTAAGGTTATTTTAAAATAAGATGCGTTATAAACGGCATTCTAGACACGCACATATCAAATGCAATGTTGCACTACTTAAAAACCAATATAAACCTTTATAGCAACAATAGACTTCAAACAACGTCTGGCTCTACTAATCAGCCAATAGATGACCCACTGCTGAGTCGAGCCTCCTCCAGTTATCTGGAGGGAAATTGGCCTTTTGTACTACGCTGGCCAGACGGGTTGGCATAGGGTTTCTTATCAAGATTTCCTTTTCTTGTGGCTAGGTTATCAGCATTGCCATAACTTTTTGTCGCCTCTTACGACACCCTCAGTATGGAATGGGGTGGTGACAGAATGTATTCTAAATCCGTCACCACACGGATAGACGGACCTGCTCTTTGCTTGGGACACTAAAGCCGCTAGTCCTGACTGCCATTCTACCATCTATAGCAGTCGTTATGACAGTTGGTTAGCCATATAATTATCGGTAGTCCCACTAGATGCTTTGTGGAGGGTGATGGCGATCGCTTCATGTAAATACTGGTAGTTAAAATTGTTAGCCAAATCAGGATAGACCAGTGCCGGACTAAATGAAACCACGGAAAATTCTAGGGAGGGATACATATATAGGTACACTCATTTTATTATTCTATGAGCCGTGGTAAAGCTATTGGCTGTTTGGATTTGATTGCAGAAGTGGCAAGAAAATTGTACCTTATTCATATGTTGTTTAAAAGATAATATATCCTGGCGTGTCCTCGTTCCATTCGGGTCGACATTTGTTTTCTTTTTATACGTAGCGGTTACTAAAACGCTATATATGACAACAACATGTAAAATACAAGCAGTTCAAACAGTTGTATTAACCAAACTTCAAAATCTTTTTCAATATTATAATATCAGATCGTTATTTCTTAACGTAATAGTTATTTCTTACCCAACTTTGATTCGTAAAGGTCAAAAAAGACAACCACGGACGATGAATGAAAAATAGAAAAAAATAGATTTTAGTTACCAATATAACAGACGTTACTGTGCAACTAGGTTAAACTGGTAGGTATATCGTTATTTCGATATTGAACATCACTAATATACGAGTAATAGGTATAAGTCGCAGATTTTAAAAGCACAACAGCGTGTTTAATTTCTCAATTTTCGTTTATTTGTCAATTATATGACTATGTGGGATTAGCATAAGACGAAGGCGGATATGGGGTCAAAATTAATTAAATAAATACGAGTATTTTCACGTGAGATTGTAAGTACTAATTTCGAGCAGAGGTAAATTACTCATTTAATTTAGTTAAACCGAAAACTAAATTGGTATTAATCCAGTATGACATTTAAATACGTTTCTGTTTAAATATCCGACAGGGGAATGAGAGCGGGGCATAGGATACGTAATAAACACTTTTAGATTTGTTAATGACTCTTTTCTCCATTTCTGTGTTCCGTGAGCGTATTGGCCAGAAAATTACTACGCACGGGATAGCCTTCAAATCTGGGGTATTTTTAGATGTTAATAAGCAAAACAAAGATGACGGTTACACTGTTTAAAAAAAGACAGAAACAATGGCCACTCCATTGCTTTTTCTTTCGTTGTTGTTTTTAGAGTGCACTTTTCACGTTATAAAGTACAATTTATTTTAAGGTTTAGTTAAGGTTTTATATTCGAAATGCGTGTGTATATAATTATATGATATTCTTTTTGTAATCTAGTAAATAACGTATAGTTATGAACTTGGATAATTTAGAGTGTTGCGACAATGTTTTATTGTATACACCTTTTGGTTTTATCTAGTACATTTTGGTGGGTAGCTTCGGTGGAACAATTAAATGGTACATATTTAAACGCTTTTGACAGCTCCTGCACCTAAGTAGGTTTTTTTTCCTATAATTGAAACATCAGTCGAATTAACAACACCTTTATTGTGTGTTGGCGGACTAAGGCTGATCGCACATGTGTACACGCCGAACGAATCGAAGCTAATAAAAGCCTCGGACACGATTAGCGCGATTTTATAGTTATAGACGACTAGGGTTCATGATTTCTCGAGCTTTTCAATTTCTCGGGTCTCGAGAATTCCCGAGGCTCATTTCTCGGGACTCTCGGGTTGTCGAGAAATTTACATTGACGTACGTTTTCGCATATTATTTAGTTCCAATTGCGTCTAAAAATCAAGTGGTTTTCCTCTCAAATAAAAGTATCAAATTAATTATAAAACTTACATCGATGTTATTCAAAAACATTAATCATATAAATATTGTTTTATAAAATATTAGAGAAAAAAATATTATTCAGGCTCATAATCATAATGACAGCACCATTTTTAGTTGGTTATTTAGAGCTTAAACTAAACAACAAATCAACATGAAAGAAAACGTAAATATTAGGTTGGGGAAAAAGTCTTTTCGCATTATAGTATGTATGAACTTGTAATAAAATTTTCAGTCCTAAACTTGCACCTTCAGATTTCCACATGTTTCGGTCTCTTCAGAATTCTTTAGGAGGTGTCAGGTTAACATCACGAGAGGACTGCCAAAACCACTTGTCGCGGTATTTTGATCAGTAGTCCCAAAATTTGTATAGCAACGGGATCATGTCCCTACCTACAAGATGGCAAAAAGTTATCGAACAAAATTGGTAGCTACATACTTTAGTTAAAGCTAGACTATTAACTAAACGCATAATTGACATTAACTTAAGTAATATGTACTTACAAAACACTAACTCAAGTAATAAAACAAGACTAAAAATACCAATTAACCTAAAACTTAAATATATTATTTAAAGGAGTCCCTTTAGGCAAGGTTCCGAAGATACTGGCAGCGTTCCCCCTTTGAATCGCTAGACTGATTCTTTGTCCGAGGTAGCTACCAGCTCTTCGGTCTCCTGTGATGTCGACTAACCTTTTTGCTATTTCCTTAAAAAGGCTTATAGCGCTAGGACCCCACGGACCAAGGGTCTCGACACCGAATGGGACAAATTCATATTCGGAGCCTAGACCCCTGTATTTGTGTGCTTTAGCTTTTTCAGCCGCTTCACAAGCCGCACCAGCTCTGTTGTTGGTTCCATGTAGATGGGAAGGGGCCAGTGTGTCTGAACAGGTTGCATCCCACACCAGCACCCGACCCATGTTCCATGGAATCAAACTCATACCGTCCGGTCTCTTACCATCGTCTCTTGCAATGCCAGTCGGCTCAAGTAGACTGGGCACGTTGACGGAGGTAAGGGACCGGCGTATGATATCGTTAAGTGCGGCATGTCTCGAGAAGCGGCCTGCACTTTTTTGGCATGACAGTCCGTGATGTCCTAGCTTGTCGACATCACTGCCACAGGGACATTTATGAGGAGCGCAGACCGGAACCCCAAGCCGTAGACAGGTTGCGATTCGAAGCGTGTCAGGCTCAAGAAATGTTCCTGTTTTTGACGAAGGGTACGCGTGAAGCCAGGAGCCGGCCTCGTGCGCACCCACGGCCAAAAGCCTAGCACGCGCCGAACCCGTACTACAGCTTAAAAGGTTATCATATGACAATTTGCAGTTTATGTCATCCCAGCTCCTCTGCGAATTTGGGGAAGATGGAAAATTTTGACCTGGACATGCAATTAAGAAAGCGTTTCTAGCTTCTTCCAAGCCAGCAATCTCAAAGTTTGAAGGGGATGCCCTTAAAATTGTACTTATGAGACTTGCTGAACTATGGACAGAAGATAGGAAGGCTGGTAAAGCGACACTGGAAATTTTGCGAATCCCTAGACCACCATAGCGGATGGGTAGGGATGCTTGGGTCCAAGAATGCTCGTTCAGCTGCATATTTAGAACCGATTCTAAGCTAATTTTGATTAATTTTTTTTCTTTAGTTAAATGCGTAGGTTAAATGTACATAAACGATATTAAAAAATGTTTTGAAATTTCTTATAAAATGCGACGAAACTTTTTCCCCAACCTATTATCTTAACTTACATTACATTAGGATCACAGCACAATTTTGGACTGGTTATTTAGAAAAAAATATATACTTTAATCTTGTAAACAAAATAGCTTCTATAAAACACGAAAGAAATCATCTTTAACTCAGGTAGAAAGTAAATGTAAATTATAATTACATTACAATCATAGCACCATTTATGGCATTTTAATGGAATGTAAACAAATTAAAACTCTGCAAGTTTATTTTCTACAAGCGTACATGATTTCTCGAGTTCTCGACTTTTCTCGAGCTTGATTTCCCGGGAACAAAGCCCAACGATTTCCCGGGAATTCTCGGCTCGAGAATTCCCGGGAATGAACCCTATAGACGACGTAGTTTATAGACGTTTTATAGAATTTCTTATAAAGTTATAATTATTTACGTGCGGCAGGTACAAATGTGCGAACACCTTAAAAGTTGTATACTGAATTTTAAATGCTTTGAATGACTATGTTTGTATGAATGAATCCCTGTAAATGGGATTTGTTAACGCGATTTCCACGTCAACTCAAATATTCAGTTTAACAATATATATATTGTATTTTAAAATAAAAAAAACACATTATGTAATATTATTAGAGGCTGCACAAGTCGGTGACAGGCACAGGGTTTCGTATCAAGATTTCCTTCTCTGGTTTTCGGCCTTGTCATTCTTATTTCCCCCCATTCTGTGGGAAAAACGGAATGACACAGGCCTAATATAACAATCATTTGTTAGACCATCTATCAGTTTTCAAACAAGAAGTTTGAGTCAAGAGTTCCAAATTGACCGAATCTACCCGCCACAGGCTCATTTATTTATATTTAGAAGTGTAACCTCCATTGTCTATAAGACTTTGTGGGTTATGTATTTTGTATACTGTGATATAGTTTTGTAATGCAAAGAAATTACAGATCTGAGTTGTGTCGGTTCAGTAAATATGTCGTCTAGTGTCGAGAATTTAAAGTTGACATTATTTTCAGGGGTCGAATACAACCATGGCATTTAAAAAAGAGTAAATAAGTTACTATTTTATAAAAAAAACACACACCGAGCTTCTTAAATATTCACTTAATTTTTTATACATTTTAACTTATGAATCTCTCTTAGATTCTTTGATGTGACTTTATGAATTTATTTTTTGCCACAGACGACGTATTTCATTGGGTTTAGCTCGATATTATCTCCATTGCATATAAATACAATAACCTAGTTGTAAGTCGAATTAGGTGCTAGTTAAATGTATAGTTGTTGTTTTAAATTTTATATTTACCTGTCAGACATTTTGAAGTGGTTTTGAAATATGTATTCGAGTTCAGATGGAGCCTTAAAAATGCACTGCCTTTATGTAAATTTATGCAGCTCAGAGGCAGCTATTTATTTACTTAGTTAATAGTTACGGTTAAATGTTAAAGCATAATAAATATTATTATAAAGTAATGGTTGTATTTTTAATCTATTATGCATCAACACCCAACACCAATCACGCACCGAAAAAGATTTATACCACAAACCTATTGGAAATAAACCTTAATACGCTGTAATATGGTTTGTTTTTAAATAATTTAACGTAAGGCAAGTAACGCCATCTATCAATATCTAATCGAAACTTTATCTTGTATCATTAGTTTCACACATAAATAACGAGATGGAGCCACTTAGTCTGAAGCACGGCTTTTATTTTTTTGTATCAATTTACCACTCGATAAACAATCACAAAGAAAACGTCACAGCAGAGCAAGGACCTAAGTTAGAAACGGTACTCGCAAACGCTCCATGACTAATGGCTGAACTTACCCGCTTATTAAATTATCAGTGCCGCGGTCGGCATTATCAGGACCGACCGTGTTGTACGTGAAACCGTGTGATGTGTTAATAGAGAACCAAAACAATGGACAAACTCGTGTGGAAGATTGTACTGGATCTTTTCGTTTTAATTTGTGGTAAGTTTATTTTTAATTCGGTGACAAACCGCGCGCTTTTTAGAAGTAGAAAGTGCACGTGAAGGACGTAAACACGTACATTTGGCTCATTTTTCATACGACCGATGTTTGACAATGTAGGTGTAAGAATATTATAGTTACAGTCATCTTTTCGTCCCATTCTGGCCCACGTAAAATGTGTTTATGAAGACAAAGAAAGGTATGTGGTTGATTACCGAGCTTTTTAAATTGTATTCGATCGAATGCTTACAGTCACCGGGTGTCAGCGACTAAAAGAACGTAATTAGCCGAATTTTATGATAACTTGAAAACAAACACTCCGACAACCCGTTCGCCCAGAATGGAATAGCATATTTGCCTGCCATGATACTAAATTTATTTAACGGCTAAAACCGACTTGAAAGAAGAAATAACCAAAACCTACTTCAAATAATTTATTGGCTACCCTTAGGTATGTTTTTTCGTTTTGCAGCTTTACAGATTTTTTAAAAAGAAAAAGGACTCGAAGCAAGTAAAGAATCGTCTCATTAAAATACAAAATGTAACTTTCGCATATTTTGGTTCAGTTGTTTCAAATGTTAAACCGATCTACTGAACCGATTTCCATAAAATTTAAATGGCACTAGGGAAGTTTACCCTTAAAACAAAAAAAAACAGTTCAGATGCCTTCGAGTAATCGGTATATCCATAAATAAAATGACCTCTTTTGAAGCATTTTGAAGTCTGTGAAAAATATGATGATCAATGAAAAAAGATGATTCTGTGTACTTTGTATAAATACACACATAAATGTACAAACTTTTTGGAAAATATGGATGGATGTCGAAGGGCTCATCATATGGTAATGGGTACTCGTTTCATAGAAATGGCTTGGAACTCCTATAAGCTGTTAGGATACCATTTAAATTAACAAAATATTGTTGCCTTTTTAACTACTTATTTAAAAGAGAAGTGAACCTCTATGACTTCAATATGCGTTCAACTTGATGTCTCATCGAATCCTTATATAGAAAGTTATGATTACTGCGACTAATATACTACTGCCATATCGTTATATTCATTTCTTAAAGTAATATAAAAACATCTTCAACTAAAAGCAACCTGGTGGGGGACAGTTCGCGCATGTAATCAACCAATCCCGTGGCTTACACCTCCCTCCTCCGCCAATCACCAAAGAGATCCAAATATCTGCGCAGGACATGTTTCGACTCAAAATGTTTGATAACTACTACACAACACTCTTCCGTGTGGTGAGGGATTTAGGATACATAGTGTCACCACTCCATTTCATCCTGAGGATGTCGTAAGGCCGACAAAAGGAAATGACAAGGCCGATAATCAAGCTGTAAGAGAAGGAAAACTTGGTACGAAACTCGTCTGGCCAGCGTGGCACAGTAGGTTATTGACTCTCCATGTTACTGGAAGAGGCCCAACACAACAGTGGGTCATGTATGAGCTGAGTAGCCTTGTGCCTTGTGCCTGCCTTGTGGGTCTAAGGGCTAGATGCGCCGGTTTTGGATCACGGGGCCCTGGGTTCGATTCCGGGGCCGGGCAAGTGTTTTTGGGTGACACAGAGGCACTTGCTCCGAGTCTGGGTTTCATTCGTGTTCGTGAATTACTCGTTGGTAAACTGCTCCCGCGATACAGGTCCTAGTGCAAGATTTTGGTTTAATTAAAAAAATCTAGTTTTGAAGTACTGTCATTTATGTGGTTAAATACAATATTTATTTATTGCGCCATCGTACACAAAAATAACACTTCAGAACTATTATAGTTATTTATTATTATTAATTTCTCTCCTACGACGCGCTGGCGGATGGAGGTAGTGACCACTCTACCTCCGTCTTACGAATTTATGATCAGGTCACGTGTCCTGACGCGAGTTTGACATTTTATACGCATCCCAAGAAAAGTGCTCTGTGTGTTCTATTTTCACCTCCACAACTGGTTTACAAGCAAATAGTGAAATGACGCACACAGGATGTTGAAGATTAAGTTAATCGTCACGCCGAGATTAAGCAGTTCATCACGACAGGTGATTGAACCAAAGTAGTCGGGTTAAACTAACAAAGAGATTAACATAATAACTATAATACGCGCTCGTTTCTTTGTTACTGATATGATAACACAAAAATTGGAACCTATTGAGATTAAAACTGTGCATATGAGCTCTTAGTGCGTGTGGCGTCTTATTTAGAATATTTAGTGCCTCCCCATTCCACCCTGAGGGTGTCGTAAGAGCCAAAAACCTACTCGCAAGAGACAGAACATTTTATACGAAACCCAGATGGTTTGGCATGCGGTGTTAACTAAGATTTTCTCTTGACGCTAAGTTCCTTTAGTTGCCTCTAACGACGACCTCAGGATGGAAAGAACTAGTGTTTTTTTATTGTAAATCCGTCACATTAACAAGAGATTACATATTTATTAAATGTTTACATACTAAGGTCTTATGTGGATTGTTTTGACAAACTTTGTGTATTATAAATAGCAAAAAATACACTGTAATATTTTTAATATATCAAACTAGAAAGGAACTTTAATAACAAAGTTTTTATCACAACCTAAAATTACTTAAACATGAAAAAATATGACGCCTTTTATATGAGATGAATTGTAAAATTTCGTATTGTCGTCACTAAAGAAAAAGATGTCCAGCACAATGAAGAGAACTGTTTACCAGTTCATTGTAAAAAAAGTCACCTTGAGGCCTTGAGTAACTCGGAAGACTTACAGTGCCGGAAAATAGATTAAGACTTACTTGATAACGACAATGACAAATCTAAATGAGTGCTATGTATTTACTTTCTGACTCATGAATTGAATCATCATTTCAGCCCACTACTGACGCCGGCCTCCTCCAAATTCATGGAGAGAAAAAATCCAATCAAAATGTTTTTCTTCGAATAAATGCTTGCAAATGCTTTCAAATAGTCAAAAACTATAACGTTAAAATTCAAATTTAAAAAGAAAAATAATTAATCGTTTATTTTTTACCAACGCAACAGTTCGGAATGTCATTCCACAGAGAAGAGCCGGAAAGAAACTCCATGGGTGCTCTTTTAAATAAAAGAGTTATAATGATGGTGGTACAAACGAGTCTGACAGATTAGTGAAAGCAATTACACACATATACATGGACTGTGCCACGCTGGTAAGACGGATTGTTAGAGCTTTGGTATAAATTTGTCCTTCTCTTATGCTAGGTGTTTTTTTTTAAATCGAAGCCACTGTCTAACCATGCCCTGCAGCGCGGGGGCAATTTACAAACTTAATTAAATGACACCCAGACTCGGAGCAAATGCCTCTGGTTTAGACAAAGACACTTGCCTGACCCCGGAATCGAACCCGGGGCCCGTTGATCCAAAGGTGGCATATCAAACGCCCTTTTTTACGCTGGAAATCCTCATGGATACCCGACCGCTAAACGCCAGTCGGGTTATGTGGGACTCCGCGGCGCGGAAAAAGGTAATTGCGCCCCACCCAACATACCCTCTAAAACCAACGGTGTCCGTCGACTGCCCGAATCACCGTTCCGCCAAACTTGGGCACAGCAGAAGGAAGGAGTTGGAGTAGCATATGGACCTAGGCTGCCCGAACACGAAGCATGTGGTTCGTGATGTACTCCCTCAAAGTAGCTAAGCGCAGATTGCTGAGGTTGACCAGGCGCCACGGGAAAGAGCCCTCGCAAGTTCCGTGGCGTCCCCTCTGATTGGGTCATGCTGGTGGTGACGTGTGTGTCGGGTCCTTCGGTTCCCTAAAATATGGTTGAGCTGGGGGATGTCTGACACTTACGTCATGCTCGTTATCGGGTGCCGCCAGTTGGGGCCGGTCATCTCTTAACTGCTATTGACATATATAGCTTTGTATTGATCTCCTGGACACTTCTGTTTTGCAATATGTTACATTGTCCTCACATCTTAGCTTACTATAATAAAAACGAAATCAATGTAACCCAATCAGATGTTTGTAACAGAAAATATGATAAAAAGAGTGTCCATGGAGTTTCTTGTTGTTCTCCATAGGATCTACGTTTTGGAACAAGCAACTAGAAGCACCTAGATTCCTAACTTCACTTTCGACTTTTCAAAATCACCTGTAAATAGGTTCAATTGAATTAAATGGTTTGAGATTGGGTCTGAAAGCCGTGAGGTGGGCCAGGCTGTGGGTTGGTGGTGGGTGCTCGAAACTGGGCCACGGGTTTCACACCCCATAATGGGGAGCATGCACCGCGACCAGGACTAGTTTCGCTTGTACAAGTGGGTCCTATGCTTTGTTGGGGAGCTCTGGACGCTCCCCAACCCCTAGACCAACGCGGCATTCAAATCTGTCTCTTGCGTAAATTAAGTCGCCTCTTCCGACTGGACTGCTAACTCCGACATTCTCTAATTATGTACATGGAAGAATCTGCTATTTCGTGAAACTTCACAGAGAGCATTTATATCAACCCGAATCGCCATAATTATAGTATACCTTAATTAATTTAGTCCGTGTGTAGTGGTGACGGATTTAGAATACACAATGTCACCAACCCATACCAACTTTAAGGTGTCATAAGAGGCGACTAAAAGAACGCAAGAGGCAGATCACCTAGCCCCAAGAGAAGGAAACCTTGATACAAACCCTTTTTTTTAAATTGGAAATCCTCATGTATAGGTACCCGACCGCTATACGCCAGCCGGGTTATGTGGTACTCCGGGGCGGAAAGCTGGTAGTTGCGCCACAACCTACCCACTAAAACCAACGGTGTCCCTTATCTTCCCAAGACAGGGCCACGGGTTTTACTCCTCCCGATGGGGGAGCATGCTGAAAGACCATGATGGGACCTTGGCCTGCTTGTAAAAACGGGCCCCACGCTTTGATGGGGAGCTCTGGAGGCAGGCGCCGGTCGGGCGCTGCGCATCCGTCAGGTGCCAGATGCGCTGGCGCCCGACCCACGCGGTTGCGGCGGCAGCCGTGGCATGCCTGCCTGGCCGCCCCTCCGCTGCTAGTGGCAAAACCCACCACGACTCCGTGTGCCGCTCTTAGTCTGGCCTCTCCCCGTGGGCCCGCCCGGAATGGGTGACCCTGAGCCGGTATGGCCCCAACGGATCCTAGAGACACGGAAGCCCTCTCACCACAACAAGGTGGCAGCACCGTCGAGAGGGTTGATTCAAACCCTCTCGCCAACCCAGTCTTGCCAGCGTGGCACAGTGGGCTAAGTTCCCTCCATGAATTTGGAGGAGGCCCGACCCACTACTGGGTAATTTATGGGCTGAAACGACGATATAATTAATTTAAGTTATAGTTCTATTGTCAATTTGACCACAGACTATATCAGTAAATAAAAGAGTAATTTAAGCATATGTGTGTGTCAAAATCGTGGTAGTGTGTTTAATGTTTTTTTATACATATTTTTAACAAATTAAAAGCCTTCTTAGCTTGTTCTCTGCATAAACTACCTACTAGCTTGTACGCTCGCACAGTTATGTCAATATAAAAATAGATTTCCCGCATCAGGTTCCACAATGATAAGATTCCTAATTTTACTCTTTAACTACATAGCTAATACTATTTATCTATAATATTCGTATATCGGATGATAATAAAGATTAATATTTACGTTATCACTAACGCTGTTGTGGCAATTGATTGCTTAACCTGATCAACATCATCGACATGATCAAATTGTTCATCAGTTTTTGACTTATATAAGACCAAAGTGATCAGAAACCTTCATGGCAAACGAGTACCAGCTTAAGCCTCTTCTTTGCGTCCCATCAAGCGAGATTGAGGTCAAACATAAGCCCCAATGTATTTTAGCAACTTCGCTCATGTTAAAAAGAGCTAACATGGGCGAAGTTGCTAAAATACATTGGAGTTCAAAAGTACATATATTATTATTCAACGGTTTAGAAGGCTGCTACACAGATAAGAGCTGCCAGGAAATTACAAAGTAAGAAATAAAAACGTGCGAAGAAACTCGCGCAGCCAGACTATTCAATTTTGGCCCCCTTACTTACTGCTACCTAGCAAGTCACCTAGCCGCAAGAGAAGCAAAACTTGATACAAATCCTGTGCCAACTGGTCTGGCCAGTGTGGCACAGTAGGCTAATTACCCTCCATGTAGTTGGAGGAGGCTCGATTTAGCAGTGCGTCATGTATGGGCTGTAGTAGTAGTAGTATTTAAGTAACAAAATCATCTTACAGTGGGAGTTCCGCTACTGGCAGTCAACTTGTGGGTGGAGCCTTACCACCGTGGGTACTTCGAGGATGATGACTCCCTCCGGCTTCCGTACAAGGCGCAAACGATCTCCGTGGCCACCCTGGCAGTAGCTGGTTTCGCGTTTATGGTATCAACGGTAAGAACCCCTGTATAACCTGTATCGCAGTCTGTTTACAAACATGTATTTCACGAACACAAAGTCGGAGGAAGTGCCTCGGGTGATTAAGACTTACTCGACCCGGGAATACAACCTGGGACAAGTTATAATTAAAAAAAATTTTTTTCAACTGAGCCCTCACTGTCGTTTTTGTAACCGGTCTTGTCATCACCCTTTAGACTCTTACGTCACCTTAAGGTTGAACGATCGACTGCTGCGCAGCATGTCGCGGGTTCGATTCCCGCACGGAAGAAATATTTGTACGACCTACAAGTATTTGTTCCTGGTCTGGGTGTTTTCTATCTATACTTAATATATAAAGCTGCAGAGTTTGTTTGTTTGTTTATTTGTTTGTTTGTTTGTTTGTTTGAACGCGCTAATCTCAGGAACTACTGGTTGATTTCTTTCAGTGTTAGATAATCCATTTATCGAGGAAGGTTATAGGCTATATTTTATTTTCGAAGGAATTAGGGATCCGTATGAAAATTGCAATTTTGTAACCGAAGGTGTAAAATCGAAAACCTATTTATGTGTGCGCTGCAAAAACTATTGACAATAGAACAAAATGAAGTACTACGAGTTTGTAGGTCTTAGTAAAATCTACAAAAAACCAAGATCTGTCCGCGAGATCACATATCTAACTATCATAGTTTAGTCACAATAACCACTTTTATATTCATAAAAAAAAATGCATAGAGATAAGCACGGGTTCGAAGTCCATGCGCGCGAAACCGCGCTCAAAAGCTAGTCCATAATATGTAGGTATTTACAAAAAAAATGTAATGTGTTTAAGTAGTTTATCATCCATCTCGTTACCATAACACAAGCATTAAGTTGCGTAGCTTGGGACGAGATGGCGTTGTGTGAAATGTCCAAGGATATTTATTTATTATTATTTAATGGTGTATAGGGTTTACCCCGTCTATAAAGGACGTAGCAGACATATCAACTCGGAAAGGGATCGGCACCGTATCGCCTTTCGCCTCGCCGTCAAACAGGCGTCAACCTAACGTAAGCACGTAACCAAAGCGGATCAGCAGCTGCGATACGTCGCCTCGGCTACGGGTAGGCGACGCCGTGCTTACGCATGGCCGACCGCTGGTTGATAAGGCTGGCCCCAGATCAGTTTCTACAAATTCAATAAAACACGAGCGCAACACAACGGGATGTTGCCAATGTTGCCTTGTGAACGGCTACGGGAGCGTTGAGACGTATGCGCGGCGCACAGTGGATCGAAACCATGATTTCAGGGACTTAGGGACCAACTTTGCTTTTTAACATTTTTCTTTATGTGAATAGAAAGAGCTCGTTAATCTAAATAATAATTGTTCTTGGCCAAAATTACAAAAACTTTATAGTTTGGGCCGAAAATGTGTTTTGTGATTTTTTGTATGGAGCGGATCAAATTAATATATATAAAAAAAAGTACCGCGAGGTCCCGCTTTGAAACTTTATTTTTCTTATACCTTGTCTAGTCTTCTATCATTTTTATGCTATGTGCATAAAGTTGCAACTCTGCCAAATAAATGGACCGAAAAAAATGTAAAAATACATAAAATAAAATACTTCATTTTTCATTTTTGTAAGTTCTTTTAATTTAAATTTGATATGGATTAGTATGTAAAAACACGTAATATAGTTACCCTTAGTTACATAATAACTAACAACAATACATTTAGCAGGTCTCTAATTAATCAACCTCTCTAATCATCTACATTAACATTCGTTATTGACGTTTATTAAAATAATTACTAATTATCCTCATTATCACTAGTTAATGGTGGTCGTAGAAAAAATATTAAACATTTGTTTGTCACTGAAAGTTTAAATTGACCATATTTAATACTAAAATCAATGAATTTCACTTTGATTCTTTAATGACTTTAATTGGTTAATAAAATGTTCTTGTAAGTTAGTTCTGAATAGTAATAACAGATAAATAAAAATACGAATTAGTAAAGGTAAATTAACTACTAAAACAAGTAAACTAAAAACTAACTATATACAACACCAAACTTTACTATCTCTTTACAATTCTGACATAGTTACAAAACTAATAAAAAAACAAGAAACTTACAATCTACTAAAAATCTTATCTACTATCGCTAGGACTATCTTGTAAATTATCTACATCAATAAAATCTATATCAGATTCTGTGGGAAAACTCAGCAGAAGCTCACTCAGAAGCTGACTTTTGGAGAGAGAGCCATTATATTTTGTTTCACCATTCGAGGTCTTTAATCTTGGGGTCAGAAGACAAAAGAAGATTGTGTAACTTTAATATCCTCATTAGTCGACTTATTAAACTTATAGAGTTCTACTTATCTTTCTAGAATGACTCTCTCTATATTTCCGAAAATCTTTATTGCGAGCTTCCGCTGCCTCTTCCGACAGTTTACCTATAGGTAAACTATAGGAATAGCACCAAAGTTCTTAATTATATCACTGCCAAGAACCAACAATTTATGGATACTGGAAGGCATATAATACCAGGGATATAAATTTACATACAAATCTGCAGTATCTCTACAAAATTCGGGAAATTTGGGAAGGTCCTTTGGGAACGTGCTCTCTTGATGCAACAGTCTGAAGAATCGGGAACCTCTGGTTGACCACGCTCCGTAGGGCGTTCGTGAGCTTATCCCGAGGCGAGCCGTTTACGTTACGATTCCGATTAGTGTGCTTTGCAGTATGGAGTTTACTATAAATACAAATAATACTGAATGCCACGGGTTGATACGGTGCCGATCCCTTTTCGAGTTGATATGTGTGCTATGTCCTTAAGTCTGATAACCAAGAAGAGAAGGACTTAATACGGCAAACTTCCATTATGCAACAAGTCCCGAATCAGGCCACTAACGTTTTGGATTTCCTATTTCCAGATTCTGCTGACGGAATTCATTCGTGATAGGCGCGGTAAGAGCGTTGGAGAGAAGTTCCTATCAGGATCGCTGATCGCAGGCTGGGTATGGGAGAGTTATACTACCATTGGGATCTTCACTTTCGGAGCAGCCTGCCAACAGTTGACGTCTGATCTTGGCAAAGTCGTTATTGGCAGATTGAGGCCTCATTTTTTTGACGTAAGAAAACCTTTTTATCTACTAAATCCTTAGCTGATATTAGTTAGTATAATCTGTGGGTGTCGTAATACCTATAGTCCTTGTAATAGTTGAAAATATTTTATGCGCATGCCGAACTTCCATCATGTTTTTCGGGCACTTTATTTAATAATGTGATGTGTGATAATGCTTGTTATACAGCCATACTTATGAAAAGTGCCCGAAACTGTCATACTGCTGCGTTTTTGACATGGCGGACGCGCCTGCGCTATGCCAACTATTAAAAGGCCTATTGCTTTTGTTCAGCCATGTAAGTATGGTCTTAACGTTCCAGGTTTGCCGACCCACCCCAGTGACGTCACCACTGAATCACCTAGGATACATTCAGGAGTACACATGCACTGGGACTGATGCGGACCGCTTAAGGGACATGCGGGTTTCCTTCCCCAGTTCTCACGCCAGCTTCTCCATGTATTGTGCTATCTTCTTCATCGTAAGTAGCGTTTTTTATTGAAAATTAGCTGTACCCTGCGCGCGGTGCTATGGCACTAACTAAAATAGAATTGAAGGAAAGCATTACACAAATTTTTTTTCTTTTTTTTTCCTTCACTTTCATGTGCTCATGCACAACACTTCATCATAAGATCATCACAAGACAAACATTTATTTTTATATAAATAGACTATCTACCGGGTCTATCTACGGGTCCGTGTGGTGTCACCACCCCATTCCATTCAGAGGGTGTCGCAAGAGCCGACAAAAGGAAATGACAAGGCCGATAACCTAGCCGTTATGCTCCCCAATGGTCTCCGACCTTGGTGGCACTGGCGCGCCTCGATTTATGGAGCCCTAAGTCTACTGTACGTTGACTTACTAACCGCTCCTTTACTAACTACTACTAACTTGTCAGCCCATATTGACCCACTACTGAGTTGGGCCACCTCCAATTATAATAAGTAAGTAAGTAGCGATCGACTGCTGCGTAGCATATCGCGGGTTCGATTCCCGCACGGAAGAAATATTTGTACAACCTACAAGTATTTATTCCGGGTCTGGGTGTTTTCTATTTATAATATGTATGTATTTACAAAAACAAAATACATATAAAGTAGTTTATCATCCATCTCGTTACCATAACACAAGCATTGAGTTGCTTAGCTTGGGACGAGATGGCGTTGTGTGAAATGTCCAAGGATATTTATTTATTGTCGGCTCTTGCGATACCCTCGGGAATGGGGTGTTGACACTATGTTATAATTATTATTATATCTAAATCCGACACCACATACTACAAAACAAAATATAGTTAAGGCCCATTTAGACGGGGATAGTTTCTCGCCTCGAAGATACGATTATCGAAAGAATATAAAAAAGTTGCTTCGTCTAAACATTCAAACCTCTCGCTCACTCGCTTTGGCGAGAATTGCCTCGCATTACAATATTGACAGTGTCCGTCTAAACAGAATTTTGAAGCAATAATCGTATTTCGAGTTTTTGTGCCAGTTGCTACCATGCGTGTGGTGCGCGAGGGTGTTTTAATTATATGTGCTCTTCTAAGACAAGAATTACTTAAACGGAAACGGAAAAAAAGATGTTGGGTTAAAAATTGGATAGCGAGAAGAAACAATTTTGGAGCAAAGAAACAACTTAATATTATAGGCAGCACCATATTTAAACGATTATAAGTAGTGTCATTTTTGAGAACAATAACCTAGTAATTACTAAACTCGAATGATCAAATCTCGCACTCAAAACGGTTCAAACCGATTTGTACGATACTCGTATGAACTTGAAGAACTGTCATACTAGATCGAGTCGAGTTTCTCGTAAGCAAGAATCTTCCTATAAAATGTCGCTGTGTAAACAGACTTAGGAAATTATCGCCTAGCGATATGTCACATTCGAATCTCGTATGACATAATCGTAGGCGAGAATTTATTTCTTGCCTGTGTGTAAACATTTTGTAGTAGTTTTAGTATCGCAAGCAATAATCGCCATAACATTATCGCATCATTACACACAGGCAAGAAATAAATTCTCGCCTACGATTATGTCATACGAGATTCGAATGTGACATATCGCTAGGCGATAATTTCCCAAGTCTGTTTACACAGCGACATTTTATAGGAAGATTCTTGCTTACGAGAAACTCGACTCGATCTAGTATGACAGTTCTTCAAGTTCATACGAGTATCGTACAAATCGGTTTGAACCGTTTTGAGTGCGAGATTTGATTATTCGAGTTTAGTAATTACTAGGTTATTGTTCTCAAAAATGACACAATGATCGTTTAAATATGGTGCTGCTGATAATATTAAGTTGTTTCTTTGCTCCAACATCTTTTTTTCGTTTCCGTTTAAGTAATTCTTGTCTTAGAAGAGCAGATATAATTAAAACACCCGCACGCACCACACAATTCTCGCCAAAGCGAGTGAGCGAGAGGTTTGAATGTTTAGACGAAGCAACTTTTTTATATTCTTTCGATAATCGTATCTTCGAGGCGAGAAACTATCCCCGTCTAAATGGGCCTTAAATGATATCTGAACTATCTTCCAGTGTTACATCCAGACGAAAGGCAAGTGGCGTGGTTCCAAGCTGCTTCGGCATGGCTTTCAGTTCGCCGTGATGATAGGCGCTTGGTACATTGGCCTGTCGCGGGTCGTGGACCATATGCATCACTGGAGCGACGTGGCCGTTGGATTCCTTATTGGCGCCGTCTATGCTGCCGTAGTGGTGAGACACATATTTTTAGAAGATGGACAAAGCTTTTCACAGCCTTCTCAGCTCATAAATGGCCCACTACTGAGTGCCTCCTACAAATTCATCATCATTATCATATATATTAGCCCACTCTAGTCCACTGTTGGACATGGGCCTCCCCTAAAGAGCGCCATACCACTTCAAGTAGACGCACCCAGCTGCTGCCTGCAACTTTTCGCAGATCGTCTACACTAACCTCGTCTACCCCAGCGGGAGTCGATTCTTCTACAGATATGACCAGCCCACTGGCCAATTGGAACTACCAATTCAGTGTGCTGATTCGCTGAGCTACATTCACGCTGAAACTGCCACCGGTTCGGAATGCTGCTCTACTGAGAAGAGCCGACAAGAAACGCTGCAGTTACATTTTTTCTTTCTAATTCTCCGTCAATTATGTCATGTTTGCAATTGCTTCCAATATAAATATTTAGCTCGCTTTTTCCGTTACAGTTCATCTTCGTCCTAAAACCCAAGAAGTACGGATTAATTGACACGTGGGCTGAGCCTCCACCGCCTCACAACACACTGCCTAGGCCTGTTTTAGCCCGATGACCTTCCCCGAGTTCATGTGCACTGAAACCTCGAGCTTCATATGTGATGTTTAGTAATTACGAATAATGTATTATACAAACCAATCTTCCATGTGGTTGCGGACTTAGAATACATATTGTCACCACCTCACTCGAGCCTGAGGGTGCCGTAGGAGCCGACAAAAGGAAATGACAAGGGCGAAGAGCTGCAAGGGTAAGATAACTTGAAACGAAACCCTGTGCCAACGCATCTGGCCAGCGTGGCACGGTAGACTAATTACCCACCATGTAATTGGTGGAGGCCCGTCTCAGTAGTGGGTCAACAATGGGCTGAGTAGTGGGATTAAATAACTAATAAAGTAATGCCTAGCTATAGTCTACACCAAATAACTTGGGCAAAAATGCCGGTGTGGTTCACGTAAATCTACAATCAGTCGTGTGGGTTTCGCCTTGGCCCGCGCCACCGGCAATGTTCGAGTTATTTTGTGGCAATTATATCAGTATTGTTCCGTGTGGTGACGGATTTAGAATACATCGTGTCACCTTCCCGTTCCATCCTGAGGGTGTTGTAAGAGCCGACCAAAGAAAATTACAAGAAGAGGATGGTAATACACATCTAATATCGCACTGACGGAATTACAGTTTAAAAGTTTTCGTATAGCTCTTATGTACGTAATGTAGTTTCAAATGTAATTGAGTTTATTAAGACATATTGAACTATGATCTAAGTAATAAAGAGAACAAAATGTTATTTCCAGCTAGTGGAAGTCTAGTTTTGTTTGAGAGTACCTACTGTTAGCTATTATTGATAAAATTCAGGGTATTATCATGTTCTATTGCTTTTTTTATGTTTAACTAAGTCTCCATAAAAATAGTGTCAAATTTGAATTGAATTTGAATTAGGTATAAATTTAACTACTACCGCTACCGCGCCCATAAATGACCCACTGCTGGGTAAAATGACCCACTGCTGGGTATAAGGGCCTCCTCCAACAACATGGAGGGATTAGCCTGCTGTGCCACGCAGGGTTGGCATAGGAATTGTTATAAAATCCTTCTGCTGCGGCTAGATTTTCGGTCTTGCCATTTCTTTTGTCACCTCTTCCGACCCCCTCAGGATGGAATGGGGTGGTGACACTATGTCTATTCTAAATCGGCCACCACACGTTGTTTCAACTATCAATTTATATTTCGGTATTATAAAATAAACTCGCCTTAAAATTTACTTTATCAGCGCCTACGTCACCCTCAAGATGAAATAGGTTGGTGACACTATGTACCTATTCTAAAATTATCATATCGTATATATGTTTTTTTTATGAGAGTGGGAGGCAAACGAGCAAGCGGCAAGCACCTGATGGTAAGTGATCACCGCCGCCCATGGACACCCACAACACCAGGGGGGTTGCAAGTGCGTTGCCGGCCTTTAAGAAAGGAATAGGCTCGTTTCTTGAAGGTTGCCATGTCGTACCGGATATTGGAGCTCTATGGGCTTATTTAAGATGCAGTTGAAAGTACAGTCCTCGCCAATCTTTATGGCCGCTCTGAATGTAGCCGTCGGTATGAACTTGCGCATCGTACATTTCATAACCAATACTAACTACTACTAACAACACTCTTGCTGGTGGAAGACGGCGCCTCCACGCCCCGCGTACATGTCGCCGATATCTCGTTTTATGTTCTGCGCAGCGTAATGCGGCTAGGTTCGGAGCGGCCATAAAGTTTAGCGACGACTGTACATGTAATGTAGATATAGTTTATTTTCTTTATTCTTTTTTTTAGTTCTGTCCGTGTGGTGACGGATTTTAAATACACAGTCCTACCTACCTATACCCATACCATCCTGAGGGTGTCGTAAGATGTGACCGGGAACGCAAGAGGCAGATCACGTAGCCGCAAGAAAGGGAAAACTTGATACAAACCCTGTGCCAACCCGTCTTGCCCTCCATGAATTTGGAGGAGGACCCACTCGGTTGTGCTTGAACTGAACTCAGCTGGGTTTGAACTTATTGGCTGAAACGATTATTCATTCTGTATAGTAGAGTACAGTTTTAATTTATTCGTCTATAGGCCAGGCAAAGGCGCAAGACATACGGCCAAATCTGTTATCAATTTATCTTTACTACGGCATAGACAATAAATTTGGCAAATAATATCGTGATGTATCTTATATACGTATATGTCCAGAAAACTATCGATTTTATTAAGGTTACCATTATTTATAGCTAGTTAGATATTTGATTAAGGACTATTAAAATAAAAATCATTGGGGAAATCATCTTCCCGTCATGAAATCGAAGACGGCCTTTTATACCCATGGTTTTTTTAATTCACGCCATCTAGTGTTTAATGTTCGCAAACGTACGTATTGGGTACACATCTACGTCCCTGTGTGTAAATGATACTATAAATCGAGCTTTGTGTCGAATTGGCCGCGATCGCTAATCCTTAACATAATGTAAGCCAAAAGACGTCCACTGCGGGACATAGGCCTCCCCAAGGATTTTCCGCTACTCCTACGCCTTAATAATTTAACAATTATACAACAGACCAATTAAACTGTATATTGTGACTACAACGCCATCTCTCGGGAAAATTCCACCTTAATTATAACCATTACATGACATTCTCTGCAGTCTAGCTCAACCAGTTCTTGAATGAATGTCCGCCGTTTGTAGGATTGAGGTATCACGAAACAGCGAATAGCGAAAGTACGGCTATCAAATTCATATAATTCCACTTTGAGGTTGTCGCAAGAGCTGATAACAGGAAATGAGCGATAACCTAGCCACAAGAGAAGAAAAACATGATTTGAAATCCTGTGCCAGCCCGTCTGGCCAGCTTGGTACAGATGGCGAATTACCCTCCATGTAACTGGAGGAGGCCCGAATCAGGAGTGGGTCACGTATGGGCTAAGTAGTAAAACTAAGGTCTATCGCTAACCCAAATTAAAAATATTCCAATAATATTTGCTAGACATACGTAAAACATCTTTATGCGATAAACCTTTTAATACAACAATGACCTCTTGACATTGAAATCGCTAATATTGTCACATAATACGGAAAGTTTATTTCGATAACATAAATTATTTGTTTTAGTTTTGTTTAGTGTAAACTTCAGATATCCCGAAACATTACAGTACATGGATGGCGCAATAATAAATTAATATGTTCATTTTTGCAATATTATCCTTTACGATTCTTGACTAGAAACCTAGGACGCCCGCCAGTTAGGATCCTACAGTCTGCGCCAATCTGAATGTAGCCGCATTACGCTGCGCACAACACAAAATCAGGTATCAGCGGGACGTACACGGGGCGGGGAGGCAAGTCACGCCCGCACGCCGTTTTTTACCCGCAAGCGCCGTCGCCACCCGCATATAAGTGCGAGTGAGCTACGTTCGTATTCAGACCGGCCATGAAGATTGGCGCGGACTATACATCTAGAGGAGGCCTGACTGGCATGCCTACATGAAGAGCCTACTGTGCCACACTGGCACAGGGTTTCGTATCAAGGTGTCCTTCTCTTGCGACCAGGTTATCGCTTTGTCATTTCCTTTTGTCAGCTCTTACGACACCCTCAGGATGGAATGGAGGCGTGACACTATGTTTTCTAAACCCAGCACCACACAACATCATCATCATCATCATTTCAGCCAAAAGACGTCCACAGCTGGACATCCTCCCCCAAGGATCTCCACAAAGGCTGGTCCTGGGCTGCCCGCATCCATTGCTTTCCAACGACCTTAACCAGGTCGTCGGTCCACCGTGTGGGAGGCCTACCAGCACTGCGCCTACCACAGAACAATAATTATTATATTAGTAAAACAACATTTGTATAACATTTACAACATTTGTTTACTGAGCTCGTAGATATTCGAAGTTGTGTCTTTATATCTTTATTTAGAATGCCACAGTCCAATGTGTCATTTGCACGTTGACACAAAGAAATACCTATTTAACACTCACTTCTGCTAGTGCAGTAACCCAAGTGCCTTCATAGAACATAAACAAACCTAACCTACATGCGGTGGATTTCCTAACAACATTCTAAATACTACGTCTTAAAGTCGAAAATCTTTTGCAATCGCTATCGAAGGATAAACGGTTGTTGCCAAACTAGTCTGTACTATGGTTTACAATCGAGATGAAACTCGAAGCACAAATAATATGAGGCCAATAACACTACTGTGATCCCAACCTTTTGGAATAAAAATATTTTGTTATATTCATCTTGACCACACCGTAAACACGTGTTATACAAAAATACTTCCATTGAACTTCTGAACGGAACCACAGTGAATAAATAAAACAGTAAGAAGACTTTGTAATGCCTGAAATAGTCTATAGGATGTTTTTCAAGCTATCGAATGAATATCAAAAGGGACAACATCATTAACCGAAAAAACACTGCATGTGTCCAATAGGCTGCATTAGTGACAAATAACTATTTTTTCATTTTCGTATTATTATTATTCAGCCCATAAATACTGCTCTACGGAGTGGTGACTAAAACTTGGATCATTGTCATGATCATTGAGCTCATTTACGTTTGTTTAATAAATTATCTGTATCGTTGTAAGAGCCGACCAAAGGGTGACTAGGTAGAGAACCTAGCCAAAAGAAGGAAAACCATTAAGATAATTTCACTCAACTTGAAGAAGACTTTCTGTTTCGCTAAGGCAATGCTCTGTGCATATCGCCGTCGTCCCACACGCCACGCTTGGGGCACCACAGGTTCGCATGGACGCATTTAACTGTATCGCCCCGACAAGATGCCCGTTACACGGACAAGCGACTGTCGGAGGACGCCTTTGGTCAATGTGGCTTTCTACCATTTTCGTCGGTGGCGGGTCCCTCGTTTCACCATCGGCGTCTTAACTTGGAGGAGATCTGACTTTTATGGGCTTCTACGGCTTTCATGAGCTGAGATGTTTTTTCATTGCTGCGCAGTCGTCGTTCCAGCCCATAAATGACCCACTACTGGGTAGGGCCTCCTCCATATTCATGTAGGGAAATTAGCCTACTGTGCCACGCTGGCAAGACGGGTTGGCACAGGGTTTGCATCAATTTTTCCTTCTCTTGGGGCTAGGTGATCTGCCTCTTGCGCACAGTAGTAACGAATAACCAGAATCATACTGCTTTTGGTTAAAATTTACTGTGTCGGATCCTTATCATCTATTCGCGTCTTTCTTATCGATGGCCATTGCGGTCTCGTTATTAATAGCAATAAAGTACAAAGTAGAAAATATGGACGTTGGTTGACATCTTAGTCCTAAAGGTTAAGTTAATTGCAATGTCCACATGAACAGCTGTCATTATACTTCCTTAAGCTTGATTCCGTGTGAGATACATTTATTTTTTGTAAGTATTTGTCCGATGCCATGTTAAGCTTTTTATTATTGGTGTACAATAAAGAGATGTTCTATTCTATTGTTTATTATATACTAGCAGACCCGGCCACACGTTGCTGTAACCAAGGTTTTTGTTATATTACATTTAACTTAACATACATTAATTTAACTTTTAACATAGCGCCATCTAGTGACTACTTACTCAATCCAGTCAACAGATATCGCCATCTGTTAGAATAGTTTGGAGCTAACATATAATTATGACAGTCAAATAATTTGCAATAAAATGAGATTGTGACAATGAATTGAGATGTGAGCCTATCTAATGTATCCTATCTTTCAAGTTAGATCAAACTGCATACGGTGTGCAAATTTGATTAAAATCGGTTAAGTAGTTTATGAGTCCATCGCGGACAAACAACGTGACGCGTAATTTAAATAGATTACTAGCGACCCGCCCCGGTTACGCACGGGTGCAATGTTGAACATCTAAATCGATAATCGAACAATATTATGCTCTACTCTACTCTACATATAAACCTCCCTCTTGTATCACTCTATCTATTAAAATAAACCGCTTCAAAATCCGTTGCGTAGTTTTAAAGATTTAAGAATAGGGACGGACAGACGACAGCGACTTTGTTTTATAATATGTACTGATAGTGATAGTGATGAAGAATATCACAAGTCAAGTTGAACCTAGATTTTGGAACCTTGTATTTTGTTTCCTAACCTGGCCGCAAGAGAAAGAAAAATTGGTACGAAACCCTATCTATACCAACCCGTCTGGCCAGCGTCGCACAGTAAGTTAATTACCCCCATGTAGTTGGAAGAGGCTTGGCTCAGTAGTGGGGCATTTATGGGCTGAGAAGTAGAGAAATAATCAATCTTTAAGTGTTCTAATTACATATTATTTAAGCCAAGATTCCATTAACTCATTAACTTTTATCTCACACGACAAAACAACAGAAAAACCTATTGACCTGATCCAGATCTGCACAAATAAGGCGATGTTAAGTAAAAAACAATATGTATTTTTTATTCATTGGTCTGTCCAATGAACTATTGAAGAAATACATTAAATATACTTACAAGGCTGCGGGCAGCGGCTGGATGCGTCAAGCCGAGGACAGGGCGCTATGGCGCTCTTTAGGAGAGGCCTATGTCCAGCAGTGGACTAATGTGGGCTGATGATACTTACATCTTTTTTTTATAGAAGGTAATTAATTTACATTAAGGCCCTTCGTACACAAGGCTAAGCAAAACTTCGATACTCAAGTAACTAATCGTTAATCGTCGTGGAGACTAAATCGTTGAGTATCGAAGAGTTGCGTAGCCTTGTGTACGAAGGGCCTAAGTTATCAAATTGTGTTCGTGAATTACATGTTGTTTAAACATGTAATTCACGCGCTACCGCGGGTTTTTTTTAAAACAAATGTAACTACCTATTTTCTAGTAAATGGAGATAGAAATAAAATCTTATCATGCTACCTATTCCGGTTTGAATCAGAACCCTATTGGTACATCATTTTATCCCTTGTATATAAAAGAGCAACCATGCAGTTTCTTGCCGGTTCTTCTTTGCCGAATGGCATTCCAAACCGGTGATAAAGACTATATGATTAATGAATTGCTTTGACTACTTGATAGCATTCATAAGAATTTATACAAACTGTTCCTGAGTATGTACTACCATTATGAAAGAGGTAATTAGTTAATCTTCTCTATATATAAAAATGAATAGCTGTTCGATAGTCTCGCTAAAACTCGAAAACGGCTGGAGCGATTTGGCTAATTTTGGTCTTGAAATATTCGTGTGAGTCCAGGGAAGGTTTAAGAGTCTAGAGAAAACATTGATATTGTAAGTAAAATAATAAAAACAACAATTTTATTTTCCCATACAAACTGTTACCTGTCAAACATTTGACGTTCGTCGCGACGGTTCGCTATTTTGGCATAATTACTTTTTTTCTTTTATAATTACATTAAATAAGGGATTGGAATCGATAAGAAAAGGCGGTATATTAATTTATTATTAATTATTCCAATTCGAATTCAATATTCATAGTTCAGACAGGACAACGTCTGTCGGGTCAGCTAGTTATTTGATAAAAATAAGTAAAATTTGTATAGTAATTTGACAACGTTTGACAAGGACGGGGGAGGGGTCCAAAAGTCCTAAAATTCGTTCGACGTTTTTTGTGGATGGCCCCTAAAACGTTTTAAATCGGTTGTTTTACTTAAATAGTCCCGCCCACTATAAAAATGGGAAAATGGCAAGTAAGAAGATGGGGAAATCTAGGTCAAAGTTACCAGCCCAGTAAAATAACGTCACAGGCCACACGCTCTCAAAACAATTATACTCAGCTCCGATATGGTGTATGCGTCAACCGACACGCGTGCATAAATGTGATGACGTAGCACGGGGGCGTGGCCTTCAATGAATGATGCAAGGAACACATTTCTAGGTTTGATTTCCTAATAGCCAAATGTCTATTATACTCGTCGTGCTTTGTACTCGTCTCCACAGAATAAGTAACTCATTCATGGGTCAATGTATGCGCATATAGAACAAACTGCCCATGCAACTTAGAGAATTGCCTCGCAATGCCTTTAAAAAGATCAAGCTTTACAAAAAAGGTCAAGACAAAGCTTTACAAAAAAGCGTATTACCGCATTGCTGATTATATAAACGACAGTTGCTTGGGACTAGGCTGTTCAGTGCCAGTATTTTATGTTATTGTACATAAACCTAAGAAATAGGACCGCAATGAAAAAAAAATTACAAGCCCTCTGAGTTTCTTGCCAGTTCTTCTCAGCAGTGGTCGCGTTCCGAACTGATGGTAAACGGTAGACCTTTTTTTATTATATAATATCATTTGAATAATGTGTTGATTTTTTGTAAGTGTCCATCGTGACCTAAACAAAATAAATGATTTGAATTCGAATTTAATTTGATAACTAACAGATATAGAGATAGTAAACAGATTAAACAAGGTTTACTTTTGAGTTTGAAATTAACGGAAAGATCTAACAAACTTCCATCCATCCATCCATCTATACAAACTTTCGCATATACATATAATATTAGTAGCATGCCTGTGTGGCGACTGATTTAGATTGTCATTTTGACATAGTGTCACCTAGGGTCAAAGGCATTCAAGTCACTGATAAAAAAAAGATTAGATGACACATAAATTTTTCAATTTACTGACGATATCACAAAACGTACACCTCATTCAAGGTAAAGTAATGACTACAACCGATAATATTGTTATCACATCAGGCAACAGATACGTCGCTAATCCATTTGCAATCTGGCCCTGAACACCGAGCAGAATGGTTCGACTAAGGGCTCTTACAATTTGGACGTGTATGTACAATAGACTTCTGCCGTGACACACAATAGTACACTAGTCTACTCGGGTGAAGCACGTGAGGGTAGCTAACCTACTGTACCACGCGTTTCCAACTGCTGACGCATTTGGAATACAGTGTCGCCACCCCATTCCATCCCAAGGGTGTCGTAAGAGCCGATAAAAGGAAATGACAAGGCCGATAATCTAGCCGCAAGATAAGGAAAACTTGATGCGAAACCCTGTGCCAACCCGTCTGGCCAGCGTGGCACAGGGTTTCGCATCAAGTTTTCCTGGGCTATTGTAAAACTTGATGCGAAACCCGCCCTGTATTGGGTACCCGCCATGTAATTTGAGGTAGCCCGACTTAGCAATGAGTATTAGCAGTAATAGTGCCATGCTGGCCAGGCGTATCAAGGCGTTCCTGGCGGCTAGGTTTTCGGCCTTGTCATTTTATTTTGTCGGCATTTATGACACCCTTAGGACGGAATGGGTTGATGACACTATTCCGTCACCTATCCACCAATGTTTACACGGAGTGACTGCAGTCTACCCTCCACCATCCAACTAGAAATTATTCGGCAATCTGTAATTATTTGTTTAGACCAGCCAGTCGTCATAAAAAATTTTAATAATAGTTTACTTATAAAAAACCCGTTCCTTTCGATGAACAGTGTAACTAATGGGTCAAATGGGTAAAATTCTCAACACTATCGCTCATTCCTCAATTATAGTTTTTTTTTGTTTCGTTACAACGGGTTTTAGGACACCCTAAAACATGGCTTCTAAACATTTTAGTCAACCGATAAAATATACTACAAAAGGTTGGTAGCGTGCGTCATTCATACAGTGAGCGAACAGTCGCGGCAAGAATCGGACGGTTCATTAATTCATTCGATTCACGGGGCTTGAATCGATTCTTGACCGCGAACACTATGGCCAAAGAAGAGCAATCGATACATATTTTGAGGAAGTTGGTGGTTGACGCACTGTTATTAGTTTTCTGTAAGTATTCTTTTTATAAGTTGGTACCTAAACGATAATAGTTTTAATAACTTTTTTCTATTGCAAGCACGTGACATAAATATTGACTTGCGCGAAAAAAACATCAGGCGAGAAACTTGTTTTGTGTAATTTTAGAATGTTGTCCATTATTAGAATATTTTAAACTGGGAAGGTAGTTTCTGCGCAAGCAAAAGCGCGTTCTTTTTAAAAATAGAATACTTGATGCTATTGTTTTTAAATTAATTATAATACATTCAGTTTAAAATAAAACAGTATTTATATACGAATGTATTATAATGACCAAAAATAATATAATTATAATAACATCATATTAATATCGCCTACAAATGCGAGACTCACCCAAAAATTCTACACCGCGATAGTGAAGTTTACAGAGCAATACGCACGTTTAAGAAATCCACGACTACAGTTATCGGGGAATAGGCGCCGCGGCCCCCAGCCAGACATACCTCGTCGTATGGCTGGATGATCATACCTGTATTGCGAACGTTACAAATTATTTTAAAAGGCATTAAATACATACTTGTTTAATTTGGTGAGACCTATTCACCATCATCATCATCATCATTTCAGCCAAAAGACGTCCACTGCTGGACATAGGCCTCCCCCAAGGATCTCTACAAAGGCCAGCTAGCTAACTTAAAATATTTTTTAAAACGTTTCTGTTAGTATTTGCACCACAAAAAATATGTACTTTTGGTGTAAGAATCACACTTAGGTATAGCAAACACACACACAAAATTTTGTATAATTTTATTTTCTAGTATCTTGTAGCAGTACTACTATCGAAACTTTGGTTATAATATTATTATGTGAAGGAAAAACGATATGCAACTTTTTATGAACTTCACGCAGACTATTAGATTGTTAGCATAGATAAAATTTAAATAAAGAAGGAATAAAGAAAAAAAAAATCATTAATTTACATGCTTATCTCATTAAGGAAACATTACATACATACATTTGATATCAAGGAGACGTGATTGTTGAGAAAATTGTAATAATAACATCACATTGTGCAGTCACGTAAAATTTTGAAATGTCACAATGATATAAATGTAATGTATTTTTTCGTTGCGGATACATTCAGCGTTGCTGTTGTACTATACACCGCCATTTTTTAATTACTAGAAAAAATAAGGGCAATATATTATGCTAGTCTATCTATCTAGTCATATACATATCTAGCCGAAACTCTGTTTTACTCATCAATGATACAGTTTGTAAGTGAAGGTGATGCCAATGCATAAAATCATGTTCAATGTTGGTTGCCTGGAAGAGTATGCTATTTTTTAGTGATATGGCCGCCAATTGTATGTCTTTTATATAATTTCGCCTTTATGCTATGTTTATGTCGCAAATGTGCATTAAAGTGTTAACTATCTATATAAAATCATAGCTACAATATTGCCTAAAACTTAAACTGACATTTTTTGTGGCGTAATGTATCAAGATTGGTGTCCAATGTTTTTCCGATTTCATAAATGTGATCAGAAACCCCCAGTATTTCTTCTGGTAATAAAAAATTATGTTAAAAAATTAGTGTAACTGATTATTTATCTGTGTTAGTATTCACAACAGACGACTAGACCATTTTATAGTGAAAATAAAAAATCATTTAATCAAGTTGGCTTATTAGTGCTCTTTTGACAAGTCAAAAAATATATAACAAAATTGGAAGATTTTCAATTATACATTTACCACCGGTCCGGAATGTCGGAACCTACAGAGAGGAGCGGCAGGAGACTCTGTGGTTTTTTTTTAGATCGCCATTTAGAAAGAAAGAAAAAAGAAAGAAAACAATTTATAAGGTACTATACATATGGATAAGACAAACTCGCGCAATATTCTCAAAGAGACATCAGTAACATCTAGTCCATAAATAAATAAATAAATATCCTTGGACATTTCACACAACGCCATCTCGTCCCAAGCTAAGCAACTTAATGCTTTTGTTATGGTAACGAGATGGAGGATAAACTACTTATACATTTTTTTTTTGTAAATACTTACATAATATAGATAGAAATGACACCCAGACTCCGAGCCAGTGCCTCTGGTTTAGACAAAGACACTTGCCCGACCCCGGGACCCGTTGATCCAAAGGCGGCACATCTGCGAAATTTTATTAACTATTCTCTTGTTATTTATTAACATGACAAAAGTTGTGCATTTGGCACAAAACTGTTTTTCAGCCGACCCCTGTTACAATTGTGCACATAATACACGTATAAGATTTGCGCACCATATCATTTCACCTACGTATCAATACAGATAACATAAAATAGTTATCAAAGACACTTGCCCGACCCCGGAATCGAACCCGGGACCCGTTGATCCAAAGGCGGCACATCTAACCACTAGACCAACGAGGCAGTCAATAATACTACTCAACCCATAAATGACCCACCGCTGAGTCGGCTCTCCTCCCATCACAGGGAGGGTAATTAGCTTACTGCGCCAGATGGGTTTCCCTCACTCGTCATTTCCGTTTATCAACTCTTTCGGCACCCTCAGGATGGAATTGAGTGGTGACACTATGAATTCTAAATCCGTCACCACACAGATATATTAAGCTTATAATTTCTGAGCCTGGGTGACGTCACAAATAAGGTCACAATTGATTCCAGTGGCTCTATCTATCTTCGCGACCAGTTTGCTATGGCCGACGTTCGAGCGAGGGTTCTTCTGTGGAGACGAGAGTTTGATGTACCCTTACAAAGAAGACACTGTCACGGTACCTGTTCTGCGGATTGTGGGACTGGCTCTTCCAATAGCTGCTGTGAGTATCAGTTGAACTATCGATCCAGTTGTTGCGACTGTAGGGTGCATTTTACCATGCATTATGTTTCTAATAAAGCCAATCGGTTCATATCGTCTTCTATTCATCCTCCTAATACATTAAGGGCAAGCTTACTGTCGCACGCTGGCCAGGCGGGTTGGCACAGGGTTTCTTATCAAGTTTTCCTTCTCTTGTGACTGGTTTATCGGCTCTTACGACACCCTCAGGATGGAACGGGGTGTTGACACTCGGCCCATAATTGACCCGCTGCTTAGTCGGGCCAGGGAGAGTAATTATCCTACTGTGCCACGCTGGCCAGACGGGTTGGCACAGGGATTCATATCAAGATTTCTTTCTCTTGTGGCCAGTTTTTCAGCCTTGTCATTTTCTTTTGTCGGCTCTTATGACAACCTCAGGATTGAACGCGGTGCTGACACTATGTATTCTAAATCCGGTACCACTCGTACACGCGTATTATGTCACTTCAATTGTGTTTTCCTTAGTTCTCCGAGTAGTTTAACTAAGGTTTCCTGTTTACAATGGAACGTTTACTAACTCGTAATACGCTCATTAAGATTGATCGCCTTTTCTTTTGTTCAAGTTTCTTTCAAGACAGACAAGGAGTGTTACCAATTTAAAACTTGCCTACGCCCTTAAAAATAAATCTTTACACCAAAAAATATTAATTGCTATTAAAAAGGTGCTTTTCAGACAGATTTAGAACTTGAAGATAAATTTTAGATATTTTATGATTATTTGATAAATTTTAATAATAGTTGCTTTGTACTAATATATTAACTTTAAGACATGATGTGTCAACATAATTAAGGGTTCCATCCTAGGATAGATCCGTTTATTAGATATTATGTTTAGTTATCCTTGGACATTTCACACAACGCCATCTCGTCCCAAGTTAAGCAACTTAATGCTTGTGTTATGGTAACGAGATGGATGATATACCTACTACTTATTATACTTTTTTTTTGTAAATACATACATATTATAGATAGAAAACACCCAGACCCGGAACAAATACTTGTAGGTCGTACAAATATTTCTTCCGTGCGGGGAATCGAACGCACACATGCTGCACAGCAGTCGATCGCTCAACCACTGCGCTAACCGTGTCGTCAAAAGTTATTAGTGGTTACCTGTTTTGTTGTCCAATAAAATAAAATAAAATAAATAATTGCGCGCGACTTCATGTCCATCGGAGCCGGAGGCGACGCGCGGGGGCAGCTCGCCCCGCCTTTGCTCACCTCGCCGCATTTATCAGCTGATATAATGTGGTACTTATTTACCACAGTTATACTATATCATAATTTGAAAAATTACCTTAGGTAACAATAAACCAAATTGACAGCTCTTGACTAAATCTATAGTTATTATCGACATTACCATGACTAATTAGGTCACAGCACTACCGCATTCCATAGGATGGACATGAACTCGCGCGGCTCTAATAGCACCTAATAGGTTAGCAAGCCACTTATAATTAGTGTTATCGATAAAAATGTTTGTGTTCAAATCACTGCCACCAGCATATTGCACGGCCGACTTTCAAGCGACTTTTGGTGAATCGAATCAAGAATGTATAGCAGTACTAAAAATATTATAAGATATCTATTTACATGCAGAAATACGATCTTTCAGCCATTATAATAGTGAAGTTTTGTACACAGTTTGTGAGTGCAGTTTCAGCACGCACCATGTATTTTGTATAATATTACAGATTTTTATTTTCTAATTTTTACTATGATACATTAAAAGAAAAGTTTATGCGTATTAGTTACTGATATGTCAAACTTGTTTGTAACACCATCATTGTAACCCATATATTTAAAAGAGCAACCATGGTGTTTCTTCCCGGCTATTCAAGGGCGGATCCAGCTTTGGCGCCAGGAGGGGGTCACATAGTCGTGGTCAAGTCAAGAACTTATAATTTAATTTTGATAACAATAGATACAAGTAAAAAGTAGGTATTATATTAATGTACGTATGTACTGTACTTAAAAATATTTATTCTTTAATGTACACTTGAAAAACTCCACACATAATAACTTGTACTTATCCACGTACATATTGCCCTCTTGAAGACACCCAGAGAACCACTATCACGCACTGAATGAGGCAGCCTATTTATATTCCTTAACCGTGGTTAATGATTTGTCAGAACAGCTAGAGGTATGTCACCCCTCGACGTGACAGTCCATGGTTATAACTAAAATATTGTGTTTATTGCTTTTAAAAAGACTCTACATTTCAAACATTTTTTTCATGCGATTGAACCGTTTTTTTAATTAAACAGGAGGACCACAGATCTGAATGCATGTTTTCTACGTGATGATTGAACGCTATCACTGCCTCTTCGGAGTTGGTAAAAGTGAAACCTCTCATGAAATGTTTGATTTTGGGGAAAATACAGAAATCACAGGGTGCTAGATCGGGGCTATGCGCAGGATGGGTGACGCGTTGTACTTTTCCGGAAGCTAAAATGACTTTGTTTTGTTGGCTGTGTGTGAAGAAGCGTTGTCATGATGTAGGAGAACGCGGCTTTTTGGTCGTCTAGCGCGAACTTTTTCTAACACCCTGGGTAAACAACTAGCTACCGACTATAAATTATTAATATTAATTATTCTTTTGATCTTCAAGTGGAATTGTACAGCTGGGACCCGTAGTCAAGTTATAAGTGCATTAAAATTTTTATTTGAGGTTTGGGTTCTTTTTTGGTATTATTACTCTAAGATAAGATAAGATAATGATTTATTCGGTACTAATAACAAGACACAAAATAAGTAGTTAACAATAAAACAAAAGTACAATTTCATACATTAAAACAATTAGGTAGAATATATATAATATACAACCAAATAATAAAAAATTAAATAAAACCAGAAAAGAATACATTTTCTGAATTAGCTATGTGTCTCGAAACTGCACCGAAAGGGTATCCAGCTCAGTATATGTCAAGTGCAGTACCTGACGCTGATATTCTGCTGAGTCCCAGTAGTGGCATACGGATACCAAGCTGCAAGCACTTGAGGTCTAACGTAAATCTAAGTATGGGGTCTATGCTTTTGCTTCGAGTAGTTCGTGTGACGTGTAGTAGTTATATAATTAAATAGACAAAAAAAAATACAACAAATTCATTCAATAATAAAAAAAATAAAATAAAATGAATACAATAAATAAAAAACCGACCATACTTAAAAACATTGAAAATTATGATTACATTTGTATTTATTACAATACCAATATCGTCGTATATTTATATTAATCTAATAAATTATAAATTAATATAAATATACGACAATTTATATAAATAATGAAATCGCGACTGCATGCAATTATAATTACTTTAAAATAAAAATTAAATATGTGGTGGCAGCATCTTTGTTTGCTTAGATTAAATATACAGGGTGGTCAAAAAGTCGTGGATCAAACACAACCAGCGGTTAGATGGAGTTATCAGCAGCAAAAAATTTTTCTACGGGAGGTCCCTAAGGTCAACCCCTGCAGAGTTATAATTGATTTTGTGTTTTTATGAGAAATTGTCCTTTTTTTACTAAAACTTGATAAAATTCCACAAAATCTACACCCTGTATCTTTTTAAAAAAATTCAATAGATTGGTACTGATGAGCCCTTTCGTTAGACATGCTATTTATGGTAGTTTATTGGGTGTGTTAAAGATAACATTAAGTTTTCCGAAAGACATAATTCTTAAATCAAAACTTGTTACTTACTTCGGACCCCACTGTGAAAAAAAAATACTCTACAGAAAAATGCCACTGTATCACAATTTTTGGCGCATTTAATAGGGATTCTAAAAAGGTATTACACATGGCTATGCGTGGCTTCGATATCTTTCAAGGACGATCTTTCGTAGCAAGGCCAGAGTTTTTCATACATAAAACTCGGTTAGGCCTACTAACCTAACCTTACCTAAGCGTGATCGTTTTCCGGACTACAGGGTCTTTATCGTCGTTTCAGCCCATAAATGAGCAACTACTGAGTCGGGCCTCCTCTAAGTTCATGTTGGGAGATTAGCCTACTGTGCCACGCAGCCAAGACGGGTTGACACAGGGTTTGCTTCAAGTTTTCCTTCTGTTGCGGCTAGGTGATCTGCCTAATGCGTTCTTTTAGTCGCCTCTTACGACACCTTCAATATGGTATGGGTTGGTGACATTGTTTATTCTTTATCGTCTTCGTTTCCGCCCATAAATGACCCACTACTGTGTCGGGCGTACTCACAATTCATGTAAGGACATTAGCCTACTGTGCCACGCTGGCAAAACGGGTTGGCACAGGGTTTGCTGACCCGGTAAGACTCCCTCCATGTACGAATTATGTACGCACATAAAGAATACAATTCTAATAAATTTTCCGTGTGGTGTCACCAGTCCATACCATATTGAGGGTGTCGTAAGAAGCGACTAAAAGAACGCATTAGGCAGATCACCTAGCCGCAACAGAAGGAAAACTTGAAGCAAACCCTGTGTCAACCCGTCTTGGCTGCGTGGCACAGTAGGCTAATCTCCCAACATGAACTTAGAGGAGGCCCGACTCAGTAGTGGCTCATTTATGGGCTGAAACGACGATAAAGACCCTGTAGTCCGGAAAACGATCACGCTTAGGTAAGGTTAGGTTAGTAGGCCTAACCGAGTTTTATGTATGAAAAACTCTGGCCTTGCTACGAAAGATCGTCCTTGAAAGATATCGAAGCCACGCATAGCCATGTGTAATACCTTTTTAGAATCCCTATTAAATGCGCCAAAAATTGTGATACAGTGGCATTTTTCTGTAGAGTATTTTTTTTTCACAGTGGGGTCCGAAGTAAGTAACAAGTTTTGATTTAAGAATTATGTCTTTCGGAAAACTTAATGTTATCTTTAACACACCCAATAAACTACCATAAATAGCATGTCTAACGAAAGGGCTCATCAGTACCAATCTATTGAATTTTTTTAAAAAGATACAGGGTGTAGATTTTGTGGAATTTTATCAAGTTTTAGTAAAAAAAGGACAATTTCTCATAAAAACACAAAATCAATTATAACTCTGCAGGGGTTGACCTTAGGGACCTCCCGTAGAACAATTTTTTGCTGCTGATAACCCCATCTAATCGCTGGTTGCGTTTGATCCACGACTTTTTGACCACCCTGTATATTTGTAATAATTAGTCCTTGTTTCTTTTGTTCCTTAATAAGGTATTGTTTTAAATGATTCATAAATGTATTAATAGTGCTTAGATTTCTAATTGGTGGTGGAATGTTGTTCCAGCACTTGGATGCTGCATACCTAAAGCTACCCCTGAAAGCTGTCGTCCTATGCGATTCAATAGACAATTGTCGCGAGCATTGCCTGCTCGCGCAATCACGCCTACTGGCGACCCAACTTAATTTGTTATTTATATAACCTGGCTGTTGGTGTTTAATTACACCGAAGAGTAGACACGCTAAATGCAGTTTAGGGCGTGATTTCATTTTAGCACAGAATTCTTGTTCAAATGGTACACTTTGGTCTACCAGCTAGACGCGTAGACAAGCGGGCGCAAGTGTGGCGCGGTAAAATTCAAATTTTCGATACGTTCGTTCCCAAACATTTACCATCATAAAAAGTTAGTATATTATATTAACTAAATATAGTTATTTAGGTAGGAAGGTATGTAGTTACATAAAATCTGTATGGTGACAAAATATATAAATAAAATCATTATGTTCAATTAGTGGTCCACCTAAGTCCTGGAACCAGCTCAGGGGGGGGTCATGACCCCCATGACCCCCCCCCTGGATCCGCCCTTGCGGCTATTCTCTGTGGAATGGCATTCTGAACTGGTGGTAAAATCTAAATGATTAATATTTTTTATTGTTCTTTTAAATTTTTTGATACATTTTTTTGATTTCATTGATTTCTTTTGATTTGTTAAACATTAGTAGAATCTGCTCATGTGAGTTAAATTTTCGGATTTCTATTTGTCGTTGTCCGGGCGTAGTAGGTAAATTATTTCGGTGACCTGCAGGCTGATGTTTTAATAACGCTTTCGGTTTCATTTTTAACCCCCGACGCAAAAAGAGGGGTGTTATAAGTTTGACGTGTCTGTCTGTCTGTGGCTACATAGCTCGCGAAGAGTGTTATTTATTACCTAACTAGGGGTCAGGTAATAAATAAGTAGGAGCGGTCCACCAACGCGATGTATTTTTATTATTTTTTTACTTTTTAAAGGGAACTGAGGTCATAGTGTCGGGGGGTTATTTAAATATTTAATTTATTTTTTTATTATTTTTGTTTTGGATGTTAAACTTGTTACAAAAATGTTTTACGATTGCCTGTACCAGCCTGATTTCTGTGTTCACAGTTCTTGGCGTGCGAGTGGACTTACTTACGAAAAGTAAGAGATGACCAGCGTTGCTTGGGTGTCCTTCTCCCGGTGTGGGTGCGAGGCTTCTATTGCGTTCTATTGTCCTTCGCCATCGGCCTTTGCTTCGTTGAAGTCACTACTAATATTGCTAAGAAGACTATTGGAAGACCGAGACCGCATTTCTTTGATGTGAGTATTTTGGAACAATTTATTTAATTAGCAGGTACTAACAACAGGTCCATGTGGTGACGGATTTAGAATACACAGTGTCACCTACCCATACCCTCCCGAGGGTGTCGTAAGAGGCGACTAAGGGGAATGTAAGAATGTAAGTCGACACAAGAGGTTGTGGGAGATCAAAAGATGAAGATGGGTTGTGAGAATGAGGGAATGTGTATGAAAGGTGTGAATGTAAATATGACGACCGATAGGCGTGGATGCAGACTACCACCTATTGTGGGACAAGGGCCGTAAGATGAAATTGGTAATTTTAAATTAAAGACGATTTTTATGAGGTTTGTACAGATGACATTTTCAGTAACAAGACTAAAATATACTTTGTGCTACACAGCCTAAAGACAAATTTCGAAGAACAGGTCCCTTTTTTGTTTAACTGGTTTTTTATTCTTCAGATTTCCTCTTAGTGACATGATAATGTTTCCTCGTTTAATTTGATTTGCGGAACAATAATTTATTTTAAACATGATAACAACCAACCAAAGCTTAAGGGTTATCTAAGTTTTATTTTCAAACCGTTTTTTTTTTAATTATCGCACATTATTACTTCTCTATTGATAAGGTTTTGTTTTCTGTTATGTTAAAACTGATAACCTAATAAATTTTGTGTAGACTAACTCTTCCGTGTGGTGACAGATTTAGAATTTTAAGTGTCACCATCAAAGGGAGTTGTTGGAGAACACCTGTCATCGTCCGGTATGCCGACCGGTTGGCACTTAAGCCTCGACAATGCAGCCATTGACGGCCGCTTGGCAATAGCCTAAAAACTTCTATCCTACTAATATTAGAAACGCAAAAATTTGTAAGTATGGATGGATGGATGTTTGTTACACTTTTACGTAAAAACTACTGAATGGATTTTAATTAAACTTTACAGTTATATAACCTATACATCAGAACAACACATGGGCTACAATTTCTAAAGATATTGTGTGAATTATCCAAAATATAACAATAAATGTCAAGTAAGTAGTAAAAAAATTAGACAAAGAAATAAATTCAATTACCACGCTGGTAAAACCGCGGGGCGCAGCTAGTAAAATAAAATAAGCAATAATGACAGTCATGATTTCTTAGGTTTTCGCGATTATTACACATTGAAATTAAACACTTTTTAACGGATTTATCGCGTGTATATTACATTATTTAATTCACTCGATAAATCCGTTAAAAAGTGTTTAATTTTTCATTTAGTCGCCTCTTACGACACCCTCAGGACAGGGTTGGTGACATTATCACTATCACTACATAGTATAAAACAAAGTCGCTGTCGTCTGTCCGTCCCTATGTATGCTTAAATCTTTAAAACTACGCAACGGATTTTAAAGCGGTTCCTTTTAATAGATAGAGTGATTCAAGAGGAAGGTTTATAGGTCAATATTGCACCCGTGCGAAGCCGGGGCGGGTCGCTAGTGTATTCTAAATACACCACACGGAACGCCCATCGGTGGAGCTTCGACCATAATTAATTTAAATTATAATTAATACAGTTCTATTCTGTTCTCAATTTGACTACAGACTTTAACGTAGGTGTTGTGGGCGATCAAGGGAGATGGATGAATAGCAGGAGTGAGGAATTGTATATGCAAGTTGTGAATGTAGATATGACGACTGTTATGTGTATGTGGAGACTACCACTAGCGTGGGACAGGGGCTGTAAGATGATAATAGTTGTTAGAATAAATATAAATATGACGCTTTATAAGAGTTTTGTCATAAAACCTACGTAAATAAAGTTCCGTTTGAGTTTGAACAATAAACAAAAGACTGTATGAGTGTGTCAAATACATGGCAGTGTGTATTGGTTTTTTGAATGATTAAATGTATCTTTTACATAAAAAAAATGCTTTCTGCACTCCTTTTCTCACTTAAATTGTCGGAAATTTCGCTGCTCCTTCGTCCGCGCAATGTTCGTAAAAAGGGGTACAAAGTTTTTCTTCGCTTATTAATTTTACATACATTTGAGGTGTTTTTCAATTGTTTCATACTCTCCAGATCTGCCAGCCTTCAATCGACTGCAGTGCTCCAGAATGGACTGGTCGCTACATCCAGTCAGCAGACTACACCTGCACTGGAACCAGGGTAGACAGAATGGAAGAAATGCGCAAGTCCTTCCTGAGTGGACACTCCTCTTGGGCCGCTTTCTCTATGATTTACTTAGCTGTAAGTACACCAGCTTCATGACATAGTCTTTAAAACTACGCAACGGATTTTAAAGCGGTTTCTTTTAATAGATAGAGTGATTCAAGAGGAAGGTTTATAGGTCAATTTTGCACCCGTGCGAAGCCGGGCGGGTCGCTAGTTACATAGTATAAAACAAAGTCGCTGTCGTCTGTCCGTCCCTATGTATGCTTAAATCTTTAAAACTACGCAACGGATTTTAAAGCGGTTTCTTTTAATATATAGAGTGATTCAAGAGGAAGGTTTTTAAGTATAATATTGTAGAGGTTCATCATTGCACCCGTGCGATGCCGGGGCGGGTCGCTAGTAACGTATAAATTCCTTACCTTAAACCACTACACACAGATACCTGCGCCGAATGCAATCTATATTCCATCCATAGATTATAAAAATGGATTGCTACTAGCCGCAAGAGAAGGAAAACTTGAAAAAAATCCTGTGCCAATCCACAGTTGAATCCGCCATGAATTTGGAGGAGGCTCGACTCAGTAGTGGGTCATTTATGGGCTGAAACGACAACGACGAATCGGAGGAGGGCCGACTCAGCGATGTGTTTTTTTTTCGGGCTGAAATGTACCTAAATACAAAAAATCGCTTTCTTTTTCTTCTTTTCAGCTATACCTACAAAAGCGCATGTCATGGCAAGGTACGAGAGCCTTACGTCATACTCTTCAGTACGGAGCTGTCATGCTGAGCTGGTTCACCGCTCTCTCCAGAATATCTGACTTCAAACATCACTGGAGCGACGTGCTGGCTGGCTACAGTTTGGGCACCATCTTTGCCATCATCATGGTAAAACACTTTTAAGAAAATATTTATTGAACACAGAAATCTGTCACATTCACACATCCTGTTATAATTCACACTATATCTTTATAAATTCCTGCCTGTAATTGGAGGAGGCCTGACTCAGCAGTGGGTCATTTATAGGCTGAGAAATGAGTGAGTGAAGTGAGATCATAAATGTTCGTAATCGACAATAAATGGGACGGTGATTGTGTATTTTAGCTCTATTGAATTAGCAGAAATGGATAATTTCTCAGTTCAAGTCGTTGGAAGATAAAGGAACTTTAAAAAAAACAACGAGTTGCACTCCGGGAGTGCTGGCAGAAGTGAAATCTTGAACCTTAACGTTGTGCATTTTTTAATATTACCGCCGGCGGTTTACTCTCCCTCCGTCTTACGAATTTTCGATCAGATCACGTGTACTGACGCCAGTTCGACATTTTATACCCATCCCGAGAAAAGTGCTCAACGCCGATAAAGAAGATTTCACTTTAAAAAAATGGTTTTTTTTTTCAGTGGGTCTGGGGCACGGATTTGATAGAGAAAAAGAAAAACCACTCCTCAATGCCGCAGTTCGAAGATGTTCAGATCACCAATCAACACACAACATAGAGTTTTTACAGTATTATGGTACTTTGTACAAAGTAATACGTGTATTAGGTAATATTATAGTATTAAGTAGTACCAAATGTATATGGTAATATTGTGGAACAATGATACTCGCTGATATTTCTAGATTGTTCTAGACTGTGCCTTGAAACTTCAAATTTCCGCTAGAAACAAAGAACTAGTAGCTTTGTGTGAATTCTTGTAGTTACATTAAGTAAATCTAGAAAAGAAAGAAAGCAAACTTTAGATTTTTATCAGTGACTTGAATTCCTTTGACCCTAGGCGTGCTGGGTTTTGTTGACTTATACAAGCGGTGGGGAAGTTTTATATTTTGCCCCATCCCCCACGGGTAAAAATGTATATACATTGCTGCTTTTTTGGACTGGGACTAGCAAAGACTGCCTTTGTTTCACAGGTGCGAGAGTATGCGCAGTATATATGTGTTAGCCAGACATACATCTCTGTTTCTGGGCGTACTTTGTGTCCATAAAAGTGTTGTAGAGCCTGCTAGACACGTGCGTGAAGAATCGTCTTATGAAAATAATATTTTCTACCGGTAATTTTAACCGTGATTATACTTTTATTATAGGTATATCCAAATGTACCTAAGTTGGAGCAATATTTTTAAATAGGTAGACAATATTAGTCTCTGTGGTGACTGATTTAAAATATACACCACCACTACCACCACCACCACCACTAGTGTCACCACCCCATTCCTTCCTGAGGGTATCGTAAGAGCCGACAAAACTTATAAGGTCGATAACCTAGCCGTATATTATTATTATAGTATGATATCACGTGTATTTATTTTTTCTTCAAACGCGTGATTTTTAAACCGAAATGCGGCGTGTAACCTTTGAGTGTAAGATTCTTTGTAGCACAAAAGGGGAGGGAGGGGTATTTTTTTTTAAAAAACATCACCTGATTAATGGACATCCCCTAATGAGGTTGACCGTGGTAAATAGTGCGTACCAGTCTATTTATGCCTGGGCGCTAATCCGTCTATGTTTAGTGCCATTGTATACGAGATGAAGTTTTTAAGTTAGTGTCAAGTATTTGATTTAAGTTGTCACTTGAGACAGGTGTGTCTTATATTCAGCCGGGTTATAAACCGGTTAGGTTTGCCTAATATTTGGCAGCTTATTCAAAGCCTTAGTCAATTACCTTAGAAAACGTAAGCAATATAGTGCGTTAAACCTTTGTAATTATTTTAAAAGGAGTTTTTAGTCAAAAAAAAAAGTAAAAAAAAAGAAAAAAAAAGTTTAAAAAAGTAACGTACCTCTATGTCAAAAAACATATTACCTTTGCCATTTAGCACTGAAAATAACTCGCTCGTCAAAATGATGGGCTTACATTACAATGCAAATAATATTCTTCCTAGAAATTTTATTAGTGTTATTTAATTCCATTTTGTAATAGCAAAGAAATACACTACAACAAAGTGAGGTGTATTATCAGTAATTACTTGAGGATCTGTTTATATATTTTACGTACTGAAACAATACATTAATGTATTTTTTTATACATTTACAAATGAATTCGTGACAGGGGCGTAGCTACCGCCGTATCAGCCGTATCAATTATATGGGGCCCCCGAGGCACGGGGGCCCCGCCGTGCGTAAGCAAAAAATAATAAAAACTTAACAATTTTTTTACTATTTCAGAGGCATAACATTAGAAAATCTAAAGTCATCATCAGCTATAAATCATTTAATAAATCAGTTTGCCGAAAAAAGGCAAGGAGAGTGTATATTGAATATAAATTGTATGAAAAAAATTTGGAAGATTTTTTTTCTTTTGTGAGAAATGTTTACCCTTCATACGGGCCGGCAAATAAACTTTTATACGGGGCCCCACCAAGGCACGCTACGCCCCTGATTCGTGATAATTTTAATTTACACAACATTATGTTATTGTTATAATGAAACTGAATGTTTATTGTATGTATTTATTAACTATAGCTATTTTTATGTTTTGTTTTAACCTATTTACATTTGTCCCTTAATTATCATTAAAACCATAAAGGTTGAATTAAAAAAACATTAATACATAGTTTTATTTTCGTCTTCACTTTAAATTGGGTTCGTTCCTTTTTTGCAAATAGATGCTCCAATATGTATATGAATGTTGTATAAATCCAAATGCACTTATTACAAAGCGGTTACAAAATAACCTACAATATTACAAACATACACACCAATTTTATTTTACTGTTATAGATTTCAGGACAATAACGACGATAGTTTTTGTGGGAAGGTCGTACCCTTTTTTCCGGAGGTAAAATCTTTGATATTATCCACATCAGCCTGGGGAGGACAGTATCGACGTCCTAAAGCTCCTGCACATATATTTATAGCAACAGAAACAGACAACTTGCTCTCATTGTATTATGTGCAATTATTACTACTACTACTAATCAGCCCTTAAATTACCCACTGCTGAGTTGGGCCTCTTCCAACTACATGGAGGGCAATTAACTAACTGTGCCCCGCTGGCCAGACGGGTTAGTACAGAGTTTCATTGAGTCTGGCTTCCTTCCATCACAGGGAGGGTTATTAGCCTACTGTGCCCCGCTGGCCAGCCGGTTTGACACAGGGTTTCATATTAAGGTCTTCTCTTACGGCCAGGTTATCGGCCTTGTCATTTCCTTTTCTCGGCTCTTACGACATCCTCAGGATCGAATAGGTGGCAGCATGTATACTGAATCCGTCACCACAAGGATATTATGTGTAACATTTCTTTTATTCGCTAGTCCGGCGCTCAACCTTACGGTCGCCTATGGACCTTTGTAATATCGGAGGTGTCACTCGAGTATCGCAAGCCGTGAAAAAGGTGAAGGAGCATAACGTTATCAGCAGAGGAAAAATTTGTTACCTTTTTTTTTTGTCAGTCTGTTTGATAGGGCTAATCTCTGAAATAACTGGATTTTGACGGGACTTTCACTGGCAGATAGCCGATATAACAAGGTAAAACTTACTTTTGACACACCTCTCCCGCTTTTCCGTAGCCCATTGCTAACGAGTGTTCCACATTGATATATAACACGCGGTCGAAGTCGCGTGTGATAGCTAGTATATGTTAAATTCTAAAGAATCGTCTATCTAAGAACCTTTTTATAAAGAACTATGTAAGTTCTTTCCAAAAAAGATCTTTCTAAGATACTGTCATTCCCTCGCGTTGATGTCTTTTACATTATAAGGTTAAATCTTTTGATCGATGTGTGTGGTGATGGATTAAGACGGTATCACCACCTCACTCCTTCCTGTGGGTGGCGTTAGAACCGACAGAAGGAAAGAACAAGGCTAAAGACCTAACCAGGGCTCCACCGAATTACCCGTAGGGAAATTCGCGTGCTGTGCCACGCTGTCCAGAATGGATCCAACAATCTTTAGTTTTCTTTACTTACGACGCCCTCAGTATGGAATGCCGATACCCCTTCTACTACACAGCCTATAGAAGACCCACTGTGAAGTCAGGCCGTCCTTCAACTGTGCCACGCTGGCCCGACGGGTTGGCACAGGGTTTCATATTAAGTTTTCCTTCTCTTGCAGCCAGTTTATCGGCCCTTTCATTTCATTTGCCCAGCTCTTACGACACCCTCAGAATGGAATCTCTTGGTGACACTATTTATATCTAAATCCGTCACCACACGGACATTTACAGTATTGGAACTTTTCAAATGAGTCCCCAAACACCTTTTCTAATGCTTCGATACTCGTTTCTCAAAGTACTTGCTGCGAATGCTATTAACATACAATTAAACAATATGAAACGAATCCCTAGGCCTTGCGGAGCATTATTTCACCGTCCACCACAACCTGACCATAACTGTATAAATCAACACACAATTGTCAGCTGTATGCTACAGAAAATAGAGTATATATTACGTGACAGACGCTCCGTTGAGAGGCTTTCGTTGAGTGGTAAGGTTTACTTTCGCCGGCGGACCATCTCTGCTGGAATGCTGCGATGTGCCGACTAGCCCGTCTACCACTTGGGCAAAGATTAGTTCATTGTGTACAGAAATGCACCATGATAGAACACACCGTCTCACTGACTATCACCACACACAATTCTGTGTCGTAATAGGAAAATGATTAGGCAGAAATTCTAGCTGATAAATAAAACTTGTCAATTGCCTCTATTTTTTTGTTTCGCTGGGGAAATGTTTAATTCATGCCGCCTCGATGTGGGGTCGGAAGTTATCTGGAACTCCGGAACATTCGACTACTAACTAAAATTCAAAATTCAAAACTCATTTAATCAAGTTGGCTCATTAGAGCTCTTTTGACAAGTCAAACAACAAAATAATATTTAATTTAAAATTTACCATCTTTTCGAACTTTCTCTCGAACGAACCACCGGTTCGGAATGCAGTTCTACAGAGAAGAGCCGGCAAGAAACGCTGTAGTTGCTCTTTTCAGATCGCCATTTTTAGGTAGACGGCCGTGATAAGACAGTTTGTGAGAGCAAACGCGCGCAATAGTCGCAAAGGGCCAAACATCAGCCAGATCTAATCAACAATACTAACCTTCTAACGCCCGAGCCAACCGACCCCCAGCAACGGCACCTGTTCACAAGCATGACGCATGCGGCAGCCATCGCCCTCCTCAACCATATTGCAGGGAAGAGAACGACCCGTCGCACGACGCCACCACTGCCACCGCCACTGCTACTAAAACCCCAGTGCCAACCGGTCTGGCGAGCGGCTTACTGCTCAGCGCATATATGACTCACTCCTGAGTTGGGCCTCCTCCATATTCATGGAGGGAAATTAGCTTACTGTGCCACGCTAGCCAGACGGGTTGGCACGGGGTTTCGTATCAAGTTTTCCTTCTGTCGGCCTTGTCATTTTCGTTTGTCGGCTCTTCGATACCCTCAGCATACTATGGATTGGTGACATTACATATTCTAAATCCGTCACCGCACAGAAAAAGCTGGCGAGTGGCTTACAGTAGGTTGATTTCCCTCTGGAGGTCTGACTCAGCATTAGATATGTAGCGACCGCATGCTACATACTTTACATAGTTTACCCGATCTGAACTAATTGCATCAAGAAATATCGCCTACAAATGCGAGTTTACCAAAAATTCCTACACTGCGATAGCGAAAATTTCAAGAGCAATTCGCAAGTTAAGAATTCCCCGACTACAACTATCGGGGGAATAGGCGCTGCGACCCCTAGCCAGACATGACACCTCGTCTGGCTGGATGATCATCCATAAGCGCCTAAAGTGGTGACCCCGACGTGATGTGAACACGCAAGATCCATAAAGTGGTGACCCTCGACATTGGACTCCAGAGCAACCTTCCAACGAGTCTGCAACATCCTGGTAAAGACGAATACTCCTCAGCAGCAGCAGTCACCTAGCAAGCCAAGATGTCACAGCCTTAACAGGACCACACGCCGCCGACTCACCGTGCTACCTGGTTCTGCGGTACGGCACTCAACCACCCAGTGAACTCCACTACACAGTTGAGGTGCTCAGTCTCGACTCACCGTAGACTCCGAACACTCCTGGCACTTGCAAGCTCATCACACTGCAGCAACTCAAGAGGATCGACCGCCAGTCTTGGGGGGGAGCCATACAGCGACCGCATGCTACATACTTTACATAGTTTACCCGAAAAATCTGAACTAATTGCATAAAGAAATACCGCCTACAAATGCGAGAATTACCAAAAATTCCTACACCGTGAGAGCGAAAATTTCAAGAGCAATTCCCAAGTTAAGAATTCCCCGACTACAACTATCGGGGGAATAGGCGCTGCGACCCCTAGCCAAAAATGACAACTCGTCTGGCTGGATGATCATCCCTTTGCGCCTAAAGATATATGCTCAGATGATGTACTTGATTATCCTTTTTTCCACCTTCATTGGGCTCGGTGCCAGAGCGATTGCTGTCTAGTAGTGCAAAGGACCCGTCTGGCCAGCGTGGCACTGTAGGCTTATTACTCTCCATGTAATGTGAGGAGGCCTGACCAGCAGTGGGTCATTTATGGGCTCCCCTGAGTAAGCGAAACATAAGCGCCACTGTGCACAATTTTGAACTTGGAGAAGCATTATGATTCTGGTTGCCAAGAGGTTTATCGATCCATTTTTTACTTACCATCAACATCTTATTATAAGCGACAATATTTCTTGTTTTTCTTACGATTTATGTACTATAATATGTAATCTTACAACAACACTTTATAGTACTGTAGTCAATATAACTAAAAACACTCTCGATCATGACATATTCCTTCATTCAGGAGCTATGATGATACCACAGCTAGACTGTACAAATGTATACATCATACATCTCAATGAAATTGAACTTTTTAACCGATTAACGAAACCTATCCTATCATAGCGATATACATTATATGTGGGTTGAAAACTGACCCAAACTGAATCAGTCTCAATCGATCTGATCAACTGTCAAATTATCTTACTTCTTGTTTAATCGATACTTCTACTAATGACTCTATTATTTATATTTAAGTAACGAAAAAACAAAAAGCTACCAAACCATTTTCAAATTTCTTTCAGTATTTATAAGCTGTAGGAAACCGAGATAAGAACGGATTAAACCGGCCCAACCAAAAACACAAACTAGTTTTCCGTAAAGTTGTTAACAAACGTCATGAGAAAATCTCTATCGGGTGCAATTGCCGATTTTTATATCTCTTTCATGCGATTGATGGATGACATGCTAGAACTTTCCCCCGCCAGGGCGTTTTTTTATTTATACATTTATTAGATTAATGAAAATTTGCTAGCCTTGAAACTAACCTGAAGTATACCTAGCGATGGTTAATAATGTACTACTACTACTAAGCTCATACATTACCCACTGCTGAGTCGGGCCTTCTCCCATAGCGGGAAGGGTAATTAGTCTACTGTGCTATGCTGACCATATGGATTGGCACATGGATTCGGTTTCGGTTCAAGTTTTCCTTCACTTGTGGCTAGGTTTTCGGCATTGACACCATCAACATGAAATGGATTGGTGACTATACATTTTCTAAATCCTCCACCACAAGGATTAGTTAATAATCGAATCCGCACAAAGGTATTACGGTCTTAGGTATAAAAATACGTCACCTGTGTGTAGTGACGTGTCTGTTACCTTCTGTTTACATCTCTGGCACAGTAAACAACCGCGGACAGTTCTCGACCGGCCCCCGCGAGTGTCGATCGTGCGCACCCCGCGTTGACCTCGCCACCTGTCGCGATTCAAAAATCGAAACAAAAAAAAGAGAAACAAGATTCGTTCGTTTGCGTTTTTTATTCATAATTTTTTTTCTTACGCAGTTGTAGTGTCCCGTTGTGTGAGTTTCCGTTATCCGCGTGCGTGTGTATTGTGCTGTGAGATCGGATGGTATTTTCTTGTGGAAATGTTTTAGTTGCTTACATGTACTTAAATTTAGCGTTCGAATGTGTTGCTGGCCGAAAACACCGGTCTGCGGTCGTTCCTTTTTTGAACATCTGTCACGCGCCAATATTTCGACGCGCTGGTTGCTTTTTTTCTTTTTTACTCGACATGCCAAGTGTCAGACGGTCCCAAACTTGATTAGATTAAGTAATAGTTATGATATGTTGACTTGCTATTGGCGGAATCGCGGGAAAAACTACATTGGGCCACAAAACAAAAGAAGAAGAAGATATGTTATGTTGTCACATTTTTCCAAAGTCGCCTTGCCAAGTATTTTATATTCTCATGTTTTGCATTCCTGCATCTATAAATGACCCATAGTTGATGTGGGCCTGCTTCTCTTTGGTGAAGGGAAAATGTTTACGAAAAAGTTTTTAGTTACTCGTTCAATAAACTTTTGCGTAACACTTCCCGCGTATTCTGTCCGCCAGTCTAACCTGGTTTAGCCGTAATCCCTGTGGTCACGGATTCAGTATACATTCTGTCAACAGCCCATTCCACCCTGATAACCCTCAGGGTGGAATGGGCTTAAGATGCGACTAAAGAAACACACGAGGCAGATGACCTAGCCGCAAGACAAGGAAAACTTATTACGATATCCTGTGCCAAAACGTCTGGCCAGCGTGGCACAGTAGGCTAAATACTACTACTACTACTCAGCCCATAAATGATCCACTGCTGAGTCGGGCTTCCTCCCATCACGGGGAGGGCAATTAGCCTACTGTGCCACGTTGGCCAGACGGGTTGGCACATATTTTAGTATCAAACCTTCTCTAACAGCTAGGTTTTTAGCCTTGTCATTTCCTTTTACGACGTCGACGGTTACGACACCCTCAGGATGGAATGGGGTGGTGACACTATGTATTCTTAATCCGTCGCCGCACACGTGTGTTAATTTACACACACACACACATATTAATGTAATAAATAACATATTTCGCTAGGCAATTGAAAATGCTCACATGACTATAACTAACTCTGAGAATAAGAAAACAGCTATTAAAACTTTAAATAAACTGTACAACACCTATTAAAAAAACTCCTGAAGTCTCAGTAATTGTGTTTGTACATACAGTCTCTATGGATATTGTTGGCGGTCTTCATGCGGGTCGCGATAAAATATTATGGTTCTTTAAGCACCTTAGGAGCTTCCTGGACATGTTTTAAAATATTTGCAATTTTCATACACACCCTCAGGTTGGAATGGGGTAGCGACACTATAAATTGTAAATCCTGCATTAGGTTATAACCTGTATCGCGGGGGCAGTTTACAAACAAGCAATTCACGAACACAAATGACACCCAGACTCGGAACAAGTGCCTCTGGTTTACACAGAGACACTTGCCTCGCCCCGGAATCGAACCCGGGACCCCGTGATACAAAGGCTGCGCATCCAACCCCTAGACCAACAAGGCAATCCACATAGAATTAATATTTTTTTATAAATTACTCTAAAACTTTTTATATTGAATTGTGACACCGCCCTTTCCTGCCGTTTTTCGTGTTTGACAGCCATAAAACTTGCATGTTATATTAGCACCAACACGCAAAAATTGCTAAACTGTAAGAGTTTAGCAACTTCCACGAGTTTAACAAGAGTTTAACAACCTTTAGCAACTTGTAGTTTCGATTGGGCGTGTTCATATAAGTTTTTCCCACACACATTTTCTATACAGTTTAAAGATATAACGGTTAAATTCAAATGTGCGTTGCCGTAATGCAAATCGAAACGTTTCATTGCTTATTACTGTCTGCGCTAAATAACTTGAACAAAGTGTGCTAGTGGGGGAAATTTCGCGCTGGTTATCAACCAATTGCGTGCGTTGCGCGTCTCTTCTACGCCAATCACCGTCAGAGCTACAAAACCGACTGTAAATTGTTTCATAATTCGTTAAAAATGTGCGTTTTCTATTACATATTTTGGAGTAAGTCATTACTTCCTAGAATTTTATGCTTAAAAGGGATGGACATAATTATGACATTTGGTACAGTACAGAGTACCATGGGCTCCATCAAAATCTCAGTCGCCCAAAAGGCAATGGAGAGGTCTATGCTCGGCGTTTTCCTGCGAGATCTAATCAGAAATGAGGAAATACGTAGGATAACCAGAGCTAACGACATAGACCACAGGATTGCCAAACTTAAGTGCCTATGTCTAACAGTGGACGTCTTTTGGCTGAAATGATGATGATTAGGGATGGATGATTATTAAATGGTGTAATAATACAAGGTATGTGTGGTTTTTTTCATAGTTAATGATCGGGTTCGATTTTTGGTTAGGAGTAATGATTTTTCGAAAATCCTATAATGCAGTCCGAGTTTGCATTAAAACTAGGTTAAACAGTCTATCACATAGTTTCGATGTTGACCAATGTGGTTTTAGAACGGATTTTGAATACAGAGTCAGGAAGTTTTTTTTCTCTGGGTTATCCTCATGGATTGTCAGCCAAGTGGCAGACGACTGGGGCATATTATTTTTGCCGGCCGGGTTTTAGTGGGTTCTCAACTTCGTGGACGGCATCTGGAAGCTGCGCTCGGGTCGGGAGGGATGCCACAGGGTCTCGTATCAAATTCTCCTGCATTCGATTTGGTTGCCTTGTAAGACACCCCTATGAAAAGCGTGGTTATACAACGTATTCTAAATCCATGACCACACTGTATCTTTGGAATTCATGCAAATTATAAAAACTAAACTCGGAACATAGACATACTCTAGCCGAATCGTGTTCTATTATTCAAATTAAAGATAAGGTTTGATACAAAAAAATTTTTACTTTCAAGAATAACAAACTTTTCAAAATACCACCGAGCTATTTTAATTTAATAGACATAATATCGACAATCACCGTATGTTATATTATCGATATTGACAGTTTTAGCAACCTATTAATACTATAGTCAGTATTATTTTAATACACGTACTAGTATATCATATAGACTAGATGCTGGCAGCAATGTTTTTACGAGTTGCCAAGAGAAAAAGAAAGAAAAACAGTGTCAGGTCGAACTTTGAATTTTGATGCCTAGCAACTACTTCGTGTTGGATGAGTACTTCAGTAGAACATAGCAGATTCCGAGCTCAAAATTTCTCGTTCCATAATTTTACCTTCATACATTTCGACTGGATTGCACCGATCCCTGGTCTTTCGATCCGGTTTATGTGCCTTTTGAGCCGCTCTTTGTTCTAATAAATGGAAATTCATTGACAATAATATATTCCGTTGATTTCTCACTGTCAGCTCCGGTTTGCCTTCAGATTTGCCTTAACTAGACTATGTGGGCAAACTGCATGCCGAGGCAACGGGAACTAATATACTTCTACGTAGCAGCATTGATAATCTAAGAGTATTTTTATACAATAGACATAGTGAACGTTTGCATAAACGACCCATTTGTGACTGTAGCTCTTACAGATTTTTCTTCCCAATCTATTCTATTGGGTACAAGTCGCTTATCCGTGTGATGACGGACCAGAGAACGCAGCAGACCTATCAACTCGGAAAGGGATCGGCACCGTATCGCCTTTCGCCTCGCCGTCAAACAGGCGTCAAACTAACGTAAGCACGTAACCAAAGCGGACCAGCAGCTGCGATACGTCGCCTCGGCTACGGGTAGGCGACGCCGCGCTTACGGATGGCCCGTAAGAAAATGTTGCGAATAAGCTATGTCCCGCAAGCGCGGCGGCATAGAGGCGTAAGCGCGTGAACGGCGAGCCGTAAGCGCGGGGACCGCTCGCGCTGCGCTGGTTGACCACGCGCCGTACGTAGTTCGTGAGCTTGTCCTGAAGCGAGGCGTTTACGTTACGAATCCGATTAGTGTGCTTTGCAGTAGGGAGTTGACGCTTCGAGTTGATACGGTGCTGATCCCTTTCCGAGTTGATAAGTGTGCTTTGTCCCTTAGAATACACAATGTCACCAACCAATACCATCCTGACTAATAGGTACTGAGTGCGTCGTAAGAGGCGACTAAAGGATCGCAAGTAGCAGAACTGGGCTGCAAGGGAAGTATCATTGTATTGTTGTCTCTTTTAGCTTCAGGTCTAGCCTTTTCCCAGTTATATTGGGGCCCGGCCCAGTCACGCATTGGTTGGAAACACTATGTATTATTTATATAATATGTACGCCACCGCACGCACTTGTATTACCTATTTCCTCCAAAACATTGTAAGAGGAAAGCCACAAAGCAACATTGCACTGTTCAAAGAAAGTTGTTTGAGTTAATTGGCCATTGCCCTTCTGTATCGCAGATTTATATGTGAATATGTTCAAGACCAGGGCTTTCCAAACTCATTTTAACTGTACGGTGCAACCGCACATTCTGCAATTCAGCAGTTAACGCCTCGCATTCATTTCACTTCATAATTAGTTCAGTTCGCATTAAGCTATCAAGCCAGGCGTTCTCGATACAGCCATCAAGGGCCGCGTCACTCGTCACACACACACCCATCAGTCCATTGAACTCATTATAGATAATTACCAATTTTACTCGTGGAACAATACAATAGCGTCTAAATTACCACATCTTTCATTCCACCCAGCCTTTAACATCTAAAAGTAGTGTGATTCAACAAGGGATCATACATTAACTGTGACGCCCTGAAGTTGCCATATTTTTGTGACACCCCATTTTTATAGTGGGGGAAACTTGATCCAAACCCTGTGCCAACCCGTTTTGCCAGCGTGAAATAGTTGGCTAATTTCCCTCCATGATTTTGAAATGCTCAGCAGCTCAGTGAGGGGGTGATCCGTACTACTGAGTCAGACCTTCAATTTACTACTAATACAAAAGTCTGAAGACAAAAGTCTTCAACCAATGTGTGTTGCCAGTGATGACTTATGGAACACAGACGTGATCACTCACTGTGGGCTCCATCAGAAGGCTCAAAGTCACCCAAAGGGCAATGGAGAGGGCTATGCTCGGAGTTTGCCTCCGAGATCAAATCAGAAATGAGGAGATACGCAGGAGAACCAGGGTCACCGACATAGCCCACAGGATTGCCAAACTTAAGTGGCAGTGGGCAGGGCTCATAGCGCGCAGGACCGACGCCCGATGGGGCAGAAAAGTCCTCGAACGGCGACCGCGTTCTGGAAAGCGTAATGCTGGTAGGCGTCCCACACGGTGGACCGATGACCTGATTAAGGTCACCGGAAAATGATGGATGCGGGCGGCCCAGGACCGGCCTTTGTGGAGATCCTTGGGTTAGGCCTATGTCCAGCAGTGGACGTCTTTTGGCTGAAATGATGATGATTACTACTCAGTCTAAAGATGACTTACTGCTGAGTCGGGCCTCCTCGCACCATAGGAAGGATTAATAGCCTACTGTGCCAAACGGGTTGGCACTGGGTTTCGGTCCAAGTTTTCCTTCCCCTGCGGCTAGACCTTTTGTCGGCTCTTACGACACCCTTAGGATGTAATGGGGTGGTGACACTATGTATTTGAATTCGACTGCCTCGTTGGTCTAGTGGTTAGATGTGCCGCCTTTGGATCAACGGGTCCCGGGTTAGATTCCGGGGTCGGGCAAGTGTCTTTGTCTAAACCAGAGGCACTGACTCGGAGTCTGGGTGTCATTTGTGCTCGTGAATTACAAGTTTGTATACTGCCCCCGCGATACAGGCTATATATAAGTAGCGCATGGGTTTGCTTTAAAAAAAAATCGTACATTTTTTTTTGTACAAACGTACAAAAATAATCAAACGAAAGCAATTGTCGTCTAGCCACTCCTTTAATTTCAAAGTAAAACAAATAATTTAAAGAATCATTGTATTACGTCACTGTAACAATAAGCCACCTGACATATCCACTACAGACTGTATTGAGTAATCTAAAGTAAAAGTAGTTTTGGGGATCGACCCGCCGCAGCCTCCCACGCGTGGCCTACGCAGCTGCTATCGACCATTGACCAACGCTGCCCAAAATACTCACCTACGTTTATCGATTACACAATCGAGGCATTGTATCATTTTTTTTATTGGTCATTTTGCCCAAAATACTATCCTACGTGTATTCATCATTCTCTTAGAGTTAGTGACATTATGTGTGGTGACGGATTTAGAATACATAATGTCACCAGCCCATTCCATGCTGAGGGTGTCGTAAGAGCCGACAGAAGGAAATAATGAAACCGAAAACCTAGCCGCTAGAGTAGAAAACCTTGATAAAACCCTCTGAGGTCTAGCCTACTGTGCCACGATGGCACAGTAAGCTAAGTAACCCATCATTTAACTGGAGGAGGTCCGACTCAGCAGGGGGTCATATATGGGCTAAGAAGTAAATAGTACAAAATAAATAAATAAATAAATATCCTTGGACATTTCACACAACGCCATCTCATCCCAAGCTAAGCAACTTAATGCTTGTGTTATGGTAACGAGATGGATGATAAACTACTTATATATATATTTTTTTGTAAATACATACATATTATCGATAGAAATGACACCCAGACTCCGAGCCAGTGCCTCTGGTTTAGACAAAGACACTTGCCCGACCCCGGGACCCGTTGATCCAAAGGCGGCACATCTAACCACTAGACTAACGAGGCAGTCGTCGAAAAGCAAATGAAATTTTATTAACTATTCTCTTGTTATTTATTAACATGTCAAAAGTTGTGCATTTGGCACAAAACTGTTTTTCAGCCGACCCCTGTTACAATTGTGCACATAATACACGTATAAGATTTGCGCACGATATTATTCCACCTACCTATCAATACAGATAACATAAAATAGTTAACAATAACATAAAATTAAAAATTCAACAAACGACCCACTACTAAGGTCTATCTCTCTCAAATTCCATGGTGAAAATTTTGAAACAAAACACAGTGCCACCCCCTTTGAAAACGTAGCACAGAAAACTACTTTCCCTCCAGTAACGGGAGGAGGATCGACTCGGCAGTGGGCCTTTTACGGGCTAAGAAGTAACCAAGTAAAAAGTATGGTTATTTGAATTGCCATTTGAATATTTAATCTTATAAACTGTACGAAACCCAAGATTTGGATCCAAGCTGCGGGCAGCACCTAGTATATGACTAAATATCTCCATTATATTGGCAATACGCATCTCATTCTTTTATGTTGCCAATAAAGACAATAAAATATTAAACATTATTCGCCCACATTTCGAACTTTAACGGCAACATAGATACCGAGTGTGAAGTTGTATCAAGATGTGGGTTTAAATAGACGCAATTTAAGGTCGACATTAAATTAAGAGGAAGTCAGTCCATTTCCGTTTGCGACAGAAGCTAAATGTTAAGTTATTCACATATAATTTTGGTGATAAGATTAAAAGGCTTTATCGCCATGGCCTAAAAAACCTAAGTTGATCGTATAGTTTTAAATAAATAAATGGGTAGCAAGATAGGTTATGCATTTAAAAAAGATTACCTTATATAGCTTACCTTTATTAAAACTAACATACTAAATTAAGATAATAAATAATAAAAATGCATTTAAAAAATGAGAAATATTTTCGCAAGGCCGTTGTAAAATCTGCTATCCTGCATGGCAACGCTAATCTATAGCTTCTGGTTACTTTGCCAAGTGGTAGCGATTGGGCACAATTTTTTTTTATAAATTATGCATTATGTGTAGGTAGTAACTCGTATAGATAAGTTTTTATATTTATTAGTTTTAAATTAAATTTAATAAATTAGCAAAAGAATCGGTTCTTTGGTTGAAACTTTCTGTGTGGTGACGGAAACTTTTAACCGCCCCATTCCAACGTAAGGTGTCGTAAGAATCGACCGAAGGAAATGGCAACGCCAAGAACCCAGTCGCAATAGAAAGAAAACTTGATAAATAACATAGTGCCAACCCATCTGGCCAGCGTGGCAGAGTGGGCTAATTACTATCCTTGTAATTGGAGGAGGCCCGACTGAGCAGTGGGCAATGTAAAAGCTGAGTAGTTTTCAACGTTGAAGTACGAGTGAGACATCGATATTTTCCTAAATCAGACGAATATTTCATGAAAAAGTAGCGTTGGTTTTTTGAAATTTGACAAACGGCTGTTCTATCCTTTCTTACATTCTGATTGTTGTTTTTTTTACAACGGGTGTAAACTGATTAATCATAAAACAATACATAGAAAACCTAACTAATCTAATCCAGAATCTTAACTACAACTTTAACGCGTGAAGTACATGCTTAACCACAGTTACTCTCGCAAGTTCTGATGGTTTGTCGGTATCTTTAATGTGTGGTACAAGTCATAAGCTACAATGAACATGGGTAACTTTAACCAATAGATTGGAAGTCGGTCGCCAAAACGCATAAGGTAATTTCACATTTGCTTATTTCGTGTTACGCAACAAATTGTGTGAAAATCGTGACAGTGTCAAATCGTGACAGTGTCAGTAAATGTTGTCTGCAGATAAGCAGTTACCGTGTTTACTTGACTTGTTGTTCTGCCAAGTAGTGGACCCAAGGTACCGCCTTGGGATCAAGGTTCCCTGTTCGATTCCGGGGTCGGACAAGTGTCTTTGTGTAAATCGACGCACTTGCTCTGAGTCTGGGTGTCATTTGTGAAGTCAAATTTCATCATCATCATCATCATTTCAGCCAAAAGACGTCCACTGCTGGACATAGGTCTCCCCCAAGGATCTCCACAAAGGCCGGTCCTGGGCCGCCCGCATCCACTGCTTTCCGGAGACCTTAACCAGGTCGTCGGTCCACCGTGTGGGAGGCCTACCAGAACTGCGCCTTCCGGAACGCGGTCGCCACTCGAGGACTTTTCTGCCCCATCGGGCGTCGGTCCTGCGAGCTATGTGCCCTGCCCACTGCCACTTAAGTTTGGCAATCCGGTGGGCTATGTCGGTGACCCTGGTTTTCCTGCGTATCTTCCTCATTTCTGATTCGATCTCGCAGGGAAACTCCAAGCACAGCCCTATCCATTGCCCTTCCAAGTCAAATTTATCTCTTTATAAATTTGGAAAGTATTTTGAGTCAACAGAACCATAGGTAATGTAATGCAAATAGGTTATTTCTCTGCTTGTAATGTTATTTAAATAGATCCTAAGCTTCTCCTGTTAGCGGAAGGGCGCGCCATAGAGCTTGGAACTCTATAATTCGAGTCGAGCCAAGGCCCCCAAGGATGCGGAGCGTTTTGTCCCATTTCAGAGCACAACCCTCGGCTCTGAAGCGGGCAGTTGAGGAACGCCGTTGGTTTTAGTAGGTCGGAGTGCTAATTGCCATCTTTCTGCGGCCTGGAGTCCCAACGGCTGAACCCCATAAGGATTAAGGCGAAAAAAAATGGATCATAAGCTTCAGCTTGTGCCTTGCACCGTGGTACACCAGCGGCAAGACTCGCTAGCCGCTCGTGCATCATTTAATATATTACTCTAAAGTACCAACCACACTAGCATCTGAATTATTTTTATTAGTGTTTTAAAATGGTTAACCGTGACGTTGCGGTTACCAGCACGGTGTGATGTGACGTAATCACACATTCCGTTTAATTGATGTAATTTAAATATTATTAATTGATATCTTCTTCTTCTTTTATATAAAAACTAGCGACCCGGCCCTGCTCCGCACGGCTGCAATGATGCATGTATTATACATATAAACATTCCTCTTGAATCACTCGATCTATTAAAAAAAGCAGCTTCAAAATCCGTTGCCTTGTTTCAAAGATTTAAGCATACATAGGGACGGACAGACCGCAGAGACTTTGTTTTATACTATGTAGTGATGATTATCTTTTCCATCCTGAGGGTGTCGTCAGAGCCGACAAAGGTACAAAACCGATAAACTTACCACAAGAGAAGGAATACTTGATACGAAACCCTGTGCCGAACCGAGTAGGTTAACCAACCCTAATGTAATTGGAGGAGGCCCGACTCAATAGTGGGTCATTCATGGGCTGAATAGTAGCAGACCGTCTGTTGACTTGTTTTCGATGAAGGCAAATGCAAGTGAAAATGAATAGTATAGTGAAACATTTTTCAAATCACAAATCACATTCGGTAACATCCACTTGTAATTTTTATGTTACACATATTTCCTTAAACTATTGACAACGTGACTTATGATGGATGCTCCAGGGTAGCCCGCGATATTCAAATTTTCTTACATTTTTTGCAATTTGCAGGTCAGTGCTAGGTTGTATGTTGATTAAAATGTTATTCGCGGCTGTAAGACTTATGTAGTTATAGAATTATAATCATCAAGATCACAACCCTCGAAACTCATAAAGGTGCAAGAAAAACTTTTTCAACGTCAAAGTAATTCTTGCACCTTTATGAGCTTGGAGGGTTGTATTGATGAGTTTGATGATTATAACTCTGTAACTACATACGTCTTACAGCCGCGAATCAAATATTCATCATCATACAACCTAGCACTGCCCTGCAAATTGCAAAATACGTAAGACAATTTGAATTTCGAGGGCTACCCTGGAGCATCCACCTTAATGTAGTCCTTCACAAGTCTTAGCAAAGGTGAATGACCAGGAGTGGTCATTTCAAAAGGGTGTATTTAGATCGATAAAATGTCCCGACATTTCCAGGGGTGTGGTATGAAATACAACACAGGTACGTTTTCTAGTTGAATTGTACCGAAAATCAAGGGAATACAGTTACTTTTGCATTAATGTATTCATAAAGACAACCGCCGACGATAGATCAAACAAAAAAACATTGACCTACATGACATACACTGGGTACTTTTAGAAAACTTATCGCGCCTATTGCTTTAAATAGAGTCTTAAACAATAAGATAATTACCATTAATTTAAAAAACAAGCACATAACACGAAAATTCTCAAAAATGTCATGTCCTAGATAGACATTTCATTCCATCCTGAGGGTACCGTAAGATCCTACAAAAGTAAAATACAAGACTGAAAACCCAGCCGCGAGAAGAATTCTTACGAATGCTTTCAAATTGTCAAAAACATTAACACAAAAAGTACATTAAAAAAGGAAAATTAATTAAAATTAATGATCAACGGGTCCCGGGTTCGATTCCGGGGTCGGGCAAGTGTCTTTGTCTAAACCAGAGGCACTGGCTCGGACTCTGGGTGTCATTTCTATCTATAATATGTATGTATTTACAAAAAAATAAATGTATATATGTAGTTTATCATCCATCTCGTTACCATAACACAAGCATTAAGTTGCTTAGCTTGGGACGAGATGGCGTTGTGTGAAAGGTCCAAGGATATTTATTTATTTAGTTTTTACTACCGGTTTGGAATGCTATTCCACAGAGAAGAGCCGAAAAGAAACTCCATGGCTGCTCTGGTAAATAAAAGGATGACAATGATGGTAGTACAAATAAGTTTGACAGATTAGTGAAAGCAATTATTTTACACGCATAAACATGTAGTATAGCCAACAATTATAATAACATAAAAATCATTATTCTTTTTCGGCTCGACGTATACAATCCACGGTCGCGTCTTTCGGCAAAAGTAATTAACTGAAAGCAACACTAAGAGATTTCTATTAACTCCGCAATAATTAAATCACCGATATCATGGTCCATTCATACGAACAAATCTTGTTGAGCCATACTTCTGTTTTTAACCACGTTTTATTTCCAGGTAAACAAGTGAGTGCGTGAGTGTTGAGTGTCAGTGATCGTTCCTGTCATTATGACTTGAAGTCGCCGTGTTATGACTTGAAGTCACCGTGTTATGACTTGAAGTCACTGGGTTATGACGTGAAGTGCTTTAATAGAACAATGTACCGGCCGAATTTCTACGAAAGCACCTGCTTCAGGTGTAACGAGATTGTGTATCAAGTGGATCGAGTTGGACCACTGAAGGATTTTACATTCTTCCATAGCGGATGCTTCAAGTGTGCTGTATGTGGCACCAAGTTAACTTTAAAGGTGAGTGTGAAAAAACTACAATGTTACTTAGGGCGATAGCACGCGGCGTATTTTAAACGCGCATATGACGCGCTTATACGCGCTTGAAACGAGATTCAAACGAACCTTGTTACCCTAAGCACACGTGATCGCCAAAAATCTGCATCTACGGCGCAGACGATGCGCGTTTTAATTACGCCGTGTGCTATCGGATTTAAACTTTTAGCTATTTTAAAGTAAGGCCGAAAACCGAGCCGCGAGAGAAGGAAAACTTGATACGAAACCCTATGCCAACTCCTTGCACAGTAATGTCCATGTAATAGGAGGTACCTCGACTTAATGGGCCGGTAATATCAATAATCCGGTTAAAGAACTTTATTGTTCTCCAAAGAACTCTACCTGCTTAAATGACTTTACACTACATGAGACATGATCTAGGGGTTGGATGCGCAGTCTTTGGATGACCGGGTCCTGGGTTCGATTCCAGGGCCGGGCAAGTGTCTTTGTGTAAATCAGAGGCACTTGCTCTGAATCTGGGTGTCAAATATGTTTGATAATTTCATGTATACCTAGTGCTTTTCTTTTCCGAGGAGATACAGTCAGGGCCCACGGGGTAGCAAGCGCGGGACCGTACATCCTGGGGACGTTTGGTGGGTATGCCATCTCCTCACAGAGGCGGAGGGGACTCCCACACGTTCCCAATCGTTCAAACCAATCTTAAAAAAACTTTTAAGTTTACACATATCTTAATTATTGCAATTAGATGTATTATTACATTATTACCGAATGCGGATAGTTGTAAAGCGACCAAATAATTTACATCAGATAATGTTGATGGTTGAAATTAAAAATACCATTTACTAGTTTACCGTATAGTTGTCTAATGATTAAAAGTAGCCAATAATTAAATCAAAATGGCGGTATTTCCTATCTCTAGACTTACTGGTTGACCTTGGCTCATCGTCTTCCAGTCTCGCGGCATTTGCTCGACCTTACTTATTCTTGCTTTTATCTCGCCTTTTTGCTACATAACCCAACTTGATACTTAGTTCATTTATTCAAGACACGTGATCGAAAATTCGTAAGACGGAGGGAGAGTAGACCGGTGCGGTATATATATTACTTCATCATTTCAGCCAAAAGACGTCCACTGCTGGACATAGGCCTCCCCCAAGGATTTCCACAAAGGCCGGTCCTGGGCCGCCCGCATCCACTGCTTTCCGGCGACCTTAACCAGGTCGTCGGTCCACCGTGTGGGAGGCATACCAGCACTGCGCCTTCCGGAACGCGGTCGCCACTCGAGGACTTTTCTGCCCCATCGGGCATCGGTCCTGCGAGCTATGTGCCCTGCCCACTGCCACTTAAGTTTTGCAATCCGGTGGGCTATGTCGGTGACCCTGGTTTTCCTGCGTATCTCCTGATTTCTGATTCGATCTCGCAAGGAAACTCCGAGCATAGCCCTCTCCATTGCCCTTTGGGTGACTTTGAGCCTTCTGATGGAGCCCATAGTGAGCGACCACGTCTCTGTTCCATATCTATATATTACTTACTAGTGGCCCGCCCCGGCTTCGCCCGTGCAAAGCGGGGGTGGGTTATACATAAAAACCTTCCCCACTCTATCTATTAAAAAAAACCGCTTCAAAATCCATTGCGTAGTTTTAAAGATTTATGCATACATAGGGACGGACAGAAGAATGCGACTTTGTTTTATACTATGTAGTGATATATTACGGTATATATGTATATTACTCCTACGCCGCACCTATCTACTCTCCCTGGTGGTGAGGGTTTGTGACATTGTGTATGCTAAATCCGCACACAGGGACAAGTGACGGTCGATTTTTTTATTGTATAATATGACAATGTGTTGACTATTTGTAAGTGTCCATCGTGACCCACACAAAATAAATGATTTGAATTTGAATTTGAATTTGACGTTGTAATGTGTAATTAACCGATGTACATTTTTTTAACAAATAAGTCTATATAAATATAGTCTTTAATTTTCCCGTATTGCTATAAACTGTAAATCTGACTTGCAGTAGTATTTCAAAGACAACTTAAGGTACCTACATAACGCTGGTAGTAGTAGTAGTAGTAGTGGTAGTCCGTGTGGTGACGGATTTAGCATACATGTTGTCACCACCCCATTCCATCCTGAGGGTATCGTAACAGTCGACAAAAGAAAATGACAAGGCCGAAAACCTAGCCATAAGAGAAGGTAAACTTGAAACGAAACCCTGTGCCAACCCGTCTGGCCAGCGTGGCACAGTAGGCTGATGACCCTCCCTGTAATCGGAGGAGGCCCGACCCAGCAGTGGTCATTTATGGCCAGAGAAGTAAGAAGTAATTAGTAAAATTACGTATTTAAAGAAAACTGTTCAATAGTTCTTAGTTATACTAAACTAGCTAACCCGCCCCGGCTTCGCACGGGTGCAATGATTAACCTCTAAATTTATCAGTGATTTTCTACAATATTATGGATATATTATACGTAAAAACCTTCCTCTTGAGTCACTCTATCTATTAAAAACCCGCTTCAAAATCAATTGCGCAGTTTTATACATTTAAGCAGGGCCGGATTTATATTTGTGCCGCCCTGGGGCAGAAGAAAATGCCGCCCTATGACTTAAATTTTATTGTAAGGAAATAAATTAATTAAACTATTTGAATAGTTTTTACTTATGTTTCCTATATTATAATATACTAAATTTTAATTTGATACATAATACCTAAATTATATTTCTTGAAAGCTAAAATGTTTATTTATAAGATTTAGTAGTTAGTAAATATTGTATAGAATTTTTTTTCTCACTTCCTAAATTTTGCCGCCCTAGAAAATTTGCCGCCCTGGGCACTAGCCCCGACTGCTCCTAGTGTAAATCCACCACTGGATTTAAGCATACATAGGGACGTACAGACGACAGTGATTGTTTTATATTATGTAGTGATTAATGTAAGTAATTCAGAACAATAATAAAAACTTAAAAGTGAGTGAATATTAACAAAATAAATGGTTGCAATACTTGCAATAGACGATGCCTCCGCTCTGCAAATTTTATTCAAATTTCAACAGAGATATTATGTATAGAACGCACGAGTATTGTACGCTACTTAAATATGCCATTACATTAAAGTTTATAACACTAACCGAATTAATTACAACAATGAACCAGGCCATAGCTAACTGTGATTCATAGCGATACAGATCTGCGCATGCGTCATATAACCTTTTTCAATAACTCAATTACTGTTATTATTTTTGTTGTTGTAAAACAATAACATGCGTTTGTAGGCCAATTCTTTTTCAGTTTATGACCATTGACAACGATGTATGTTATTTTTTAATTATCATTCATCATCATTTCAGCCCTTAAATGACCCACTGAGTCGGGCCTCCTCCAAGTTCACTGAGGGAAATAAGCCTACTGTGCCACGCTGGCAAGACGGGTTGGCACATGGTTTGTTTTAAGATTTCCTTCTTTTGCGGCTAGCTGATCTGAATCTTGCGTTCCCTTAGTCGCCTCTTACGGCACCCTCGGGGTGGTATGGGTTGGTGTCGTTTTGTATTCAAAATCAGTCACCACACGGAATATTTTTTAATACTACATACTAATTGTATTGGAAACGTGAAAGTTTTTAAGAATGTCTGTTTGTTACTCTTTCACGCAAAAACTTCTGAATGAATGAAACTTTACAATAATATAGCTTATACCATTACTACTACTACTGACCCGTAAATGACCCACTGCTGAGTCGGGCCTCCTCTCATCACAGGGGGGGGGTAATTAGCCTACTGTGCCACGCTGGCCAGATGGGTAGGCACAGGGCTTCGTATCAAGTTTTCCTTCTCTTGCGGTAAGGTTTTCAGCGTTGTCATTACCTTTTGTCGGCTCTTGTGACACCTTCAGGATGGAATGGGATGGTGACACTATGTATTCTAAATCCGTCACAACGCGGAATATATGTCATAGTTTAAAGATCAGAATTACTTAACAACAGACTAACAGAAACATCTTTGTAAATTATAGCCTTACTATATATTATATACTATAATACTCCTAGATTTTTGTATTTTTTTTAAATACCCGTGCCACGCCTGGGCTGGCCGCTAGTTTTCTATTACTCCTACCACTTTTGCCAATAGATATATGCAATAGGTATACAACCTGCCTAGTTGATAAATCTCTATACTAAAAAATTACCCCAAACTTAAACGCGAAAGAACTTTTGTGTTCCAAAACAAAACTTTGTCAAAAGGAATTTATTCCATAAACACTAACTTAAGTAATATGTACTTACAAAACACTAACTCAAGTAATAAAACAAGACTAAAATACCAATTAACCTAAAACTTAAATACTAAAATATATTGTCAAAATATAACCGGCTATGGCACTTGTAAATTCAGCTAACTCTTTATCTACTCTCCAACATAAATTGAACCTAGTCATGTTCCTGATAAGATCAAATGTTCCACATTGGCTGATCGCAGCACGGGGATCAATTAATACTGGTAACTGATGTCTATTGTGAGTTTAGTAATTGGTAAAAATGATCCGCCTCTGGCGATTTAACTGCATGAATGCATTGTAATTGAACTATTGTGATCGACAATTGTATTGAATTTTGTTTTTAATCACGACTATAGCACAGGTTATCTCTCTCAGTATAGGCAGAGGCAGTAAAGGTCATTCAAAATCAAAGTTAACTTTATGAAACTAGTTTCGACTACAATTATACTTTTAAATCGTAAGATGTGAAGCTATCACCGGTTAGTAAAGTAGATATTTATTAAGGTAGCCCTTAATAAATATTTATAAGAATAATTTCAGGTTTTTTTTAAATAATTATGGCAATTAAACGAATTTTCGTTGAAATAATACAAGTGTTGCATTCTTACAAATCTTTGTTGATTACTAATTACAATAGTTCTACTAACTTACTGAACTGTTTCCAATAAAATTTATGTGTGACCAATCTGAAAGAAATACAAATCGAATCTGTATATAAATAAAAAAAGAAAATCAAACATACTACCGAATTGCAAAGCTCTTATTTGTGAGGTCGGTTGCTGAAAGGATAGTCACGTCAATCAGTGTTCAAATTGTTTGCCGATTATAATCTAAATTTTAAGAAATGATACCAAGCTTTCGATATTCCTTCGCAGACATACTTCAACAACCAACACTGGACCGAAGACAAGGAGGTTTACTGCTCGAGCCACGTGCCCAAGATTGGTGCAGGCCACCTTGACAACTCCTCAGTGGGGATCCGCAGTGCACTTAACGTCCCCCGCACAAATAACTACGTCAACGAGCAAATCAGAGGACACCATAGAAATGTACTTGAGAATGAAGGTGAGTGCAGTATTTTTCAATCAACCTGTGACGGTGACGGATTTACGTATTTAGAATACATAAAGTCACCACCCCATTCCATCCTGTGGGTGCCGTAAGTGCCGACATAAGGAAATGACAAACCAAGCAAGAAGGAAAACTTGATTCAAAACTCTGTGCCTACCCGCCTGGCCAATGTAGAACAGTATGTTCCTCCCTGAAATGGGAGGAGGTTCGTCTCAGCAGTGGGTCATTTATAGGCTGAGTAGTAGTAATTTAATTCTAGTTTGGTATTCGCCTTGTCATTTGTATTGGCGGCTCTTACGACACCATCAGGATGGAATGGGGTGGTGACTTTATGTATTCTTAATACGTAACCACGCGGCCAGAACTTTTTTTTTAATAAACTATTTCGTATTATCCATGAAATTACTGGACATTGAACTCAAGACTATAAATGAGCACAGAGAACTCGGATTACTGAGCTTGTACGAAGATAGTAACGATAGCTAGTTTGTTGGTCTTCACTGGAACCCTCTTGTTGTAATAAAAATATGGTTCAGGAAACCTTATGAGTGAGTTAAAGAGATAAATCACTCATCTTTCAAGATAGAAAAACATTTATAATTCTTTTGATTAATTCGGATGGCTATAGGTTTATTGTTGCGGCATATAAAACTAATGTTATGTTGGCAAGCCTGTTAAGATATGGCGGCCATAATATTAAGCCTTTTTTGTATAAAATCGAACAATGCAGCGACGCAAGCGCACGCCATTGAACGTATGCCACAATGCAATCAATAAATCAATAGCGCATTAATGCATAGGTACTATAGAATATTAACGCACCGTTTGTCAAGTGGAAATCAAGATCTAGATCTACCACTATTACTACACGGCCCATACCAGACCCACTGCTGGGTCGGGTCTCCGCCACTTATATGGAGGGTAATTATCCTTCTGTGCCACGCTGGCTACACGAGTTGGCACAGGGTTTCATATCAAGTTTACCTTCTCTTGTGGGTAGGTTATTAGCCTTGTCATTACCTTGTCGGTACTTATGGTATGGATGGATGGAATGGGTTGGTGACACTATGTATTATAAATCCTTCATCGCACGGTCTGTATATATTTAAGCTTCATGCAACAACTGATTCCACATTGGCGGTCTTAATACCTTATCTATACTAATCTATACTCGTATAAAGCTGCAGAGTTTGTTTGTTTGTTTGTTTGTTTGTTTGAACGCGCTAATCTCAGGAACTACTGGACCGGTTTAAAAAAATCTTTCAGTGTTAGATAGTCCATTTATCGAGGAAGGTATATATTTTATTTTCAAAAGAATTAGGGATCCGTATGAAAATTGCGATTATGTAAACCAAGGTGTAAAATCGAGAACTATTTATGCGTGCGCTGCAAAAACTATTGACAATAGAACAAAATGATGTACTACGGGTTTGTAGGTCTTATAAAAATCTACAAAAAAGTCCACGAGAGCACATATCTAACTATCATAGTTTAGTCACAATAACCCATTTTATGTTCATAAAAAAATGCATAGAGATAAGCACGGGTTCAAAGCCCACGCGGGCGAAGCCGCGCGCAAAAGCTAGTTCCTAATAAGCCTATACCTATGTGATGCAGAAAAAACATGGTAGACGCAATAGCTTATCGAAAATACCATAAAAAAATCAATTTTGGTTCTCATATTATTCCTAGCCTCCGTAATGTAGTCATAAGTAAGGTGTGAGTGAGAGGTCGTGTGCGAGCAAGGGGACAGAACTTGTTGCAAAACAGCCAGCGACATTCCGTTGGAGGCAGCCCACTGACCTAAAGCTTGGATTTGAACCTGTACTCTAGAACCGCCCTTACGCCTTACACAACACACATTGAATAGGTCTTGTAACTTAATCATTATATTAATACGTGAAGCAAAATTTTTTTCACCTTTTTACGAAAATTGCGCTATCCGAAGAGTATGAAATTTCCCACATTTATAGTGAATATAGAGAAGGGGTGCAGAATGCTATTTTTTTTTAATTTGTTTAAAAATACATTAAATTGACATATGGAACAGAGACGTAGTCGCTCACTATGGGCTCCATCAGAAGGCTCAAAGTCACCCAAAGGGCAATGGAGAGGGCTATGCTCGGAGTTTCCCTGCCAGAAATGAGGTGATACGCAGGAAAACCAGGGTCACCGACATAGCCCACCGGATTGCCAAACTTAAGTGGCAGTGGGCTGGCCACATGGGACCGAAGCCCGATGGGGCAGAAGAGTCCTCGCGTGGCGACCGCGTTCCGGAAGTTGCAGTGCTGGTAGGCCTCCCACACGGTGGACCGACGACCTGGTTAAGGTCGCCGGAAAGCAGTGGATGCGGGCGGCCCAGGACCGACCTTTGTGGAGATCCTTGGGGGAGGCCTATGTCCAGCAGTGGACGTCTTTTGGCTGAAACGATAATGATGATGATGACATTAAATTAATAAAAAAATACCCATTAGACACTATCATGTATTTGACACACACGCAAATAAACTGATAAACTCTTTATTGTATTGTTAAAGTCTGTGGTAAAATTGAGAATAGAATTTTAATTTAAATTATCTATGGTCGTATTTCGATCACTGGGTGACCACTAGTAGATATAAAAACATTTGAGCGAAACAAAATCACTACATAGTTTAAAACAAAGTCTCTGTCGTCGTCCGTTCCTCCCTATGTATGCTTATATCTTTAAAACTAAGCAACGGATTTCGAAGCGGTTTTTTTAATTGATAGAGTGATTCAAGAGGATGGTTTTTAAGTATATTAGATGCACAATATTTTAGAGAAACACTAATAAATTTAGATATTCATCATTGTACCCGTGCGAAGCCGGGGCGGGTCGCTAGTGGATTCTTTAACAGTTATGAAAAAACATAAAATCCAAACTAAAGTAACCAATAGAATACCATTTGACATCAGTGTCAATTAAAGTCGCATATACCTATATATAAATCTATATCTATACTAATATATAAAGCTGCAGAGTTTGTTTGTTTGTTTGTTTGTTTGTTTGAACGCGCTAATCTCAGGAACTACTGGTCGGATTTCAAAAAATCTTTCAGTGTTAGATAGTCCCTTTATCGAGGAAGGTTATAGGCTATATTTTATTTGGCTATATTTTATTCGAGAGCACATATCTAACTATCATAGTTTAGTCACAATAACCGATTTTATGTTCATAAAAAATATGCACGGGTTCGAAGCCCACGCGGGCGAAGCCGCGCGCATAAGCTAGTTAAAGATAAATGGAAGCGGGAGGCCTATGTATGTCCAGCAGTGGACGTCTTTTGACTGAAATGAAGATGATGATGATGAAATAGATACGCAACATTTTACCTTGGCCTTAATCCAGCAGGGGACTTATTTTGGCTGAAATATAAAAACATTTAGTATGTATTTTTTAAGGAAATAGCAAAAAGGTTAGTCGACATCACAGGAGCTACCTCGGACAAAGAATCAGTCTAGCGATTCAAAGGGGGAACGCTGCCAGTATCTTCGGAACCTTGCCTAAAGGGACTCCTTTAAATAATATATTTTAGTATTTAAGTTTTAGGTTAATTGGTATTTTTAGTCTTGTTTTATTACTTAAGTTAGTGTTTATGTAAGTACATATTACTTAAGTTAGTGTTTATGAATACATAATATTTAGTATGTCCTTATAGACATTTGCTATGAAGATGTTGAGGATTTTAGAAATGTACAAATCAACGACTGTTGACTACGAGAAATTATCTTCTTAATACATCACTATCGAAACAGTGTCATCAAAGATCAAATAAAATTCAGTCGCGTCTCGATGATAACTCGATAATTTAATCGAGTTTACGTAAGTAATCGATATTGCAACGATTTACGAGTAATTCGCCTCGATTCCGCATTCACTGCATCGGTAACCCAGTCAGTGCCTTGGACATCTTAATTTAATGCTCATATTTCGTTGCAAACTACAATTTAAGATTCCGACAAAGCCAGCAATGTGTAAACATGGATGAATTTAAATATTAATACCCTGTACGGCTAACCAACAGAAAGTTTTGCCTACATACGTTTGGTTTATCGAGATTAGGGCACTCATAGACGATGGTATTTACTGGATAGACTGCCTTGTTGGGCTAGGGGTATTTTTCATACCAGTTCTCGCATGTATTCTTCTCGCACTTCCGTTCTGCATACTGGTTCTTTCTTTCATCCATCATCTCTCTTACCTACGGGTGGAAGCCCCGGTCCTTAGTGATTACTAGAAATTAATTTTATAACTATTTTAATATTTTTTTTGCCATCTATTCCTACACTTGTGCCATCTTGTTTGACAATGGTCACTTTATATGCGCTGCATTTGACTGCCTCGTTGGTCTAGTGGTCAGATGTGCCGCCTTTGGATCAACAGGTCCCGGGTTCGACTCCGGGGTCGGGCCAGTGTCTTTGTCTAAACCAGAGGCACTGGCTCGGAGTCTGGGTGTCATTTCTATCTATAATATGTATGTATTTACAAAAAAAATGTATTTATGTAGGTTATCATCCATCTCGTTACCATAACACAAGCATTAAGTTGCTTAACTTGGAACGAGATGGCGTTGTGTGAAATGTCCAAGGATATTTATTTATTTATTTGGATCAACGGATCCCGGGTTCGATTCCGGGGCCGGGCAAGTGTCATAGTGTAAACCAGGGGCACTTGCTCAGAGTCTGGGTGTCATTTGTATTCGTGAATTTCATGTTTGTAAACTGCCCCCGCAGTACAGGTTATATCTAGTGCAGGGGATTCGTTTAATAAAACTACGTACATCTCAGCCCATAAATGAATGACATAAATGATTAACCCATTGAGTCGGACCTCCTCCTTCTGCATGGAGGGTAATTAGCCTACCATGCCACGCTGGCCAAACGGGATGGAATACACCATGTGAAAACTCAAAACTCAAAAGGAACTTTATTTACGTAGGTTTCATCACAAAACTGTTATAAATCGTCATATTTATAAACACCATTATCATCTTCCGGCCCCTGTCCCACACTAGGTGGTAGTCTCCACACACACCTATCAGTCGTCATACCTACATTCACACCTTTCACACACAACTCTGCACTCCTACAATCCCTCCATCTCCCCTGATCGCTCACAATCCCTGCGTTCACTCACATTCATGCCGAAACTACCACCGGTTCGGAAGGCTACTAATATATATATAGATATATCATCCTGAGGGTGTTGTAAGAGGCCACTAAGGAACGCAAGAGACAGATTACCTAGCCGCAAGAGAAGTACAACTTGATACAAACCCTTTGCCAACCCGTCTTGCCAGCGTGGCTCAGTAGGCTAATGTACCATTTTTGAGAAAAAGCCATTCGAATTGTTGTTGCTTGTAGCTTATTGGGAATTTATGGAGGGTACTTATTTTTTGGGCTAATTTGACCGGGATTTATATTTATCTTCCGCGTGGTGAACAATTTAGATTTTTTTTTTTTATTGCCAGCTGTCCGGCGATTGATCTCTATCTCACCTGATGGTAAATGAAGATGAGGCCGACATGTCGGCTCTTAAGACGGACCTAAGCGTGTCCGTCGCAAGTGCCGACATAATGAGGCCGAAAACCTAGCCGCAAGAGAAGAAAACTTTGACCCAACCCGTCAGGCCAGCGTCGCACAATAGGCTAATTCCTCTTCATCTTACTGGAGGAGGCCCGACTCAGCAGTGGGTCATGTATAGGCTGAAAAATAGTAGTCGATATACTGACTGACTGCCTCGTTGGTCTAGGGGTTAGATGTGCCGCCTTTGGATCAACGGGTCCCGGGTTCGATTCCCGGGTCGGGCAAGTGTCTTTGTCTAAACCAGAGGCACTGGCTCGGAGTCTGGGTGTCATTTCTATCTATAATATGTATATAAGTAGTTTATCACCCATCTCGTTACCATAACACAAGCATTAAGTTGCTTAGCTTGGGACGAGATGGCGTTGTGTGAAATGTCCAAGGATATTTATTTATTTATTTATTATTTATTTATATATGTGGAATAATGAATACTCATCCTACTTTTTGCCAGTATGGCAGTTTTCTTTCTGTGGCAATTCAAAGATAAGAAGGAGGTCAATGACGGATATGCGGGGAAGAGGACGAAGAATCGGTTGTTGGATGATGGTGCTAGATTTTGTTTTTCTGTCTGAATATAATAATTATTTCAATTCGAGTTGTATAAATTTAAAAATCCCTACATATATATATATATATATTAGATTCGCAGGGCATCAAGCGATCTTTGGGTGCAACTTAACCCATAAGTTGCAGGTGTTGAAAAAGCAAGTTATTAAGTTACCGCCGATAACACGCAAAGCTCAGAACTCGCTTGTAATCAACCTTATGGCCAGCGAAATATGTAGTGTGTAACTTATGGAGTAGACAGGAGGTCGTTGACACCATTCCAACGTTACCGTATGACACAACGGAATGCAAACTTTATTGGCGTGAAAGAAGGTCGAGTTTGGTAAAACATTGTCGATGAATATGATATAACAACAATTACTGCGGTAAATTATGTGAAGGTCTCGATAGGTGTGGTCCAGAAACCATATAAAACTTGAAATTTCGTCAGTTTTGGCAATCTAAGGAATAATGACGGTAATTATCTAATATTCAGCCCATAAATGACCCATTGCCGAGTCGAGCATCCTCCAACTACGCGGAGAGTAATTAGCCTACCTACTGTACCATGATGGCCAGACGGTTTGGCATAGGGTTTCGTATCAAGTTTTCCATCCGTTGTGCCTAGGTTTTGGGCCTTGTCATTTCCTTTTGTCGACTCTTACGACACCTTCATGATGGAATGGGGTGGCAACACTATATATTCTTAATCTGTCACGACACGGACAAGGGATATAGGGACGCTCCCGGGTATAGATAGTCAATTTCAAGAAGCCATCTTCAAACGCCGTAGCAGAGTGTTTTAAACATAGCCCAGCATACTTACGTTAAGACATAAGAAAAAACAACTAAAAAGTTACTACTAAGTTTCTTCCCGGCTCTTCTCTGTAAAGCACATTCCGAACCGGTGGTAGTTTCAGCATGAATGTGATTGGACGCAGGGATTGTGAGCGATCAAGGGAGGAGATTGCGATGGAGGGATTGTAGGAGTGAGAAATTGTATATGAAAGGTATGACGACTGATAGGTGTTTGTGAAGACTACCACCTAGTGTGGGAGAGGGGCCGTAAGATGATAATGGTATTTATAAATATGACGATTTATAAGAGTTTTATGATAAAACCTACGTAAATAAAGTTCCGTTTGAGTTTGAGACACAGTCAAGGATTCTAAAAATATTATTTTTGTACAGGTTACCTGATGTTTTGGCATCGGTTGACTTGAGAGAGATAAATTAAGAAATACTTTATTGTCACACATACTCGTATATGTCTCATTGGTCTAGGGGTTGGATGTGCCAAAGCGTTTACCTGCGGCGACCCCATTCCCGAGAGGCGGCTGTATGCATAAAGCGTCACCGAAAAAAAGGCTACCTTCTATGCCAATCCCCGCCAAAGATATCCCAAAAGCTACTGTACTGTATATTTTTATCAACTGTAATTGTCTAACAAAAGAGACTGCCTCGTTGGTTAGATGTGCCGCCTTTGGATCAACGGGTCTCGGGTTCGATTCCGAGGTCGGGCAAGTGTCTTTGTCTAACCCAGAGGCACCGGCTCGGAGTCTGGGTGTCATAGTGCTTGTGAAATACATGTTTGTAAACTGCCCCCGCGACAAGGGGATTCTTTTTAAAAAAGAAATGTATGATTTAAGCGCAAATAAATTAAATTGTTCTCCGCAGTTTCCTCTGGGCTTTTCTTATTATAGAGACATAGTTTATAGACTATAACATATGAATCGCGTTTCTACGCACCCAAGGTAATATCGATATTAATTACCACAGTGTTATACAAACAACTTGATTGTATTAAAGCACAACTACATCAGCCCTCTTTGAATGTTATATTAATATTAATTACATGCAATTAGTACTGGTTGAACAACGGTGTTTTGATTAACAGAGCAGAGACTACATAATTATCAATCAAGCATCGCTTATTTTGTACCACTACGGACGGATTACATAATACGTGGTGTTGAGTTTGGCAAATTAATGCTAGCAATTGTATAGTGCCGGATGGCGGATATTAAATTGGTCGCTTGGGACCCAGATCAATTGCGCTCTTCACTTTTTTTTTTCTTTTTTTTTATCAATTATTTGGATGCCTTTGACCCTAGGCTTGCGTGATGGATAGCAACGCCAGGGTCTAAGATGGAGCAGGGAATTCAAGAAAATGCCCTGTCGGGCACCGGCTCTCACATGTATGTGACGACGGCGCACAGTAAAACTGCTTGGCGCCGGACTTAGATGTGAGGGTGGTAGCTAGCCTGGCTTGGGAGTTGGGCCCCGAGCCAATGCGCTCCTCACTATTCAAAAGGCTCACGATATCCATGACTAGTTGGTAAAACAAAGCTGAACTAGAATAAAAAAAACTACTACCCATACATGACCCCACGGAGTAAGGCCTCCTACAATTGCATGGAGGGCAATTAGCCTACTGCGCCTCTCTGGCCAGATGGGTTGGCACAGGGTTTCGTATCAAGTTATCTTTCTTTTGCTGCTCGGTTTTCAGCCTTGTCATTTCCTTTTTTCGGCTCTTACGACACCCTCAGGATAGAATGGGGTGGTGATCTATATCCACACGGAGTAGATACCGGACTATTTTGTTAATTGATTAAGTAATTGAATTTGATTGTTTTACTACAATTATAACTATTGTGCCAATGTCATTTTGGCTTCTAACTCTGTTAAATTAACCAATTGGTATGATTTGTACGTGAATTGAGTGATTATTGTTTGTTGTTATTTACCGAAGTGAATTGTAACGGTTTACAGAATTCATGGTGTCACTACTCCATTCCACCCTGAAGGTGTCATATGAGCCAATATAACCAAATGTCAAGGCCGAATACCCAGTAGCAAGAGAACTTGAAACGAAATTCTGTGGCACCCGTTTGAACAGCGTGGTACTGTAGGCTTATTATGGGAAGAGGCCCGACCCAGCAGTGGCTCATTTATGGGCTTAGGCCGGCCGCATACACACGTGTTCCCTATTCGATTTTCGACTTTGTTTTACGTATTCGGACATCCGAACGCATGGAATCAATGTAAAATACCCTAACTGACGCACATGTTCGCTTTGTTTCCGTACGGAAAAAAACCGTATTCCATGCATTTGTAAGACCGAACACGGAAAAAGAATGTGTGTATGCGGCCGGCCTTAGTAGTGGTAGTAGTAGAACTGACCTGAACTGACTCCAGTTTATTTCAAAACTTCGTTTACATAGAGCCGTAAACCAGTTTGTCTCTTACTTTATTTTATAGTATAACCAAACTAAACCGACTCCGATACAACTACAACCAGCCAAGAGTACAAACATATCGTTCAATTAACTCACGTAATTGAACTATACTGTACCGATGTCCGTCTCGATTCACTCGACTGACTAAGCATGTGAACATAGAGCTCAAACTCAATTGATTAACAGTTAAGGCGCGCTTGTTCCGATTTGTTTAAAAAAAGATAAATAAATTGACATTAAGCTGAAGATTTCATGAATCTATTGCGAATAGGAACCCCTTTTATTTAAGTTTTATGATTTCTGACCATAATACCCTTTCTATTTTAATGTGTCAAATGTCAATGTATAGCTTTTGTATATATGTGTTATAAAAAGCGTATATTCCGTGTGGTGACGAATTAAGAATACATGGTGTCACCATCCCATTCTATCCTGAGGGTGTCGACTGACGGAAATAACAAGGCCGATAAACCAGCTGCAAGAGAAGGAAAACTTGATACGAAAGCATGTGCCAACCCGTCTGGAAAGTGACACAGTACAGGAAATGATGGCTTCACGGTTATGATCGTTTTATTTTATTTTATTCCCAACTGCCATCCAGTCGTCCCGCGACCACGGACACTGCAAAGTGTCTGAAACGTTGGGAATAAAATAAAATAAAACGATCATAACCGTGAAGCCATCATTTCCTGCAATGTGTAAAGATCGTGAAAACCTAGTGACACAGTAGGCTGAATGCCCTCCATTTAACTGGAAGAGGCCCGACTCAGCAGTGGGTTGGGCTGTGTAGTAGTACATTACACTTGCCATGTACTTTAGAACTACTTCTGCATTTGAGTTAATAGCTCACAAGACCAAATAGCTATTACCAAACATAAGCTAAGGAAGCACCTACTGAGAGTAGGTTAAATGAAACACCAATGTCCAGGTGCCAAGGCGCTGGGTACGACAGACGAAAGGAAAAAAAAGAAGAGCAAATAATTACCATTAATTGCTAAAAAGAAAACGGACTACAAGTCTCTGGTGTTCTAACAAAATAATAATAAAAAAACAAAAATTGCTCACTGGCACTTTAGCCTAACAATTATCTCAGCTTAGTCGGTGATGTTCTTTTAAATTGATTTTATTGAAAAACATACTTAGTACTTAAGAAGCCTTTTTGTTCTCAGTGTCACCAGCGCGCACGACGAACGGCGGCAGCGCGCATGCTTCACCTGCGCGTGAGCTCTCGCGCGAGACCCCCGACTATCAGTACGGTCGATTTGACGCAAGCGCACTGCACATTGCGCATGCGCTCAAACAGACCGAACTGCAGAAAGCCTACCATCGACCACGGGAGAAACCTATAGATTGCTATTTGGTAAGTGTCATAAAATAAGCTGTTAAGAGCGCGGTGCTAGCAATCTAACTACGATATTTTTCTGAGGCGCCACTCGTCACGGTTACGTGGACGTGGGGAACAGACTTTATGGCCAATTTTCTCTGGCTACTTATTTTTATTGAATAACTAGTTGCGCCCCACGGTTTACTCGCGTGGTGATTGAAAAAAGTGATAATGATAGATATATATTCTTTATTGTACCTGCACACAAACGAATTTCCTACTTACTGACACTGACATTGTTATATTTTGGATAATTCACCCTATACCTTTAAAAATTATAGCCTATGTTTAGTTTAATGTGTAAGTTTTATTATTGTAAAGTTTCATCAAAATCCATTCAGTGGATTTTGCGTCAAAGGGTAACAAACATAAATTTTTACATTTTTTCACATTTATAATATTAGTAGGCGCAGTAGGAGGTAAATTAACGGTCATTGAATTAATTTGAGCTAATTTTAATAATGACCTGGGTAATAACTATATTTCTCTAGATACGTTGACTTAATTTAAGTAATGGATTTAGTTTCTCTTTTTTAACTATGACTAAACGTTTACCACCGTCCCGCATATCTAGGGTTTGAATTAATGAATTCGTTTAAGATAACCTTTAAAAGTGGTTATTCCAACTTTAATACACATTGTAACTCGATAAACCTGAATGAATTAAGCGGGGAGGTAGGTAAACGTATGTACTTTGTCATTGTACTGCTAGGCCTCTGCTCCCAATCATAGAAGACTTTTTAATAGCAACAGTTGTGATTAGTTTATGGGATTAGTAGTTGTTGCAATGTATTATGAAATACTTTTCACTCAACTTCTTAATCGATATACGAGTACTATAAGTTACTATGTAAATGTTGTAGTATCGAATATAACTATTAGAAATGTATAATCTATGTATATATATATATATATATATATACAGGGTGTCCCAAAAATAAATAGATCTAGGTATATTCCACAAAAAAAAAGCTGACGAAAAGTATCATGGATTTCGAGTAAATAGAATGTTTCAATTTTTTTGAAAATAACCCGATGTACTGGATTTCCCAAAAATAGCCCACACCAGTAGGCTAGCCCTAGGTCTATTCCCCAAAAAAAAACTATTTTTGGGACAGGAAATGACAAAATTTTAAAGAAGTCAACTTTGCGCTTTGGGCCTCTGTACTGGGTTCTATGCATTAATTTTATAGACATAAGAGATAGTCTTGAAGTAACTTTGACTCAAAGATTTGCCCGTCCCGAGAATTGCACTTAGAAATCATGGTCTACACGGAACGTAATCACCCCATCTTTAAGTGGGAATACCATTGGAGGCCGGCTTATTTGGGACTCCGAGGCAATATTGACCTGACTTACCCAGTAAACTCCAGAGCGTACTCACTCTTGCCGATGCAGGGCCACGACCACCCTAGTGAGCTTCGGCCTCGATTATTGGAGCACTGGACCAACAATGCACTTAAGACAATTCACAGGACAGTTGCCCAACAGTGCCGCAACATTTGCGACCACTGTTCGCATGACGAAGCCAATAACACAGCAATCATTTCGAGTAACAAATAATGCAACTATTTTGTAAGTTTACGAGTTTGTGGCTTTATTGTGACTGGCAACTTTAATTGAATAATGAGCGGTTGCACGACTTTTTATATTAGTGCCCCTTCAATTACTCATGAGCCTTACATTACGGAGAGCGACTGTCATAGGGCAATCTACGACGTGTACACATTAGCGAGACTACCCTAGCTAATGTGTCACTACAGTCTACGTAGGCAGGTTCGGTAACTCTCGGCTACGTGTACGTAGAAATTAGAGTATAGATTAGATTAGCTGTCTAGCTCTATTCTGTCGGCGTGGACGACGCGCTTTAGGCGTAATTGATCTGACTAGTACCTGCATTATTTCTGACAGTTTAGCTAAGGGTTTGAACAAAGCAATTTAGGAAAGCGTTTTAACAAAAAATGCAACTACTACTCAGCCCATAGATAACCCGCTGTTGGGTCGGGCATCCTTCAGTTACATAGAAGATAATAAGCCTACTGTGTCTACACGGGCTGTCACATGATTTCGTATCGTTCCTTCTCTTGCAGCTAGGTTTTCGGGCTTGTGGTTTTCTTTTGTCGACTCCTATGACATCTTCAGGGTGGAATGCAGTGACAATATGTATTCTAAATCCGTAACCACACGGGCAACATTCGGGTACAATATTAATTTAAGTCGGCATCTAGGTGAAATAGTTGTTTTCGCTTTTTAGTGCCTATTTTGAAGTCGGTTTCGACAAATTTAAAGTAATAATTGAATGTTTTACATATTTAAATGTAAGTGGAGTAACAATTTTAGAATGCGTCGATTAACCGTGTCATTTAGTACGGAGTGTGTCGTAACAGGCGGGAAACATAGTAGCCAGTGAACTAAAACTTGAAATCAAACCCTGTGACAACTGACAGCCTCGATGTGAAACCCTCCATGACACTGAGGGCTCAGTATTACGTAGTTTATGTCCTGAGATAAGCATACTGGAGGATGACCTAACCGAAGCAAATGCAATTACACGCAAAAAATATTTATGTTTGAATGTTAGTTACTCAGTCACGCAAACACGGTTTGACAGATTTGAATGATATTTGACACACGATTAGTTTACTGATTGATTGAAACGTTTATACCATAAATATTTTACTCGTGAAGCGACAGGCTGCATCAAAACTTATTTCAAACTGTTTAAAATTTACGACATTAAAGCACTTCCAAAGACTATCAAAAAGTAATAGACATCTGGAAACTAATTAAAATGATTGCTTTTAAGATTGGTTATGACGTTACCCGTCTCCGTTTATGGATAAAACAGTTTTCACTCTACGAACGCGGTGTATTTTCCTCTGACTCACTGGACTGTGACTGCACAAGTTTTCCATCTTCTTACCGTTCGTAATGCACCACACCACACGGTATATCTCGAGCGCATACCAAAGCCGTCTACCGAAACGAGAATAAAATGCACTTTAAGAGCGCGGTACGTTGAATCGTGCTACATTAGAATTCTGAGGCGCCACAAGTCGCGAAATGCATGTAGTTTTTTTTTATTTTACATACCATAGCATTAACTATTTCCCGCAGTACGCTGAAAACGCTGTATGATTAGTCTATTGCTCTGTTTAGTACAGCCCCACAGCTGTATACCATACGTCCATATTGGCATTATTACTTGTTTGTAAAGTAATAATTTGTTAGGAATTGATAGCGCGGAATATCTTCCAAGGAGCTAATACATGCTTTTAAAACGTAGTTCTAACTGCTCTCTTTTTTTCTTGATGTGAGCTTTCCAACGAAGCTTGGCATCAAGCGTCATACCGAGATATTTAGCTGTATCCTCGTATGGGATCTTGTTGTTATTTATATATGTATACTGGGAAATAATGGTGTTCCTTATTACTGAAATCTATATGAATGGATTTTGATTCATTTAGTTTCATTATCCACTTTTTTGTCCAGTTATAAACCTTATCAACAGAGGATTGAACTTTTTCTGTGGCTTCTCTATGCGTATTTCCCACTGCCATTATAGCTGTATCGTCAGCAAATGTTGCAATGGTGCTATCTTCTATTTTGGGAATGTCACATGTGCATAGTAGGTACAGGACTGGTCCTAAAACACTGCCTTGTGGCACTCCAGCTTTTATTTCCTTTAATTCAGAGTCAACATCGTCTTGTCTTATTCTAAATAATCTGTCTGAAATATAGGATTTCAAAATATCAGAAATTTTTTTTGGTAAGTTCTTCCTTAGTTTGAATCGGAGGCCGTCATGCCACACTTTATCAAAGGCCTGTGCTACATCTAGAAATACAGTAGAACATACTTTTTTGTTTTAAGAGCATCTTCTATGACATTTGTGATACGATGGACTTGATCTAGAGTTGAATGTTTTTCCCGAAAGCCAAACTGGTGTTCCGGAATTAGATTTCTGTTTTCTATAATTGGTTTTAGTCTTTTAAGCAATACATGTAGTGACGTCAGCACACGGTCAGTATTTACCACTTAAGTATACTTTTTCACTCAATAAAATAAAACCACGATACATATAAAATAAGTTGAGCTAAAAAAATAACCTATTTAATCAATATAAGCTTTTATTAAACATATTCATCATTGCAGGAAATGATTTCTTGACGGTTCTGATCGTGTTATCACTACGTATAATAAAACAAAGTCGATGTCGTCTGTCCGTCCCTGTGTATGCTAAAATCTTTGAAACTACGCAACGGATTTTGTAGCGGTGTTTTTAATAGATAGAGTGATTTAAGAGGAAGGAATACATCCATAATATTGTAGAGAAACACTGATAAATTTAAAGGTTCATCTTTGCACCCGTGCAAAGCCGGGGTGGGTCGCTAGTTTTATTTAAATCCCAACGTTTCAGACACCCAACTGCCATCCAGTTTACTTTAAATCGAGAAAATATGACCAATAGAACGAACCAGAACAATTAAGACGCATTTTTAACTCTTTCTTATAATTAGCGACCCGCCCCGGCTTTGCACGGATGCAATGATGAACCTCTAAATATGTTATCAGTGTTTCTCTACAATATAATACATTTATTATACATATAAACCTTCCTCTTGAATCACTCTATCTATTAAAAACCTGCTTCAAAATCCGTTGCGTAGTTTTAAAGATTTAAGCATACATCGGTCAGACGAAAACGACTTGGTTTTATAATAGGTAGTGATGATGTATCGTTAATTATTTATTTACCGTCGCGCCTATAACCAGGTATAACTTGAGAAGAGCCAATGATAGGTACACTTTTGCTGGAAAACTTACCCCAAAATATCACGATAACGCGATTTATGTATTCCCGTCGCCTTAAATGGTTGGCGCAGTTAATTACTACAAAAAGCACCTTAATGCATCTACTCAAGAATATTATTCGAGGAAAAAATAAATTAGAATTGCTTGTTGTTTTTTAAATAGCAAAAACAACACTGATTAAAAACAAATGTTTAAAGTTTGCTGGATAAAACTCTGTATAATAAAATAGATCTCTGTCTTGTGTTTGTCTTTCAATCTTGTGTTTCAATGATACTTATACGATCCACTAAGACACGGTGGATCCAGGTCCGTGGGTGACGTATTTAGAATACATGGTGTCGCCACCCCATTCCATCCTGAGGGTGTCGTAAAAGTTGACAAAAGGAAATGATACGGCTGAAAACCTAGCCACAAGGGAAGGAAAACTTGATACGACACCCTCTGCCAACCCGTCTGGCCAGCGTGGCACAGTACGCCAATTACCTTGATTACCAATTTCCTTGATTGACCTTGATTACTTCTCAGCCCATAAATGACCCACTGCTGAGTCAGGTCTCCTCAAAATACATGGAGGGTAAATAGCCTGCTGTGCCACGCTGGCCAGACGGGTTGGCACAGAGTTTCCTATCAAGTTTTCCTTCTCTTGTGACTATGGGCCTTGTTATTTCCTTTTGTCGGCTCTTACGACACCCTCAGGATGGAATGGGGTGGAGACACTATGTATTCCAAATCCTAAGGATGTATTAGTAATTGTTATTTAATTTATCTATTTATGTATACACAGTAAACTTAATATGTGTAAACTATGGTATATCAATAGCGCGTGAGATTTGTCACACCTACAAGTGTACCGTAATATACCTGGCCACCTAAACTGCCTTTCTACAACCACTCTGACTCATGACATTTTCATCCATCCACCACACCTTCAACACGTGTTACGACACTGTAAGGAACATTTAATAATAAAAAAAAAACCGTTTTAACTAACTACTACTACTCAATACAATTATTTGTGGGGTGGCGGACTCGGAATGCACAATGTCACCAACCCATACTATGTTGAGGGTCCGCAAGATCACCTATTATCACTACACCTATTGGAGGAGGCCCGACTCAGTAGTGGGTCATTTATGGGCTGTATGTGATCTATCAACGCACAGCCCAAACCACTGGACGGATCGGGCTGAAATTTGGCATACAGGTAGATGTTATGACGTACGCATCCGCTAAGAAAGGATTTTGATAAATTATACCCCCAAGGGGATAAAATAGGGGATGAAAGTTTGTATGAAAATTTGTCAATTTTAAACAGATCGGGCTGAAATTTGGCATGCAGGTAGATGTTATGACGCAGGCATCCGCTAAGAAAGGATTTTGATAATTTCCTGCTGCAAAAACTACAACTAATTAATAATAATACTTCATAACGCGAGCGAAGCCGCGGGAAAAAGCTAGTCTATACATATACTACAAATAAATAAAAATGGAGTGTCTGTTTGTAATAAAATAATAGAATAACCACTTTTTACTAAATGCTGTCTAAATCTATGTTGTATATATATAACTAAATTTTTGTCTGTCTGTCTGTTTGTTCCGGCTAATCTCTGGAACGGCTGGACCGATTTTGACAGTACTTTCACTAATAGGTAGCTGATGATATAAGTAGTAACTTTTTTCGACTAGCTTCGCCCTGCGGCGCCTCACGTGGGTAACATCGCACCCGTGCGAAGCCGAGACGGGCCGCTAGTTTTATTATATAAAATGTCTATTTATACAAAACATTTGCGCAACATATTTAATTACACAATGGTTTAACTAAAACTGGAAATACGACGCTATGTACCGAAGCGATCATTACATAGTAGGTATATGGCGTGAGAATATGTGTGGTTGGTAATTGTGTTGTTTTTGCATCAACAAGAACTGCGACTGTACTCACCTCCCATCCATCCTATAGTTGTTATACATAACTTAAGCACTATAGCAGACAGACAGGGCGCTAAGGCGCTCTTTAGGGGAGGCTAGACTGGGCTGATGATGAAACACTATAAATAAATAAATAAATAAATATCCTTGGACATTTCACACAACGCCATCTCGTCCCAAGTTAAGCAACTTAATGCTTGTGTTATGGTAACGAGATGGATGATAAACTACTTATATACATTTTTTTTTTTTGTAAATACATACATATTATATATAGAAATGACACCCAGACTCCGAGCCAGTGCCTCTGGTTTAGATAAAGACACTCGCCCGACCCCGGAATCGAACCCGGGACCCGTTGATCCAAAGGCGGCACATCTAACCACTAGACCAGACAAATCAAACAAATCTATCTATATGTATAATTAAAGATGAATTGTTGTTCGTTAGTCTCGCTAAAACTCGAGAACGGCTGGACTGATTTGGCTAATTTTGGTCTTGAAATATTCGCGAAAGAATTTTTATTACGCAATATTTTTGTTCCCGTTAAGGTTTGCACATATTTTAATATAGTTGAAACATTCTGGAATTATCATTTAGGTTTTTTATTTATTGATTCTGAGATGGTGCGAAGTTTGCCGGGTCAGCTAGTGAGGTAATAAAAACAAGTAGTTCTGTGTTTAAAATGTTTCTCTATCTTGTTTAACCAGATTTTCGTATGACTAGACAGAATATCGACAGAATATCGACGATATCCTAAACCAGGTTTTTACTACAAAACATAGGTTCCACTAAAAAGTCCGACATGAGAGCCAATGGCCTGTCTGAAAAGGATGTAGAAGATCGGGCAAAGTGGAGGAAGCTCAGCCGGAAGGCGGACCCTGGCAATAGCCGGGATTAACGCCAGGTAGAAGAAGAAGAATAGGTTCCACTGAAAGTCAACCAACTAGCTATGGTGTTATCTTACGGACGGATTTAAAAAAGAAAGAAAAAAAACACTCGCTTATTCAGCAAAGCTCACAAGATTTAAAATACATAGGGTCACTACCCCATTTCATCCTGAGGCTGCGTAAGAGACGACAAAAGGAAATGTCAAGGCCGATAACCTAGCCGTAAGAGAAAAAAACTTGTTATGATACCCTGTGCCAACCCATCTGGCCAGCGTGGCTCAGTAGGCTAATTGCCCTCCATATAACTGGAGGAGACCCGACTCAACAGTGGGTCGTCTATGGGCTGAGTAGTAGTAATCTTTGTTTCCGTCAAAATCGGTTCAGCCATTTCATAGATTAGCCGAAACAAAGAAACAGATAGACAGTTTTTTTTATATGTTGTTTGGGTATGTCCACCGCGTAAACATCCGAATGCAGCGGTTATTTTAGTTAGTATTACAAACTGATGCTCGATTTTTATTTATTTGTATAGATTATTAAATAGTTGAATGTTGCCAAGTGACAATACCATAGCCAAATAAATGCCTATTTAGAGTCACATCAAATATGCACAGCGCAAACAAAACACGAGCTGAATAAAACATTGCTTGACCCACTGATGCAAAGAATATAGACACAAAATGTACAGAAGATTCTACCTAACAACTATAGACTTAAATATCCTTGGACATTTCACACAACGCCATCTCGTCCCAAGCTAAGCAACTTAATGCTTGTGTTATGGTTTTTTTTTGTAAATACATACATAACATAGATAGAAAACACCCAGACCCATAACAAATACTTGTAGGTCGTACAAATATTTTTATGTCGATGTTGTCTGTCCGTCCCTATGTATGCTAAAATCTTTAAAACTTCGCAACGGATTTTGAAGCGGTTTTTTTAATAGATAGAGTGGTTGAAGAGGAAGGTTTATATGTATAATACATGTAGAGAAACACTGATAAATTTAGATGTTCTTCATGGCATCCGTGCGTAGCCGGGTGGGTCGCTAGTTGAATATAAAAGCTTTCTCCTTCATCATCAACATTTCAGCCAAAATACGTCCACTGCTGGACATAGGCCTCCACGAGTATTTCCACGAAGGCCGGTTCTGAGCCATCCGCATCCATCGCTTTCCGGCGACCTTAACCTGGTCGTCGGTCCACGGTGTGGGAGGCCTACCAGCACTGCGCTTTCCGGAACACGGTCGCCACTCGAGGACTTTTCTGCCCATCGGGCGCCAGTCCTGCGGGCTATGTGCCCTGCCCATTGTCACTTAAGTTTGGTAATCCTGTGGGCTATGTGGATAACTCCGGTTTCGTCCGGTTGGTTTCGTTTCAAGATTTCCTTCTCTTGCGACTACGTGATGTGCGTTTTGCGTTCCTTTAGTCACTACTTAGGACACCCTCAGGATGGTATTGGTTGCTGACATTGTCTAATCTAAATCCGTCACCACATGGAACATAAGCACTGGCACTAAAATTATTTTTAATGTAAGTGGACTCTCTGATGTTTTTCATCTGTGGACAGTTCCGTCTACACCTTGACACGAGCTGGTGAAAACCGGACACTATGATCCTGATGGAATTTCAATTAGGGGTTTTAGCCGTGCAGGACCGCTCAGCAAAATCTGTACATTGTATACTATACTAACATTATGTTGCACTCAAACTTAAGCTTTAGTTGTTGTAGAATTAATTGCGGCTTCTGTGAATAGCTACCTTTGTGTAAACCAGAGGCATTTGTTTCGAGTCTGGGTGTCAGTTGTGTTCATGAATTACATGTTTGTAAACTGCCCCCGCGGTACTTAGTGCAGGGGTTTCGTTTCTATATTTAACCCATAACTGAACCAAACCTCCTCCAACTTGATGTAGGGTATTAGCGTAATATGCACGCTAGACAAACGAATTGGCACTAAATATATTTAATTAAGACCGCGAATCGGCAAGCGTAGTGTGGGACGGCCCTCTGCTAGATGGAGCGACGATCTGCGAAAGGTTGCGGGCAGCAGCTGGATGCGTCAAGCTGAAGACAGGGCGCTATGGCGCTCTTTAGGGGAGGCCTATGTCCAGCCATGGACTAATGTGGGCTGATGATGATGATGATGATGATGATATTTAATTATTTAAATTGAAAAGCACCTCTGATGAAAAGAAATACAATTTTTAAAACAAGGTTTTGTATTTTTTCATCTACTGTTAAGACTTTCACACAATATGGCAAACTGTTACATCGTCTAAAGATACTTCCCGATGACAAGGCATTAAAAACCGCTGAGCTAACCACCGCACTTAAGCAAACGAGCACTAAGCCTACACCAAAATTTGGTCACATTAAAAGTTACGGTTTTACTCGGCTACAGAAAATAAGTGTGATATACGTTTGACCGATTTGTTCGTACCATAATATATCCTGAAATAAGAAACAAATTAAAATCGTATTTGGTTTTTTTTTATACTGAATGGCATGTTTTAGGAATACTCCCCAGATGTAAGCCCCTGGCTGGTAAAAAAATAATAAGTCTAAATTGGTATTCCTTTTATAATTTTTTTTTTAATTTTTATTTATAAATTAGTTACTGCCGACCATCCTCATGGATACCTAGCCGTGCAGCTACCAGGGCTATGTAGGACTACAGGGTGGGTAAAAAACAATTAGCGGGTAGGTTTTAGGTAAACAGGGCCATGGGGTTCACTCCCCGATGGGGGAGCATGCTCCGCGACTCTGCGGGCTTTGTCCTGCCTCGTTGGAGGCCCAGGATCCTGGGTCGTACTTAGCTATCCATAACAAAAATCAGGGAATTTATTTAGGAATTATTAAAAACTAGCTTTTGCGCGCGGCTTCGCCCGCGTGGGCTTCGAACCCGTGCATATTTTTTATAAACATAAAATCGGTTATTGTTACTAAACTATGATAGTAAGATATGTGCTCTCGCGGACTTTTTTGTAGATCTTTATAAGACCTACAAATCCGCAGTACATCATTTTGTTCTATTATCAATAGTTTTTGCAGCGCACGCATAAATAGGTTTTCGAATTTACACCTTGGTTTACAAAATCGCAATTTTCATACGGATCCCTAATTCTTTTGAAAATAAAATATAGCCTATAACCTTCCTCGATAAATGGACTATCTAATACTGAAAGATTTTTTGAAATCGGACCAGTAGTTCCTGAGATTAGCGCGTTCAAACAAACAAACAAATAAACAAACAAACTCTGCAGCTTTATATATTAGTATAGATAATATAACTCTTTATAAACAAACAAACACGAGTGATTATTAAAACATAATGTCTTTTGTCAATATGCGTTACTTCACCGACTAATCATCTTTAGTGACACAACTTTTACTTTCTACCTCAATATTGCAACGTCATTAATTGCCACGGCTCCTTCTCTTTCATTCGAAAGGCATTTATATAGCGTGTGATAGAGATAGCATCTTCATTGTTGATACGGAAGGCGGGTATCTCAAATGAAGGTAGTTAACAATGGGAAATAGTTGTGTAACATGGAGTCAAGTGTAAAAGCAAGCTACAGAAAATGTCCTATGAACAGTAAGATAACCTGTCACTCCAAACACGCACACACGCACGCTCACACACATTAACATACACAGAGAGAGAAACACTTGTCGTAGATGTATTGATAAATGTGTAAACTAAATATTCAATTATATGCGAAAGTAATTTTCACGATTATTAAGACAACTGCCATCTAGTCTCCCTTGCGACCACGACTACTCCAAATAATTCGAAACGTCGGTAATTAAATAATGTAATAAACACGCGATAAATCCGTTAAAAAGTGTTTAATTTCAATATGCGAAAGTAAATTTTATGCATGCAGACATTGTAAAATGTAATAATTATGCTAACATATTAAAACTTATTTGGAGTTATTTTAAGAAATGTTATCTAAGTTTGATGCTGCATGCGTCAAGGAAAGTTTTCAACGATTAAAATCAGGTACAGTTACAAATCGTTCGAGTCTTAACATAAAATGTGGAACGCCACCTAGAAGTCGAACTATATATTATGTACGTATGTTGTACCTTTGGATGTATATTCAAAAAATAATATATCATGAACACATACTTGTAATTGAGTAAGTACATGGCTATTTTTGTAGGAAAACAGACAATCAAGGTCCTGCATCTAGCATAGTACATTATTTATAATATGCATATCTCTGATTAACGGATAGCAGAACTATGGAAACATTAAAAAATAACACTCGGGCAATGCCGCGAGCAGTCTCTAGTAGCTTTGTATATGTTTCCCCATGTTTTCAAACGACGCCGATAGAACGTATTATCTGGAGGGAATTTTGAACAACTCACCTCAATATTTGTATTAATTTATTATACAGTGTAGATTTGGTTAGGTTTTGTGAAGTTCGCCTACTGCATTGACCGTCTACTGTAGTCAAGCTATTAGTTTCACATGTACACAGAAATGTAATTTTCATTGTGATTAGCTGGCAATATCAATTATATTGATATTGTGTAAGGAGGGGGAGAGTAACGCAATCGATCTCCAGGTTAAGCAACGTCTGGATTTACTGGATATTGGATAGGTGCACATCATGTATGTGTGTTGTCCTTGTGGTAACGGATTTAGAATATATAGTGTCACCACCCCATTGCATCCTGAGGGTGTCCTAAGAGCCTACAAAATGAAATGACAAGGCCGCTAACCTAGCCACAAGAGAAAGAAAACTTGATACGAATCCCTTTTTTTTTTTACGTCTGAGATCCTCATGGATTCCCGGCCGTTGGGACTAGCCGGGATATGTGGGACTCCGGGGCGCGTAGAGATGGAAAATTGCGCCCCGACCTACCCACTAAAACCGACGGCGATCCTCGAATGTCCGAACCAGGGCCACGGGATACACTCCCCAATAGGAGAGCATGCTCCGGGACCCTGGGGACCTCAGCCCGCCTCGTTTAGTGGAGCCCCCAGCTCCGAGGCGGGCCCCTCCGATTACGTGGGGGATAGCTATAGTAGCCTCCCCCCATTCCACCGCTGGGAGGCACGCGCGGAACGCAGCGCGCCTTCCTCCCGGGGTCTATATTGCGCAGGCGGATTTCCCAGCTCTATCGCCCGCAGACCCGCAGACTTACGGTGGGCGGAGGTCATCCTGCGCCCTGCGGCGCCGATTGCGGTGACGCCCACTTGGACGTAGCGAGGCCAACTCCCGCTCCCTCTCAGCCGCCTCCTTGGCGGACATGACGACCTCGCAGAATGAGGTCATTTCTCTCCAGGCTCTCTCGCTCCGGACCATGGATTGAATAAGGTCCGGCAGCGAGAGACTTCCCACAACAGAGACGAGCCTCCGCCGAGGCCCGTCCCATGCACGGCACACCTCCAGGGTGTGCTGCGCGGAGTCTATAGCGCCATCCGCGCAGTGAAAGCATCCTGGGGACTCCTCCCGGCCGATGCGGCAAAGGTATTTTGAGAAGCACCCGTGCCCGGACAGAACCTGCGTCAGCCGGAAGGAGAGTGCGCCGTGCCTTCGCTCCAGCCACTCATCTAGGATAGGGCTTATTGCCCCAACAAGTGTGTGCCCCGCTGTAGGGTGAGCCAGCAATGAGGCCCACTCCTCCCTCACTACCTGGCGCAACTCCAACCGCCGTCTCTTTATATCTCGCGGCAAGAGTTGACGCCCTTGTGCCACTTCCGCCCCTCGCCACTTATACAAGGTGGCGAGGGACCTAGCCTCAAGCTCCCACGGAGGGAGCCCGGCCAGAATGCTTGCCGCTTCGAAGGAGGTCGTGCGGTACCCCCTTATCACCCTGACGGCCATGGCCCGCTGCGGCCTTCGCAACAATGCGGCATTACGAGCCGTCAGGGAATCCGCCCATACGGGTGCGCCATACAGGGCCATCGATCGCACGACCCCCGTGTAGAGCCTCCTACAGGAGGCGTTTGGGCCCCCGAGGTTGGGCAGCAGCCGTGACAGTGCAGCCACTGCCCCCAGTAGTTTGGGGGCCAATCTTCGAAGGTTTTCCCCGAAGTTCCACCTGCCGTCGAGCACAAGACCCAGATACTTCATCGTGGGCTCGACGGCGATTGATACGAATCCCTGTGCCAACTCGTCTGGCCAGCACAGTAGGGTAAAACCTTCCATGTAACTGGAGGAGGCCCGCCTCAGCAGTGGGTCATTTTTGGGCTGAGAAAAAGGAGTGGAAAGCATTAAAGAGTTTTCTATTCTATTCTCACTATGACTGAGTTTATTTTTCAATCATATTGGCATTGAACATTACGTGTTCACGAAGATGAGAAATTAAAATCACAACAATGCGTGTAATCGTCCAGATTTATGTGTGTACATGAATATTTATGAAATGGTTATGTTATGAATGATTGCTAATTTCTAGAGACAGTTTGCGAACTTTCATTTTTTAACCAAACTAACGCTTAGTGCGCTTTCATTTAGGTGGTTTTGGATGTGTATCATTTGTTAGTATCTTTAAGCCCATAAAATGTAGGTATTGCCGAGGCAGGGCTCCTCCCATTACATGACCTACTGTGCCCAGTTTCAAGTTTCCCTTCTCTTGCGGGTAGGGTTCTCCTACCGTCGCCGTCATTTTCTATTGTAGCCTCTTATGACACGCTCAGGATGGAATGGGGTGGTGACACTATGTATTCTAAATCCGTCATACACACATAAAATGTGTTATCTGACGTGCTAGCAGTATAAGGGCGTTTGTCAACCGTCCGCCGCCGTCACCGAAAACGAGATTATTTCGGGCCGAAATTAAGATGACGTGACGGCGATCGTTTGTCCACCGCGCCGATATATCGGTGGTTCATTTAAAACAAATACCGGGCGAACATTGGGGCGAACGGCGTGGTGCGATGGGAGTGTGTGGGTAAGAACAAACCTGTTTTTTATTGCCGGCACATCGGCCCGTCATAAAACCGTGCCGCGTTCTAGCGGTCACGCCGAACTACACGAAACATCGGCGGCCGGTATGACGGTTCTCGGGTGACGGCCGTGCGGTGGACACACGGCCATAGTCAATGTAGGTATCGCTAACTCTGCGCCGTCATCTCGTTCTCGGTGATGGCGACGGTGGACAAACGGCCTAAGGAAAGCAAAACTAAAATTCGAGGTAAAAGGTTTAAAACACTCGCATATTAACACGGTTCTCACGTTACAATTTTTTAAATGTACCGCAAACATTATTTAATAATTAAACACAATGCGATGGGTTTTAGGTCGTTCGCAACAAAAGATTTGGGATTGTTTTGTATCAGTTAATTTCATCTTGCAGACAAGTGTTGTGCTATAATTAAACTAAATCGGAACGGAAAAAGCCACGCTATTTGGTGGTTAAGTTGGATGGTAATTTTTCGTTTCTTTTAGAATATAAAATACAATAAAATGGTCACTAATCCGTCAGTGTCCGTGATCGTGTTCATCTATGGGCTGAGACCATCTATGACCCGGCAAACTTCATACCGTCTCAGATTGAATAAATAAAAAACCTGACTGATAATTCTAGAATGTTTCAACTTCACTACATAGTATAGTAGTAGTAAGTATAAAACAAAGTCGCATTTTTCTGTCCGTCCCTATGTATGCATAAATCTTTAAAACTACGCAACGTATTTTGAAGCGGTTTTTTTTAATAAATAGAGTGATTCAAGAGGATGGTTTTTATGTATAATGCATCCGTGCGAAGCCGGGGCGGGTCGCTAGTTATTAATATTTTTGCGTAAACCTTAATTGGAACAAAAAATAATGGGTATTAAAAAAATAGTTTGTTTCCTTCCCTGGACTTCCACGAATATTTCAAGACCAAAATTATCCAAATCGGTCGTTCTCGTGTTTTAGCGAGACTAACGAACCGCAATTCATTTTTTTAATTTAAATAGATAGATTTGTCACTCTTTGAAGTCTGTTTTACTTAGCGTTACAAAACGTGTTCTGCAAAAGCTACGAACTATTATGGCGCCAGCTCAGCCTATCTCCCCCTCCCTACCTCTATAAGGCAACAATAGATTACTATGAATGAATGACGGCAGTGTGGGCAGGTTATGAACTGTGCAGTGAATGTGAGCTGCACTTGACTCCGTGGGAATAACTGTTTTGCTAACAGTTCGTACCGTTTTCGCAACGTCATAAAAAACGAAATACCACAGAGAAGTTTTGAGAGGACATTTTGTTTTTTTTACACTTTTACCAGTTACCAGAATTTTAACACTTCTAAAGCATTTATTTCGTGTATTTGGTGTGGAGGTTGTATGTGCCGCTTTTGGATCAACGGGTCCCGGGCACGATTCTGCGCCGGGCAAGTGCCTTTGTCTAAAACAGAGGCACTGGCTCTGAGTCTGGGTGCTATTTGTGTTCGTGAATTACATGTTTGTAAACTGCCCCCGCAATACAGGTTATACCTAGTGCAGGAGTAAGGTTCAATTAAAAAACGAAAAACAAATTAAATGCCGATGTTTGACTCGAAACATTAAAAAGGTATTGCAGTTAAATTGTATACATTTTTAGACCTCTTTATTTCTTGTCTCCATATAGTAGCGGATCCAGGTACCATGAGTTACTCTCTGCAACACTCTTATGTCAACTGCCTATTGGCACAAAATCCGCCTATGACCTATGTACATGTTGCATGAAGCATTAAGGTCCTGCCCATATAGGATATTACGCCCTGCAAAAAAGTATTAAGTTATTTATTAGACAGGAGAAAAACCTGTTTAGCAGAGCTTGGTGTGTCTGGAAAAAAATAAAATATTAATAGAAAATTTAAAGAAATGAACGTAGAACTGTCAAATAGTCAAAAAACATCAGAGTGGCCAGGATGAGGTTTAACTAACAACAAGGTGTAAATAGTGGCAATTATTCTTAAGCACGCAGTCTTGGTAGTGATGTGAACAACCCGATTAGCAAATTCAGCAGGCAATTGGCACTTTCATTGCATTTCGTTACATTCCTTATCCGTTTGGGTTTAATCTATTTTTTGTTCTGCGATTAACTCCGTTCACGGTGTTTGCTAAGTAAGTCACGTCCGTTCTTGGAACATGGCGCGCTGACGTAATGCTGCCCGATTTGGGAATAGAAGTCGTTCATACTAGGGTTGCTGTCTTGACAGATGCCGAATCGGACCTCTTTCTTTTTTATACGAAACCCCTGCTCTTTATGGATATTTAAATGACCTGTATCGCGGGGGCAGTTCACGGACTCAGAGCGAGTGCTCTGGTGTAGACAAAGTCCCTTGCCCGACCCCGGAATCGAACTCGGGACCCGTTGATCCACAGGCGGCACATCCAACCCCTAGACCAACGGGGCAGTCAACTCCAAGTTCCTCGACTGCCCAACTCCCTGGACCATGTTTTCTATTGAAGTGCCCATCCAACACCATGCAGTTGCTAGAAATCTGCGAAAATCAAAAGTTCGAACCAAGAAAATTGTCAAAATCGACACTCAAAAGCAAGTTGATTGTCAATCTTGGATTAAAAAGTTTGAGCCCCAAACTTGTAAAATGTATAACTAAAGTTCAAATTAACTTATTATTCTGAGGCGTCGGTATATAAGTTTTTTAAAGTTATATTTATTTACACTATTTATCGGTTGGGCAGCTTTACCGTGACTGTGAAAATTTCATTAAATTGATGTGCCTTTTGTAACTTCGTCGTGTAATGTACGTTACCTTTTGTAACTTCATCGTGTAATTCGTATGAAAATTAAAGAACGCCAATAACACAAGAGAAGGGAACTTGATACGAAATCTTGTGCCAACCCGTCTGGCCAGCGTGGCACAGGAGGCTACCTACCCTCCATGTAATGGGAGGAGGCCCGACTCAGCAGTGAATCAGTAAGGCGTAGTAAGCTCATAGCTAAGTATGAATTTTATAACTTCAGCGTGTAATGTAACGTAATTTGTATGAAAATGAAAGAACGCCATCTAGTGCCAACTAGACGCAACTCTTGCATAGCCATTCACGTGAATGTAACGTTAACTACATCTAGTAGATGATAAAACACTTCGGCATACACACTATTTATAGATTTGAATTTTCTTCTTCTTATTTAGCTTCGTGGCAACCCTACTCACAATTCTATGGGCCGCCATATAAGTTCATTTAGCGAGGGAACTGTTTGGCCAAGGCTTGTGTGTTGGGTGTCACCGACAGAGCGAAGGTGTAAAGTAGGAGGCATGGGCAATTCACGAAACTTGACATGTACCACATGGCGGTTTTCCCCAATTCGGGTTTTCCCCTATTTTCCCTTTTATTTTAACTTTATTGATTTTAACCGAGTTCAGAATAGTATTTCGATTCGACTGTCGACTGTTCCGAAGAATAACGACCTATCTGCAATTCTGCTTTGAAACCATTTTGAACTCTATTCTTCATATATATGTATAATATGAAGTTCAAAATGGTTTCAAAGCAGTATTACTTATAGGTCTTTATTCTTCGGAACAGTAGCTGTATGTGTATTGTATTACCCTCATACTTCCGACACGTATATGTCGGAGATAGCGACGGCTGAGCGATAGAGTCGTCATCATCTTGACTTGGTACGAGGTTTATTACTTGTAACTTTATAATTCACAATATTAACCACAGTATAAATAACAATGTTCAGTTAACACACTTAGATAGACAAACCGACAGGTTCGCAACGGAGAAGTGTCTCGGTCCGTGTCCCAACGTCGACTGACTGATCGAGCCAACCTCACTTTCCATTACGACTCTGTCCACGTGCCGCCATTGCAAAACAACTGACGTCACCGCGTTTGCCGCACTACTGTGTTAACAATCAATTGAGAAACTTAATAAAACGATATCGTTATCCACGACACGGCCAGCCTGACGAAGCACACGTCCTCGTGTGTACTTGTAACAAAATAACCAACTGAGGCACATTTTCACGTTCGGCCAACCTGACGGTAATGTTCCGTAATCGTATCTTAAGAATCAAGTTAACAGAGATCACGTTAGCATACAAATAATTTTAACTTTAACACGAAAGGTTCCTCTAAGCCCATAATCTTTAAATCTCAATACTGATACTTTAAAACAGTAGGTTTAAAGTAATAATTACACAACACATGGCCCAGCTGTCCCAGCAGCTAGTGACAATTCATATGTCACCCATATCGTCATCGCTCCAAGCGATACGACCAACACTTTAACTAGAGTTCACGACTCCCAGGCCACACAGGACCATACAAATAGTCTCTCTCGAGACCCGGGTCCCCGCCACACCACTAGCTGCCCATCGCGCTCTGTACAACTCCCAGAGTTGCAGTTACGACTACAGACTAGTGCGTGTAGTGCGGACCTAGCCAAGGTATGTTCTTATTTACTGTTGGAGGCATCCTCCTCACCATCTTCATCAGACAAATTTAACTCAACGGGCACACTGCTTAGTGGAATCTCCTTATAGTCGTGAGCGTATTTTTATGTTCTATTACCGGTCAAAGATTTCAGCAAATAACGATCACCATCAAGTAACTCCACAATTTTTAACGGTCCCTTGTATTTCGCGTCTAATTTAGTTTGGTTTCTCTTCGTTCTGAATTTAAACTAAATTACCAACATCAAACTTTACCACTTTAACTTGTAGTTTTATCAAATTTTACTTTTTCGTAACTGGCACTATTTTCTATGTATGTGGCCGCTTGCTCTCTTACTAATGTCTACTGCCGGTCCGGAATCATTCAAAGTTAATAGGTTAAATGGTCTAGCTAAAGGTCCTATCAGAAACTCGAGTGGACTCGCTTGTATTACACGGTGGACAGAGGAATTCAAAACTAATTGCACGTCTTCTAACGCTTCATGCCGGGACCTATCAGACGCTTCTATCGCGGTCAGCATACTTTTTAACGCGCTCATTGTTCTTTCTACTTGGCAATTAGCGCGACTTGAACCCGTAGCTATCAAACGTAAAGAAACACCGTGAAACTGACAAAAAAAAACTTTGAATTCTTTGTTTGCAAAGCATCGTCCCAGATCTGCAATAACTAACTGGAGCTCCAACTAAAGACGCTTGATTTAAGGGATTTAATTGTTCTAGCCAAATCTATTCTCAGGGTATGATATAAGGGAACAAATTTTGTGACCGCATCAATTAAAACTATGACGTACTCCTTGCAATCGCTTTTCCACTTAATTTGCCAGTTAAGTCAACGTGCACAGTATGCCACGGGATACTAATCTTAAGAATTGGATGAAGTCCCGCTTGTGGGCGACCTGATTGCGATTGAGATAGTTTACAAGTAATACAACCATAGACAAACTTACGAACGCACTTAGCCATGTGCTCGAACCAATAGTGATCAACCCTGTATATTTGGCCACCTCGCCCTTTATAGTTCACAGAGCCACCTCGCCCTTGACTGTATATTTGGCCACCTCGCCCTTTATAGTTCATAGAGCCACCTCGCCCTTGACTGTATATTTGGACTAACTGCTACAACAGTCAACATATTTTTGAGGGTGCTCATAACTCTTTCCACTTGGCTTCGGCGCAACACAATGTTTGATGAGAGAGCACTCTCCACCAGAATCAGAATAAAATGGATACGACTCACAAGCGTTCATCAGCGCACCGCTGGGATTGCTAACATAGCAAGCTTCCACATGCCTCTCGTCACTCGCCGCCGCCGCAGGCGCCGCTCCGAACCGCCTGCGCCTACCGCCGCGCCAGCTCCTCCGCTGTTGCCACGTTGTTGCCACGTGGACATCTCGCTGCCAAATGTCCGGCGCTGCCGCACCTGAAACAGACTAAGTCCGACCGCGGCCGCGGCCCCGCAGAGCCTGACGCTGAAGTGTGCAGTGGCAGCACTAGCTGCCTTGCCTTTCACCGCCAATTTGATGCTCGGTGACCCATTCCACCGCAGCTGTGACATTCCACAGTTGCCGACCGAAAACCCGATCGCTTGAAATCTGGATCTGCTGTCCTATCGCCTCACGTTTAGGCTACCTTACCGATGCAAATCAAGGCATACAATGGCTCCATAATCTTGGAAAACTTTGCTATAAACTGGCGAAAATACGACGCCAGACCGATGAACCGTCAAGCTAAACAAGCACAGCAATCTAAACTTCGTATCGCAAGTAATTAACAGGTAAACACGCAAAAGAACCTCAAATAATATTTTCTTACACCGGTCAAAATCACACTATCGTAAATTCGTATACCATACAATATACCCGAGTAATAAAATGGAAACTGCTCACCGGAGTGACGTAAAATTGCAGCTGGTGCGCTTACTACAGATCCACTCACTATTCTTTGACCTGGCTGACCACAGTACTGTTGCTCGCCTTCCTGCTGCTCCGCTCAGGGCAGTTAGACGCGTAGTGTCCTTGTCCATCACAATGAAAGCAAGTGATCCCCACTTGGTTAATCGCCGCACTATGACTGCCGCTTGTGATCTTCAGTTCAGAACAATCTTCATGTAGCTTAATGTCTCCTTTATAGTGACAATGAATCGCCATTATCGGTTATTTCCATCGCGTACAGAAGTACACACATTATCACTACACTGTTTTCTCCACGTGGGCTGACTGAGTTACATACCACTTCTGATGTCGGAGATAGCGACGGCTGAGCGATAGAGTCGTCATCATCTTGACTTGGTACGAGGTTTATTACTTGTAACTTTATAATTCACAATATTAACCACAGTATAAATAACAATGTTCAGTTAACACACTTAGATAGACAAACCGACAGGTTCGCAACGGAGAAGTGTCTCGGTCCGTGTCCCAACGTCGACTGACTGATCGAGCCAACCTCACTTTCCATTACGACTCTGTCCACGTGCCGCCATTGCAAAACAACTGACGTCACCGCGTTTGCCGCACTACTGTGTTAACAATCAATTGAGAAACTTAATAAAACGATATCGTTATCCACGACATATATATTATAATTTTATTAGTTTGGACTTCAGATTGGTCCCATAGAGTTTTAATTATCATCAGCTCAGTAGTTTCATACAGACAGAAAAAAAATTCGAGAACAAAACTTAACAAACGTTCACACAACAAAACGTCTCGCAAAAACCCGTGAACAGCTGGCAAATATTTTGACTATCATATCGTTTCAGCCCATAAATGACCCACTACTGAGTCGGGCCTCATCCAAATTAATGGAGGGAAATTAACCTACTGTGCCACGCTGGCAAGACGGGTTGGCACAGGGTTTGTATCAAGTTTTCCTTCTCTTTCGGCTAGGTGATTTGCCTCTTGCGTTCTTTTAGTCGCCTCTTACGACACCCTCAAGACGGTATGGGTTGGTGACATTGTGTATTCTAAATCCGTCAACACACGGACAGACTATCATATATGCGTTCAGAAATTAAACGAACTAATCCAACTTCGTTTTATTGGTAGACATAAGTTCTGAAAACTTTTTTTGGCGGTTCGAAGTTTGCTGGATCAACTATTCTTCTTCATAAATGTATATTATAAAAATGAATGTTTGTCTATAATATGTCCTCTATAGAATCGTAAACGATGCATTTGATCATGTAATGATCTTCAGCAAAAGTGTGGTGCTTATACCGAGGAAGATTTCTGAACCAAAAAAAATATTTTGTGTAATGTGCCGTGGCGTAGAAACGCGCGCAGGGTACAGCTCGTGTTTTATAAAAATCTGCTCAACCCTTTGAAGATAGATGTTTATTTACCTCTTTGTACTTACATAAACACTAACTTAAGTAATAAAACAAGACTAAAAATACCAATTAACCTAAAACTTAAATACTAAAATATATTATTTAAAGGAGTCCCTTTAGGCAAGGTTCCGAAGATACTGGCAGCGTTCCCCCTTTGAATCGCTAGACTGATTCTTTGTCCGAGGTAGCTACCAGCTCTTCGGTCTCCTGTGATGTCGACTAACCTTTTTGCTATTTCCTTAAAAAGGCGTATAGCGCTAGGACCCCTTTACCTCTTTTGTAGTTGAGTAGGGTTTTTGTTTTCATATGAAATTGTCAATCCACCGTTGAACCATGACGGTTGCTTTGCAGATAGAAAGTTGATTAAACAGCACCAATTGCCACTGGATTATGCAACTCAACGCAACAAATGAAGCATGTGGCTGAACAGGGAAATGCCTTTGCCTAGAATGTCGACACCATATTTTCTTAGTGGTCTAGTTTAGACCATCTGGTTTACACATAACGTTGGCAGAAATGGTTGATTGCTAAAGTTTTCTTTTCGCTGCATATCCGCGTGCTGATGTATTTAGAATACATTGTTCACCGCCTCATTTCATCCTAAGAGTGTCGTAAGTGTCGACAATAGTAAATGCCAAGGTCGAAAACCTAGCCGCAAGAGAAGGAAAACTTGACACTAAACCCTGTGCCAACCCGGCTGGCCAGCGTGGCCACAGTAGACTATTATCTTCCATGTAGTTGAAGGAGGCGCGACTCCGACCGACACCGACTTTTTCTGCCGCCAGAAAATTAAACCGTAAATTCGGTAAAACTCATAGGTAGCAACCACGCAGTTACTTGCCGCTTCTACGCTCGCTGGCAATTAATAACTTGCAATTTTAGTTTCTTTTTTTGTTTTTAAACTGAATCCCTTGCCCTAGGGCAGTTTACAAACATGTGATTCACGTACACAAATGACAACCAGACTCGGAGCAAATGTCTCTGGTTTAGACAAAGACACTTGCCCGACCCCGAAATCGAACCCAGGACCCGCTGATCCAAAGACGGCAGCCCGGCTTTATGAAATAAAGAGATATACAAACACGAATTAGTTATTTCATTTTAAGTTTCAATAGCGTCAACAGAAATATTCTAATAGCTTTTAGTAACGATAAGGTAACGCAATATATACGTGGGGCGTGCTCCATTGGAGTAGTTACGAGTTCTATACGAGACTTGTGTAATCGAGAACATATTTTATCGGTTTGTTTAAAAAAAACATGTCAGGCAATGGACGCTGTACGGAGCACGTTTCTCGGAAACATTTCAACACCTTAACGTACGGTATGAAAGGCGCTAGTATCCTAGCTTCAATTAATGGAACAAATACATTCATAGAAGCATAGTACATAACGGAATATATCTACAAGTTAAGGTGGATGCTCCAGGGTAGCCCGCGAAATTCAAATTTTCTTACGTTTTTTGCAAATTGCAGGCCAGTGCTAGGTTGTATGATGATGAACATTTGATTCGCGGCTGTAAGACGTATGTAGTTACAGAGTTATAAACATCAAACTCATCAATACAACCCTCCAAGCTGATAAAGGTGCAAGAATGACTTTGACGTTGAAAAATTTTTTCTTGCACCTTTATGAGCTTGGTGGTTGTATTGATGATTATAATTCTATAACGGGAAGTTCAAGGGTTTTGTAAAATAATCTTAAACTCTCAACCGAGTCTTAAGCCTCACCACGTATCACCAAGGGGGAGGGAGGGGTTAAAAATGATAAAAAAACATCACATGATTAATTGCCAGCCCCTGCCCAACAGTGAGTCACATAGGCTAATTAAAAATCGAAATCAAAACTCATTTACTCAAGTTGGCTCATTATAGCTCTTTTGACAAGTCAAACAACAAAATAAAATACTCTACACAGAGGAGCCGGCAAGACACTCTGTAGTTGCTCTTTTTATATCGCCATTACACGGCCGGGTTATGACAGATTTGTGAGAGCAAACTTGTGCAATAGTCGCCTTGTGCAATAGTCGCCTTGTGCAATAGGGCCAAATATCAGCCAGTATAGTAGTAGTAAAAAAACCTCAATATCGATACAATTTAGGTTACTGACCGGTGGCTATTATACTCGTAGATCGGCAATTAGCTGTTAACAGACTGGGTATTCCAACGGGTAACAATTTCTGTTAAAGAATTCCGATTACAAAAAAAATATCAAGACCATAATGCACATTCAAAGAGGGTTCAGTAGGTACTTAGATCCCATACAAATAAACAAGGTTGTAGTTGCCTGTTTGTAATATTAAAATAACCGCTTTTTATTAAGTGTATTTGAATGTATACAACATATTAAACTAAAACAACATTTCTTACCATGTTGCCCTTGTTTTTTCGGCTAATCTTTGAAATGGCTAGACTGTATTCGACGGTACTTTCAATGGCAGATATATTTTATTAAAAAAAAACATGAGGACGAATTCGCGTGTAACAGCTATAGGCAATATCATTGATGATATGCATTAACAGCAATTCTGCTGCCCGTTATGCTAAAGGTCTGGGCAAACAGCGGACGGGGCGGGACGGCGACGCGACGCTGGCGGGACGTGAAGAGTTGTAATGTATTAGTTAATGTAGAATAGGTCACATAGAGCCGTCGCGCTCCGCGCGAGAGTAGCGGTCGCGTCGCGTCGGCTCTGTGTGACATATTCTACATTAACTAATACATTACAACTCTTCACGTCCCGCCAGCGTCGCGTCGCCGTCCCGCCCCGTCCGCTGTTTGCCCAGACCTTAATACTACTATAACTACTACTCAGCGAATAGATGACCTACTACTGAGTCGGTCCTCGCTGGCCAGACGGGTTGTGACGGGGTTAAGTATCACGGAGGGGCCCGCCTCGGAGGATGGGGCGCCACTAAGAGCGGGCCAAGGCCCCCAGGATCACGGAGTATGCTCCCGCAATGGGAGTGAACCCCGTGGCCGGTTCTAGTGGGTTTTAGTGGGTAGGTCGAAGCGCAATTCACCATATCTACGCGCCCCGGAGTCCCACATAGCCCGGCCAGTTAGTTCCAATTTAAAAGCAGAATTAATTAAACGTGTAGCAATTATAAATTTGGTAAGCCACAAAAAACAGCATTGAGATAATTTGGTAAAGATTTTTTTATGCAATTAAAAAATCAGGCAGTAATCCTTGTTCCGCAAATAATATTGATAATGGTAAAAAATATTAATTAGCTATTTCTGATTTATTTGTATTCTCACAAAAATACGAATACTATGCTAACCATTTAACTATCACCCAAATAAAAGGCACAGTATGTAATTTAGATAATATTTAAGTCGTCCAAGGAACCCTAAACTCTGCCACACCGTTGTGACTGGAAAGCGTAAAATGACTACGTATGCGATCGCAAGAACCGACATATCGCTACCATGTACAACAATGATTGCTGACAATCATTCACTTTTTCTTCACCGCCGCGCAGAACAATATAATGTTGATGATGAGGCCCGGCTAGTTCCAACGGTTGGTCAACGTTACACACTTCAAATATTTATTGCTCTAACCTGTCCTTTGTCAGCTTGCTTGCACTTGTGGTGATGGTGTCACCATCCCACTCCGTCTGAGGGTGTCGTAAGAGTCGACCAAAGGAAATAATAAAATCCTTTATGGACTTCCTCGCCGGCCACGGGGTGTGGGGGGAATGTGGGACTCTCCCCCACAGTGGGGGCCTACCCACTAAACCTCCCCGGGGTGCTCCAACTCGCGTCCTGTTGCGGCATTGTGGGATCTGATGCAGAACCACGCCGGGATACGAAACCCTGTGCGAAACCGACTGGCTAACGCGGCACTTTAGGCTAATTAACCCTCCGTGTGATGGGAGAAAGCCAGACTCAGCAGTGGGTCATTTATCAGCAGAGTAGTATTATTTTCACATAGAAACACTGCGCCACCATCATCCGTCCACTCTAGTCCACTGCTGGACATAGGCCTCTCCTAATACCAACAAATAATTAAAAGTGTTTTTATAACTTTGAAGTTTTCTGTTTGACAACGTACCGATCCAAGTACACACGATGTATCGATCAAAACATTGCCAACAGACCTGTCTCGGAATGCGGAGATGTCACGTATTTTTAGTGTCGTCACAAATTACCCTCGCCAATGATTCTACTGGCCTTGCCAACCTGCTAAAAGTGAGTGGCTATACCCATTGTTAAACTTGAACTTTGAAGAGGTCAACGCATTTCATTTGCATGTTAATTCACAGCTCAAACGATCTATTGTTCATTCTTTTTTTTCAAATTAATCTAGTTCTCTTTTAATGTTGCCACTGTAAATAAAACTGTAACTGTAAAATATATTAATTGGCAACATATTTTTTTCTGGATCAGGATGTCAATGCAAATCAGCGCTAAGGGTCTCGGTATCTGTTGGGGGCTGTCCATTAATCACGTGAGTTTGGTAAGGGGGCGAGGGGTTCGGCAAAAATGACTAAAAATATCAAAAGTTTATTAAGATATCGCGTTTATTATGTTATGCTTTTTTATTTACTATTTAGAATAAATATATTATAAAAATTGAATGTTTATGATGATCTATAGAAAAAAGGTTTACAAGAGTTTGAAATTAAACACTTTTTAACGGATTTATTTAATTTCCAACGATTTGAATGCTTTGCTGCAATCGTGGTCGCGGGAGAGGTTAGATGACAAATGTCTTTGATTCAATGTGTTATAATCGAAAAATCCTAAGAAATCGTTATTACAAGAGTTTACGTATTTGCAAATGTGATTCATTTTTGTTACCGGTTCTAGCTTACGACGCGCGCCCGTAATATCTAGTATCCATAACGCAAAAATGTATGGGATGACATACTAAAGTCACGTGACTTAGCGTTTTGAAATGTCATTTAAACAATTATGCATTGTGGATATGTTTTTCAAATTAAATCATTTAATATTCATCAAATCTTCTACAACAATTAATTTTTTGAAACCATATAAAATACCAGAAATAGTTTTTAACCTTAAAATAATTTACATATAAACATTAGAACCATTAAAATTCATAACTATCATCATCAGCTCACTCATGCGGTCTAAAGGAGAGGGCTCTCCTACTTCTCCTCCTAAATTACGCTGTCCGCGATTTTCGCACATCATAGTTCCATCTAGTAGACGGGCATCCTACCCTACGCTTGACGTGTCTCCAGTCTCCACCTAAGAACTCCTCAACCACAGCGGGTTCTCCTATAGATACGACCAGCGCTCGTTGGTCTAGGGGTTGAATATGGATCACGGTCATCTAGTTCAATTCCCGGGTCGGACAAATTTCTTGTGTTCTTGTGTACGCCAGAAATACTTGATTTGGGTTCTGTTCTGGGTGTCATTTATGGCCGTGAATGATGTGTCTGTAAAGAAATGGGTCCCTTGCTACCTATAAAACAAAACTAAAATTCATTATGCTTATTTGCAATCAGCAATCTCGTTAGAAGTATACATAAAAAAAGGAAATATCTGGATGACCGATGGATGACGATGAGCTTTGCCAATAGATGTCAGGATTCCTAGCTAGATTTATCGCCCCCGAAACCCCCTTTATACTAAATTTCATGAAAATCGTTGGAGCCGATTCCGAGATTCCAATTATATTTATACAAGAATTGCTCATTTAAAGATATAAGATTAACACACATATTAGATGAATACTGCATAAGTTTCAAAAAACACAACCGCTTCCCACAAACTAGATACGAGTATGTTTTTATACATAATAAATAAACTGAAAAATATTAGTCAATGCGGAAGATTATGCAGTATAATTAAACCAACTACAATATAAAATGAAAGGTGTTCATAAAATGTAAATTAAGTAAGTCAAACAAGAAAATGTTTAAATCATTTTATATTTTTACAAAACTTGATAATGCAAATGGTTTTGACTCTTTGAGTTGGTAACGAACGACTAAAATGTCATTGAAAATACCATCTGTGATAATATTTGACCTCTCAAGTACGCCAACTCATTTACATTTGCTCGTAACAATACAGCAACACTTATTTACTAAATATAGAAGTATAGCATATAAATTCGATAAAACCCGCTCGTTTCTGAGATTTAAGTATATCTCGTAACAGATATTATATAAAGTATGTAAACATTATCTTCACACTTTTAAAGACTAGTTGATTTCCCTTCTAGCCCTATAATTACGCTAGGTAACTTAAAAGAAATTAAGAATTTCAGACATTTTTTTTGACATCATTTTTATATAATATGTTGTCATTGCCTGCTGTGTTCACAACAACAAAAAGGATCAAACCAGGTTTAAAAAAAACCCAGTTGATTTACATCTTAATTAAAATCTAAATTATCATCTAAAAACGAGCTATTTCTCATACGATCTAATCGGTAGTTAAGCGTGCAGTATGTTTAGAAAAATACATATTGTAACAGAAATATTACTTATCTAATCTAATTTTCCAAATTCTTCTTGATTAAGTTACCTACTTTATTTTAAAATGGCATAATAAACCTACGCGGTTATATTAAAAGTATGGCTATTTACGATTTATGGCAAAACACAAAAATAAACTAAGTGAATCGGAGGGTTTAATTAATCAGTCTTGAAAAATAGACATTATTAATTCCCATAAAAGATTTACATATGATTACAGCAAAACTCCACCGAGATATGTATGTTATATGTATATGTAAGTGCAAGAATCTATAGGTTTAACTGTTTTCACGCGAATAATTATTATCTATTGATTAGATCTATTACTCAATTTCCACCCACCCAAGGCTCATCACTTAATCAAATTAATATAAACAACGCGTAGTTACTCGATAACAGATACACAATCTGTGTTCTAATACATATTAATCAAAATTGTACCATCAGCACATGTAATTAAAGTTTTATCTTCAAAACCAACTGCAATGCTAAGTATGTCCAATTGGAAATAATAAAGGAATCGGTGTTACATTCACGCTTGATCACAAACAGCATACAATTTCGTCATGGTTTTTATCACCTCACATTCTGAATACACCGAATTTAGTATCTTTGAAAGGAGCGTTTAAGGCAGCTGATAAACTTAGACCTATAACTTTTCGTGTATCTTTGGGTGCGATTATCCCATCGTCCCATAATCTTGCGGTACTGTAATAAGGTCTTCCTTCTCTTTCGAACTTTTCTTCTAGAGGCGCTTTTATTTTTCGCTCGTCTTCCTCGGTAAAGGGTTTGCCTTCTCTTGACGCTTTTTCTTTGGCTATTATAGACATAACCGTACCAGCCTGAGGCCCGCCCATCACTGAAATCCTAGCATTAGGCCACATGTATAGGAAACTCGGGGAATATGCTCGACCACACATTCCATAGTTTCCAGCACCAAAACTGCCGCCTACTACTACAGTTATTTTGGGCCCTCCAAAGCAACTAACTGCTGTCACCATTTTAGCCCCATTTTTAGCAATACCACTAATTTCAGCATCTCTTCCAGCCATAAAGCCGGTAATATTTTGAAGAAAAATTAAAGGGATTTTTCTTGCTGCACATAACTGGATGAAATGGGCGCCTTTCAATGCGGCTTCAGATTGTAAAACACCATTGTTTCCTAAAATACCAACTGGGTGACCGTATAGTGTAGAGAAACCGCAGACTAATGTATCACCATACAGTTCTTTAAATTCATGGAATTTACTTCCATCAACAACCCTAGCAATCACTTCTCTAATGTCAAACGGCCGCTGTATATTCGCTCCGACAATACCGTGAAGGTCATCCATATCGTATACTGGTTCATCCACTTTAGTAGCTGTAATTCTAGTTCTCTGTTCGCTATTCCAATTCAAATTAGCTATTGCATTTCTAGCTAATATTAAAGCATGCTCGTCGTCCAGTGCATAATGATCTGTCACACCAGACTGACGACAATGTAGGTCTGCGCCTCCCAAATCTTCAGTCGAAACGGTTTCACCAGTAGCCGCTTTCACTAGAGGCGGCCCGGCCAAGAAAATCGTTCCTTGTTTTTTAATTATGATACTTTCGTCTGCCATACTAGGAATGTATGCGCCACCGGCGGTACAAAGTCCCATTACAACTGCTATTTGTGGGATGCCCTCGGCAGACATATTTGCTTGGTTATAAAATATCCTGCCAAAGTGTTCCTTGTCCGGGAATACGTTCGCTTGGTCGGGTAAGAACGCTCCGCCCGAGTCTACGAGATAAATGCATGGCAGTCGGCATTCCCGCGCAATAGCTTGTGCCCTTAGGTGCTTCTTCACAGTCTCGGGGAAGTAAGTGCCGCCTTTAACAGTCGAATCATTAGCCACAATCATGCAGTCATGCCCGTGAACTTTGCCGATTGCTGTAACTATTCCAGCACATGGGACCTGCCCTTTGTGCAAGTCCAATGCGGCGAGTGTACTGAGCTCCAAAATGTCGCTGCCCTCGTCAATTAACCGGTTAATCCTGTCCCTGACAACCAGTTTTCCTCTCGCTGTGTGTCTTTGCACGGCCTCCTGCCCACCGCCTTTGATGGCCTCACTGGTTTTCAGCCGTAAATCTTCGACCAATTCATCCATGCGTGCCCTATTCTCTTGGTAATAAGGATCGTTTTTGTTCGGATCCGTCCCAATGACGGTGGCATGGCTGCGAGTCTGATTTAATCGGCGTATTCCTCTGAACAGTTTGAGCATTTTGTGTGTTGTTGAGACACGACCGGTCGGCGAGTCGGTGTCGCGGTACTGGCGATAATGTTATCGCGCGATTAACTTGAAACGAAACAAATTCATCGACTTCTCGCTCGAACCTTATAGAACGATTATAACGAGTATTATGATAATGTATGCTTATTGTAAGTCGGCAACTTCACTGTTTACGTAACATTCATAGCGACAGACCAACGATTGTCCGATTCTACAGTTGGTCTTGTAGGAAACAATTAATATTGCGAGTCAACTTTTGCTGTTTGTAAATCTCAATGAGTGAAGCTTGACCCAGTTAAACTTCATGTTAAAAGTGCTGTGAACGGGGTTAACCTTGAATGGGAATTATGAATGGTCGTCTGCGCCAAAATAATAATTTATTTTCTCTTTCAAATCTGTATTCATGAGTCAGTGATCAGATCGCTGATACCGGATTTAAAATTAAAGGTCAATTTAAGATATTTTCGAAATATCTTGTTGCTTGTGCCGTGGATTATAGGTACATTTATAATATAGTTAATAAGCTCATTGAGATTATTTACGATTATATATTTTATATAAATGTCTTAGGAAAATGAAATAAAAAACTTCCAATACGACAGTGTATGCTTGTAACAACTAGGTACTACAACTACTGACCCGGGCTTCCTCCCATTACATGGGGGTTAGGTTTTCGGCTTTGTCAGTTCCTTACGACACCCTCAGGAAGGAATGGGGTGGTGACACTATGTAAGATAAACCGTCACCACACGAACAAAGAAAAAATAAATAAATAAATAAATATCCTTGGACATTTCACACAACGCCATCTCGTCCCAAGATAAGCAACTTAATGCTTGTGTTATGGTAACGAGATGGATGATAAACTACTTAAATACATTTTTTTTTGTAAATACATACATATTATAGATAGAAATGACACCCAGACTCCGAGCCAGTGCCTCTGGTTTAGACAAAGACACTGGCCCGACCCCGGAATCGAACCCGGGACCCGTTGATCCAAAGGCGGCACACCTGACCACTAGACCAACGAGGCAGTCAGTACAATGAAACTGTTAAATATTATGATATGCTCACGTATTCTCAAGGGTAAATAAGTAAGATTCAAAGAATAGATACCTATGAAGAGTAAACAGTATATTATCAAAAACTGTGATTATAGAAGTAGGTATATACAAAATTAAACCTTAATTTAAATTAATTATGGCCGAATTTCAACCGCTAGAATTTTTTTTGTTTTTGTTACAGTTTTTAGTACAGCTTACAAAAATACATACAACCCTAAATTTTCACCAATCTACGATCAACCGCTATTTATATAGCGATATTTATTTGGCAAAACAACGTTTGCGGAGTCAGATAGTTTATTTACAAAGATATTTTTATGCTACACGATTTTTGGCAAAACCGATCATAGGACGTAAAATGTATACAGCCAACTGTACCTACTCTATGTATTTATCGCCAAATAACTGAAAGTGTGGCCACCTGGTGTCGCACGCTAAAGAAAGTGAAACGAGTGCGTTCACCTGCGCGCGCGCACTTGCCGATTGTAAGCCGATGCCGACCTACCAGCCAATTGGCAAATAGATAGTAACTCGTTATCGATCCGGGTTATTATGTAAATGGTTTGTAAGCTTCTGAAGTTCGAGGGGAGTTTTGTCTGTTGGATTTGGAAACCACTGCCATTTTCTTGCCATAGACCAATTTCATGGAGGTCGACATACGACTAACTATTAATGCTAGTGGTCGCACAGCGGTCTAAATTCGACCACAAGTAGTTTAAATTATAGTTGTATAAATATAGTTCCATTCTTAATTTGACCACAGACTTCACTATCACTACAAAGTATAAAACAAAGTCGCTGTCGTCTGTCCGTCCCTATGTATGCTTAGATCTTTAAAACTACGCAACGGAATTTCAGAGCAGTTTTTTTTAATAGATAGAGTGATTCAAGAAAAAGTTTTTTAAGTATAATAAATCCATAATATTGTAGAGATTTTTGACAATCTCAACTGGCAATCTGAGGGGATTAGAGTCAATCAAGAACGACTAACACACCTTAGGTTTGCGGACGACATTGTTCTGTTTGCTGAAACCAGTAATCGATTAGAAAAAATGATAAATAATCTAAACAATGAAAGCCAAAAAGTAGGTCTAAACATGAACGAGAGCAAAACGAAAGTATTAACTAACAGCCACACTAATACGATTAAGTTGAATGGAAAGCCGCTTGAATATGTAAAAAGATACATTTACTTGGGGAAACAAATATCGTTCGATGATAACAATGAGGAACAAGAAGTTGAACGTCGTATCAACATTAGTTGGAAAAAGTTTTGGTCCTTGAAAGAAATTCTGAAAGGTGATTTTCCCCTTCACCTTAAAAAAACTGTTTTGGATACCTGTGTTTTGCCTACTCTCACATATGGATGCCAAACGTGGACGTATAACACAAAAATAAAAACTAAACTAGCAATATGCCAGAAAGCAATGGAAAGGAGTGTACTAAAACTAAGAAGAATACAAAAAGTAAGAAGCAAATGGATAAGGCTAAAAACTAAAGTTATAGATGTTCTACACTACGCTCTAATGCAAAAGTGGAGGTGGACAGGACATATTGCAAGGTATAAAGACAACAGGTGGACAGTACAGACAACTATGTGGGAAGGACCAACAGGAAAAAGGCGACGAGGGCGTCCTAGAAAAAGGTGGATAGACGAAATAAAAGAGACAGCAGGAAGCGAATGGAGACATATAGCATTGGATAGAGAGACCTGGAGCAAGCTGGAGGAGGCCTATACCCAAGAAGGGGTTCCGATCAATGGTGATCAAGATAGTATAATGGAAGAATAAAGACTTACAATGTTCAACTTATTTAATATTTCAATAGTTTAGATATAAATATATTTTTATTATTCGTTCATTGTATGTGAACATTATAATTATAAATTATCATTATAGGATTTAACACATTAGCTTAAATTATAAATTAGAATATATGTATTTTTTTCTCGATTGGAAATAAATGGGCTTTATTATTATTATTATTATTATAATATTGTAGAGAAACACTGATAAATTTAGTTGTTCATCATTGCACCCGTGCGAAGCCGGGGCGGGTCGCTAGTAAACAATAAACAAAAGAGTATTTAAGCGTGTTTGTGTGTCAATTACATGGTAGTGTGTGTAATGTTTTATTTAAGATTTATTGTATTTTTAAGCATAATTACAAAAAATGTATAAGCCTTCTGCACTCCTTCTCTTTAAAAACTATAAAGCCCGATTCACGCTACAACGGGCCGTGCCTCGTCCGGGGAATTTTGTGTGTAGTGGTCCCGGCAGGGGCACGGCCGAGGCATGTTCGAGCATGAATCTAACATGAATGTAGTCATCCAAAAGGTATAGCAATAATGTTCGACCGTGCGCCGCACGGGGCACGGCCTTTTGTAGCGTGAATCGGGCTTTATAGTTTCCATGGAGTGTCCATGGAGTGTCCTTGGAGTTTCTTGCTTGTTCTTCTCCATAGGAGCTACGTTTTGGAACAAGCACCTAGAAGCACCTAGATTCCTAACTTCACTTTCGACTTTTCAAAAACACCTGTAAATAGGTTCAATTGAAATAAATGATTTGAGTTTGAGGCTTAAGTGTAGGAAATTTCATACACCTCCATCCGTGCAATTTTAGTAAGTTTTGCTTCACGTATTAATTTACTGGATTGATAGATGGAATATATAGATTATAGAATTATATAGATATATGATATATTATTATAATATATGATTCTGTTTAAAATTTATACAGGTTGTTACAAAACCCGGAATCGAGAGGGCTCGTGACGGTAAAAAGAAAAAAAAGTTAATTTCTTCATGCACACATCTTCCAAACACTGCAAACCATAGAGTACAAAGACTGTGGGATAATAGTCCCGATAACTAAACGGCTCATTGGTGATGGAACTTCTCTTACGGCTAGGTCCTGACATTTTCTTTTGTCGGCTCATACAACTACCCTCAGGATGGAATGGACAACATCAAAATAATATTGACTTTCTTTTATTCTAGGACCGCGATGAACAAACCAAATTGGAAATGAAACACAGGCAAGAGGAAGACGACTTGTACAGAAAGTTCTCCAAACATCGAGAAGAAGAGAATAGAAGAATACGGGAAGAAATACAGGTAATAGAGAAACTGTTTCAATAGAAATTTTTTGAATTGTTAACTGAAAAAGAATGAGCTAGGATTGAATTGACATTGAAATACAAAAAAAAATCAATGGGCAGGACTCTCACATAACACTACTAAGTATTTACAGAGTGCTGTGTCCATCTGGCCCCCATAACTCAACCAGTGGATCTACTTGTGATTATTTGATTAGCCGAGCAGTCCATAAATCAGCCCATAAATGACCTGATACTGAGCCGGGCTCCTTCCAAATTAATGGAAGGGATATCAAGCTGGGCTGGCACAGAGTTTATATTAAGATTTCCTTCGCTTGCTACTAAGTTGTCTGCCTCTTGGGTTCCTTCATTCGTCTCTTAGGACATCCTCAGTTTGGTAAGGGATAGTGACATTTTGCCTCCAGGACCCACGGTTTTGCTGCAATATCTTCTAGTCCACTACACCCTTTTCTTACTTAAATCACAGTGGGCCAAGGCGGCTGAGAGTCACTCAAAGTGCGATGGAGAGAGCTATGGTCGGTGTTACTCTGCGTAATGGAATCAGAAATGAGGAAATCCGTAAAAGGAACAAAGCGACCGTCATAGCTAGAAGGATGGCACAGTTTGAAGCGGCGGCCGCGTAGCCCGAAGAACGGATGGCCGTTGGGGCATAAAAGCCTTAGAATGGCTCCCACTTATAGGAGAGTGAAGCGTGGGAAGACCGCCGACTAGGTGGACGGACGACCTTGTGAAGGTTGCTAGGAGTCCGTGGATGCGATCTGCACGAGATCGTGCGTTGTGGAGATATATAGGAGAGTCCTTTGTTCAGCAGTAGACTTCTGTGGCTGATAGGTAGTCCTTTAGACGTCTTCTACAACACAAGACAGCATTGTCAACACCCATCGCCTCTTTGCAAGAACAACATGACATGTGGAAATCTACTTTCCTGCAAGAAACCACATAACAATTGGTTGAAAATAAAATTAATCTTAGCTTTGAGATGTCATGTTATTTTTTGCAAACACGGGACTATGTATTCTATTTGTGTCGCTTTATGGAATAAAATGTTTATTGTCATATTTCAGGATGAGTGGGAACGTGAACTAGAAAGGCTGACCAACAGATTTCAGCAAGAGATGCAGGTGAAGAAAAGAAGACCCGACGCGGAGTTAGGAGCGCTCACGTTACGTCACCAACAAGAGAGGGCGGACTTGGAAAAGAACATGACACTGAGAAGAGACAAAAAGAAAGAGAGTCTAACTAGGAAAATGCTTGAACACGAACGGTAGGTCTTAAAATTTTGTTAATCTGAGACTGAGACGATTGCTCACCAGTAGTGCATATACTATACGGACTAGTGCAGAACATGCACTAGTGTCACCACCCCATTCCACCCTGAGGGTATCGCAAGAATCGACGAAAGGACATGACAAGGCCGCAAACCCAGCCATAAGAAAAGGAATGTAGTGTGTGCACTATAGCGCAACAAATAATTATTGTATTTATTTTTATGTACCAGGGCAGCGACGGCCGCGCTGGTTGAGAAGCAAAGCCACGAGATGATGGAGTTGATCCAAGAAAGAAGATCGGAATACATGGCCGAGTCCTCTCTCTTTTTGGATGGTGAAGAAGCTCTCCCATATCCCGCCAGAGCGCCTGCCCCACAACCTCCGCTCGTATCCAAGTTCCATATCTATACGGATCCTGCAGAGTTCGCTGATGTTGATAAAATTGCCATATCCGTAAGTAAATTATGAAGAACTTCATATCTAGGATTAAGATAATTTTATGTGGTGAATGATGTGGAAGGGCCGAAGAAATGATAGGCAGGTCATGTCATAATAAGAAAGGCCGTAACTCATCTGAACATGATTTTCAAAAATCGACAGCCGGTGTTGTAAATACAGAGATCTTTTTGGATATAGCGGAACTAGTGAGTTACGTCCTTTCTAATTATGGCGGCATATTAGTTGCCTGACTCGGTCATTTTGTTTTGCCGTCAATATCTCTTCCACAGAATTGCGGCTTACATATATTATGCTAAGGTGGTGTATCCGTGTGGTGACGGATTTAGAAAACATAGTGTCACCACCCCATTTCATCCTGAGGGTGTCGTAAGAGCCGACAATAGGAAATGAAAACGCCGATATCCTAGCTTTAAGAGAAGGAACACTTGATACGAAACGCTATGCCAACCCGTCTGGCAGGGTAAGCTAATTACCCTCACATTTAAGTCCGACGCCAAGCAGTTTTATAGGGTTTTTAGTCGTATGTATGTGAGAGCCGGTGCCCGACAGGACAATTCCTTGAATTGGCTGCTCCATCTTAGACCCTGGCGTAGCTTTCCATCACGCAAGCCTAGGGTCAAAGGCATTCAAGTCACTGATAAAAAAAGATAAGGCCGAATACCTAGCCGCAAGAGAAGGAACTCTTGATACGAAACCCTGTGCCAACACGTCTGGCCAGCGTGGCAGAGTAGGCTAATTACCCTCCATGTAACTGGAGGAGGCCCGACTCAGCAATGCTGAGTAATGGTAGTAGTAATTACAAATTTCGACCTTTCAGGTGGCACAAGAAGACCAAAAAACCTTTACGGATTTAGTCCGACAACTAGTTGGTGGATGCGCGAGCGACGTAGAGAAGGCGCGGACAATATTCCGCTGGATCACTGTCAAGAACCTGAACAATATCCAGTTCGATGACAACTTGAGAGGTGATTCGCCTCTTGGCCTACTGAGAGGCATCAAACACGGGACTGAAAGTTACCATGTGCTCTTCAAGAGATTGTGCAGGTAGATACATAAATAGAATAGTTTTTTAATGAATCTCCTGCACTCGATATAAACCTGTATCACGGGGGTAGTTTACGAACATTTAAAATAGGTTTAGATATGCAGCCTTTGGATCAACGGGTCTCGGGTTCGATTCTGGGGTCGGGCAAGTGTCTTTATCTAAACCAGAAGCACTTACTCTGAGTCTGGGTGTCATTTGTGTTCGTGAAATACATGTTTGTAAACACCCGCGGTTTCGGTAAAAAAAGAAAGCCCATTAGTATTTGTGTTAAATGTTATCGAAATCCGTAAAAACATTCCAATTTTAACACCTATATTATTAAATTGTCCTCTTTCGGCTTTCACAGTTACGCAGGTCTCCATTGCGTGGTCATCAAAGGCTACAGCAAGTCCGCTGGCTACCAGCCTGGAGTGCGCTTCGAAGACAACAGGTTCAGAAACTCCTGGAACGCCGTGTATGTGGCGGGAGCCTGGCGCTTTGTGCAATGCAATTGGGGAGCAAGACATTTGGTCAACGCCAAGGATGCTCCCAAACCTGGCAACAGGGGGAAGAGCGACAGTTTGAGGTTTGTTGGAATATGTCGGAGCTTCAGCTGGGGCGATTGATTGACTTTAACAAGTTTCTGACAACTTGCAAGGGTTAAATGTCAATGCGTCGCTTCTATAAACTCAAACTCAAAAGGAACTATATTTACGTAGGTTTCATCACAAAACTCTTATAAATCCTCATATGTATTTATAAATACCATTATCATCTTACGGCCCCTGTCCCACACTAGGTGGTAGTCTCCACACACACCTAACAGTCGTCATACCTACATTCACACCTTTCACACACAACTCCTCACTCCTACAATCCCTCCATCTCCCCTGATCGCTCACAATCCCTGCGTTCACTCACATTCATGCCGAAACTACCACCGGTTCGGAAAGCTGGCTCTACAGAGAAGAGCCGGCAAGAAACTCGGTAGTTGCTTTTTGTGTTTTTTAAATATTGATCAACTTTACAAAAAGCCCTAATCAGCATAGTGAGAGCAAGTTCGCAAGATGAGAGAAACACGCTACACGTTTACGCAATGATTTTGACCGGGAATAGCGAGTATGCTACTGCATAGTACAGTCCTCGCCAATCTTTATGGCCGCTCTGAATGTAGCCGTGGTGGGTACGAACTTGCGCATCGTACATTTCGTAACCAATACGAACGTAGCTCACTCACACTAACACGCGGGTGGCGAGAACGCTTGCGGGTGAAACTTACCACTACTACTCACCCCATAAATTACCCACTGCTGAGTCGGGCCTCCTCTCATCACAGCCTACTGTGGCAGGCTGGCCAGACGGGTTGGCATAGGGTTTCGCATCAAGTTTTCCTTCTCTTGCGGCTAGGTTTTCAGCCTTGTCATTTCTTTTTGATGGCTCTTACGACTCTCAGGATGGAATGGTCGTTGGTCTAGTGGTCAGATGTGCCGCCTTTGGATCAACGGGTCCCGGGTTCGATTCCGGGGTCGGGCCAGTGTCTTTGTCTAAACCAGAGGCACTGGCTCGGAGTCTGGGTGTCATTTCTATCTATAATATGTATGTATTTACAAAAAAAAATGTATATAAGTAGTTTATCATCCATCTCGTTACCATAACACAAGCATTAAGTTGCTTAACTTGGGACGAGATGGCGTTGTGTGAAATGTCCAAGGATATTTATTTAAATGGGGTGGTGACATTATGTATTCGAAATCCGTAACCACTCGGAATAATAAATCCTTAACTGGCGCCCAATATGGGGCTAACATTTTTTCCATTCTAGATACGAATACGACGACCACTACTTCTTGACCGACCCTCGGGAGTTCATCTACGAATTCTTCCCGCTGCAAGCAGACTGGCAGCTATTGAAGACGCCAATCACATTGCATGACTTCGAAGAACTGCCATTTGTCCGTTCGCTGTTCTTCAGATACGGGTTGTACTTCAGTGACCCTAACACCAAAGCTGTCATGTTCACCGACTCCACTGGTAAGCGTTTGGCCTGGACTGGGTATAGTTGACAGAAAGACTGCCTCGTTGGTCTAGTGGTTAGATGTGCCGCCTTTGGATCAACGGGTCCTGGGTTCGATTCCGGGGTCGGGCAAGTCTTTGTGTAAACCAGAGGCACTGGCTCGGAGTCTGGGTGTCATTTCTATTTATAATATGTATGTATTTACAAAAAAAAAATGTATATAAGTAGTTTATCATCCATCTCGTTACCATAACACAAGCATTAAGTTGCTTAGCTTGGGACGAGATGGCGTTGTGTGAAATGTCCAAGGATATTTATTTATTTACATGCCTTTTCCCCAATTTCTTTGGGGTCTGGTCTAAACTAATTTGGGCAGCGTAAGATGCTTCTCTGCTAGATGGAATGATGATCTGCGCAAGGTTGCGGGTAGTAGTTGGATGTGTCAAGCTGAAGACATCGCGCTATGTCGCTCATATGGTGAGGCCTATCTCCAGCGATAGACTAGACTGGGATGACTGCCACGTTGATCTAGGGGTTGGATCACGGGGTCCAGGATTCGATTTTGGGCCGGGCAAGTGTCTTTGTGTAAACCAGAGGCACATGCTCTGAGTCTGGGTGTTATCTGTGTCCGTGAATTTCATGTTTGTAAACTGCCCCCGCGATACAGGTCATATATCGGTGGCCAGTACTGTCAGTTTTCATGCTACTGGCTATGTGTAACTGCCATAGATGGTAGAATGGTAGGCTATACGTATTTTAAGGCACATATTGCAAATCCAATAACTAGCAGAACCAAATGTTGATTCTTATTCTCAGCCCATAAATAACCCACTGCTGAGTCGGGCCTCCTCCAACTACAAGAAGGGTAATTAGTCTACTGTGCCACGCTGACCAGATGGGTTGGCACAGGGTTTCATATCAGTTTTCCTTCTCTTGCAGCTAGATAATCGGCCTTATCATGTCCTTTTGTCGGCTCCTACGACACCCTCGGCATGAAATGGGGGGGTGACACTATGTATTCTTAATCCATTTCCACACGGTATTGGTTAATCTAATCCATTGCGTTCTTCAAATTTTTTCTGCTTTCATTTTCGATGCCATTGTTCAAGTGCTAATCAGAATCTAGGGTATTCCTGCAGTTTCGAACTATCAAACTGTTAGCAACCTTTCCTCAGTCGTTGCAGTCGTTGCTTGTGTACAGGTGCGGCGACTATGCGCATAGCCATGCCTGCACACATGCAGAGCTCGCTCATCTTCCACTACAACCTCAAATTCTACGACACCGAGGGAGACGGCTTCGATGGCGTCAGCCTCAAGAGATTTGTCATGCAGGTAAGAAAATATCCAGTAGGGTATAGCTTGATGATGCTCATGAGATGTAGTACAGAGACGTGGTCGCTCACTAACAGGTCCATTAAAAGGCTAATTGTCACCCAAAAGGATATAGAAAGGGTTATGATCGTGGTTTCCCGTCGAGATCGAATCTGAAAAGAAGAAATAAGTAAGCGAACCATGAAATATCGGCGTGCATGTTTGTGTTAACTAAACGTCCATGTGGCTGAACGAATTAACATCCCAAAGCCCCACAAAGCCCTTAAAATAAAGCGTTTCGTGCTTGACGATTACTGGGTGATGTTTTTTCAGTCTGTGGTAGGCAACGTAGTGTCTTTCCGTGTCCACGCCCCGTGCAGTGGTGCCTTCCTTCTGGATATATTCGCCAATGCCGTCACGCCTCGAGAGTACCTTACCGGCGAGCCGATGAAGTTCAAGAGTGTCTGCAAATTCAAGGTATGGGGTTAACAATTTGGTACCATGGTGCCCTTGTTAATATAAAAAAAATATTTAACAAAAAATGTAAACGGACTCAAAACCATGAAACATCTGTAAAGCAAAAAATAGACAACCTTTTGAAGTCTTCGATGTATCAATTTCCTAATTAGCACCAGTGTTAATTTAAGCTGGAAACACCTTTTTTTTGTGGAATAAAAAAGATTTTTTCGAATAAGTATAAAAATGGCGGATATACGCGCCTACGCGGGAACAAACATTAAAAAACATAAAACCGAACTGAGAAACTCCTCTTTTGAGTCTGTTTAAATAAATATAATGTAAATTAAATTGAATAAACAAATTATGGAATATGACATATATCATGGTGACATATATCTGGACTTTTTCATACATCAATATTTTTAAATGATTTTTTGTTTAAACTTGTGATTTTTGGATAGATCTGCTGCGCGGAACTGCAGACTGTGATGGTGCCTCTCCCAGACTGCGCCAGCGGAGAGTGGGGTCCCACTAAGGCCACCAGACTATTCGGCTTAGTGCCGATTACACATCAGGTAAAATATTATACTTCAAAAATACTAATAACCAAATGACGGCAGATCACCTAGACCTAAGAGAAGGTAAACTTGATACATACCCTGTGCCAACCCGTCTTGCACACTAGGCTAATTTCCCTCTTTAAATTTGGAGGAGGTCCGACTTAGCAGTGGGTTATAATATGGGCTGAGTAGTACAACCTATATTTTACGGATTTTACCTATGAATACTTTATTATTTGCAGGAAGCCCTAGTGTTTGCGGGACGAGAACTTGAGATCCAATTTCGAATGTCCCGCCCACTTGCCGACTTCATGGCCACCCTGCACAAGAACGGAGTTGATGAGAAGAGACTGTCCAAATATGTGCAGCAAAACGTGGTTGACGACATGGTCTCGTTTTACATAACATTCCCCGAAGAAGGTCTGTTCTTATCCTTCTTCTAGTTACATAATGTTTAAAAATTGCATCAAAATTGCCTCACATTTTCGATTCGACACAGGAGACAAGAGATTTACTATTAAGTTGGTAATAGTCGTGGTGACGGGTATTAGAATACAGAGCGTCACCACCCAATTCCCTCCGGAGGCCGATAAACACCAAATTCCCTCCTGAGGGTTTCGTAATAGCCGATAAAAGGAAATGACAAGGCCGATAACCTAGTCGCAAGAGAGGGTACATTTTATACGAAACCCTATGCTTACCTGTCTGGCCCTCCATGTAATGGGAGGAGATGCTCTAAGGGTTGAGTAGTACAAGGTTAAAAAAGTATAGGCCAACATTTCTAAAAGGCATCCTTCATTTTTGTTAGACTCTTAAAAACATATTATGCAACGTGATTTTTTAAAGATTGTTCTTTCAGGGCGACATGACTTGGTCGCAGTAGAGTCGATTTATAATTCGACTTTTTATTACAAATGACTTCATTGAATACTTTCTACCTAAAATTGAAAAAAACTTAACTAAAGTTGCATTATTCTTGAGGAAATCGGTACCCATTTGTTTCTCACGCTTCGGGTTGATATTTGTTTACTATTATTTAATAATAACAACTTTATAATGATTTACTTTTATATAAGTACTATATACTACCAAAACAGAAGCGCCTCGTTCAGAGAGAACAACCACAAATAAACACCGCGTATTGTACTTTATTTTTATTTCTTTAATTACAGGTCAATACGGTCTCGACATTTATACACGTGAACGTGGCGGCCCTACAGCTATCCACCAAAATGGCTCCACCGAGAAAGAAAAGCATCTACTGACTCATTGTTGTAAATACCTCATCAATAGCAGTAAGAGAAACTAAGCCTTATTACAAGAACATAAAGTGTGTTTTATATTGTTTATTCTTGCAGAAAATCGCAAACAGATGCATTTTAAAATTTTTAACGTCTTTTTCACTGATCAAATTAAAAAATCTCACTTTAGAATGGAAAAATAAAATACAAATGCGTTTCTTTGGTCAAATAATTTTATGAAGGTTCGAGTACCTACTTATCAATATTCAGGCGAAATTAATAATATGCTCGTGCGAATTGGAATGTATACTAGACGGCAAACATTTTGAGCAACGTGCCGTGGTGTGGCAACGTTCGCGCCTGTCATCGACCATCGCTCCCCAATGTGACACAAAATCGACTACTGCATAGGTCATGTTTCAAGTTGTTTGCCGGCTAGCATACCCAGTAGATAGGTTAGAAGAATGTATGGCAAATGTATCAATTTTACGAACCCCTGTTATTTCCATAATGCATTAACATTGTTAAACAAAGGCATTAATAATAACTTTAAAACTGTAATTCTTATAAGTCACAACCAAATATCGGATGTATTTGTAGGCATGCCGTGTATAAACCTAGATATAAGCGTTATAGTTAATCTTAATTGAAATATGTTTTACGGAAATACCGAAACTAGGCTTGAATACGATAACCAAAATTGAACGAACGAACGAAGTACATATACTGGAACTAGTGGACTTTCAAACAATCAAACTTATAATATACTAGCTGACCGGGTAGACGTTGCCCTGCATGATATTCGTTTACCGAATGCAGCGCCATCTGTCGGCCTGATTTGTGAATGTAAACCATCCTCGGTGCCACCCAAACACATACAAAAAAATCATTCAAATCGGTCCAGCTGTTTAGGAGTTTAGTAACATACACACGTACAGTAGAATAATATATATAAATATTAATTTCAAATTGATATTATTATATCTATGACATAAACATATTTAAGTGACACTCGTGAAATTTGGTAAAATTATAATACTTATATAAATAAATTCGTTCATTTAGACACAAATCTTTGTTTCGGGTCTTGAAAAAGGATGCTTCTACATTAGGTTTAGTTTCGGTATAACCCAATGAATGCAACATTGTCAATTTTAAGTAACCTAGATGTTTAGTGAAAAATTACGATTAATAGAAATATACTCAAGAGCGAAGAATGGTTGTGGAAGATGTATTTTCATTTAAGCATTTGTTTATAAGGCCATTCATTCAATCGGGCAATATTTTTTACTATTAAACCATACCGAGCTACATTCTTATCCCCATGGCAAAATGTAGCTATAAGTTCATTCACAATTCAGATATATCTAATTCAGACTAAATATTACTGCCGACTATATCTAATTCAGACTAAATATTACTGCCGACATTGTATCATTCTTTTAAAAATACTTATTAATATAAGATTTCTCGCGTAATACGAAATAGGCAATATCTAAATTAACCTTCACATCATCAACAATCGACGATTGATATAATCCAGTTGAAAATCAAAAATATGATTACTTAATTTTTTTTATAAAATATTGCCCGTTCAGAAGGCCCTAAAGAGTCCGATGCCATTTTGAATGAAGGAACGTCCATATGATTTATAGATAGAATAATAGTGTAGTGGTCGGATTAACAATAATGGCCTCCCCTAAGTATCTCTCCACGTAAAATGAATTGAAAATGTGTAATGTTCATTTTTTGATGTTAGAGGAGAATCCAGGACTCCGAAAAGAAATTAGACAGTTATATTATGGCGTCGGGCTCTTTAATTAAATGTTAAGATTTTACCCAAATGTAGATATACGTAATTAGTGACAAATAGATGTAAAATAAAATCCGTCCATAGACAAAAACATTTACTAAAACTAAAAACTTTTATATATTGTTTTGTAAATTAATATAAAATTGAGTTTTACTTATTATGAACTTTATTTTAAATCTAGATACAGATTAAGGTTGTGCCGAAGCAATTAGATTGCTTTTATACGTTTTGTATTTCGTTTATAAATTTTGTATAGAATATATATTCTTTAGAATTTTTATCATATAAAATGCACTTGTTTTATAGTTTTATATAGTTAATAATTGGAATATTTCCAGTCATCAGAGATCTTTTCGTAAAAATATCATTACAGAATTCATTCTTAAATTAATTGCCCAACAAGGTTCTCCAATAATGCCTAGGCAACGGCCGCGGTAGACACACTAAAACGTTAAAATAAAACTAGGCATTCACGCCATTTTTTTAAACCTTCCTAGAATCTGCAAATCACAATAATTCAGTCATAATTAATTAACTTTTTAAAAGGTTTGATAATGCTATATCCATTAAGCGGTGAAGATTCCATTTCCAAACAGAACTATGACTAAAAGTATGGTTACACAATACACCTAAACATAAACTTAATATTCGTAAAAATGGCAGTTTAAGTACGGCTTAATTTCGTAATTATTATATTTTTGACGTGATACCATAGAAGGATGAAAAGTATCTCAAATATTAATTAATTTAATCACTATAAACCATTATTACTCTTTTGACAGTAAAATGGCAATACAATGTAAATAAAAATATAAAATGTCAGTACATACTAGGTATCGCGACCTTTCGCCAACTTTGTCATTTCCAAACGAAAATAGATTGCTCTATTTTATTGTATTTTTAACTATGTATACTTATTTTAACGCACAAATGAAATGTAGCAATTTATTGTAACGCTAAGTGTTAACTTTACGTTTAACTTATACATTTATTTTTAACGGACACATCTATGTACATTTTTTATATAAAATATATGGCATGTTACTTTTCTAAATGCTTACATTTTTTAATCAGATCTTAACAAATTGAGCACCTAGTTAGGGACGGCATGGGTTACTTAAACTAGGATACCAAAATATAAAAAGAAAGTCTTTAAGTACTAGCTGCCTAAGGGTTTTCAGATGAAGAAATTGAGACCATTCCTTGAAGCATAGCGGAAGGAGCAACAAAAAAAATTGCGTCCTCAAATTCCTCTCCTACTTCTCAGACCATAACTAATCCACTGCCGAGTCGGGCTTCCTTCAACTACATGGAGGGCACATTAGGCTAATAAGCCTACTGTGCCACGCTCGTCAGACAGGTTGGCATAGGTCCACCGTCCGCCCGTATAGCCTACCGCGAAGGTGTGACGCCCAAGTGCGTGGGGCGTCGCATGGCAGGGGTAGAGGGTGCCCGATGGGGCTGCCGCCTGCGGACCACGGTAGAAACGTACGCGGTACCCGTGGTCCGCCTTGAGGGTGGGTGTCGGCGCACGGCGGGTTGTTTTAGTGCGGTCAGGGATTTTTTCCCGCCAAACCAAAAAAAAAAAAGGGTTTCATAGTAAGTTTTCCACCTTTTGAGAGGCCAAACTTAGCAGTATGTCTTTTACGGACTGTGAAGTAGAAAAATCTATCATATATTATTTCCAGTTAGAAACACCGGATTGCACTGGGAACCGTGATCTTAAGCAGCGCTTGCAACCGCTATACTATCAAGTCGTTATGACGTCACTTGGTAGGATGTATTTATATGACGTCACTTGACAGGATGACGTCAGACCAATGCTTTATTGGCGTTGAGTGTCGCCCTCTGTTCAACACCGCGAATAAGTGATCCCAACAGTCCTTCCATCTCCGTCGCGGTTTCACGAAGTTGAGTGTTGTCGAAGCAAGAATCTGTGAATACCAAATACTAGCTATTACTCAGCCCATAGATGACCCACTACTGAGTTGAGCCTCCTCCAGTTATATAGAGGGTAATTAGCCTACTGCACCACGCTGGCCAGACGGGTTGGCACAGGGTTTCGTATCAAGTTTTCCTTCTCTTGTGGCTAGGTTATCGGCCTTTTCATTACGTTTTGTCGGCTCTCACGGTGTCGTGAGAGAATGGATAGAATGGGGTGGTGACACTATGTAAGAGCAATGTGCAAACGTCATTGCGTCTCAGTGGCGGTGATTGGCGGATAAGCGGCTGGTACACCACGCGATTGGTTGATCACATGCGCGAATTTTCCGTCATCACTCTGGATTCAAGTTCATCATCATAATTTCAGCCAAAGGACGTCCACTGCTGGACATAGGCCCCAGGATTTCCACGAAAGCCGGTCCTGAACCGCAAGCCTTAACCCTTTCCGGCACCCTTAACCCGGTCGTCGGTCCACCATGTTGGAGGCCTACCAGCACTGCGCTTTCCGGAACGCGGTCGCCACTTTCTGCCGCCATCGGGTGTCGGGACTGCGAGCTATGCGCTATGTGTGGTACTTTAATAATAACATAATTTTAAAAAAGGTGCTTATCACCCAGGTTTAGGTATTACCATCCAAGTTGTGAGTGAGTATCTGCTGGAGCCTGTCCAGTACTGTGTCTAAGTCTGCGTTGAGCTCCTTCATCTTGTCATTGCTGGTCTCCACACAGCGAATGTCAGCCGCGAACTTTTGCTCAGCAGCGGATAGAGACTGACAGGTGATGTCCGCTGGCATTGGTGGGCGTGGCTTGGCCGCCTTCGGCCTCTTGTCTGGCAAAACCTCAGTCTCTGAAAGAGACATATTAGGTTAACATAGGCGAGATTTTTCGGAGAAGGAAAACTTGATATTAAACCTTGTGCTAACCCGCCTGGCCAGCTTGGCCCTCCATATAATTGGAGGAGGCCCAACTTAGCAGTGGGTCATGTGTGGGCTAAGAAGAAGTAATAGTAGTAGTAGTATTTAATAGTTTTTAATTTTTATATTAATCAATGACAACTGTCGCCGAACTAGGTATCCCAGTATTTCAACAAACACCTCTATCACTCATGCATTAGAATATCATCTCTATATATAAAAATGAATAGCTGTTCGTTAGTCTCGCTAAAACTCGAAAACGGCTGGAGCGATTTGGCTAATTTTGGTCTTGAAATATTCGTGTGAGTCCAGGGAAGGTTTAAGAGTCTAGAGAAAACATTGATATTGTAAGTAAAATAATAAAAACAACAATTTTATTTTCCCATACAAACTGTTACCTGTCAAACATTTGACGTTCGTCCCGACGGTTCGCTATTTTTGGCATAATTACTTTTTTTCTTTTTTAATTACATTAAATAAGGGATTGGAATCGATAAGAAAAGGCGGCATATTAATTTATTATTAATTATTCCATTTCGAATTCAATATTAATAGTTCAGACAGGACAATGTCTGTCGGGTCAGCTAGTAGCTTATAAAGATCAGTTGCAGTCAAATTTAAATTGAAAACTCATTTAATCTAGTTGGCTCATTATAGATCTTTATACAAGTCAACAACAAAATAAAATTTCAAATTTACCATTACCACCGCTTCAGAATGCAGTCGCGGGCAGAAGTTTAGAACTCGTTTTGCAGAGTGTAGAACTCGTATAAAAAAATCAATTGAAATTGCGCACATAGAACATAGAAATAAAATTCAATGTCAATTTGTAAAGGACCCAAAATCGTTCTGGCAGTATATTAGGTCAAAACAAAAAAACACTAAGCAAAGTATTGTAAAGGACGGTCAACATTTAACGGATGATGAGTGTGCTGGGCAGTTCGCAGACTTTTTTGAGTCCGTATACAGCAAGGTGCCACCCCAACTGGACGCGGGCGCGGCGGCGGCGGAGGCCGGCGTGACCAATGCACGTGTGCATATTGGGACGTTGAGCCTTTCGGAAGTTCAGCAGGCGCTTAGAAATCTCAAGCCAAAACGCTCGTCTGGCCCAGATGGTATACCAGCGTTTCTGTTCAGAGACTGTGGGGGGGTACTAGCGGAACCATTACTTCACATTTTTAACACATGTTTAGAACAAGCTACGTTCCCTCGTAGGTGGAAGGTTACGCGCGTTATTCCGGTCCCGAAAGGAAAATCTGGTCCTGGTTTCTAGTGGTGAGAACCTTTAATTGGCTCTATTACTGTTTTATTTTATGTTTTTTATTGTATTTACTTGTAGCTGTTGGTGTCTCCATGTAAATAAATAAATAAATAAATAAACATCAGTAGCTATAGACCGGTAGCTGTACTATCGACCCCTGCTAAAGTACTGGAGTCAGCTATTCAGGGCTCAGTGCAGGTACAAATCCGTGCGCATCTATCAGATGCGCAACATGGGTTCCGGCCGGGACGCAGCACTGCCTCTAACCTGCTCAACTTTATGGTGCAAGTGGTACCGTCAGTAGACTCTGGAGCACAGGTGGATGCTGCGTACTTTGATTTTAAAAAGGCCTTTGATACGGTTGATAATGACGTCTTATTACGGAAGCTAGCGAAAATTGGATGTACGCTGCCTCTGCTGCAGTTTTTCGCTAGCTGCATGGAGGATCGTCAACAATATGTAGACTACAATGGCAGTGAATCTTGCCTGTATTACACTAGGTCCGGCGTGAGCCAGGGCAGCAACGTAGGGCCTCTCGAGTTTATTATAATGATAAATGACTTACCGGAGGTCGTCAGACATGGGACTTGTTTACTGTTTGCAGATGACCTGAAATTGCTGCTCGAGGTTAGGGATCACTCGGATTGTGAACGACTACAGGACGACATCAATCGAGTGGTCGAGTGGAGCATCAGCAACAAACTTAATTTTAATATTTCCAAATGCTCGGTGATGTCTTTCACTCGCGCCAGGACTCCTTTGTATTATCAATACAAGGTAGAGGATGAGCCGATGCAAAGGGTATCGCAGGTACGAGATCTAGGGGTTATCTTCACTCAGGAACTAACCTTCCGTGAGCATATCAATAAGATATGCAAGAAGGCATACCGAAACCTAGGTTTCGTGCTCAGGCAGTCTCAGGGGTTTACCAACATCACGACACTCAAGGTATTGTATGACGCGTTAGTCAGAAGTCACCTTGAGCATAGTGCAGTTATTTGGGCTCCTCACGAGGTGAAATATAGTGTCATGTTGGAACGTGTCCAAAACAAGTTCACTAGACATCTGTATTTAAAACTATATGGGGTATATCCTTTTTACCCACTGATGTACCCTACACTATTTGTACTAGGTATGGTAGGGTACAATACGTTAAAGGTGCGACGGGACTTTGCACTCGCAGCGTATGTAGTGAAGCTACTGCGTGGCGAGGCACACAACCCGGGAGTACTGCGGCACCTGGAACTTTGCGTGCCTGATCAGTACGTGCGGAGGCGGCGACGTCCGCCCCTGCTTGCTGTGCCTGCGGCCAGGACCAACTTACTGGCGAGGACTCCTCTCACTAGAGCCTTGCGGGTGGTGAATGAGGCTCACGAGAGGGTAGATGTATTGCTGTGCAACTCGAGTGAATTCGCAAAAGCTGCATTATATATAATATGTTATTTAGATGTAGGTTAAAATTTAGGATTTATGTAATTTTATAGTAAGTAGAATAAGGATTCAACATGTAAGGCTACTCTACCGCATTGGATCACTGATCTGTAATGGTAGAGGTGGAAGATGAATAAATAAATAAATAAAGTTAGTGAAAAATAAATCCCTCAATACTTACCATTGTACCAATTACTGATATCATTCATCGACACAGTGGATATACTGTCCGAAGTCGCATGAACCACCACCGGCTTCATAGCGTCTCCAGATATCGTCAGCAAGTTCTCCTGTTTCGATACCACCGAGAAGTTTCCAGAATCCAGGCTCAGGACTCGTGGTTGGTTTTTCAGTGTTTCCGTGACCTTGGATTGCTTTTCTTCCACTATAGGGATGGGGCTGAAGAGGTCGAACGCTTGAGGTCGATCGTTCTTCTCGGCTTTCAAATCTTCTGTAGGCATGTTTTGTGTGCTTGATGTCAAATTTTCCTGAATAAGCATTTTGATTAGTTATTTCCTCTCATCTCATGTTAGCCTATAGGAGATTAATTCTTCAATTACATGGAAGTCAGACAATTCCTCCATGAATTTGGAGGAGGGCCGACTCAGTAGTGGGTCATTTATGGGCTGAAACGACGACGAGACAGACACATTGATACCCAGTTTTGCAGTATCCATATTCTCTTTACTTTACGATCAAAGTCACGTCATCTTCGTCGTAATCAATGGCATCATCGTCGTAGTCAATGGAGTCATCAAAATCAAAACCTCATTTAAATAAGTTGGCCCACTAAAGCTCTTTTGACAAGTCAAACAATAAAATAAAATTTAAAATTTACCATCTACCACCGGTTCGGAATGCACCTCTACAGAGAAGAGCCGGCAAGAAACTCTGTAGTTGCTCTTTTTAGATCGCCATTTTTGGTTACAAGACTGGATATAAGACAGATTAGTGAGAGCAAACTCGCGCAATAGTCGCAAAGGGCCAAACATCAGCCAGATCTAGTCAACATCGTCGTAGACAATGGTGTCATCGTCTTGTCAATGTCATCATCCTCGTAGCCAAACACATCATCGTCGTAGTCAATGGCATCATCTCCCTGGTCAATGTCATCTACCTCGTAGTTAAAGTCATCATCGTCGTTGCCAAACACATCATCGTCGTAGTCAATGTCATCATCGTCGTAGTCAATGTCATCTTCGTCTTGTCAATGGCATCATCCTCGTAGTCAAAGTCTTCATCGTTGTAGCCAAACACATCATCGTCGTGGTCAATGGCATCATCGTCATAGTCAATGTCATCATCGTCTTGTCATTGGCATCATCGTCGTAGTCAAGGTCGTCATCGTCGTAGTCAATGTCATCAGCGTCGTAGCCGAACACATAATCGTCGTAGTCAATGGCATTATCGCCGTAGTCAATGTCATCCTCGACGTAGTCAATTTCATATACCTATACGTGCGAATATGGCTTTGAACATTTCAATAGCATTTTAGTGTGGTACATCTAGAAATCTTTATTTGCCATTTGTGTATAAATTATACAAACATTGCTAATATGAGTAAATATTTAAGAACCAAATCAGATATAAAAATTAACTTACCTTCAATATCTTAAGTCTATTAATTTGCGTGGATATCTGATTCCAATGCGTGTCCACCTTGATAAAAAGTGCATCGTTTTCATTAATTTTCACTTCACTATGCAGCTGGTTTGATAAGTCTTTAAGTGCTCTGTCAAAATACGGAAAAACTGTAAACCATATTTATCAGCAGTATACTTCCACTGCGAAGCACAAGAACTTCGTATATCTTCACATTGTACGATCGTGTGCAGATTGTCAGTGTGGTGACGGATTTAGAATACAGTGTCACCACCCCATTCTATCCTGAGGGTGTCGTAAGAGCCGACATAAAAGGAAATGACAAGGCCGATAACTTAGCCGTAAGAGAAGGAAAACGTGAAACGAAACCCTGTGCCAATCCGTCAGGCCAGCGAGGCACAGTAGGCTATTTTCCCTCCCTGTGATGGGAGGAGACGCGACTCAGCAGTGGGTCATCTATGGGCTGAGTAATAGTAGTGCAGATTGACCCACTCTAGGATTTTACCCCAGCAGCCATCCGTTTTTCAGGATACGCGGCTTGCCTACAGCCAGCTCTACTGTGCAATCCTACGAGCGATGTCAGTCGCTCTGGCTATTCTGCGTTTTTTTGTCATTTCTAATTCTATCAGAGTAACTGCGATATACTGCATAACTCTCTCCATCGTATTTCTTTCAATTTAAGAGGGTTCGGTACCAATCTAACCTTTTTTTGGTGACGCTATGGAAATGCTTTACGTACACGTGTACTCGTCTACCCACTAAAAGCGTGTCGTGATGACACGCTAGGGGCGCCACAGGTTCGCGTAAAAGCATTCCACTGTGACGCCCCGGTACGAATCTAACCTGATTTGGCCGGTATTTACACGGCACAAATGCAAACGATGGACACCCATCCCAATATCCCAGCAAATCCAGACATTGCTTAATCTGTACATCAATATTAAGTCGGCTTCGCTACGACCATGTAGCCAAATCTACTGTTATCCATATCATTGTTTAAATTACTGCGCGCTATACAGACGCAATATCGTGTAGCTTTACTACATTTCTCACCAGCCCAACCATCCTCAGAATGTCGGATAAAAAGAACCCCCCCCCCCCCTCGGGTGAAATGGGGTGGTGACATTATGTAGTCAAAATCCGTCACCACACGGACTAAAAGAATTACCTTTAATATATATACATACATATATGTAACTCTAATTAATGGATCTATGTATAAATTGGATTTTACCATTTTACTTTAACCTGCACGTGCGTATCTTTACAGATTGTGTACAAACTTCGTAGTTCTTACTTGTTTTGTGTTTCCAACTGCATTATTATGTCCTGTAGCATGGTTGCTGGGTTGTTGGCATTGTTCCCCGATGCTTTACCCACTGTGGAGGTAAATATCGCAGGCCGTCCATCTTTCCGTCTCCTTACCGAACCCTGACTGTCTGCTTTCTCTAAAGGCTTTTTAGAACATTTCTTTTGTCGTCTCTTCTTTTTCGTCTTAGTACAGAAGAAGAATCGCTTCATTCCTTTGATAAAACTTATGCATTCGGTGGATTTTATCTAGAAAATTATAACCTTATAGATAAAGTATGCAACAGAAACGACTGAGCAGATATTTTCATTCCTAAAATCCTAGCGAAGCATATTTACGAAATATTTAGGTATTATTATAATTTTTAAAACCCAAACCAAGATTTGGTCATCTGACAAACAATGATGTGATTTTTTTAATTGTCGATAGTTTAGGATTTTTGAAGAGCCTTACCTGTCCATCAACAATTTCATGCACTAAATGTGTCTTCTTGTGTCCACTGACTGAAGTCAAGTCTTTGTCGTACAAATAGCATTTCTCACAGAAATAAACTTCGCTACATTTTGAGCATTTGAATTTGAGCACCTGAAAGGGAATACTCGTTGTGTGAAATTGAATAATCTTTAGCTGGGACTTAGAACCCCCGCTAAGGATTTTAAAATTACAGGAAAGATTTCATCTTAAAATTTACCATGAAAAATAGTACTGGTCCTAAACTAGAACCCTAAGGTATGCCTCACCATATTGATAATTGCAAATATAAAACAAAAATTGACAAATGGTGCAATATTCCAAAATATTTTTAAGACGATATATTACATGGATCAATCATTCATTTTTTATATAAATCATAATTTATTAATTACTGTGATCAACACCTAGTCGAAAGCAATCGAGACGCCAAACATATAAATCAATTTCTAAATTATTTTTTAATAAGGGAGAAGCAGAACACTGGGCGAAGCTTGCCAACCTGGTGGACGCAGTTTTCCTTCTCCTGTCAAATCTTGAAGGGTACATTTTCCGTCACATTGTTTCTCCATAATGAACTATTACCAACAGGGGATATTACGAAGTCGGAACAGCTAATATAAGTATATTATGATAGTTGTACCTGAATAAGGGTTTGTGAGCACGCAGCACACTTGACACTGGCGGCCGAGCTGGTTCTGCTAGCAGTGACGCGTTGAACAACCGGCAGCCATCTAGCACTAGTGCAGTTTTGCACACCCCACTCGGCGACCGAGCGAGAACTGACACCTAACATCCCAGCACTCTGTAAATGTTCATCATCATTTCAGCCAAAAACGTCCATTGCTGGACATAGACAGGACATAGGTCATGAGGGAGTCATGAGGCGCCCGCATCCATAGTTTTCCGGCGACCTCAACCGAGTCTTCGGTCCACTGTGTAGGAGGCCTAATAGCACTGCGTTTGTTAGTGCATAACCATAATATTAGGCTGAGCTCGCTAGTTCACTGTGTAGAAAGGTTGCGTTAGGATTGCATTTCACGGATCTTGCTATCCCAGGCAAATACAATAACCATTCGATTTTCATTGTAACAAAACTCTTTATTGTAAGCTGTTTGAATAATTTATTACTAAGCATGCCATACATAGTGTCACCACCCCATTCTATCCCGAGGGCGTCGTAAAAGCCGACAAAAGGAAATGAGAAAGCCAATAATCTAGGCGTAAGAGAAGGAAACCTTGAAACGAAACCCTGTGCCAACCCTTCTGGCCAACGTGGCACTGTCGAGTTTTCCTTCTGTTGCGACTAGGTAACCTACCTCTTACGTTCCTTTAGTGACTTCTTACGAAACCCCTTAATATTTTCACAGTGGGAAATTAGTCGACTGTCAAACTATTTTGTCTAGTGGACAGATTCCCCGCTGATGCAACAGAATGTAAATTTTATTGGAAATATTAACTTTCAACTTAGCAGGTATAGTCCGAGCGCGAGCTCCGAGGAATATTTACGTGATTAGCTATATTTGTGATCAAGTCGATAGTTACATTAGATAGCTCTACATCTACATGTGTGCATTTAATTAATTATGAAATAGAATAAGCTTGAAAAGCGCCTATCAATAAATTGTATGACAATTTTTAACTGTAATGAACTAAATTATATTATTATATACATATATTATTTGTAAGAGGGTATAGTTTTACTTGTCTATTTGGTGCACTATATTCGATAATGTGGTCTAACGTCAATGTCGTGCGCGTTTAGCAATGGGAGTGTACGGCGCAATGAGGCGACGGTCGGGCGCATCGTATACCCGTCCGCTTCCTGGGAACTCGCACGCAGACTATATGTAGGAGTTTGCTCACAAGATTACCTTGTTAAAACAAGCATCTATATCAAATTGAGCCTGGTCGCAACTCACACCAAGGTACTCAGATAGTGCTATAACATGAGCTAACAAAGCAGCTAAACGCTTTGGTGAAACACAACCATTGTGATCCGCGCAGCAATTAGCTAGAGCTAGCCATTTGTCATTTGCTGATTCTTCACTCAAAATTATAAGAATTGTCTTGGCTGCTAATACTCTGATTGGCTCTTTTCTTTCACTGCAACAATGTAGGAGTTTTCAATACCTTCAGACCACAGATATTCCACTGTTGAGTCAAGCCTCCTCCAATATAATGGTGGGTACTAAAATAGAATTATGGTGGTGTAAGTAATTAAATTATTTGAACTTAGTATATGTACACAGGTGTTACAATGATGATTTACTTATCCCCACAATCTATATTAGTTTATGGTCTTCGCCTCTTTTCCCTACTATGTATGTGTACTACTCTGTATATATAACTAGTTTATTTATATATACCACCATCATTGTAACCCTTTTATTACTTTACTTGCCAGCTCTTCTCTGTGGAATGGAATTCAGAACTGATGGTAAATACTAAATGATTAGTTACTTTTAATTGTTTTAAATGCTAGTGTTATTTTTTTTACTTTCAAAAATCATTCTTAAGAATTTATTCGAACAAAAAGCATTTTGATTTTGATTAACTAAAATACTTTAAATTTGTAGACTTTCTACTTCTAGGTGAAACTAGCAATTAATAGTATTGTTTGTCTTAAAGTTTATTATTTTCCTTTCCCCCCCAGTTACCTGTACAATGTGACTGTGGGAGAGTAATGCTGTTACAAAATGGCAAGCCATTACCAAAGTAATGAAGTGACTTACCTATCATAGACATTAAGTAATAAATTGATTAAGAGATCCACAGAAAGGTCTACATCTCCAGTGAATAAACCTTCTTTTTCTGCAGCAAAATATATATCACCTAACACTGCTTCCAACTCTGCTGTGTCTAATGATAGACTGCTCTCCGAGAGACTAAGTTGATGGCGAGCAAATACTCCAGAGCTTATACGAAGGGGAGGAACTGAAAATGTCTGTTGCTATAAGGTTTTATCTCAATAAGAATTCAAGGAAAACATCTTTCACAGAATTTCATAATACATATTTGCACTGGGCAATAAAAGTTATAAAGAAAATTTTAATTATGCTTGGGTTTTTTTTTGTATTCATTTACTTTCTTTTCATGAACAGTGGCAGATACATAATTTCTAACACAAATACTCAAATTGATTTGAATGAAAAACCCACATATATTTTTCTTTTAATTATGAAATGAATATTGAGAATATTTCTAATCAATTCAAACGAAAATAACTACTAACTACTTGCTTACTAATACTAATTGCTTTAAACTTTCAAGAGCTTTGCCCAAATTCATAGGAACATTTAAATGTGCCACATGTAGCCAGCAATCCATTGATTCAGCTTCTTAACTGAAGTAGGTCACTGGGACTCTGAGTGAAATCATAAACAAAAGTATTTTTTTCTGTAAAAATATGGGCACTTTTTGTTTTTTTTTATGAATCCGGCGAATATTTATATTATCATAAACATCAGGAATAGGAGCACTCACCCTTGAGTTGCCTTTGTAAAGCGAAGATCTTGAATGCTACACGATATGTGCTATATTTTATTCCATCGAATTCGTCAATAAACCTCTTGATTTTCTGGAACTCAGGGTGATCATAATGTTGCTTGCTTGTTATTTCGCTATAACATAATAGTCGCATTAGAATGCTATATTGCAAAACAATTGGAAAATAGAAACCAAACCAAACTTTACATACTCAATGTAGCACGGATACCCTGCTTCATTTTCAACCTTCTTCCAGTTAGAATTATTCATTGCTGAAACTTTCTTTCTAAAACACCTAATAAAACATTATATATACGTATCTGGAGAGAATTTTATTATTAAATAATTAGTAGGATTCGATTCAATAGAAATTTATTAGAAATGTATTCAAAAAAATCAATTCATCATCAAAATAAAACCGTCCAAACTTGTTTGAAAAACTTTCAAAAACTTATGTATGTAGTGTAGTGTAGCACAGACAAAATAATATCTGCCATCTGGAGTTTTTTGACATCGCACATATTGTCTCTGAGAAGAACCTACATTTTCACATTGGTTTTAAATTAAATTAAATTAAATAAAAAAAATATATTTAAATATAACCAAAACAATATTGCAAATAAACAAAAACAGAATAACTTATCAGTAGAACGTGGGTTTCAAGTGAATAGTGTTCTTGTTTACTCAGGTATCCAGTAATTTTTAACTTCAATTTGATTTCATTATTTCCAAATTTTACGATCGTGTTGGATTTTTTTAACAAATGCATTTTTGCTTTTTTATATATTTATTTTCCAAGTTGCCCAAATTGAATTTATGGACGAAATTAAGGAAACACGGAAAAGCGTACTTTATTTAGATTTAAGACAATACAATACAAATAAACTGCATGTAACGGATCGTAATGTGATGACACTGCAGGTTCTCTTTGGTACAGATGAAAACCACGCTGTTTCCGACCAATCACAATCCAAAATACTTTGTTTACGAGACATATCGACCAATAGCAGTTAAGCATACGATTGTGATTATTTCTGCCATCTTCTCTGTGTAATGGAGACGCCATTTTGCAAGCGTCATTTGGCGGCGTGTAGGGTTTCCGCGTTTTGAAATAGAAATACCTTCAAGATCGATCATATTATTGTTTTGTTGTGAATAATATGTCGTATCAATCAAGTGTAGCTCAAGACTCCTTGGCTGCGGCACAGTTAGAGATGACCGGTAACCCTAATACTTTGGCCCTGCGACGGCCATTCGACCCGGTGGCACACGACTTGGAAGCAAGTTTTCGGTTGACTCGTTTCGCTGACCTCAAAGGAAGAAGTTGCAAAGTACCGCAAGATGTATTGGGTAAATTGGTGGAATCGTTACAGCAAGACTACTCCCAACAAGATGACCAGTTTATGCATGTGGCTATACCGCGCATCGGCATCGGCCTGGATTGTTCGGTGACGCCGCTTCGACACGGCGGGCTTTGTTTGGTGCAAACAACTGACTTTTTCTATCCCCTAGTTGATGACCCTTATATGATGGGTAAGATCGCTTGTGCTAACGTCCTTAGCGATCTGTATGCAATGGGTGTAACTGAATGTGATAATATGCTCATGTTACTCGGCGTATCAACAAAAATGACTGAAAAAGAACGCGATGTTGTAATTCCATTGATCATGCGGGGTTTCAAAGACTCTGCACTAGAAGCTGGAACATCTGTGACCGGTGGGCAAACTGTTATTAACCCCTGGTGTGCTATTGGAGGGGTTGCCACCACAATCTGTCAGCCTAATGAATACATTGTCCCTGATAATGCAGTCATGGGTGATGTGCTGGTCCTTACAAAGCCACTTGGTACTCAAGTTGCAGTCAATGCTCATCAATGGCTTGACCAACCTGAGCGCTGGAACCGCATCAAGTTGGTGGTCTCTGAAGAGGATGTACGCAAAGCTTATCACCGTGCAATGGACTCCATGAGTAGGCTCAACCGTATTGCGGCTCGCCTCATGCACAAATACAATGCACATGGATCAACAGATGTCACAGGATTTGGTCTCCTTGGTCATGCCCAAAACTTGGCCTCACATCAAAAGAATGAGGTTTCATTTGTAATACATAACCTCCCAGTAATTGCAAAGATGGCAGCTGTTGCCAAAGCCTGTGGAAATATGTTCCAATTGCTGCAAGGGCATGCGCCTGAAACTTCCGGTGGACTGTTAATCTGCTTGCCCCGTGAGCAAGCTGCGGCCTACTGCAAAGACATTGAGAAGCAAGAAGGCTACCAGGCATGGATCATAGGTATTGTTGAGAAAGGCAACCGCACAGCTCGTATCATTGACAAGCCACGAGTCATTGAAGTGCCAGCTAAAGATTAAAAACAATTAACAAATTCAGTATAAGACATTACATAAATTTTATATCTTCAAATATGACTTATTGAAAGCTGGATCTTGAAATTTTGTTTTCATTAAACTAAGTGTAATTGATATCTTATTTTAAGTCTGATCCTTTGTTTTATGAGAGTTATGAAGCGACAGTTTTATCTCAATCAATTAATATAAGCTTTTAGGAATGATGGTCCAGTGTCTATTCGGTGTTACTGTTAAGTAAGATAATCTTGAGAGTAAAGATTCCATTAGGTACATTAACCTATTGTTTGCAGCTTGTGGAATGTTTCTGCAAATTGTGAGAAGTATAATAATTATTAGAATAAAGTTATTTTTCAGTCATTTGTAGTTTTATTTGTGTCCTACGTTACTTGTAATCAATTTCTCTGGGATTAGCAATAAAGGCTTGCTGTGCTGTTTTGCATGCTTGTAGGGGCAGCCCAAGGGCACTTCTATGGTCTAATAGAATGCCACTTATTGGTAAAGTAGTTGTTTTATCCTGTTATTGTTCACTTAAAATAGGGTTGGTTCCTTTTTGCAAATAGACATCTAAATTCCTGCTTAAAAAAAGTTATACATAAAATTGAATATTTAAAGGTATTAATAAAAATAAATCTTCAATTGGTACATAAGTTCCATTTGAATCAATTAGAGTCTCGATTATATTTATGAGTTTCTATAGGTATGTAGAATCGAAACAAATAAAATCACGCTTTCAAATATATCACTATTAATAATATCAGTTTGATATGAAATAGTACGAAAACAAGCTAGTATCAGAATATGTATGCCTCCGATTTTGAATGTAATAAGTTGTATAATTTTTAACATATTACTTCGTAGGTAAGTTGCTAGACACCATTCGAAGCAAGGAAATAGAGCCTACCCGAAGCTGCTCTCTCTATGTAGTTTTTTTTTGTTCTACTTTGGAATAGGTGTATCAGAAAAATCTACAAACTTGAAGTAAAATTGTATGAAAATTAAAGAATTAAATATATTTGGCACTAGATGGCGTTCTTCGACATTCATACAAATGGTCTTCGCAACGCAATCAAATAGGTAGGTTCTATCTGTAGGTACTAAGTACTGGCATTGCAGACGGCACTATATTCGCAGCAAAGATAGGCTACAACTTAAGCATATCGGCTAGGATTCAAAGGTGGACCAATGAAGAAATTGGCCGAATCATTCACTATTGTTAAGCTGGGTACTGACCGCGTTACGAGGCGTAATGTAAAGGTGGGTACTGACCAACGTTACGAGATGTAATGTAACGTGTTACACAGCGAGCATTAGCAGGCAGTACGTGGTTGGTCGCTGGTTTCCCCGTAACACGACGTACTGACTGCACGAATGCTCGCTGTGTAACACGTTACCTGTGACGTTACATTACACCTCGTAACGTTGGTCAGTACCCACCTTTAGGTAAACATAAAGGCGCTCCTTCACCGCAAGCATTTGCGTGTAATGTAACATTATAGATTCGGCTTTGAGCATTACATTACAATACTACCTCCCACACCGACGAGCGTTCGCGTGTAATGTAACATTTAGTATGATTACAAATTAGGCACAAAGGGATAATCATTCATCCAGACGAGGTGTTATGTCTGGCTAGGGGTCGCAGCGCCTTTTCCCCCAATAGTTGTAGTCGGGGAATTCCTAACTTGCGAATTGCTCTTGAAATTTCACTATCGCGGTTTAGGACTATTTTTGGTAATTCTCGCTTTTTTTTTTTTTGGTCATGAGCATGACCACGAATTTTAGCTAGTTTGGATTAAAAAAAATTAGTAAAAAGTAAAAGAATTTAGTATGAATTTAACTTCATTTATTCTTGGGCGCCAATCCTGCGAGTTAGCATGCTCACTAAAATACTTTGAACAGTGGTAGCGACGTGTGGTGGGTCGACCACTTCCCTTTGATATGGTTGAGGAGATCGATGGCTGCTACATGCGTTATGCTTGTGAACAGGTGCCGCTGTTTGGGGTTGGTCAGCTCACTGGATTCATGACTTAAAATTACATTTATAATAATAATCATACTTCAGTTGAGCGCCTTTCGAAACCAAACAAAAGTTATAGTTAGTTATATGTATAGGGTCATTGAAATGTGGCGTTTAAAAAAAAACTATCACATCGAGTTTCTTCCGAAAGGTCTTCTCGGTTGGTGTTGCGTTCCGACCTGGTAGTATTATTATAAAATTGATGTATCCGATGACGATTGTGAAGGCCATAATTGGTTTATAAGCATTTTTCTATTCTATTCTTCTAGGGAGGGAGGAGGGAAATCAGACTATTGCGGATATGTGCTTGCAATGGAACACCGAAGTTTTAACGTACAGTCCTCCCGCCGTACGTCTTGCTGATACCTGTTTTTGTGTTCTGCGCAGCGTAATGCGGCTACATTCAGAGCGGTCATAAAGTTTGGCGAGGACTGTAACTGTAGGTAATTTGCTACTTTTATTATCTATGATTCATTTCGACCTTTACAAGAGACCTGCCGGGACAGTTGGTAAAGTCTTCCACTGAGACTACGGATCATATTCTGTCCACTTCCGGTCATGGGCCATCCCAAAATTAGCTAGTTTAGTAAAATAGTAAAAAAAGGCAGAGACAAAGGTTTACTTGGTAGTTTTTTTTTGTGCAGGTGTGATTCAGAATTTATAAATTTATTTTTACTAATCTATAGTTATATTGTAGTGTAAATAAACTTCTATTGCGTGCAGTTTGCACCCATTTATTCGCTGGACCGCACCTAGTTCTACTTGTTGCATACTATATAAAAATTAGTTTCTATCACTAAAAAGAGCTAAGAGAACACACTAGTACAAATATATATTAAAGCACTAAATTAAATTGAACATCATAATTTAAACATTATGTGGTGAAGTACAATTAAAGTTCCACCGAAATGCTGGTTAAACTTATAATTATTTTATTCATAAATGGAAAGTTTAAAGTATAATAAGGTTCTACACAAATTGATTTAAGGTTCTTTTTCAAAAGTTTATTGCTATTTAAAAATGGCTACATCACTCGCCATTCCATTGATTGACCAAATACGTTTAAAATAATTTAATATTATATTTATTTTCGTTATTACGATTAAGACCTTATTTCACCACCTCTACTCTAATGTAAATGATCAAGACTGTATTGTCTTTCGATATATGACACTATAAAGTTTGTATGTTAAAGAAAACAACTGCCAATATTAAATAAGTAAACACAATATATTTCTGTTGCAAACCACGATATTATTGCTTCGAAATTCAAAAAAGCTCATTATAAATGTATTGCTTGGTACAGATGTACTCTTACATCCCACTAAACACTAACGGATTTACACGGCAAATTCAAACACCCTAAACATTCACATCAAAGCCAAAGCATTAAGGCTTCAAATGGCACTTTCACTCCCAAAAAACATGAGACCAGTGAGTTTCGAGAATCAATGTGCAACACGACCTAAAAACGTGGAATACAAAAATGCTGTACACTGTATAAAGTCTATGAGGGCGCTGAGGCGCGTGGCTTCAGTTGAGAGGCGACGTCAGGCAAGGGCGTTTGCGCGGTCGCCCATCGTCGCCATTCGCCTCTAGATGGCTCTGATCGCGCTTTTTGGGCGAATTGTTGTTCTGAAAGGATGAATTTATTTTTAGTCATATTGAAATATTTAATATATTCTATAATACCATGTCCAGCAGTGGACTAATGTGGGCTGATGATGATGATGATAATGCCATACTTGGGTGTTTCTACATAAACATGGTTTTAGTAAACAATGGCAATTCTAACATATCATCACTGCTTAATGACATAATATTATTAATAATGACATATGCTACTAGATATCTCAATAATGTGATATTGGTTTAAATGTAACGCCGGTTTAAACTAATTAAACAATGTAAACAAACCCATTGATTTGAAAAAAGCAACTAAAGAGTCTCTTGACGGCTCTTCTCTGTAGAGCAGCATTCCGAACCGGTGGCAGTTTCAGCATGAATGTGGTTGGACGTAAGGGTTGTGGATGATCAAGAGAGATGGATGGATTGTAAGCATGAGAAATTGTGTATGAAAGGTGTGACTGTAGATATGACGACTGTGTATGGAGACTACCACCTAGCGTGGGACAGTGGTTGTAAGATGATGATAATGGTAACTGTAAATATGACGATTTATAACATATAAGAGTTTTGTGATAAAACCTACGTAAATAAAGTTCATTTTGAGTTTGTGTTTGAATTAAACCAATCCATTTAAAATGAAAATTTTTAAACCAAAATATGCAGAGTATAACGGTTGGTTAGACTATGTTTTTCTTAATACATAATAACTGCACTTTCGAGGTAGTTATATCGGAGTACATAATAAACTGTGTAAAGATTTTCTAAATGTGTTACTGATAATAATATATTTGTTTGGTTCTATTTGGTCCATCCAAATATAACTAAACAAATACGACGACCTGGTTATGGTCGCCGGAAAGCAATGGATGCGGACGGTCCAGGACCGGCCTTTGTAGAGATCCTTGGAGGAGGCCTATGTGCAGCAGTGGAGATCTTTTGGCTGAAATGATGATGATGATGATTTGGTCCGTCCAAACAAGCATATATGTTATGGTTTTAAATGGTTTAATTAAGTGTCATAAGAAATAAATTGTTATGTATATGCTGAGCATTAATCTTTATACAAATCCTGATATGTTGAGATTGTTATCCTAACCAGGATCCATCTCAAGATGTCAACATTTTTATATCTATAGTTTCTAAAATTTAGTAAAAACTTAACAATTAACCAAACATCTACTGAGAACTTAACCATGTTTCCAAATCGATTTAGAAATGACGTAAAAAACATAAACATATCAACAAAGCATAAAACTAAAAAATCTTTGCAGCAGGAAACATTATAAATTTTACCTTTTTCTCCCATTGTTGATATAAATATCTTAATAGTATATTTGTCTTTTCTGTTACTATGACTGAAAACAAAATTAAAATCTCATTAGTGTTATTTGATTTAATTACGATTTTAAACCTTATTGTCACTATAATCCCACACTCACAGTTCTATGTTAATGCTGTTAGTGAACAAAATCAATTAGTTGATGCAACTAGTGGTTGCTCATTATCTTATCAATTACTCAAAAGAAATTGTAATTAAATGTATTTGAATAAAGCTGTTAAAGGCCATATAAATATAAGGGTACACTTTGATATAACTTAGTAAGATAAACTGTTTCAGTCCAATTTATACCACTCTACCAGAGTGGTATAAATTACATTATAATGGTCTCACAAAAATGATATATATCTTGTGTTACATAATAATAAAGCATCATATTTTTTAGAGTATGTTTATTATATTCTCACTAACCCATTCCATCCTGAGGTTACCGTAAGAGCTGACAAAATAAAATGACAAAGCCAAAAGAGAATGAAAACTTGATATGAAACCCTGCAGTTTGGAATCTGGCCAGTGTGGTACAGTAACCTATGAATTTTATGAATTATAAATTTCCCTGTGATGGGAGGAGGCTCGACTCAGCAGTGGGTCATTTATGGGTGGAGTAGTAGTATTACTTTTATAAGTAATGTCTAGTAAAATTTTTCTAGAGAAATACTCAACTCTGTTCAGAAGGTATGTCTTTTGTGGGTAGATATATTGAAGGCCTTTTCGAACAACTTCTGATGCCATGATCCGTGTTGAATAATGTGAAGTTCTGTTCATCATATGATGGTAAGTCTTTCAGGAATTCCATTACCGACTGTAAAATAAAAAAAAACATCAATCAAGCATGCTTCCATTATTATGACATTGTGATAAGTTTTTGTTCTTATATTATACATACACATACTACCTTTTTGTAGCAACCAAGTAACAAACATTATTGCACATTTTTAATATCATCATAATTTATTCTCATTCTTTTTGCAGCAGCATAGAAACTGATTTCTTTCAAGGCATTATTTTCAAGAAGTTTATTTGTGTAAAAAGAATAGTTCATATCTACAAGAACAGTTCACATTTAGCCCGTGCGTTGTTTGAGAAAATAATGTGATGTGCAACTGGTGACAGTAATTCTGAAGGCTATCCTAGGCCATTTGTGATGCGATCATACATTGTGTATAAAACACAATGTATGATCGCATCACGCGATTTGCGTGAATGCATAATAATTTCGTTTAAAAAAATACCTCATGACCGAGAAAAGAAAGAAGTAATTCGCGTAATTGTAGCACACTGTGGGCAACTGGAGCCATGGAAAATGGCAATATGCTTTGCCCATTGCATCGAAAGATTTGCCGATGCATTTCAGACCGATCAAAATTTACGGTGTAAACGAATGCATTATCTAGACTTACCATTTTTATTCCTTAATAATAAGGATGGGACTTGATACTTAATCACAATTTTGAATTATCTACTGAATTCAAAATAATAAAAAACTAAAATCTCCGACAACGCCTGCTGCCTGCAATCAGATGTAAATTATTGTAAATGACAATTGACATTTAATCCATAGTGTTACTATCAACTATCAGCAGATCTTACTGCCGATTCCTAGTAAAAAATATTGCGGATGTATAGATTAATATTATACATGTAATAAAATAATTAGGAAAAACCGCTAAATTAAACACAGAAAGCTTTTTATATTTTTTAAGAATCTTTCAATTGCACATTTTCATTATATACGATTGTATTATTTTATTTATTCCTTCAAGTATTGCTTGATTAAAAAATACAAAAGAGCTCATTGAAATAGCGGGAAATTTAATTTCTCTTGCACTTTTTTTGCACTTGCACACTTTGACCACAACCACCCACAGTGATAAAAGAACTATAGATCAAAAACCGTTAATTCAAAATGTATAGTTTAGTAAATTCAACTTTTAATAGAACCTATAACCCTAGTGGTAAGCAAAATGCTTTGTCTGATGTAAAGAGATTGTTAACGTCACGCGACACAGTGGCACAGAGTAAAGCTTGTGGTTATTTGTTAGAAGTTATAACTCGCTATAACAAGAATGCAGAGGAAGGTGCACGAATGGTTGAATATCTTTTGGACAATGACATAACCGTATTTCTGTGTGAAGCAACTTCTAACTTGGACTTCGCATTATTTAGGTCAGTTTCGTATTACGTAATATACGTAATTTTATTAAATTAGGCTTCAAAATAGTATATTTCATTACAAGTGCGGAAAGGCTGTCATTACAACGAGTTCCGACAAATGTCTACCCGAGCCGAGGCGCAGCCGAAGGCGAGGGTTGACAGTCGGAACAAGTTGCAATGACGGTTCCGCACGTGTACTGAACGACTATTTTTAATACAGTTGCGAAAAAATGAAGCAATTTAATAAAATAATAAAAACACAATAAACTTAACTAAGTAATCATTTATGACTTATAAACAAAAATGGCGCCAACCGTAGAATATAAGCAGAGATTTTTTTTCTTCACCCATTCTAGTAGGCAAACAGCAACTATGCCCATACAGCCAAGTCCCGACAAGGGTCGTCTACCCAAGAGTCGTTTACCCACTAAAACCCCAGCGGCATACCCTCACACGACGCGCTTGGGGCGCCACAAGTTCGCGTAAACGCATTCTACTGTGACGCCCCGGCGTGGTGCCCGCAACGCGGGCAAGCGACTATCAGAGAGGGCGCCCCGGTATACTGGGACGCCCTCAGTCATCGAGGCTTTCGTCGGTAGTGGCTCCCCCGAACCACCACCGGCCTCCTAGGCGAGGGCAGAAGGGGCCCGCATCGTCACGGACCCCCCTCCACCCCCGCCTCCGTCCGCGGCGCGGGTCACCCGGAGCTCCCTCCCTTGCGACCCGCCCCGCTGCCCCCTTCTGCGACATCGGCCCCGCAGAAGGAGGCCCGTCAGCCCTCGGGCCGGCGCCAACCAAAGGACACCGGCGCACCGCAGCCGTCCAGGGCCCGCAGGGAAACCCTTAGGACAGGGTCCACCGTCAACCCAGGTCCCCGGAGCCCCCGTCCAGGGCTCGCAGCGAGTACCTGGGGACAGGGTCCCCATCCACCCAAGTCCCCGCAGCCCCAATCTACCGCAGCGCACCGGCGATCCGTCCCGCAGCCCCCTTCTGCGGCATACGGCCCCGCAGAGGAGGTGCGTCAGCCCTCGGCCGGCGCCAACCCGAGGACGTTGAGTGAGGACTCGGTTTGACGGCCAACTAAGTTGAGCGCCAACCCGAGGACCTCATGGTGCGCCGCAGCGGTTTACGACTCCCAAGGCAGCTCTGAGGACAGAGGAGTCCCCGGAGCCGCAACCCGCCACGACGCTGGGTGCCGCTCTTCGTCTCACCTCTCCCCGTGGGCCCGCCCGGCATGGGAGGCCCTGGCCGGTATGGCCCCACGGATCATTGAGGCACTCAAGCCCCCTCACCACAGCAAGGTGGCAGCACAGTCGAGGGGGAATGAAATGAAACCTAACCTAACTCATTCAATCAAATCATTAAATCTGATATTGAAACAAATGAGTAAGTTGTTTCTTTTTATAAATATACGTAATATGTATATGAATAATAAAAACTTCTATGATTTTTTTTTAGTAAAAACTTCATGGTTGGTTTTTCCTTTTATTAGACATTATTTTGACAGTTGGGAAAGAAAACGCACTAGTGCGGTAATGGTAAAAAAAAAGCACGCGTGTGTAATAGCCCACTTCCCGAACGCTATACGGCCCTGCAATATGCCACTTTTTGAGCAACTGTATTAAAAAAGTTATTTTATCCAATTTCAAATAAAAAATAAATTGAGTCGTTATATTTTTTGAACATTATATTGTGCCATAAAACAACATAATGTGTATAAAAACATAAAATACTTCTTAAAATAAAAAAAAGAGTCTCTCCGGCGGGGAATCGAACCCCGGTCTCCCGCGTGACAGGCGGGGATACTTACCACTATACTACCGAAGACTTACGCAGCTTGGCTAATTTAGTGTACTTATGCTGCTATAACATTATTAAAATGACGTCATAATGACTTGAACCGGTTTAATAACTAGGTAGCTAGAATTTATTCTTGTAATCTTTTAATAGTATGGATTTGTCATTTCGAGCATGTAAAGCATGGCAAATCCACGCATTTAAAATGCGTCGCCATGCTCGACAAGCGGGCTGCCCACGAAATTACAATGCATGATTTAGGTGGCATATGGAACGCAATACAAACAAGCTGCCAGAGAATGAAAACTTGATACGGACTCCCTCCATGAAATTGGGGGAGGCCATATTCTACTACTACTACTTCTATTACTACCACCCATACCTGACCCACTGCTAAGTCGGGCCTTCTCCAATTACATGGAGGGTAATTAGGCATAATATGCCACGCTGGCCAGACGGTTTGGCACAGGGTTTCGTATCAAGTTTTCCTTCTCCAAGTCTCCAAGATGGAAAGGGGTTGGTGACGCAATGTATTCTAAATACGTCACCACACATTATATGCGGCCGTATTACGGCTATATTCAGCAGTAGGTAGGTTTTTTATATTGCGTTATACATATTTGTCTGGCGGAACTCAGGTGTGTTCTGTCCTGCTTGCGACTTCTTTGGCAGCAGCGACGGTTCTTCGTAGAGGAACACGCGGCTCACGCAATGACAGCTGTGTTGCGTGCTCTCGCCCATTATGCTGGAGCTGACTCCAAAACCCCCGTGGAAGCCTGCTTACATTTCCTCTGTGATTTGCTTACCGGGTAAGGTTATCTTTTATTTTAGAGCTAAACTATATTTTGAAGGAAATGAAACAAATTTTAAATTTTTTTTTGTTCAGTAACCTTGCTGGCCTAATGTACAACATGAACCTCAAAATTTATCAGTGTTTCTCTACAATATCTATACAAATAAATAAAATTGGAGAGTCTATTTGTAATAATAAAATAACCACTTTTTACTAAATCCGTAAGTATTTAAACACAGTACATAGACCGAAATAACTTTTTTTTAAATTTTTGTCTGTCTGTCCGTCTGTTTGTTCCGGCTAATCTCTGGAACGGCTAGACCGATTTAAACGGGACTTTCACTGATAGGTAGCTAATTATATAAGGAGTAACTTAGGCAACTTTTTTTAGACTAGCTTTGCCCCGCGGCGTCATCCGCGTACGACAATCAGTAAGCGCGGGTGAAACCGCGGGGCGCAGCTAGTTATGGATAAGAATCTTCCTCTTGAATCAATCTTATCAAAAAAATCCGTTGCGTAGTTTTAAAGATTTAAGCATACATAGGGACGGACAGACAATAGCGACTTTGTTTAATATGTAGTGATAATAACTATGAAATTCATTAGAGGCGAAATTAGAAACGACCTATATTACGGATGTAGGTATACGTTATCGTGAATATTGCTACCGTCAAATTAAAAGGCGGTATTGTAAGTTTTACTTCGTACTAATCTGATAAACGTAAAAGTTTGTAAGAATATCTTTTTGTTACTCTTTCACGCAAAAACTATTGAATGGATTTTGATGAAACTTTACAATATTATAGCTTTAGACGCAAAGGGATGATCATCCAACCAGACGAAGTGGTATGTCTGGCTAGCAGTCGCAGCGCCTATAGATAGTTGCCGCTGGGCAATCTTAACTGTGCCACTGTGCGAATTGCTCTTAAAATTTCGCTATCGCGGTGTAGGACTTTTTGGTAATTCTCGCATTTGTTTGTTTGTGGGCGATATTTCTTGGTGTAATTAGTTCCGATTTTTCAGGTAAATTGCTCCCCCCAAGACTGGAGGTCGATCCTCTTGATCAGCTCTTGATCAGATGAGCAGTGAGTCTTTAATGGAATGCGAGCAGCAACTAATGCTAAATGCGGGATAAGTTGCTAGAAATTGAGCTTGCCTCACTAGAACTTCCATTACTAATAGAACTAGCGATACAAGCCTTTGGGCTTTATTAAAATGGCTTAACACATCCAAACCGAAAAGTCTGCTTCTAAGCGAAATATTTCCATGACCTTTTACTTCGTTCCAGTATTAGTATCCACGAGACTACTCCACCACTTTCCCAGCAAAGCGCTTACAGCACCATCCAGCTACTCGCTTGCTTAGAGGGCCTCTCCCAGCGCATCAGTAGCAATCCGAACACTATACTATCCAGCGCTTTAGTGCTTGAAGCTCTCATATCCTACCAGCCAGACAACTTGACCCTAACCTTGAGTACCGCCAAAGCTGTTTCGGAGGTTTTGAAAAAATGGTTTGCCTTGATCACAGGGGCGCTAAACCATTCAACGCTAATGGGAGACGACAATTCAGGAATGTTCTTTGTGGTTATATGTCAACTGGGAATTAATGTATTGAGGTAAAGTATATTAAATACTCGGAGTTTCCCTGCGAGATCGAGTCAGAAATGAGGAGATACGCAGGAAAACCAGGGTAACCGACATAGCCCACCGGATTTCCAAACTTAAGTGGCTGTGGGCAGGGCACATAGCTCGCAGGACCGACGCCCGATGGGGCAGAAAAGTCCACGAGTCGCGACCGCGAAGGCGCAGTGCTGGTAGGCCTCCCACACGGTGGACCGACGACCTGGTTAAGGTCGCCGGAAAGCAGTGGATGCGGGCGGCCCAGGGACCGGCCTTTGTGGAAATCCTTGGGGGAGGCCTATGTCCAGCAGTAGACGTCTTTTGGCTGAAATGATGATGATGACTACGACTACTCACCATTCAAGACCCACTGCTGAGTTGGGCCTTCTCCAATCATGTGGGGGGTAATCAACCGTAACCGTCGGTCCACCGTGTGGGAGGCCTACCAGCACTGCGCCTTCCGGAACGCGGTCGCCACTCGAGGACTTTTCTGCCCCATAGGGCGTCGGTCCTGCGAGCTATGTGCCCTGCCCACTGCCACTTAAGTTTGGCAATCCGGTGGGCTAGTAGTAGTTAGTATTTAGTAGTAAATAAATAATTTCAATTGCCGTCTTAAACCTCAGGCTAATAAAGTTGATGTTACAAGATCAAAAAGCTGATTTTGTGCACACGATATTGACCGACGATCGGGACAAGAATGCATTGAAGGAATGCGCAGTTGAGATGGGCAAATGCATCAACACCGTTATAAGTGAAGTTGTAGTACTCGTCAAGGTACCTACATTATTTATAACTAGCTGCGTCCACGCTTTCGGTAGCATTTTCATCCCCTTACAACTCTTTTTCGCATTACAAAGTTTAAGTTTCAGGCTTTAGACTTTTTTGTGTACGTCATTTCATTTAAATCGGTTCAGTAGATGGGCGTGAAAGCGCGTCTGACGGTACGACATACTTTCGCATTTACAATACTATGTAAGGATTATTATTACCTATTATCGACATAGCCCACAGGATTTCCAAACTTAAGTGGCAATGTGGCAGGGCATACAGCTTGTAGGACTGACGCCCGATGGGGCAGAAAAGTGCTCGAGTGGCGCAGTGCTGGTAGGCCTCCCACACGATGGACTGACGACCTAGCGATGGAAACGAGCCTTTGGACATTCTTCGTCGTTTCAGCCCATGAGTGACCCACTACTGAGTCGGGCCTCCTCCAAATTTCTGGAGGGAAATTAGCCTACTGCGCCACGCTGGCCAGACGGGTTGGCACAGGGTTTGTATCAAGTTTTCCTTCTCTTGCGGCTACGTGATTTGCCTTTCAGTTGCGTTCCCTTAGTCGCCTCTTACGACACCCTCGGGATGGTATGGGTTGGTGACACTGTGTATTCTAATTGGACATTCTTGGGGAGGCCTATATCCAGGACGTCTTTTAGCTGAAATTATAATGATGATGATATTTAACATTACGCGCTATCTCAGGAACAGGGATAAATTAAAAAAAACCATAATTAAGTATGGTCCAAACAATAAAGCAGCTTTTATTTCTATCTTAATATAAAATCCCATTTATTGCGTTTAAAGCTTACAGCCTGTATGCTATTGATCATCACGCTACTGTCAAAAGCAGTGGAGCAGTAATCGCGAAAATATAAGTTGATTAGATTGCAATTTCTAGTTGAGCATGGACTTGTCAACGTCACGGGCGAAGCCGCATGCAGGAGCAAGTTTTAACAATATAGATTTTGCGTAGTAATAAATAGAAGTAACAATATAGTTCCGTGTGCCGACGGCATAATTTTTTTATAACTACTCGCTAATCGTATTGTTACAGGAACATCAAACTCAACTGTCGACCCCGGAGTATCATATATTTCTTAAATTTCTGTTGAACTATTTCTATGCGAATGCGAACTCAGTATATTTGCCAGACTTCTGTGACATGCTTTTTTCTAAGGGTTACCTTATATTGCTGCCACAAGTTCAGATAACAAGGCAAGGGAATTTTAAGTCACATAAAAACGAACTTACCGTACAAAAAATCTATTTGGTTTATAAATGCTGAGAAGAAGAAGAAATCTTTATTCTTTTCAGTATTTTTTTTTCTAGCTTTAGACATGGCTTTTAATGATTTATCATTAGTTGTTATTTGTGTGAAATAAATAAAAATATCTACGTGATCGAATCAGGAACACAGAGATCCGGAAGAGAACGAAATTGTTCGACATAGCATATGTGATCGCTAGCAGAAAGTGGAAGTGGGCGGCCCCTATATGCCGTAGACAGGACAACAGGTGGGGTAGTCGGGAGCTTGAGTGGAGGCCTAGAGTAGGGCATAGAAATGTAGGCAGGCAACCGATGAGTTGGACCGACGACCTTGTTGGAGTGGCCGGAAAGGACTGGAAGGCGCAAAAACGGGAACAATGGCATGCATTAGAAGAGACCTACACTCAGCATTAGGTGGTGAAAGGTTGAAAAAGAAGAAAAGAAATAATAATAACCGTTTTAAGAACAAATATCTTGCAGAAATGACGTGTCAGTTCGGAAAGTGAGTACCCTGGTACTCGGAGAGATGCTTAAGGTTCTCTCTGAGAAATATCTCAACGTAGATATTCACCAAGCTACAGATGGGACATGCTCCAATGACATCCACGTAAGTATTCGTTTAGGGTTGCTACTTCCACTGTACAAGTGATATTTAGCGATAAACTAGCTGCCTTTGTCTACTCAAACGGAACTTTATTTACGTTAGTTTTATAACAAAACTCTTATAAATCGTCATATTTATAAATACCGTTATCATCTTACGGCCCCTCTCCCACACTAGGTGGTAGTCTCCACACACACCTATCAGTCGTCATACCTACATTCACACCTTTCATACACAATTCCTTCCCCCTACAATCCCTCCTACTACTACACAGCCCATAATTGACCCACTGCTGAGACATAGTATAAAGAAGAGGGAGTAGGCTATCTCCGGCCCAATTCGCGATATAATTACCTACTGTCTTAGGGTTGTCACTTTTAGCTAAATATTAGGCGCGGCTGTTCGCGCTTCGCAGCAACCGCATGAACAGCGGCAACGTCAAGTCGCGGTTCCGACTCGCCATGTCGCCGCTAGATGGTACACGCGGCAACATAGCTTGTGTTTAATTTATTTGCTAAAAAATCAAAAAGCTGACTTGTATAAATAAAGCACTAAGCTTTATACAAGTCAGCTTTTTGATTTTTTTTATTATGCATAATGTAGTATTTTTACACATAAAGGACCACATTTATTTTTAATTAATACAAACATCTATTGAATCACACATTTATTACAAAATTACAAATTGGTTACAGAAAAATACTTTCTTCGGTTTCGACTATTACGAAACGCCTTGTTATTAAACTTTAATGTGTAATATATCCGCATCCTTATAAATAACTTTTGCAAATATAATTTCGGAAAACATGGGCAGGGCAGTGAAAAATGTAAATCTTTTATGTGTTCATAATTAGACATGCCAATTTTGCAGTTTATGTGATCATTTTTAAATGCGTTTTGGAATATCTGCTCCATCCTCTTAATATTTTCAACAAAGTCGTCGGGTGGAATCACTAACAAAATTTGGTCTCTAGAATAATTTTTATAGTGAAGGTACCTAGTTTCTGCACTTAAATTGCAAACTTGCTGATTCGCGTTTAAATACGATTTAAGTTGTTCGCAATCCTCGTGACGTTCAATCCACTTTTTCAACAAGGCTCCGCATACGTAAAAAAAAACATTTTTTTCGAGGATATCAAATTCTATATAGTCTGAACAACTAATATCACGCAATACACTATTTGACTGCAATATTGCAATTACACCCAAACATACAGCAATACGTTCTTCTGCGATTATCAGACATTTTGATGATGATATTGATGAATAAATCATTTAGCGGTGCCGAAAAGCCGTGACGCGCGCGCGAGCCTTGTGCAGTGTTAGCCCCGACTGGCGCACTGAGAAACGGGTCGAGATTTTGTTAAAGTGTGCGTGCGTCGACACATAGATACAATAGCGCACACATACAAGCCGCGCGCGGTGCGTTTGTATGAAGATAACCTACTTCCCCTCTCTTTATACTATGGCTGAGACGAGCCTCCTCCCATCATAGGGAGGGCAATTAGCCAACTGTGCCACGCTGGCCAGACGGGTTGGCATAGGGTTGCGTATCAAGTTTTCCTTTTCTTGCGGCTAGGTTTTCGGCCCTATTATTTCTTTTTATCTGCTCTTACGACACTCTCAGGACGGAATGTGGTGGTGGCACAATGTATTCCAAATCCGTCTACATGGATATTTAGCTACCTTTGTTCCTTTTTATCCGACTACAAAAAAGGAGGACTGATTATTATGTTTGTTACCGTAGAACTTTCGACTAGGTGAACCCGATGATTAATTTTTTATTAGAAAACAGGTGAACCCCGGGTGATTCTATCGAAATTGGTTCAGTAGTTTGCTATTCCACTTGAAATAAGTGAATAGAACCATATATCTATGTCGAAAGGCGAGTTTTGGTATTCTTGTACCGCTTACTTGTTTTTGGTTCCGAAACATATGCGCAAAAAAAGATTTATTGACAAGCAAAATTAAAAATAACCATTTGAAGTCGGTGCCAAATTACAGTTAGAATATAGTATGCCCAAGGCACCTATTTGAAATAGTTATTTCTTGCTTCTAAGTTTTTGAAGCCGCTTAACATTTTCATTCCATTTCAGATGGGCTTGATGGAGCTTCAGAACGGCATTGAGAAACCTCATAGTATTGGCATTCAGCTCCAGAAAAGTCAACCATACAGCTTGCTCATTTACATTTATTTCTATTGCCAGTCATCGGAAAAGTATGTTTTGCGTATTCATTTCATGTTATTTCCCTCTATTGTTACTACTTTACTGCCTCGTTGGTCTGGTATTAGACGTGTTGCCTTTGAATCAACGGCTCCCGGGTTCGATTTTGGGGTCGGGCAAGTGTCTTTGTCTTAACCAGAGGCACTTGCTCTGCGTCTAGGTGTCATTTGTGTTTTGAATTACATGTTTGTAAACTGCCCTCGCGATACAGGTTATACCTAGTGCAGGGGTTTTAGTTTTATACTACAACAAAAAAAATATGCTGGAAGAGTCCAACCAAACTAATCAGTCTGTATTTTTAGTCTACTACAATGATTATAAAGAACTAGAGCAATGGCAAGAGTCCATTTTTGAGAGGAAACGATACATAGGTCATTCGTCGCGGACATGTGCGGACTTTCCTCTACTACGGCACTTTATGCTCAAGTTCTTTGGAAATGACTGTAATAGTTGGTAAACATAGTGTGTGCACAGGGCTATAGGGAGGCGGTGTATGGGATTGCTTATTTTATAGGGATAGATAGATAAACACTCCATAGTAATAGGATGTGCCGCTTTGGGATCTACGGGTCCCGGTTTCGATTCCGGGGTCGGCCAAGTGTCTTTGTCTGTCTGGGTGTTATTTGTGTTCGTGAATTACATGTTTGTAAACTGCCCCCGCGATACAGGTAAGGGGTTACGTTTTTTATATAAAAATTCGGAAATTCGTGTAGTGACGGATTTAGAATACATAGTGTTACCACTACCACACCATTGCATCCTGAGGGAAGTGTAAGAGCCGCCTAAAGGAAATGTCAAGGCAGAACACGCAGCCACAAGAGGCGAAAAACTTGAAACGAAACCCTGTGTCAACCCGTCTGGCCAGCATGGCACAGTAGACTAACCTCGAATCATGTCATTCGAGGAGACCCGTCTCAGAGATGGGTGTTTTACGGGGCTAGAAGAATTTTAGCAAAGACCTTTGAAAATAATGATCCTAAAAACCTAAGGTTATCACAAAGCTCTAAGTTATGGATCATTTTCAGTCCAGAAGAAGCAACAGCGCCTTTGCTACCTTATTTGGTAGAATACATACTGACATTGCCAAAAAACTTCTTACCTCCACCTTACATTATTAAAGCACTGTGGCTGGTTTTTGCTGTAAGTACTATGAAATATTTATATATAATATAAATTGATAACTAATTCATATGCCAGTTCATTCTCTGATATGATCTCATTCATAGCCCAAAGTTATGGGATATCGATTTACATAGATGTCGAGAGTCACTTGCCTAGGCCCTAGGGATTGATGCTTTATAAATATCCTCGGAAGCACCCGGGAGGTCAGATGATATAGTTAATCATAACTGGAAATTAGTAGTTACTATACAATTTTAGACTACAAAAGATCGGAATGAAGCCCCTGAACAAATGTAATTGTGAAAGGTGGGGATTTTAACAAGTTACATTGCGCAACTTGCTGATCCAATTTGCTGATCCATTGCTTATTGCACTATAGGCAAGTTGCAAGTTCTACACAAACTCCACAAATATGAGCAAAAGCTTAAAAATCCTTTCCTCAGATGTCAGCTATATCAAATGGCTCCTTAGAGACGTTGGCTGAAAGGGTTTACTTGGAAAAAGCGACTGACCGTCTTTTGGCCATGATGCGACCTAAAGCTTCCATATATTATACACATAACCCTGCTATTCTGCTATGGGTATTTACCTCCCACAGAATTCCGGAATACGTAAGATTGCAAGTTGTAAGTATCATAGTTATTTTTTTTAAACATATAAATAAAGAACAAAAGTAAATTCCATGGGTTTGTGCATGTTTTCCGAAAGAATCACCGTCATGAATCTAAATCTGACGAAATTTTACACAATTTCTAAGGAACAGTCCTTATGTCTAAGAAAATAGAGCGTTTTGACCATGTAATATATAATGTAATACTTATAATCCTAAAGAATCTAACACTAACTGTGAAACCTTCTGATTTCTTAAGAGAAGGCTATTTATTACAACAACCTTAAAGGAAATTACTTGTAGCTTTCTCAGTGGCTAAGGCTCGAAGATTCTCTTCCAATAGAACTTATCAGTCAACCAACAATTTGGGAACAACTCATAATCATCCTCATACAATGTAAGGATAAAGAGACTATGGAAAATTGTATGGAATCTCTGCGGTTTTGTGTCGAAGATGGTGACGATCCGACCAAGGAGGGTTTTGCTGCGATGGTATGGTCTATGTTGCCCAATGTCCTTTCAAAAACTCTCATCGATTCTGATAGCCAGATCGGTAAGTATATTTTCTTCCCGATTTTATAACATTTACGATTAGTGAGATTTCTTCCATAGTAGCCTAAACAATGCATATTTTTTCAAACCTGATTTAGTTTCAGTGTTCAGGGTGACTTCTTTGAGGCATAGATTGTTGTACTCGTGCGTTCTTCAGTTTATATCCCTGAAGAGAATTTCATAAATGTCTTGTGTCTTCTGGTGCTGCTTCTTAAAAACGGTTTAATTGAAATATTCAATTTTAAAAGGGAGGGTTAGACTCTGCTAGCACATTCTTCAGCTTCAGGCGACCGAGTGAGTTTTCGTTTTGGATCACTTTGGTATAAACGCATTTGTTTTAGATACAAATATCTGCCACTTCTTGGAAATTACGACTACTCTCGTACCCTTGGAAGTAGACTCCTCAGTGTACCTCAAGTCCGCCGTTCTAGTCACGCTAATATTTTCCAAGAATGGCCACGATTTGCATGGCGAGTCCAGACATCATTTCGAATACGTGTGTTTGAAGCTTGGGTTTTATTTCCTTAGCATGGCTAGTAACGAGAATGACAGCCGAGGTAAGTATTATATGTTACGCATACATTATTTTCTGTATCATCACTACATATTATAAAACAAAGTGGTTGTCGTTTGTCCGTCCTTATGTATGCTTAAGTCTTCAAAACTACGCAACGGATTTTTTTTAATAGTTAGAGTGATTCATGAGGAAGGTTTATATGTATAATACATGCATCAATTTAGATGTTCATGATTGCACCCGCGCGAAGCCGGGGCGGGTCGCTAGTTAAAAATATGTTGCTATGTTCAGTCGACCCATAAATACGACAATCCATCCAAACCATAAGTATGTAAAATACAACAGTTAATTCTATTCTGAGACATAGTTCAGATATATCTCTCACGGCAATAAATACCTTACTGATACTAATAATCCAAAGGTTAAGACTATTTACTTAAATCTTCCTAAATTCTTATCTGGAAGTTCTGATGACGTACATGAACCGGTCTGGGTTCCTACCAAGCGTCATAAGAGCTGCTGACAGCGCCGAAGAACGTGTCGCTTGCGTGGCTCTGCAACTGCTGTCCTACGTTATTCACAACTTCGCTAATAATGCTTACCAGGTAAGAGTGGCTGCTGGTGATTTAACTTCCCTTTATATAAATTACTTCTTTAGAGTCGTAATTCGAGGCTTGTCTAAACATGAATTAATTTTTAAAGAAGATTGAGAAAGATATGAAATCTCCTTCCAATAAAGACTTATTAGGTCTTATGTCAAGCAGCAACGAAAGAATTTATTTATTATTGTAATGTCTTTGCACGAAAACGTCACCACACAAACTAAGGATACTAAGATTAACAAAAAATTCACTCGTCGTAGCCCTTAGTCAGTAACTTTGTTTACAAAATAATAATTTCTTTACACTCTCAGTACTATTACAAATTGCTTACAGCCACGATCTGTCTATCAAATTCAGACAGATATGATTATAAAGTCTCTCCATCGGGATTCTACCAGTGAGAGAGGAGCTTCCTTAATCCAGCTAGTTTACATGGTGATGAACAGCGGAATCCATTCTCCATTTGTTTTTGATCAGACCTGTCTGATAAAGGAAGGTTCCACGACTCCAGCAGAAGTACCATACAACGCTTTGAGGGCCTTGATGTTTAGGATACAGATGATGCTTTGCTCTAAGGTAATGTTCAATTTTGAATTGACACACAAATCAGCACGGCTGATAATATTGATGGATGGGATTAACCTGATCAGGCCAGTTATATAATAAAAAATATTTTATAACTGGCCTATTCTCTTTCTAGATCAGGCCAGTTATATAATAATTTTTATAACTGTAGAAAATGGATGTTTCAAGAATAATTTAGGCTCATTCCATCATTCCATAGGATTCTCAAAACCAATCAGCAGCCGGATGGAAAACTCTAACAGCTTTATTCAAACACGCAATTATCACCAAAAATGATAGAAAATTAATAGCGATACTCACATCTCAATCGTGGACACACTGTTTGGTGCAATTCCAAGTGACGCAGGAGATTCATCAGGACTTCTTGGAATTCATCAAAGTCTGGTTACCCTTATTGAAATTGACGATAATGGTGGACCAGCAGAACTGTAGGATGCAACTGAGTAAATACGGCTTGGTGATTAAGACAATGACTCTATTGAAGAAGAACTTGGTACCCAGAGATGAATGGAAAGAAGTGAATGAAAAGAATTTGGTGATCATTAATGAGATTTTGGACGGTGCTGGGATCAAACATAACTAAAACTGGAAGTGATTCAGAAAAAGATAATTATACTGACTTACAATAGAAAATAATTAAACACAGGAAATAATAACAAACCCAACATGGGTAATCCAATGATAATCTTAAACAATGTAGTATCTTAAATCGATTTGGTCGAAGTGTTATTTCATTAATCAATACAGAATTATAGTAATACACCTAATGAATAGTAAAATAATAAAACAATATGTTATTAAAATGTTGGCTTAATTAAGACTTTTAGTTCCTAAATTGTGCTACTGTGTAATGTTCACTTTCTGTAGTGCATCTGCCCTTTTTCAGCATTACCCTAAGCTAGACTGGCAGAAAATATCTAAGGCATTAAGTTCGCATTTGTGCAGCACTTTATGTAAGTGTAAAATGTGGCTATTTTAGAATAGCAGCTTTGTTGAATATACTCCATTCGTGCCGAAGAAGTAGTTCTTGATGGCTCAATTTAACCACTTAGAAATACTTTATCAAAACATGTTCTCAAGTATCCCTTATTGATAGAGATTATTTTACTTAATTCAATTTAGATTAAGTAGGCCCAATGCTAGCAGTAACTCTTGGATAGTTTGAGATGGGTATTATAAAGAAAATCGTGTTGATCTAGAAGTTGCAAGCATCGCCTTTAGATCAAAGGTTCCTGATTCGAAGCCGATGATTCCAGTATACTTGCAATGGGTATATTTATGAACAATATGTGTGCTTCTAAAGTGCCCCCGCGATACACGTCATAACTAGTGTAGAGTCGTTATTTTGAGAACAAAATATTTATTCAAAAAATATTATTGACTGATTTGATTATTTTTTAATAGCACGATCGTAAGCACAAAAATATGCAAGGATCGTAAAATTCTACATTATTATTATACGGGTAAGTTTAAAAAAGGGTCGTTCAAGTTCTCGTGCGATTGTGCAACTTAAATATCTGATGCCTACCCTAGGAAGCTCAAATAAATCATTAAACCGTAACAAAACGCCCTTCGATTATGAAACACAGACGTAACGTGTATTCAAAACAACTAATTAACTTTCTATTTTAACGATTGGCCAAAAATATTCCGGAACCACTTTCAATTGCTTTCCAAAGGACTAGAGAAATTATATATCGCCCAAGCGATAACTGAGCGCACTTGCATTGAATAGAAATGAGCAAGGAAAGCTAACACAATAGATATCAATTCATTTATTGATGCAATGCCGTTTGTTTATGCGATGTAATATTTATACGGCATTTGCCATGTAAATTTTTCGTGTTGGTGAAAGCAAAGTTATTTGAGTATTTCTTTCTTGATAGGGTAGTGCAAGCTCACATGGACCCTCCGGCCCAGGAGACAGAGTAAAGTCTTGTACCAGCATTGTCCTCACTTATAAAAACAACCATTAAAGGATATTCTACGAATTTCTAGTAAGTAAACCTTGAACCACAGTCTCGGGCATGTTCCCTGTGGCTCTGGGGCGGGCAACAGAGGCCTTGGTTTTAGTGAGTAGGTCGAGGCAAATTTCCATCTTACCGCGCCCGATTGTCCCATATTCAAAATATTGATCTCCTTTTTATTGCCATTTATACAGGGTGTCCCAAAAATAGCACGCCACAGCCACACTGGAAGTAGGCAAGCCGAAAGAAAAGTCTCATGGATTTCGAACATAGAATGAAATAATCGGGTAATTTTCAAAGAATTCGAAAAATTCGAATATCTCGAAATCTAATCGACTTTTCTTCAGCCATTTTTTTTCATGGAATAGACGTAGCCTACAAACCGTGGCGTGCTATTTTTGGGACATCCTGTCTATATATACGATACGTCTTCACTAAATGTAATAAAAAAATTAAACTTAGACAACCCTGCGAGATTTGACCGTGAAAGGTAGTAGAGATCATCAGTATACCAAGTAGCTTATAATTGTAGATGAAGGTAATGATTGTGACTTGTAGCATAGATAAGCTTTCTTGTATGACGATGCAGAACCAAGTCAAATGACAAGAACTTATGTATTAATACGTAGAGCAAATACTTTGTACACCTTTTTAGGAAAATGAGGTGAATGGAAGAATATGAAATTTCCCAAAAATTATAGTTAATATAGAGAAGGATGCAATTATTTTTTAAATTCTGCCTAAAAATACATTAAATCAACATAAGAACAACTACACACACGAATATATACTCTTTTCTTTATTGTTGACTAGTGGCCCGCCCCGGCTTCGCCCGTGCAAAGCGGGGGTGGGTTATACATAAAAACCTTCCCCTTGAAACACTCTATCTATTAAAAAAAACCGCTTCAAAATCCGTTGCGTAGTTTTAAAGATTTATGCATACATAGGGACGGACAGAAGAATGCGACTTTGTTTTATACTATGTAGTGATAGTGAAGTCTGTAGTCAAATTGAGAATAGAACTTTAATTTAAATTTATTATGGTTGAATTTAGACTACTGGACTACAACTACATAGTATACTTAAATCTGCTACTTAAGCTTGCGCACGCGGCTTTGCCAGCAAGGAATCGAATCCTCTGGGAAGCTAAAAGCACTCAGATTTTGTACTAAAATATGTTTAACTTTGATTTCACACACTTCAAGATAGAAATATATGTTAACACAGATTTACATCTTTTGATGTGATCTTTGTCCTCACTTTGGGTGGTTATAAGGTTTCTGTTACACCCCTGTATACATTACATTATATGAACTCTCCATAAATATAATCAAAGTTGTCCTGTATTTTATTAAAGTCATCGTGGTATAACATTGAATTTATGAATAAATTTGTCGTAGATTTGGCGAAATAGCAGATATTTTACAATTTTAATTTGTTTAAATTTTATCTTGTTTCCGATTTAGTAATTTATTTGATGCAAACTACATAACATTATGTAACACTATTTCGCGTAAAATATGATAGATAAGAGTAAATATGTAAATAAGTGGCAACACAACACACACATATTTAAAACACACTTTACCAGTGATACCTGTTCCTCCAAATTTAGGTTAATTTATTCTACATATTCTGATCACTGCTAATTTGCACACAGCATCACTTAGTTGCAAGACGCTTTCAAATCGTCGACTATCAGCAATTCGGAAGGCTCCTCTACAGAGAAAAGCACTTGTTGGTTTTATCAACAGGGAATTCGCTTACTTTGCCAAGCTGGCCAGACGGGTTGTGCATAGGGTTTCGTATCAAGTTTTCCTTATCTTTCGGCTTTGTCATTTCCTTTTGTCGGCTCTTAGGACACCCTCAGGATAGAATGGGCTGGTGACACAATATATTCTTAATCCGTTATCACGTGGATCATCGATAGAAACCATAGGGGAAATTACTCCATAGGAATCATGACTCCTCTAGCCAGCGTGGTTTAATAGCCTGATTCAATAATACGCCATTTGATTTTATGCTGAGAAAAAGATGCAATACATATAAAGAAAAAGCCTTGAAACATCGGCATTTTAATGGCATAGGCCACGGAAAGCTAAAAAAGTGGTCTCAAGTAAACCTTATAACTTTGGTATAAAGATCTATTTGGAATGGTTTATGTTGAAACGTTTATTTTTCTCTATAAAGCAAGGGCTATTGAACTGGTTTAAAGGGAAGGTATCTGAATTTCTTAGAATTAGGTAACTACTTTAGGTCTTAAAGTAAGCTATTACACGCCTATCTTAAAAAAAACTATAGATTATTATTACAGTATAGTCGACAAAGTTACATTAAGTATATGGAGGAATATCTATCATAAAAATAATTTATTAAGCTGTTGCTGAATGTTTTTTTTTATTACAATCATCATCATCATAATTTCAACAACAAGGAGGGAAATTATCCTACTGTGCCACGCTGGCAAGACGGATTGGCCCAGGGTTTTCTTCAACTTTTCCTTCTGTCGCGGCTACGTGATCTGCCCTTTGCGTTCCTTTAGTCGCCTCTTACGACACCCTCAGGATGGTATGGGTTGGTGACATTTTGTATTTTAAATCATCACACGGACACATTTTAGTTTTACTGTGAAAAATTACATCAAAAGTTTAACATTAGTAACATTGATGCCACCTACATGGTGACGATGTACATATCTACATAATACTCGATACAAAAATACATCGCACTAATTGATTTGGTTGAAACTTCTTACTTTGGTTGTCTTAAGAGTAACTCTGAAGAAAAAATAACGTCATTTAAAAATAATTCGTGAATCCTCTGTAAAACAGCAAATCTCCTGAGTAGCCCCCGAGACTTCCTGGATTCAATTCCGAATCGATCGCAGAAGTGCCGCTATCTTTTAATAGAGGACTTATCCGACCAGATCTAACGGGTCAAGTCAGTAGGATATTTTTTACAAGCTAGTCAAGTAGATTATAACCGATGAATGAATTTAGAATAAATATTTTTTGCTTTATAGACTCGGCGGTGGAAATTTTAGCGGATGTTTCAATTATTTTTGCGTTTTAAGCGCGAAGTGCAGAATTAATAAGTTATCATGAATAAACTCTGCGAACTGAACAATAACTTTTTTTGTTATACCACGCGGGCGATGTCGCGGGCCATAGCTAGTTGGTAATTTAAGCTGCAAACATGTAGCTGAAATCACGTCACAAACCTACCACAATTCGGTGGTGGATATTCTATGCCCCAGCTATCACCGACCGCAGTCTACGGTAAACCTGCGCTGACAACACTCAAGACGCACGCGCAGCCAGTGTCGTATCAAAATATTGTGCAGTGACAGTGATGCAACGTTTGTTTGATCTGTGATCGACATGATATCGAGGACTTTTTGCTTGTTTAAAATGAATGGTAAGTTTTTTATTCGATTGTTCAATAGTGTGCTTGAAAAGAATTCGAAAGAAAGTAACTTCATGAAAGCAAGGAAATGATGGAACATTCTAAAAATATATATATCATTAGTATTATGTATTACGTTTAAATAAGTTTAAGGATTTTGATAAAACAACATTTTCAATTAAACATAACAATCCTAAAGATCTAATTATTTTAAAGGTTTGTTTTGTCATAATAACGCAATATCGAAACAAAAAAATACTCTTATTTCTCAGGCACTTAACTGGCTCGATATATTTTAAACTTGGAGTTAAAACGAAACCCCTGCACTATGTACAACTAGTATCGAGGGGGCAGTTTACAAACATGAAATTCACAAACACAAATTGACACCAGACTCTGAGCAAGTGCCTCTGATTTGTGTAAAAGATACTTGCATTTGTATCGCATTGTATAAAAACAATAGATAACTAATTATTAAGTGCTAGCTGAGCCGGCAAACTTCGTACCGACTCAGAATCAATTAAAAAAAAACATGAATGTATTTTTTTTCATATTTCTCACCTTTTAAACCTTCCCCGGACTTTCACGAATATTTCAAGACCCAAATTAGCCAAATCGGTCCAGCCGTTCTCGAGTTTTAGCGAGGCTAACGAACAGAAATTCATTTTTATTAATAGAGATAAAATTGTCCAAAAGTTTTTTTATAGCGAAACCAAATGGTGACAGTGCGCTTACATAATACATATTTATAAAATTAAATTGTACATGATATCATTTCAAAAATTAAACACACTTATCAAAAACTAAAAATTGCTGTATTTAAATAACCTTAAAGGCGTTTAAAAATATCATTTTTATAATTAATTTTGGGAATACATATAAATGTAGACTTGTTCAGTCACATTTTGAAAAATATGCTCTTTCTTATAATCACTTCGCCACAGCTACCTCTGGTGTGGTATTACTATAAGATGATTATTCAATAAACTTTAGAACATAAAACTTCGCTAGTCAGACTTAGAAATATGGACCGATGTATATACTTACTATGAATATATACTCTCGATAGCACCTTAGATATTTAAACCGTTACTTTTCGTACCTAACAGTGGGTTAAAAGTTACAGTTACAGTTAGTAACATTACAAAGTACCTTAACAGTTTGTTTATCCTATGATTGATCTACCGTTTCAGCTAACTTTACTACTACCTATTCCTCAGCCCATGCATGACCATGACCCCATGCAGATGGGTCTTCTGCAGTTATAAAATAATAAATGTACGCAAGATTAATATTGTCAAAAATGGTGTTATTATGTCTATTATGTAAGAATGTTGGTGTACTAATATCGTATACTTTTAGTATTTGGCACAACTCAACCTGCTCTTAACGAATTCACGTTGCCGGTGCCGGATATAGGCCTTTTTATAGTTCGCATAGCGCAGGCGCGTCCGCCATGTCAAAAACGCAGCAGTATGACAGTTTCGGGCACTTTTCATAACTATGGCTGTGCAATAAGCATTATCACACATCACATTTTTAAATAAAGTGCCCGAAAAACATGACTGAAGTTCGGGCATGCGCACAAAATATTTTCAACTATTACAAGGACTATTAAGAATCCTGTTTATTTGACAGCCGTATGTAACGTTGACCATTTTGAAACCAGGCCGCCACCGACTAATAATATAATTCTTAATGTGACTGAACACCTATTATTGCAATTAATGTCATATGCAGCAATTCGTAAATAACGTGCTATACGTTAGAAATTGAAGCAGTGCCATCTATTGGCAAACATTATAACCCAATTTAAAGTCAACACAAAAAATTCCAGATAACGTAAAGTAATCTAAACGTAAAGCAAAAACTTTGTACGCCTTCTTTACGAAAATTGTGCGGACGGCGGAGTATGAAATTTTCTTACACTTATAGTTTAGATAGGTAGACAATGAGTGCAGTTAGCTAATGTTTTTTTTAAATGATCCATATGAGTACAATAATTTAATTAAAGCATTACATACACTACCATGTATAATTGACAGACACGCATATTATATAGATAATCTATTGTTTCTTGTTAAAGTCTGAGCTCAAATTGAGAATAGAACTACATATCGCTGCCCTAGTTCAACAGTGAGATATCTTAAAACAAACTGAGATAAGTTTTGTATCATGTGAAAAATTTGCTCTTCTGTCCGGTTCGAAAATCGGATATTTGTAAAATCAAAATCAAAGTAACAAAATTTTAATATCTCACTGAGACATCTATGCATATTTTTACCGACCTTTAGTTCAAGATTCTGATATCTTAAGATATTTAAAAAGTCAGGAAAGTTTTTACTTTTCTTTTATTACTACACACAGAGACTTTTCAAATCTCCTTTTATGGAATATCAAAACCACATTTTAATTAACAACGAGTGAATTAATGACAGTAAAATCATAAAAGTATGAATAACTCAAAAATACTTTGTTCAACATTATTGAACTAGGGCAGCGACATAGTGTATAGAACTACTTTCTACGAAAGAATTATTAAATTAATTTTGGTTGAATTCCCACCGCTGGGCGACCACTAGTCCATATAAAGTGAAGTCGCTTGAAACTCTTTCCATACCAAGAAAACAGAATTACTATATTTTCTACGCTCGAGCGTTCACTGTTGACATATCGCAACTTTTTCCACAAAACGCAGTTTTCTCCTCTAACGTTAGTAGCGCATGGTCACCTTGCAGAACGTAAATTTCTAGATCGACCGCAGTATCGAGATAACTAGGGCTACGAATTTTAAATCGATTAATATCTTCCGGCATTTATTCCGCGTAACAAATACATATTTTCAAATGCGTGTTCCAAATTCAATAACTAGTATGTCATTTCCTTCTCTAAATTATGGTTTTGTGTCATTACAGAATAAGTAAGCTGATTATGTATACATAATGATACGATGAGCGATTGTTGAATATGTCGATAAAAGAAGGTCGAGCTATGTATATACTACTTAGAGCGGAATGATATATTTTTTTATATACTGCCTCGTTGTTATAGGGGTTAGATGTGCCACCTTTGGATAAACGGGTCTTGGGTTCGATTCCGAGGGCTACATGGAAGAGCTGGCAAGAAACTCTGTAGTTGCTTTTTTCAAATAATTGGTCTTGTTTAGAAAAACACTAAGCAGCATAGTGAGAGCAAGTTCGCCAGATGAGAGAAGCATGCAACACGTTAACGCAATGTATGACGAATAGGCCTTGACAGGGCCAATCAAATACAAATCCGCAAATAAATAGTAAAGTAGTAATATGTAGGATCGTTGAATGTTAAGACGGACAGAACTAACGACCGGCAAAGCCAAGTGTCGCTTAATGTGCAGATTAATTGCATTACGCGATATCCTGTAGGTTACTACGGTACCATTATAATCCGCGGTATAGTAGTAAGTAATCGATTAAATATTTTTTTACGAATATCAAAACGATTACATATTCTATCTTTGGTAGCATATTACTGCTGCGGTGATTCACAGTTGAATATTTCGTAAGCATCAATTATATAGCGAAGCGTAACAACACCGAATGTATAGAAACCGATGATCGTGAATTGAATCTAATTTTGTGTACTTATAGAACAATAAAAGTGAAAATGAACAATCGATCACGGTTGCTTTCTGTTTTTCTGCGGGAGATATCACTTGGTAAATATTGAATAATTTGTAACCAAAAATGTTTTCTCACGTACCTAATAAATTAATTAAAATCTTTGCTAAAACACAGAATTACCTATACAATGTTATTTTAATAAAACTTAACTATATATCTATACCCATAAATAAAATTGGAGTGTCCGTTTGTAATAATAAAATAACCACTTTTTACTAAATGCGTAAGTATGTATACACAGTACATAGACCAAAATAACATTTTTTTTAATTTTTGTCTGTCAGTCTGTCTTTCTGTCTGTCTGTTTGTTCCGGCTAATCTCAGAAACGGCTGGACCGATTTTGACGGGACTTTCACTGATAGATAGCTGAGGATATAAGGAGTAACTTAGGCAACTTTTTTTTTACTGGCTTCACCCCGCGGCGTCACCCGCGGTACGACAATAAGTAAGCGCGGGTGAAACGCCGGGGCGCAGCTAGTACATAATAAATTTATAACAACAGCATTTATTAACCTCTAAGCTGACTAAAGCCACAAGAGAAGATACCCTGTGTCAATCCTTCTGGCCTGCGTGGCACAGTAGGCTAATTGCCGACAAAAGTACAAGGCTCTTACGACACCCTCAGGAGGGAATGGGGTGGTGATACTATTCTAACCAGAGGCAGAAAAGCCACACGAGAAGGGAAACTTCAAATGGAACCCTGTGTTAATCCTTCTGGCCTGCGTGGCACAGTAGGCTAATTGCCGACAAAAGTACAAGGCTCTTACGACACCTCAAACTCAAAATTAACTTTATTTACGTAGGTTTAATCACAAAACTCTTATAAATCGTCATATTAACAGTTACCATTATCATCATCTTACGACCCCTGTCCCACGCTAGGTGGTAGTCTCCATACACACCCTATCAGTCGTCATATCTACAGTCACACCTTTCATACACAATTTCTCATGCTTACAATCCATCCATCTCTCTTGATCTTCCACAAACCTTACGTCCACCCACATTCATGGTGAAACTACCACCGGTTCGGAATGCTGCTCTACAGAGAAGAGCCGGCAAGAAACTCTGTAGTTTCTTTTTTTTCAAATCAATGGGTTTGATTACAAAAAGCACTAAACAGCATAGTGAGAGCAAGTTCGCCAGATGAGAGAAACACACCCTCAGGAGGGAATGGGGTGGTGATACTATTCTGACCAGAGGCAGAAAAGCCACACGAGAAGGGAAAGTTCAAATGGAACCCTGTGTTAATCCGTCTGGCCTACGTGGCACAGTAGGCTAATTGCCGAAAAAAGTACAAGGCCAAAAAAGTAGCCGTTTTTTGGTCTTGTCCTTTTGTCGGGCTTTACGACACCCTCAGCATGGAATGGGATGGTGATACTATGAATTCTAATTCCATCACCACACAGCTCAACGTCAATAGCATAATGATGAATATCTGGTCTAACAAACGATTCCTGGGTGTCCTACTAGAATGGTTTTAGAGGTCGCTTCATGTAAACTGTGTTAGACTGACTTGCTAATTCGATAGATTCAAAATCGGCAATCAACTTGCTTTTGTTGATTTTGAACGTTTTCGTAATTAGTGTTATAGTTTTAATTCGGGCCATATGTCACGCGCTTTTCTCACAAGCACTTTGCAAGAACTTAGGAATTTAGCAGATTAGACAACTTCTTTTTCACTATAATATAGCAAGTTTGGGGGCCTATCTAATAGGAAACGGTTAGCTTGGCCTATAACTTGCAACACTAGCGGCATAACATGCATATAGCTAGAATCCTGCTTCAAAAAATCCTCTACTGGTCCATTTTATAACGTTAGCGAGCAAAAGACATCAACGCGAACTCTTCGATAAGTTGATCGCTTGTTAAATATAACGAGATATTCAAATTGAAAAGGAAATTTATTCATACAGGTTTATCACAATTCTCTTATAAATCTTCTTATTTGAAATTACTATCGTCATCTTTTGGCTGTTTTCCCACGCTAGGCGGTAGTCTCCATACACTCCTATCAGGGTCATATCTACATTCATGACTTAAATGCATGTTCTCAGTCACACAATCCATCCACCTCTTTACCCTTACGTCATTCCACGTGCATACTGAAACTACCCCTGGTTCGGAACACCGCTCCGCAGAGAAGATCCGGCAAGAAACGCTGTGGTTGCTTTTAAAATGATCTAAATTAAAAGCATCATCCTTTTTGTAATCGGTTATATTTCACGGTTATACGGACTTTGAATTTAGGCTCGTGGGATCTTAGCAAATACGATGTAATCTACATCAATCACACTTGATACGTGGGCTAACTTTCAACACACGGGTCTGGAAAACGTTACGACACGGGTCTGAATCTCGCTAGAAATATAAATTGAATACATTAAAAAGTCTTATTCAAAAATATATTTTTTTAAGTTGTAACGCATTTTATATTGCACTTACAATTAATTCCACACTTTTCATTACACATACATACAGCCACTTGGAATTGTCAGCCAAACATTTCAAGCATTTTGAGTTCACAAAAAAATCTGAATAATTTTTACTTGCAGGTTTATCATTTCCGTGCTTAAGACAAAATTTAAAACCTTAAATAAACATGACTTAACATATTATAATTAGTTAATCAGACAATACTTACGTAATATTACCGCGATGCAACCGGAAACGCGCATAGTCAAATCAATTAAATGCGGCATTCGAAAATCTTTCCATTTTATTCATTTCCTGACAACATGCCCTATAAAGCTGAACGCACATTACAGAACGCGACCTATGCGTTTTTTTTCGCTAATAGGCCTGGGCTGGGCTATCACTGAAGTATCGCTAAGTTCAGACTTAACGCAATGAATTTTAAGCTTTCTGCTTAGTCATTTCCTGTAGTCTGCTCTTACGATACTACACTAAAGACAGTATTCCAAATCCGCCACTTCACGCATAGACAAAATATAGATTCAGGAAGCTCGATGGAGGTCAGCAAGAACCGGTCAGAATCTTTTTCGCGTCGTCCAGTAATGCTTTCTAATTATGGTGGCGATGGTACAGTTTCCGCAGTGCAAGGCTTTGGTCACCAGGCTCTCATTTACTTTCCCTGCGTGCTCTACAATTTTAACATTTGTAACCCCACATTATGTGTTAATGTTGCTTGGAGTACCTAAGTGTACCTATGCTACCTTATGCAACGTGTTCCGGACCATACAATTGGCAACTCCTTTCCTAGCGTACAGTGAACTAAATCAATGTGCAGGTTAAACCGTTTCTCCTACGGTCTTCGGAGGGCACGTAAATTTAAACCGCCACAAAAATAAGGTGTAAACTGTAAGGTGGGGCTGTTTACAAACATGTGGTTCACAAACACAAATGGTACTCAGACTCGGAGCAAGTGCCTCTGGTTCAAACAAAGACACTTCCCGACCCCAGAGAGCCATGATTCAAAGGCGGTACATCCAATCCCTGACCAACAAGGCACGCCGTGTCTTTATGTGTAAGCATGCCGTTCTGACGTGCTTCGGAGGGAACGTAAAGCTGTTCAACCCGGCTGGCATTGAACTAAATCAAATATAACGCAGGTATTACGCGTAATCAGTAGCGTCAAAACGAACAGTTGGTTCAACCATATTAATAACAGTTGTCTCACTAGATAGACCGGGGAGGGTAGACAGCTCAATGTAAATACTGATTGCTTAATTAGGCTGGACTGGTGCTGACCCCAATGAAATTTGAGATAAAGGCGAAGAAGGTGAAGAAGACAATTGATAACTTTTGTAGGGTTTTCCGTTAAACAGAGGAACTAATTTGATTGCTTCTGTCGGTTTCTGATGTATCTTATTTATCATCATCATTCATCCGAACTACATTTTATCATTAATAAAATCTCTAAAGAATCTGAATTTCTGAACCTGATAATATAAAACACCCTTTGCTTAGGAAGAAATGGGTTGCGGGATTTGCAATGAAGGTGTATCCCGTAATCTATAATGAAACTGAACTTGATAATATAATATAAAATACCCCTAAGAACAAATGGGTAGTGCGATGTTCCATGAAGATGGCGTGAAACTAATGATACCACCTTTAAAAACAATCACTAGCCTCCCAAGTCTTTTCAAAAAATGGTCAGAAATAAGAAGCACACGTGCATGCTGCCAAGTAGGTAGGCCAGGTGTGTCAATATGGCATGTAACCACGTTTTACTGTCCAATCATTGCGTCACATCAATTACTGGATTTACTGGCTATAAAAGACAATACCATGGTACATGCAATCAAATGCGGAACCAATTCTTGGCTGGAGCCCTATGCAGGAAGCTTTAGTGAAAGTTCATGTACCTTAACAATATCATCAGCCTACTTTATTTCACTGCTGAAATAAGGCCCATAGTAATCTCATGAGCTCCTTATAGCCTCAGTACGCATCTAGCTACTGCCTACAGCCTCTCGCTAGTCATAAACGAAACTTTTTTTAATTTGACTATCTACTAAAACGTACCCTTGTTTATGGTTTCGCTTGGGAAATGCTTTATGCATACCCCTGTTGGGTAGACAGGGGTATATGCATACTCCTGTCTACCCACTAAACTAAAATGTACCCTAAATAATTACCAGACTGCCTTGAAGTCTTAACATCAATTGCTTAGACCGACAGTCGGTTTCCAGTTCACGATACGATGGTCATTTTTTAAAGTGCTGTTATGTTTGATTACACACCATCAACTATAATATCACCTATACTATATACCATCAACTATACTATAAACAATTATAGGCTACTACTTCCCATAGTGAAAGTTAATGTCCGTCAAATAAGGATCGACAGTAATAATTCATAACCAATTGTATTACAAAACGCTAATATTAATTATTACGTCCGTGGAATGCCAAATTTAGAATATAGCGTCATCGACGTATTGCATCCTGAGTGTGTCACAGAATTTAGATGGGGATAAACCTAATCTAGGGGTTGCAAGCTTGGAACGCGGGATCTCGGTTCGAATCCCGGCAAGTATCGTTGTATAATTCAGAAATAAGTGGATCTGGGTATCATTTATAATCGTAATCTATATTATATCTTTGTATAGGTTATACCTTAATCCACCTGGCTTGCTTGGCGAGTGGGCTAATTTCCCTCCAAATTGAAAAAAGTAAATTAATTAATTCATAATTTAATATTAAAATTTATAAGAAATAATATTGCAACATAAATTAATCAATAATTTATATATTCATAATTTTCCTTCCGAATTGAAATAAGTGAAACGTAAGACGTTCATTGACAACTTTTTACATAGCGACAGACTTAGGATCAACCACGAAGGCGACGAGACAAGACGAGACGATTTTACGAGACGACAAGAAAATTTGTCGAACAACATTTCCAGAAGAAATAAGTATAAAATATTTCCATAAACTCAGTTCTGTCCGCCTGTCAGTATGCTATACTAATAATTTCCCTTCATCAAATGGGAGGAGGTCCATTTCAACATACATAGATTGATTTGAGTAAATTAAAAACAAACAAGTACGTCAGTCTCAAGCCAAAACAAAAGAAAGTGTAACTTACCTTACACATCCGTTACGGGTCGGTATTCTGCGCGCGCACTATGGAAAGTGGTGACGTCACGGCAATCCGTGGCCACCGAAGGTCACGGTCGGTAGTTGGCAATGGAAATTATTTTCGTATTTCGAATTCTACATAGTACAGGTTATCTTACCTGAATTTTTATCTTGTGTTTTGTGGTATTTTTAACTACTACTACTACTTCGCCCAAATGACCCACTGCTGAGTCGGGCCTGCTCCCAATTTCCTTTTGCCGCCTCTTACGACACCCTCAGGACGGTAACGGGGTAGTGACACTATGTATTCTATATCCGCCACCAGACGGATTATTTTTAATGCAACGTGGTTTTTAGCCATGTGACGATTTAGTGTTTTAGGCGCAAAGGAATGATCATCCAGCTAGACGAGGTGGTATGTCTGGCAGGAGACCGCAGCGCCTATCCACTTAACTGTAGTCTAGGATACCTTAATGCGTGCGAATTCCTTTATAAATTTCGTTATCGCGGTGTAGAACTTTTTTTTGGTAATTATCGCATTTGTAGGCGATATTTCTTGATGTTGATAGTTCTTTATGCGCAGAGATTATCATCTATCCAGACGCGGTGGTATGTCGGGCAGGGGTAGCAGCGCCTATCCCCCGATGGCTGTAGTCGGGGAATTCTTAACTATATATTTCGCTATCGCGGTGTAGGACTTTTTGGTAATTCTCGCATTTGTAGGCGATATTTCTTGATGCAATTAGTTCACATTTTTCGGGTAAATTGTGTAAAGCAATGCTACGTGCTGGTCGCTATAGTCTCATAAACTTACATTTATGAGACCTGTTATTGGCAATAAGAGCTACATAAAATTGTTGTTATAGTAATTAAGTGCTGTTGGCTAATGATTAATAAATAAATACAACAATACAAATTATAAAAAACATACAGGGTGTAGATTTTTTCAAATTTTATCAAGTTTTAGTAAAAAAAAGACAATTTCTCATAAAAACACAAATTCAATTGTAACTCTGCAGGGGTTGACCCTAAGGACCTCCCGTAGAACAATTTTTTGCTGCTGATGGCCCCATATAACCGCTGGTTTCGTTTGATCCACGACTTTTTGACCACCCTGTATATCTATATATCTTATCCCGCTGAATGTTTGATTCTTACCGCCGCTCCTCAGTGGTTGGCGTTTAGTGGGATTCGGGCACTGCACGGCTACACCCTGAAACCCCAGCAGTTTATCCCCACATGTATCGTCTGGGACGCCACAGGTTCCCAAAAACTTTTCGCAAAGCATTCGGAGGGGATCCCGGGTGATTTGGCAATGTCAACTCAGACTCATCAAAAACTTGTTATTTAAAATCATCTTTTGCTGTCGACTTTCTGCTGTTAGTAAAAGTTGTCCAATAATAACTTACTGAGAAAAATCTATGTATCAATTAAATACACTAAACCTTGACACTTCAAACGTATACTAACGTCAAGTGCAGGGTAGACCAAACATTACATATACACTCCAATTTACGGATGGTACGATAACTTAGGTCTCCGTTGAGCAAATTTAACTTTATACTATAATAATCATTTTTCATGTGTATTTTTTTACATCACTATCACTACATAGTTTAAAACAAATTCGATGTCGTCTGTCCGTCCCTATGTATACTTAAATCTTTAGAACTACGCAACGGATTTTGAAGCGATTTTTTTAATAGATAGAGTGATTCAAGAGGAAGGTTTATATGCATAATACATGCACCCGTGCGACGCCGGGGCGGGTCACTAGTAATAATTATAAAAAAAGTAAAAATATTGCATAAAAATCATGACAGCCCTAGGGGCGGAAAGGTTTTCAAGCCGCCTATTGGTTAGTGCTGTAAAAATTGGAATGCGCGCAGACTCAAGCAAAACCGCCTTTGGTATCAGACGCTTATTATTATTTATCATTATATTTGCTACAAAAAAAGATTCGCAAATATCAGATAATTCGCTAAACCTTCTGTCTGTTTTGCAGTTATTATGAAAACCACAAAAAAATCTTCTTCTTTCTCTCATTTGTTATTAATATAGTATTGCGTCCCCCATTATGGGTATACTCGTTTTGTTACACCGTGTATTAACAAAACAAATTCTACCAACAATCGTTCTCACAACTTGCGAGTCACTCAGTCAATCCACGACCACCTTTTTGTGTAGGGCAATGAAAGTGAATGATTTTTACGTCCAATCATTGTGGCGATGTGAAACTAATCAAGTTGGTTGTCGTGTGAAATTGTCCTATTGAGAAATTGGTCGTCCATTGACGCCGCTGTTTGTAATAAAATGTTTGAATAGTTATTATAGTTAGCTGGAAATTCTAATAAAAACTTTTTAACAAAACATGTGTACTGACTTCATAATTGACACTAAAAAACGAAAAATAATCAACCATCTGAAGCAGGTGCATATATTATATCCTAATTTGTATGGCACCAATCTGGAACTAATAAAGTTAATGGTCGATTATAGACGTATCTAAATATCTAAATAAATAAAAATGAATTCTCTAGTCTCATTATAACTCGAGAACGGATGGCCCGATTTGGTTAGTTTTGGTCTTGAAATATTCGTGGAAATCCAGGGAAGGTTTAAAAGGTGACAAAATATGAAAAAACGATTTCTTTCTATTGATTCTGAACTGGTACAAAGTTTCCCGGGTCAGCTAGTATGTATATACAAATGAATGTTTTTCTGTATGTCCTTTAAAGGATCGTAAACTATGCATTTGATCATGCAATGATCTTCGGCAAAGTGATGTGGAGTAAACCACAAAGGTTTCTGAACAAAAAATAATAACAATTGAATATTTGTGTAATGTCTTTCCTTCAAATTTATTTTAGTTACTGGCATAATATGGCGGGCAGGGTACAGCTAGTATTGTATAAATGTTATCAATAATATTTTGACACTGTGTAAGTATCCCTCGTGACCTACGCAAAATAAATTATATGAATTTGAATAATTTCTTTTTCGGAAATTTTCTTTTTGCAATGAACATGATCAAAGCAATGTTTACAATTTCTTCTTTTAACATTGTTTCGTTTGCGAGTAAGTCGGCAGTGAGGAAGTAGGGCGTGAAGCTCTCGAAACTTTGGAACCATCGCTGGTTAAGTTATTCCATCAGCATTATTAGTAAAAACACTGTTTTTAGTAAAACTCATTTTTTTAACGTAACCTCTGTAATTATTATAACCTGTACCACGGGGGTAGTTTGCATAAAAATGACAACCAGACTGCAAGTGCCTCTGGTTTACACAAATACAATCCGGGAATCCGGAATCGAACCCGGGATCCCGAGTGATCCGAAGACGACACATCCAACCCCTAGATCAACAAAACAGCCATGTAGCGGTAGTAAGAATATACTATGTTACTATTTACTTCCCGATATAACAACGAACTAACCTAATTACACTTGTATTTTGTAGACAAATGTAGTTTGTTATGAAATAAATGAATATGAATAACTCTGTGGGGCGCTACAGCAATGTATATCTTGATATTATAACTATTTGAAATTGGCTATTTAGAGCGGAATTAATTTGAATCCCCGTGGTAACGGATTTAGAATACATAATGTCACCACCCCATTTAATCCTGAGGACAGTCAGGATTCAGCCGTAAGACTTGAAGGAAATACTTGATACGAAACCCTATGCCAACCAACCTGGCCAGCCTGGCACAGTAGGCTAAATACCTTCCATGTTACTGGAGGAGGCGTGACATAACAGTGGGTCATTTATGGGCAGTAATCGTAGTGATGAAACATGGGTTACACAAAAATGATGTTATCAGATGATAGTTACAGACAAAAGTAAAAACGAAATACATACATAAATAAATAAATAACAAGGCAATTACACCCTCGGAAGACAGACGCGCAGAAAACCGTCGTTTCAAAGGGGAATTGCCACTGCTGGAACTGATTGGCCGAACGTCACGGTCATTTGGTCCCCATTAAATAAATTTGTTCCTTTTCTATTACTACCGGAACGAAGTGAACAACTTCACTGATTGACTGGTGGGAAAGCTATACCTTGACAAGAAAGACAAAGGAAGATATTTTTGACATGTCACGCCTATGAAGTATCATTTAATATTTTTAAACACAATGAGCCACAGTAATTTTGTACTCCATTGATGAGTACCGCCCACTTGAGCCTCGCCTAACCACCACAGACTTCTAAACATCGTGTTTGTAATAAAATGTATACATTTTAATTATTTGTAATTAATTGACGCGGTTTTTTTTGCATAGATACTCCACGTAGTCTAAAGTAGGGTATAATAAATATAGTCTGTTATTCTGAAAAAAGATATGGAAATCTATAATAGAACATATTAACCATTTATTCCCAGATGAAATAAACAGTTTTATGGTATCATAATCCTTAAACATGCAACTACATGTTCCAAATTCTAGTATTGTACAACTCATTAACGAATATACTTTATCCTCACCACTACTGCGATTTGTCAAAAAAAAGTTTTTTTTTTTTTTTTTTTTTAATTTATTTTAGGGGCTTGGTCGCTTTGCGATCATATCGCCCCATAGGTGTACATTTGTTGTTACAATTCTACTTAGCTAATTATATTATACAATCGTTTCGCTTCTTCCGATGTTGGGTTAGCAAGGATGCTGTTGCACATACCTATGTCATAATGTGCCCCGTTGCCAAAAAGGGATCTCCTTTTTTCAACATTTTTACTGCATTCCAGCAAAACATGTTGAATGTCATCGATTACATCACAACTAGGGCAATTGGGTACTTTCTTCATTAGAAAACCGAATTTATTCGTTGGAATGTGGCCAGAGCGGAGCCTTAGAGCAATGGTTAAGGTAGGTTTATTTAGACTTGTCTGGTCTATCCATGGAGTTTTGTATACTTCACATTGGATAGTACGATACCAAATACCTTTTTCCCTTGATCGTTCATCAAAATATTCCTGCCAACTAACCCAGCAATGTTCCTTAACTTGACCGATGTAGTCCGAGTGAAGAGGTGTTATTCTCAGAGGGATTCCATCCACTAAGGCTTGTTTAGCTAATAGGTCTACCTTATCGTTCCCTTCCAGATGGATGTGAGACGGAATCCATTGCAGAGCTATACATTTACCTTTATGCTGCAACTTCATAATGGACTCATAAATTTCATAGGCTATCGGGCAGCCTCGCCCAGGCGAGGTGTACCGAGTCAAATGTTGTAGGGAACTTTTTGAGTCCGTTAAGATAACAAATTTATTGTAATCTAGTGATTCTATATACGCCATTGCTTCGGCTATGGCAACCAATTCTAAATACATAATAGATATATTGGCATCTACTTTTAATTTGACAAATTTTTCAATTTGTAAGTCAAGGAATGCTACACCGCCAGTACTTCCTTCCTTTGAGCCATCGGTATATATTTTATACCACCCAGAGTATTCACGTTCTATAAAATTGATGCATATATTCTTTAAGGTGATGGTATCATATGAACGTTTAGCTTGTGTAATTGCAGGTATGGATGTATTAATTGAACGTGTGTCAATATCACTTATCCAAGTATTGAGACTAAACATTTCCAGTTGGGATTTCGAGTGGACATTATATGAACTTATTTGATTGAACATGGAAACAAGTAGCGGAAGTTTCTTGCCTGTCCAGTAGTTAGCCAGTCTCATATTAGAAAGGTCATTTAAATGGTAAAGTGTTTTGTTGCCGTGGACTGATTTTGCCTTTAGTAGAAATTTGCCCGCTAAAAACTTTCTACGGATAAATAAAGGAGGAAGGCATAATTCGTTTTCCATAACATGGATTGGGGTGCTGCGGATATAACTCCCTATAATTCGAAGAGCCTGATTTAGGATTCTATCTAGTTTTAATAGTCGAGTTTTGCAACTATTATCATATAAAAAGCTAGCATAGTCAATTCTGCTTCGCATTATAGATATGTACAATCTCCTCACATGTTTCGGATGCACTCCCCAATTCGGACCTGACAGTACTTTTAACAAATTTATATATTTACTTGTTTTCATAGTCAACTCATTTAGGTGCTTGCTCCACCTCAGGGAACTATCTAACCAAACACCCAAGTACTTAACCTCATTTACTAATGCAATAGCGTCACAATTATTAAATGAACATACCACGTCGCCACTAAAACGACCAATTTTAAAAACGCATATTTTACTTTTAGTTGAAGAAATCTGTAAGCCTATGCTGGTTAGTATATTGTGTAATGTTTGTAATGCCAGGTTTAACTCATTTACGGCAGAGTCAAAGTTTCGTTTTGCTATATAAAGAACAAAATCGTCTGCGTATTGTGATATTTCAACATCAGATATACTTCGGCATACTTGAATAGTTAGAATATTAAATAACAGAGGAGACAGGGGGTCCCCCTGAGCAAGTCCACGGCTAGTATGTCTACTTAAATCACCATCGGGAAGAAACATTTTAAGCTTTCTCTGACTAAGGAATGACCATAAATAAGTGCAAATCATAGTCCCTACTCCAAATTTATCCAAGGTTTCCAGTAAACAAGTAATGTCCACATTGTTATAGGCACTGTCGATGTCAACAAAACATGCAATAGTGGGTGTTTTTTTTGAAAAGCCTATCTGTATGTACGATACAAGCCGTGTCAGGTTATCTAAGCATGATCGCGTCTTGCGAAATCCTACCATATTGTCTGGAAATAAGTTATTGTGTTCGAAATACCACTCAATCCGCCTGTTTAAAATGCTGTGAAAGATCTTACAAATACAAGATATTAGTGAGATTGGCCGCATAGATGAAACTGATGAGTGATCTCGTCCTGTTTTGTTGATAGCAATTATTTTAATATCTCTCCACTGTGAAGGAACGAAACCCTGAATTAGGCATTTGTTGTAAATTAAAAGAAGTATAGTTTTAGCTACAGTGAAGAGATTTTTAATCATAGAATATGATATTTGATCACACCCAGGCGCGGTATCCCTATCTTTAATACAACTCTCCAACTCATGCATAGCTATCTCGGCCTCTAGCTGGTTATTAATTGATGTAAAATTGGGAGTCGGAGAACAAACATAGTCTGGAGTAAGACTTTGTAGTAAGCTCTCAGCCCTATCTGGAGATATAGAAAATTTGCCCGCCTGGCTGCCCTTCATCCATTTCGTCTTCTGCCACATATGAGACGGTGAAGACGTCTCGTCTATAGAAGCACAAAAATTGCGCCACGAACTGCATTTGGCATTTCTAATTAGTCTTTGAGCCTCACTTATTTTCTTTTTTAAAATTTCGTAATTATTTGCTGAAGGGCAGCGCCTAAAGTTGGCCAAAGCTAGTCGTCGGGAAGCTACCGCTTTTGAGAGCTCTGGTGACCAATAAGGTTTAGGGGAAAACTTAGGGGTAACATGCTTGGGAATATTTATATAAGGAATATGCGCGTTTGCAGCGTCTTGAAGGTTGCTAACAAACATGTCATATAATGCTTGTGGCTCAGAGGGCAAAATGACGTTGGCAAATAGTGAGTTCACATACGCTGTATATGAAGTCCAGTTACATTTGCGAAAATTCCTTTTCTTTTGAAAACGAGTGGCTGTTTTAGTACTATAAGAAATTTTAATAACTAAGTGATCACTACCCAGTGATTCGTTGGTAGTCTTCCATTTAAATACCATGGCTAGATCTGACGTCACAAACGATATATCAGGAGAAGATTGTTGTATAGTACCGTTAGCCAACCTCACTCGCGTATGACTACCATCGTTCAAGTAAACAACATTATGGTCCAGCATGGAATCGAAAATTTGCTGGCCTGTGCCATCAGTTTTGTAAGACCAGTTAGTGTGATGACCGTTAAAGTCCCCTAAAATTTATGTCTTGCTAGTACATAAGGAAAATATATTATCCCAGTCGTTTTGAGTAGTTCTTACTGTAGACGGACAGTAGACTGTTATTATATTTTCAATTAATTGCAAGTTGAGGAGTTTAATATGAATTGTTTCAATTCCTGCGTTACTGTTACGGGTAGAGCCTAAGACCGCATCTATAGAATTATGGGTCAGTACCGCAACACCACCATAGCCATCACATCTATCTAAGCGGAAGCAATTGTAGCCTTTAACTTGGAACTGGCTATCCGGTTCCAGCCATGTTTCATTTAAAACAGCAATATGTATATTCTCTCTATTGAGCAGCAAGTCTAAAGAAACCACCTTGGGCCTTACACTCTGGCAGTTCCATTGAATAATGTTAAACTCAAAAAACTTGTACCTAGCCATTACTACTGAATAAGTTATAAAAGAAATCAAATGACATGTTATTACAAAACTTAGTTATGAGCCAGTCTGTGAATGCAGAAGCTATTTCTTGAAACTTAATCTCTACTGATAAGTTGCTCATGCAGATATTCCTCATTTTGATAAGCAGTTGCATAAACGTTAGCCCTTTTTTATGGCCAGCCGAAGTAGCATTTATATCAGACCTTTTGTCACTATGATCCACCGGCGTATAGGGATTCTCAGCTTCGTCTGATGAACTTAGGCGGCCTTGGTTCACATCAAATGCCGGAGTCGACGGGCGATGATTGTTCTTCTGTTTGGACTTTAAGCTCGGCTTATTTCTTCTAGGTTTATCGAAAGTAGGTTTTTTGGCTTGTTCTCCCCTTTTGACGACGTCGCTAAATGTCTGATATGAGTTGGATGAGTGTGCAGGCTGGCTGAAAAGCAGAGCAGGTTCCTGATAAACTTCGACTGCTTTTGGTACATCAGAGTTCCTGTGAGGTTGTGGATCCGGAGGGACATATAATGTGAGAGCTTTTACATATGAGCAGTTAAATTCCGCCATCAAGTCACGAATCTTTTTTTCTTTTATGTAAATTGGGCAAGTTTTCTCAAACGCCATGTGCGTTCCCTTACAATTGTTACACACGAAAGAAGAAGCTTCACAATTCTCGTGATCTCTCGTACATTTTGGGCACACGATTTTCTTGGACGGGCACATTTTTGCTGAGTGACCAAATTTCCAGCATCTGCTACATTGTGTCACCGAGAAGACAAAGGGTTCAACTTTTAGCCTCGTGTCAAAAATATAGACATACGACGGCAATGACGACCCTTTGAATCCCAGGCGAACCGTTTCACTGGCTATCCATTCACTGCCATATGGGTTATCAGTGGTCTTAGAACGCTTGTCTAGTCTTTTTACGCTGGCTATCTCATAGTCACATGTTATGCTCTTTAAAATATCGTCTTCGGATACATCTAGGTCGATCTCTTTGATTAATCCATAGGAAATAGCAACCTCAGAAGTCTTCCGACAGCTCCACCCAAGGGTGGCAGCCACGGTACACTGTAGAAAATGTTCTGCACTAGCTTCCTTGTCGAATGTGATAATCATTCTGAATTTATTCACGTATTTCACATGACAAACGTTAGAGATACCGTTTTCTTTAAAAATTCTCGCCAGTGAAAATTGTTTGGGAACTGCATTTTTACTGGTAACACTAACTCGATATTTTTCATTTATTAGTATTTGGTCTTCGTCACTCTTTTCCTTTCTCTGATCTCTTCTAGGAACCTTTCTTCCTCGTTCTACTGTAATCCATGCTTCTTCTGATGAATTATCATCCCTGGTTCTTTTTTTTCCCATGGAAAATTCGTCTTCGTTCATATTTGATGACATATCTTCACAATTCATTTGTAGGTCTTCAACTTCAATTTCCCCACTCAGTGAATCACTGGACTCATTATGTAAGGTGTGTTCATTCATAGTTATTAACTATATTGCACCGTAACGCGGCCGCTAGACCGAGATGGTCAGGACCGCGCTCAGGTAGCTAATTCGTAGAAAAAGGGACCGATAAACGTAATGTGAATGCGCGGCGAGCACAATAGACGACCGACTAATGCGGAGAACCGATCACCACTGATGAAAAAAAAAAAAAAAAAAAAAAAAGTATCAAGCTTGACGTATTTGACAAAGTAAATGTGAAGGTAGATTTGTAGGAAAAATTACTAACCCATATCAAATACCACCATAATTAACGATTTTACCGCCTATCTCTCATATTTCGTTTGACTTTATTGGACGTACAATCGCGAAGTTTCAAATGATTTTCAGCAATCCAAGTGAGAGACCTAAACTTGGAGCTATTATCTAGAATCTCTTGACAGCGTGATATAATTTCTCTGATTATACTACTTATCTCATTCGTTTAGCACGCAAATCATGAAATCACTTAGCGTCATAAAAACGCAATTTTGGACCATTCGACTTCAAACGCCTCATTAACATAACAACGGCATTAAATACACCGCAACTTACACATTGATTAGATTTCGTGTACACCAGGCAAATCGAGTGCATCGACCAGTGTCATTGGAAAACCACTTTTAGTTTCAAGGGCACACGGTCGGTTTTCCTGGTGTTGGTTGAGATAGAAGGAATGATATGTTCTCTCGTGCGATGTGAAGGCATAAAAATGTATGTCTGTTTTCTCGGGCGCAAATTTCTGCAGTGAAACGTGCCACGGTCCGTGCACAGACACGAACAGGGAACGTTGAACTAGGCCTGTCTTAAGAAAACATTACTAGTATGTCTACGACCGATTGAATATACGAATCGATTTTGTATCGCACGCACAGTGTCGTGCGACCTGAATGACATAATGCCGAGTTTATCGATAATTGAACCGAATGCTCGAATGTGATAAATCAGTACCGAAAACACCTACTTTTGCAATTGACGTTTTTGTCAGTAACAAGTAACTTACTGTCTCTTACGGTCAGAATTTCTAAATCTATTTAGAAATGAATGTTTGTCTATATGTCCTTTAAAGATTCATGCATTTGATTATGCGATAATTTTCAGCAGTGTTGTGCATGAGCCCACGAAGAATATTTGTTTAATGATTTTCCTTCAAATTTATTTTAAGTAGTTAGTGGTGTAGCAAAGCGCGCAGGATGCAGCGAGTCTCCCTAAAATCTTGTTTCGTGTGGGTAGGATAGTTGTCAAATTAGGCACACAAAAACAGCAAATGCGAATTTTAACCGGAATTTAAGAAACTTTACTATAATCATCATCACTGCATCACTATCACTACATAGGTAGTATAAAACAAAGTCGCTGTCGTCTGTACGTCCCTATGTATGCTTAAATCTTTAAAACTACGGAACGGATTCTGAAGCGGTCTTTTTTATTAGATAGATTGATTCAAGAGGAAGGTTTATAATACATGTATAATATTGTAGATAAACATTTATAAATGTAGATGCTCATCATTGCATCCGTGCGAAGCCAGGTCGGGTCGCTAGTATAGCATAAACATCAAAATAACACATAGGCTATAATTTATAAAGATATAGTGTGAACTGTTATATATTATATAGGTTGTGTGGGCCATATGTCTAACTATAACAGTTTTTTTGTTAAATACCCGTGCCTAGCCGGGGCGGGCCGTTAGTATTACATACATAAACAATGTAACAGCTGTTGACACTTTCGCTGCCTACTCCCATTAAGGCAACCATAATATTAGTAATAAAGCATTTCAATTGTCCTGTATGCAGTCGTAAAACGTTTATGGTTAGGTTAACTATTAAGTTTAAGTTACACAAGACAGTTATGTATCTGATGTAACCGCGTTATACTAACTTTTCTAAACGGTTTAGATGACAAGGAAATTATCTTATGAAAATGGAAACCAGTATTACAAATATTGAACTGATACAAGCCGTGACGGATTTAGAATACATAGTGTCGCCACACCATTCCATCCTGAGGGTGTCGTAAGAGCCAACAAAAGGAAATAATAAGGCCGATATCCTAGCTGCAAGAGAAGGAAAACTTCACATAAACCCTGTGTTAACCCGTCTGGCCAGCATGGCACAGCAGGCTAATTAACCTCCATTTAACTGGAGGAGGCCCGACTCAGCAGTGGGTCATGTATGGGCTGTAAAAGTGTAAAAGTAGTAGTAGTATACCGCGCAATGCTCTTATTGAGTTGCAAAGTGGAGTGCAGTGTTTAGTTCATAAAACTTTTTAACAAAAGCTAAACACCGAAGGAAATAGTAAAAACAAGCACTTAAAGTGAATGTTCCAGGGTAGCCTTAAAAACTTTTTCAAGCTCAAAGTCATTCTTGCACCTTTATGAGCTTGGCGGGGTGTATTGATGAGTTTGATGATTATAACTCTGTAACTACATACGTCTTACAGCCGCTAATCAAATGTTCATCATCTTACAACCTAGCACTGGCCTGCAAATTGCAAAAAACGTAAGAAAATTTGAATTTCGCGGGCTACACTGGAACATTCACCTTAAAAGCTATTTAAAGTTTCTATTACAATTCTTATTATTAAATTTAAATATATCTGATCAGATTTAAAATATTTTATTATGCCCTGTTGGTTGTGTTTGGTTTTATGTAATATCGTCTCTTTAAAGGAAGAATTAATTAAGTCTTAAAAAATGTTTGACCATTTTCAACTTAGAAGTCGGTGATACTTTAGGTCGAAAATTAACTACATATTTTTGGAGGCATATTTATTTCTCGCTCTACGGGGACAATATGTTCTTTTTAAGTACATTGTTCATGTTAGAGTAGTTGGCACAATGGGCCAGTATGTGATAAAAAACCATTAAAAAAAGAAAAACAAGCTAAATACCGAAATATACAATGAATTTGTAATACGTATTTTACAAAGCTATTTAAAGTCAATGTTATTTGGCACCTACTATAAATGGATTATTATGGTTATTTTTTTAAATTTAGTGCAGTTGTAGAAGTAAATCAGTAAAAAACCATTTCCTTACAATAACAAGTCACTCATGTTGAAGTTAATATACACTGTAACATATTTAATCGCTCATGAACAATTTGTACTTTTATTTTTATTATGATATATATTTTTGTTTAAATTATACGATATGTATGTATATATAATATTATATTTATTATTTAATGCTGACATATAACGATCCCAACAACAGTTTTTGCGCAAATTTTCTTGTAATGATGTGTTGGTTGCCTGGAAGAGATTGCTTTTTAGTGATAAGGCCGCCAATTGTATGTGTTAAATTTAATTTATCTTGTAAACCATGTTAATGTCGCAATTATACAATAAAGTGTTACTCCCAAAATTTAGATAGATAGATAGATAGATCTATCTATCTTTCTAAATTTTGGGAGTAATCCGGTTGTAACAAAAGGTCTCCAAGAAACACAGAGCCAGAGCGAATGTTGTCACTTATTTCAAATTTGTAATGAAACTCTGTGTGGTGACGGATTTAGAATAAATGGTGTCACCGCCCCATTTCACCCCGAGGGTGTAAGAGCCGAACAAGGAGATGATAGGGTCGAATAACCTAGTCGCAAGAGAAGGCAAACTTGACCCGTCTGGCCAGCGAGGCACAGTAGCTAATTATCCTCCATGTAGTTGGCGGAGGCCCGTCTCAGCAGCGGGTAATTTATGAGGTGAATATTAGTAAAAAAATGAAAATATGAAATATCCTTGGACATTTCACACAACGCCGTCTCGTCCCAAGCTAAGCAACTTAATGCTTGTGTTATGGTAACGACATGGATGATAAACTACTTACATACATTTTTTTTTGTAAATACATACTTATTATAGATAGAAATGACACCCAGACTCCGAGCCAGTGCCTCTGGTTTAGACAAAGACACTTGCCCGACCCCGAATCGAACCCGGGACCCGTTGATCCAAAGGCGGCACATCTAACCACTAGACCAACGAGGCAGTATTGAACGAATTTCTTTTAAATTTCTTTGGGACTATTTCGGGACATAACCGCAAACAAAAAAGTTACAATCGTAACAGTAGTCCTTCCTTACAATCGATTCAAATTGAATGTTATAAAATTACAATAATACCTTGCGTCGTATGCATCCAGTAACACATGCACATTATTTTCTATACAAGATATTTGCGTTTCGGATTTTATAAAACTGACATGACACTGATTGCCATAGAAAAAAACTGACATGAAATATGTATATAACCAGCCAGTCATACATTACTTTAATATGAAACACTCTCCAATTTCTTATTACTTTCTCTTAGGTAATTTTCATTCACGGTCCCACGCGGGCACGTGCCTACGTGTCCCACGTGGTCCGTAGTGTCCTTTATGGGCCAGACACGTAATCGAAGGCGTGAATTGTACGTGGAGTCCATAATGCCGATGGACAAAAGGGAGAGTTATTTTGTAACAGCGATTTCTTTGTAGCATGTATCATTGTTCAATAGCATTGAACGCTTCGGGACAGCCCTACGGTGTTACATCTGAAGTTTATCCATCTCCATTATTATCTCGGAGTCGTTCAATTTCATGGAGGGGACTTAGCAGGCTGTGCCACACTAGTGAGATAGACTTGTTAGGACAGGTTTTAATTACTTTTGAACTCTTTAATGCACACCAAAACAAAAAGAAATATTGAAGAAAGAAAATTATTTTAATGCAGCTCACAAGTGACATGAAGTGGATAGCATCTCAATCTTTTATAAAACTAGAATACTGACTTACTAACTAGAGGCTAATATTATTGCATTCCTGAAGTCGTTTCTTACAGCCACCTCAGGAGATAATATGTTTGTGACATTATGTATTTTAAAACCCATTAACACCGACGTTTATTTTATTACCATTTTTTTATCACTACGTATTACTACATAACGCATTGGCGATTCGCATTAGTATAGAAAAATAATTTGATAAGTGTAGATTTTGCTTGGTGGTCAAATCTACTGGTCCGCCCGTTTAGCTACCACCCTCGCATCTAGTTTTACTGTGTTTCATCGTGTGTAGGTATGTGAGAGCCGGTGCCCGACAGGACAATTCCTTGAATTCCATGCTCCATCTTAGATCCGGACGTTGTTTTCGGTAACGCAAGCCCAGTTTCTCTGCGAGATCGAATCAGAAATTAGGAGATACGTAGGAAAACCAGGGTCACCGACATAGCCCACCGGATTGCCAAACTTAAGCGGCAGTGGGCAGGGCACATAGCTCGCAGGACCGACGTCCGATGGGGCAGAAAAGTCCTCGAGTGGTGACCGCGTTCCGGAAGGCGCAGTGCTGGTAGGCCTCCCACACGGTGGACCGACGACCTGGTTAAGGTCGCCGGAAAGCAGTGGATGCGGGCGGCCCAGGACCGGCCTTTGTGGAAATCCTTGGGGGAGGCCTATGTCCAGCAGTGGACGTCTTTTGGCTGAAATGATGATGATGATGAAGCCTAGAGTCAAGGGCAATAGACTGATAAAAAAAAGATGGATTATGTAGCAAATCAGTAGCTTTATTTTTCTAAATTTGCCTAAGTTTCAGATTGCATCTAATAAATTCGAGAACATGTGGCCCATTTAATTGAACCACCCAAAGTAAACCCAACTTAACAAGATGTGCACAGTTTTTTAAAGAGTTTCTATGCTTGAAAGGTGTGTCAATAGAGTCCTGCTTATTTATGTTTGCGGAAAGCTTGCCCAACTATTATATATTTGTCAATTTTACACACGTTATTTTGGGAATATCTTGAACCAAAATATACTTGATTTATAGTCGAATTAGGTACAATTATCCCCTAAAGAGTACAAGCCCCTACATAAAAAGAGAAGGGGGACAGCACGTGATATGTGAAGCCATGTGAAGTGCCACCATTATAATTTACGACAAATCAAACAATAGTTCTCAGCTTCTGTCCTTTCACAAAAGATTGACTAACGTTAAGCAGGGACTTCCTTTATTTCACAATAATGTGTGACAACAATAAAAATATGTGAGAATATCGCTGGCTCTTTGACTATACGTATTATGTTGCAAAAGTAAGGAAAGCTGCCACTAATGCGTATTATTAGACGAATTATATCGAAACTGGCGTAGGTAAAAGTGGAAACTTCATTGTTTGGTGTCGTATCATTTGTTGGCTGTTTGACATTAATATGGGCTTTGAGTACTTAGATTCACATGGGATTTACCGTGGCGATTTTTTACAATCAGACGGAAAAGGAACCCCCTCTAAATTTGAAGTTGGTTTATCGGTTGTCTTACTTAGGCGGGGCGTCCATTAATTACGTTAGGTTTTCCAGGGGGGAGGGGGAGGGGATCAAGCTAAAACTTTCCAAATCTCACTTAGGGGGGAAACAATATCACGTAATTACATATTTTACTTGATTTTTGTTTGATATTCATTATTTAATTTTATGATTGTGATTTTAAATTACGTCAATATTCACAAATATTAGTGTTCAATAAAAGTAAAAAATCTCAAAAACGCCTCACGTAATTAATGACCCCTTAATCCAGAATGTTATTTCGTTATTTGCTAACTTTGCAGTATATCTGCTCAAATCCAAGTTGCGTGTTGCAGTACTGATTTTTTAAAATGTTTGCTAACTAACGCCCGCCCGTTTCCGATTTTTTACGTCGTAATCCATTTAGATTACGAGTACATTGTCTAGTCTAGTCAACCATTACACTACTTACATTGCAGTTTTCATGTATTTAAGTCCGTAACCCATTCAAGTTACGTTAACAAATTTCTGGTGCAGTATCTATTCTCAAAAATCTCGAATAAAACACATTTTAACAATACAAAACTTATGACCAAGTAAGTTGTTTGTAAAAAAGCTTGCTTAGAAAATAGTTAAATATCCTTTGTTCGCCCGGTCAGTGACATTTCGGTTATTATAAGGTTTAAATTTTGAAGACCACGTCGCTGACCCGAGTCGAAACCGCCGTGACTGGCATCTTACATTAGGCTGCTAGCAGACGAGCTGTACCTCATAATCGCAGACAGAATAGGCCTTCGATTGACGCTGGCATTCACATAGCTCATCCACCCATTCCATCCTAGGGTAAAGCCTACCCTGTGTGTCCACCGGCGGTGAACTAACATGAATGAAAAACAGGCTCAACTATGTAAGCTAAACTACACTAACTTATTTTAACAGGCGGTGGACGTTCGGCTTAATTGACGAGGACTTTCGGTTCCCTAAAATATGGTTGAGCTGGGGGATGGCTGGCACATGCGTCATGCTCGTGATCGGGTGCCGCCAGTTGGGGCCGGTCATCCCTTAACTGCTATTGACATACATACATAGCTTTATATTGATCTCCTGGACACTTCTGTTGTGCAATATGTTACATTGTCTTCACATCTTAGCTTACTATAAATAAACACGAAATCAATGTAACCCAATCAGATGCTTGTAACAGAAAATATGATAAAAAGAGTGTCCATGGAGTTTCTTGCCTGTTCTTCTCCATAGGATCTACTTTTTGGAACATGCAACTAGATTCCTAACTTCACTTTTGACTTTTCAAAAACACCAGTAAATAGGTTCAATTGAAATAAATGATTTGAGTTTGAGTTTGAGTTTGACTAAAATAATAAATATCCTTGGACATTTCACACAACGCCATCTCGTCCCAAGCTAAGCCACTTAATGCTTGTGTTATGGTAACAAGACGGATGATAAACTACTTATATACTTATTTTTTGTAAATACATACATATTTTTGATAGAAAACACCCAGACCCGGAACAAATACTTGTGGGTCGTACAAATATTTCTTCCGTGCGGGAATCGAACCCGCGACATGCTGCGCAGCAGTCGATCGCAACCGTGTCGCCAAAATTGATGCGGCTAGGTTTTATAGCCGGACGTATACTACTACTCACATTACGCCTATACACGACTCACTACCGAGTCAGGCCTCCTCCAGTTACATGGAGGGTAATTAGCCTACTGTGCCACGCTGGCTACGCGGGTTGGCACAGGGTTTTATATCAAGTTTTCCTTCTCTTACAGCTAGGTCGGCCTTGTCATTTCCTTTTGTCGTCTCTTACGACACCCTCAGGAATGAATGGGGTGGTCACACTATATATTCTAAATCCGTACGTTTTTTCCCAGCGAAACAAAAAAACAAACTCTACCCGCAAGATTAGCAATATACGAATCCATGTTTCCGTTTGGCCAGCGTCGCGCAGTAGGCTAATTACCCTCCATGTAACTGGAGGAGGCCCGACTCAGCAGTGGGTCATCTAGGGGCTGAGTAGAAGACATCTATCGTTTATTGGAATTGGCGATCAGGGTCAGGCAATTGTGAATAAATTTGTTATTGTAAGTTTAAATCTGTGATTATAGGCCGTAGACTTTCACGCCTTCATTTAAGTATGATTACACTTTCTTCGTTGTTGGGTAAGTCAAGTTCCCGCGGCAACATTCGAATGCGTCAATCAATTTGCAATTACAGATACCTATTATCATTTTTGTTGGTTAGTAGGGTCTGTTCGATATAAGGCTGCTGTAAAAAAATGTGCGTTGTAGACAAAAATAAATTAACCGACTTGAAAAAGAGCAAATTTAATATAATGTTATATCATCATTTTCATTTCTAATTATTTGAGTTAGTTATTTGGTCTTAATCCTTTTTGACAACGTCACCAACCCATACCGTCTATAGGGTGTCGTAAGAGGCGACTAAAAGAAAGCAAAAGAGGCAGATCACCTAGTCCCAAGAGAAGGAAATCTTGATACAAACCAACCCATCTTGCCAGCGTGGCACAGTAGGCTTACTTCCCTCCATGAATTTGGAGGAGGCCCAACCCAGTAGTGGGTCATTTATGGGCTGTAACGATGATTCCCTTTTGTCGGCTCTTACGACACCCTCGGGATGGGATGGGGTAGTGGCACTGTGTATTCTAAGCCCGTCACCACACATAAAGGCTATCAGCCTTTATGTGTGTATTCGATTATAAGCAGCTCTTCTAGAGCTGTTGATGGATTTAGAATCAACATTGTCACCGCCCATTCTATCCTAGGGTGTCGTACGAGGCAACAGAAGGAAATGACAAGGTCGAAATCCTAGCTGCAAGAGAAGGAAAACTTGTCACGAACCTGTGCTAACACGTCTGCCCAGCGTGGCAACCTAGGCGAAGTCCCCCATGTGACTAAGGTGACCCAGCTCAACAGTGGGTCATCTATGTTCCGAGCAGTAGTATAAGTTTCATTTGGTAGATCTGGAGTGTATTCTTAATACAAACCTTACAATATAATAGAATAGAAACGTTTATTTATTAGAATACTAGCGACCGGCCCCAGCTTCGCACGGGTGCAGTTATGCATGTATAAAAACCTTCCTCTTGAATCACTCTATCTAGTAAAAAAAACCGCTTCAAAATCCGTTGCGTAGTTTTAAAGATTTGAGCATACATAGGGACGGACAGACGACAGCGACTTTGTTTTATAATATGTAGTGATAGTGATAAGTAGTTATTTAGATGTTGACAAATGTATGTATCATTATATTCTACCGGTTTTGCCGGTGTCCAAATATTTTAAGTAAAATTATTATATTATATTCTCGCAATTAACCATAATTTAAATTATGATGACATAGATATTATATTGAATTCAATCATTTTATTATTATTATTAATTAGCATTCACGCAAAACATATAAAACAAAAAAGTAAAATACAATTATATTAATAAGTCGATTATGTAAATAAATCTATACTAATATATAAAGCTGCAGAGTTTGTTTGTTTGTTTGTTTAAACGCGCTAATCTCAGGATCTACTGGTCCGATTTCAAAAAATCTTTCAGTGTTAGATAGTCCATTTATCGAGGAAGGTTATAGGCTATATTTTATTTTCAAAAGAATTAGGGATCCGTATGAATATTGCGATTTGTTAACCAAGGTGTAAAATCGAAAACCTATTTATGCGTGCGCTGCAAAAAATATTGACAATAGAACAAAATGATGTACTACGGGTTTGTAGGTCTTATAAAGATCTACAAAAAAGTCCGCGAGAGCACATGTCTAACTATCATAGTTTAGCCACAATAACCGATTTTATGTTCATAAAAAATACACACGGGTTTGAAGCCCACGCGGGCGAAGCCGCGCGCAAAAGCTAGTACTTAATAAAATTGTCATCATTGAATTCATATTTTGTCTGTAACAAAATCTTTTACTGAGTTATACATTTTACCTATTAATAGTTTAAATAAAATTAGTTTTAAATCGAGTAATTGTTAATGTTTTGAGGCTATCAGGTAAGTGGTTAAATATCCTGACGCACATGCAGTCTTGCCATGTCATGCCTTGCGATCACAATTCACAATCGTATTCCAAAAAATGTAATTATTGTAATAATATAAATCTCATAATATCCCATTAATATTATAATTATGAAAGTAACTGAACAATTATTCATACTCGTTGGTCTAGTGGTTAGATGTGCCGCCTTTGGATCAACGGGTCCCGGGTTCGATTCCCGGGTCGGGCAAGTGTCTTTGTCTAAACCAGAGGCACTGGCTCGGAGTCTGGGTGTCATTTCTATCTATAATATGTATGTATTTACAAAAAAAATGTATATAATTAGTTTATCATCCATCTCGTTACCATAACACAAGCATTAAGTTGCTTAGCTTTGAACGAGATGGCGTTGTGTGAAATGTCCAAGGATATTTATTTATTTTATTCATACCGTACTAGCTGACCGGGCAGACGTTGTCCTGCATGATATTCGTTTACCGACTGCAGCGCCATCTGTCGGGCTGATTTGTGAATCTAAACCATCCTCGGTGCCACCCAAACGCATACAAAAAAATCATTCAAATCGGTTCAGCCGTTCTTCAGTTATAAAATTACAACGACAAGTGGCATTGATTTTTATATATTTAGATTATACAACAATTTGTCAAATATTAGTTAGGTCGCGTAAAAAAATATGGCAGTTTGAGAAAATATGTAGTACTAAAGCCATCAAAAGTTAACGCTGATGAAGTCACGGATAACAGCTATATTCGCGATATACATGGAGTAGAAAGAGATGAAAGACGACACAGCCAGATACATTATATGTAGCATTAGTCGAAACCTGGACTTAGTGTTTCTCAAAAACACATTTAATTACAGATTTGCGGTTATGGCTGACAGTGGCGGTTCTGCACTCGCTCCTGTTGACAGCCCAGAGTGGAAACCACAGACGGTCCGCACACGGGGTATGTATATAACAAATCCTGAAGAAAATAGCCACTGTTGTGTCTATGCACCCCACTATACCATGTTAGTAGTAGTACCGTGTATTACATTAAAATTGTCCGTAAAAAATTAATTTGCTCGCAACACGCCACTTTCACACACTCGCAGTAAACGCACGTCTCACTTCTAACCATTTTTATTTACCTCTCCTTACAAAGTGCTTATACGAACACACAAAACACTAAATTGGTGACCCGAGTCCTAAAGAAAAGCCCACTGAGGTTCTTCCGCTAGGTCGTCTCAGTTGGTGACGCGTTCTGATCTGGTGGTAGTTAAAAATATATCCTATTTGCCTAAATGCCAGAATTGGTTAAAACAAAAAAGCATTTTTTTTATTATAATCTACCAAGCCTCGTTGGTCCCTGGTGCGACTAGGGTCCTCCAGTGTGTTCGATACTTGTTCTATATGTGGGTGTGCTGTGTTCGTGATATACACATTTATGTTTACATAAAGCCCTCGCGGGAAACATTATACCTACAGCAGGTTAGGTGTTTTCTTTTTTATAGAAAATGTAATGCTCGTGATGGCACGGTTCGTTGAAGTTGGTGTCGCCTCTTGACCTCTATGTACTGCTACACAACCATGATAGGCTAATATAATATGTATACTGGTTGAACTTATACCATTTATATCAGAATTGTACCACCATTATCAAGTTCCATGAAAATAAATGGCTTAACTCTCTTTGCTATACTTCCTCGATATACTGAAGTAACTGATTCTCATTTTTCTTTACAGACCTTACCACTTTCGAAAGGCGGCTGGAGGCCACTTGTCGGGTCCAATGGAGTATTTTACGGATCATTGGGTACCGCTCCATTACACGCTCCATCTTACAAAATTCCTGTCCCAGTAGACCAATTCCCATCGTCCGCACGACCACTCGTCGCAAGAGATGCGAACAAACTGACGTCCATCGCTCAATCTTATCGTCCCACCACCCACAGAACAGTGCAATCATCACCAGCCGTCAACCAACCGATCAACACTTACCACAACCCCTTCGCGATCCAAGGCAATGGCTTCTCAAGCTACAAATTCATCCAAAACTTTCCAGTTGAGAGCGTTCTAGTGAGAAATCCTCAGAATCCTTTCGCTCAACGAGCAACTTATCCGAAATACCAAACAAAATTCAAGCAAAACGCACTCCAAAATGCGATGCTGCAGCAGCTGACGAATGTTCAACCAATCCAGTTCGGACAGTTTCAGACTCCTAAGCCTTTAGACTATTTTGGGGCTCCCATTGAAGGTTTTGCGAGGCCCAATGAGAAGAAACCTCAGACTCTGTCCAGTGGCATGGAGATATTTAAGCCTGAAGTGTTCAAGCTGTCGGATACTGATGTGGCGTCTCAGTCCATCAATCAGCAGGTCAAGACTGCTCAGCAGCAGAACATTGTTCACTTCCCTCAATATACCTTCCAGGACGCCCTTCTGCCACCGAATATATTAGGTAAGATTTAAACGATATGTATATACTATGTCTAATAGAGATTTCATAGAGATTGAATAGGGTGCCTGGTTCGATTCCGGGGTCAGAGAAGTGTCATTGTTTGAACCATACACAGATATACATAGTCTGGGTCTGAGTATGTTTGTGTGTGAATTATATGTATGTAAAGTGGCCCCGCGATACTTATTTACCGCTTAGAGTAGGGGTATTCATCAAATATGGCATATAAGGCATTTAAAAAAATTGACTCATCTAAAAATTCTAGTTATGCGTAATATATCTCTTCAATAAATCTTATTTATCTTTTCAGGTTCGTTTGGTAGCTTTGGTGTCCAGTCCGTGAAAGGTAGAGAACCTGTGTACCAGTTTCCAACCACAAAGACAACCTACTTGCCACCGCAGCCAACGAAACAAACTATTTTCAACTCATTCAGTTATAACCCTAACTTTAAGACCACGCAGGCCGTATACAGTACAACGACCCCAAAATTACAAACCACCGCTAACCAACTATACTTCGGAACTACTTATAGCGATTACGTCAAAACTACGCCCGCCCCTCAAACTAAACCACCGCAATACAACCCTCCTAAAATTGACCCTAATGCAGGAATAAAGGACGGATTCAAACCGAGTCCCCAAGATCCCTTCAATAAACTTTACCACCACAGTGACTTCAACAAGATCACTACATATAATCCTTTACAAACCTCCACGTTAGCTAACAATCATTTTAACTACAACTATCAACAGCAAAATCAGCAAGGACCACAGAGCTTCCCTAACCAAAACTACAATTTCAACATAAAACAGAACGGACACGACAATGTAGGAGCTAGTGATCAACAAGCAACACACCAATATGCAAATGCACCCATTAAAAGTCAATTCGACGAGACACACAAACCTCACAAAGTAACATACGAAGTTACTGAGACCACTGAATCAGACAATTCACATTCATCTACTGCACCTTGGATATTAACATCACAGTCGTACGAATATAATAATCAAAAACCCACCGAAGAGACGACTAAATCGGAATTCTCTGAAACGCTCGGTAGACCAACAACAACCACTAACATCCCCGAAGAATTTGACATCGTAACTGAGGCAGAAAAAGGCCATGAAAACTCTTTGGGTTACGACGGCCAAGTCGAATCCCAAAGTAGGCGGCCATTTGGCGACAACTTTGAACCGATTGAAAAGCACAAACTGAAAGACTACTATTATAAGATTTCAACACCTGCATACAATGAATTTAGCACATCCAGACGAACAAAGAAACCTAATCAATCCGAAAAACTGACAACAGTACAGGATTTAACAACACAACTCAGTCCTCAAAATGAAAATAAAGATGAAAACGAAGCACTGCCTACACTTCCACCGAGTTTGCATTTCAAGCGACCAAGTTCTACACCGGAGCCTTTGGACAAGGATAGAATCCGCAAGAGGAACAAGATAAGGAGACGCAGACCTCCACTAGCTAACATGAATCGTCATAGACAAGAAACAACCACACAAAGCACTGAAGCTCCGCAGACCACGGAGGCTGATGAAACCCACACAATTAGACCTAGAGCTAAAACAACGAAAGCGCAGTCTCAGCCGAATTTTACAACTCCTACTGTAACTACTGACTTAACAACTAGCGCTTTGCCGACTGTTACACCAACAATACCCACCACAATAATCAAAAAGAAATTAGTTCACCGAAGGCCAATAACGACAACCACAACCACCGACCGGCCAGAAACTACAACACAATATACTTCGGAAGAATTAAATAAAGAATCTCAGATAATGAAAATAGGTACACGCCCACAATTCCCTAAACTTACAACACTGAAACATTCTTTTGATTATAATCCATCAGAAACTCCCGATTTCACACATAAACAAGACGAAAAGGACACACCAACGAGTGATATTGCTATAAGCTTATCGGATACTTTAAAAACAACCGCTGAGTCTGAACAAGAATTTTCATTCCACAAAGACGTGAAACCTATAGAAGCAAAACTAGAAACGGCCAGTAACAGATACAGGGAAACCACAACATCCAAGTATGATGAAGCAACAAGTACTGCAAGCCAACATGATGACACCTCGATCGCGAAAATAAACCGACCAAGACTCCGAAACAAATACAATAGAAACAGATTAAACGTTAAAGATTATAGAAGCAGATTAAGTTCCACAACTACGACAACGGAGAAAACTGTTGAGAATACACCTAAAATAAGATTTCCTCAAAGAAGAATTCCTTACAGCGAGAACAATAATAGTGACAGCGAAACCACAACTGAGCGTAAAAGATTCACACCGAAAGACCCTAGACACAAACTCAACGGCTCTGAAATAAACGAGCAAGAAATACACTCTTTGAAAAATAGGCAGAAATTAAACGCAGAAAACAATGATGGATCCACCGCCAGAATATCAGCTCGGATTCGTCATGGACAACGAAGACCTAAACCCACAGAAGAAACTACAGAAACCTCAAGCGCAAACACACCTCGACGACCTCTAAGAAAGAAGATACAAGACGCTGAAATCGCAGAGTCAGAAATCTTAGCAGTAACAGAAACGACCGTACACGACAGAAATGAAATCACATCAGAAAGAACGCGATCAGAGAGTGCTATAATGAAAATAGCTGACAAGAAACACCATCAAGAACACTTAGAGCACTTGTTTGAACACTCTAAGAGAGTATCTGATCTTACTTTGGCAGCAAGCAAGGACTATAACAAGCCTGGAATGTTCAAAACTGTTGCTACAAATAGCAGACGAATACCGAATTATTTCACGATAGCTACAGATGATCCCATACTACCAATTGAGGCGTTTTTCCCACAACTAAACCAAAAGAAGGACTCATAACGTTCCTATATTAGGTAAAACAAAACTACAGTCCCCACCAATCTTTATGGCCGCTCTGAATGTAGCCGTGGGTACGAACTTGCCCATCGTACATTTAATAACCAATACGAACGTAGCTCACTCACACTAACACGCGGGTGGCGAGGGCGCTTGCGGGTGAAAAATGGCGCGCGCGGCCGTGCCCTGCATGATTTTGAGTTGTACGCAGCGTAATGCGGCTACATTCAGAGCGGCCATAGAGATTGGCGGGGACTGTACTTCCACTGCCAAAGCTTCTCTAATAAGAATCGATTGAGATGACAGTAAAAATACTCAAATACGATAATTACTACACATAATCTATTGAAATAATCTTTCTTCAAGACTATAATTTAAGTTTAAAAAAGTATTAAATCGCTGTTATATGTAGCTTATATGAAGCTTTATATTGTGTAGGTTAAGGTAAGTCAGTAACAATATTTAATATTATACAGGTATTTCTAAGGTTGTTCATAAAATTCAATTATATAAGTTTTCAGACTCCATCGAGAAAGAAACGTGAAAGTTGAGATCCGATGCAAATTAAGCGCAATATTTTATTTCCATGAAATTTGTTTCAAATTGTTGTTGTTAATTGCTATTGCAAATTTAAAGAAATACTAATTCGGGAGGGATTATAATATCAACATTTAAACCTGTATCACATGAGTACGAAATATTGTAACTGACAAATCTAAAGTGTAGACTATTCGTGTATTTGAAAACTATGTGAAATAACTTTTTATGTTTCCAATTGGTGCTCATTTAGTTGTAAGTATTTTGTTGTGTGTGTGTCTGTAATGATTGATGTATGAATGTGCTATAAAAGTGTAAAGTACGCTTGAATAAAGTTCGTGACAAATGTTTTTTGATGAAATGAGTTACTAAATCATAATTATCAAAAATATTTATAAAAATATTTTTCCGAAATGCTTCGGGAAGGTAAATACATTTTTAGCACTTTTTATTTAGTCATCAATATAAAAAAGAAGGCCCAAAAAAACTAATTAACATTTAGTTGCGGTATACATGAAGACGAATGTATGAAGTTAAATATTTATACTTTAGTTATTAATTGTGTAAATAAATGATATTCTTAACAGTTCTAGCTTTCATTTACAAAAACAATATTAAATATTTCATTTCAACGTGTAATATTAACAGTGGCGTAGCTACTGTCGTATCAGCCGTATCAATTATACGGGGCCCCCGGGCCATGGGGGCCCCGCCGTGCGTAAGCAAAAATTAATAAAAACTTCCCAATATTTTTTACTATTTCAGAGGCAGAAACATTAGAAAATCTAAAGTCATCATCAGCTATAAATCATTTAATAAATCAGTTTGCCGAAAAAAGGCAAGGAGAGTATTCACTCTCTATTAAATATAAATTGATTGAAAAAATTTTGGAAGATTTTTTTTTCTTTTGTGAGAAATACTCATAAGGAACCCTCATAAGGGCCGGCAAATATTTTTTTATACGGGGCCCCACCAAGGCACGCTCCACCCCTGAATATTAACCAAAATATATGTAAATATTTCCCATTTTAGGGTTTTTCTTGGCGCCAAATCCATAATAACCGGTCCTGCTACCCGTGTCACTTCTCAAAAGGTCTCCCCTACCCCAAAAAGCGGTATTTCCTGGAAGAAGTACTTTAATCAGCCGATCCTCCTACAATTGTCGGCTTTTAATGAGATTTTCAGAGCCTTAGCGGATTACTACTCAGAAGCTGGAACCTGGGGGAAGGTCCTCCACCACAGAATTATTCTACTACTTTGAAATTAAACACTTTTTAACGGATTTATCGCGTGTATATTACATTATTTAATTCCCGACGTTTATAACCTCAAAATTCAAGAACTTCTGTCGGATGAAAACACTTACAAACTAGTGAAAACGGACCCAACGAATAAAATTGTTACTAAAACCAAACAATTAATTACAAAATACTCCGACTCGCTTGAGTTAGACGTAAAGGCACTCATTCCTTCGTGCATAAAACCGCCAAAACTGTATGGACTACCGAAAATACACAAGTCTGGTTATCCACTGCGCCCCATCGTAAGCCAGATAGACTCACCTACCTACAAACTTGCACAACATCTAGCCAAGTTTCTATCTCAGCTTCGTGGTGACACTAATACCCATGTTAAGGATTCCTACCACTTCATAAGTCAGATTGAAGACCTACACCTCACTGATGAAGATATCATGGTCAGTTTTGATGTACAGTCATTATTCACAAATCTCCCACTACATGACTGCATTGAAATTGTTAAGAGGAAGCTAAATGAATATGAGCTGCCTTTGGAATATGCAGAATTATTGGAACATTGCCTCACATCTGGCTATCTATATTGGGAAAGTAAATTCTATATGCAAATCGACGGCGTAGCCATGGGCTCCCCAGTATCCCCTGTAGTCGCAGACATATATATGGAGGACTTTGAGGAGAGAGCCCTCTCCACTGCTTTGGCCATGCCGAAGATATTCAAACGGTATGTAGATGATACTTTTGCCATTCTTTCCCAAAACCAATTATCTGCCTTTCTTAACCATCTAAATTCCATTGATAGTAAGATTCAGTTCACTATGGAACCAGAGAGTAGTAACTCATTGGCTTTTCTTGACATATTAATTACCAGGAATCCTGACAATTCATTAGGCCATACTGTGTATAGGAAACCTACCCATACAGACAAATATCTCAATGGCAATTCACACCACCATCCATGTCAGTTAGCTACCGTAGGCAAATCTTTGTTACAGAGAGCACGCGGCATCTGTGATAGCAACCACCTGGAGGAGGAGCTTCTGTATGTCAAATCTGTCCTGCGGAGCAACAGCCTTAAACTCCCACGTATGCGTCACAGAAGCCAGCCCAAAGCACCTACAGTTGAGCGACTACCTGCTGTCTTACCATACATCAAGGGTATCACTGATAAAGTTAGAAATATTCTGAAACGTGCTTCAATAAAAACTTACTTCAAGCCACACAGGAAGATCAGCCAACTTTTAAGACCAGTGAAGTCTAACATCCCCCTACAAGATGCTGGTGTGTATAAACTTGACTGTGAGTGTGGATTATCATACATTGGGCAAACAAAGAGAAGTGTCGGTATCCGCATAAAAGAACACATAGCTGACATGAAAAACAGACGCTCGACCAAGTCTGCAGTTTGTGAGCACACATTCAACAAGACCAACCACTACATCCACTTTGATAGACCTCAAATCCTTGCCAAGGAAAATCATTACATTCCAAGAATGATCCGCGAGGCTATTGAGATTAAAAAACATCCAAATTTCAATAGAGAGGATGGTTGGCAAGTACCACCTGCTTGGGATCCAGTCATTAAATTGATCAAATCTCAAGCAAAACACTCATCTGCAAGACCTCTGGACACCGTGAGCGATTTCTGCGTGCACAGGGAACGTTATCAATAAAACAAAATTATAGGCGGTAGATTTTAACTGTTTCTTTGTACTTTTGAAGACAACTGTCATCTAGTCTCTCCCGCGACCACGACTGCTGCAAAGCATTCGAAACGTCGGGAATTAAATAATGTAATATACACGCGATAAATCCGTTAAAAAGTGTTTAATTTCAATGTGTAATAATCGCGAAAACCTAAGAAATCATTATTCTACTACTACTCAGCCATCCCTTATGAACTGTCCCTGCCAGCCTGGGGATGGCCAACAGGGGGTGTGTGGTAGTCCCCTCCGCCTCTGTGAAGAGACGGAGTCATACCCACTACACGTCCCCGGGGTGTACCGTACCGCGCTTGCTGCCCCGTGGGCCCTGACTGTATCTCCACGGGGAAAGGGTCATCTCCTTTTGTCGGCTCTTACGGCACTCCGGACGGAATGGAGCGGTGACAGTATGCATCCTAAATCACCACACGGATTGAAATACTGACTGTATAAGAAAGAAAGAAAGAAAGAAAATAATTTTATTGTAGCTCACAAATGACATGAAGTGGATAGTATCTCAAACTTCTGTACAACCATCAGATTTTACGTAAATTGACGGATAAATAGGATGCGAAAAACCACATTTACTTCCGATGTTTTTGAGGAAACCCACAATTTTTTTAATGAAAAACAAAACTTATTTATTGCTTAACTTATTTATTTAAACACTTTATGTAATTTATTACCCGTGTAAATGGATATCTCTTAAGGAGTTATCCTGCATGAGCCTCCGCCGCCTGTTGCTTAGCCGTCTTCTGAATACTCTTCAAGGCAGCCAGATGAATAGTTTTGTCCAATGCATCTGTACAAATACGGATTCGTTATAAGCAAAATTTATAACCCCGATGCAACTAGATAACAATCAGATAAATCAGTAAAAAAAAATCGGTTCATCAGTTCAAGATTAATCCCAGATTACAGATTAGAGATTACAGATCAGAGACAGATACATGAAACGTGTAACACTGGTCTTTTGTAGACGGTTCAAAATAGAAAGAATTAAAAAAGTATCTTACATTAGCAGCCCGCCCTGCTTCGGACGGGTATTTAACAGAAAAATCAAAAAGCTGTTACATTTTAATACGCTTTTATTAGCTTCAGTCAGAGTTCAGACGTATGTATGTATGTATCTATGTATGTACCGGAATCTTTGACCATGATTTTGACCCAGTTAAAAACGTCGGATTAACACGAAATTTGGCATACTTGGCATACTTATTTAATACGCTTTTATTAGCTTCGCTTGTATGTATGTATGTAACGGAATCTTTGAACATGATTTTGACCCAGTTACAAACGTCGGATTAACACGAAATTTGGCATACTTATTAAGGACCGATGACAATTCAATATTTTAAACATTTTGACCCGTTATCATTAATAGATTAATAATACTCAAACTCAAACTCAAAAGGAACTTTATTTACGTAGGTTTCATCACAAAACTCTTATAAATCGTCATATTTATAAACACCATTATCATCTTACGGCCCCTGTCCCACACCAGGTGGCAGTCTCCACACACACCTCTCAGTCGTCATACCTACATTCACACCTTTCACACACAACTCTGCACTCCTACAATCCCTCCATCTCCCCTGATCGCTCACAATCCCTGCGTTCACTCACATTCATGCCGAAACTACCACCGGTTCGGAAGGCTGCTCTACAGAGAAGAGCCGGCAAGAAACTCTGTAGTTGCTTTTTTTAAAATTATTGGTCTTGTTTACAAAAAGCACTAAACAGCATAGTGAGAGCAAATTCGCAAGATGAGAGAAATGTACATTTTTGCATAAAAAATTAAATAAATAAATAAACACGCTACACGTTTCCGCAATGAATGACGGATAGACCTTGACAGGGCCAATCAAGAAACAAATCCGCGAATAAAGGTCTCCATTGCGTCATTGCTCACACATACAGTGTACAATATATGACATTTTCTAAAATGCTACGTACATATTATTTCGCCAATGAGATATATTATTGAAGGGGCCAAAGGAACAGAGCACAGGCACAAAATGACAGTTACTTCCAGGCATCATTATCACACATATAGTCGTTGACGCGGTAGTACCCTTTACTAATTAATGTAGTTTTAACAAAAATTTTGAACTTTATGAAGGGTAAATCTACAATAGCGTCAGGAATTTTATTGTACAGGCGAACACCGAGGCCTGCAAAAGATCCATGGGCTTTTTGCAGTCTGTGGTGAGGTATCACTAGTTTATGCCCATTTCTTGTACGGATAGTGGACGTAGTGACATCACAGTTGGTCTTATACTGACTGATATTCTGTCTCACAAATAAGATATTAGCAAGGATAAACTGCGATGCCACAGTCAAAATTCCTATATCACAAAACTTATTTCTAAGTGATTCCTTGGGTCCTAGATTGTAAATGGAACGAACAGCACGCTTTTGTAATACAAATACAGTTTCAATGTCTGCGGCGTTGCCCCAAAGCAAAATACCATATGACATGACGCTATGGAAGTAACCAAAGTAGACAAGTCTCGCGGTATCCACGTCGGTGAGCCGTCTTACCTGTCTCACAGCATAAGCTGCTGAACTAAGTTTATCAGCGAGTTTATGAATGTGGGGCCTCCATTGTAACTTGGAATCTAAAGTAATGCCCAAAAACTTTGTAGATTCTTCTAGGTCCAAATTTTTTTCATTTAATATCAATTTAGTATCGATACTTTTTGAGTAAGAGGTAGTAAACCTAATGCATTTTGTCTTAGCTGCATTTAACAATAAATTATTTACAGTAAACCACTGTGATATTTGCACGAGTGCGCTATTTACATCGTCAAAATTTGTTTTCTTACGGTCAACTTTAAAAATAAGCGATGTATCATCAGCAAATAGAACAATGTTACAAATATCTTTTACAAAGAAGGCGAGATCGTTTATATAAATAAGAAACAAAAACGGACCCAGAATAGACCCCTGTGGCACGCCCATTGTTAATGTCGATCCAGTAGATTTGACTCCATTTATGTCCACAAACTGCATTCTGCTACTCAAGTATGACGCAAGGAGATTAAGCGCGTTAAACTTGATACCATAGTGTTGAAGCTTTCTCAAAAGAGTGTTGTGATGTACACAATCGAAAGCTTTGGATAGATCGCAGAAAACACCAATAGCATCTTGAGAGTTTTCCCATGCATCATAGATGTGCTTTAAGAGTACAGCACCAGCATCAGCCGTAGAGCGACCCTTAGTGAACCCATATTGTTCACTATGTAACAATTTATATTTGTGGAAATGTTGCAGTAGCTGTTTTAAAATTATTTTCTCAAAAATTTTACTTAAAACTGGCAAAATGGAAATAGGTCTATAGTTGCCAAGCTCTTTCTTATTGCCAGCTTTGTAGAGTGGGATAACTTTACCATGTTTCATTAAATTTGGGAATACGCCCACATCTACACACTCATTAAATATATTAGCAAGCTGAGGAGCTATATCTGAAATAACCCCTTTAATCACAACAGTTGATATATCCCACAAATCACCTGTTTTCTTCAAAGTAATACTATTAAAGGCTGTAACAATGTCAGAAGGGGTCACATAAGTGAAACTGAGCAAGCCTGACGTCTCTCTAACATTATCCTTGAGCAGCATCTCAGCGTGGACAGAAGATGAAGCCAAAGACGTGGTGATTTCCTTCGGTATACTTTCAAAAAAATTATTAAAGCATTGAGCTACATCAAAGTTAGTATTTATTACACTACCATTAATATGCAATTCAAATTTAGATTCCGGTAACTTTGCTTTGCCAGTTTCGTTATTAATAATGTTCCAGGTGGTTTTAATTTTGTTATTGGATTGTCTAATTTTACGACCAATGTGTAGAGATTTAGCCGTATAGCAAACTTTTTTAAACAATTTTGAGTAGGACCTAACGTATTCCTGAAAGGCTAAATTAAAATTAAATTATTTCAAAGCGTATAAATTATATAATGTATTCCTACTCTTATAAATACCTGGAGTAGCCCATTCACAAAACTTCAACTTATTACCTTTGGTGTAGGTTTTCAATTCAAATATACGATTGAACTCGATCTGAATAATATTAAATAATTTTTCGTATTGACTACCCGGGTCACCACGCACGTGAGCCATTGCCACAGTTTTCTTGGCTACAATGTTTTGGAATTTTTCTATTTTCCTACCTGTAACTGGTCGAGCAGAAAATGTGAATCGATCGTCTGCTTTATTGTTGGGAAGAGTAATTAATTGCCCGCAATGATCAGATGGGAGATCATTAATGATAGATTTATTTATCAATTGACAGTTACAGAAGAAATTGTCCAAACACGTAGATGAACTATTTGTTACTCTAGTTGGCTCACTAAAAGAGGGCGTAAGTCCATATGATTTAAAAAGATTAATGAATCTACAAGATAATGATGATTCAACTAACAAATCTATATTAAAGTCACCACATATTAAAACATGTTTACTGCAGGAAGTGACTTTCTTTAAAACATTTTCCATGACGACCTCAAAAGTATTATAGATCCCAGAGGGTGGCCGGTAGACGCAGACAATAGTGTAGTGAACGAGTTCTATACACGATAATTCAATGGTACGTTCTATAGAGAGATCAACTATATCCTTGCGTTCTTTACCTTTAACTTCATGAGACACAAAGATAAGCGACCCACCGCGTATGGCATGCTTTCTACAAAAGGCACTTATAATACTATGATTTCCATTCCGTCGACCAAGCTCATGCTCCTTCAGCCAATGTTCAGTTACACAAAAAATCTGAACATTCCTATGCTCTAAAAATAGGTCGATTTCTAAATCTTTGCTAGCCATGCCCTGCATGTTCTGGTGAACAATTCGTAAAGCAGAAGGCATGGCTGTTGTCTCATCTAGTTGTTTAAACATCTAGATGTGTCTAGAGAACTGTGAATAGCACAGTCTGTCAAAGTCTTAGAACTAAGATTATATAAAAAATTGTCTGTGACAGAGTCAGCAGGTTGTATATTATAAGCTAACAATGTAGCTATTTGTCTCTTAAACCTAAGGGGCAGATGCATGTCATCCTTTGTCAGTTTAAAATTACTAATAAATGTGTTACAATCAAAATATTGAATTACATTATTGTGGCGATGAGTCAAATTGTAAATAAGCATATTTAAATTGTATATTTGTCTATTTTGATTAGCAGACAGGCTATTAGAATATGGAAGGGCACTTACAATAAATTTGCAGTCATGTTTGTTATTTAAGTCCAATAGCTGTTCTACCATTTTTATTATCTGTGAACGTCTAACAGATAAACTGTCACCAAACAATATAATTATGGTGGTGTCCTTATTAAAGTTATGAGGCTTAATATTTTTAACTAAACTATCTAAGTTGATTCCAGGCAAACACATGTTTAATAAAGGCTGTTTAATTTTTTGCCTTAATAATGAACTAAGACCTTGACCTATTTTATCCGAGTAAACTAATACTTTAGAAGATGCCGCTGTAGAGGGGCTCACATCTTCTTTTACATTAATTGGATTAATGAAAACCCTATCCGCTATTAATACAGTTGTTGGCTCACTATTAGTTTGACAAAGTAGAGGTAGGTTTTGAGTGTTAACAGCAGTATCTGAACGGAAGCCTAAAACTTGGTTATTACAATGTTCTGTCAAGGACTCAAACCGCTCTGCAGTGTATGTGCTCATCTTTAGTAGTTCATTGGTAGCCAAAATATGGTGGTTTATTTGGACTTGAGCATCTTCATATTTCCTTGAGATGGTAGCAAGCTCCTTTTGAAGGTTCAGTATATCCACTTGTAAGTTATATGTGTCTTTGTCATACATATACTGACTTTTAGTTATGTTGTCTTTATAAAATCTTAATCTAGATATTAATTTAAGCCTATCAGAACTTAATGATTTTAACATGTGAGTTTGCTTATTAAATTTTAATAATTTCTTTGTTCTCTTAATTAACTTGTTAATTTTGACATACTTTTTTATCTTGTTATTACTGGACATGGTAGCAAAATTAATATTTTCAGACTGCAATGAGATATTATATTTATTACAATCAGCCTGTCCCATTAATTCATCAATAATAACGGTGATCAAGGTGGAACACCGCTCTTCGATGCAATACCTAATAGAGATGTAAATATCATAAAGCTATTGCCATATTCTTTAGTGATTATTTAGCAATAGCTTTATGATATTTCAACTAAAAAATAAATAATAATTTAAAAAAAAACTAAAAAAATACGCTTTTATAGAAATCGAATTTTAATAAATTTGAATAAAAATAGTGTCAGAAAAAATGATTCAATTGTAAAAAGCGCATGATGCATGGTGGTTGAGTCCAAACGGCACTCAACCACCATGCATCATAGACAGACGTAGCTTAACTAATTAAGAAATAATAACGAAACGCGTGTTGACATGCATCACAGTAAAACTCACATATTTTATGCTGTCCTTTGACGGGAAAGCGGAGCCTGAGGCTGACAGGGTTCGAGCATATGAACACGTATGGACTGTCGCTTTCTCCTTCTGGGTACCTGAAAATATTAGACCATTTTAACGGGTCCATATCACCACCAGAAGACAGGGCGCTCTGGCGCTGCTTAGGGGAGGCCTATGTCCAGCAGTGGACTAATGTGGGCTGATTATGATGATGATATCAACATCTTCCCGTGGGTGTCGTAGAAGGCTACTAAGGGATAACAGACTTTGGGCAGCAGCAACGCTCTTATATAAAGTCACATCTTATCTACTACCGAGGCGATTAGGACAAATCTCTTCCCATGGTTAATACCATTAAACGGCCCCCAGTCTCCGGTAGCTGCAACGCCCCTGATTAATAATATATAGGTAATATATAGAACTGGTCTATGAAGTGTCTTCTAGTTCTTCTTCTTCTCAGCCCGTAAAAGACACATTACTGAGTTAGGCCTCCTCCAATAACAGGAGGGAAATTAGCCTACAATGCCACGCTGGCATGGCATTTTGTTTCAAGTATTCCTTATATTGCGGCTAGGTTTAATGTCATGTAATTTCCTTTAGTCAGCTCTTACGACACCCTCAAGATGGAATGGGGTGGTGACATTATGTATTCAATTTTTTTTTATAAGTGACTTTATGGCCTTTGACTTTAGGCTTGCGTGATGGAAAGCATTGACAGGATCTATGATGGAGCAGGCAATTCATGGAAATGCCCTGTCGCGCACCGGCTCTCACATGCATACGACGAAACACAGTAAAACTGCTTGGCACCGGACTTAGATGTAAGGGTGGTAGCTAGCCGGATTAGCCGGGCAGCTACCACCGAACCTTAATCTAATGTTTAACCCAATCAGAGATGGTGATGATAAGCAGGCTCAATTTGGTAACAAACGTGGCTTACTTTTTCTCGTATTCCTCCTGAGGCAAGCAGTCATCGACCGTAACGCATCCCAGTAGGCAGCCGGTGGGGTAAAACGAGGGGAACTTCAGCTGTTTATCTAAAAAAAGAAAACAAAACAAAAGTCAATACACCAAATACGTTAGCGGCAGCCAGATGATCGAAAAAAAACCGAAGATTAATTAAACTAATTTATTAAAATAGAAATTACAATAATCTTATGTCTAAGTAAATGTGAATCCAATTCGATGTAAGAATATGGAATGCACGATATTGAAAATGACTCCACTGCGTGGAATCTGCTGACTGGGCACTTTGCGCCCGACGGACGTCACTGGTCGCTGTTACCAAGCCTCGACGATGCATTAGGGGTCAGCGCAATGCCTTACGGTTCCGTATCTAACACCTCCACCCGCAGATCAGCAACTATTTTTGAGCATATTGATCGAAAATGTTGCTGGGACTTCGGCTCGCATCTTGGGGTCCTGTTCTATGTCTTCGTAGGTGTGATGGATCTTCAGGGTTGGTGATTTTTCTTTTTCAGTTTTGTTAAAATTTCTGCATCCATATCGGCGGGCCACTATGGTAGCGGTGCTAATTGCTGCTCCCAGTATGATGATGTAAAGTGGGATCGTCGTATGGTATACTATGTCCATCTGAGTCTGATCAATTTTAATTGGTTTTTCTAGCAAGACTCTATTCTGAATGTTATGAAGTTCCCTGAGGTTTATTGAGCTGAAACTTATGTGCGTTTGAATGTCTGTCTTGTTCACATTGTCGTAGTCTATCTCCGTTAGCTTCCATGGTTGTCCTTTTATTTCGTTATTTTCATTCATGATGGTGAACTCTTCTGTCTGTAGGTAGCAGTTTACGGGTATGGTGACGAGATAGCTTCCTTGCAGAAGGTTGAAATCTTCTCTGCCGCAGGCCAGATGAGTCTTGGTCGACTGAGGTATCGACATCACGTAGTGCTGATCATCCAATTGTTCCACGGCTGCCTTTGATAGTGATATGCTGGTGAACTCGCATGTGTTTTTCAGGACTTGGTTGATGATAAGGTTCTGGATACAGTCGGGTTTCGTTCGAAGCTGTAGGCTGATTCTTTGTTCACAGAGATAGATAGTAGTATACTTCGGGCATTCAGCCTCTATATACACGAATGAGTTCTCATTAGTTGCTATGAAAGGAGCAGGAGGGATAAGGGCAACTTGTTTCTTATTGGGAACAACGGATAGTCGGTACAGATAATATATGCTGTTAGAAACTATGGGAAATTTAAATACTATAACTATCGTTTTACCCTTAAAGTAATAACCTGGTTTAAGAATATCGTAATATTCTCTTAACTCTAAACTTAAAATAGCATCCTTATTATAAAACCTTTTAAGCTTCTCTACTATGGACTTTAAAACTTCTATGTCGATCATAGAGTGATGTGTGCTGGAAGAGCGAATAAAAGCCATTATATTTTCTATCCTAACTAATTCTACAGCTAAGTCCTCTACATTATTACTAATAATTCCTAGAATTTGGGCGAATTTTGCGAATTTTATTAAACTGTAGCCTCTGTATGCATCTATCTCTAAAATGTATTCTAGCGTTTCATTAATTTTTTCTTGATTTTTTGTTAATTGTTCTATAATATTACTATGCTGTTGCATCCATTCCTTATTTAAAGTAATATGAGTATTAAATTCTGAAACTAATTTATTTTCATTACTTTGAAGTGTTCTAATAGCTTCGTCATATTTAAGAGCATCTGAGTGATCTAAATTACCCGTAACACTTTTTATGATTGAGCCTAGGCCGTCAACGAGACCTCTCTTTACTCTGATGGGTTCTAATGATTGAACTTGCTTAAGAACTTTGCCAAGTTTGTTAGACAGATAATCAATTTGGAATTCGTATAGTAAAAAAGTCTCGTTACTGAGTCTAGTCTTAAAAGTCTTTAATTGAGTCTGTACTGAGTTTATTTTGTCTTCAATGTCTGTCAGTTGAATGTACTGTACGAAAGAGTGGTAATGAGTAGTCAGTCGGGTAGGTCCTAGTTTGTATGGTAGTAGTCCTGGTCCATCAGCCAGACTCTCAAGTTTTATCTCCTGAGAGTACGTCGGATGGGTTGTCAGTAACAGCAGAATCCTGTAACAATCGGTTACTTTTAGGCACTCGTTTTAATCGTGATTTAGCTATCGGACCACGTTTCTTTGATGTATATATATGGATAGGCAAATCGGCTAGAACTGTATCTTGAGTGTACCGTGGTGCTGCTTTTTGTCGGCTAGCAAAAGGATTCTTAATGAATACTTGTTGCTGAGGTGTATATTCTATTTCAGGTTCGCGAGTTTTGTTCCTGTTTTCTATTAATTTAGTTCGATTGGCAAGGGAAGTTTCGTTAATTATTTCGTATACTTCTTTCATTTGTTGCCTATGATTCTGAGCATATTGTTGCAGGATTGCCTGTGTGAGGTCAATATCAACTGGGTCTCTTGGGTCAAAATGTCCGTTCAATAAGTCAAATGGTCTGCATCTAGTAAAGCTGTGAATGGAGCTATTATATGCTATAATTGCATAAGGCATTAAGTTAACTATAGGTTCGTCCTTTTGTTTCAGCTTCAGTATCCTAATGTGTTCGAGCAATGTTGAGTGAAATCTTTCAATATTACCATTGTCATTCGGACTGTGTGGCAATATTTTATGATGAGTAATTTTGTGAAGGCGGACGAATTCAGCGAAAAGTTGATTCGTAAATTCTGTACCATTATCAGTAACAATAGTCATCGGTAATCCATGGTGAGTGCAGAATCGTAATAAAGCTTGCAGGATGCTGATGGCAGTCCCGTCACGTAGATGATAAGCTTGTCCATACTTTGTAAAAACGTCAATGAAAGTTATATATTTTTCATTTTGGACTGTAAAGAGGTCTAAATGAATGGTGTCTAATGGTTTTGTAGCTGGAGGTACTATGTTAAATTGAGGCCTAATTGGGTTTCTATCGTATTTAGCCTGACCACATATGGTACATTCGTTAATGAATTTAGTGATTTGCTCTTTCATCTTTGGCCAAAAGTATTTTCGAGAGAGGGCCAAATAACATTCGTTAATTCCACGGTGGTTAGTCTTTCCGTCATGGTAATGTCTAATGATGTCCTGTTGTCGCAAGTATTCCTTTACATTCTCAAGTTCCGTTTTAGCTAGCACTAAGTTAAGCGAGGAACTTTTGAATTTCTCTTGAATAATAGGGATAACTTGATACATGACTAAAGGAGGATTTATTACAATAGCTGTCTTCACTTTGGGGTTTACGAACTCTTTGATGGCATTGATAACGTCATCTTCTAAATTGGACTCGGAAAGTTGAATGGCAATTCGTGTATGGTTTTCAAATGGTTTTGTCACTGTCGGTCGTCGTTTTATGTCACCTACAATAGTAAAATAAATTTGGCGATGGAATTTGTTAAGGGGTTCATCAGTGATAGGCACTTCTAAAATGGGGTGTTCGTTACTAGTATGTACTGTATCAGTCGAGGAATTAGGTTGTTCGACTGGGGCTTCCGATGGATTATTGATCATGGAACCTATCTCCTTGATACTCTCAATCAATGAGTTGATCTCATCAATTTCCTCGTTGTGGATCTCCACACGGGAGAGCGCGTCAGCATTGGTGTTAGCCTTGCCCTTCTTGTACACTACTGAGAAGCTATATTCACTAAGCTTTAGTCTCCACCTAGTGAGACGTGAATTTGGTTCTTTCAAATTCATCATCCATTGGAGAGGTTTGTGATCAGTTATTACTTTAAATTTCCTACCAAATAGATATGGCCTAAAATACTTTGTGGCCCAGACTATGGCAAGCAGTTCCTTCTCGATGGTGCTATAGTTAAGCTCACTATCGTTAAGTGTGCGAGAAGCGTAACAAATAGGTTTATCAGAGCCTATTGGTCCTTGGGAAAGAACAGCGCCTATGGCGACATTGGAAGCATCTGTGGTAAGAATAAATTCTTTGGTGAAATCTGGATACTGTAGGATAGGATCATTGGTTAATAGGGTCTTACATTTCTCGAAAGCGTTGACGTATTCGGGGGTGAGAGTGACCTTACAACCCTTTTTCAAACATATGGTCATTGGTTTGGTTATGCGGGCAAAGTCGGGAATGAATTTTCGGTAGTAACCGAGAAGACCTAAAAATTGTTTTATCTCCTTGGGGGTTTTCGGAATTGGGTACTTGTCAATTGCCGAAATTTTATCAGGGTTAGGCTTAATACCATCCCTACTGATTATGTGACCTAGATAAGCAGTTTCTAACTTTAGAAATTCTGACTTATCCATCTGTATCTTGAAGTTAGACTCTCTAAGTCTCTGGAAAACTTTTTCCAGGTTAACCATGTGCTCCTGAAGGGATGTGCTGAAGACAATGATGTCATCTAAGTAGACCAGACATATGTTATTTTGGAGGCCTCTCAGGACATTATCCATTACCCGTTGAAAGGTAGATGGAGAATTTTTTAGTCCCATGGGCATTCTAAGGAATTCAAAATGACCATGCTCAACATTGAAGGCGGTCTTTGGGATGTCTTGGGGGTCCATCTCGACTTGGTAGAACCCACTTGCCAAATTTAAGGTGGTAAAGTATTGGCACTTGCCTAATTTGTCAAGTACATCGCTAATATTAGGGATAGGGTATTTATCATCTATAGTTTTTTCGTTTAATTTACGAAAATCAACTACAAGGCGCCACTTCTGTTTACCGGACGCATCTACTTTCTTTGGCACCACCCATATGGGGGAGCTCCATGCCGAATCAGAAGGTCTTATAATACCCTGCTGTAACATCTTAGAAATTTGGTCCCTAACTTCCTGACGGTGTACAAAAGGATACCTGTAGCTCTTAGTGTAAACAGGCGTTTCGTCAGTGGTTCTTATGCGGTGTTTTATTTTATTAGTGAAGGACAAATTTTCATTTTCTATGTAGAAAACGTCAGCGTATCGAGTGCAAAGGTTGATTAAGTTAGCCTTTTCTTCCTCGTTTAGGTGTTCTGTACGTAATCGTGATAAGACGTCATCTACACGGCTTGACGGAAATTCTTTTGAGCAATTTTCATTAAAGATATCAGCGCGTGCGGGTTGATCTAGGGAAAATATGACGTCGTTAGGAGTTGGATTTTCTAACTCGACATATCCGCGGTTGTTCTTTACATTTGTCACACACTCATGAATGATACAGTTGCAAAGAACTTGTTCGCTTATGAAAACTTGGCCATCCGGGGCGTTAACAGGAATCCTAACTAATTTTGAAGTACCGGCTGGTATGATGTCTTCATATAAATTAACGTTACGCGAATTATATACGCAAATTTTATTGGTTGCGGATCTAGTAACTAATTTAAATTCCTTTAAATCTATTTTCGCTTCCCATTGGGATAGTAAATCCAGTCCAATCAGTCCGTCAAAGTACCCATGAAATCGGTAAACGAATAGTCTGATGTCTTCGTTTTCTTTAAATTCGCTAAAACATGGCAAGGTTATAGAATAATCATTTTTACTAGTTCCATGTACATTTGATACTTCAAAAGGATCGTAATTTAAGGGATAATTAGGAAAATATCTATCTACGGCTTCAGGGCTAATGAAAGATTGGTTAGCTCCGGTATCTATTAGAAATTTTAGTGGGGGATTGGAAATTTGTATGTAAGGCAGTTGCCTTTGGGTTTGCAAGTTAACATCTATTTTAGCTCTTTTGATTTCGGGTCTATATGAAAATCCTGGTTCTGTTCCGAACAAGAGGGAACCGATTCAGATTCTATTATTTGACTTTCATATGGAGCTTCGAAATGATTCTCATAATCATCCTGGTAATATTGGAAATCTTGATAGTCGTATTCCGGCTCACAGGATTCTACAGGGTAATATGAGTAATAATTATTTGCCAATTCGTTTAAATTAACCTCCCGCGATTTAAAATAATTCGTCGGTGGTGGGTTCCCAGACCTATTCCAATCATGACCTGTCATCATTGGTAAAGTCTTAGGGACAAAATGCTGAACCCCGCTCATGGGTCTTGGTCCATGATTCGGTGGTGGATTGTTCCTAGGTGGCATACGAAAAACGTTACTCTGGGGGTGGTAATTAGGTGGCAGTGCTCGAAGCATCTGCTGCGTACGAGTGGGCATACGACTCTGGTTAAAAGCTGGCATATTAAATTTAAAGGCTTGTGGTTGTGGTTGATAGCCACGTTGCGCTATAGGGGCAGGCCAATTAGCAACTGGGGGTCGTGGTACTTGGAATGCGTTTGACGGCATAGGAAAAGGGGTGAAAATCTTAGGGGTGCTCTGGGGCTTAGATGAGTCGCTGGGCTGTTGCAAGTACATAATGTTAAGTTCCTCCTGTACGTACTCAAGAGCCTTTTCCATCGACTCGGGGCGCATGCACCGTATACGTGATCCCAGAGGCTCTTTAAGTCCGCGAACGAAAGACTGCATACTGATTCTTTTATAAAGCGCCCGTTTAGCTTCGATTGTCGTCGGTAAAGTCTCGTGAAGTGTCACATATGTCATCATGGTGCTGAACAAAGTTTGACAGTGGTCATAAAATTCTTGGGGGGTCTTGTTACCCTGGGTGGCTAAAGAGAGGTCTCTATATAAAGCCGTTTCATCACGTTGATCGGAGAAATTATTAATAAGTGTCGATCTGACTCCTGCCCAAGTTTCGGGTATCCCGTTTGAGTTGATAGTAGAAGCTGCATGCCCCGTAATTTTATTTAGTATTCCATTTAGGAGGCATAAATTACCTAACTCACTACCTGGCTCGGCACCTGCGTATTGGGCTACTAATTGGTCGCAGATATTAATGAACCTTGTCAATATATTGGGGTTTCCGTCAAAGTCCGGGACAAGGCGTAGTACCTTAAAAATGGTGTCCGGGTCGTATGGCATTTTGTCTTCGAATAAACTATTTAAATTCAAATCTATATCACTATCTATACCTATGTTTCTATGTATGTCTACTGTGCTCCGGCGAGCCTGACGTGACGCAGGTTCCCGGGAACGAGATTTTCCGTAATGGAAAATCTTGGGGAAAGAAATACTTTACAGGAGTAAAAACTAGGAATAAAGAGGAAGCAACACGAGAACTATTCAAGTGTACTCACAAACAATTTTCCATATCTCTGGTTCTTCTTCTTGTCGAATCAATGGCTGGATTCTTCACCCGGCTGCTTACGCTCGTAGATTCTGGATCTTCGTGCAGGGGCTTGATAGCCGCCCGGGCGACTCGCGAACGCGGTTTTCTGGTAAACCCGTGAATTTATTCGCGAACCGGCCCGCGAAAATCCTACCGACTGCGCCAAATACGTTAGCGGCAGCCAGATGATCGAAAAAAAACCGAAGATTAATTAAACTAATTTATTAAAATAGAAATTACAATAATCTTATGTCTAAGTAAATGTGAATCCAATTCGATGTAAGAATATGGAATGCACGATATTGAAAATGACTCCACTGCGTGGAATCTGCTGACTGGGCACTTTGCGCCCGACGGACGTCACTGGTCGCTGTTACCAAGCCTCGACGATGCATTAGGGGTCAGCGCAATGCCTTACGGTTCCGTATCTAACACACCTAAAAAGATGTTATAAATAAATATATTAAATATATCCTTGGACATTTCACACAACGCCATCTCGTCCCAAGCTAAGCAACTTAATGCTTGTGTTATGGTAACGAGATGGATGATAAACTACTTATATACATTTTTTTTTGTAAATACATACATATTATAGATAGAAATGACACCCAGACTCCGAGCCAGTGCCTCTGGTTTAGACAAAGACACTTGCCCGACCCGGGAATCGAACCCGGGACCCGTTGATCCAAAGGCGGCACATCTAACCACTAGACCAACGAGGCAGTCAGTTATAACTTTCAAACTGATGATGCTCGAGCTAATCTTCTTTCTACACGCCTTTCAAGCAAAAAAAACTTAATCAAGGTCGATTCTCTTCTTCTAATTTATATTCTTCATTTTCTCAGTCCATAAAAGATCCACAGCCAGTTCTCCTCCATGGAGGGAAATCAGCCTACTCTGCCACGCTGTCTAGACGGGTTGGCACACAATTTCGTAGCAAGTTTTCCTTTTTTCCTTCTCCTGTGTCTGAGCCTTGTTATTCCCTATTGTCGGTTCTTACGACACCCTCAGGATTGAATGGGGTGGTGACATAATGTATTACAAATGCGTCACCACGCGGCCTTTTTGAAAGCGTCAAATTTGAAACGTCTTTTATTTTATTTGCGTCAAAGTAGGCTAATTTCCTTCCTGTAATTGGAGGAGGCCGGACTCAGCAGTGGGTATTTTACTGGATGAGAAGATGATACAAATAATATCCTTTTTTTTTTAAACATCCTTGGACATTTCACCCCACGCCATCTCGTCCCAAGCTAAGCAACTTAATGCTTGTGCTATGGTAACGAGATGGATGATAAACTACTTATATACATTTTTTTTTTGTAAATACATACATATTATAGATAGAAAACACCCAGACCCGGAACAAATACTTGTAAGTCGTACAAATATTTCACCCGTGCGGGGATCGAACCCGCGACATGCTGCGCAGCAGTCGGTCGCTCAACCACTGCGCCAACCGTGTCGTCATAATGTTTATGAAGAATGTTTATGAAGAGTGCCCATTAACCGACCATCCTCTGCTTTGCTGAAACGACACTGACCCGGATAAAGAACTCGGTACTGGTTCTCCAGGGCTCTGATGATATCCTCGTCTGGCGGCTTCACGGTGGACGCTATCCAGAGACGGCCACGGTGGCTCGTATACCAGGTTCGACCTTCGTGCCTGCACCAAAACCGACGAGACTCAATATTTGACACCAATAGGCTGTCAGAGGCACACAGTTCTCTTTATGGCCGCTAGTCCAATTAAGCTTTTTTTGTATTACGTGATAATTAAAACTAGTTTCAAGCGTTCGTTAACAAGAGGTGACCCAATAACTGAATTTCTTAATTTATTGTGTACTTATCATACCATTTCTAAATCAGTATAGAAAGGGCTAGTTTTTAAATTAATTGCGAGCCAAGCGTAGAAGATTTTTTTTAAACGGCAGCTGAATAAAGTTGAATTTACTGTTTATTCACTTGATTGAGTCAAAGACCGAAGTTTTTTGTATTTTGCAGCAATTACCGACAATTACCGATGATGATGATGATGATGATGAGTTAGTTTACTTTACTCCAAGAACTATCAGTAATGAGCTTAGAATAAAAAAATAAACATTTAGTTGGTATTTGTGACGATTTTGTTACATAGGATGAGAAAAATCGGTTATTTTCAAAAAATCTCGAAATCCATGAGACTGTTGTTTAGGCATTTTTTTTGGTGGAATATACCTAGGGCTAGCCTACTTCCAGTGTCGCTGTGTCGTGCCATTTTTGGGACACCCTGTATAATAATAGGATTGCACCCGCCGAAAAAGAAGAACGACCAGAAAGAAGGACACAAGCCATTGGCGGTTAGGGATCTACGGAGAGGAATCTTTTTACAATCCGCGCAGTCACCAAAAGAATGGTTTTCTGAATTAGGTTCACAGGATAAAAATTGAGAGCCAGCTTTTCAAGATGATGATTAAGCTCTTCGCTATCAATCCGTTAATCGACTACAATTGGTCGGATAATCTTTGTGTGGTAATTATAGTTGTTAGATTAACGGCAGGTTATCCCAGTCACGAGTCGCGGCGCAGTTTTCGCAATCTTTTTACGATTTGATGTCAATGGAAAAAGAACATATCAGTATGTGCGACTACAATGTTATTACAAGCTTTCATTAGAGCGTATAACGAGAAAAACTAATTTAATAATAAAATTAAAAAAAAAAAAAAAAAAAAAGCCTTTTATTTCCATGCAGTTACATATTACATTATACAACTAGTTTTCAATTAATTTGATAGCTAAAATAATTGTTTCTTATATTAAATTTGTACTAAACTATTTTACATACTACTAATAAAAAAACTAATACTATACTATTTTTTTACATATCTGCAGGATCCCCTCTACAGGTGAAGGCCTCCTCCAAAGAATTCCACTCTTCTCTTGATTGTGCCACCCGCATCCAGTTCATGCCAGCGGTCTTTATAATTTCGTCTTCCCATCTTGCGTAAGGTCGCCCTATCTTTCTTTTGCCAAGAGGGCCATTCCAGGCTGTTACCTTTTTCGTCCACCTCTGGTCTTGAAGACGAGCTATATGTCCTGCCCATTTCCATTTGAGTGATAGAGCCTTCGTGAGCGCATCTGTCGCTTTGGTGATTTTTCTTATATGTTTGTGCCTAATTCGTTGCATTTTGCTTATACTCGTATTCAGCATACTGCGCTCTATCCCTCTTTGGCATGTTTGAATTTTGTTTATAACCTTATTGCTGAACTTCCAGGTCTGGCAAGCATACGTTAAACATGGAATTAGACATGAGTTTAAAAGTTTAGATTTAAGTTTTATTGGTAGGTTACTTTTAAATACTTCCTTCATGCTCCAGTATTTATTCCATGTTAGTTGGGACCTACGGTCTACTTCTAGCTCATTATTTTGTCGGTCGAAACTTATTTCCTTACCCAGGTATATATAATGATCTGTGTAGTTGAGCGGTTTACCATCGATTAATAGAGGTCTCTTGATGTAATTAGTCATTACCATTGTTTTGTGGGTGTTCATTTCTAAACCGACTTCCTGACTCAATATGTTTAGTGACTCTATCATGTATTGAAGCTCTGATTTTGACTCTGACAAAAGCACCAAATCGTCTGCAAATCTTAAATGGCTTAGGTATTTATGCGCAACTTTGACTCCACGTACTCTCCAGTCAAGTTGGCTTATTACAGATTCTAATACTGCTATAAAAAGTTTTGGGGAAATTGGATCCCCCTGCCTAACACCTCTTCTGACAGGAAACCATGGACCAGCCGTCTCTAACTTAACTCTGCTCTTACTGTTACTATAGATGCTTTTAAGTATTTGTATGTAAGCTTCTTCTACTTTTTGACTTGATAGAGTTTTCCAAATGCTGTCGTGTGACAATGTATCGAACGCTTTTCTGTAATCTATAAATCCAATATAGAGTGGCCTTTGTTTTTCTTGGTATTTCTCGATAATGAGTTCTAATGTGTGTATTTGATCGAGTGTGGAATAACCCTTTCTAAAACCAGCTTGTTCTACTGGTTGACTAGCTTCGAGTGTTTTGTTTAGTCTCTGGTTGATAATAGAGGAGAAAAGTTTGTATATACAAGGTAGTAAGCTTATTGGTCTGTAGTTACTGATATTTTTTGGGTCTCCTTTTTTATAAATAAGGATTATATTGGACTCTGACCACTGGATTGGCGTTTCAGAAAATGCTAGGATACGGTTAAATAGGTTAGTCAAAGGTACTGCTAGGGTTGTCAGGGACTCTTTTAGTACTTCGTTCGTGATGTTGTCAGCGCCTGGACTCTTGTCATCTTTTAGTTTTTTCGCTTCCTTAATAAGTTCTTCTACTTCGATTGGTGGTACTTTTATCTCTACACTGTCTCCGTCAATTTGATCCCTTTTATTTAATGTGATGTTTGTTCTGGCGTCATATAATTTCTTGTAGAATTCAGTGGCTACAGCAAGAATGTCGCTGCGGTCATTAAGTGTCCTTTCTTCACTTTTTAAGGCATCTATCCATGCTTTGGTTGTTCTTAACTCCTTGTGAGATTTTTTTGTACTTCCTGTTTTATTAAGGTGCTTTTCAATTATCTTATACCTGTAAGCAGCATAATCTCTCTTTATATATTTTCTGGTCAGTTTATAGAGGGCCGTGATTTCGTTTTTCATTGCTCTATTTTTATTTTTATTCTTTTGTAAGTCACGTTTTCTATTCAGAAGAGTTAATGTGCGCTCCGTCAGTATTTTGTGTGTTTTGTTAGGTTTTTCTTGTCTTCGTGCAGCCCTTACACTAGTGTTTATGACTTGGATTATATTGTCGTAACATTGCTGTATTGTTTTGTTTTCCATCTCATCCAGCTGTCCTGTTAGAGCGTAAGATTTTAATTGATCCTTGAATGTTGATATTTCCTGAGCATTGTTTAAAGTCATGTTTTGGTATTGACTGTAATTTTTTCTACTTTTCTTTGGTGGTGATATTATGAAGGTTGCTCTTACTGGTCTGTGATCCGAGAAATAATTAATACTAAGAACTTCTAAATTTTGACACATGAGCGGTATATTGGATAGTATAAAATCGATTTCATTTTTGTATTTGTCGCCAGGAGATCTCCATGTCCATTTATTTTTTGATTTCTTCTTGTAAAAGGTATTCAAAATTGATAACTTGTTTTCCGTGGCAAAGTCGACTAAAATTTGTCCTCTTTTATTTCTTTCGCCATAGCCATTAGATTTCATTATTAAATACTCTTCTATTATTGGTTTTCCTATTTTTGCGTTGAAATCGCCCATTAGTATAATAAAATTGTATGATTGTTCTAATGCTTTGTATACTGTCTCGTAGAAAGACTCTAATTCGTCTTCGCTTGACTTTTCTGTAGGAGCGTAGACCTGTATGATGGATAAGTTCAAGCCGTTTATTGCCATATTTAATAGGGCTACTCTCTCTGTGAGACCACTATAGCTTTTAATATTATTTTTGTGACGTTTATTTATTAAAAAGCCCACACCATACATTCCTGGTGTGTGCCCTGTATGACAAAGTATAAAGTTGCTGTATTCTTCAATTTTGTTACCACGTCGCCTCGTTTCGGCTAATCCAATTATGTCATATTTAATGTCTTTTAATGCTTCGCTTAGTTCGATTAGATGTTCGTATGAAGAAAGCGTTTTGACATTGTAGGTAATCACATAGAGCTTCTCAGGTGGGGTAAGTTGATTCTTTGGAGGGTTTTGGTCGTGATCTTCCACGGTGACCAGCCGGCTTGGAAGATATTTTTGGCTGTTGATTGAAATATTTTGCATATGATTCTTGTAAGAGGGGAGCGCTAATTGCTATTTATTTACTTTCTGTTCAGTAGGTTTTTTTGATATATCCACTTGGGTTTTAGTTTTCATGTAATTAAGTATCCCTGGTTTTGAAATCTCGGAAAAGCTGGAAGTCTTATTTTTAGGCGTATAGGTTTTGGTTTTCTTTTTAACCTGTATTTCCTTTTCAGTGTGATTTGGGCGACTATGTTCCGGGGATATTGAGAGTAATCTTTTATTTTGGCCCACTGTGTTCGCATTGCTGTTTAATATTACAAGTTTATCGTATTTTATTATCGCGGTATTTCCTCTCTCTTTCTCTATCTTAAGTTGATTTTTTAATTCCTTCCTTTTTTCTAAAACGTATTGTGGATAATCTTCTTGTATATAGTATGTGCTGTCTGTTAAAGCTCTTTTCTGTTTAATTATTTCAATTTTTGTGGCCAGTGTGGAAAATGTTACGATAACTGGTCTCGGTTTCGTTCCGTTCCTGCCTATTCTTTTCATTTCCTGTATATCTCTTCGGTCGAGATCTATATCGAAATATTTTTTAATAAACTTCACCATGTTACTCTCCATATTTAAATATGAAGTTTCAGTTTCTTCAATCCCAAAGAAAACAATATTCCGCTGTCTAATTTGCTTTTCTACATGATATAATCGCTTTTCTAAATTATCTTGGTTTGCCTTTAGGGTATTGTACTTTCCTTCCAGCGTACCAAACTTATTTTCCAATATTTCATTTAGATTGTGTGTCACTTGGTCAGTTATTCTATCACTGCTTTCCTGGATCGTATTTTTTTGTATTTCAAGCTCATTTTGGATGTTACGTAGTGCATTCATTATTTCCTCCATGTTTGGTTGTTATTATTATAAATGATAGGCTTTCTGTAGCTATTTTGTACTCTTGGCGTCCTCTAGTTATTTTCTTCTGAACTAGATTGTAATCATCGATCTCAGGTGGTTTAGAAGACTGGTGAATGTTGCTATCCTTCAAAAGATGGCGTTACTTTCTATGTCCAACTCGTCTTTTCGCTGAGTCATTGAGTTCAATTTAGTTATTATTTTAAGAATTCGTAAAAAATACACTGACCGTTAAAGTTAAGCGATATTCACAATCCATTAATGTTAATATTCAGTTGCTAGTGATGTTTGTCCAGCTTAAGTAGTTTATTCGCACAAAGAAACTGTTCGTTTACACTTCGCTTTTATTTCATTGTTTTCCACGTATTGTTTCACTTTGTCCACAAAATATGTTGTTAATCACCACTTTATTTTATTATTTTTGTGTTCGTTTATAGTAATCACATAATATTAATATTTTTAAAGACACAAAATTCACAGAGCCGATCTAAACACCGCGACAGTGGCGCCCCTCCTCCTTTAAACTTCACTAAATCGGTTTTTTTTTATCAAGCAAAGAATACCAGGATGCTATCGTGTTTTGAACCAAGCTTTCACACGAGCAGCCTATGGGGCCAGCATACAGAGATGTCTCTGAACGCTTTACGAGTGCAATATAAGTGCCTATAGGATACTATTAGGGCTGCCCCGATTGTGTAGTACCTCAGCCATGTTTGTTGTAGCAAGGGTATGTTTCTCTACTTAGAAATAAATAAATAAATAAATAAATATCCTTGGACATTTCACACAACGCCATCTCGTCCCAAGTTAAGCAACTTAATGCTTGTGTTATGGTAACGAGATGGATGATAAACTACTTATATACATTTTTTTTTGTAAATACATACATATTATAGATAGAAATGACACCCAGACTCCGAGCCAGTGCCTCTGGTTTAGACAAAGACACTGGCCCGACCCCGGAATCGAACCCGGGACCCGTTGATCCAAAGGCGGCACATCTGACCACTAGACCAACGAGGCAGTAATAATAAGGTCTGTATTTCCGTGTGGTGATGGAGTAAGAATATCACCATCCCATATCTTCCCGTGGATGTCGAAGGCGACTAAGGGAGAACAGACGTTGGGCAGCAGCAACGCTACATGTATTATTATTTTATCTCGAACACAGATATGTATTTTAAGCTAAAATATTGTATTTTCAGTAGTTTGTCTAAGAAAATTAATTTGAAAACCTGGAAATTTATATTTATAACCTGCCTGAAACTGATAAAACATTCGAGATCTGTATGGTGTAAGAATATAATAGTTCTTGTGTGTGTAGCCCCATAGTAAACCCACCTTAAAGATATTTGGCTATATGGTGAACTGGGCTAATTTCCCTCCATAAATTTGGAGGAGGCCTGAGCTCTGAATCAGTCAGTTAGTGAGTCACTCATGGCCTGAAACGACGACCCAATATATCGTTCATAGAATTAAATAAGATATCTATTTAGTTTACGTGGATGAAGAAAAGTATCCACTACATAGTATAAAACAAAGTCGCTGTCGTCTGTCCGTCCCTATGTTACGTAGGTATGCTTAAATCTTTAAAACTAACTACGCAACGGATTATGAAGCGGTTTCTATAACAGAAAGAGTGATGTAATTCATGAGAGAGAAAGGATTTAGTGCCATGCACAATAATAATACCCGTGCGTAGGGATGAATCGATACTACTGAGTACTCATAAGGTATCGATACCTATCATTCGATACTACTACTAGTAGTACATACAATCAACATTCGATACTGAATACTAGTATCGAAAGAAAACAATGGTATCGTTGGGACTTCCGCCTGGGCCGGTCAGTTGACTCGATTGACCAATAGTGGCGCTGTGGTACACGAGTACACACACATGACGCGGTATTATGGTTGGATCATTTTCAATTTAGTTGTCATTGTCATTTGGCGTTCGTCATAAAGAACACTATAGATAGTTGAGATTTCAGTTCTTATACTACTTACACTGTTTACGGAATAGATAAAATGCCGCCTCCATTGTCTAAAGTATAAATTATGGCAATTCTCTACGAAAAAAGATAGGTAACAAACAATGAGCATTGAATATTAAACAACTATTTTTCATTTTGTTCTCCTGTTCTGTTATGCATGTCTGGCATTATAATGTTTAAAAATATTGAATGAGTACTCACAAGTATCGATATTTTAATGTCGATACTTGTGAGTACGAATATGGTATCGATACTTCGATTCAATACTACTTTTGAGTACTAGTATCGAAGAAAGAGTGGTATTGTTTCATCCCTACCCGTGCGAAGCCAGGGCGGGCCGCTAGTTTAATTTAAATGAAATGAAAATAATTAATAATGGTCAAAAAAGTCACTCAGACAGCGACAGTACCCCACTCTCCCCCGTGAAGGGGAGCGAACGATCATCGAGGGCTGATGGTGAACCACCATCGCCCACCTCACGCTCAGGGCACCGCGCCACGTCTCCTCATCGTGACTGTCGAGCACTCACATATTGTGTAGGTCTCTGGAAGAGCTTACTATAGAAATGATCCTATGAAGTAAGGTCTTAACTCAACGATCCCCGACCAATTCGGGTCATCAAACAAGGAAAAACTTTAACACCGACTTTTAGAATTGGTACAGTGACATCTAGTTACCGACAAGGAATCGTTTCTGACGTCACAAATTCCACGTGCGAGCACGTCCATTGGGGTTATCTCCGTGTCGTCGAGCACGTGGACGCGCCGCACCTCGTCGAAATGCGTCATATGGATTGTGACGTCATTAATAACCTTGGCCGTTCCAAATTCGATAGAGGTCATTAAACTCATATTATTATCAAATATCTTTACGCCCTTTACTAACTGGAGGGATATGCAGATTTATACGGTGTCCGTGAGATAAGGAAACATAAATGTGTGATTTAAGTGGAATAAAGTTGTTTATGTAAAGATACCATTATCATAGTTATTGATAAAATATATGTGTAAATTACTAACGTTGGCAACAAAGCGCGTTTTCTTTCAATTTATACATTACTAGCGACCCGCCCCAGCTACGCACGGATGCAATGAAGAACATCTAAATTTATCAGTGTTTCTCTACAATATTATGCATGTATTGTACATATAAACCTTACTCTTGAATCACACTATTTATTAAAAAAAGATTTAATCATACATAGGGACGGACAGACGACAGCGACTTTGTTTTAAAATATGTAGTGATAGTGATGATAGTGATAGTTACACATTTTATACAAATAACCTACTGGATAAAACAAGAGACTTTCCATTTTCGTTGTATGTTGTTTAAGTTAATGCCTATTTCTATTATTGTAAAGGAACTAAACCGGACTTAGCTAATGAAAAAAGAAAGTATTACTCCACTGATAAAAGGACAAAATACAGGCTGTAACAAACACCCTATAACCAGAACGAAAGGATCAATCAAAATATTATATAGGATCGCAAAGTAATCAAATAAAAGAATGACAAGCCCTCTGACTTCTTTGCCAGTTCTTCTCAGCAGTGTCACATTCCGAAGTGGTGGTAAAATATATTACTTTGCATTGTATATTTTTTGCAAGGTGTTGACAATTGGTAATTGTCTATTGTGTCGTAAAGAAAATAAATTATTTGACTTTTATACTATCATACTAAGTTAAAGTTATGGTGTTTGAGGGAGATGATGATTTGACAGTATGCAATATTATAATCGGAAGTGAAAAAGTAGAACAAGTGAAAGAGTTAGTATATTTTGGCTCAAACAAAATAGTACATACATAAAAACTGACTGTATGTATTTAAGGACTATTTTGTGCCAAATTTCACAAATTATTTCACAAAACTTAAATTCTTGGCCACTAGCAGACGACCTTTCGTCAGTACATAACCCTCAGAATGGAATGGGGTAGTGACACTTTGTATTCTAAATCCGTCACTACATAGACAAAAAATATTGACAATCATATTTAGTGAAGTTGACATACATTTTAATCCCTTCGACGAGCAGAGAAGCCCACGGTTGATGCATGGAGAGACAACGTCCACTGTCACTCATTTCTATTAGTTGTGCGTCTTGGACTCGCCCGCCGCCCTGGGAGACACCCTTGGCGGCCCTTGCGTACCCCTGCGTCTCCACTAACGGATCATACTGTGCGGAAGAAATTACTATTACACATGTTGTATAATAGTAATTGGGAAGGCCCTCTGCTAGATGGAGCGACGATCTGCGAAAGGTTGCGGGCAGCAGCTGGATGCGTCAAGCTGAAGACAGGGCGCTATGGCGCTCTTTAGGGGAGGCCTATGTCCAGCAGTGGACTAATGTGGGCTGATGATGATGATGTTGTAAGGAAACTCCTATACTACTATTTACTTGTCAGCCCATAAATGACCCACTGCTGAGTCAGGCCTCCACCAACTACATGGAGGGTAAGTAGCCTACTGTGCCACACCGGCCAGACGCGTTGGCACAGGATTTCGTATCAAGTTTTCCTTCTCTAGGGGCAAAGTTTTCGGGGTTGTCATTTCCTTGTGTCAGCACTTCCGACACCCTCAGGTTAGGATGGGGTGGTAACACAATATTTCATCTCTTCTCTGTGGAGAGCCCATGCAATTCAGTAAATGAAGGGAATAGTAGCTTACAACCATTTTGAACTAAAAGCACCGTGGCGAGGGGAGGCACTGTCTCTCTCCTTCCATAATAACCAATAGCCAATGTTTGTAAGCTACCATAACGCTTGGAAAGTCTGAAATAAGACTTTTGATAAACAAGTTTGCAACAGACCTGCAACAGCGGGGCATCTACGCCGGGCGCGACATCTCTATCCCCAGCGGGGTCCAGGAACATGGGGGTCGCTTGGTGTGCTATGTGACCGCCGTAGCCCCCACCACTCGAGGTCATCTGCCGGATTTGCTCCTCGTCCACCTCATGGTCAATCGTCGTGTCCTCCACTATTTGGCGACCTGCACATATTTATAGAACTAGCTGTAAACTGCACGCGTTGCTGAATGAATTCAAAAATTAGTCTGTCTATACATAATGTTGGAGATGGTGAGCGACCATAGCCGTTTTTTTTTCATCTATCTTCTTCTTCTTATAAAGAAAAATGCATTACCGTTCGTTAGGACGGCTGGACCGATTTGGCTAATTTGGTCTTGAAATATTCGTGGAAGTCCAGGAGAGGTTTAAATGGTGTTTAGAAACTATGAAAAAATATAATTCAGGTTTTTATTTATTGACTCTGAGGCGGTATGAAGTTTGCTGGGTCAGCTAGTTGTTAAAATAAAACCTGTTTATTTATAACTTTTTATATTTTAAGCCAGAGGAAGAAAGCTGTCATAGTATTTTAAATTGGTATTGAGTTCTATGATTGGCCAAAGAAAAATGACCTATTTTACGTTTTAATTTTTATATTTATTTGATGCTTTTATTTGATGTAAAAGTGCAATAAAGAGCGAAGCAGCCGGTTAATATTTTTCGAAGCTCTATTCTTTACTTAAACTACCGGGATCCCAGCGCCTCGTCGCTTACACATAATATGACCGCAAAATAATACAAAAAATTGATAAGCCCTCTGAGTTTCTTGCCAGTACAGTACAATTATAATACTTTGCATTGTATTTTTTGTATCAATGTTTTGACAATTTGTATGTGTCCATTGAGTGTGTACTCAAAATAAATTATTTCATTTGACATATACTTGCTGACCCGGCAAATGTTGTTTTGCCATATAAATTATAAACGCGCCCGCGGCCCCTTGCGGGTAAATTGTGTAAAATCCGTTGTCAGCTGACCTCTACTCAACGAAACAATTACTCCTACCAAATTTCAAGTCGCAGAGCCTATTATGGTTCTATTGATATTGTGATTGTATAGATGGAAATCTCATAAATAGATAGATTATAATGGCACTAACATAATGTAAACAATTCTCACCAGCAAAATCGAAGTTCATCCTCTTGCTCAAACGAGAAGCATGCTTCTTTTCATGCAATGACTGTTGGTACTTCTCCAGTTTCTCCCGCTCAGTGGCATTGAGCCACACACTTCCAGCGTTGAAGTAGTCACTGTCATCGTCCGTCACGCGGGTCCTTCGCTCACTGGAGAAGAAGAATAACTTATTACGACTCTTAGCATTCGGCAAGTAATGCAGCCTTATTATAGTATTATTGTACTGCGGTAAATGATGTCTTAACGGTTCGGTGTTCTTTTTTTAAATCCCCATTCAATGTGAAAGGATCGTGAAAAACTAAGACGTCAATAATAGTAGATTGTTTGACAAGGGAGTAAAGTAATATTTTTAGAGGGAGGGCGCTAATTTGAATCCAGAAAGTGAAGTATTCTGGAATAGAATCCCGAGCATAGCGAGGGATTCTAAAATAGAATCCTGAACGTAGCGAGGGATTCAAAGTACATCGCCAGGGAAAAATAATTTTGCTCTCGAGTTATACACTACTTTTCATCCCCTTCTATGAGAAAATAACTAAGATACCCTATTAAGCAAATAATGACTAATTTTAATCTAAAAAAAATACATACGTTTTGGATAATTCTTGAAAATACGCCAAAATGCACTTTCACAAATTACACAAATTATTCCATAGTATGAAATTGTCATAGGCTTTTACATATATCTCCCGGGATTTCATATGTATTAAGTTTTGTATGACGTTATTGGGTTCTATTATTATTGTTTCAGGAGGTGATCCACGATCACTTTCAGAACTCGACATAGAACTCATTATTTTGCAAAATTCATTAAAGTCCGTACCGATTACAAAACAGAAACAGAGAAGCAAATCGCGCGCTTTTTTTTTAAATTGCCGCGCCTCTTCCCACCGAAGTCTAGTAGTGGGCGTTATTTAACTTAGCTCGTTTAGTCAACGTTGGCGCCAAATGTAAACGCCAACGTTGGCAAGAAATGTGTTAAACATCTAAGTCCCAACGAACGATTTATCTCAGAAATAATACATATTTATTTTGCAATTAAAAAGTCACATTCACAAATATATACTCATCCTTGTCTTACTTACTCACTCTGACCATTACAATACAATATCGAAAATTAATCACTGTACATTGCGTTGTATTCAGAGAACTAAGAATTCCGTTGCGCTTTAAAGCCAGTAATGGTTGCTATGATATTCGTTGAGCACTCAACGTTGCGATTCGTTGCGATACAGCTAAGTCGATATTATTCTATAGTACTGAGGAGAAGTACGTTGCTTGCCATAAACAATAATGTAACGTATTTATTCAATTTTGCCAATATAGATTGTTGGCAAATAATAATTCCATATACTTAAATATTTCTCATACTAAAAATATCTTTGCGCTAATATGATATTTTTATTAGAACATATCATAAAGTTAGGTTTCTTTGTTTAGACTTTTTTAAATCAAACATGTTATCTTAAAATAAACCTTTGTTTTAATACATAAAATGTAATTTAAAAAATATAAATCAAAATGAACTTATTAAAACTCCAGCGCTCCAGAAAACCTATTCTTATTATTTAATATGGTATCCCTGTGTTCAAAACGTGCAAAATATTATTACTCTTTTGCACTATTGATAAACGGTATAGTGTGAATGAAATACTTAAATGACGCTAACCAGCAGCCAAATTTTAAAGACCCATGAGATGCTGAAGATTTGTATGCGGAACTCTACCTTATTTATATGAAATTAAGGTCAAAATTTTGCTATAGTGATTAAGAGGCAATAATTTATGCCGAGGACCATTTAAATTGGATGTAATGGAATATTAGACTATCGTTTTAGGTTAGTGTGCCTGTAATCACTATCACTACATATTATAAAACAAAGTCGCTGTCGTCTGTCCGTCCCTATGTATGCTTAAATCTTTAAAACTACGCAGCGAATTTTGAAGCGGGTTTTTTTTAATAGTTAGAGTGATTGAAGAGGATGGTTTATATGTATAATACATGCATAATATTGTAGAGCAACACTGATAAATTTAGATGTTCATCATTGCACCCGGGCGAAGCCGTGGCGGGTCGCTAGTTTCGGTATAAACTAAGGTACCTATAACGCAGACAAAGCCATTTTTAGACAGTGCGCCAAAACTGCTCGTTTAATCGTTTATTTCGCAGTTTATTATAATGGCGTTTACTGTGACGTCACAGCACAAGTTCACAACTAGGTAAACAAAAATAGACGGATTGCAAAAATAGACGGTTTTGCCAACGTTGGGAGGGCTGTCAACGCGTTTCGTTGTGTTGGCTAAAAATCACTCAACGACACATGTCTACACCGAACAGCTAACACTTACATCCCGTAATCTAAACCCACTGCAATACTACTTTGAAACCATTTTGAACTCTATTCTTCATAAATATAATATAATATGAAGTTCAAAATGGTTTCAAAGAAGTATTGCAGATAGAGGCCTTTTTGTCTTCGGGACAGTCGAAACAATTAGCGTTCGATTTCAATGAACATGAAGTTCCAAATTCAAATCCCATTATTGCCCGCTAAAAGTCTAGAACAGAAAAGAGCTATTTTAGGCCCGCTTAAAGAGGAACAAAACGAATTTTTTTTTAATAGAAGGGATGAAAAGTATGTTTATATCTTTGGCGCGTTCGGTGCTAGCTGTAGGCTTCCCTCCGTGTAATGAGAGGAGGCCCGACACAGCAGTAGGTAATTTATGAGCTGAGACAGCTGAGTAGAGGTAGTGTACTTAAAAAAACATACTGTCCTTCTTTTTTGAAGTCTTAAGGTTACTTAAGTCAGTTGTTTATCACAAGAGATATTTTTTTTTTTTATAACTAATACCTGCCCGCTGCTTTGCACGTACGAAATCCATGTTTATATCGATTTTCACTTCTATTCCTATGTCACCTCTTAATATGATAAAAACTCATTTCTGAGTCGGACCTCTTGACCTCTTGAAGACTAATGTTCCCTACATTAGTCTATTGTTGGCTTGACGGATTTGCATTGGTCCTCGTTTAAGTTCTTTTCCGGCTAGGTTATCTGCCACGTGATTTCCTTTAGTCGGTTCTTACGACACCCTCATGGCTATTGGGTATAGCCGGATTATGTTGGCCTCCGGAGCGCGGAAGATGGAAATCAGCGACCTACCCACTATAATCAACGGCGTTCTTCGACATACCGAACCATGGCCATGGATTTCGCTCCCCGAAAGTGAAGCATACTCCGCGACCTTGGGGGCATTCCCACACAATCATTACCTAGTACGATCATACTCCAGCAGCCGATTCCTGTGCGAAAGCGCTGATTCCCACCCCTTGGGCCGGCTCTTCTCCAGCAAGGATTCCATCAATTTGGCACTGCCCTTTGTTTTAGCATTTATTTCTTTTTGCTCTTGAGGAGTACATACCTAAAACATAAACATAACGTCAAGCGGTTTAAATCAGAAAACCGTAATTTTAACCGAGAAGATGGATTCAAGTTATCGGCAAAAACTTCGCAAACCCATTTGCCAATGTCGTCGTACACTTGTGGGTTCGCGTATTCGTGCGAATGTGAGTGACCGGCATTAACCTAAATTAATTCTGTGAGCGATAAGTCCCGTTGGATGTTTTAAATTATGATAAGGTTAGTTTTTTTAAGATACAAGCTGTACCCAGCGCGAGCTGCTACGCCACTAACTAAAATAAAATTAAAGGAAAGACGCTACACAACATTTCATGGTATTTTTTCAAAGACATTCCTGGGCTCCTGCCCAACAATTTACTGAAGATCATCGCATGATCAAAGACATAGTTTTTTATAGATGAAATTATTTTTATTTATCATTATATTGAATTATAAGTTAAATGATTTTATGTATAATGTATATTACTATTATTATTTTCTTTCGAACGTGGCTATTTGTAATTGTAAGTACATAATTATATTTGTCTGTCATAATCATAAATAATTAGTTTTTCTGTTATTGTTGCCCTTTTTTGCCTTTGTCTCGTTTACGCTGCCACAAGTTCGGCGGAACGCAGTCTACCGCGCTAAGCGCCTAATCCACTAATACCCTATACTAATACCCTCAATAGCGCAAGAAAAATATACGGTTTTTAATAATTACCAGATTGCCACAAAAGAGGCAGGGTCCAGAACCTTCTTGCTTGCAGACAACACGGCCACATTGTAGACAATTGTTGACAAGCTCGTGTTTAGCAGCCTGGCAATCACAGCGGTGCCTTCCTGCAACATAAATAACCCACTTAGAAATAATCTATTTCATTGCCATTTTCCCCATTGGGCAACTAGTTAGACTGATTGACTCACTGTAACCTAACTTGGCTAACTACCAGTCATCGTCATCATGTCAGTCAAAATACGTCCATTGCTGGACATAGGCCATCCACAAGGATTTACAAGCAGGCTGGTCCTGAGCAACCCGCATCCAGCATTTTAACAACCTTGACCGGGTCGTCGTTCCCCTGCGCTTTCTGGAACGCGGTCGCCACTCGAGGACTTTTATGCCCCATCGAGTGTCAGTCCTGCGAGCTATGTGCCCTGTCCACTGCCACTTATGTTTGGTAATGCTGTGGGCTATGTCGGTAACTCTAGTTCTACTGCGTATCTCCTCATTTCCGAGTCGATCTCGCTGGTCGCTCACTATGGGCTGGATCAAAAGACTCGAAGTCACCTAAAGGGCAATGGAGATAGCTATGCTCGGAGTTCTCTCAGCGTCTATACGAAATTATTGCCTACTTTTTGTTGTCTTCGGCCTAGGGTCAAAGGCGTTCAAGTCAACAATAATAAAAAACCTTTGAGGAAGCAACTTCTTAAAAGAATTTCTGGTTGACTTCTCTCTGTAGGAGGTTTCTGAACTGCTAGTACATGATAAAATGTATCTTTAAAGTTTTAAAACTCAATGTGCATATTTATGTAAAGAGTTTTTTTTATTTGAGCCCTTAATATTCTAGCCATGTTATTGGTAGTTAAATTCTAATTGGTCTAGTAAGGAGTTGGACATGCTGTTTGGACCCCACGGGTCCCAGGTTCAATTCTGGGATCAGGCAATTTTCTTTGCCAGGCTAGAGATACTTATTCTGGGTGTAATTTATGACTGTGCACTATGTGTTCGTAAAGTGCCCTCGCAATAGAGGAGTTAACTAATACAGGGGAATCGTCTTCTTATTAAATGGAAAACAAAAGATAAATTTACACCAACCTTTAAGTAACACAACTTGTGCATTTTTGCCTTCCTGGGAGTATAAGTTCACATATTTAGTCTTGCTCTTTTTAGATTTCTCCTGTTCAATGGCTACAGGTGGAGGGGCCGGTGGATCTGTGCTTAAAAAGTCCTGTTGTTGTTTGTTCTTTGATATTTTCTTCTTTTGTTTCGGTAATGAGCTAGCTGAAATAGTGGTTCGATTTTTATCAGCAAGGTAAACTTAAGAAAACATTCCTGGAGTAGAGACCATATTTAAAAAATGAAGTGTGGGCCAATCCCTGACTAGATGGATGGACCAGCCTATAAAAGTTGCTGGGTGTTGGTGGATGAGGTTTGAACAGGATCATAGTATGTGGTGATCTATGGGGAGGCCTATGTTCAGTGATAGATGTCCATGGGCAATAGATAAACTTAATAAGATGTATTTTTAATGGATTACTATTTGTGCCATTTTTTAATACAGCAAATGTGTGAGCAGAGATCACACATTTGCTGTATTAAAAACAGCAATAATAAAGTTATTTTTTCCTGTCTGGGATTGAAGTTTTAATAGGAAATGGATTAGATAAATGAGATCTTAAGAAGTAGTAGTAAGTCACTATTAAAAGAAATTAGTGAATTAAATATTTATATCAGCATCACCATTGCCGAGCCCATATAACACTTACTACTGAGTCTGGCCTCCTACTGACTTAAGAAGGGTAATTAGTCTACTGTGCCAGACTGGCCAGACAAGTTTACATTCTTTTGAGGCTATTAATTAAGCCTCGGTATTCACCTTAGTCTAGGGGTTAGATGTACTGCCTTTTATTTGATTCTGGGTTCGGGCAATTAGTGTTAACCAAAGGCACTTGGTTAACACAACTTGGCACTCTGAATATGTTTGTCATTTGTATTCATGAATTATATGCTTCTAATTAAACAGCTTTTCAAATACAGGTTATAACTAGTGCAGGCATTTATATTGTATATACTCAACTCATCTGCTATAATTAGATCATATGGTACAATATTGGTTCCAAGAGTGTCAATACAAATACAAAGAAACCACGTAAAAATATTTTGCACGAACCTCTCGGAGGAAATTTCCTTTTCGACAGCTCCAAGAAGAAATTCTTGTGTTGAGGATTATCAAAATCCAATAAGGTTTTCATGTACTCATTCAAATCGGAATCATTCTGAATGGATAGGATGTATCTAAAACAAAATTATAATTATTATGGGAACTTTGCAAAATTTTGCTACACAGAATAACCTGCAAATACAACTTACTTTAAAAGGTCATCCGGTACTTCGAAACCCAAAATGTTCGATAATTCTTCACTTAACCACTGATCCATGATTTTACAGTAATACATATAATATCGATGATGTTTCTATTTATTTATGTGGATAAAAACAGCTGATTGATAGATGAGTGAATGATGTACCGGTGTACCACCCACAGACAGACTAATCTATGAATGGTCAATCATCTCAGCTCAATCATCCATCAGTTCGCAGATATCCATAGCATGCACTAGCTTTTTAAGTATCTACCAAGGTGTAGCTTTAGATATGTAATATTATATTATTGTTCGTATATAAAGAGCCCTTTACTGCAAACAAAGTACTTAAGTTTACATTTATGTCAGTTAAATAGTGATATTATGTTATGATATTATGTGATCATATGTCAGTTATATGTTTAAACCCCTTAGCCCTCTTTATGTTTTTGAGTTCAGTTTGTTTCTAGTTCAGTTACAGCGTTAGTACAGTAGTTAGTACATAGCTGTCTGTAATCGTCCGCATACAATATGCACCATATTTTGTTTTGTATACTATTTATGTTAACACAACTGTTCACTCTGGTTCAGTCAATTTAATCAATCAGCTGCAATGCTGTCAAACTAACTGAAAGTTCTCAAGATCGCTCGCTCGTTCGTCCATCCATTTGTTTTGATAGGAAATTAATTTCGTTGCTTCAAAAAACTAAGGTAAACTTCCGATATGTTGTTGTCCCATTAGTAGTTCTAACCAAATACAGTTCGAAAAGTTAAAAGCACGCACAATTTTACTAAGAACGTCCCACCAAGGATAACAATTGGTTTACGTAATTTGTAACCTATTCAAGTACTTATATCCGATTATTTGTTCCAGTAACAATGTCTATTTCACCGTTCTTACGCTCTCCTTTCACGGACATAACTGGTGGTATTATGTCCCAGCAACTACTGGGCAGATGTCAAAAGGAAGAAGCTCGGTACATGGAGTGCTTGGAGGCTTATGGTTTGGAACGGGGTAAAATTAAATGTGAGCCTCTATTTGGTGACTACCATGAATGCCAGACGTTGACCAAGCAGTTCAAGCGGTTCATGGTGAGTTTAATATATCTACATTAAGACAAAACCACTGCATTAATGTGTATTGTGTACTGTGTGTGAAGCCTTGTGGGCCTATAATATGTGTTTAGGCCATTTATGGATTTTGGAGTGGCCAAGGATGGTATTTGTGTAAACCAAAAATGCTTGTTGTGTTTGTAAACAGCCCCTGCAGGTGTACTTTAGTGCAGTGGAGTTGCATTTTATAAATGTAAAAATATTTTGTATGAATAAGCCACTGAATCTGTAAAAGCTCCATGGAAAAGAGAAGAAACTTTACGATTGATTGTTTAATGATAACAATGAAAATTCTGGTGGTGACAAGTCAGAGAGATTAATGTGAGCCCATAAGTTATCAGAATCTTAAATCAAATATACTCTTGTTTTTGTATAATAGAAATAATAAATTTCTTTTTGTTGTGCACACTGTTATGCTGGCCACTGTCACAATTAAATACTCAACCTCATCAAGAAGTTCTTGTTAAGTATAACTGCTAATTAAATTAAATTTTACTCTTTTCAGGCCATGAGAAATGAAAGAGACAAGCAAATTGCAGAGGGAAAACTCAAGGATGGCTGCCAATATGTATCACCAAGAATTGACAGTTACTAATTTGGAAAGTAGTTTAAATTGTTAGTCCCATTGCAACAATGTTCAATATATAAAAATAAACCTAAGTTATTGCATTCTGTTCACATCTGTTTTAATATAATTGATTCTTAATCTAATTTGAAAATATAACATGGTGAGACTGAAACCATAATTAAAACTACAAGTAATCCATGTCCTAATTGGTAAATATTCAGTTAATAATAGACTTTTGTAAATAATGTGTTTGTTTTACACACTTAAAAAAACCATTGTGGAAAAATATGACACTATGAATAGTATTCTCATTGGCTCAAATATAATGTTTTTGATTCTTGATTAAACTGCAGCCCCTTGTTATAATGAACCGCCTCCAACTGGTTAATATGCATTCAAATTATTAGCCGCACCCAGTAGTTGCTTTGCTAATTTCGACAACAGCTGAGCCCCACTAGCATTTTTGTTTAACAAACAATCAGCATGGTTGCGGCTGATAATATGAATACACCTAAAATCAAACAGTACTCATTTTTTTTCAGTTTGCGCTATCCTATCTTACTAATATTATAAACGTGACAGTTTGTAAGTATGGATGGATGTTTGTTACTCTTTCACGTAAAAACTACTGAATGGATTTTAATGAAACTTTACAATAATATAGCTTATACATCAGAATAACACATAGGCTACAAGTTATAAAGATATTATGTGAATTACAACAATATAAACAAGTCGAATTCAAAATTTCTAATTGTCAAATTTTCGACCATATTAAACTATAGACAACATAACGTTTCGCTGTCAGTTGCGTTTTGTTATAGTAGGTTTTATACGGACGGGATAAAAATCTCAGGTATCCTATGTCCAACTTTCTTTTTGTTTTAAATATATATAATGCGGAACAAAGTTCGCCGGGTCAGCTAGTGACAAATAATATACATTTAAAACAATAGTCTAGTTTCTACTAACTATAACTACGAGACAATTTAGACCTTGTATGAGTAGTGCAAAGGGAATATAATCACTACATATACTATATCCCTTGATTTAAATCATGGAAGGGGATAACCAGAATTCAATATGCTTTCTTGTTAAATAAATTTAATTAAAATGGCATATTTTATATATGCGGCGTGGGTACGAGTAAATTTCATAAAGCTCCTACTGGTGCAGTTAGTTGCTGAATTATATTGATTTCTATAACTATTTTGTAAGGCGTTTCTATTAACTTGCCTATTGGCCATACAAAAGTAGATCTACCATACAGCCATCATTTTTGGTCACTTCTTAACCACTACACTGACTTGTCTGTTTACCTAATATCCCGCTCAACGTATTCTATCTACATACACACAGATTCGAAATTTTCATAACCTCTATGAAAATATGAGAAAAAAGAGGTGATGTATGGGACGTTAGAGAAAATCGTGTCGAGCATGGGAAATCCATGCAGGGAAATGAATGGCGGCACTTCACTACGCTATTCGTAGGCGGCCATCTGTCATATCTGAAATGAAAATGATGATTTCTGTGCGCCAGATTTTTTGTATGACTTTTATGACAAATGTTCCATCCACACATCGCCTTTAATCTTACTAATATTATAAACGTGAAAGTTTGTAAGTATGGATGGATGGATGGATGGATGGATGGATGGATGGATGGATGGATGGATGGCTGTTACTCTTTCACGTAAAAACTACTGAATGGATTTTAATGAAACTTTGCAATAATATAGCTTATACATCAGAATAACACATAGGCTACAAGTTATAAAGATATTATGTGAATTACAACAATATAAACAAGTCGAATTCAAAATTTCTAATTGTAAAATTTTCGACCATATTAAACTATAGACAACATAACGTTTCGCTGTCAGTTGCGTTTTGTTATAGTAGGTTTTATACGGACGGGATAAAAATCTCAGGTATCCTATGTCCAACTTTCTATTTGTTTTAAATATATATAATGCGGAACAAAGTTCGCCGAGTCAGCCAGTGTCAAATACAACTGATGTACCTAATTGATGAAACTGGCTTACGATAAGAAAACCCATTTAACAGCCAGCAGAGCCCGGTGGTACTTATCCTGCAGATTGATTGCCTTTCGCTAGGTTACCACCTCAATCTCTAGGCGAACCTGAGCTGACCAGTCATCCCCGTGCTGGTGCAAATAGTCCATCAAGGATTTTACCCCGTACAAAATAGGTACCGCATCAAAAGAAGGGTTTCGTTCATGCGTTAATCCTCGTGTTATTAGGGACCTAACAGTGTTGGTATTGTATATTGTGTTTTACTTAGGTCGCTACATGTGCGTGAACACAAACAAATTGCCAACCTACTCAGAGTTTTTGAAAAAAATCCTACTTTTAAGGTTTATGATCCTTTGAATTTACTTTAATAGCTTCCGAACAACTTGAGCAAAAATCTATCCGGCGATTGGTTGATGACATACGATCTGCGTACAACACAAAATCAGGTAGGTATCAGCGGGACGTACGCGGGGTGGGGAGGCAGGGCACGCCACCCGGGGGATTAGTGTGAGTGAGCTACGTTCGTATTGGTTATGAAATGTAGGATGCGCAAGTTCGTACCCACGGCTACTATTCAGCCATAAAGATTGGCGAGGACTGTACATAGTGGAACGTGGAATATTATCAAAACTGAAACCGGGAGGACGGCACCGCGAGATCATACATTAGAGTTAAATTTGAACCGAAAAACTATAAGCAATGATTTTCATGTAGCTCAAACATTCAATGAGTTTTTTGCTAGCATACCATTAGAATTATCTAAATCTATGAAATCTTCGTCATCGGATGCTGAGGCTATTTTAAAAAAATCGGTGAGCGAGTGCTCTTTGAATTTCATATTTAAACACGTGACCCCTCATGACATAATCGTCATATTTAATACATTGAACCTGAAAAAAACCGAAGACCTGTGGGGAATTTCCGTCTACATACTTAAGGTAATATTGCCTGATATAGCTCCACACCTTGCTAAAATTTTTAATCAATGTGTGAATATGGGTGTTTTTCCAAATTTATTGAAGCACAGCAAAATTATTCCTTTATTTAAAGCTGGAGATAAAAAAGAACCGGGGAATTATAGACCAATTTCTATACTACCAGCATTAAGTAAAATATTCGAAAAGCTGATACTTAAACAGTTGCTTCACCATTTCAATTCAAATAATTTACTCCACAAGAATCAATTCGGTTTCACTGAAGGTCGGTCTACATCTGATGCAGGGGCCGCTCTATTGAGGCATATTTACAGTGCCTGGGAAAATGGTCAAAATGCCATAGGTGTATTCTGCGATCTGTCAAAAGCTTTTGATTGCGTTCATCACGATACACTGTTGAGAAAACTTCGTCATTATGGCATTTCGGATCATGCCCTGAAATTAATGGCCTCATATCTAAATGACAGGATTCAGTTTGTAAGCGTAAATGGTGTTCAGTCGACCGGTTCACCTGTGTTAATGGGCGTGCCGCAGGGTTCTATTCTAGGCCCATTTTTGTTTTTAATATATATTAATGACCTCCCCCTTTTTGTGGAAAATATTTGTAATACTGTGCTGTTTGCAGATGACACTTCGTTAATATTTAAGGTTGACAGAGACAAAAGTTCATATGACGATGTAAACAGCGCACTCTCTCAAGTATGCCACTGGTTTGAGACGAATAACCTTGCATTAAATGCTCAAAAAACGAAATGTATTAAGTTAGTCACGCCCAATGTACGAATTAGTAACACCCATTTAATGATTGACAATAGATGCGTAGATATTGTAGAATCAACAAAATTCTTAGGCATTACTTTAGACTCTAAACTTCAATGGGGGGCACATATAACGTGTCTCGCAGCTAAACTGAGCTCTGCGGCTTATGCTGTGAGACAAGTTAGAAAACTTACTAATGTAGACACAGCTAGATTAATATATTTCAGTTATTTTCACAGCATTATGTCTTATGGTATCTTATTGTGGGGAAATGCTGCCGATATCGAAACCATTTTTGTTTTACAAAAGCGAGCGGTGCGTGCAATTTATAATCTTAATTCTAGAGAATCACTAAGAGAACTTTTTAAGGATACTGGGATTCTTACAGTCGCATCGCAGTACATATTTACAAATATAATGTACATTCGTAAAAATATCTGCGATTACGAAAAGAGTGGCGATATCAATAAAAATAAAATGCCCACTAGGAATAGACACCACATAATAGTCCCTTATTACAGGCTGCAAAAAGTTCACAAAACTTTTGCAGGTCTTGGTATTCGATTATTTAATAAAATACCTAAAGGCATTCAAGACTTGCCTTTAGAACACTTTAAGTGTTACATTAAAAGTCGGCTAATCTTTAAGGGGTACTATAAAGTTAACGACTATATCTTAGACAAAAATGCTTGGGAATAACTGATCGGTGTTGTTGCTAGTCCGATGCTCTTATTTAAATACTTTTAGAATAATGACAAATTAATTAGAAATAGTGTTCTTGTTATGTGATATTTATACACAGTATGTGAGAGCATCCTAACGCGTTATTAGTGTAACTTTTGAAATGTTCAATTCCTTGGTGCTCGAGTTATCATGCTCACTTAAAGACTCATGGCAGTGGTGGCGTCGTGCGGCGGGTCGTTCTCTTCCCTGCAATATGGTTGAGGAGGGCGATGGCTGCCGCATGCGTCATGCTTGTGAACAGGTGCCGTTGCTGGGGGTTGGTTGGCTTGGGCATTACAAGGTTACTATTGTCAACTATATCTGGCTGATGTTTGGCCCTTTGGAACTATTGCGTGAGTTTGCTCTCACAAATCTGTCTTAAAACCAGTCTTGTACCCAAATGGCGATCTAAAAAGAGCAACTACAGAGTTTCTTGCCGGCTCTTCTCTGTAGAGGTGCATTCCGAACCGGTGGTAGATGGTAAATAATTAATTTTAAATGGTAAATTTTAAATTTTATTTTTTGTTTGACCTGTCTAAAGAGCTCTAATGAGCCAACTTGATTAAATGAGTTTTGATTTTGATTTTGATTTTGAGTGTATTCTCTATTTATACTCGTGCGAAGTTGGACGGGTCGCTAGTAATGTCATTCGAGCTACCGATTAATATTAATGCTGGTTCAATATCTACCTTTGTCTCATACTAGGTGGTTCCAAACTTAGATCTCTATCAGTTCAAATACTTATTGGTCGATACGTATTTTTTGCACGCCAAAGTCACGGTCGGTCGGCACCACGTTTTTGCTTGGAATTTTGGCGCCAAACCCCGGAACAATAAATCATTACATGCCGGTCGTATGTTAAATCTATTGATAAGCTGTCATATATCTGCGCAGATGTTACATTACATAGTCCGAAAATGGCGTGACTTGTTTTCGAGATGACCGCTGTTTGATCTTTATTATTTTAAATTCTTATTTATGAGGGGCCTGGCTAGGTTATAAGTGCCGCGGAAACGTAGAAGTCGGCGTGCATGAGGGACTTAAGAAAAATACCTTGAAATGTATTTGGATGTTGTTAAACTTTTATAAAATTTTGCCTGACAATTATAGAAGATCTTGTATTGAATATGTACATTTAATTTAAAAACTGAAATGATAACCCACCTACCTACCTATGACGGATCTCGTTCGTTACCCGTTAAATATTGTAGGTATTTTTATTCATAAACTTATACACCTAGCACCGGCACAGACTAGAGAAAAGGTAGGAGTAGGCTTTTTTCTCGGCGGGAAAAAGGGGATCATAGGCATCGAAACTTTTTAATGAGAAGATTGACGTTTTTGATGAGCCAAGATAAAACATCAGCTATTGCTAAGATTACAAAATAGTCGTTAAGACATTATGTAGTAAGTTCAAACAGTTAACCGTGTGGTGGATATATAGTGTCACCACCTTATTCCACCCTGGGGGTGTCGTAAGGGCCGACAAAAGTAAATTGTATTCGTCAATTTCATGTTTGTAAACTGCCCCCGCGAAACAGGTTAAGCCTAGTGCAGGGGTTACGTTTTAAAAACGGTTCCCTTTTTGCCCTCGCCTGAGAGGCCGGTGGTGGTTCGGGGGAACCGCCATCGACGAAAGCCTCGATGACTGAGGGCGTCCCAGTGTACCGGGACGCCCTCTCTGATAGTCGCTTGCCCGCGTAGCGGGCACCGGGGCTTCACAGTAGACTGCGATTACGCGAACTTGTGGCGCCCCAAGCGCGTCGTGTGAGGGTATACCGCTGGGGTTTTAGTGGGTAGACGATTCTGGGGTAGACGACCCTTGTCGGAGTCCCACATAATCACTGACCTCTCCCTCGGGGGGCGGTGGTATGCATAAAGCATTTCCCGAGCGAAACCAAAAAAAAAAGGCCATCGCGATACAATAGGCAAATTGCCCACCATGTAAAATGGGGAGGCCCAACTCGGCAGTGGGTTATTTATGAGCTGAGTAGTGGTAGTAATAAGTTACAAAATAGGGTATGTATCTATAGTATATTTTCATATAAAAAATTATATGACTCATAATTTAATGATTTATTAATTAAAACTAGACGCAACAATGCGTAGATATCTAATTAAAAAAATAATGTAGGTATCCATCTATCTGTCTAAATGTACTTTGAATCACGACAACATAAAAATAAAATGATACGTATTTAATAACAAATCAGATAATAAAAATGAAATACCACCTAATTGAACAAAAAACTGTTTGCTACGCTCAACTAGTACCTGCGCACAAAAATATCATAGACAACGTGATACTTGTATAGTTGAATAATTGTAAAATAATGCGCGCCATTATTATTATTGAAGTTCATTGACCGTCGGATTTAGTGATGAAATATGCTCGAAGGTCGTATATGAGCAAAACACGTGAAGGCTGTACCATAGAGCGGTGCCCTCGCGATAGAAAAAAAAAAGAAAAAAAAATATACATAATACTAACTTTGGCCTGCCCTGGCGCCCGCTTGAACCAAGTAGATTTCAAACCCGCCCCGTTCCCAATACCAGATATTATTTTATATACCTACATCTTAATCATACATTAAGTAAAGTGGTCATGCATCCGCATGAGTTTCGATGTGGTCACTCATTTATCAGAGCCAGAGTTTGTTTAACCTGCAGAACAAATCGAACTAGAAAAAGGTTTTGTAGTAAACATCTGGGTCAGAACAACATTCCCGTATGTACTTCAATATTCATAGAACAACATTTCATAACATCTGCTTCTGTTATTTGCTCTATGCCATGACTCCGCCTCGGTATAGGGATTTTGTTACACCCTGTATATACGCCTTATTCCCGATGGAAGATATACGTTATACATAAATTGTTGGAAAATCGACGATTTATCTCTAACTAGTGGCCCGCCCCGGCTTCGCCCGTGCAAAGCGGGGGTGGGTTATACTTAAAAACCTTCCCCTTGAATCACGCTATCTATTAAAAAAAACCGCTTCAAAATCCGTTGCGTAGTTTTAAAGATTTATGCATACATAGGGACGGACAGAAGAATGCGACTTTGTTTTATACTATGTAGTGATACTTCACAATAGAAACACTCACAAGCTCTATGCCCTCACTTAGGATGTCTGTAGGATTTTCGTTAGATCTTGCAAACAACTAAACCGATTTTTAAGAAATCATTATCGTAGTTTCTGAGATTACCGCATTCAAACAAACAAACAAACTCTGCCTCTATATAATAATAAGTATAGATCGTAATCAATTCCGGAACAGTACAAGGTATTCGACCTTTGATGTGAATTTTGAACCAATTTATTTGCTGACCGTTCATTATCATTTGGGCGGATATGTCCGTAGGTAAATTTGGAAGAGGTAGGACGACAACCCTTTGTTGGTTGAAACTTTGAGTAGTGCGTAACCAATTATTCAATGTATTTTAAGGGATCAACAAACTCTCAAACTGCAAATGCCTATGTTTTTCAAAAAATGCTTAATAACTAGAGTGTAATATAGTTGAAAAATATACCCCCGACACAATAACCTTTAAAAAGTAAAAAATAAAAACTTCGCGTTGGGGGACCAGGGGTCAGGTAATAAATAAGTGGGAGTGGTCCCCCAACGCGAAGTATTTATTTTTATTTTTTACTTTTTAAAGGTTATTGTGTCGGGGGTTTATTTAAATTTTTAATTTAATTTTTTACATTATTTAATTCCTGACGTTTCAAATACTTTGCAGCAGTCTTGATCACGATAGATGGCACTTTTCTTCAAAGTACAAAGAAGCAGTAAAATCTACCGCCTATAATTTTATTTTATTGATAACGTTCCCTGTGCACGCAGAACAGAACACGCTCACGGTGTCCACGGGTTATGCGAATTCTTGGAATGTAATTATTTTCTTTGGCACAGATTTGACATCTGTCAAGTGCTTTTTAATCACAGCTATATGTTAAACCCCGTGTGGGGGAAGGGCAGAATATAAAACTTCCCCACCGCACGCTGGAAAATAACGCTTGTTGTAAAAGCGGGTGCCCGACAGGACAACATTAATATACAGGGTTGATACGACATAGGGGCATTTTTAACTGCCTATACTAGTTATCATTTCCAGGCTCTATACCAAAAATCAATTAAATTGGAGAAATAGATTAGCCGCAAATGATATTTTTAAATTTTGCCTCATTCGAACATGATGTATCTTTCCTAACAGATGTTTATGACTAACGCATCGTTTATTAACCTTAGGGGCTGTCCATTAATCACGTGATGTTTTTTAACCCCTCCCTCCCCCTTGGTGATACCTGGTGAGGTTTAAGACTACCCCTCCACCCCCATGAAAAACCCCGTGTATTTTTTTGTACCGTTTCGAATTCATACTAATCACATATAGTATACGTAGTGTAATTTAATGCCCCTCTGTCATATCAACTCTGTATGTATATAAGGACCACCTTTTTTACGTTGGAAAAGGTACACTACTCCAAAAAAAAGGTCGTCTAATACGGCCTCTCCATTGTGCCAGAGTTGAAAAAGAGAGGACTTCTAAAAAAAACGGTCGCCTCATCCGACCTCTACGGCAGCCAATAAGCGCGCGTGACATCAGAGTACTGTGAACTGTCAAAAGAGTTTTAGCAATACAAATGAGTACTTTCAGAGTACGGTATTTTTAAAGAGTACGGTTTGCGAAAAAAGAGTAAAAAACTCAGTAAATGAGTACGGGTGGTCACCCTAATGTATACCGCCAGTCCATTTTCCCCTAACTAAAATTATATTGCTCGGTATTTGTGCACACTCATAACTAAACGGAATTTCGAAGATGAAGGAGCGCGTGCAACATTGTATCAACGTTTGAATAAGAATTTTCCGAAAAGGGAATCCTGAACAGCATTTGACTCCCAAATAAGTCTTCAATGTAAGGTCGTGACGTTCGGCGACGATATATGTAGATCCAGTGGCTAAACTACATGGTCGCAATTGGGTTTCTCTCATCTGGCGAACTTGCTCTCACTATGCTGTTTAGTACTGACTAATAATTTAAAAAGGAACTACAGAGTTTCTTGGCGGCTCTTCTCTGTAGAGCAGTATTCCAAACCGGTGGTAGTTTCTGCACGAATATGTGTGGTTGTGGGAGATCAAAAGAGATGAATGGATTGTAAGAATGGGGAATTGTATAAGACAGTTGTGAATGTAGACATGACGACTGATATAATGTGTGTATGGACTAACGTGAGACAGGGGCTGTAAGATGATAATGGTATTTTAAATTTATACGTAAATAAAGTTCCGTTTGAGTTTAAAATGGCACTGGCTGAGTTTAAGCGACTTACAAGAAAGCCAAAAATCGTCAAGTATATTTATTAAAGTTGCTGTTTCTAAGAACTGGCAAGTAATTTAAAAGCCCGCCTTTCCCTCGTCTATGCCAAATTTCTTTGTGGTTGGCACTAGTCTGACGTCATCAGTATTATAACGGATAGATTGCCGATTTTCATCCGCGACCCAGCACGCATTTACTGGGCCGCCAGCGATGGTACCATATTATTCTATAAATATGAATAAGTAAGGCTACATTTGCTGTGAGAATATGTCCCTAAACTTAGTACAAAAGATAACCTTTTCTTTTCTAATCGTTATTGTTTTCTTAATTCCTACTGCTACTCCGTAAATTCCTGCATGTCAAAAATTTGATCAGTTGAACAAGTCTTCTCTATAAAGCAGCATTCCGAACCGGTGGTAACGCCACATCCAACGTGTCAAAAGTATTTGTGTTCAAATATATTTGAATAAAGTTTATTTTGATTTTGTGCTGGTCTAAAATTATTCTTGGTTTAGAGGTTATAATGCAGCCCTTGGATGAATTTCTTCTAGTATGTTTTCAGGGTTGTGCTCGCCAGATATATGCACTTATTCTGGATCTGGTCGTGTATGGTGTTCGTGAATTTCATGTTTGTAAAGTACTCCCGCTATGTATATGACCTGCATATTTTTACTCGTCTCTACGCTGACACTCTGCAAATCCATGATCATATCATAGACTTTGTGAGGCTTTTCTGTAAAGATCCAATTGCTTAAGCCATGAACTTTAAACATACGGCAATATTCAAAATATCAAATAAAAAAAACCTAAATTTCAGAACAACACAATTTTAAACATTCAAATCTATTCAAAAGTCCACAGACGTGTCGATCTTTCAGTGTTCACTCAGGGACAAATATCGATACATTATGCATGCTTGGTCGATTTGGATTTGCGAAAGACTATGAGTATATTTCAACAACATTACTCTTGGCGCTCACGGTGTCACACTATTTTAGTGCTCGAAATAAGAAGCAATATAATAGAATACACTTACAGTATAATTGTACTGATTAAGCAGTCTTCAAACTGAATATGCACTCAGTTCCATAAAAAGTAGTTGTGTGGGTCTGGAATCTTGGAGACTAACTTGTACCATCTGCTTGTATGGTATCATTCGAGTATTGTATCTTGTATTGTATCATTGTGAATCTGTACGTAACACCGGTACACCAAATGCTTGGGCTCGGCTACACAATATCTGTGGCTACTGTAGCTCGGTTTGTAACACGTTAAATTAGACCTAATAATAATAAGCCAGTCCCAACATTGATAAGTTACGTTAGGGACAAGGGTCGTAGGGTAATTTTAAATACATATGATGATTTATAAGAGTTTTGTGATAATAAGTAAGTACCTTTTGGGTTTGAGTTAAATCAACAGATTCTATCAGAAAATTATTGCCACATAGCAGAAATGCTAATATTTTAGCTTACATGTCAGCTACCTGACTTTAACTTATGTTTAAAATACATGTGTCATATCATATTTTAGGCTCTGAAAACTAGGCAACGCCGAATGCGAAGTTATCGTACTATAAAACGGTAGTATTTTGCTCCACATCTCGATAGCATTTTAATTTCATAAACTTATGTTTTGTGTTCGACCCCGGCGCGCCCGTGCCTTTGTATACTTTACATAACAAAAATGTTAATGTGTATACCTGTAGATTAAAATAGAATTTAGATTTGAGATAAGTATATAAAATGTCTATCACAGGACGTTGGAGGTCACAAAAATCATATTTTTTTTACCTAACCTGCTGTCATTGGCAAATTTATCGTACCTAATGACTTCGATTCATGCATTATTCTCAAGGAGTTGAACTAAGTTCTGTTGAATTCAAATTAAGAATAGATACGATATAATTCTATTGCGAGAATCATGAACAACATCATTACCATCTCAGACCATATGAGTGCCACTGATAAGTCCAGCCTCCTCCAATACCACTCTAGCTAAAGGGCTTAGTATCATTTCCTTTAGCGGCCTCTTACGACATCCTTAGGTTTGAGTGGCATGGTAATGGATTTAGAATTCATTGTGTCACCACACTATTCCATCCTGAGGCTGAAAACGAGGCTGGACAAAGGCCTCCCTTAAAGAGCGCCATAGCGCCCTGTCTTCAGCTTGACGCATCCAGCTGCTGCCCGCAACCTTTCGCAGATCGTCGCTCCATCTAGCAGAGGGCCTTCCCACACTACGCTTGCCGATTCGTAGTCTCCACTCAAGAACTCGTCTACCCCAGCGGTTGTCGGTTCTTCTACAGATGTGACCAGCCCATTGCCACTTCAGTCTGCTAATTCTCTGAGCTATGTCGGTGACTTTGGTTCTCTGTCGGATAACCTCATAACGGAGCCTATCCTTCAGAGAAACTCCAAACATAGCAAAACTTGATACGAAACCCTGTGCAACCTCGTCTGGCCAGCGTGGCACAGTGGGCTAATTACCCTCCATCTATCAGGAGGAGACCCGACTCATCAGTGCAATCCATGGGATGAGTAGTATTACTAGTAGTATGTTGGACTCGGGAACCCTCGGCTACCCACTAAAACCCCAGCGCCACTAATAGCAGAGTTATCCCCGGAATCTGAACCTGCTACGACACTATGTGCTATGCCTGGCTTTGGACTTCTGGACTCCCCGTAGTCACGGGTGACCCTGAGCCGGCATGGCCCCAACGGATCTTGAAGGCACACAGGCCCCCTCACCACGGCAAGGTAGCCTAACAGTCGAGGGGTAGAAATCGAAACACCTGCCACAACATTAGGTGTGTCTATAGTTTACTACTGTATAGTATTATTATATCTGTGCTATAGATAACGTTACTGGGTTATTGTGCTACTAATATTATTCTATGACGTCAAACAAACCGGTACACCGTTTGGAAACGACAATTAGCAGCAGACGTGGTAATAACCATGAATATTGCTTTTGTCAACATTTTGACCGTAACGATTGGTGATGGTATTAATTGAAAGCGGCTTAGGGAAAGCGTATATCATTTTGCATTGCTAATGTACCAGGTTAGAGGGGAAAACACACACAAAACTAAACTCACAGACATCATTTCACGTATTGACCAATTAAAATGGGGTTGGACAGGGCCTAAGCTCCGTTGTAAGCTCGAAAAATGGAGCAAGCAAGTAACAGTCTGGTATCCAAGAGACGGGTCAAGAAGCCTAGGTCGCAAAGTGAGAAGATGGGAAGACGATTTGAAGTTGACTCTAGGTCCCCTTTGGCTGAGAATTGCAACAGATAGGAAACAGTGGAAGATGTTGGAGGAGCCTGTGTCGTAAGGCACACAGAAATTAGAGACTTATTGTGATGAATACACTAGTGATTAGTTAGTAGAAGGAAAAATTGTTAAATTTCGGAATAAAAGGCTCATTTATTTATTTAATGTACCAGGTTGATCGTCAGCTAACAAACAACTTGGTAGATAATACTGCCTCGTTGGTGTACCGCCACCTTGCCGTGGTGAGGGGGCTTCCGTGCCTCCAGGATCCGTTGGGGCCATACCGGCCAGGGCCTCCCATGCCGGGCGGGCCCACAGGGAGAGGCATTACTAAGAGCGGCACCACCTTTTATAAAATATATATTGTTCTCGTTTTTGTTCGTTATGGTTTTGTTATAAGTTTGTATTTATTCTGTCTTTTGGTTTTGTTTTGTTGTCATCTTCGTTTTTGTTTTGGTTTTGTTCTCATAATCCTTTCTATCATATATATCATTTCGCCTTCTTTCTTCAAGACGTTTAGTAGGAGTTGAAAACCCAATATGGACAGTCGCAAGATTATAACGAATCCCCGGGCGGGTCCCAGTCAGCCGGTGGCGGCTGGGGAATCCCGCACCGTCGCTCCTTCGGGGGAGGCGGTCTGCCCCACGTATTACGGGGGGGGCAAAATCTGCACCCCATCTGGAGTCTCGTCAGTCGTGAAGGAGAAGAAAAACAGTAATAAAGCGAACAGTGCAACGAAGGAGATCTCAGCAAACAAGCCCCCCGCCCTGCAAACGGTAACGCAGTTTCCGCGGCAGGGAGGCAACGTTGTCGCTGGGAAAGCGAAAGAGTTGGTTGTGGTCCATAGCAAGGACACAATAAGAGTGAAGAAGACAGGCTCAAAAGAGTCCCTACAATCTGCCGGAGCAGCGGACACAGTCCACTCCATTGACAGTGAGTCGGAGCCGGAGGACGATCTCCAATCGGTCTCCAGCATGGAGACGATCAGCTTGCCAGATCGACCTAGCAAGCGTCGCAGAGAACCAGGCGGTTCCAGTGAAGAATCGGAGGTAGAGGAGAAGAAGGTGCCCCGATCACGGTCCAGCTCGCGTGGTGGTGGACGCGGCGATGCCGCTGCTGCTATCGTCGCAGCCGAGACCAAAAGAGGAAGAGGCAGACCCGCCACAACGGGGCATTACGTCGGGATATACAAGGCCAAGATGGAACAAGTCCAGGCCGAGAAAGAGCTGACTAAGGCCATAGCGGACAAAGAGCTCACGGAGGCAACCGTTGAGTTCTACAACCAGGTGACACGCAGCAGGAGTACGAGCAGAACGAGCAGTCTGCCCGACTCCCTCATGGTGACGGACTCCCGGGACACGATTAGGCCAGCTACTGCCGCCGACCTGGTACAAAAGGTAACGACTAGCGTCCAATACCTACGGGATGTGGGCGCTAAGTCTAAAAATCTCAAGTGGACGTTTGTGGGTGGCATAAAGGATGCCACTAAAGTAATTGCGGATGCGGTCACTGAGCTAGTTGGCCTCACAAGCACAGAGGAGACGGTCAGACTCCAGCGGGAGCTTGACTTAGTGAAGAAGGAGCTCACGGACTCTCACAAAGAGGTACAAAAGCTTGTCACTAAATTAGAAGAGATGATGAAGAACCCCATGCCGGTTGACAGAGAGGCCTACGAGCGGTCACTGTTCACCCGCCTGGGTGCTATGGTAGACGCGAAAATGGAGGGCGCGAAGATTCCTGATAGGAGGCCCCCACTCGCCGCTGACAGGGCTCGCGAGAGAGAGACAACGCTGCACGGGGTGGTTTCGCCCCCCCTGAAGGCATCCACAAAGGTGACTGCACCCGCTCGCAGTCGCCTCCCGGTTAAAACCGGCACTGAACACAGCGTGGCAAGCGCACGCCCAGCGGCATCTTCTGCTGCTAAGGTGACAAAGCCGGCGCCGCCAGCCTCCGCGCCTAAGACATACGCCCGGGCGACAGCGGCACCGAAACCAAAACCGGCCGTAAAGGCCGCCGCGAAGATCAACGAGACCCCAGCTCCGGCTGGTAGGGTCGCACAAACGCCGGTGCGTATTGCCAGCAAGGAAAACGCACCCGCCAGCAGGGTTGTGACGACGGCCGAGGTTCACTCGAAACCTGCCAACGTCAGGAGCAAGGCTGCAAGGCCAGCCCCCCTCCCAACACCTGCTATAGTCCCTGTGGAGGATGAGATGGAGCTCATCGAAGTGGAAGAGGTCCCCACTGAGGTTGTACCGACTCGGGGCCCTGAGCCCAGAAACAAAGGGTCTGCCGCTGTTCTGCCCAGCGAGCAGCCCAAGCCTCCGGCGAAGTCCAAACGACCTCACCGGAAAAAGAAGAAGAGCATGGCTGCCAGACGCGTACCAGACGCAGAACTTGGGACGCTGATACCTGCTACAGACGACGGTTGGACGAAGGTTCGATCGAGGAACGCGGCCAAAAAAGCCAGGGCCCAACCAACAGGCCAAGAAGCACAGAGGGCCAAAAAACCAATGGCCCCGAAAATCCGAGTGCCACGCACTGCTGCAGTAGTTCTCACACTCCTGCCTGCGGCCATAGAAAAGGGTCTCACATATGAGGGGGCAATAACGGAGGCGAAAAAACACATCCGGGTCAAAGAAATGGGCATTGGGGACCTCCGGTTCCGACATACCATCACTGGTGCTCGGATTATGGTCATTCCCGGTGCTGACAGTGAGGAGAGAGCGGAGAAGTTCGCTTCTAAACTAAGAGAAGTGACTGACTCCTCTCTGGTAAAGATCTCTAGGCCTGTAAAGACAGCTGAACTGAGGCTGACAGGCCTGGAAGACTCAACCAACAAGGACGAAGTGGCAGAGGCGCTCGCTGAAGCAGGCAGCTGTAGCGCCACTGACATCACATGCGGAGACATAAACAGGACTTCGCCTAAACGCCTAGGGACTGCTTGGGTCAGGTGTCCCCTGCCAGCAGCCAAATTAATAGTGCGCAACAGTCGTCTCCTCATAGGCTGGTCCTCAGCCCGCGTTGAGCTGCTGCCCGAGCGCCCCTTCCGGTGCTTCAAGTGCCTGGAATGTGGGCACGCTCGGGCATGCTGCCATTCCGAATTTGATCGCAGTGATCAGTGTTATCGCTGCGGTCAACCCGGCCACACCGCCAACGTCTGCCTAGCTAGGCCGCACTGCACCATATGTGCGGAGGCGGGCAGACCCGCCGAACACAAGCCGGGCCGCAAGACATGCGGGGCTCCCAAGCCTAGAATGAACAAGCCGGCTAGCGGCTCAACGCTGCAGCCCGCAATCGCTGGATCCTCAGGTGCAAAGGGTCCGGCCGAGGAGGAACCCATGGCCACCTAGTTATGGACCACACCCATATACTACAGGTCAACTTGAATCACTGTGCCAACGCGCAGAACCTGCTCATGCAGACAATGGCACAACAAGACGTTCACGTCGGGGTGGTTTCTGAACCGTATCGGGTTCCCTCCAGCAATGGCTGGGTAGGAGATCAAAGTGGTCACGTGGCTCTGACCACCAGAATTGCCATCGGTGCTCCCCCGCTGCGAAACGTTCACAAAGGACGCGGCTGGGTTGCCGCCGAGATCAGGAATGTCCTGGTCATAGGGGTGTACTTCTCGCCCAATCGACCACTCTCCGAATTCGCCGACCATCTGAGCGACCTCGGGACATTCATCGCAAGGAGAAGCCCAAGACATCTGCTATTGGCAGGTGATTTTAATGCCAAGTCAGTGCTGTGGGGGTGCCCCAGGACTGACGCCCGAGGAGAAGAGCTGGAAGATTGGGCCACCGCGGTGGGCCTAGTCGTGCTCAATAGAGGGACGACACACACGTGCATTCGGCGAAACGGGGGCTCAATCGTAGACATTACCCTGGCCACCCCAACCCTTGCCAATCGTGTGCTGAACTGGAGGGTGCTGGAGGGCGTTGAGACTCTATCAGATCACCGGTACATCCGATTTGATGTCTCCGCCTTCCTCACCCCTATCACAACGCCAAGACCGACATCAGAGGACCCACCAAGATGGGCAGTGAAACATATGCGACGCGACCTGCTCCGCGAGGCCGCACTCGTCGTTTCCTGGCCCACTGACGGTTCCGTCATAATTGACGCTGCAACAGAGGCAGATTGGCTGCATCGGACGCTCACCCAAGTGTGCGACGCCTCGATGCCAAGAGTGCGCAACAACAACAAACCCCGCCGGTGGGTCTACTGGTGGTGCGACGAGGTGGCCCAACTCCGGGCGCAAAGCGTGCGAGCCAAGCGCACGTACATGAGGTCCAGACGTCGGCGTAACAGAGACGAGGAGAATGAGGCACGTCTGTATGCCGCCTACCGAGAGATCATCGAGGCTCTCTCCAAGGCGATAACACGGTCCAAGGCGAAAGCCTATGAAGAATGGATAGAGCTACTGAATCAGGATCCATGGGGCCGCCCCTACAAACAGGTGCGGCAAAAATTGAGGCCTTGGGCTCCGCCCCTCACCCTCTCCCTGGATCCTGAACAGCTGGAAGTGATTGTGGAGTCTCTCTTCCCCGCCGCAGAAGATACCAGGCCACCATTAATGGCCCCACTAGACACTACCGTCGACAATACCGTTCCTCCGATCACGGATACAGAGTTGGAATGTGCGCTATTACGCACCAAAGAAAAGACCAGAGCTCCTGGTCTAGATGGAGTCCCTGGGAAGGCTCTAGTCATCGCCCTGGACGTCCTCAGCGATAGGGTGTTGGCATTATTAAATGCCTGTCTAACACAGGGCCACTTCCCCAGTCAATGGAAGACTGGGAAGCTGGTCCTGATTCAAAAGCCGGGAAGACCACCAGACGCCCCGTCGTCATATCGGCCAATAGTGTTGCTGGACGAGATCGGGAAAGTGTTTGAAAGGATCGTTGCGAACCGTCTCGTCCAGCACATGGACACGGATGGCCCAAATCTGTGCAGCGTACAATACGGGTTCCGTCGCAACAGATCGACAGTCGACGCCATCAGGCGCGTGAGGAATATCGCGGAAGAAGCGATCGCCCAGGGTGAGGTCGTGTTGGCGGTGTCTCTTGACATTGCCAACGCTTTCAACACGATCCCCTGGGCAGTCATATTGGAGGGTCTCCGTTTTCATAGATTCCCCCCATATCTGAGGAGTATCATAGAATCCTATCTTTCGGACAGGCGGATCAAGTTCCAGACCAGAGACGGCTGGACCACGAAACCAATAACTCGCGGTGTTCCACAGGGGTCGGTCCTCGGCCCACTCCTGTGGAACATCGGGTACGATTGGGCCCTGCGCGGGCAGCTTTTGCGGGGTGTCGCTGTCACGTGCTACGCGGATGACACTCTCATAACGGCACGGGGCAGCGACTTTCGAGAGGCAAAGGTAAGAGCGACTGCGGGAGTAGCACACATGGTGCACCGCATCAGGAAATTAGGCCTGGAAGTCGCTCTCCAGAAATCCGAGGCCCTGTGTTTTCACGGGCCGAGGCGTAAACCACCAGCTGGCGCCCACATTATCGTAGGTGGTGTACGGATTGACGTCGGGGAGGCCATACGGTACCTCGGCGTCACGCTAGATCCGAGGCTCAACTTCACGGAGCACTTCGCCAGGCTGGTGCCCAAATTAATGAGGACAGCAGGCGCACTAAGCAGCCTACTTAAAAACACCAGTGGGCCCTCCGCCGCATGCAGGAAACTATATGCGACGGTGATACGGTCAATGGCCCTTTACGCTGCGCCGGTGTGGGCAGACGCAATGACTCCGCGTAACCGCGCACTGCTCAAACGACCTCAACGTCTGATGGCGATCAGGATCATAAGGGGTTACCGTAGTGTCTCCTTTGAGGCGGCGTGTGCCCTCGCAGGTACTCCGCCGTGGGAACTGGAGGTCCGGGTCCTCACCGCTCTTTACATCCGAGTCTCTGAGGCCCGGGCCAGTGGTGAAACCCCCACGGTGGACGTTGTCCAAAACTGGAGAATAGAGGAGAGGAGCACGCTCCTGACTGATTGGCGGGAGATACTGCGGGAGCCCACTGCCGGTCATAAGCTGATCGAGGCCATCAGGCCCATTCTCGACCGTTGGGTCACAAAGCGGCACGGTGATCTCACTTATCACCTCACACAGGTCCTCTCGGGGCATGGCTGCCACGGGAGGTACCTGCACAGAACGGCTGGTAAAGAACCTCTACCCAACTGCCACCACTGTGCTGCCTTGGAGGACACGGCCGAGCACACCCTCGTGGCGTGCCCAGCGTGGCAAGAGGAGAGAGCGACGCTTGTCGCAAACATCGGACCGGACTTATCGCTTCAAACACTGCTCACTGCAATGGTCTCAAGCGAAACAGCGTGGACAGCAGTGCAGACCTTTGCCGACTTGGTCATGTCGCGCAAGGAAGACGCTGAACGAGACAGGGAGAGGGCACCTGATGCGCACCCAATGCGGCGCGCTCGCACAGGTCGCCGCCGCCTGGCGCACGAGCGCCACCTTCCTCCCTAACTGGGGCATCCGGGTGGGGGAGTAGTGGACCGCCCCCTCCCACTGGAGACTAGGCCCCGAGGAGACACACCGGACGTTACTATACCTGGACCAGACACGTTTCAAGGATTAGACATGCACCGGATTTGACACAAAAGTAGATAAGAGCCTAACTCACACATAGGCTTCTTCCCAAGGCCGAGCAGCAGATTAGGGACAAATCACTGCTCATCACACAAGGCCCAAGAGGTGGAGTGACGCAATGTCACACACAAACGTGATGAAAGGGTTGAGCACAATGTCTTCACCCTTGCCAAGCTCATCGCCTCGCGAGACGTGATAATGCATTCCCGCAGGCGATTCGGCATGAGGCAGAAAGTTCGTGGTAGGTTTTAGTGGGTATACCGGTCGCATCTCACCATCTTCACGCGACCGGGACTCCCACATACCCCAGCCCCGTCCCTTGGCTGGGAACCAATAAAAGGTTTCCCCCACGTATAAAAAAAAAAAAAAAAAAAAAAAAAAAAAAAAAAAAAAAAAAAAAGGGGTTAGATGTGCCGCCTTTGGTTACGGGCTCTGGTCTTTGTGTAAGCCACAGGCACTTGCTCTGGGTCTCGGTGTAATTTGTGTTCATGAATTTCACGTTTGAATACTGCCTCCGTGATACAGTTACAAAAAACAGGGGTTCCGTTTAAAAAAAACGGTCAATATTTAACTTAAATAAAATAGAATATTACCTAGTATATGATGTGAAATAGTAGAGGAGCCTAAATTCTCTACTTTCTACTCTCAAGTGCTGGAAGAGATTAATCTAAAATGACGTCCTGCCATTTTTTTTTACATTTATAAGATACAGGATGTAATAATAAAAAAAAACGTGTTTTTACTAGATGCTAATTAAAAGGACCTTTTAATTACCAACTAGTAAAAACACGGCTTTTTTTATTTGTCCCTTGCTAGGTTTTGAAATTGAACAGCTGAAGCCATGAGGGCCATAGTAGTATGACTGAGATATCGATGGTTTTTTTTCCGAGCTTGTTTTAAATCACAAAAATGGGTTCAGGGAAAACCAACCAATTAGCTGTCATTATCCTACAAGCTTATTAATCTAAGTTCCTGAAGGTTTCTCTGAGTTTATTTGCTATTTTCTCAAATTATAACAATATCGTCAGCGGTCACCAAAATTTTAATAGAAAAAGTTGCTTTTATTTTCTCCTGAAACTTCGCGCGCATTTTGGATCTATGCCAGAAGTACAATAGATCCTTTCGTTAAGGCTATAGAGTTTTGGTTACAACCTATATATATTAAAATAATGTGTTGTTTAGTAAACATACATAATTCAGGATTATATGAGGATGAAATAAATTATAATTAGTACTAACGACTTTCAATACAATAAATGCCAACAAGAGACATCAACGCATGTGTTTTTTTAAGAAACAGTTTTAAAAATAATAACTTTAAATGTATATGTAAAGTAAATATATGTATTTCTATAATTTACAAGTGGTTAAGGTATCATTACTACTCAGCCCAAAGATAGCCCACTGTTGAGTCGGGCCTCCTCCATGGAGGGTAATTAGCCTACTGTGCCACGCTGGCCAGACGGGTTGGCACAGGGTTTCGTGTCAAGTTTTCCTTCTCCTGCTGCCAGACTTTAAGCCTTGTCATTTCCCTTTGCCCACCTTACGACACCCAGGATGGAATGGGGTGGCGATCAAATATTAAGCGTGGGACAGTAGGTTAATGATGTCCTCCATGTGATGGGACTAGGACCGACTCAGCAGTGGGCTGAATAGTATTAGTAGTATTAGGGATTGAAGGGAGGCTAAAGCTATATATCATACCGCTACTGTCCAAGAGTGTGGTGTATTTAGAATACATTTTATTTTTTTGGCGACGTTGGGGAAATGCTTCACGGCGTAAAGCATTTCCCCAATGTCGCCAAAATTTACGCAAACCATCGCCCCTTAGGGGTAGGGTCGGTGATTATGTGGGACTCAGGAAATTACTCGTCTACCCACTAAAACCTCAGCGGTATACACTCACACGACACGCTTGGGGCGCCACAAGTTCGTGTAAACGCATTCAACTGTGGTTTAGAACACGCAACTGCAACAACAACCTAGCCGCGAAAAAAGGAAACTTGAAACAAACCGTGTGCCAACCCGTCTTGCCAGCGTGGCACAGTAGGCTTCCCTCTTCATAAACTTGGAGTACACCCGTCTCAGCATTGACTCAAATTATAAATTATGAGTACCCGATCGAGCGGAACAGCAATCATCAGTTAACCAATCGGGCAAACTAGTTAGGTTTTTTTTATCAGTGACTTGAATGCCTTTGACCCTAGACTTGGAAAGCAACGCCAGGGTCAAAGATGGAGCAGGTTCTCACATATACACGAAGAAACACAGTAAAACTGACTGGCGCCGGACTTATTTGTGAGGGTAGCTGGCCGGGCGGACCAACAACACGCGTTATTTCCCAGCATGCGGTGGGGAAGTGTTATATTCTGTCACGTCCCCACACGGGTTCCACTACTACGCGGGTAGAACCGCGCGCTGAAGCTATCTGGGCACATTTGTCTATTAGCACGTCCGGAACGTAGCAACAGGCGTACGTTAGACCGGTCTATTAAAACCGCGTGGGTACTATCGTTCATTCATTATGCAAGCAGGTTATCGGCCGCAGCACGGAATACCCTTCACACATGGCCGCCTAGGAGACGGTCACCTTCACTTATCTAGTCTAGCCGTGGTCTGATGGCTGGAGACACCACGGTCACCTTGCCCACCGTTTTGGCTATTTCAGATATACCAGTTTGGTCAATGACTAAAAACACGGTCTTTGATATGCAAGCTTTAGGTACTAACGCACATAATCGGCGTTTCGAATATATAAAAAAAACTTACCGCTTTTTTTTATATAGTCCTGGGAATAGCAAACACAAAAATAGGATAATCCAATTTGGTGCAGTCATTCGGATTTTATGCGCGTACTTTTTACGCTAACATACGTTGTGTCGTTCATTTTCTATAGTTATAGACATTTACGTTTTCTATAGATTGTAGTTTTTAATTTAGACGTAGTACAAATACGTAGTAGTTAATACATTTTATTTAAAATAAACTGCTATCTGATATAACCTATTGGCTATTGGTATGTATTACGCACTCCAGTTTTTATGTAACTGAAAGTAACAAAATGATTATAAGTTGAACTTACAACTTTCGTTCAATAATTTTAATTGTTACGCAATCGGTATACCTTAAAATTTTACATCAAGAAAAAATGGTTAGGTACATGCAAACGACAATGTAAATGAACTAGTAAACTGACTTCCGTAAACACGATTTAAGAAGAGTATCTACCTATCTTAATGTGGTGATGGATTATAGAATACATAGACCCAACCCAACCCATTCAATGAAGATACGCGAGACTACTTGAACCGAGCAGAAAGCTTTAGGCAAATATCTGAGTTATCGGTATCAGCCAGGCATACCAGACTTTGTGCCTTGGATTGTAGCATTGGAGGAGGTAGAAAAACATGGTACAAGGACGCGAATTTTCTTATCAATGCCCGCGTATTTACTCCGTACTAGGCTTGTATGGAAGAAAACAATTATATTGTAATGACAATTTGTGTCAATCCCATGGTCGTTCTATTCATTTTGAATGTTATTCGAAATTCACTTGGCTAGGCTCCGTGTTCCGTTTACGACAAGTTCGAACATGTTCCGCGTCGAATGTATTCGTACGAAGTGCGTTTTATTGATAAGTAATCCCTAAATCATTCTATCATCCAAAAGAACACAAAATGAGTAATTTGAATATAACGAGGAATGAATCTAACAAGGAAAGAAAGCTCGCAGGACCGACGCCCGATGGGGCTGAAAAGTCCTCGAGTGGCGACCGCTTTCCGGAAAGCGTACCGACGACCTGGTTAGGTCGCCGGAAAGCAGTGCAAGTATCTGACGGCCTAGGACCAGCCTTTGTGAAGCTCGTGGGGGAGGCCTATGTCCAGCAGTGGACGTCTTTTGGCTGAAATGATGATGATGAAGCAAAGAAAAAAAGTATTTGGAGCGTAAATTGAAGCGCTTGGACGCCCTCAGTCAATGAGGCTGTCAAGGTGTCGGTGGTAGGTCCCCCGACCCACCACCGCGTGGCTAGAAGGACAGCGAATCGATATCTCGAATACTAGGTATACTATATCAAAAGGGTCGCTTGGGTTCTGTGAACGCCAGTCGAACACGGACAGTCGCAATTTCGAATTAATGCTATTATATTGATTGTACATATATCAATCAACTACCTGTATAGTTCAACAACTCCGTTGGAATTTAAGTTAATGTATTCAGTACATGAGCATTGTGAATACGAAGTAATTTTGCTACTAATGGCGGATAAGGATGTATGAGCGTTTAAATGAGCACCGGTCTCAGATGTTGACACATGAATCATTATTACGATAATGTTGATATGTATGGTGCAATACGCTTAATTATTTGGCGGTATTAGTAACTAGCTGCTCCCTGCTGTGTCATACGCGGTATGATGTAATTTATTTTTTGGAAAAAAAAATTGCCTTTAGCCTTCCTCGATAAATTGACTATCCAACACTGAAAGATATTTTGAAATCGGACCAGTAGTTCCTTAGATTAGCGCGTTCAAACAAACAAACTCTATGTAATATTAGTATAGATTATAATAAGTAGTTTTGTCTGCCTCGTTGGTCTAGGGGTTAGATAGGCCGCCTTTGGATCAACGGGTCCCGCGTTCGATTCCGGTGTTTAGCAAGTGTCTTTCTCTAAACCGGAGGCACCTTGCTCTGAGTCTGGGTTTAATTTGTGTTCGTGTTTTTTTAGAAAGATATAGATTTTTTTTGTCAGCACCCCATTGCATCCTGAAAGTGTCGCTAGGGCCGGCTAAAGGATTTGGCAGAGAACCTAGTCACGATATTTACTTGATACAAAACCTTTTCCAACCGGTCTGTTCAGTGAAGTACGGTAGGGTTATTTTCCTCCACGTCATGGAGGAGATCTGACTTAGCGGTGCGTCTTATATGTATGAAACCAACGAGCTACTTCCTTGACCGGGGGTTGACGACCCGTGTGGTAACGGATTAAGAATACCTAGTGTCACACAATAGGCTAATTACCCTTCATGTAAATGGAGGAAGCTCGACTCAGCAGTGGGGCATATATGGCCTGCGTAGTAGCAGTAACAATACTACGAACGCCGTTGGGTTTAGTGGGTAGGTCAGAACGCTTATTCATCATCATTTCAGCCAAAAGACGTCCACTGCTGGACATAGGCCTCCCCCAAGGATCTCCACAAAGGCCGGTCCTGGGCCACCCGCATCCACTGCTTTCCGGCGACCTTAACCCGGTCGTCGGTCCACCGTGTGGGAGGCCTACCAGCACTGCGCCTTCCGGAACGCGGTCGCCACTCGAGGACTTTTCTGCCCCATCGGGCGTCGGTCCTGCGAGCTATGTGCCCTGCCCACTGCCACTTAAGTTTGGCAGAACGCTTATTATCATCAGCTAATCACCCTCCATGTTTTGGAAGAGGCCCGACTCATCAGTGGGTCATGAATGCACACAATAAACAACTTTAATAAATGTTCCTGTGTTTTCTTCCCCTGTCATACCTCGTCTATTGCCCATTAGCAAACTCTTGTAGAACAGTTAACAAAACGATTTTTTCCGGACGGATACATAGTGTCTCCACCCCATTTCATCCTGAGGGTGTCGTAAGTACCGACAAAAGGAAATATTAAGGCTGATTACCTAGCCGTGAGAGAAGGAAAACGTGATACGAAACCCTGTGCCAACCCGTTTAGCCAACGTGGCACAGTAGGCCAATTACCCTCCATGTAAATGGAGGAAGCCGCACTCAGCAGTGGGCCGCGTAGTAGTAGTAACAATACGAGGAACGCCGTTGGTTTTAGTGGGTAGGTTAGAACGCTGATTATCATCTTTCCCATCAACCCAGATACCCCGGCTTGACCCAAAGGGGCGGGTATCCATGAGGATTTCCAACGAGAAAAAGCCTGTACCTACCGAACGAGCAGTTCTGTGTTTAAATTGTTTTTCTATTTTGAAGTACCTATGCAAGAAAAAAACTTTTTTTGTCATCGAATGTTTAATCCCAAGATGAGGTGAACCGTCTATCGTAAATATTGTTCTAAAAGCTTCATTATATGTATAAGATCTGCAATGTTTTCTCTCTGTTTTCTACACTTACGCCACCAGCTGGTGACTAAAGTGTAAATAAGTCTGACGCTTTTAAAAAAAGAAATCTTACTTTTTCCTGTATTAACTATGTATTCGTAATTATATGTATTTATGTTACGGCTATTGGTTTTTTTTTTTTGCAATCTAGGTATATATACCTACCTAGATTGTAAATCTGCAACCTAATGGGAGAAGATGCGGTGACGGATTTAGAATACATAGGATCACTATTTACCCATTTTAATGGAGGTAAATAAACCTCAATTTTCACGGTGGCCAAGCGGGATAATACATGGCTTCAGGTCCCTGCGACTAGAGTTTCTGCCGATTTGTTTTCTTTCTAGGCGTCATTTGCGACTCGAAAAAGTGAGATCTCGAAATCCATTCTTCAAAAAGAAACCACTATTCCTAAAAAAAATAAGGTTCAAAATAAAATTAACCTTTGTTTGGGTGTCATGTTATTTTTGCCAAGAAGCGATTCTGAATCCGAAAAGGCAAGAAAGGGACGACAATCTTTCGAAATGAATAAAAAACATCTGAATCGATTTAAAATTCAGATCCATATAATCAGATTCGCTTAGCCTCTGCTCAAAATAGGCCCATTGTTGAGTCAGGCCTCCTTCAAAAACATGGTGGGAAATCTGTTTATGTATTTTTGTGAATTATTTAAAAAGCATTTCTCACTGCTTCAAGTATGGGAAATTTCATGCTCCTCCGTCCGCGCAATTTTCCTAAAAAGGGGTACAAAGTTTTTGCTTCACACATTAATATAAAGATTACCTTTACAGGCTTAGAAATCTGAGTTCCGTAATGTTTCTTGGCTTCTATGGACTGTGAGTTGAGACACTTTCATCAGCAGCTCGTCACTAAAATTTCAAGAAAATAAAGTGATTTTGACTTACCAAAAATTTTGTTAAAATTGGAACGTTGTACTCAGCAAAACTGATGAAATTTAGAATAATAGTGTCCCCACACCCCTTCGACCCTGACGAGCTGACTGAAGAAAATTGTAACGGAGATAAATCTTGATACCCTGTGGGGACCTGTCTGATTAATGTGACATACATTCAAATCAAAATCACTTTATTTTCTTGAAATTTTAGTGACGAGTTGCTGACGAAAGTGTCTCAACTCACAGTCCATAGAAGCCAAGAAACATTACGGAACTCAGATTTCTAAGCCTGTAAAGGTAATCTTTATATTAATGTGTGAAGCGAAAACTTTGTACCCCTTTTTAGGAAAATTGCGCGGACGGAGGAGCATGAAATTTCCCATACTTGAAGCAGTGAGAAATGCTTTTTAAATAATTCACAAAAATACATTACTTACATTATATCAATAAAAAAACATTACACACACTAGCATGTATTTGACACACATGCATATATTTTTGTTTATTGATAACTAGCGACCCGCCCCGGCTTCGCACGGGTGCAATTATACATGTATTATACTTAAAAACCTTCCTCTTGAATTACTCTATCCATTACAAAACTGCTTCAAAATCCGTTGCGTAATTTTAAAGATTTAAGCGTACATAGGGACGGACAGACGACAGCGACTTTGTTTTATATTATGTAGTGATAGTGAAGTCTGTGGTCAACAAAAAAATAGAGCTATATTTGTAGAACTACAATAGAGCTATATTTAAATCACTATCACTATCACTACATAGTTTAAAACAAAGTCGCATTCTTCTGTCCGTCCCTATGTATGCATAAATCTTTAAACCTACGCAACGGATTTTAAAGCGGTTTTTTTTAATAGATAGATTGATTCAAGGGGATGGTTTATATGTATAACCCACCCCCGCTTTGCACGGGCGAAGCCGGGGCGGGCCACTAGTAGAGAATAAAACTACAATTTAAATTAGTTATGGTCGAATTTCGACCGCTGGGCGACCACTAGTACTTTCTAATACGCTACTAAGCATACAGCGCGATCGTAGGTAAGAGATTACCGTGGGCTGTGGTCTGTGGCATATTAAAAACAAAATTTTGCCGTTGCCAAAACCATGCTTCCTCTGATAGAGATCTAGTGATATTGCTTACGCGCTGGAACGGATCAACATCTTATAAGATGGTGGTTCTTCTTTAAGAAGACTACCGAAAGAAGCAGTTATCAGGGTTGATACGACATAGGGGCATTTTTTAACTGCCTATACTAGGCATCATTTCCAGGCTCTGTACTAAAAATCAATTAAATTGGAGCAATATTTTAGCCGCAAATGATTTTTAATTTTTTGCCTCATTTGAACATGATGTATCTTTCCTAACAGATGTTTATGCCTAACGCATCGTTTATTAAGCTTAGGGCTGTCCATTAATCACGTGATGTTTTTTTAACATTTTTTAACCCCTCCCTCCCCCTTGGTGATACCTAGTGAGGTTTAAGACTAACCCTCCACCCCCCATGAAAAATCACGTGTATTTTTTTTGTACCTTTTTGAATTCACTTTCACATCACACTTTCATACTAAACATATAACTATAGTATACGTAGTGTAATTTAATGCCCCTCTGTCATATCAACTCTGTATATTTTTTAATTGCTTTTCAATCTCTATATGGTCTTATTCTTATCTTTATATATATGTGGGTCACTGTCATTTTTCCAATCAAACTATTGATCATAAAACGATATAAAATATTATCGGAAACATGCCGAGTAGCTAACGTAATTCTTATTATCCATGCTCAGGTATTTATTTAATCCGCGGTCCACTTTGTTTGTTGCTTATTTCCAAGACATATTTTGTACTGTTGTTAGTAAATTAATATTGTAAGGGCAGTTCAATTTTTCCTGAAATATACAAATACACAGCAAATGTAGCAATCCTTTCGTAAACTTATATTATAGGCATACGTTCACGTATTTGATTAAAAAGCTTCGAATAACCTATAGAAATAATATATATGTATAATAATATCTAGAAATAATATCAAGTCAATAAAATTAATTATTTTGAAATACACATACAATTTAAAAATAAAACAAACACTAAACTAATATCTCTTTAGGATAATTTTAAATATACATAGATAGTTTAGATACTTTTTTGTTAAATTTTATCCTTTCTTTGTGTACCCTTTTTGTTATAGATACTCTGTATAACTATCAGTACTATACTATCCGCCATCCGCCATTTGTCTAAAAAACTGTAACTAGAAGAAAAATATTTATTATCAACGACAATTTCATCATCTTTCAGGGAATAATTATGCCAGTGGAAGGAAACCTGTAGCATGTGACGTAAATAGAGCTTTAGGCGCACCCTACAATCGAATGTTAAGCTCATAAGCGCCCCAGTTACAATTTGAGGGGCGGCCCGCGCGCGCGAACGCTTTACCTAACCTACCGCACTGCCGTCGTCGGCGCAACGATTTTCCGGACGGAAAGATTAAAAAGATATAAATTTATTAAATATTAAATAAAATAAAAAATTGCCCGCAAGGAATGAAATCATATTTTCCAGATTAATTTTTAAAAAATCACGCGTGTCATCGTGTCGACCATTTAAGTGTTTTGTTTTTTTAAAAGTGACAAATCAGTATCAATTTTATTTTCATAAACATTCCCGAAGAGACTGGCCACAAATAAATAAATTTTGAATTGTGTTCTATAAACTGTTGTCGTTTGTTTTTACCGCGTGCCGATGATTATTAAAACTCAAATATGTATCGGAAAAATATCGATAGTAAATTCATGTTTTTCTTAGTGTTATTTTTATTTCTGTGCGTATCTGCAATGCCACCGACGGATCGTGACTTCGAGAAATTATTGTACGAGGATCAACTCTATTTCTTGTCTGGTAGTATTTGCTCAAGTTTAGACCTAAAGGTACGTATTAATGCATGGTTTCTAGGTAATCAATATTCAATCTACATTTCTTAGGGTAATCTCATAGTATACGTAGGGAACTATATTAAACATAAGAATATAATAATATAATATAACTATATTCTTATGGGGTTAAAGTTAAAGGAATGGTTACAGAACTGTTCCCTTTTATCTTAAATAAATTGTTAACATTAGATATTACGACGGAATACCTGTGATTTTTGCTGAAAACGAGTATTGGATTGGAAATAAGCCGTCTGCTGTAAGCCCAGTATCTAAGTTCCTAATATGTTATAACTATGTATTACGTTATGAGACTTTTGGTAATATCCTTTGTTGGTCCAGAGATTGGATCTTGGGCCCGTGGCTCGATTTCAGGGTTGGTATCTTTGTGTAAACCAGAGGTACTTGCTCCGAGTCTGGGTGTCATTGTTGTTCGCGAATCACATGTTTGTAAATACAATAGATATTCATTTCTAGAAATTATTAAACAAATCAGTCTGTGTTACAATTTACATACCAACAAAAACAACCATTTTAAAATTACCCAAGACAATTGTACTCCAATATTGTCGATTTAATTCAAAATATTACGCAACGAACACAGGAAGAAAATATACACGTACATTTTTGTTAATGTCATTTAAAAACCCACAACACCTTTATCCCGTTATCAATGAGCTCGCTTCATAACATTTGTTATTATCTCTGAATCAATATACCTACCAAAAATACAGAGAAAGCCCGCTTATTTTTACAACAGTTAGATAATAACACTATACGACATTGGATTTTGCTGGTAATGTACTTACTAAAACTTTCAACTACTTAATATGTTGTTTATTTGGTTCAGTATTTTGTATTATACGTATAGAATACACGATGTCACAACCGATACCATGCTGAGGGTGGCGGACAAACGATCCGCAGGTGAAACAAAACTTGATACAAGCCCTTGCCAGCGTAGCACAGTAGGCAAATTTTGTCCATGATGAAACGAACCAACGAATTCTACGCCTCCATTAATTCTAATCTTCATATAACTAGTAATATCTAACTAGCTAGCAGTAACATCTCAACCCAAAAATAAAACCTCACTTCCTTGGTGAGGCTTCCTCTAATCACATGGCGGGAAATAAGTAAAAAAAAGCCTAACTACTGGTTCACCGCAACCAGACCGGATGGCACCACCTCGTAAGATAAATCGTGAAGAGTTTATTAATTTGTAAACATAGACAACAATAGGAAAAACGGGTCTTAAACGGCAATAAATTCCGAGGTATTTTCACAAAATCAGCAAAATGTGGTACTCTAAATGATTGGATATTTAGAAAGAAAGAAAGAAAAGAAAGAAAATGTTTATTAGACACAATAAAAAAAGAGAATAAAAACAGAAGGCAATGTATACTTTAATGTGTCTAAATGGCTGCATCTCAGCATCATACTACAGTCTCCTGTAGAGCTGATTCGCTTTTTTTTCGTGGTAAAGCCACCCCATTTCATCCCAAGAGTCGGCAAAAGGAAATTACAAGGCCGAATACCTAGCCGTAAGAGAAGGAAAGCTTGATACGAAACCTTGTGGCACGGTAGGCTTAGAACCCTCCGTGTAGGAGGAGACCCGACTCAGCAGTGGGCCATTTATGGCCTGAAAAGTAAGTAACTAACCAGTAACCAAAAAAATGTAAATGAGATGTCAAAATAAGTACAACAATTGGTAATTGGTGTCTCAGGCATACCTACTCGTATATCCTACTTATCGTATCAATATAACCTCAAATGCGCGCGTAGCCTACGCGCGCACTGCGGCAGCAACCGCTGCGGTGGGCTCCCGCAATCATTTGTGATGTGTGAACTACAGTGGAGATGCGCGCATTACGGTTGTTTAGCCGCATCCGGCTAAAAAATCTGTGACTTGCTACAGCATTTTTGCGGTTGCCGCCGCACGGATATTTTGCCTCCTTAGTATTGTTCCTAGCTTCGCGCACTGCGGCGGAACAACCGCATCGCGCGGCAGTCAGTAGCGCCGGAGCCACCAAGGGAGAATGTAGTCGTCGAGCGCTCTGTGCCACGCCCACTACAACGTGGCGAACCAAGCGCTCGCCGATATAAATATTGATGCATTGATTTTCACAAATCCAAAGTCGACCCGTACATTGGGATAAGAGTTGCAAATAATATGTGTTAATTTGTGACCAACAAATTGTCAAAGATTTAATGTTCATTCTGTAGTAATCTAAAAACTTTATTGGAAATATTCGCAAATCATTGTAGTATCTCATTACGAAAAAAGCAATCTGTTTCCTTTTTCTTGCCAATATAATTGAAATGCAAATTTGGAGCCTGGTTTCGTAGTCCATGCTGGCGACCTTCCGCTACGAAAGCTGTAATACAAATGGAAAAAATTGCGGTTATTTAGCCGCAGTGCGCGCGCCAAATTTCAATGCTCCGGTTCTACAACCGCAACCGCAACTCACCGGACCTCAATGCGGGCGTAGCCATAGTTGTTTATTCTGCGCTCCCCAGTGCCTATTTCAAAATCAACCCGAGTTAGAAACGCATGTTTTGTCAAAAACCTTTTATTTGTCAAGTTTTTGTTAAATCGTCGAAATACGAGTAATACAAATTCTGCATTATAACAAAGCTCTTTGTTTAATACTAATTTCTAGTTTTCTATTAATATTTCTACTGAACTTACATTTTTAAGGAACAACCGGTCAAGAAAACCAAAAAAGAAAGTCGATGTCAATAATAGAGTAAAAAGAGATTTTCGGTTCTAAGCGTCAGATAAGTAGATAGGTACTAGGAAGAAAGAAAATCTAGGCAAAGGAAAAGAAGAACGGCCAACAACTTTAATGGTTCAATGCATTTGAATAAAACTTTAAATTACTTGAATTAATTCCGGGTTTTCAATGATATCGAAATTAACTTACTTGATAAAGACTAGCTTAGAAAAACCTAATTGATTGTATCGACAAGAAGAAGGTTATTGCCCCGTACACAAGTTGAAAAGAAATTCTAAGTAACCTTCAAATGGTTGAGCACATTTTCTTCAAATATAACTAAGAACATGAAGAATTTTGTTTGACCTTTCGAGAAAAAAAATTGATGCCATTTAATAGAAGCTACAGAAAAAAAAACTGATTACACATCATTATCACACTCAGTACGTAATAGATCATGTCGCAGAAAGTTGACCTGTAGTTACATCGAATGATTAGGGCATTAGAATTATCTAGTTAATACAAGTATGTACCAGGATCACATAGCTAAATACTGCCGCGGCGAATCCATGTGATGAATTATGAGAAGCAAATTATTTTATCTCTGTTACACTTATACTAACTCATACCGCATAGACCTATACCTACTCGCATTAATCAGATTCCTGCAAGAACGTTGAAATATTGATCAAAAGCACATTCAATTTACTAAAACTTTGAATGGAAATGTACGTTCTTTCCTACAATATCAGAGGCAATTTGATTGCAGATCGAGTCTTGACAATCTTTATTTTACATTTACCTTCTTGCAAAAAGCCATACGTTCTAGAGTCAGCTATTCCTGTAAATGTTGACAAACAGCGCATTGCCATGATTCAATCACGCGCAATGAATCCGTGTAGTTTTCTCCTTCTCTAATTTCTAAACATAGAAGTCACATATAGGTGAATCATTAGGACAAGCATTTTGTGACTTATTGCACAGAAAATAAGGTATTACCTAAAATTTAATTTCGCTTCAGTGTTGATAGCAAGTTATGGTGTTATCGCTAACTGTTAAGTCCATAGCGTACTTTACCACTTCATATTTTACGTACTTGATTTAGATACTTAACGTATAGGCAATATGATAAAAGTATCGGGCAAGCAGTGTACTTATTCCAGTGTATGTATCTGTTTATGTGTAGATCAATGCACAATAAAGTTCATAGCCTAATAAAACTCGAAAATTTCATATTTTTAGTTGACTAAACAACGTCCCACGCCCACTCGTTGAAGGTAAAAATATGATAATTTCATATAGGTTGATGGCTCTTTTCGAGTTTCTCTTTTCAGTTTTAGTCTGTCAACTGACTACTAAGACTCTATAGAGCCCCAGACTGAGTTAACGAGTAGATATAAGGGATTCTAGTTTTATGGTCTCTAGGTGACGGATTTAGAATACGCAACGTCACGCAGTTGCCTAGCCGCAAGAGAACAAAACTTGATACAAACCTTGTGCCAACCCGTCTTGCCAGCGTGGGACAAAAGTCTTATCTCCCGACTCAATAGCGGATCACCTTAAAAGCTGAAATAATGAATACGTGTGTTTTTTTTTGCAGAATGAAGACGAGTGCATCAAGAAGTTTAACGGTCAGTAGCTCTAATAATCCCGTGTGTCAACATACTTGGGGTTAGAATACTTAGTGTCACCAACCAATTCCTCCGTCGTAAGAGCCGACAAAAGTAAATGATAAAGCCGGAAACCTAGCCACAAGAGAAGGAAAACTTGGAATTATATCCTGTACCAGCCCGTCTGGACAGTGTGGCACAGTAGGCTCAGGGCCGGATTTAGGGGTCCAGAGGCCTCGGGGCAGCAAAGGAGTGGAGGCCCCCTTGCCCCAAATTATTTTCCAAATAAAATGAACAATTTTTTTCAGTCGAGTTTTTCAATAAATAATTTATTGTGAAACCAAGTAGATTCTCTTAGTATTTAACAAACACATATGAATATAATCGGAAACAAGAATTATTTGAAAAGATATAAAGATATTTTTTTCCGAAGTCTCTATTGTGGAGGCCCCCTGCTTGTGGAGGCCCCGGGGCTTTCGCCCCGGTTGCCCCCCCCCTAAATCCGGCCCTGAGTAGGCTAATTACCTACCTTCCATGTAATGGGAGGAGTCCTATCTCATGTATGGGCTGAGTGTTAGTAGTTGTAGATACGTTTAATAAAACTGAGCATGATTGATTTGCGTAACTAACGGGCTGGGCAGAATGTCCCAGGAAAATTCAATTAACAACGATTTCTTCAGGTCCACCAAGCCATACTCCCATGCCATCATCACCAGTGACATTCTGGTGTCACGGTAAGGACTCCATCGTCGCCCAAGTGACACCTTCCAAGAACTGGCAGGTCGTCTTACTGGTGCCAGAACCGAACGTCGGGGATAATGATGTAAGTATAGTCAGATTTTGCGTACAACTGAGAAATACTTACTACCTATTATGTGTTTTCACATCTCATTATCATCATCAGTTCATCAATACATAGACTAATTAAGAAATCACTTTGGTTCAAGTTAAATGTTAAATTAAATGTATTTGGGAACGAAACGATTTCGTAGACCTAAAAATCGATTAGACGTTAGAACATAAATATAATGAATAGTTAGTTACGTTATTTTTCTTTGCAAAGCAGAAGTTGATGGTTACATATCTCAGCATAATCTCAGCCTATAAATTGACCCACCGCTGAGTCGGGCCTCTTCCAATAGAGGGAACTTTGCCTACTGAGCCACGCTGACCAAACGGCTAGGCATCCTTCTCTAGAGGTTATATTGTCTGCCTCTTTCGTTCCTATAGGCGACTCTTACGGCACTCGTATCATAGAATGGGGTGATGATCTATTACTTATAAATAAGAGAAAGAGATTTTTTTTTTTTAAATCAAGTAGATCCATTTGATATTGGATAAGTATTTTGTTAAGTGAACAGAGTAGTATTGCCTAATTATCATCATCATCATTACAGTCAAAAGACGTCCGCTCGACGACTGCTGGACATAGACCTCCCCCAAAAGGCCGGTACTAGGCCACCCTCATCCATCGTTTCCCCGTGACTTAACCAGGTCATCGGTCCACCGTGTGGGAGGCAAATCGGACAAACTAGAACGTCGAGATAAGCGCGGAAATTAAGTCCACGCGGGTGAAACCATAGGCAGAAACTAGTTCATACTTAATGGCTTTGAATAAGACCCTTAATCTATATTGCTCCGCAACTTCTTTTTTCTTGAACACAAAGTATAAATAAATATAATAATATTAATAAATAAATCAAATAAATTTACAAAATACGGTATTGATATGTTGCAATAACAACTCGAAAGTAAGCTCTATTCATCATTGTCTACTTATCTGGGATTCTCTACTCGAACGGCAAACGAGCCGCCTACGAATATTGCCATTAATATTATCCTCTAAGTATCGCTATGCAGCCAATATAAATTCAACAGAATTATCTGCTTAGTCCTATCTATATTTTGTTGGGCTTTTCTTGTCGTGTAATGACGCAAATGCTGTTTTTAAGTATTGTGAGTGGGTCAATCGCGGGACGAGAAATGTTTGTTTTGTTTTGTTGAAAAAGAAAGTTTAATAGTAGATTGTATCAAAGCAATATTTTTACGGCGAGGGCGCTTTTTTGAATCCAGAGCGAAGTGAGGGATTCTTTACTAGAATCCTAAACTTAGCGAGGGATTCAAAGTACGTCGCCCGAGCCAAAAAATATTTTGCGCCCGAGTGATACACTCTACTTTTCATCACCCTCTATGAGAAAATAAGAGGCGCCTTATATTTTATTGTAATATGATTCAATAGTTATTCAATAAAACATATAGTAACAACTAAATTAAAATAATAATAAAACAACTACAAGCTTATACATTATTAACATTTGAAACGCTGAATACACTAAGATGTTCCAAAATCAAAAAGTGCGCGGCGAAGTAAATTGCGGCGCACAAAAGTCTAGAAGAGAAAAGAGCTACTTTACTCCCACATAAAGAGGAACAAAACGACACTTTTCGAATAGATGGGATGAAAATGTTTTTGGGCCTAATACTTTTAGGTATTTATAAAGTTATCCAACTTTTTGCTTTTATATCTCGGCTGAGATATATATAAAGGTGCGTACATATTATATAACATAACATGTTGTAAAATATGTTTCAGTAATGTGGAGGCTGAATGTTATAAAACATGTTATTAAATTATTTAACAGGTTAGTATTACTTACTATTTATTATTTACTGCAGAACGACCAACGAAAATGTCATACAACATTGTTATTCTAATGTGTATAGAATTGTTAACGTTGCAAATTTGAAAAACAATGTTAGATAATGTGGACGTGTTATAAAACACAAGTTATGCAACATGTTACTTAATCTGTACGCACCTTTACAGATGAAAATGTAACTCCAAAGGGTAATGACTATCATAATAGGTTTTATTTCGTAGCCATAATTTTATTCAATGAAAATAAAAAGTATAATCTACACTATTTAACTTATGAATATTGAACACAAACATAAACACCAATGCGGGTGTCACGGATAAATATTGTGTATGCAGGTAGTTAAAAGCTACAGTAATGTTGGGCTTCCTTCAATTTATTTAGAATAATTTCCTTCTTACAACACTGAGCTAGTTTTCCGTGTGAAAATCCTGTTGTGTTCATGTTGGGTGCTAAGTTGATAAATGTACTATTAAATCATTACATCATAGCACTAATTTGGGCACAAAGTTATGATTATCTAGCCAGACATGTCTGTGTCTGATGGAGCCCGCGGTGCCTATCCCCGGACGAATGTTGTCGATGATTCGATCGATCCGTGCTATGTAAATTGTGCTATCGCGATGTAGGTATTGTTGCGATTCATCAAATATATAATAGAGAGAAATATAGCGAGATATCAAAACCAAACCAATTGATAAATGCTTAATAGTGCTAAATGGTTGGTTATAAATGAATGAAGACGAGAGAGAGATATTTTACAATTAAAATAAGCAACTACAGAGTCTCTCCGGCTCTTCTCTATAGAGCAGCATTGCAAACCATGGAAGTTTCAGTATGAATGTGACGTATGGGTATGAATGTAGTTAAGACGCCGATAGGAGTACCAGATTGAAAGACCACCACCATAAGTTTGAGTTAAGTTCAGACGCGCAATAATGCAACCGCACGACCTAGTATCACATCACAAAAAAACATTAAAAACAAAAAAAAAACTGAAATAGTATCGCGTATTTTTCCTTTAAATTTGCATGTTGATTTTTATGGAACAACCAGTACAAACGACGAAAAGAAGTCCTGTTCGTTCAACTCTGTTTAGACAATGGTACCGTTAGCTTTCGGGTCTCATCAAATATGTATGTGTTTCAAAATATGGGATCAACCGGATACAAATCATTCTCTGTTGTTTCCATGTTAAATAGTTAGTCTAAATCGTTTAAACATGATTTTGTGAGTGGTCAGATGTCTGCACGTTTCATTTAAAGGAAAACAAGAGGAATAAGATAAACCAGGGAGAGGAAACAATATATTTTGGCTATCATTTAAGTGTCAACCCGTCTTGCCAGCGTGGTACAGTAGCGTAAATTTCCCTCCATGAATTTGGAGGAGGCCTGACTTCGGTGCCATTTTTGGGGCAACATGATGATGATCGGGTTATAGCTCTGAGTTATAGGGCTGATACGTATCAGTTGAGTCGGGCCTCCTCCATTTACACTTCCCTTAAATGGGTCATTAGCCTAATGTGCTACGCTGGCGATGGCCCGACGCGTTGGCACGGGTTTATGGGAGAAGTTTTCGTTCTCTTGCGGCTCAGTTATCAGGTGTGTTATTCGGCTTTAACTATTGCGATAAAAAGTATGCCCATGTGTAAGTACCTTCGTATTCAAATTTCATTGCCTTTGCCATTTTATCAGAAAAATGTACCTAACTGTCTTTCCATACTGGTAGGAATTAAGCGCGATACAAGTGTTCATTAAGAATATAAAACGTCCATAGGTAGTGAACTGGGCCATGTTAAGTACTCAAAAAGCAGAAATGCAAAAATGAAAGTTGTTCTAAATACTGTACGAACAGTTTTATTCTTCCCATATTACTTAGCCAAAATATTAGTTTAAAAAAAAATATGCGCAATAGTTAAATAAAACAGTGATACCTACCGTTTTACATGTTATAAAAATCAAGATTAACTACTCACTTGAATCTTTTTTCCTTATTAGTTAACTCAAACTTCTTTTATTTTAATGATGTCTTAGGTTTTCACGATCTTTGCACATTGCAGGAAATTATTTCTTGTCGGTTCTTGACGCCATCCAGTCGTCCCACGACCACGGACACTGCGAAGTGTCTGAAACGTTGGGAATAAAATACACGCGATCAGAACCGTCAAGATATAATTTGTTTTAATTTCGTACATTTATTAGTTCATATAAAATTCAACCCATTTCATCTTAAGTGCCAAAGAAACGAAATGACAACGCCGAAACAAAACCTATCCCGAAAGCAGGAAAGCTTGAAAAGTAACCGTGTTTTGTCTTCGCTGAGGAAATGCTTAAAGCATACGGCTACCCCTCGCTGGGGGGGGGGGGGGAATGGAACACTCGACTACCCACGAAAACCCCAGGGGTATACCCTCACACGTCTTCTTTGTGACGCCTCACGCCACAGGTCCGCGAGGACGCATTCTACTGAGGCCTACGACGGTTGACGACTATCGGTGGGCATCCCAGGTGTAGAAAAGAAACCCTGTGCCAACCCGTGGCGCAGTACCCTCCATGTAATGGGAAGAGGCTCTGGCTCTGGCTCTGATGTAATTGGTCCAGAACTATACGTACTACTATATAATTTACGCAATGTACTTAAATCATTGTTTCCATTCCAGATAAACTACGCCCTATTCAGTCCTTCCACCGAATTTGAATCAATATCTTTAAACTCAGATAGAAACTACACGTTCTGGAACGCTGACCTAGTTGATGGGGAGCAACTGTCGTGGCAAGGAGGAGCACTAATACCCTTCTACAACAGCTCCGCTATATCTGCACATAAGAACTATGACATACGGTTGGAAACATTTTATACAAACGTGATGGGACACTTGGCTCTGAACGGAATTGTCCGATGGAATGTTACGGATGGTAAGTCTTTATGAATGAATATTTATAGAAAATAACAGCGGCAGTGGGCACAATTATTCCGTGTGACAGATCACTTCACTATCACTACATAGTTTAAAACAAAGTCGCTGTCGTCTGTCCGTCCCTATGTATGCTTAAATCTTTAAAACGATTTTGAAGCGGTTTTTTTAATAGACAGAGTGATTCAAGAGGCAGGTTTATATGCATAATACATGCTTAATATTGTAGAAAAACACTGATAAATTTAGATGTTCATCATTGCACCTGTGCGAAGCCGGGGCAGGTCGCTAGTTTACAATATATTATAACCCATTCCATCATAAGGATGTCGTAAGAGCCGACAAAAGGAAATGATAAGGGCGATAACGGCTAGGTAACCGCAAGAGAAAGAAACCTTAATATTACGAAACCCTATGCCCATCTGACCAGTGTGGCGCATTAGGCTAATTACCCTCCATGTAACTGGAGGAAGCCATATTCAGCCGTGGGTCATGTATGGGCTCAGAAGAAGTAGTAGGTGTAAGAGTTTTGGTACAGATATGGCGGATAGTAGATATCCGTGTGGTGACTGATTCATAATACCGTCATATATTGTCGCCACCCCATTTTATCCTGATTGTGTTGTAAAAGCGGACTAAATAAAATATAATGATTTCTTAGGTTTTTGCGATTGTTACACATTCAAATTAATTGTCTCACCCGCGACCACGACAGCTGCAAAGCATTCGAAACGTCGGGAATTAAATAATGTAATATACACGCGATAAATCCGTTAAAAAGTGTTTATTATCATTTAAATAAATTAGGTACATAGCAGAAGTCACAAAAGTGGCTAGGTCACAAGAGAAGAATATTTGAAGCGAAATCTTGGAATAAGATTTACTTATTAGATACCTGTCTGGCCGTCATTGCACACAGTAGGCAAATTACCCCCTATGTTGTTGCAATTGGAAGAGACCTGACTCGGCAGTATAAATGACCCATTTATAGGCTGAGTAAATGGAGTAGAAAAGTTTTAGGAGGGTATTACCAACCGCTCGCAGGAACTGAGCGACTGGGCGACCTTACACAAAACCGGAAGTACTCCCCAATTCGAGCAGCTCCGATTATCCGTTTAAAAAACGAAAGCATGACGCTGCCATCTACATACTTCTGCCGAGTCCTGTATTTAGGTTTTTATACTAACGTAAGTCCCCCTTTCAGAATCGGACGCATGTTTTAGGGTAATTAACACATGCAATAAAATTCAGTATCCTGCAATCCCACGGATATTGGTATGTATCTTAATTTATTTAGACACACTTCATTATTTTAACCCACACACAAGACAAGAAATGGGTGATATACATGGTTGAGATGACCATTTTTTAAAAAAGTTAGGTCTCAGTTCGTCAGATTTTTTGTATGAGTGCTATCGATTTGGAGTTTTAATTATTATTATGTGATTGGTACTCCCTACAAATTGGTCCCATTGAAATTTTATCAAAATCGGTTCCAGCAGTTTGCTAATATAAACATTTAAATAGGTTGCGAAAACCATTTGACGGAAGGCTAATTTGTACTACACAAAAAAAAACTGTAAACCGACTAAAAAAACATAGATGTGAAAAATAAGCAAACATTATAAGTCAGTACGAACTTTTTAGCCTAACCGAAAGCGGGAAGTGTTACTGAGAAACCTGCCTTTCAACGACCATTGCTATGTGGATGTGACAGGCACGTATGGAGGCACAAAGCACGAATACAACACAAACTCATGTCAAGATGTTAATGTTTGTATAAAAGGTCAGACAAAGCATCCATTATTGTGTCTTGTCCCTATTCTATCCTGAGGGGGCCTTAAGAGCCGACTGAAGGAAATCATGTGGCAGAAAACCTCCACAAGAGAAAGCAATCATGTATTGTGGCAACCCGAGACGGTAGTCTAATTTCTATCCTGGTATTGACCAGAACACCTTGACGAAGGATAGTTGGCGATACTGTGTCTATACACAGTGTCACCAACACACACTATCTTCAGGGTGTCATAAGAGGCGACTAAAGGAACTCAAGAGACAGATCACCTAGCCGCAAGAGAATGATCTTGATACAAACCCTGTGCCAACCCGTCTTACCAGCGTGGCACAGTTATCTCCATGAATTTGGAGGAAGACTGACTCAGCAGTGAGTTCCGAGCTGAAAAGAAAAATATTTTATGCGAATTTATAGATTGTCGGGGCCCCTATATTGCCTATGTATTTTGTTATGTTAGCAGATAGTTTTACGGCGGGTAGTAGAATGTCTGTTTAAATTTGAACATTCATCCAGTGATTAAGTCCTAATAAAAAAGTTCTTTTTTATTAGGACTTAATCACTGCACATAATCACATATTTAAAAGCGTAGTTCTGAGAATATCTTAAAATATTAATGCATTGAATTTGAAATGAAATGAAATTGATTTCGTTTAGAATGTCTCTATCTATTCAATTAATAAATTCCATTTTTACTTAGTATAACATTTTAACAGAGACACTAGAAAAAATGAACCCTCCGGAAGTACACTTATCCGCATCCAAAGCTGAAGACAACACGTGGACTGTGTCCATAAAGTGGGCAAGGCCAACAATCGAACCTGAACGCTACCACGTCACATTGATAGCCAAGAATAACCAAACCGTTGAACTGCCCGGGGTAAGTGAACAAATCGACACTAGTTCGCCGATTGCAAGATCTTTAAATAACACAAACGCATTTTCATCGATTGCTATTTGAGAGCTAATAAATCAGAAATACTACTACTCAGCCGGCAGGTTATTAGCCTACTGTGCCACTCTGGCATGACGGGTTGGCACAGGGTTCCGTATCAAGTTTTGCAGCTAGGTTCTCGGCCTTGTCATTTCCTTTTATCGGTTTACGACAGCAGTGGGTCATTTATTGGCCGAGTAGTAGATTTACAAAAATATCCTTGCCCACAGAATGCCACCAAAACAGTATTCACCGAAAAACTTGGATCTGGGGTATATTTTGTAACTGTTGACTCAATCATTGGAGAGACTGTGGCCCGCCGAGTGGAGCAAGGGTTTTTTCCTGGTGAGTACTACACAATATTCTAAGTTATCGCATGATATGCTTATTCAGATAGGTACCTATCTAACTGTGTTATAGACCAAAGGTTATATCCTGTTATTCCTGGCTTTAAACTGTATACATAATAAGTAAGATTTGAACAGTCGAAAGTATCGCGATAAACCATCGGAATTATTTCAAGGACAGTTTTGATTCAAATAGTTATAGTAGTATAAATTCTTCTATGGGTAATGGTTGGTCTGCGTACAGGTATATAAGGAATGAATGCTTAAGCTAACAATTTAGGCACTTGGTATATCAATCGTTCTTTCCATGAAGGTAAAGAGATCATAACCACAGAATCAACTATTCTGGGAATCTTCTGTGTAGTTTATTAACTCGAAAGATTATGAAGTATTAATAAATTGACGGGCTATTCATAAATCACCGCTTGTTATGTATGGAAGTAGTATGTTTCAATATATAGTTGATATGCTTAACACAATTGAAAACAATTCATCTCTATAGAGAGATGTTCAAATCATGAACTTTTTTGCTTAGACTTATTCCTAGCTATCCCTATACCGCGGCTGCACCATACAAACTTATAACTCAAATTACACCTAGAGACCCTTGTCTGAGCTGGTATGAACCCGCGACGTGCCGCCACAAAGAGTAATTTACGGATAGCCCCGACATTTAACTTTTACTTGGGAAGCCGAAGATGCTAAAAGTGGATTTACTCGAGCGTCGTCGTTAGGATCATGTGGCATAAGAATATTAGATAAGAAAAAGAAAAATTCATATGGTGTATGCCTATTCACTAGTGGGGACAGCGTGTAGATTTCCAACAATTTCAAACGAACAAAATGTTACAATTTACTTGAGCGCATCAGACGAACGGTCGGATCAGTCGGTTTGCATGATGGGGGGTGGTCGTACGGAGTATTTAAAAATGAAAGAATTTTTTATTTTTTGATAAGAAAAATATTACTTTTAATTATACGTAAATCCTCAATTTTCTGCATGTTATTAACTCACCTTGCCTTTATCTGACGCGCACGAGTTTATTTACATATCTTTCATTAACCATAACATTTTGATCGGCTGCCCTAAACGTACGGCTCTTTAAAGAGAGCTAGTGTATGGTGGGTACCTTACAAGATGCCAGGAGTCCCCGTTAAGTTAGTTACCGCGCTCGAGTAAGTCTCAAAATCCTTGCTTGGGCCCCTTACCCTCTTAGTAGGGGGAGTGTAGTAAGTCGCACAAATGCGCAGAGGCGGGCTCGGGAGCTGGGGTGGCGGGTATACCAAGGGAAGACTCTGGCGGAGATTCGGGGCCCGGAGCTGCCGCTTGGGTGGCGTGCGCCGTGGCCCTAACTGCGCTGACTGGCGCACTGGCGTGGCGCCACCGCTGTCCGCAGCGACGAGACAAACCACCTATCTGCTACCCGGTATTACACTGGTTTCTAATATGGGCTTCTTCCTTCTGCATGTATGCCATACAGCTGTAGCAAATCTTTCTTCTTGCTGTATGAATTTGGTGTAGTGGTAGATCCATGAACTGTTAGTTATTTATGCGTGTAGGCAGTTAAACCAAGTCAGGTATTGCTTATTGTTGCCTCGGTATAGTATGTATGTTAACAACATCTTGAAGAATATCCTGGGCCCTTGGTTAATTTCCGTGGTCGGCCAAGTATCTTTGTGTAAACCAGAGTACTATGAACTTAAAAAACATCTTGAACCATAAGGAAAATTCGCGCTTGTCGTCAACCAATCGCGCGGCTTACGCTTCCCTTCTCCGACAAGTACCACCAAAGAGATCCAAAAAGCAACTATTGCGCTGAGATTGATTTTGGATCAAGATATTCGTAAGCTACTACGTGGTATTATAGAATGACATTATAACTATACAGACATTCTAAAGAACAAATAATATTTAAAGAAAAAAATTCCTTGGCAGCACTACCTATTAGAATGGAAATCACTGCTTTCTGGCGATAAATGCTTGGTAGGACTGCTTAGAAACCATCGTTCTGGATCCACAACTAATTAGCTCGTTGTCATTTTTTAAAGTATTCAAACATTTCTTATTTTGCACTGTAATTGTCTTGCTGTATTTTTTCACTAATATGTTGAGTCTTGTACGTGACTACTGTTAGATTATTATCATTAGACCAAGGCGAGATTAAAAATGCTTGTTTTTTTACTATTATGTGAACAGTATAAAAAAAAACGTACTAATAACTACTGGTTTGGGACTCTAAGTCTACAATATTCTACTTCTTACAAGAATCTATGAATATAGATAGAGTGAATCAGAAGAATCTCTAAATAGAGATAGAGAGTTAATCGGAAATTTCATACTCCTCCGTCCGCGTAAAAAGGTGCAGTTTTTGCTTTGAGTATGAAATTTCCGACTAACTCTCTATCTCAATTTAGAGATTCTTCTGATTCACTCTATCTATATTTATAGATTCTTGCAAGAACGTGAACCTATTCGATTTTTTTATCTTAATGGCGGAGAACCGATGCGAAACGAAACACCACGGCACGTCTTGCTCAGGATGTTTGCCGGCTACTATAGTATATTTAATTCACTTTGAGTAATACTTAGCCATTACTCTTACTTCTCTCTCAGCCCATAAATGTCCCACTGCTAGGTCGGGCCTCCTCCAACTACATAGAGGGTAATTAGCCTACTGTACCACGCTGGCCAGAACCCGTCTGGCATAGGGTTTCGTTTCAAGTCTTCCTTCTCTTGCGGCTAGGTTTTCGGGCTTATCATTTCCTTTTGTCGCCTCTTACGACACCCTCAGCAAGAATTGAGGTATACCACACGGATAGTTTACTATATACGTGTAAACTAAACTACACTATGCAGGACCTAGAGAAACCGCCCAAAGGCATAGACACCGAGCCCGTAGTGATCGAAGTAGAGACCGCCGACGATTCTTGGGAGGTGCGCTCCGACCGACTGCTGCTGCACGAGGTCATCGGCGAAGGGGCGTTCGGTGTCGTCAGGAAAGGCACGCTGGAGCCGGGCGGGAAAGCGGTCGCTGTCAAAATGCTCAAAGGTAAGTTACCTCTTTGAACAGGCACGTTACGTCACTAAAGGAGCAACCAATAACGTCGCCAGACGTTGGTATACCCACAGATCAATTACTACTACTCAGCCCATAAATTACCCACTGCTGAGTCGGGACTCCTCCAATTACATGCAGGGCAATCAGCCTACTGTGCCACGCTGGCCAAACGGGTTGACACAGGGTTTCGTTTCAAGTCTTCCTTCTCTTTCGGGTAGGTTTTCTGCTTCATAATTTGCTTCATACTTTAGTCGGCTTTTACATCGCCCTCAGGATGGAATGGGGTGGTGACACTAAGTCTTCTAAAAAGTCGGAAAGCGGACCCCGGGCGCCGAAGCGAGAGTTTGGGCTGCAACCGGGATGTAGCGCGAAGATGATGATGATGACACTAGGTCTTCTAAATCCGGCGTCACAAATGTTTCTTAGTGTGAATGCAAATCTCCTCAATATCAAAACGTTTACCCGTAATAAATTTGCCTCAGCTTTAGTATTCAGAGTGATGGCTACATTTACATAAGATCTGTTATTACGGGCATTATCGAGACTAGACTGATAGATCAGTAAATAGCATCCAAAAATTACTTTTGAGTTGTTGCAATCGGTGTGGTGACTGATTTAGTATCACCACCCGCTTCTGAGGGTGTCGTAAGAGCAGACAAAAGGAAATAACAAGCCCCAAAACCTAGCCGCAGGAGATAGAAAACTTGATTCGAAACCCTGTGCCAACCCGTCCAGCCAGGGTGGTTCAAAAGGCTAGTTAACTTAACAAGGTTAATTTCCCTTCATAAAAGCTATAAGGCGCGCTATAAGGGCCAGGCAAGCCTATGTTTAACTCGAGAGAATAGAACCTTCTATTTGATTTTCAGAGTTTCCATCCACCGAAGAGATAAGGTCGTTTCGGTCCGAAATGGAGCTGATGAAAAGTGTAGGCGTGCACCCGCACATCGTCAGCCTGGTCGGGTGCTGTAGCGGTCGCAAGCTCCTCATCATTTCCGAGTACTGCAATCAGGGCGACCTGCTTAGCTACCTCAGGTCTGTACTAAATCCGCCAATGATGTTTTCACAAAAAAAAATTACACACACTACCATGTATTTGACAAACACGCGCATATATAATACTTCTTTTGTTTATTATTAATTCAAACCTGCGGTCAAATTGAGTGAGAATAGAACTGTATTGGCATTCCTGCTATTTGGCTAAATATTTGATAAACATTTCAACTACTGTGTGTACAGACTATGCCAATTAACAATTAACCAAGTAACAATAACGCATGCGCGAGCTTTTCCCCACTACGGCATTTAGTGCTCAAATTATTTGGCGTAGACTGTAAACAAGAAAATAAAGCCAACATTTTAGCAAATATTCTATTTAAAGAACTTAGTCTATCTAATATGCGAATACAAATAGCCAGATGAAAACTCCGCATCAGAAACACAGAAGATAAAATCAACATGACTATGTCATATTAATGGCGCACGCGGAACGCTACGTGCTTTCAACAGCGCGCAAAACTAAGCGCGTCTTTATATTGTTTATTTGGCTTTAGTAGCGAGTGCCTGTTAGTACTTTCCAAATAGCATCCCAACAAAGTCACGTTACTATTTTGCTTATACCAAATACCTATCGTCTTTCCAGGAGCTCATGGGATGTACTCGTCTCGAAACACAACGCCAAATACTACAACAACAACACATATTCATCCGAATACCGCAACGACCTTTTTAGACGCAAAGTGCAGACAGAAAACTCAAAACTAGTGGTCAACACACTTTACGAACTGCAGAGCGTCTGCGACAAAGAGCTCAACGCTTTGGACCTTTTGTCTTTCTGCAGACAAATAGCTATGGGCATGGAATTCTTGGCAGCAAATAGGGTAATACATAGAGACTTAGCGGCGCGGAACGTTCTGGTTACCAGCGATAAGACTCTGAAGATAGCAGACTTCGGACTATCGAGGGACGTGTATGAGGAGAACCAGTACAAGCAGAAAGGCAACGGCAAACTGCCCATCAAGTGGATGGCGCTGGAGTCCCTCACACGGAGAGTGTATACTTCGCAGAGTGATGTGTAAGGACTTCCCTAATTAATTAACAATGCATTACTGAAGCACGTCCGGTGACGGATTTAGAATATATTAATGTTACCACCCCATTACTTTAGGTGTTGTAAGAACCGACAAAAGGAAATAACAAGGCCGAAAACCTAGCTGCAAGATAAGGAAAACTTGATACGAAGCTCTCTGCCAACCCGTCTGGCCAGCGTGGCACAGTAGGCTAATGACCCTCCCTGGGATAGGAGGGGGCCCGACTCAGCAGTGGGTCATTTATGGGTTGAGTAGTAGTAGGGATGTGTTTTTTTCCGCACAAACTATATACGGTATGTATTTGTGTAGTTGGTCGTACGGCGTAGTTTTGTGGGAAGTGGTGACAATGGGTGCTTCGCCGTACCCCGACGTGCCCGCGGCTCGCCTGCTCCGTCTACTACGCGCTGGATACCGCATGCCACGGCCTAGCAACTGCAGTAAGCAACTGTGAGTACAGGTGAAATGACAAGGTTTTTTGAGGTGATGAGTTCTTCTCTCTATATTTAATACGTGAGGTGGTACGTCTATCCCCCAATGACCGTCGGGAATTTCTTATCCGTGTGAATTGCTCTGTGAACTTCGCACTCGCGATGTAGGTTTTTGGTCATTTTAGTTTTACGATGCTTAAAAATAAAGTACCTATGTCTATGCTTTCTGATCGCTTTTATATTTATATCGAGTGATTTTCTATCTTGAGCCGGTTTTGTAAGCATATCCAAGTTTGCTTAACATTCACCAATTTCTGCATCTATAGTTGCATAAGCTGTTAAAAAATTGCATTTCGTCCCAGAATTCATTTCTTATTAGGGACTGCTGGATGGTTTAATAGAGGGAGTGTGTGTCAAAATTATCTGGTTTATTAAGAGACTATGATTTTTTAGAAAATTTTGTTTCCCCCAAAATTACGCTCTCGGCTTGAAGCCATTTTGGATAATCCTATTAGATTCAGTTTAGGCAATCCAGGTACCGTTGAAAATTCACCTTATACACCACGGAATAAGGTGCTATTTTAGAACACACATAATTACTCGCAGAAACGCAGAAATCTACTTTGTCGAGTACAAAATACAGACATCTAATTGATGATTCCCTTACCGTGGTACAGCTACGAAGTAATGTTGTTGTGCTGGCAAGCGTCGCCCCGTGCGAGACCCACTTTCCCCGAGCTCCATACAAAGCTCGACGAACTACTCCACGAAGCCAGCGAACACAACTACTTGGCGCTACAACTGGACGGCGACATCGACGCGGAAGCCGAGGATAGGCGCCTTCATACACAATCCACCTCGCGATCCACGCACAAGTACTTTAGGCGGTTTATCAGGTAAGCTTGACGTGTAGCATCGTAGTTATAAGTGACCCACTACTGGGTCAGGCCTCCTCCAAATTCATGGAGGGAAAATAGCTTACTGTGCCACACTGACACAGGGTTTGTTATAAGTTTTCCTTCTCTTGGGGCTAGGTGATCTGCCTCTGGAGTTTTAGTCGCCTCTTACGACACCCTAAAAAAATACTGTATGGGTTGGTGACATTGTGTATTCTAAATCAGTCACCACACGGACATACCGTGTACCATGACGTGTACCTTAAATCAGTGTAACTTTGACCCAGCCTGTGAATTATTTAAACTCAGGTATTTATTTCGCGTGTGCTTTGGATCACGGTGTGCCACCACCCCATTCCATCCAGCGGGTGTCGTAAGCGACAACTAAAGGAAATACCAAGGCAGAAAAGTTACATTGCGACCTGGATGTAAACGATAATAGTTATTTGTTATACAAGAGTGCAAAGTTGCTTTTTAACCGCGTGTTCAATTTTGATGACCGAGCAAGCGAAGGATCCTAAAATTGAATCACGAGCGCAGCGAGTGATTCAAAATTAGAATCCTGAACGTTAGCGAGGGAATCAAAAGAGCACGAGGTGAAAAATCTTTGCACTCGAGTGCAACACGTAACTTTTCATTCCACCTCAGCGAGGAAATGACTAAATGCAAAAAAAAACGTTTACAATCACAAGATAGGTACACTTTTATTTCAGTTTAGGTATTAATTACTACATTATGACAGGTAAGTATTACAGAATAATCTTTACTTTATTCTCTAGTGAATAAAAACGGCTTTTGCACTCAGATATCGAAGAGCAAAAATACTTTATTCTCTAGCGAATAAAAACGGCTTTTGCACTCAGAAATCGAAGAGCAAAAATACTCTTTCCGAGATGGGGGGATGAAAATGTTTTTTTGACCTATCGTGTGGTTATACCGCTGGGGTTTTAGTGAGTACGTACGAGTAGTTTTCAGAGTCCCAAACAATCGCCCCACCCGTGAGAGGCGGCTATATGCATAAAGCATTTCCCCAGCGACACAAACAAAGGGTTTCGTATCGAGTTTTCCTTCTCTAGCGGCTAGATTATCGGCCTTGACATTTCCTTTCGTCTGCCCTTAGGGTGAAATGGGGAGCACCCCATTTGAAATAGTCACCAACAGCTATGAATTCTAAATCCGTCACCACGCGGCCTATTAATAACTCTATATGCATTTAAATACAATATTGATTTAAATTGTTCGTATTTAAGCTTCTAATACCAAAATACCCAAATATTTGCGGACATTTTCATGAACACTGCCCTGCACTTCACAGTAGTAAACTCACGTGGTCACGTGGCGAGAATTACGAGCGGCCTGTGATGGTGCCACAAAGCAACCACTACACTTCACCCCCCATGGTGGCCAACAAGACGCCGCCGGTGTGGCCAACAAACTCCGACTGAAGCGCAAGTCGTTTGCCTCTCGACCTTTCGCTGAATCTCGCAGGCAAACTATTTCATCGGTAAATTTATCAACTTCTAATTTTAACCTCCGACTAAAGAGGTGTTATAAGTTTGATGTCTGTCTCAGGCATCATAGTTGCTTCCTCGCCCTTGTACCTGTATACCCTTATGTAGCTATATAGATCTATATCTATCTATATAGATAGATAAACTCTTTATTGTACACGAGAGAATAGACAGAACAAGAAATAAAGGTTGTCTGGAAGAAATCACCTAGTGCGATAAGACCGCCCATTGTTCATTTCTTTGTTATATACATATAATATCTGATGCTATGTTAACCTTTTATATTATTGGTGTACAATAAAGAGTATTCTATTCTAATAATATGCAACAATTTGTACAAGTGGCGGTCTTATCGCTGAATGTGATTTCTTACAGACAATCCTTGACCTATCTAGTGGGACAACCGATAACCAATTGTCAGTTCTTCCTCGTGTAACAACCATAGATGGTAGAATGACAGCTCTAAGTGCCCTTTAAAGCAGGGAAGAAAACAGATATTATGCACGATGGACACCCCTCCGAAATCCAGACAAGCCAGACGTTGCTTATCTTGCATATCGATTTTTTGTTTATTTTACTAGTTTAAGATGAAATTGTTCTTCATGACGTTCAGCTTTGTTTAATCAAAATCAGCTCAGCTGAATTTGCCTAGTTGCGTCCGACCTTCAAATGTTCAATGGTAGTCTCATCAGAGTGAACGATAATTCACTCAGTTCCCTCAGGAACTGCCTGTTTAAATGACATTGAAACTAAGCAACGGACACATCGTATGTATGTATACCAAATCGGGCTAGCCAAGAACAAAGTAAGCCTAGCAAGATTTACCGCATTTTTTAAAGATGCAGCCGCCCGCCTCCGGCCTAACAACCAATGAAATAACTCGGTCGGTGTAACGCAAGCGTGGCGCCCGGGGCTCAGTTTACGAATGCTGTAGATGATAAAAATTTCTTCAGTGAAGATATTAATTTTTTTCTTCAGTAAGTCACAAACAGATAATTATATAAATTGCTCCACACAACACAACTCTTTCAAAACAAATGCGCCGTGAATAATATCCAACAATCCGCAAGCGGGCCATATCGACTAATGAAATCGCATGCTGGCCTTATGGCATGCTTAAACAGAAATCTCGCGTACCCCGCATGCGGGCTCTAACGACCAATGAAAATGAGCCTTTTTTTTGCAAATTATTGCAGTATTCTAAAATCCTATTGATTTCTTAGGTTTTCGCGATTATTACACATTGAAATTAAACACTTTTTAACGGATTTATCGCGTGTATATTCCATTATTTAATTCCCGACATCAACATCAGCCCATCAAGAAGTTAAGACATAATATGTCCGTTAAGCTAAAGAGGATAATTTTACTCGACCATTTTCTAGTACCAATATGTCAATAATTATGAGCATTGCAATTTTTTTACCTTGTAACAAATGAGTCAATTTTAGAAATATCTAGTTAATTTTAGTTTACATTCCTTCTGTACCTCAAATGTATTGTAGTTTATATTGAACTGGTGCCTTAATAACTAGAACTTGACAACTATTGTATAAAACGCTTAGCCTTAATTCTAAGACGAATCTTATGTATCCCGTCTTTTCATTGAGATCTTGGCATGTACCTGATGTGATTAAGTATAGGGATTATAACTAACGAAAGTAATTAAAACAGGGTATGATAAGTAAACTTATGTTCCAAGCAACATTAGTATTTGTTGTACTTAATGTATTTAATTGTATTTAGTTTGTATTATAATAGCATAGTATTAATTAGCTTGTATATAAAATTAGAATTAGATTAAAATAAAACTCACTTGTAGATTGATATATTAAATTCATATATTTTACAATGCTATAACTTATTTCTAGCTATAAAAATATTTATATTGATCACACCAATACTTGCATCAATCAATGCCCTAGTATATTTCGTTATATCTTGATATTTAATACAAACCCCAATCCATGCTGATAACCTTTATAGATAAAGAAAATAACCAATTCAATTTATTAATGTGTCATTTCTGCTTTAAGTTACTTCTACAAATTCGACTGTGGCCTTTGGCTACTACTAGTTGTTGATATCAGCATTAAAGAGAACTTGATTCAAAATACACGACTGGTAAAAGATTGTACTTAAAGTTAATGGTCGCAAGTAATCAATAAAAAATGTAAGATTATTTAATTACTTAGTAGACTCTACAAACAAAGGCCAATGGCCGAGTGTCGCGCACTGCGGTGGCCCTGGTCCGTCCGAACGATGAACGTCACAAGTATAGCCAATCGCTGTTTGTGAACAAGAAACTTCGCTGTTTATACGCAGTTGTCCTTACATAGTTTAAAATTATGTTTAAAAATAATTACTAAGTAACATTTCATGTTTTTCATTTGTCTCCAAATGTATGTCCATTAAGACATTATTTATTTTGAATCAAGGCTTAGTTAAGTATTGGTATGACAACGAAGACAATTTTAGCAGATATCACGGCCCTTCAACTTATTACTTTTAATCATAATATCTATCATACAGTAATATTAGGACGTACTCAATTTACAATGAGCTAAAACGTGAGTGCATCATTTTTCGATAAAGAACCCTTAATTAGCTATGATATGACTAATAAAAACAGACATCGATAAATTCTTCTATATTTTAAAAATATTACTATTTATCACACTTAAAATGTTTTTAAACTACCTTAGCAGTGAATATTTTATGTGGCCAGATACGTTAACATATTATTTATAATTTAGGAATAAAACCACTGGTGCAAAACTTATTTACTTCTAACAAAAAATACATTTGCCGGATTGTTATTATAACACTAATAAACTACCAAAATGGTAGCATTTATTTACGAGTAAATTTAGGCTCTGCTTTTGCTATTTCCTAGACTGAAATGCAAAATATACTATAAATAGATGTTCAGTCTCAAAGCAATGTCAATATGGCAAGAAAGCCTTACAAAGCTAGTGAAATAGTACAATGTCATGTATTAAAGAAGCCATTACGATGTATACCATATAAAAGTGTGAATTCTACCATCCAACAATAAATTATTAATATGTTAAAAGAAATGGAATTTATAGTTTATGTTTCTACATATTTTTAATTACAAATGCATTCATAGCTTTACATTGTAAGATAACAGTGAAATGTTACATTTCCAAATAGTGACATGGTGAGGAATCTAATAAAAATATCTTACATTTCTATCTTTACTTATCAGGAATAGTGTAATCAACATTTGCTTTTCACTGGAGATCATACAAATGTTATATCAATATTAACGAAGGAAGAATATAAAGTGTGCAACTTTGGCGGTTAATACTTGTAATAATTATTCACTGGGAAAATCATTTCCTATACAAATTTATCATACATAGAGTTATATGGATAACTGATACATACCCTATTATAATCTATGTTTATTCTAAAATAATATACATAAGTACATATCTGATTTCGCGTTACAGATAGCTCGCAACTTGTCGCCTTGCTTTAAATACCCCGAAACATTAAAACTAATAGATTCTATATCATTAAGCAAAGGTAACACACATACAATTATTTCGAAAGCAATATGCAATAATTCATAAGCGACGACTAAAGCGAGGCGAATTCCATTATTAAAGTTGGTAATTACATTATCCTTTCAAAATTGACATTTCATATACTATTGTTATAAAACGATAGCGATTAGATATTTAATTAAAATTATAAATCTGTATCGTGCATGGATTGCACTACGCCCTAGTCAAGGGCGGGTGTAGGAAAAAATGACGGGTATTATAGGTATATAACATTCTACCATGTTTCAGACAAAACAGTCATTAAACATCGTTTATTCCCCAAATGTCAGCGATCAAATAATTGGCTACGTGGTCGTTGAGTATATAGTGTTTCCTCGACTTACCACTATTAGGGTATGGAGCGAGTGTTAGCTATGCGAGTCACGCGCGAGGAGTGGCAAGTGTGGTTATAACGCGTGTGGGGAACGCCGTCAGTCTATGGGCGGCGGCTGCGCCGGAATGTTGGCAGGTGGCGCTGTCAGGTAACCAGCAGAATGGGGCGCCGCTGTCGGTAGGACCACACGATTATGTCAGAGCTCGATAAAAGAAACGATACGATTTGTCACTTGTTACTCTTCACCCCATAAATTAACTACAGCTGAGTCGGCCCACCACCGCTACATGGAGGGTAATTTTGCCTACTATGTCACGCTGACATAGGGTTTCCTATCAAGTTTTCCCTATATTTTTTTATGTCGGCACTTACGACACTCTTTATGAAATAGGGTGACTAAATCCATCACCACACTGAATCTCGGAAAGAATAGCATACTCTCACTATAAAATATTAACATGGAATCAGACAAATAGAAGAAAGAAATGTGCAATGGGCTGTCTTGCCGCACTAGACTATTTCTTCCAGACAACCTTCAGATACGTTACCGAAATTGACAAGATCGCTGATATATAAATAACCTATGAAAAGCATTGGCCTCCGAACGAATATCACCTCTCTCAATCATCCATCGCCTTACCCAAGGATCCCTTTCTTGACATTATAAATCGGTAATGAATGCGTTACCTGGTAGTGCATTGTGCGGCGCAGCGGTAATGAACAGGTCGTGCCTTTGCGCGGCGTATTGTTCCCACACGCGGCTACGCGCCAGCGCAGCTCGAACGCGCTCTCCGTGCGCCACGCTCCGAGCCATCGCCTTGAGCGCGCAGACCAACTGGGCAGCCGCTTGCCCACCAAGACGGCTCTCAAGTAGGAGTAGGAGCTCGCTCACTAGCTCTGTGTCTAATGCCTGACGAAGTAAGGCGCCAATTATTCAACTTAGAATCGTCATAGTTGACGCTGGCACATTCACAAGGCCATTCGTGCTCGCTATTCGTATGCGGTATTCATGTGCGCTAGTCTTGTTTGCTATTTTTGTATGACCCACACATACCCCTTAATGCCAAATATAACAGACTAGCTTTTGGGCGCGGCTTCGCTCGCGTGGACTTCGAACCCGTGCTTATCTCTATGCATTTTTTTTATGAATATAAAAGTGGTTATTGTGACTAAACTATGATAGTTAGATATGTGCTCTCAGGACTTTTTTGTAGATTTTAATAAGACCTACAAACTCGTAGTACTTCATTTTGTTCTATTGTCAATCGTTTTTGCAGCGCACGCATAAATAGGTTTTCGATTTTACACCTTGGGTTACAAAATCGCAATTTTCATACGGATCCCTAATTCTTTTGAAAATAAAATATAACCTTCCTCGATAAATGGACTATCTAACACTGAAAGAATTTTTGAAATCGGACCAGTAGTTCCTAAGATTAGAGCGTTCAAACAAACAAACAAACAAACTCTGCAGCTTTATATATTAGTATAGATTCAATACGATTAGCGAAGTGAAGTACCACCATTACTACTACTATTCAGCCCTTAGATGACCCACTGCCGGTCCGGGCCTCCGCCAATTACATGGAGGGTAATTAGCCTACTGTGCCATACTAGCCAGACGGTTTGGCACCGGGTTTCCTATCAGGTTATCAGTCTCTTACGGCCATGGCATTACAACGGTTTCCCGGTCAGCTTGTGCTCTTATAAAAAATCGTTATACTAACCTGTAAGACCAGCCGATCAGTGTTGACTGTACTTGAAAATATAGACGCAAGCGCCTCACAGGCAACCCCTACGATCTCCCGACAAGACTTCACGGCGGTCTTCAATCCCGACATGACTTCAGTCTGCGTCAACGCCATTATACAAGCCTGGAACCATTATTCTTATGTTATAGTTTCTGCCCATGGCTTCGTTCGCGAGTTTCGGCCAAGAAACACGGCAACGTAAAAGCAGCTGTTGTATTGCAGTTAGGTTATCTGTTGAGCTGCATTGACTGAGTTGCTAACATTGTTACACTTTTGTATCGTTTTAGTTTTTACTAATCAAATTTCTTTTTATTCGAATAACCTCCTGGGAGTGCTATTAAATATTCATTTTTCTTTTAGAAACTACTGGTTTAGATGGGGGAACCATGGAGAAAAAAAAATCAAAATGATTTTTATTAGAATAAAATCCTAAGAATGCTTTCAAATAGTCGAAAAATAATAACACAAATATTTTAATAAAAATAATAATGGTAATAAATCATTTAGTTAGTCTTTACCAAGAGTTCTAAATGCCATTAACAGAGAAGAGCCGCCATAAAACTACGTTGTTGTTTTTTTTATAAAACTGTTAGTTTTGAATGTTGTACCGATGTTTGTTACACAATCACACGACACTGGCCGAATGGATCTCGACAAAATTAACCACAGAAATAGCTTTGAGTCTATAAAAGCATAGGCTACTTCTTCTAAAATCCCGCGGGATCCAGTACAAGGAAATGTGCTAGAATACCTGCGAGTCGGCCAGCGCGGCCAGCACGGGCACGGCGTGCACGGGCGCCAGCGGCAGCAGGCGCGCCAGCCGCGGCAGCTCCCCCAGCTGCGCGCACGCCTGGCCCAGCGCGGGATGCAGTACAAGGACATGTGCTAGAATACCTGCGAGTCGGCCAGCGCGGCCAGCACGGGCACGGCGTGCACGGGCGCCAGCGGCAGCAGGCGCGCCAGCCGCGGCAGCTCCCCCAGCTGCGCGCACGCCTCGCCCAGCGCGGGATGCAGTACAAGGACATGTGCTAGAATACCTGCGAGTCGGCCAGCGCGGCCAGCACGGGCACGGCGTGCACGGGCGCCAGCGGCAGCAGGCGCGCCAGCCGCGGCAGCTCCCCCAGCTGCGCGCACGCCTCGCCCAGCGCGGGATGCAGTACAAGGACATGTGCTAGAATACCTGCGAGTCGGCCAGCGCGGCCAGCACGGGCACGGCGTGCACGGGCGCCAGCGGCAGCAGGCGCGCCAGCCGCGGCAGCTCCCCCAGCTGCGCGCACGCCTCGCCCAGCGCGGGATGCAGTACAAGGACATGTGCTAGAATACCTGCGAGTCGGCCAGCGCGGCCAGCACGGGCACGGCGTGCACGGGCGCCAGCGGCAGCAGGCGCGCCAGCCGCGGCAGCTCCCCCAGCTGCGCGCACGCCTGGCCCAGCGCGGGATGCAGTACAAGGACATGTGCTAGAATACCTGCGAGTCGGCCAGCGCGGCCAGCACGGGCACGGCGTGCACGGGCGCCAGCGGCAGCAGGCGCGCCAGCCGCGGCAGCTCCCCCAGCTGCGCGCACGCCTCGCCCAGCGCGGGATGCAGTACAAGGACATGTGCTAGAATACCTGCGAGTCGGCCAGCGCGGCCAGCACGGGCACGGCGTGCACGGGCGCCAGCGGCAGCAGGCGCGCCAGCCGCGGCAGCTCCCCCAGCTGCGCGCACGCCTCGCCCAGCGCGGGATGCAGTACAAGGACATGTGCTAGAATACCTGCGAGTCGGCCAGCGCGGCCAGCACGGGCACGGCGTGCACGGGCGCCAGCGGCAGCAGGCGCGCCAGCCGCGGCAGCTCCCCCAGCTGCGCGCACGCCTCGCCCAGCGCGGGATGCAGTACAAGGACATGTGCTAGAATACCTGCGAGTCGGCCAGCGCGGCCAGCACGGGCACGGCGTGCACGGGCGCCAGCGGCAGCAGGCGCGCCAGCCGCGGCAGCTCCCCCAGCTGCGCGCACGCCTCGCCCAGCGCGGGATGCAGTACAAGGACATGTGCTAGAATACCTGCGAGTCGGCCAGCGCGGCCAGCACGGGCACGGCGTGCACGGGCGCCAGCGGCAGCAGGCGCGCCAGCCGCGGCAGCTCCCCCAGCTGCGCGCACGCCTGGCCCAGCGCGGGATGCAGTACAAGGACATGTGCTAGAATACCTGCGAGTCGGCCAGCGCGGCCAGCACGGGCACGGCGTGCACGGGCGCCAGCGGCAGCAGGCGCGCCAGCCGCGGCAGCTCCCCCAGCTGCGCGCACGCCTCGCCCAGCGCGGGATGCAGTACAAGGACATGTGCTAGAATACCTGCGAGTCGGCCAGCGCGGCCAGCACGGGCACGGCGTGCACGGGCGCCAGCGGCAGCAGGCGCGCCAGCCGCGGCAGCTCCCCCAGCTGCGCGCACGCCTCGCCCAGCGCGGGATGCAGTACAAGGACATGTGCTAGAATACCTGCGAGTCGGCCAGCGCGGCCAGCACGGGCACGGCGTGCACGGGCGCCAGCGGCAGCAGGCGCGCCAGCCGCGGCAGCTCCCCCAGCTGCGCGCACGCCTCGCCCAGCGCGGGATGCAGTACAAGGACATGTGCTAGAATACCTGCGAGTCGGCCAGCGCGGCCAGCACGGGCACGGCGTGCACGGGCGCCAGCGGCAGCAGGCGCGCCAGCCGCGGCAGCTCCCCCAGCTGCGCGCACGCCTCGCCCAGCGCGGGATGCAGTACAAGGACATGTGCTAGAATACCTGCGAGTCGGCCAGCGCGGCCAGCACGGGCACGGCGTGCACGGGCGCCAGCGGCAGCAGGCGCGCCAGCCGCGGCAGCTCCCCCAGCTGCGCGCACGCCTCGCCCAGCGCGGGATGCAGTACAAGGACATGTGCTAGAATACCTGCGAGTCGGCCAGCGCGGCCAGCACGGGCACGGCGTGCACGGGCGCCAGCGGCAGCAGGCGCGCCAGCCGCGGCAGCTCCCCCAGCTGCGCGCACGCCTCGCCCAGCGCGGGATGCAGTACAAGGACATGTGCTAGAATACCTGCGAGTCGGCCAGCGCGGCCAGCACGGGCACGGCGTGCACGGGCGCCAGCGGCAGCAGGCGCGCCAGCCGCGGCAGCTCCCCCAGCTGCGCGCACGCCTCGCCCAGCGCGGGCCGGGCGCGCAGCAGCGCCGTCAGCGCCGCCGCGCACGTCTCCCCGCGGCTGCCCTGCGCACGACCACCCTCAGCACTGAGCCTCTCAACTTTACCTTCTCCTGCGCTAGGCTTTCGGCCATGTCATTTCCTTTTGTCGGTTCTTACGACACGTTCAGGATGAAATGGGGTACCGTTAGTAAAATAAAGTAATGCCGGTGCTTTGCAACAAGTCCTTATATTCATTTCTATTTTAGCAATGCCGTATACTATGTGTACCTAAACCGGATAGCGCGGGCAGTTTACAAACATGTAATTCACGAACACAAATGGCACCCAGAAAGAGCCTCTGGTTTACACAGATTTTTTTCCGATCCCGGAATCGAACCGTGATGCAAAGGCAGCACATCTAACCACAAGACCAACAAGGCAGTCAAAACGCCAAAACTTACTTCCGAAGCATCTTTATTCAACGCGGCAATGGTCTCAGTGAGTAGCTCCTGCAAGAACCGCTTGGGGCTGCGCAGGCTCCAGTTCGGGTTTTGCAGGAACAGCTTGAGGTACACTCCGTCCACGACCACCTCGCCAGGGGGCGCCCAAGTTTGCTCACCAGCCGACGCCCTTTCTAAGGTCTCCCGATCCTCAAATGCCGCGTTTGCGTCCCTGAGCTGGCTTGACTGATGTCTGTTGAATTAAAATGTGTTTTTATAAATTGTTAGATTGTTGATAAGGTTACAAAACTATAATATAACAAGAACCTGCGTTCCACTATCAACCGACAACTCCAATGTCCTACCCACTCTTCCGATTTTTTACACCGCTCCTTTTTCATACAATCCTACATCATACTGTGGAATGCTAGGGATGTTATGGATATGTAATTTCGGATACGGATATATGAAATAGTATATTTCATTACAAGTGCGGAAAGGCTGTCATTACAACGAGTTCCGACAAATGTCTACCCGAGCCGAGGCGCAGCCGAAGGCGAGGGTTGACAGTCGGAACAAGTTGCAATGACGGTTCCGCACGTGTACTGAACAACTATTTTTAATACAGTTGCGAAAAAATGAAACAAATTAATAAAATAATAAAAACACAATAAACTCAACTAACTAATCATTTCTCAAAAATGGCGCCGACCGTAGAATATAAGCAGAGATTTTTTTTCTTCACCCATTCTGGTAGGCAAAAGGAACAATGTCCATACAGCCAAGTCTTCAGTAGATTTTTTTATTGATATGAAATTAAATTTATTTGGATGAAATGAAATTCATTCAATCAAATCATTAAATCTGATATTGAAACAAATTAGTACGTAGTTTCTTTTTAGATTTAAACGTATTTGCATGAATCATAAAAACTTCTACGATTTTTTAAAGTAAAAACTTCATGGTTGGTTTTTCCTTATAATAGACATTATTTTGACAGTTGGGAAAGAAAACGCACTAGTGCGGGAATGGTAAAGAAAAAGCACGCGTGTGTAATAGCCCACTTCCCGAACGCTATACGTCCCTGTAATATGTCACTTTTTGAGCAACTGTATTAAAAAATATTATAACGGTTTCGGTTACGGTTATGGATATTAAATTATTTCGGATTATCCGGTAGTTTCGGATAGTTTCATACTCATACGATTTGTACAAATGTATTGACTTTATTATAGGTTTTACAATTAGTCATATGGTAATTCTTTCTGACATCTAGCTAATTCATACTTATCGCGGTGTTGAGATTTAAGATGAAGTTTACGTTTACATTTAGCTAAATCATTAAAAAAAATCGCAATTTAACTAGACTTACCACGCATTTTCCTATTATTATAAAATAGTTATTATTACTACGATCTCACAACTGTGCGTTGCGATGGATGTGCCTGCCAGATTTGACGTCAGTCGCGCACTAACACTCGAAGTAATACACATGAGTTTGATCACAGAAATGGCGTTTAGAGAAACTAAATAGTTTTGGACAAGTTTTATGGAACTTTATACGTCTTTGTCTTGTTTGTGGCAAATCAAAGATAAACAATTTTACCTTAATAAATGTTTAAAACCACAAGCATACGAAAAATGCAATGCATTCAATCCCGCTGCAGATATAAATTCGGTTAAAACAAAAATTGAAAAATGTGCAATATATACAATTAAAATTTTTGAACTGCTGCCCGTACTCGGCGAATCACGGATATGCCTGTTGGACAGACCCGGCGCGGCGGGTACATCATTGCGTGTATCGCTAGCTAACCGCGTGGATCGGACGCCAGTTCATCCGGCGCCTGACGGGGGCATGTACAATGTCCCGCAGTGCCTCTCAGTGGGTTAGGGAGCGTCCAGAGTTCCTCCTAAGCATGCTACCCAATTAGAAGTGAAATCCGTAGCCCTGTTTCGGGCAGTTGAGGGACACCGTTGGTATAAGTGGGTAGTTTGGGGCGCAACTACCATCTTTCTGCACCCCGGATTCCCACATAACCCGGCTGGCATTCAACCGTCGGATATCCATGAAGAATTACAAATTAGTAAAATAGAACTAAGCGCGCGGTTGATTTGTCGGCTCCGCCGGACTAAAACAAGAACCTGTCATAATATGTCGCGTTTAGACTCCGCCCTATCCGAAATTATCCGAAACTTTTATACCGGATTCGGTTACGGATACGGATATTTTTTTATTTCGGATATCCGATAGTTTCGGTTACGGATACGGATATCCATAACATCCCTAGAATGCGCTACCTCCGGAAATCAGGATGGTTAATAGTCGTGACAGAGACTTCGTAAGCATTTAGAGATTACTAATTAGTCGGAGTGGAAGTGATGCATCATTAACTATCTGTATAGCCTTATTTAATATATATGTAGCATAATATGTATGTATTTAGTATACTTTTTATTTTACACCTACCACGTTTTGTCTCTGCACCACCCAAGGTAGACTGGCAGAAAATGTCTAAGGCATTAGGTCCCCCTTTGTACATTTATAGTGCAAAAGTGTAATTAAATCACTACATAGTATAAAACAAAGTCGATGTCGTCTGTCCGCCCCTATGTATGCTTAAGTCTTTAAAACTACGCAACGGCTTTTGAAGCTGTTTTTTTTAATAGATAGTGTGATTCAAGAGGAAGGTTTATAAGTATTAATACATTCGTAATTGCACCCAGGCGAAGCCGGGCCGGGTAGCTTGTAAATAATATAACGGAAAGTTTATAGTAGTTATAATAATTAAATAATACACTATGCAGCAGTGGAGGCAAATCTTGCAAGCCATATTGAAGAATAATATTCACCTGTCTCGCAAGTGCGTGATCTGGTTGGCGAGCCGTCGCCTCGTCTCGTCCGTCCACACCAGTTCGGGGTGTTCGTGTTGCGAGTCGAACATGTGAACAGCGTTGGCGCCCCCCGACTCTCGCATGGCCTCCGCAAACACTCCAGGGATGTACCTCGATATCATCAGGCGGACCTGTGCAATGAGACAGCATGCTACATACTTAACACAACTATCACCTCAACCACCTACCAAGAAATATCGCCTACAAACAATGATGTTAGAAGTAAAAAGGTGTAGATGGGTTATAAGCGGTCAGCAAGCGGCACGTTAAAAGTAGGCTAATTAGCAAACCTGACCTCAGTGTTGCGTCGTTGGCGTCAACAAATGCACGTCAAGAGCCGTGTGTAAAAAGTGCTATAAAACAATTGAAAATGCCGTCGTGTGTTATGAGATATTGCACAAACTACTCTAACAAAACTTCTAAAATCCAAGGAATCACTTATCATTCGTAACTATCACTATTTCCGTAATATAATTAATATTATTTACAAATTAAAAATGTTATTCGTAAAATATGGCGGTAAAAACAATGAGTGGAACAAAAGTATCCTCATTACCAAGTGCAAAAGAGATAGATGTCATTACGCATCACAGACTGTAGAGAAATATTGTTTCTAGTGCATGTGACGACGCATCACAACAAATTATATTTGTCTCTATTTAGCACGTGATTATTATATCATACCATCCTACTTTCACGACATAACTAAAGCAGTGTGCATATTGCATATTAAGTTAACTATGTGTGCGTGCGTTGGCTTGCCATTTTTATAGATCGAATGTTGTACAGGTAACGTATCTACACCTTTTAATTGTAACATCATTGCCTACAAATGCGAGAATTACCTAAAAGTCATACATCGCGATAGCGAAGTTTACAGACCAACTCACATGGTTAATTAATCGCCGACTACAGTTATCATATTAGTATCAGGGATAGGATCCCAGGCTTCCTGTCCGACATACAACCTCGTCTGGCTGGACGATCATCCCTTTGTGACTAAAATATATTATCGCTCGATAAGCGAACAACACTTCAAGTTTTATAAGCTTCTTGTCTATACTGAAGAAAATGTGACGTGAATCTGTGACTTGCTACAGAATTTTTGCGGTAGCCGCCGCACGGATATTTTTTTCCTTAGTACTTGTTCCTACCGCGCGATGCGGTTGTTTCGCCGCAGTCGGTAGTCAGTAGCGTCGGAGCCACCAAGGGAGAATGTAGTCACCAAGCGCTCCGTCCGACTACAACGTGGCGGACCAAGCGCTCGCCGATATAAATATTGATGCATTGATTTTCACAAATCCAAAATCGACCCGTACATTAGTTGCAAATCATCATCATTTCAGCCAAAAGACGTCCACTGCTGGACATAGCCCTCCTTGCAAATAATATGTGTTAATTTGTGACCAACAAATTGTCAAAGATTTGATGTTCATTTTGTAGTAATCTAAAAAGTGTTTTGGAAACATTCGCAAATCATTGTTTGACCTTCTGTTTCCTTTTTCGTGCCAATGTCATTAAAATGCAAATTTGGAGCCTGGTTTCTTAGTCCATGCTGGCAACCTTCCGCTACGAAAGCTGTGATACAAATGGAAAAAAATGCGGTTATTTAGCCGTAGTGCGCGCGCCAAATTTCAATGCTCCGGTCCTACAACCGCAACTCACCGGACCGCAATGCGCGCGTAGCCTTAATAATTAAGTTACATGTAAGCATTCCATGTATTGCTCAATCATAATAAAAAAACAAACTAGGATCGCGGAGCCTCTTTTTCAAACATGGAATACATCGACATTACACCCAGAGTATCTCTTGCATAATGACAAGAGGGGCTCACAAAAACATGTCGAATCCATAAACACCGCATGAAACTCACCTTGGGTCCGTGCAGTTTATCTGCCATCATCCTGGCGAGCAGCTCGACCGCCGCTTCTCGCGTTTCTGGCAGCTTACTATTACAGAATAGATCTAGAAGGTATATCACAGCTCCTGCGGAAGAACAACGCATTTAACTTATTATAGTACTATTCCTCTCAATCCTATCTTATGATACACTTAACAAAAAAACTTTCACGGTCCTTAGCGACCCAGGCGTCGCCAAACCTTTTGGAAATTAATTTATTTTTCTCCAATTATTATGGATGGTATTGTTTGCCACTTTAGCTGGAAGCATTCATATCAAGATTACAAATCGGTCCAGCCGTTTAGGAGGAGTTCAGTGACATACACAAGTACAGTAAAATTATATATACTACCAATATTCACCTCATAAATGACCCACTACTGAGTCGGGCCTCCTCGAGTTACATGGAGGGTTGAGCGATCGACTGCTGTGCAACAAGTCGCGGGTTCGATCCCCGCACGGAACAAATATTTGTACGACCTACAAGTATTTGTTCCGGGTCTGGGTGTTTTCTATATATATTAAGTAAGTATTTACAAAAAAAATATATAAGTAGTTTATCATCCATCTCGTTACCATAACACAAGCATTAAGTTGCTTAGCTTGGGACGAGATGGCGTTGTGCGAAATGTCCAAGGATATTTATTTATTTACTGTGCCACACTGGCCAGACTGGGCTTTGTATCAAGTTTTCCTTCTCTTGCAGCTAAGTTATCGGCCTTGTCATTTCATTTGTCGGCTCTTACGAGACCCTCAGAAACTAATGGGGTGGTGACACTATGTATTCTAAATCCACCACCACACGGACAATTTATTGAACAAGGAAATATTCTGATTTCTTGTATATTCAAGACCTATGAGGTGTCTGTAGGCACTTATCATTGCTTGACAATCTTACCATAAAGTTTCATGTGAAGATTTCTGAGAATTTCTGTACAGTGTCGAAATTCGCATTTTTTTTTAAGGATTTTTGCAAAATATCAAAATCTAACCTTTAGCCAAAGCTTCTTTGACTATTGTAGTATTGGCCAGTAAGGCAGACAGAGCCGCCAAAGCCTCCGGTTTAGGCGGCCGATCCGGCAGCAAGGCCAACAAGTGCCCCAGCACCGCACTGGCTGCGATGTCCTCGACGCACTCCCGGCTGCCAGAGGCCGCGAGGACACTGCGGAGGGCAGCTTCCTGCAGGCGAGGGTGCGCTCTGGCGGACACCATGCCGAAGATCAGACCGAACTGCCCTATGCACTGGATCTCTACGCCTGTTGACAAAAAGACATAATTTTTGTCATAACTTTCTTTTCTTTCTATCGGTATAACCTGTTTCGCGGGGGCAGTTTACAAACATGTAATTCTCGAACACAAATGACACCTAGACTCATGAGCAAGTGGCTCTTGTTTCGACAAGATACTTGTCCGGCCCCGGAATCGAACCTGGGACTCGTTGATCCAAAGGCGGCACATAATAAATATTTATCTTCTTTGACAATCATGCAAGGAACTTAAGTAATTGCACATAAGTAATTGGTAAAACAAAATACGTGGGATACCTTGGTATTGCATCTTTCGTGTGATCATTTTATACGCTTGTCTACTAGTTTAAATATTCATTACGTACGATTTTAGTATTTCTTGTCGGAAAGCCAGCTAAGTTTGTTACAACTACATTTCTAAATTGAAAATAAATAATGTGGAAACAAATTAATCTAACTCACGTGCAGGAACACAATACCACCCATGGGCGCCCCAATGTGTTACAGTATTTTATACACTTGTGTGTGTGTGTACTACACTGGTGTGTTGTGTACTATACTTGTGCGTTGGGTGATATACTTGCGTGTTGTGTACTATACTTGTAAGTTGTATACTATACTCGTGTATGTTTTGTACAACAGTTGTGTAGTGGTATTATTTAGATTTGATGTAATGAGGTCCTTCGCTAACCGGCAAATCGTGCATGACGACTCTGATGTTACAAACGTCCCTAGGGGACAGAAATGACTTACCATCACGGTGGCCAAAACAATAAATACATACCAGGGTTCTTGATGATACAGTTGGCGAGTGCCGTGAGCGCGTACGTCACGTGTTCCACTCTTTCCGGGGTCATGTCATCCTGGGACCGCATTTGCACAAACTTCAGAAGGTCCAACACGAACTGTTGCGGGTTCTGTAATAATTACATCAAGGTAGTAGCGACGTGTTGTTGAGGTTGTCTCCGGTTCGATTTCGGAGTCAGTCATCAGTAACATTGATGATACCGACAATAATGGTTGACTAGTGTCTGATGCTGATGACTGACACTGGTGACTGATACTGATGATTAATCCTTAGTACTGTTACTGAAGACTGACTCCGATAACAATACTTATGACCAATACTGACGACTGACACCAGTGGCTGACATTGGTGACAAACTCATGACTGATACTACCAATGCTAATTACGACTGACGCCCACGTTACCAACACGTTACTGATAAACATGACCGAAATGCTGATCACCTACTAATTGAAAACTGATGATGTAATACTGACCTCGATCGGGAACTCGGGCTGTTCGTTATATATGTCGATGTAGACACCTCCAACCAATACCAGTCCCTCATGTGCAGAGTATACGAAAGGCTGAATTAAAGGACCCTCATCTTCCATATTGAGTCTAGAGTTCCGGAGAACATCTTTGAGCTCGGCGCGCGTACTATTGTCCCACACCAGGTACGGCTTCCGCCAGTTCGATGTAAGAGTTTTCAGAAGCTGAAATATTAAACCTAGTCAAAGACAGTGTTTATTCACAACTACAGTCCTCGCCAAACTTTATGGCCGCTCTAAATGTAGCCGCAATACGCTGCGCAAAACATAAAATCAGGTATCCGCGGGACGTACGCGGGGGGTGGAGGCAGGGCACTCCCGCACTCATTGTCTTCCACCCGCAAGCGTCCTCTCCTCGCGTGCGTTAGTGTGCGTGTGCTACGTTCGTATTGGTTACGAAATGTACGATGCACAAGTTCGCACCGACGGCTCCATTCAGAGTGGCCATAAAGTTTGGCGAGGAATGTAAGTAATTTAACATTTCCGTTTCAACAATATTTTCACTATTCATTAGAGTTTCAAGTTTCGTCTCGACCCCTTTAATACTCTGTATAGATAACTGTAGTCTATCTCGCCACATCATTTCATCCTGAAGCTGTCGTAGAATCCGACAGCAGGAAATGAAAGGGTCGAAAATCTAGCTGCAAGAGAAGTAAATCTTGATAAGAAACCCTTTGCCAACCCGTCTGGCCAGCGCGACACAGTAGGCTAATTACCGTCAATGTAACTGGAGGAGGCCCCGCACAACAGTGGGTCATCTATGGGCCGTAGCAGTAGTAGTAGCTTACCTCATGCTGATCAGGGTTCGCGAGTCGTTTACACAAATACGGGGTAAGCAGAGTATGTAAAGCGTCCTGTATTCTTTCGTCGTCCGGGGCCGATTCCTCATGAGGACCGTAGAGTGCCGCTAGCGCTATCACGCACTGTTTGGCGAGCTGATTCGCTATTTCCTGGAGAATTAGACAAAATAATAAATAGAATAGAAATAAATAGAAAAAAAAAAAATATGTTTGTCTGTATCTCGTTTATATAATCGTAAACTATGTATTTAATCATGTTATGATCTTCAGCAAAGTGTTTTGCATGAGCCCACGAATGTTCCCGAGTTGGTACGACTTTTTTAATTATACCAATACGAATTCAATATTCATAGTTAAGACAGGAAAACGTCTGACGGGTCAGCTAGTTAAAAAAAAACATAATACAATAATGATCTTAGGTTTTCGCGATCATTACACAAACTGCTGTTGGAATGCTGCAAAGCATTCGAAACGTCGGGTTTCATTTCAATTTATACAATAAATCAATAAAGGTTGTCTGGAATAAATTGCCTAGTGCGATAAGACTGCCTGAAAAGAAATGTACAATGATTTCTTTTTTTGTATATGTCTAATGCTATGTTCATGTATGGGAAAGAGAAGCGTGGGAAGACCCCCGACTAAATGGACGACACCCTTGTGAAGGTCGCTGGGAGTCGGTGGATGCGGTCTGCACGAGATCGCACATTGTGGAAATCTATGGGGGAGGCCTATGTTCAGCAGTGGACTTCTGTGGCTGATAGAATGCCATGTTAACCTTTTTTATGATTGGTGTACAATAAAGAGTATCTATTCTATTCTACATCAACATCATCTTTGCCCTTATAAAAAACTAGCAACCCGTCCCGGCTTCGCACGGGTGTTATTACGCATGTATTATACATATAAACCTCCCTCTTGAATCACTCTATCTATTAAAAAAACCGCTTTAAAATCCGTTGCGTAGTTTTAAAGATTACATAGGGACGGACAGACATCAGCGACTTTGTTTTATACTATGTAGTGATGATTAGGTACGGAAGCCAAGCTACATACAAGTACTCGAGCAACACACACATAGACATCGTTCACGAGCCATTCTGTTACTCGCTGTGAGTCTGGATGTCTTCATCGCGGGAGCAGTTTACAAACTTTTAATTCACGAACACAAATGACACCCAGACTCAGCGCAAGTGCCTCAGGTTTACACAAAGTCCGACCCCGTAATCTAACCGATGTAAAGGCGGCACATCTAGCCCATAGTACAAGGCAATATTGAAAGACCTTTACCTGTTTATTGGCCTGTGCGTCAGTCTCCACGCCAGACTCTGCTAGTGTGTAGTCGTATTGTAAGGCAGCGGGGAGCAAGGCGTGTAGGGCCCCAGCACGGGCGAATTGCGCGCGGCAAGTCGCTTCCGCCGATAGTGCCGCTACCGCTTCCGCGCCCGCGCATGCAGTGTCACCCAAATGCTGAAACAACACAACAGTCAGTTGCAGGATTTTTTAACTTTAAAATGCAAAAAACTTTCAAAAATACTTTCGACACGATATCAGTTAAACTACTATCATTATACTAATGTATATCTCCTAAACAGATAAATCAATTTTGAAGTAGTGTAGTTTTGTTCGGCAGGTTTCATAACATGCTGCACTCATTATCTCGATATATAAATATATTTATAGATTACCGGTCTCCTCAGCAAAGGCACGATGTCCGAGCACAGTTCCGTCATCTCGGCACAGACGGCGCGGCAGGCGGGGAAGGAGGCCGCCACGGCGAAGCAGCGCGCGCAGTGGCCACACACCGACGCGCTCATGTCCGCTGGCTTCGTGGCCTCCGACAGCACTGGCACGCACCGCGACATGGCCTCGTGCAGAACCTGGGTGCATCGCGAGGGTTAATCGTAGCTCCTAGTCATCATAGAAAGTGTAACCTATATCGCGAGGGCAGTTTACAAAAATAAAATTCAAGAACACAAATGGCACCCAAACTCAAAAGTGCCTCCGTTTTACACAAAGTTACTTACCCGGCCCGGGAATGGAACCCGGGAACCCGTGATCCATAGGCGGCCAATCCGAACCATACAAAAAAAACGCAGCGCCTCCACCCCTTCAGACATCCATTATAAATATTACTCAAATTCACCCAAAATTTTGTTAGTTTTTTTTTTCACTTACTGTGATGAATGGCTTGCGTAATGGCGTGTCTAAGACGGAGCAGGCAATTCAAGGAAATGCCCTGTCGGGCACCGGCTATCACATACACACGACGGAACACAGTAAAACTGCTTAGCTTAGCTTGCTGACTTAGATGTAAGGGTGGTAGCTATCCGGGCGGACTATTAGATCCTGCCACCGAGCGTGCTGGGTATTGTTGACTTTTATGACGCGTTATTTCCCAGCGTGTAATATTCTGACCCGTCGCCACACAGGTAAAACAGTGTTTGTAAAACTGTGTCCAATAATCTGCCCTTAAAGTTGTTTGGTCCAGCCCCTCCACCTTTATAAAGGGACGATCCCGCTATTCCCTGTCACGACCAACATCATAGTTCTCCCTTTTACAGAATCGACAACATGCGACACCTGTTGTTAAAAATAATTCTAACCTGCAATCCACCCTCCCTCCGTAGCTCTTCGGCGTTGAGAGCGGAGCATTTGACAGTGGCGTGTGCCAGCTCGCAGGCAGCCGGCAGTAACGCAGCCGCATCACGCTCGGCAAACAGCTGGTCCGCTTCGGCCTCAAGCCGCGCCGTGCGAAGCAGCTGCGGGTAGCCAGCGTACTTGTACGGCGCTAACACTGTTCAACAACCAAACACACATGTCAAATATACGAAGCAGCTTAGAAACGTACAGGGGATACAAAATACAGGTTAGATTCTCAAAATCATTGTACTTTATAATGTAAAGCCCAGATCAGAAAACTGCGTATAAAATTGAACTTAATTAATATCACTATAAAGTTCAGTATAGTGTACGTCAAAACTGCGGACCTATCACTTAAACAACTTTATAATAGACAAAATATTGATTCAGTTCTTTAAACTGAATCAATATTTTGTGGTATGTTTGATTTCGGGAGGACAAACGTTAAATATTTTTAAAATATTCGGAATGTTTACTAAATGTGTGCGGTATAGTGTGAGCATGAGTGTAAAGTGACTTTGTCCCTATGTATGTAATGGATTGAGCGATTTCGTCGTGCGTGTGGTGACGGATCAATAGGTGTCGTCACCCCATTCTAGCTTGAGGGTGTCGAAAGAGCCCACTAAAGGAATTCACAACCCCGAAACCTTATGCCAGCAATACACGTTGGCCGAGCTTAGGCCAACGTGTATTGCTGACCTACACGTTCGGCAAGTGTATCGAAAACCAATGCAAATGGCCAATGTAGACGAATTTTGAAGAGATGCCCACACGTTGGCCTCAGTCAGTTTGTATTGTGACTTGAAACAAGATGGATGACGACGTAGAAGTTATTGCAGCTGCTGCTATTTATTTAATGAGCGCTTATAATTATTATGTCAGTGTATACCGCACGAAAGTTGTGAAAAAGTAAAGACAAAAAAGAAGGAGGTGGATGTAGCTTGCAATTTTTTTTATTGAATTTTCTTTTTACAGTAATAGTATGAAAAGTCAGCTGTCTGAGCTTAGCATAGGGTTCCAGACAATCTCTTCATTCTGGTAAAATTCCAAAAATTTGAAATCATTTTGGTTGATTTGTTCAGTGACATTTTGTACGCGTACACACGACCGAAGTCGTCCGACGCCAACCGCGTAATGAATGGCGCGCTGGCAAACGTGTGGACACTATCGCGGTCGCGAGCGAGCGCAAATTGTGACCAGCTACGCCAAATGAGTTGTATACACGTTGGCGCTTGCCTTTACTCGGCCAACTAGACGAGCGACACCGAGCGATGGCCAGACAATGCAAATATACCGTCTATACGTTGGTTTTGGCGTTCACTCGGCAATGCTGGGCCGACGTATATCGCTGGCTTTAGCCACAACAGAAGGAAAACTTGTTACAAAACCCTGTACCAACCCGTCTGGCCAGCAGCCCGGCCGACTCAGCAGTTTATGGGCTGAATAGTAGTAGTAGTTTAGCTGTGAACATTGAATGAATACTTACTTTCCGTATACCTATTGAACAATATCGTCTGTGTCCTTAAGATAAGCACTATATTGTTCGTGTTTGGTCCGTCTCCCGTCCACACGTTGCGACTGCATAGGAACTCGTAGGCTTGGTTTACAGCTTCAAAACGATCCTATGGAACAATACAATATGCTATTAAAATAGAGACATGGGTCTCCACCAAGGTACAAATTTGATGATTAACGATTTTAGAAAGAAAGAAAGAAAATATATTTAATCGGCAAAAGCATACATGAAAGTTATTATTATTTTAGAATATACAGCGTGAATATACATACAACATGTTTCCGAATTACATATAATAAAGGTGTTGACAGCACTATTTATTGTCCCTACAACCTGATTTTCGGTGCGGTTGCTCATATTGTAGTAAAAAAGATATTAATACATTTATTTGAAGGGAGAGCACTAAAACACGTCTGCACCGTAATAGACACGGACGTTGACTGAAGTTTGGCCGTCATGTTAACTCAGCCCGTGGGCATGAGCCGCCTTTATCTCTGACCTATTACGTGTTCTCTAACATTTCTGGTAATAACTCACTAACGTGAACCGGATACATGTCCACACTTCGGACTGGTCAGGTAATCTGTAAAGTTACTCACTCGTCCTTCAGGGTTCTTATCGGGGTGGAACTGTTGCGCTAGGCGGTAGTAGGCCTTCCTGACGGCTGCCTCGTCATGCTGGCCGGCGGCGAGGCCTAGAGCCGCATAGGCCTCCGCTGCCGTCATCGATGGCGGCTTCTTCTCCACTTCGCGACGCCATGCTTCCAATACGTCTTTTAGTAAACCGACCTAGGAACATATTATGTTTAAGGGTATCTTAACAAAGTATCTGTGTGGTGACGGATTCAGAACACATTGTATCACTACCCCATTCCGTTCCATCCTGAGGGTGTCGTAAGAGTCGACAGAAGGAATTGACAAGGCCGAAAACCTAGCCAAAAGGTAAGGAAAATTTGATGCAAAACCCCGTGCCAACCCGTCTTACCAGCGTGCCAGCGTTTTTTGTGATAGCACCCGCTTTTTACGGCACGAAAAAGAGACGATATATTACTTAGTACTCTCATGATTAAATAACAGCCTTCTTGGTCTAGGGGCCGGATGTTTATTTGGATCCCCAGTTCACACGTTGGTTATCTGCCCCCGCGTTACAGGGATAAGGGGATTAGTTTTTTATAGAAAAACAATTGGCTATTTTTGTACTATAACTATTTTTGTTTTGTTGTTGTTCTACCGTCTATGGCAGTTGTGACATGTAGTCAGTACCATAAAAACTGACAGCTCCTTTTTTTATGGCCCTTTGTGGACTGGGCGGGTTATATGGAACTACGGGGCGCGTGGAGATGGTAAGTAGCGCCTAAACCTGCCCACTAAAACCAACGGCGACCTTCAACTGCCCCTAGCAGGGCCACGGGTTTCGCCTCCCCGTTGGGGGAGGCCCTCGGCCCGCCCCGCTTAGTGGAGCACCATGCTCTGAGGTCTAAAATAACCAAATGTTGCCGGTTGTCCCACTACATGGGTCGCGATTGGCAGAAAAGAATCACCTCATGTAGTTTTTTATTTTTTTAATAGATGTTTGACCTCGATCTCGCTTAATGGTATGCGAAGATGAGGCCTAAGAGTGTACAAATTTGCCTAGAAGGCGTCTGTTCACTTTTGAAAGAGGCCAATCCGCCACCTACCGGCTCCGGTATAGGCCAATCGGGGAACCGCTGCGTGTCGCACAGGTGTCGCAGGTAGAACATGTTGCAGAACAGCTCGTGCTGCAGCTGCGGGTAGCACACGGCCGGGATGGCCAGGTACGGGTACCGGGCCGCCACGTTGGCGCGGAGACGAGGCGTGAACTCGCCGATGTGGGCAGACACCTTCATTATCAGCATGCGTCTAAGAAGCAACAGTATATCAAACAAGTTTTAATAAATGGACTGCCTTGTTGGTCCAGGGGTTGGATGCGCCGCCTTTGGATCACGGGGTCCTGGGTTCGATTCCGGGGCCGTGCAATTGTAGTTTTGTAAACCAGAGGCACTTGCTCTGAGTCTGGGTAGGATTTGTGTTCGTGAATTTCATGTTTGTGAACTGCCCCCGCGATTCATGTTATACCTAGTGCAGGCGTTAAGTTTTTTTAAAAAGAAGAATCACTACATAGTATAAAACAAAGTTGCATTCTTCTGTCCGTCCCTATGTATGCTTAAATCTTTAAAACTACGCAACGGATTTTGAAGCAGTTTTTTTTAATAGATAGAGTAATTCAAGAGGAAGGTTTATAGGTATAATATAATTGCACCCGTGCGAAGCCGGGGCGGGTCGCTAGTATTATATATAAATACATTTCAAAGTTGTCATCTTTCCAGCCAATATAATGACCATTGCTGGACATAGGCCTGAGCCAACCGCACCATCGTTTTATGGCGACGTTGAAGTTAGCTTCATTCTTTTAAAACTCATTCCTCTGCGGCATATCTGACCACTAGACTGCCTCGTTGGTCTAGTGGTCAGATGTGCCGCCTTAGGATCAACGGGTCCCGAGTTCGATTCCGGGGTCGGGCCAGTGTCTTTGTCTAAACCAGAGGCACTGGCTCGGAGTCTGGGTGTCATTTCTATCTATAATATGTATGTATTTACAAAAAAAAATGTATATAAGTAGTTTATCATCCATCTGGTTACCATAACACAAGCATTAAGTTGCTTAGCTTGGGACGAGATGGTGTTGTGTGAAATGTCCAAGGATATTTATTATTATTATTATTTATTATTCACGATAAATACGGTCTAATTGGTAATACAATTAAGTTAGGCTTACGCAAAAACAAAAACCAACCGACCATAATCTAAATTTCAGTGGCTCGATAGACCTACGTATCAATTGAAAATGAAAACTCACCTCATCTCAGAGTTCCATATCGCCTCGGGTGTATCCCACTCGCCGAGGAAGATCTGCGCAAACTTATCTGCGCCATGGTTTTCCAAGTAGCATACCATAGCCTCGGGCAGAAGCTGACCCAGTATCGAGCGTTGCATTATATCTGACGTAGTCTGGGAAAGGACTTTTGATGTCACAGTTGCGTGAGCGAGCAGAGAGTTCGAGCGATAAAATACAACTGGCGGTAACTCACGTGGTATTAGGATAGTATCTATAGATGTTTCAGTGCGCTAGTTTTAGTAATTATTAATAATAATTACGTACTCATGGGGTGTTCATGGATAACTGTTGAACTTAATTATTTCAATAATAATTAAGTACATCATGCATCATGCGAAATTAAATACTTTTTAACTGATTTATCTGTATATTACATAATTGAACTCCCAACGTTTACTAAGGGCCCCGGATTTTTTACGGAAATAAATACACGTGATAAATCCGTTAAATTGTTAAATTTCAATGTGCAATAATCGCGAGAACATAAGACATCATCAGGTAGGAAATGTTTGATAAAAAAAAAGAATTGATATGAAACCCTGTCCTAGCTCGTGATTGTACAGTAGGCTCAACATCACTCGATTCAACAGTTGTCAATTTTATAGGAAGAGAAGACCAATTTGTGATGTTATTTTGTTCATTTCAAAGAAGCATTATAAAATATGTCATTATTCAGCGATTTTCTTTATTGTTACTTTGTGATAGTACTCAATATGAAGGCACATTTTAAACATTAAATGTGAGCCAATATAAGAATTAACAAAATGTGAGTAGACACACCTGGTCGGCTCTAAAAGCCTGCTTCATATGAGTAAGTCGGAGGAATCGTGCGATCGGCAGCAGATTGGATCCAGTGTACAACAGCATGAAGTAGAACACGCCCGTCAGATACAGTTTCGATATCTCCGGATTGTCTTGCATTACTTCGTATAGCAATGTTGCTACCTAATATACCATTGACAAACATATTTATCGTGCAGTACAGTTTTAATGGTCCGTATGGTGATCGATTTAGAATACGATGATAGATTAGAAAACGAAACCAACCTAAACCATATTATCCTAAGGGTGTCGTAGAGGCGACTAAAGGAACGAAAAGAGGCAGATCACCTCGCCTCAGGAGAAGGAAAACTTAATACAAAACCTTGTCTAGAGTTTCTTGATACTAAAATCCACAAATTTGGAGGAGGCCAGGAAACGTGGGTCATTTATGGACTGACAGTGTAAATATAACCATTGTGGTTATATTTATAGAGTAAGCTTTTGAATACGCGATTATCTTAGAATGGTCTTCTATGGGGCTGTTCAAATTTTTTTCAGTAACTTACTAACTAAAATATCTGTAGTACGATAATTTAATAGCGAGACCGACAAGACATTTAATAAAGCGGCATTCACACAATATATTATTAAGTTCGGTAATTTATTTAAAGAAAACCTTCAAAATGGTCTAGATCCTTTATGCATGGTAGATAGCTACTGACCTTCTCCACTAATATCGGATCGAAAGTGAGTAACAACTGCACGACATGCGCAAGGCAAGCCGGCTCTGATAACATCCGTTTCACTTTTGGTAATGGACGTATCACTGCATCTTCTTCATCCCTGAAATTGACATTCAAAATGAAGCTAGTTCAATATTTTCATACTCCTGACAAAAAATAGAGGTTTTATAAATTTTACGTGTCCGTCGCTCTGTGATGTCAAAGCCAAATACCGAACCGATATTTTGCTGTATAACTGTTGTAATTTAATAGAGACTCCGGTGTGTTTAAACTATAGAATTTTTCAAGCTAGTTTCTGCTAGTCTTGGGTTCTTTTTTTTAATTTTAAAATGTATTAGTGACCCGCCCCGGCTTCGCACGGGTGCAATTATGCATGTATTATACACATAAACCTTCCTATTGAATCACTCTATCTATTAAAAGAAACAGCTTCAAAATCCGTTGCGTAGTTTCATAGATTTAAGCATACATAGGGACGGACAGACACAGTGACTTTGTTTTATACTATGTAGTGATAGTGATATAACAAATATTGAAGTTAAAAGATACCGTTTTAGAACCTATCAATACATACCTACTAGGATAATATCTACTGCATGTAATAAGTAGATCTAATATAGTGGCAGCTAGTGTACTCTCGTCCATGGCAGGTGTGCCACGAGCAACTAAAGTCCACTTAAGTTGGGCAACGCCACCGACCGCTCGCCATCCTTCCATACTGTTCGCCCAACATTTTGTTTTGTTGTTGATTTCACCCGATTTGTATAAGTCTTTTAACTGGATGGATATGGAAACAAAATTATAAATTTCGGTCAAAAATCACTAACCCAGTAATGGACCCAAGATCAAACCTTGGCGAATACCATAACTTTCATAAATAATAATTCAACTACCTGTTTCATATTATATTAATTAGATGTAGTCTCTGCCTTAATATTTTGCCGGAAACCAATACAAATAAACTATTTGAATATTTAATAATCTAATAAGAAAAATTGAACGTGTTTTACACAATCAAAAGCTGTATACAAAACGAATAGTAACTATGTATTTTTTAATGTTTAAACATGTGATTGGAAAACAGGTAAGCACTCTTTTAGCCGAGAATACATAAAGATCACTATTGCTTAATAAAAGTATACTCACCTACGTTTAACACAAAGTATAAATAATGCTCAATACGAACCTGTTGAAAGCTAACTGGTCCTTTTCTCTGAATTTTGTCTCCTTGCTCAACATTATAGTACCATTCTCTATCTCCCCCAACCTGTTGTTGAGGACCTTCAATCACATTACTCTGAGCCGGTACAGTCGCTCGCGAGGTGTGTAAATGCGCTAATGTCATTAGTTCTACTAATATCCTGAAAGGCAACTATGATTTATTCAATAGTGATCAAACTTGGCATTTTCTTTATTTGTGACATTAAGTTGTTTTGTGAATAAGAATGACTTAATACGACACACTTGTAAAATACACTTGAAAAACCACGCAAACTATGATATTCTCAAACTGTATAGATTCTTCGGCAATTGTGGTCTATCTACGACCATTTTTGAACATTTTCTGGTGAATCTAATGTGCACCAAATTTTGGAGTATGCCAGTAATTTTTATACTTATGCGTTTTGTTGGACCTAAAAACTCTAAGATTTCATTTTGAAAAGATCACACTATATCTTATGATAATCTCTTACCTAACACCATTCCATTCTAATATATCACTGACGTTTCTTCTATGCAGTATGAGCTTTGATAGAAACTGTACAAGTCTATCTCTCTCCATTCTATCACACGTCTGGAACAATCGATAATCATCAGCATAGATTTTTAAATTTGATGTGTTTTTTAAACGAATTCAAAAAACGAGAAGGGTTTTTTTATTAGTATGTTCAAGACAAATACGTTAGTGGGTCAATTACATTAATTTTTAAATTATCATAGTGTACATATATTATTTTTCTCATACTAACATACTACATTTAACAAAATCATTCAAATTAAATAAAGCAATCGTACGTGAATGTTAAATTTTCTTACCCTATCGAGCATTTGCACGATGTACTTGGTATCCGCAAAAGGTCCTATGTCCTCATAATATCTACCGTAAACTATACTCATTGCTTGTAGACACATACATTTCATTTCAACTTTAGGTGTCGACAAGAACCTGTGATATAGGTCGTTGAAGAATTCATAACTGAAAGAAATGTTCGATTATAAGTATGTCTTAAGTCACGAGGATTTTGCCAGTGTTTTCATTAATTTAGAATATATCTCTTTCTATCGTGAGGATGTCCTTCTCTTGCAGCTGGGTGGTCTGCCGTATAATTTCCTTTTATCGGCTCGTAAGACCCACAGGATGAAATGAGGTTAAACATCTAGAAAACATAGTGTCGCCACTATGTTGAATCTATCTGCCTTTAATCTGTAAGCTTTCAATTGAACCAAATACAAAGTGACAATAATTACTTACGATTTCCTGATAGGACTATCGTCATTATCTCGCTGTTCGAGAAGTATCCTCAGGTAATAGTCTCCAATTTTGACCTCGTTCTGCAGACACTGGTAGTGTAGTTCTAGTTCGGCATGGTTCCACGAGGTCAGAGTGGTGCCAGCCACTTCGCGGTCAGAAGTGAACGCCCGGAGCTCGTTTTCTAAAGCATTACGGAGTTCCTCACGCGTCTAAGACATATAAAACACCAAACAAATAAACTTCCACATTACAAAACAAGTTGTAGCATTGTGTGGTAAAAAATTAAATGCTACGTTATTTTCCTCGGCTAGGCTAAAGTGACCGACACTGTCTCCACTTATTTACATTCCGCGCTAATCTTTATGGCCGCTTTGAATGTAGCCGCATTACGCTGCGCACAACACAAAATCAGGTATCAGCGGGACGTACGCGGGGCGGGGAGGCAGGGCACACCCGCAAGCGCCCTCGCCACCCCCATGTTGGTGTGAGCGAGCTACGTTCGTATTGGTTATGAAATGTACGATGCGCAAGTTCGTACCCACGGCTACCTTCAGACCGGCTATGAAGATTGGCGCGGTCAAATATTATACTCCAAAATAACATGATGGGCCTACATTCAGCAGAGCCAAAATAGACACATTTCCAATACTATAAAAAAATTACATATTATACATTTTTAACTTACAGTATGATTCCAGATAAGGTTGGGCAGCGCGTGGTCCTTATGAAATTCATAGTAGAAGAGCGGCCAATTGGCGGTGGACTTCACCCGCTCCCGCCTCCGCCTCAGTACGACTGGCCTTTCGCGTGCCGCTTCCCGCTTGTCGTTCGCAATTGAACCGCGACCAGTGCGTTGCGCCCAATGTTGTAATGCCAGTTGAGCGTAATGCTGTATGAAGGGAAATGTGAACTTAAAGAACAATATTTGAGTATTTAACAAATCCCCAATAGAACTCGGGCCCCATACTAGCTATTTTCTATCGATGTTCCTATCCGAAATGATTCTGCTAAATTGAAAAGTTCTTGTGTGAAAAGCATACGTCCCGAACTGACTCTACAGTATTCATCATCATAATTTCAGCCAAAAGACGTCCACTGCTGGACTTAGGCCTCCCTCAAGGATTTCCACAAAGGACGGTCTTGGGCCGCACGGATCCTTCGTTTTCCGGCGACCTTAACCAGGTCATCGGTCCACCGTGTGGGAGGCCTACCAGCACTGCGCCTTCCGGAACGCGGTCGCCACTCGAGGACTTTTCTGCCCCATCAGGCGTCGGTCCTGTGCGCTATGTGCCCTGCCAACTGCCACTTATGTTTGGCTATGTCGGTGACTCTGGTTTGCCAGCGTATCTCCTCATTTCTGATTCGATCTCGCAGGGAAACTACGAGCATAGCCCTCTCCATTGCCCATTGGGTGACTTTGAGCCTTCTGATGGAGCCCATAGTGAGTGCCCACGACTTCGTGTCATAAATAAATAACCTTGGACATTTCATACAACGCCATCTCGTCCCAAGCTAAGCAACTTAATGCTTGTGTTATGGTAACGAGATGGATGATATACTACTTATATACATTTTTTTTTGTAAATACATAGATATTATAGATAGAAATGACACCCAGACTCCGAGCCAGTGCCTCTGGTTTAGACAAAGACACTTGCCCGACCCCGGAATCGAACCCGGGACCCGTTGATCCAAAGGCTTCACATCTAACCACTAGACACCATTGAATTAGCAAGCTTAGATAACATTACATTATCATACCTCAAGATGTTTCTCGACGTACTTGACCTGCCTCTCGAGCGCTTCCCAATGTTGGGCCCGGGCCTTCACCGTTTGCTGGGCTAGTTGAAGGTTGTCTCTCTCGTCGATCCGGTCAGCAGCTATTGCGTTCGCTGGCGGAGCGTCGGCGGACTCCAGAAACGCTAACAGACCTGATGGCTGCCGAATTATTGAAATTACTACTACTCAGCCCATAAACGAAGCACTGCCGGGTCAGGCCTCCTCCCAGCACAGAGAGGATAATAAGCCTACTGTGCCAAGCTGGCTTGATTTGAGGGTCTCGTATCAAGTTTTCCTTCATAACATGAAATGGTTATTTACATATTTATGGAATTAATTGTGTTACATGTAACCGTCTTCGTATTTCATCATCATCACCATTTCATCCCATAAATGACCCAATACCGAGTCAGGTCTCCTCGGTATTCATGGCAAGTCGTCTTCATGTTCACGTTCATCAAGATTTTCTGTCCCTTGCGTATCTTTCAGTCGGCCTTTACGGCATCCTCAGGAGGGTGTGGGTTGGTGATATTGTTTATTCTAAATCCGTCATTATTGAAATCAGTTTAGTCGTAGTCGTAGTAGTTATTGAATTTATTAGTTACAAAAATATCATGCATGTCTTTACTCTTAATAATATTAGTATAGAAAAAACAAAGCGTAAATCTATTTCTTTTCCCAACTGCACATTTCATGACAGTGTACATACACTAATTTCAAAACACCATAAAAATAATCAGTTTCCTGACAAGGTGATGTCACGGCTGACTTACCAAGATCCTGCTGAGCAGAGAATAAGCGGGCGAGTGATCAACCAGCCAAAGAGCGACCAGATGCCTCGCTAGATGGCGGTGATGTAGCCTCGGAGGCGCGTACAAGGCGGTGAGTAAGTGGCGAGGCAAAGCTGCTTCGGCGAGAGCCAACTGTTGCATTCTCGTACCGACTCCCGCTCCTCCTTCTTCGACTAGAGCGCGCATCACTAGACCGGCTCCTTTGACGATCGCCATGGATGGGTGCTGTGAACAAGATAACGTTGCCATCTCACATACATTCAAAGAACTAAATGAGTGACGTATAAGAAGATTTTATTTTGCGAGAGATATTCAAAGTGTTTTTGAAGTGTTTTTGACGACGTTGTCATTCTGTAGGTAAGAGTGACAACGTTGCACGTGAACGTTTGTAAAAACTACTGAATAGATTTTGATAAATACAATAATATTGATTACACATCAGAATAACAAGGCTATAATTTATAAAGCTTTTTATAACAGCTTTTTGTATTTTTTTTGATACCCATGCGAATCAGGGCCGCTATTTTGTACTAAAATAAAACAGAAAAATATACTAGCCTGTGTATTATTTGATATGGCCCTACAGATACCCTAGAGTTAGAAGATGTATCTTGATGTTGTACAGGTTGTATAGTATCTATCAAACATCTTCAAAAAATTGCCATGGTGGGGTAAAGTTCGCGCCTCTTATATACCAACCGCGTGTGTCGCGCCTCCCTGCTCCGCCAATGAGACTTACGTTAAATATAATAAAAGACCTAGCTGTTACCCGCGACATCGTCTGCATTCAATTTAAATTGTGTTAAATCCTTTCTGCGAATAAATGTCGCTGCTTGAAATTTTAACGCAAAATTGCAGCAGGAACATTTGTTAAGTCACTTTTAGAATTTTATTATAATATTAGTAAGACTACTGCACTGTCAGGGTAATATTTTGAGTTGTTTGTCGGCCAGTAATTATAGAATAAATCATACCATAGTCCTGCGATCAAGCTAAACGGTAAAAATAAAACATTTACAAACAATATATTCTTAGGTTCGATATCGTTTAATGTAGCAAACTAGCAACATAATATTGTGTTGTCCAAATTTGTACCGTAGAAATTTCTACTATTATAAACATCCTGATGAAGTTTTAAGGAAAATTGCAAATCCATAAACAAATGATAGACTGCGCGAAAATACGAATCCTAGAAGCTATACAACATACCATTATGTAATAAGAATTTGCTTACCTCAAATAATTTGAAAAGCACCCTGCCCCTCTTAGCTACCATTTCCAACAACTGGTCAAATTGCTTCCCATCTGTAGTTTCACTGTACGGCACGCATAGGGCGAACGTCAGAAAATCCAACATGGCCGCCACTACCAACGCACCACTGCCCGCTGTCTGTAGACAAAATAAGTCAAGTATGGTATGGTATTTTTAAACTTATCGGGACTTATCGCGCACAGAATTAATACCTGTTTTTGCTCGACGTTTCGACTATGTTACAATTGCCGTGGTCGCGAGCTGACTGCAGACCGCAAGTTTTTTCGGTGGGATGTGAGGGTACTCCTACCCTAACTTGGTTTTGCACACACGAAAGGTTGTCACTACGGTCGTAGTGACAACCCTACGTGTGTGCAAAAACAGGTATTAATTCTGTGCGCGATAAGTCCCGATAAGTTTTTAATTATATGGTATGGTACATATTTAGTGATATAAATACATCACAAACAAAAATATAGCCATTAAAATACTTTTTCTTAGATGATTTGCGCACGAGCACGTCGGTTTTTTATTTATAACTGGGCTAAAAACGAATTCAAAAGCACTCCAAAACTCGTCTGTCTGTCCTCTCTAAATGTTATTCTATTGTCAGCATCCACTTTCACTTACAGTTCCTACTACTACTACCCAGCCCATAAATGACCCACGGTTGGCGCAGTGGTTGAGCGATCGACTGCTGCGCAACATGTCGCGGGTTCGATCCCCGCACGGAAGAAATATTTGTACGACCTACAAGTATTTGTTCCGGGTCTGGGTGTCATACCTTTTTAGAATCCCTATTAAATGCGCCAAAAATTGTGATACAGGGGCATTTTTCTGTAGAGTATTTTTTTTCACAGCGGGGTCCAAGGTAAATAACAAAGTTTTGATTTAAGAATTATTGTTTTCATAAAACTTAATATTATCTTCAACACACCCAATAAACTACCATAAATAGCATGTCTAACGAAAGGACTCATCAGTACCAATCTAGTGAAAATTATAAAAAAGATACAGGTTGTACATTTTTTCGAATTTTATCAAGTTTTAGTAAAAAAAAGACAATTTCTCATAAAAACACAAAATCACCTTTTTGACCATCCTGTATATTTACAAAAAAAAATGTATATAAATAGTTTATCATCCATCTCGTTACCATAACACAAGCATTAAGTTGCTTAGCTTGGGACGAGATGGCGTTGTGTGAAATGTCCAAGGAATGTCCAAGGATATTTAGGCCTCCTCCCGTCACAGGGCGGTTAATTAGCACACTGTGCCTAACTACCAGACGGGTTGGCACAGGATTTCTTATCAAGTTTACATTCTCTTGCTAGGTTTTCGGTCTTGTCATTTCCTTTTGTCGGCTCTTACGACACCCGCAGGATGACCACACAGAACTTCTAACTTTCCCTTCTTGCTTTGTAATTCCCAAATTATTTAGTATCACAACCACTACTCACCACATGCTCAGCCCACATAGTAAGTAGACCCTCAAGGAAGGCGGGAGACGACAGCATGCTAGCTTTGTTCAGTTGCTCCTGCCTGATATCAGGCTCCTGATGCATCGGCTGTAGCAACGCACACACCGCGTCTAAAGCGGCGTGAGAACACGCGGGGGACTCTCGACGAAGAGCGTTCACTACCGCCGTACCGATCCACTCACGAAATCTGGAATATTCCATGAGTTTATGCTTTGGAAAAACGATATACGATTTATACAGAACACAGAACACTTCCCAATCACGGTAGTGTCCGCATCGATATCCAACCTAAGCCACACGCCATGATTTTGTCTGTATTTATGTTCCACTTAATTTTCGCAACGTCTGTCTGATTGAAAAAAAAAAACAAAAAAAATTGACAGAACTTCCTAGTGGAAGCAGATAGGTGATATATACAACTTTCGAAGTATAATTAGTGAAGTTAAAAGTCCAGCACGTTCCCCACTCCTTCAACCACTGAACGTAACACTGGGATAAAATCTACGCGACCAAAGCCTAGTAAACAATAATACTTACCCTGGCAACGCGGTGAAAGCGGCGAACCCCACTTTACTCGCGCACAATCTTCTCAGAGCATGGAACTGAGCCTCCAACTCCCGGGGAGTGAGGTTAGCACCGTTCGGAGCACTGCTTACGAGCGCGCTTAACGCACCAGTGATTAACTTCTCCTTGTTTTCGGCGAACAAACGCTGCGTGCGACAATTTATTAAATTCACCTCAACCGCTATAGAGCTGTAAGCAGTGGTATGGCAAGACCAACACAGGGGTTTTACATTGAAGATTTGAATTTACAGCAAGTACTTGTCTCCCGTACAATGGAGCGTTTTTTTAGTCCAAAGTAACTGCCGAATCTGTATGTCATTTGACGATGATTCAAAGCGCGATATTCTAGTTCTAATTTAAAAGTGATCAGCTAAGATATATAGGTATTTTATTATTTATTGTACACGTACACAAAAGTAACAACGGTAACAAAGATAATGATTTATACGCCATAAATGAATCACTAATGAAATATGTCTGTTTCAACTAATAGTAAATCAAAATATTTAAGTACAAGTTATGTTTCTCTGTTGCTTTCTTGCAACAAACGGTAGGAGGAAATATAAACTTATATTATTAAAATATAGTGACCACGTTAAAGTATGATTAAAATATTTATTTAAACTAGTGGTCACCCAGCGTCGAAATTCGACAATAATCAATTTAAATTATAGTTCTACAAATATAGTTCTATACTCAATTTGACCACAGACTTCAAAACTAAACAAAAGAAAATATATGCTTATGCGTGGGTCAAATACATGGTGGTGTGTTATGTTATTTTTATTGATTTCTTTTATTTGTATGCATATCTTAACATACATATTAGCATTCTGCACTCTCTTAAACTATAAGTGTGAGAAATTTCATACTCCTCCAGCCGCGCCATTTGTGTAAAAAGGGAAACAAAGATTTTTTTTGCACGTATTAATATACAGATTCATTGCTATTTAGGTCTACAAAGGTCATTGTCGCTTGTAATAACTACACCGCCATGTCCTAACAGCCAATTTTTAAGAAAATGATATGTCAATACTGGCGTAATCACTGCATCCATCAAACAACACGTTCATGCATATTTTACATAACAACCCGACACCCATGATTACGATATCAATTACAGAACGGTAAAAAATTTGACTAGACCGATAATGTGACGTTTCAATACTTTGTAAGTACCAACAGATTTTAATCTTGCACTAACTATCACTAACTATATATGTTTGGTTTAAATTATGATATATTACACGAGACAATGTATATGATCTGATTAATAAACATGTTACATGACTGCATAAAAAGCTTGTGTCAGAACTTTTAATTATGAACAGTTGCACATGGCGAAGACCACTCGAATTACTACGTCATAAGAACATCGGACTAAACTTGAGGTTACAACAATATCTTGAATTCTCTCGCGTCTGCCGGGAGGCTTTCGACGTCATGCTCAATTAAACTGCCACTTTCATGACCTACTTCACCCCATCACGAATTAATTTGGGATATAAGCAAATAAAAACAATTTGAATATTTTAGTGTGACAGGCAGACAAAAGTTAGTTTCACATAACATTTTTTTATTAATTATTTTACTCAATTCGACCATAATTTAACGACCAATTTAATAGAAGAAAACCAGCCTACCGAACATACCAGTCTTCATAACTAAGTCTCTTTTAGTCGCTGTCATGATGGAATATTATATACTAGAGGAACATCTCGGCCACGCACGGGTATTTAACAAAAAAAAATATAGCTACATTATCGTAAAGTTTTATCAAAATCCATACAGTAGTTTTTCCTTGAAAGTGTAACAAATATACATTCGTACAAACTTTTGCGTTTATAATATTAGTAGGATTTCAAGTGCACTACCATACCGTTTCATCAAAGTGCATTATGTCTCAACCTCCTGGTATTCAAAATGACGTAGTAAAAACGAAGTGGAGACTACCACGACCAAGACTAGTTATCACGCTCTGAGTTGTGTAAAATAATAAATAGACAGGGAACTTACTAGGTCCCACGTAAGAAACAGCCACAACAGGGGGCGAGCCTACAAGGCACAGAACACATATTAATATGCCCGACAATACTGTGCTCAGCAAATTAAATAAGCATAGAAGCGGTGATGGGGTGAAGGGATTAATATTTGAAAATCGAAATGTGCAACAGCATTCATAAATACTTTGAGCATTTAATTGACCATGCGCGAGCATTAATTTGTTTTCTTTGCTTTTATCTGATACAGGGAAATAAAAAACGAAATAAACAAAAGACCCGACCTAAAGGATTTAGTAACCAGGTCGTTAGAAAATTCAAAGCAAAAACCGATTTTGTTGCTGGACAGTACAGGAGCCTTCTGTGGTAAATAATAAACGTATAGTCGGCGTATCAAAAAAAAAAATGATTTATAGATTTTTTAAATTCCTGCCATACGAAAAGATCCTATTTAGTAAATACGCGACATGCAGCATTCGCCGTGAAAACGGATACGAGAGAACGTGCTCCATTGTTTATGTTCTGTTTTATATAATAGTATTGTACTGATAAAATTTTCAGATGAAAAATGAATTTTGGATTAGAAATGCAACGATAATAAGGGATCAGGGTTGTTGCGAATATTAACAAGTACTATTAGTAGTATCAACTATTCCTATTCCAGGTTCATAGTATGTGCAGTAAATAATTGCAGTGCAATAGCAAATAGGTCTTACGTCTTGGCTGACGGAGTATATCAGGCCACTGTATCCAACATTGGCGTTAAACCGCTCAATCACCTCCGCTCTCGACATACCCACTGGGTTTTGAAACAATCTGGAAAATAGACTGCTAAATTAACATAATATCCATCTTATACCTTTTGGATTTCAAATTTGTATAAAGGTGGGTACTGACCAATGTTACGAGGTGTAATGTAACGTGTTACACAGCGAACATTCGTGCAGTTAGTACGTCGTATTACGGGGAATCCAGCGACCAACAAAGTACTGACTGCACTAATGTTCGCTGTGTAACAAGTTACATTACGCCCCGTAACGCCGGTCAGTACCCAGCTTTAAACACTCGAGACAAGCAATTTGTCCGGTTAGACTCAGATATTTAGGATAAATTCGCCATGAAATTAACTAGTCATTTGTAAGCATTAGAAAGAAAAGACATTTATTTAGTCTGTGACGCAGTACAAAACATAATAATGAAAAAAAAAAGATACTTTTAATTTTAAAAATGCTTACTAGACTGCGGAGGGAGACCCCTTCTCAGCATGAGCATGCGGAGGGCTCGCGCGAGTGTGACAGCGCTGATTCTTAGTGTGGCTAGGTGCTAGGTGTTTATAATTTACCTTAGATGGTTCGATTCAGTCTCCTCATCCACTGACTGGTGTAGCGGGCCCAGTCTGTACCCCCTGGGGGTGGGAAATGAGCGGACGTGCACATCACGTTGGCCAGCCGAACGGACACCGTCAAGCAATGACGCCAGCAGAGCATCCCTAGAAGACACCATTGTTTCAATAAAATTAACTAAGGATTGTGCTTACTTCAACAACATGCTAGCACGGTCGCGTAGCATAGATATAAAGTCAAAAAATATAATAAAATACCTACATCGACCAGTGTGCTACCATAGACTAGTTTCGAGTATAAAAATCAAGGGTATTTATGGGCGGGCGATTCGTATTATAAGACTGTATAAAATAATAACAAAAAACTTATTTAAACAAACTAACCTTTCACCCGCTAGGTAAGTCCGGGTCTGTCCGTTTAGGTACTCTATAGAAAATTTCTGAGGGTGCTCCGTGTCTCGCACCAGTGCGAACACGTCTTTCAACGGTCGCAAGCATACAACCTGTAAAATTCATTAGTTTTGTCAATAAGTATAGTTCGTTCGAGTTAAGAATGCCGAAATTGAAGGTATTTTAAAGTGTATTTTAAAAAATATCTTCTTTACATAGTGTAAAACAAAGTCGCTGTCGTCTGTCCGTCCCTATGTATGCTTAAATCTTTAAAACTACGCAACGGATTTTGATACGGTTTTTTAATAGATAGAGTGATGCAAGAGGAAGGTTTATATGTATAACCCACCCCAGCTTTGCACGGGCGAAGCCGGGGCGGGCCACTAGTAAAGGATAAAGGACAGGCCACAATCGTTGCATTTTAGAACCCCCGTGCATTAGGCGGCCAGGCCGCGTGACTTGGCCGCGCGGCCTGGCCGCCTAATGCACGGGTTGGCCGCGTATGTGCCGCGATGTTTTTCGACCTCGCCGCAGCGCGGGTTGAGCGCTGCAGTCGCGCGTTTTTTTATTTATATGGATTAACAAAGCAGCACTCTTCGCGGCTAATTTAAAGGCCCTTATTAACCCGGTTACCCGGAACCCCGGTTATAAAATTATTCAATCTCGGAAATGTACGCGTTAGGCAGGGCCAGACTAAGCAAGACGACAGTTTAATTTGGGATAACAAATACAGTCTGAACCAGTCCTCTAATCTGGCTCCAGTATATCCAAAACCTAAATGTGTGGAAATGACTTATCGAAGCGACAAATCAGCTTTAAGAAATTTCAAATTCCATAATTCCTTTTTAAATATGAAATAATGTATACCGTACATTTCAAGCCCCTAAAAAAAGGGCGTTATGAGTTGGACGTGCCTGTGGCGCGATGCTGGTAAAAATATGAATGATGCGGTTTTCTTTATCTTGAAAATATTGTCGTGTATAGATTGAAGCAGTCTCCTGATCGGGAGATATCAATTATAATCTTAACAGGAAAGAACTTACCGAATATGTTTGTGGGTCCCTCTCTAGTATACACGTATCTGACAGACATAGGGTACGCCTCATAGGCTCCATATGCCGCGCAGGATTCACCTTGTGCACGGTAAATTCACTGAGTGATGTCTGATGTTGGTCTTCACTATAAAAAAATAGATTTCACTTGTCTTATTATGTATAAGACGGAGACAAACATGCAAGTGGGTCACCTAGTGGTAAGTGGTCATTGCCGCTCATGTACACCCGCAATACCAGAGGAGCCGCAAGTGCGTTACCTGACTTTAAAAAAGGCTTCTTTTATGTTGAAGAAATATTATAGTCCCGAGCCGGGACGACATTTATCGTCCCGGCTCGGTAATACATCCGCTGTTGTTTCCACAGAGCTGTTGACCGCGGTAAAACGGGGTCTCGAGAAAGAATTTGTCTAACACTAATGTAATGAAAGAAGGTCAGTTTTCAACGTGGCGAAGATAATATAATAGGAGACTTAGTATCTATATGGACATTATTGTAGTATTCTATTGTTACATTCACTTAAGAGGCAGATCACCTAACCGAAAGAGAAAACCATGCCCCGTCTTCGTCTTGCCGGAGGGGGCCGGTCGGCAAATTTCCCTCCATGAGTTTGGAGGAGGCCGGCTTAATAGTTATTTATGGGCCGAATTGACGATCCTGCCACTTTGGCCACCCTATATTTCGATATCGGGACGTAATTTAGGGTAAACAAAATACATCTTTGGTTTGCGTAAAAGATATGTACAACATGTTTCTAAAAATTCTAATGCTGTTAATTTTAAACTGCGTTGTATCAGTCGCACAATCATAATAAACTTGATACAGTTATTACTAATGGGCGCATCGTTGTAGATAAATAGTTCACGCCCAAGGTCATATGAACAATGCAACATCATTACAGAGAGTACACTACAATAATGAAAAAAATACAGCTGAATGAATTTAAGAGAGTTATTGAAAACCAGTTTTTTTAGACGCTAAGTTCATGTTTTTACACACATCAGTCAAGACTAATTCCTATTCTATGATATTATTATTGATTTAGCCCCTAGCAGTCCTTCATCATGCAACTAGACCATTATTAATAATTAAATATTCAAGAATGATATCCATATAATATTTATTTCAATTGGTCCTAAATACTGGTCATTTGAAAGTATCAAGGTTCTCTGTTTCATTCTGCTTTGTGTACATTAAATTTGTTATTTTTAACACCAACTGACAATTTTATGCAGACTACCATTAATTTATTGCTTAATTCATACAACTTGTTTGTCTAATTTAGGTCAATTTGCAAATGTTATGGTTCTAACAAATACTACAAACACATATAAATACCATAATATTTTACTATAATATATGATTGGTGACTGACATGATTACGAAGGAATTTGATCTCTTTTACCCTAGCAATGATTTATTACGTAATTGATTTACATAATAAATAAGTTGTATGTCTTTCTCGAAAATGTAACAATCATAATAATATCCCAATACCAAAATTTAAATCATCACTCCAGTAATGTAACATACATTAAGCATCTCAATAATATCATCAACACTTACCAGTACTCCCCAAATCTTTGGTCATGGTAATCATCCAATGTAATCATTGTTGACAGCACTTTGATGCTGATTCCCAAATTGATGCTCGCCATTTCCAGCATTTTGTTTATTATTATTTGATGATCCATGCCATTGGAGAACAGATGCAGTCTACTGTAGCTACCAACAGCAAGCACAAAGCCTCCGGCTACATCTCTCACAGGGAGTATTCCTTTGATATCACAGTATGGGTACATAGCAAGGAGGGTGTGAGTAGAAGGGTCCAATTGCTCAAGTGCACACGGACCAACTTCTAGAACAATCGGCAATCGCGTGCCGCTCCAGTGGTGCTTATATGCTTGGTATCTCTGAAACAATTAAAATATAATCAATTTTACTGTAATAAAAGTAAACCATGAGCTTATAATGTACAAGGACAATGTTTAAAATAGCTACCACAAACCTTAGGCATAATTTTATATGTAGACAGACTTTTTAGACAAGTGGTAATTTGTATAGAAATGGGAAATTAATAAGGGGTTGTCCATTAATCACGTGAGGTTCGTAAGGGGGGAGGGGTTCGGCAAAAATCGCGAAATATCACAAGGTTATATTAAAATATCATGTATGATAAGATGTTTGAAGAAAAAATAAATATTTATTTTTTCTTCAAACATCTGATTTCTAAACCAAAAACTAGATGTTACTAAAAATACACGTGAGTTTAATGGGGGGTGGGGGGTGTAGTCTTAAACCTCACCACATATCGCCAAAGTGGAGGGAGGGGTTAAAAAATGCTAAAAAAAGATGTTGAATGGACAGCCCCTAATAAGAAAAAAGCAGCATTGGTTATGCAGTGTCCTAGACACAAGGGAAAAGTTTACTAAATCTTTCTTATGACCAAAGTCTATTTCAGAATTACAGTCTTAACAATACTATTTTAGATGCAAGTTTGTATTTGATTTAAAGAAACAGTATACTCACAAACACATCTGTGGGCTTAGCAGCAAACAGGTTTCTAAATTTAAATGCTTCAGTTAGAATTAAGCATTTGTGTTCAGAAGAGAATCTCATAGAATCATTTTTCTTATCCTTCTTCATAACCAGTACAAAGTCATGGTTGGGAGCAGAGTTGGCTGCCTTTGGCGATGCTATGGTAACAACATCAGCATATAGCCACTTGTTGGTGACTTCCAGACGGTCTGGGTTGTATGTAGTGATGCCATGTGTGCCAATAGAGAAGACTCTTGCATATTTCCCTCGCCAAGAGTGACGTTTCGTTACGAGAAATGATGCTATATCTTGATTGTCTTTTAGCGGAGTCATCTTCACATTTCCTGTGAATGTCTACATGATTTAATAAGACACATTTTGAGTCATTTAAGTACGCTTTAATATGACGCATTTTCAAGAAAGCAGAATTTATAATTATTGTCTCTAAATTAAAATAAAAAATTAGAAAGTGAATATTATTTGTTTATTTTTTTTTGACATTCATTTGTTGTTATGCGCCTAGAAATACTATTACAAGTACGCAATATGAATCTTCAGAGATATAAACTACTTATTCAAGCAAAACCAAATAATCTGATGAAGAATCCACCCCTTCGTATATAGATCAGAGAAACCATTAATATCGAATACGTGTAAACAAGGGACGGTGCCACACATTTTCCTTAATTTCAATGACATGCTGTTTATCTATGCAATACTTACAATGTGCAGTTGACGAAATAAGCTCCAACGATCTCAGCTGATATCTGATAAGATCCACATATTACAACAAACAACGTAAAAAATAATATTAACAACTCACGAAGGGGCGACTATCCAAACCAATTTTGACAGGCAAATTTGACAATTACCCACAATAGTCCAATTTTTTTTTAATATTGATCACTCTGTTTCAGTAATAGTAGCATCAACCTATTGAAGTCTACAATCAAATTTGTAATGCAAAATACGCGAAATCCTATAGTGGCTATACTGAAAAAAGATAAAAAATACAAATGTGTTATAAATTAGGCATTTTTTTCAATATGTTTATGTAACTTAATTTATTATTTGTAAACATTAGCCTTTGTGGAGATCTTTGGGGGAGGCCTATGTCCAGCAGTGGACGTCTTTTGGCTGAAATGATGATGATGAAACATTAGCCATTACTGAAAGCTATGTTATACATTCCACTTATTCTCTTCAAAATTAAATTAAAACTTAAAAAAAACCCCCGACAAAATAACCTTTAAAAAGTAAAAAACTTGGGGGACCGCTCCCACTTATTTATTACCTGACCCCTGGTCCCCCAACGCGATGTTTTTATTTTTTACTATAAATAGGTTATTGTGTTGGGGGATTTTTTAGTTATTTTATACTTTTTAGAGGTACGCACTTATTATATTGAGATTTTGTTAAATTGCACGTGATGCGCTTTCATTTGAGACCCCACTCGATTATATTTGCAGATATTCTTTTATTCTTCCCCACTTTCACCCCTCATAACTTTTAAACGGCTCAGCCGATTTTCATCAAACATGTCTAAGAACACTCGCCTTTCATACAGAAAAAAAAATTGAAATTGCTTCATCCGTTTGCGAGCTACAGAGCCACAGACAGACACGTCAAACTTATAACACCCCTCTTTTTGCGTCGGGGTTTAAAAAGCAACATAGTTCACACGGTTGGCAAAATTGTTCGTTCAAAAACAAATATTGTTTTTCATTTATTACTACTATTTTTAGATGATTTATAGAAAAATAATACAAGCATTGTTACGGTTCAACTGCTGAATACAAAATTCACAAAGCAAATCGTCAACCTATTTTCATTGCGACCAATATTTACTTTACGTTTTGACATGACATTAACATTTCTGAACAGAACCTTTTTTTTGCATGCCGCATGCAGTGCAGTGCTACGTTTACTTAGATTTTTAAACCAAAATTAGTGTGATTTTAATTAGTGCGGCATCATGGTTTTGGACTTAGATTTGTTCCGTGCTGATAAGGACGGTGATCCAGATAAAATTCGAGAAAACCAACGGAAGAGATACAAAGATGTAGCTCTGGTCGATACTGTGGTGGAACAAGATACCTTGTGGAGGAGATTGCGCCACGACGCTGACAATTTGAACAAGCTCAAGAATGTATGTAGTAAAGAAATTGGTATTAAGATGAAGAGTAAGGAACCGGTAGGCCCGGAAGATCAGCCAGTACCTCAAGAAATTGCGGATAAACTTGTCGACTTAGTTGCAGATCAGTTAAAGCCTTTAACTGTTAACCAAATTAAAAAGGTATAAGAAAATAGATCCTATAGGTATTTGGTTTTAATTCAGCTTCACAATATATTTTCAGATAGGTATAAACTTAATTAGGTTAAAACAGCTCCATATGTCATCATATCACTTTCTTTTTGGTAACATAAAGTTATAACATTACTTTTAATCATAACATATTTAAATTCTTTGATTCATATTTTACACATATATTTGGTAAGTCATAGAAAAAATATAAGTCATGTCATATTACATCACTTTTGGTGTAAACACAATATTCAAATTGATTGATATTTGCCCTGAGTTGTGAGAGAAAAAAATATAAATGCACTAACTTTTCAATTATAATTCTTACTTAATTATTTTTCATCAGTAGTTAACCCTCATCTATACTAATATACTGATATTATTACATTATTTAAAGAAACATGTATGTTTGAAAATAAAAAAAAATCTTTACAATACTGGACCAATATCAAACATTATTAGATACCATCACCATTAGGTATATTATCTCTGAGTAAAATTGGCTGTATGTGAAGCCAAGATAAACACAGGTTTATTGCCCATACAGCTAAACCCACACTGATACACTAGCTATTTATAAAGTAAAAAGTCTAATTCCAGGTTAGAGTTTTAATTGATGAAGCTATAACAAGGAATGAACAAGGCCTAGCTTCTGCAGAAAAGGCTCGTTCAGATGCTCTACGAGAGGTAGGCAACCACCTGCATGAATCAGTCCCAGTGGATGATGATGAAGATCACAATGCTGTCGAGAGGACTTATGGGGACTGCACATTTAGGACCAAGTATTCACATGTGGATCTTATTTGCATGATTGATGGTGAGATTGTGGAACACATTTTTTTTTTAAACAGGTATATCATCTGCCAGCAAAAAAAAAACTGCTGTAGCTATTACACAATACTGGCCAGCACACAATTCGAAATTAGAATTGCAAGCAGAATGAACAGACAAAAATGAACCAGCTATTTTAACTAAATAGAGTGTTGTGTCTAGTGGTTCTTGTAAAATGTCTAATCATATCTTAGTAACACTTTTCCAATACTGTAAATGTATGTTGTATTACGTATACCATTTTGTTCGCAAACAATGACACCTGTGTAAATAATGTTATTGTTTTATGGTAGGTGCTACAACACTAACATATTTTTGAAATTCAACTTGTACCACCCAGTTTCTTTTTGTTTTAAATGTTTACACTTTTATTATGAGGCTAAGGAATGTTCTCCATACAATCTGAAATAAGTATGTATTTATTGACATACTAGCAGACCTGGCCATACACTGCTGTGGCTAAGGTTTTTTTTTATATGTATTACATTTAAAATTAAAATACATATTAATTTAATTTTTAATATAGCACTATCTATTGAATAAAATAATAAAATATCCTTAGACATTTCTCACAACGCCATCTCGTCCCAAGTTAAGCAACTTAATGCTTGTGTTATGGTAACGAGATGGATGATAAACTACTTATATACATTTTTTTTTTGTAAATACATACATATTTCAAGGTCATCGCACATTTGTAAGCGCCGAACGAAATAATGATTTTTTGTATGAAATCCTATAAAATCCCGTAACTACTTGACTTCGTTCGCTGTGTACTATATATGTACTGTTATACCGTTTAATCAAGATTGTTGCAGAGCATTTGGAATGTTGCGAATCTCTTCTCAAATGGTAGACGTGACGAACAAGCAGTGGTAGGTTTTAGTGTGTAGCCCGGGGCGTCATATAATCGTTTCTACAATTTACAAGTGTGGCCAAGGGTCAAAATATATGGTATGGTAGGTGCTACAACACTAACATATTTTTGAAATTCAACTTGTACCACCCAGTTTCTTTTTGTTTTAAATGTTTACACTTTTATTATGAGGCTAAGGAATGTTCTCCATACAATCTGAAATAAGTATGTATTTATTGACATACTAGCAGACCTGGCCATACACTGCTGTGGCTAAGGTTTTTTTTTTATATGTATTACATTTAAAATTAAAATACATATTAATTTAATTTTTAATATAGCACTATCTATTGAATAAAATAATAAAATATCCTTGGACATTTCTCACAACGCCATCTCGTCCCAAGTTAAGCAACTTAATGCTTGTGTTATGGTAACGAGATGGGTGATAAACTACTTATATACATTTTTTTTTTGTAAATACATACATATTATAGATAGAAATGACACCCAGACTCCGAGCCAGTGCCTCTGGTTTAGACAAAGACACTGGCCCAACCCCGGAATCGAACCCGGGACCCGTTGATCCAAAGGCGGCACATCTGACCACTAGACCAACGAGGCAGTCAATACAAATACTTACTCAATCCAGTCAACAGATATCGCGATCTGTTAGAATCATTTGAAGCTAACATTTATTTGTGACTGTCAAAAAATAGACAAATAATTTGCAATAAAATAATAATGCGACTATCAATTGAGATATGAGCTATCCCATCTTTCAAGTTGGATCAAACTGAACTTGGTGTGGAAATTTGATTAAAATCAGTTAAGTAGTTTAGGAGTCCATCGCTGAAAAACAATGTGACGCGTAATTTATGTATTAAGATATAGTATATGTCTACTATGAAATTTCAAAGCTGCTTGCTTTCAAAATGCTTTGGATGACGAAAACAAAAGTTACAAAATTCAAATTCTTAATTATTCCTTAATTTCTTTTGAAATAGTAGGCTATAGACATTATGGGCCGGGACACTGATCTCAAAAATTGGGTATGATGGATTACGGGCGCGAAACATGATATTCAAAAGGAAGTTTATTAATGTAGGCTTTATCACAATACTCTTAATAATCGTCATATTTAAACCTACTATAATCATCTTTTGACCCTTGGCCACACTTGTAAATTGTAGAAACGATTATATGACGCCCCGGGCTACACACTAAAACCTACCACTGCTTGTTCGTCACGTCTACCATTTGAGAAGAGATTCGCAACATTCCAAATGCTCTGCAACAATCTTGATTAAACGGTATAACAGTACATATATAGTACACAGCGAACGAAGTCAAGTAGTTACGGGATTTTATAGGATTTCATACAAAAAATCATTATTTCGTTCGGCGCTTACAAATGTGCGATGACCTTGAAATATGTATGTATTTACAAAAAAAAATGTATATAAGTAGTTTATCATCCATCTCGTTACCATAACACAAGCATTAAGTTGCTTAGCTTGGGACGAGATGGCGTTGTGTGAAATGTCCAAGGATATTTATTTATTTATTTATATCTATATTTTTCAATCTTTATATACCAGGTATGGATGGGGAAAGAGGAGCGGCAGTGGCTGGTGGTCGCGGCTACTACCTGAAAGGCGCAGCGGTGTTCCTAGAGCACGCCCTTATACAACTTTCCCTCAGGATATTGTTCAAGAAAGGCTACACACCACTTTACACACCATTCTTCATGAGGAAAGATGTATGTGAAGACATTTATTTTTAACTAGTGGCCCACACCGGCATCACCCGTGCAAAGCGGGGGTGTGTTATACATATAAACCTTTCTCGTGAACCACTCTATCTAATAAAAAAAACCGCTTCAAAATCCGTTGCGTAGTTTTAAAGATTTAAGCATACATAGGGACGGACAGAAAACATCGACTTTGTTTTATACCATGTAGTGATAGTGATAGTGATTTCTCTATGTTTAAAAGTAACTTCAAAAAATATCTTACTAATATTATAAACTCATTAATAAATTCCGATAAACACAGCAAGTTTTAAATAGTTATGCTGTGTTGTAGCGCTATAATTTTTGTCTGTCTGTTTATTACGGCTAATCATTGAAACGACTGATTAAGAATGCAATTTCGACAAATGGGAAACTATGGGCTCCATCAGAATGCTCAAAGTCACGCAAAGGCAATGGGGAGGGCTATGCTCGAAGTTTACCTGCGATATCGAATCAGAAATGAGAAGATACGCAGGTCAACCAGACTTACCGACATAGTCCACAGGATTGCCAAACGTAAGTGGCTGTGGGCACATAGCTTGCAGGACCGACGCCCGATGCGGCAGAAAAGTACTCGATGGCGACCGCGTTCCGGAAAGCGCAGTGCTGCTAGGTCTCACACACGGTGGACCGATGACCTGGTTAAGGTCGCCTTAAAACGACGGATGCCGGCGGCCCAGGACCGGCCTTTGTGGAGATCATTCGGGGAGGCCTATGTCCAGCAGTGAACATCTTTTGGCTGAAATGATGATGATTACTCGTATTTAATGGTCATACTTATAGTATATGCCAAATAACTTGAGCAATGAGCAAAATTCGATTTCTGTGTCGCAATCCCCGCCAGGATTGGCGGAGAAGTAGCGCGTAACGCACGCGATTGGTTCATGGCATCCGCGAACTTTCCGCCACTACGGCACTGTGTGCTCAAGCTATTTGGCGTTGACAGTAAGTGACCGCTGTCATGTCATTAGGTGATGCAAGAAGTTGCGCAACTGGCCCAATTCGACGAGGAACTGTACAAGGTGGTGGGGAAAGGCTCCGAAAATAAGGGGGACAACGCTATCGAGGAGAAGTACTTGATTGCAACTTCAGAGCAGCCGATCGCTGCTTACCATAGAGACGAGTGGCTACCTGAGGCGTCCTTGCCTATAAGGTAATTTATAGCATAGAAGTTTTTTTTTAAATTGGAAATTCGCATGGATGTTTGAGGAGGCGGGACTTCGGGGCGCGGAAACACCTTCCGAACCGGGAGGTGTTAAAGTCAAAAATACTAACCTATCTGAAAGCACTCCCAGGAGGATATTCGCATAAGGGTCAGCGCCGACGGGCGGAGTGGCGGCGAAGAAACTAAATTCAGTGACAATTTAAATTCAACCTAAAACGCTTCAGAATACATCTGTATTTAGAATACGCTCGCCGCGCGTCGCTCGCTGTCATTGTATTTCGTTGTACCAAATAATATTGTATTCTGAAGCGTTTTAGGTTGAATTTAAATTGTTACTGAATTAGTCTCTTCGCCGCCACTCCGTCCGTCGGCGCTGACCCTAAGAACTCTTTTGAAATGTTTTTTTTCATGTGTTTAGATACGCGGGTATTTCGACGTGTTTCCGACAAGAAGTGGGGTCTCACGGCCGTGACACGCGCGGTATCTTCAGGGTGCATCAGTTTGAGAAGGTATGTTACTATTACTATTACAACTCAGCCCATGCGTGAACCACTACTAAATCGCGCTTCCTCCAGCTACTAATCAAAGAAATCTCATGTTTTTTTCAAAGAAAAGCCCTTAGTTTGTGCCTCGTTGGCCGGCTCGTTGGCAGGGGTTGGATGTGCCGCCTTTTGATCACGGGGTCCTGGGTTCGATTCTGGAGCCGGGCAAGTGTCTTTGTGTAAACCAGAGGCACTTGCTCCGAGTCTGGGTTTGAGTCCGTGACTTTCATATTTGTAAACTGCCCCTGCGACACAGGCTACACTATAGCAGAGGTTACTTTAAAAAGAAAAATCTTATATTTTTGGTTGACATTTTTTATAAATCTTTTTTAAGAACAACAACTGCAGAATATCCTAAAAATATGGCTGTCAGTAAAAGATTGTCTATGAAAAACGCGTCCGAAAACAATACATATACTTATATAAAACCCTTCATACTTGATACTTGCAGGTGGAGCAATTCGTGTTGACATCCCCCCACGACAACGCCTCCTGGATCATGATGGAAGAGATGATAGGAAACGCGGAAGAGTTCTACCAGCTCCTGGGCATACCATACCGTGTCGTGAACATCGTGTCTGGGGCCCTCAACCACGCTGCGTCTAAGAAGCTGGACCTGGAAGCCTGGTTCCCGGGATCCGGCGCCTTCCGTGAGCTGGTCTCTTGCAGCAACTGCCTGGAGTACCAGGCTAGGAGGCTGTTGGTCAGGTGCGAGAAGTTACCCCTGCATTTTTTTTATAATGAATGCATGCGCATATGTACATTCTCTGCCTGATGATAGGCAGAAACTGATCCTGTCAGAAAGGAAAGCATGGTTCAAGTACCATAGCTACTAACACTACTACTCAGCCCATAACTGCTGAGTCGGGCCTCCTTCCATCTTAGGGAGGGTCATCAGCCTACTGTGCCAGACGGGTTGGCACAGGGTTTCGTATCAAGTTTTCTTCCTCTTGCGGCTAGGTTTTCGGCATTGTATTTCCTTTTGTCGGCTCTTACGACACCCTTAGGATGGAATGGGGTGGTGATACTATGTATTCTAAATCCGTCACCACACGGAGTACCACCACACCATAGAGTTGTAATGCATCCACATTTTCGCAGAGCTATTTGCCTGTGGTCCAATTTTAAACTCTAACTCTTAAAACTCACTTTTAAAAATAGCCATATAGACCAATTTCCTGTGCGTATTAGGTATGGGCAGACAAAAAAAATGAACGCGGCGACCGAGTACGTCCACATGCTAAACGCGACCATGTGTGCCACAACGCGCGTCATCTGCGCGCTTCTGGAGGGCAACCAGACCGAAGAGGGTATCAAGGTAAGACCTTTCAAACTAAAAAAAGTTCATTCGATTCACACATCTGACCCATGCCCCAAACTTTGTGAGTATTCAATTAAAATCGACAATCAACATACTATTGATCATCGATTTTCAGTTTGTCTCTTGTTTACACTAAGACCTTGGTTGACTCCGAAATCGAACCGAGGTCCCATGATCCTAAACAGAGTATAATAGTCGTGTGATTCTAAAAACATCAATTGCATGTAGTGTAAGTTCACAACATAATAATGAAAACTAAACGAGCAAAGAAATGTCAGCACAGTGGTGGCTCTACGAGTTTTTTTAAGTCTTTTTTGGGATTATTGCAAGTTTGAGGTCCAGGTACAAAATGTCCTGTTGTAGAAAATGGCTCTTTATGCTGTAAAAATTAGAAATACATCAAATACACTCTCATCCTTTTATTTTTCTCAGGTTCCTGCGGCTTTGAAGCCATGGATGCCAGAACAATACCAGGAGTTGATTCCCTTTGTCAAACCAGCACCCATAGATGTGGAGGCAGCTGCCAAGAAGGGCAAGAAGGAAAAGAAATGAACGCTCTAACAGCACGATACCGATTTAATCTCGATTGGAATACAGGATATTCTAAAATATTATATTCGTAATGTTAAATTAAATTAATATCAGTTGGTGAAAAAAACATTCACCAGTTTCAGTCATGGTACATTTGTACTTGCGCAAACATGTTTTTATAATATTGGCATTGCTATTAAGTATGTATCTTAGAGAACATATATATAAAGGCGATGATTAAATCGATATCTTTGTGCCTTGCTTATTTCGTGAAATTGCATTTTTAATTTTAAATAAATAAATTAAGCAGAGCTTATTTTTATTGATTAAAAGGGCCAGAATCACACATTTTTGTTTTATTATTTTCGTAATCTGTTGTAAATGAACCGTTAAAGAAAAATAGTAATACATACTTTATTCACGGGAAGATGATCGCCGGGTTATGACGCACATTATATTTCGCAGAAAGTAACAAGAATGGTGTCAACAATTGAGTTCATCGGTAAAGTTTGCCGACCGTTCAAACGAAATCAGCCAGTTTTATAAACTAGATGGCTTACGGTTAAACAGGTGAGACAAGACCTCTTTAGATCCAAAGCGAGTTGTTTAGTGCCTAAAGTGTTTTCCTAAAATGGGTCTCTAGGTACAACAGCATTTTTTAAATTAGAGAACCAAATTACGAGGCATGTTTATTAATTTTAATGTTTCCACAAATTTTGGACCAATGTATTTCTTTAGTTACGACTACCCGTTGGTGGCCAACGTCTCAGAAAAGATAACTTGTTTTTTTCCGGTAATTCGGCAGATTACCTTTATTACTAGTCGATGTTCGATCGTATTTATGTAGTTAGGTAGGATTGTTTCCTGTACCAGTAGACTTGATCGCTTGAACGCCCACGACTATAGTAGATTCTAGGGAAACGTTTGTTTACAAAGTTAAGTAGTGTCACTCAGATGAGCACGTTCATTAGGTTTATTTTAAAAAACAATTGGCTGACCCTGAACTTCGTTACAGATTCTGAATTTTTATGTCAAAGTATAATATCTTAGTTTTTGGTATTTTTTAAGATTTTAGGGTCTTGCTCCACAATGCCCACCCCCTAGCCTACATCCATAACGAAGGGATCGATAGGAGTATTTCTTCAAATTATCTATGGTCACCCGGGTAACGAATTTGCCATAACTCGTTATAGTATGGACAGGGAACCCAGGAAACATTGAACTCGTATTACTAAGCTTGTAGGATAATAATAACTATAACTGATATCGGGTTTACCCATGTAAAACAGCTATCGGCAGCCCTAGCTGCTTGCAGCGGAGGGGCTGCCGCCGCAACTAAGCGCCTTGGATATATGGATAGGACTGCAAGGAAAGAAAAGACACGCCGTCTTAATTTCTTGCCAGTTCTTCTCAGCAGTGGTCGAGTTCCGAACCACCACAAAAACCGAAACCACCAAAACATTCGACCACCTCAGTCGAATGTTTTATTATATATATTAGTTTTATTCTACATAGGATTTAGAAAATACAACGTCTCCAACCCATACCATCCTAAAGCGCGTCGTGCACACAGAGAGAATAGAGCTTGACAACTAATCTAATCTATACTCTAATTTCTACGTACACGTAGCTGAGAGTAGCCAAGCCTGTCTACGTAGACTGTAGTGAGACATTAGCTAGGGTAGTCTCGCTAATGTGTACACGTCGTAGATTGCCCTATGACAGTCGCTCTCCGTAAATTTAATCTAACGTGGACGAGGCGCTTAACAGACTACTAAAGGAACATCAGAGACTACAGTCCTCGCCAAACTTTATGGTCGCTCTGAACCTAGCCGCATTACGCTGCGCAGAAACCAAAATCAGGTATCAGCGACACGTACGCGGGGCGTGAAGGTAGGGCACCCCCGCGCGCGCAAGTTCCACCCGCAAGCGGCCTCGCCTCCCGCGCGTTAGTGTATTACGATGCGCAAGTTCGTACCCACGGCTACATTCAGAGCGGCCATAAAAATTGGCGAGGACTGTAATAACCTAGCCGCAAGAGAAGGAAATTGATAAAATCCCGGTACCAACCCGTTTTGCCAGTGTGACACAGTAGGTTAATTTCCCTGCATGAAAAGTAGACGCGACTCAGTAGCGGTTTATTTATAGGCCTAAACGACAAACGATAGTAGTCATACCAGTGAAAGACCAATATTTTTTAACATTTATTGTGACCAATATCAGTCTGCACCTGATTATACGAGATGCAAACTTACATTCCGCGCAGAACAACTTGCCTACTCTTATTAAACTGCACGTGGCTTACTCCGATCCATAACTACAGAATATTACAAGTTATTATGCGCTTATTATTAACATTTATATCGATTTACAAAAATTATTAACCACACTATATTATCTAGAGACGCGATTATATAAAATCCAAGTCACCGTCCTAAATGTGTGTCATGTTTATTTACTTCCCGGAATTTCGGCCAAGTATTTTTTTAAAGAGACGTTTTTGCACTTAGTTTCCTTCTACAGGAATGGGGGTATGTAATACATTTATTTTCACTTCAGTCCTTAGATTAAAGTGAAAATAAATTTTATTTTCACGAACCCAAAAGACACCCATATCAAGAGCAAGTATAGACATCTCGAGCCAAAAGCTATCCTGCGCAAAAGTATATTTTTGGGTCAAGACGTTTTAGCTAGTTTAACTCTGGTCTTTATAAAGATTCTTGCCCGACCCCGGAAACGAACCAAGGACTCAGGATATTGTTGATCGTAAATATCGTAATTCGGAACATACATTTATCAGCGGAGTTATGTTATGTATGACACAAAATATTGCTATTAAGCAATCGCGTGTCTAATCATCGGGATTACCTAGTGACGATTACTAAAAGTGAGGACATATTTCACTGCCGCTAAATTAGAATTAATTGATGTAAATGAATATAGACTTATTTTTTAATAATAAACTAGAATTAACTAATTGTTTATTACCATAAAAGACTGCCAATAAAAATAGGTCGCAAGTGACGCAACGTTTTTTTTAATTCATATTCTAAACACTTAATTTATGCGTTGTTTATGATGTGTATCTTCTACTAGAATGCTTGTTTTTCATAGTTGGATTACTATTCTAGGCTAATAACATAGGCACAAAACATAACACATTTTAACATACTTATTGTTGCCAATGCTTGGTACTCATTCACAGTGAAATATGCTCTCTAATTTCTTTTTAATTACGAAAGTCTTTATCAACGAGAGATTAATATGGCAAAATCTGTATCACATCACGAGAAAATCCCGTCACAGAGCTATAAATATTATATTATAAAATATGATACATAGCTGTACAAAATAATGAACGAACAAAGTAATCAATAACAACAATCAACACAAGAAATTAGCCTAATGTACAGTCCTGGCCAATCTTTATGGCCGCTCTGAATGTAGCCGTGGGACGAACTTACGCATCGTACATTTCATAACCAATACGAACGTAGCTCACTCACACTAACACGCGGGTGGAGAGGACGCTTGTGGTGGTGCCCGGCCTCCCCGCCTCACGTACATCCCGCCTCCCGCTGTTACCTGATTTTGTGTTGTCCGCAGCGTAATGCGGCTACATTCAGAGCGGCCATAAAGATTGGCGAGGACTGTAAAAAAACTATTGGTTTAAACCCTTCGTTTCCAAGGTGGACCCCCAAGGTCATAGCGTGACAAATAATTGGGGTTCACAATTTGCAAGCAAAATTTAAATGATGTATTAAAAATTAAATTGAAAATCCGATTTTTCTTTTTTGTAGTGAAGTACCGTGAGAATTGATTGGGGCCTTGTGCTGTGAGTAGATGTCAAAAAAGTAAAATTGGATGGAATCACATTTTTGATTGGCCAACTTTACTATTTTGACGTCCACTCATAGCACTATTAATTAACCAATCAATTCTCACTTTCAACTATTAATTTGTGGTTGGAACCAAGCTGCCATGCATTTTTCTATAGCTACGATCTAATCTTCACATTCTTTGTCGAGTTTTGGAACCAGACCATTTGAAAATGTTCTATTATAAAAATCTAGGAACCTCTGGTTTAAACCAATGATTGGCTTGTGCAAGCAAACCTTTACATGTATTATGTATACTATTTATTTCAGATTATCTATACTAATGTAAACCCTATAAAATATGCCAATTTAGCTCCATATCTTCAACATTAATTAGTTGAATGCCGTATATCACTATCACTACACAGTATAAAACAAAGTCACAGTCGTCTGTCCGTCCCTATGTATGCTTAAAAATTTAAAACTTTAAAACTACGCAACGGATTTTGAAGCGATTTTTTTTTAATAGATAGAGTGATTTAAGAGGAACATTTATATGTATAATATATGCATAATTTCACTCGTGCGAAGCCAGGGCGGGTCGCTAGTTGAATACTAAAATGTGGTGCCTACACAGGGTTTCAATAGAAAAGTGGTATAATGTCAAAAACAAACATTTCCACAATTCCACTGTGCATCCCACATTTATTTTCCATGCCTACATAATTATTATCATTTATATTCATAGACTACATTATTATTATTTTAGTAGCATGAAGAACAAATTTAATTTTTATCATATATGTGACAACAATGTGTTTGATTAAGCAAGTTGTATAATTGTTAAACATTCACATGTTATCACTGTGTACACATTAAGATAAACTACAATTATAAGTAGCATCATAACTAATATTACACATCTAGAAATTACTTGGAAATCCTACAAAGAGAATTTGAATTTGTTCAATATTGATTTAGGACTTAAGTTTCTCAGTATAATTCTTAGTAAATGCAGCATACACTTTATACATCTCTCTAGAAGTATAGATAACAATAGGTTTAAAATATTCTCACAAATCTAATGCATATAATTCATGTAGCTACAATACAATATGTGATGTCACACATTAAGCAGAGTTTGATACAAATCTACACACAATCCCTACTATTTGTCTGTACTCTGTGCTAAAGTAACACTATGTGCAAGTTGAGTAGCAACACATTTGCCTTTATCCATCAAATGTGCTGTTGAAAGTGTTAGAAAGAGACAATGATTTAGCACTTTCTGCACTGTACATTTCTAGTAATGACATTAAGCATATATTTCATTGTTCATTCATTACAGTTAAACCATAGATCAGAAAATTATCTACACAGCAAAACAGTCATAGTAATGCTATCAGAAACAGATGCAATAGATGTAAAAACAAGTTACAACAAATTACAAAACAACATTACGTGTCAAAAAGAACAAAAACGACCACAACACAAATATAATTTAAGTAACTCAACACTACAACTTATAAATGATAGAAAAAGTTTACTTGACTGCAAAGTAAGGCAACAGAACATCCAAAAAATAACTGACTTAAGCAAAAAAATCAAAGAAGGTATAAAAAAGGACAGGAAAGTTAAAAGGTTACAAACTCTAGAAAAACATATAGCAAGGACCGGAGGAACTAGGAAAGCTTTAAAGGAACTCCGAGAAACAAACCAATGGATCCCGAAATTGAAAAACAACCAAAAAAATGTAACAGACCGAAAGAACATAAATAGAATAGCTACAAGATTCTACCGCAATCTATATTCTAACCAAGACTCCAATACACATGTAAGACAAGAAACCCTAAATTATAATCTGCTCTTAGCGAACCCAGAACCTGATATATTACTCAGAGAAACTAGGAAAGCCATACTAAGCCAAAAGTTAGACAAAGCACCAGGTCCTGATAAAATCACAAACGAACTACTGAGAGGAACCATAGAAGAACTGGTCCCTATTCTAACTAAAATCTTCAACGGCATCCTGAGATCGGGACAGGTTCCAGAACAATGGGAGACATCCCATATCATTCTCATACATAAGAAAGGAGAAAGAGATGACATAGGGAACTACAGACCTATAAGTTTAATGTCTAACATATATAAAATCTTTTCCAAAATAATTTTGAACCGAATAAGCAACACACTTGATGAAAACCAACCGAAGGAACAAGCGGGCTTTAGAAAAAACTTCTCCACAATAGATCACATTCACACAGTCAAGCAAATTATGGAAAAATACAATGAGTACAACAAACCGCTATATATGGCTTTTATCGATTATTCTAAGGCATTTGACAGCATTAGCCACACAGCCATATGGGAAAGCTTACAGAACCAAGAAATCCCGACAGTGTACATAAACATCATTAAAAACATTTACTCTAACAGTAAGGCAAGAGTACAAATGGAAACCTTGGGTGAAACATTCCAAGTAAAAAGAGGCGTCAGACAGGGCGACCCGATGTCTCCAAAGCTGTTCTCCGCGGTGCTAGAAAACATATTTCGAAAGCTAATATGGGACCAACATGGATTAAATATAGACGGTAAAAAACTAAACCATCTTAGATTCGCTGACGACATTGTTCTATTTGAAGAACAACCAGGGAACCTAGAAAAAATGATACAAGAACTAAATACAGAGAGCAAAAAAGTGGGCTTATCTATGAATATAAACAAAACGAAGCTATTAACGAATTCAAACAAACATGAAATAAAAATTAACAACCAACCCGTTGAATATGTAGAGGAATATATCTATTTAGGACAAATCATCTCACATACAGACACAACTACAAAAGAAATAAAAAGACGAATAGCTAACGGATGGAAGAGATATTGGTCATTGAAAGAGATCATGAAATCCACAGATCTGAGTACTGGTATCAAAAGGAAGGTCTTTAATACCTGCATTCTCCCATGTATTACATATGGGTGTGAAACTTGGGCTCTCACAAAACATCACAGAAACATGTTGGAACACTGCCAAAGAGCTATGGAACGAAGTATGATAGGTATTAAGAAACAAGATAGGATACGTAACACTGTCATAAGAAGTAAGACAAAAGTCACAGACATACTCACTAGAATAGATAGTTTGAAGTGGAGATGGACTGGGCACATGATGCGTGATAAACAAGAAAAGTGGAGCAACATCATAACTGAGTGGTACCCTAGAGATGGGAAGAGGAACAGAGGAAGACAAAGCAAGAGATGGGAAGACGAACTAAAATTAACAGCAGGCTCAAAATGGAGAAGAGTTGCAAGAGACAGAGTACAATGGAAATTGTTAGAGGAGGCCTTTGCCAAGAGGCACACTGAACTTAGAGATATTTTATAACTTATAGATAAGAGCCAACCACAAAGTCAAGGAAACAGTTCAGGATAAGAGGCTTATTATTATTATTATATTATAATGCAATATAACATATTTGTAAATGTACAAATATATCAATCATTCATAACTATATTCTTCACCATGTCCATAAGGAAAAATTTCCATCACACAGACCCTGTCTGACAAAAGTTTTCCCAGTGTAATCTGCGAGTCATCCTCCAATTAAAACGGCAATCAATTTCTTGGCATTGTACCTATGGGTACACTGTACAAAGTACGGTGTATCTAAGGGTACATTGCCAAGAAATTTGCAACTACTAGCACGCCAGCTGAGCCTTTTGCCGGCACTTGTGCATAAGGGCACGCAGTGTGAATTGCCTGCGAGCCAGAGTGCGTACTTGCTTTAAAAATGTGTCTAAATCAATAACTTCCTTACGCAATGCCTCACCCATGTAGTACATGGCGTCTTCCAGAGTAGCTTCTTCAGCAAATGCATTCACTAACTGTGAATACAAAGGAGCCGTAGTCACAACTGCCTCATCAACATCAACTCCCTCTTGCTCCTCCAAGCGCTCAATAGCAGTTTGCAACTCTTTCTCTTTCTCTTGCAGTATGGCTACATTCTTGTCCAACTCTGTTCTCTCTCGTTGCAATTTTGACACAATGTCCTCAAGCCTGGTTTTACCCTCACGTAATTCCTGCTGAGTTCTCCGCAGTGTTTCCAGTTCTGCTTGTGATTGTTGAGACTGCTCCTTAAGTCGTCTTCTTAGCTTATCCTCAACAGCAGACAACAAGGATGCCTTGATATGTTCCTCAGTGATAGTGCCACTGGTATTTTCAGCAACTTGTCCATATCCACTTGTAGGAGGATAAGGTGTTTGTGCTGGTCCTTGTAGATATGGCATTCCATTTGTAGGGACAGAACCAGGGTATGGAGTGCCAAAACTCGGATATGGTAGGTTAGATGTTGTTGGGTATGGAGGTTGCATTGGATAGCCAGGTTGGGCTGGACCTTGTGGATAACCTGGATTGGGCGTTGGTTGAGGCATGTAGGCGCCGCCCATAACGTTTACCGGGTAAGGTGGCCTGGATTCATTACGCGGCTTCGCGTACACGGGCGGTATATCACCGAAAGCAGCTATCATAGATTGTACTAACTTCTGCAAAGTGGAACCATTATTCGACCATTCGTGCAAATACGGTAAATAAATTTTGCCATTGCTGTCTACGTATTTGGATATTTTGATAGACATGTCTGACGTAGGTTTGACGAAACATAGAGGTGCATTCTGGGGATGAGTGTCCATAAGCCAGATACATACTGGTATGTTGTAGAACGCGCCCTTATACGCCACGGGAATTGTTCCCTCCAAGTTCAACAAGTCTTTTCTTGTACCATTGTTGAACACAAAGGCTTCCAGTCGATAGGTCAAACTCCTATACGTTTGTATAAGATTAAGCACTTCTCTGGCGGTATAATCACGACTTTTATACTTAGATAGATATTGCTTCAAAACACCGTCGTCTTTAGACATTGTTTTTCAGTTCTATATTTCGTAATTATCCCACAAATACCGTTTTACAGATAATTACACCACTAAATCTAATAAAATTGCTCGAACAAATCAATGAGACAACATCATTGGATACCAGGCTGACAGATGACTGACTGACGTCATAACAAAATTGTCAACAGGGTGGAGCAAGGAAAATGAAAACATGAAATGATACAATTTGGATAATATGTATGTACATTTTCATCACATACCACACGCTGAACATGCGTCACTCAGATGCGTCTCGGAATCGGAAACACTTCGGGAACATAGGTCCTAGAACCGCCAAGTTTCTTGTGACAAGGTTTAATATGCAACAAAAGCAGCTAAATAATATAAACGTCAAACTTTTCATAACAAAAGAAGAAAATGCCTTTTTTATTTAAAGAAAATGGAACACACAAAGTGATGTATGAATAACGAGCTGACCCGGCAAATGTTGTTTTGCTATAAAAATATCGCTATTAAATAATAGGGGTTGATTGCAGAGGGGTGAAAAATTAGGAATATATGAATATTTGTATATTGTATCATAAAAAAAATGAGTCTAAAAATTAAATTAAATTTTTTTGGGTTGGACTTAACATTTAGGAGGATGAAAAATAGATGTTGTCCGATTCGCAGACCTACCGAATGTGAATATAAAATTTCACGAAAATCGGTCGAGCCATTTCGGAGGAGTTCATTAACAAACAACGTGATACGAGAATTTTATATTTAGAGTTTAAACAACATACAATTTTACGTATGATATGTTGTATGATATTATTATTACACTAGTGTATTTTAAAAATTGCTAGATCTTCTGTATCTTTTAAATACCACACACACGCCTGTGGAAAGGTGTAACTAGCCAGTGTTACCAGAATATGGTTTTCTCGAATAGCCTTGCCGGAGCACGCCTGTAGTCCCGAGATAGCCCCGCCATGGCACACTGGTAGTTAAGGCGGGAAAGTTGAAATAAATTCATGAGCTTATTATTGCTTTTATATTTATTAAACATAAAAAATAATGAAATAAATTGTTGCGGTAAAAGTTCTTTTTTTCTGCATAAAATAAAATGTTAATTAAATATTCTGTACCGGAAGCAGTTTTGGATTTGTTGATCGAGAAATTTAAAAATTACGGTAAGTCTCTCTACTCTTAAAAATTACGGTAAATTCTACTCTATTTAATGGATTCTATTGTTAGACATTTATTAGATACAATCCTCTAATAAATGTTAATTTTCTCTAGGTTACTCCACGTACATTTACCTATCACTAAAATACTACGATACAAACTGCTTTTATTTCTAAATCTTAGTTTTTACAAATTAGCACCGGTCTGATCCAGAATCTTACGATTATTACTAAAATATTTAACAGTTATTATTTAATTATGTGGTCCAGCCCTCAGCAATGCAATGCAATAGTAGAAGTAAAAAATGACAAGAGGGTCCTTTTTAATTCTGCTAACATTTTGCTATGAGCATTGCCAATTTCCTTTAGAATGGGATATACATTTCGTATATTCATCCGATTTTCAAAATAAACATTCAATCATTTTATGCAATGAAAACTATGGACGTCCTAAAAGCTATATATTGCAAAATAACTCTAAAACGTGGTAACAACTAGAGGCAATCTAATTCTGAAGTGATTTTGCTTAATTTTTCATTTTCCTGGCCTCCTCGTCTAAAATTTCTAATTCCACGCGTATCAAATACAAAAAATCTACCATTGACAATTTGCAATTTGACACCACTTTGACACTAGCTAATTGCATTTTTGACAGGACAGACTGATAGACTGATTGTTTTGTGTTGTGGATTTTATGCTCTTTCTTTTCTGGCGAGCTGTCAACGTTGTGAAACGTTCAGACGGCGGTTCGCCTATTAAATCCAAGTTAATCGCGATAGATTTTCGTTGTTAATTCTTCAACACTTTTCAAAACAATAGCAAAATGCCGCCTAAATTCGATCCTAATGAAGTTAAAATCGGTAAGATAACATTTCAGTGTGTTAAACTAAAATTCGTGTTAACATAAAAAGGTTGTTTATTTTACGCGATTTTACATCTTTACAGTGAACTTGCGATGTGTTGGTGGGGAAGTGGGTGCAACATCATCGTTGGCTCCTAAAATTGGTCCTCTTGGTCTTGTGAGTATATCCTAGTCTAATTTCTAACCTCTAATTTGGGCATGGCAGTCACCGATTCAGCTGTCTTCTGAATTGGTGTTATCTTTTAGAGACAGATAGACTATTTACTATAGTATTCAGACTTGCCTTTGGCCTTACCTTTCTCACAACGAAAGTCTAGTCCATCTGTCTCAATTTTTATATCCTGGGGGGTGCCTCCCTACCAGGCGCGTCCTTCCGGGTGGCGGATGGAAGGAACCCGTGACTCAGGATCCGTTCCCCGGAAAGGTTCCCTGTTGCGGCTACTCCGAATGGCCAATAGGAGTCGCGGACCAGGTGTATGACTGCCATGCTTTTCTAGGTTATTTGACATTCTATGTGTAAGTAAAGTGCGATGTTTTACAATAATTAGAGCTAATAATCTGATGATATTCAATATTAACAATCATCATAAATACCTATATTAAGTAAGTATATGTTTAGTTTGTTTTTAAGTGCTTTCAAATTAAACGAGCTAAACAAACAATATAGTAGACATATTTTTTTAGGTTTCCTCTCTGTACTGATATACATTCGGTGCTGAGTTTTTGATGTTGTACTATTAATAATCTTACTAACATAAACTTTGCCTGACAGTCCCCCAAGAAGGTCGGTGATGACATTGCCAAGGCAACCAGTGACTGGAAGGGTTTGAAGATCACTGTACAGCTGATAGTTCAGAACAGACAGGCACAGATCTCAGTGGTGCCGTCAGCTGCTGCCCTTATCATCAGAGCACTGAAGGAGCCCCCACGTGACCGTAAGAAGCAAAAGAACAGTGAGTATTGTTGCATTCATCTGATGTTTTTAACATGCTGCCTTATAACACCTAGATATGGTAATTATATCAAATTTATTGGTAGTCCATAACTATAATAGAATTATTCTAGACTTGTAAGTAGCAGAAAACCGTTCTGATATGTTTTTTTTAATTCTGATATGATTCTGGTCATAGTTGGTTAGTACTTTATTGGTTGGATAGGCCAGATGTTTACTAGAAACGATTCACATTAAAACATGTCTATTCAATTAAGTATTTTAAGACATTATGACTAATGCTACATGTTAATAAGTATTTGTATACAAAGACATAAATATAATTGAAGGGTTAGTGTTGTCCCAACTCTTTTTGGCAATTTACTAAAAATTTCGTCCATTTTACCAAATTATTTTCAACATTATTGAATGATTTTCTTTTCTAAATTTCAGTTAAACACAATGGCAACATCACCCTTGAGGATGTCATCACAATAGCCAAGACCATGAGGGCTCGCTCCATGGCTCGCCACCTCTCTGGCTCAGTAAAGGAGATCTTGGGCACAGCACAGTCTGTTGGCTGCACAGTGGAAGGCAGACCGCCCCATGACTTGATCAGTGACATCAACTCTGGTGCTCTCACTATTGATGAATAAACTGACTGTATATTTTAATGTTGTTGTGTCATTTATTAGGTATACTAGTCTTATAAATATTTTGTGGTTGTTTATGACATCTCTGTGGAGTGTGGATAGTGAACAGATAAACTGCAATATGTTGTGCACTGTTCAATTAAAGCATACAAATCACGATATTTTGTTAAAAAAAAAAATTACCCCTTGCAAAGTGGTTCTGTACGTGTCTTGTCTGTTGTTGTGGATCCTAATTAAAGTGTCCGGTCTATAGATGTAAAACCGTATAAAGCGAAAAATCCGTTAAAACCCGAAAATAATCATTGTTTCTTTAAGACAAACTTTATTAACATGGCGTACACAATTTGATCGCATCTTTTATTTATTATTTTCGAGTGAAGATATATCTAAATATACAACTCTCTCTCCTACTTAATACTTTCTACCTTTGTGAATCTTTCTTTCTCTTCCTCTTGCGCGTTAAACTTTTATCGCAACCTTGTTGGAAGCATTATAAGTTTCACTTCAATGAAGTTTGTCTTTTCGAAACTATGATTTCACTAAAAATCTATTTTACCACTTCCTATTTTCATTTCCATATTACGAAGTTTCACTTCTTCCGGAACTCAAATTACGTAGGTTTTATCACAAAACTTATAAATCGTCATATAACACAATTCCTCATTCTTAAAAACCATCATCGCTTTTGATCTCCCACAACCCTTGCATCCATCCACATGCATGCTGAAACTACCCCCTCCAGAGAAGAGCCGGCAAGAAACTCTGTAGTTGCTTTTTCATATCATTGGTCTGGTTACAAAAAGCACTAAACAGCATAGTGAGAACAAGTTCGCCAGCTGAGAGAAACGCCCGTTAACGTAATATAAGACGAATACTCCTTGACAGGGCCGTCAAGATAACGCGAGAACATAGCCACAAGAGAAGGAAAACTTAAAACGCTAGCCGTCTGGTCTACGTGGCACTGTAGGGTGTAATCTCCATGTAATTGGAGGACGCCCGACTCGAAAGTGGGTCATATTAAATTTTTTCTGTCTGCGCATACAGTTTGATTTTATTAATTTGTATATCATGTAGATGATAAAGAGCCGACAATAGGCAATGACAAGGCTGAAACCTAGCCGCAAGAGAAGGAATAAACCAGTCTGGCTAGCGTGGCACAGTAAAATTAGTTTACTGAGTAAACTAATTAGCCTCTATAAAATTGGAGGAGCCCACTCAACGTTGGGTCATGTATCGTTTGACTAGTAGTGGTACATAATTAAACAAATAAAAATAATCTCATATATACTCTCATTGAATACACAATAGCAACAGCATATTTATTAATAATATAGAGTATTGAAGGTAACCGGTTAAACAATTGCTATAGGGTCCTTAGTGAATTAATAAGCTATCGAATATAAAATTATAATAACAATAAAAATATGTATTCTAAACCAGATTTTTATTTATCAAAAACTACTAATAGTTTATTCATATTTCATACTATGGCAACATTGTTCCCTCCACAACAGAAATGTCAAAATGGCGTCAACGCAGGACGCTTGGTATATTTCTTTACTCGGTTTAGCAGAACATTTCCGTACATCGAACCCTCCTGACATAAAAAGTTGTATTCAGTGCCTACAAGCAGTGTTTAATTTCAAACCACCACAAAGAGTTGAGGCTCGGACACACTTACAACTTGGAAATATACTTTTGACACACACTAAAAACATCGACTTGGCGAGAACGCATTTGGAGCAAAGTGTAAGTTTTTTTTGTTGATATACGGTATATTTTGAGAGTAATTAGTGTTAGAAAATTACGTTAAGTTATCTAGTCAAATTTGTGTTTTTAAGTGGCGCCAGTCATGTTAAAAGCGGGAGATATAACTTTCTCAAAGTATGTAAACAATGTTCAAGTGGGTCATATGGTAATGAATTCGTGTTTTATTTGCAGTGGTGCCTCTCACAGACTATTAATGGCTTCGACGACGTTAAGTTCGAGGCGGCGAGTGTGCTGGCAGAGTTATTTGAGCTTCAGGGACAGCCTACACACTCTAAACCAATTCTACGAAAAGCTATTGAGTTATCACAACACAGTGTATATTGGCATTGTAGACTTATCTTCCAATTGGCAGTAAGTGTGGCACTTTAAATGGTATAGTGTTTACATATAATTAGTAGTTAAAATAGACAAAAAAAATATATGGTTTGTATTTTGATAGCAATATCCACATTTTACCAAATAAGCTGCTCAGCTAAAGACTCTGGTCTAGCAGGCTTCAGCTGAAAGGTGCTGGCAATAGTGTCATGGTGATAGTAACAAGACATTTAGTGAGAGGTGCTTAATGAAGTTTAACTGTAATGGTAGTAGAAAAAATCTAAGAATTTTAGAAGAGAATGTTATGGAAATTATTAATTTAAATTACTCCTTGTTAGTCAGTCTATCACTTGTTATTGTAATTACCAGCAGATAACAAACTGGTACTTATGACTGTGTGTCTTGTCATGTCTGTATGAAAATAATATTAATATCATTAACTTTCTTGCAATAGTGTAAACTACTTTAAGTAACCAATAATTGTAGAAATCCTTGTAAGGTCTATATTAGGTGAAGTGATGATGGTGATGAATCACATAAACTCCTGTTTGTTATCCTGTTTGTAGGTTTGGCAGCATTTGTTATGTGAACTGCTAAACATATTAATTTGGGTTTTGCAAGCTATACTATAATTATAAAGAGGAAAGATTTGTATCTATGTCTGTATTGAAGTAGCTCTTAAATGGTGAAACTTTTTAAACACCCTTTCACTATTTGAATGCTACATTATCACTGATTATTAAAGTCTATTTTAATTGCAAGAAAATATTTAAAAAAAATATCCGCCCATGTGAAGTTGGGAATAAACTTCCCTTTAATTGTCCTGTTTTTGCTATGGAATAAAACTTTTATTGGAAAACTATACAATTGCAATTCTTGATGTGATATGAGAATTTGAATTATTATCCTGAACACCAATTAGAAATTACTTTTAGACTTATTTAAAATATACAAATATTGTATTAGAAAACCTTAAAGGTAATTGCAATGGGTGGGCCATTTTCTTATTGTTTATTTTAAAATAAGTTGTTGTTTAGTTGCTAATAATAATGCATCATTTGAGTTTGTTAGATCATGCCTTGTCTCATCTAGATTTAGGTTACATCAAGGTCTCTTTGTAAAAAGCTGTTCAAAAATGTTTAATGCTTTTGATGTGTGGTGTCAGATTTTACAATACATAGTATGCCCATTCCATTACAAGTGTTTTCTAAGAGTGGAATATGTAAAGGTAATGTCTTGTCAGAAATCCAAGCCATGAGAAAATTAACCCAATAAGGACCCTAAAGTAAACCACCAAGTTCAGTATAGAAGCAAAAACTATATTTATAAAAATAGGGTACATTGACATTGACATTAACGAAATACCCCCATATAATCACAGCCTACCCGCCTAATACACAATATACCTTTCCCTCAAACTTCATAAAATACAAAAGACCAAAATAATTTTAAGAATTGTTGGGTACTCCGATAATATCTGGCCACAGCTCTGGTGGAGGAATTTCGATTGGTGGCTCTGGCGAGATCGATCCAGATCTCGTGCCGCTTCTCCTCTCCCTAGGCGAATCACTGATTTGCCTCACTACTCGAGCAACTATCTGATCTGCATGTCGCCGATGTAATGTACCATCTTCTGTCCGCACCATATAAGTGCTCGGTCCCTCTACAACTTCTATTGTTGCTCTAATCCATTTTTCCCCTGGCCCATAATTACGGATTAGGACTGGTTGGTCAACAGAGAATTTCCTAGCAGGCTGTCTTTGACCGGCTATGTCCAATTGTTGGTCCCGTAAACTTGGGGCATTATCAGGGTGTAACTTTGAAACAGCTGTCCTGTATCTGCGTCCATTAAGCATTTTTGCTGGGGTCTTATTATTGCAACTGTTAGGCACAGTTCGCAATGAGTAAAGTATTCTGGGTAACTTTTCACTCCATGGTGCATTACTATTAGCCATTTTCTTCACTTTATTTTTGAAGGTTTGTATTGCACGTTCAATTTGCCCGTTAGTGGCTGGATGGTATGGTGGTGAATACAAATGCTTAATTCCATTATTCTTCAGAAAATGGTTAAATTCGGTGGAGCTAAAAGCTAATCCGTTATCAGACACCAGAGTATCCGGTAGACCTTGTGATGCAAAAATTTTTCGGCACACAGTTATCACAGTTTCGCTAGACATAGAAGGGACTATTTCAGCCTCGAACCATTTACTATAACTGTCAATCAATACTAGGAAGGTCTTTCCTAGGAAGGGACCTGCGAAATCGATGTGGACCCGACTCCATGGTTTCTCTGGAACAATCCACACTTGGGGATCTTTCGGTGGGTTGTTTCTGACCCCTTGACAGACATCACATTCTGACACTGTCTTCTCTATTTGACCATCCATTCCTGGCCACCACACATACCCTCTTGCATACGCTTTCGTTTGAACAATACCTGCATGAGGTGCATGCAATAGTGTTAAAACTCTTTCTCGTAAGCAGCTGGGAATAATGACTCTATTACTCCATAATAAACTACCTTTATTGTGTGAAAGAGCCTCCCGTCTCGACCAATATGGTTGTAGTGTGTTGTCGGATAATTTGTTTGGCCAGCCATGTAGGATATAGAAAAGAACTTTTCGCAATATTGGGTCCTTCTCCGTTTCAGTAGCTATTTTTGACGCATCTAAATTCCAGCCATGTGGTTGTTCTTCTAATAACAACACATCCCTTAAAACTGGCGACTTTCCTTCTGAAGTTGCCGGCTCCGTCCACCGGCTAAGCGCGTCTGCATTTCCTAATAATTTGCCTGGTCTATACTGAATATCATAATTATAGCAGGCTAATTTTAGTGACCACCGCAACATCCGCGGAGAAATTTGATCCGGGATCGGTTTATTGGGGTTAAATAAGCCCACCAGCGGTTTATGATCAGTCACAATAGAAAACTGGCGGCCGACTAAAAACTCGTGGAATTTCGTCAAGCCGAACATGATTGCAAGTGCCTCTTTATAAATTTGCCCATATCTGCGTTCATGGGGTTGTAATGTTCGTGACGCCATTATGACAGGTTTTTCTACTCCGTCATCCATTATGTGTGTTAAGACGGCTCCGAGTCCATACTCCGATGAGTCGCAGATAAGTAGCAATTTCCTCTCTAAGCTGTATCCCACTAAGGTTAAATCTGAAGACAATAACTCTTTCGCCTTCTCAAATGCTTTTTGTTCGCGCTCTCCCCATATCCATGAACTTTTTGAATCTAATAACCTGTATAGTGGTTCTAATAAGGTAGCTTTACCCGGTATAAACTTTTCGTAGAAGTTGTACAAGCCCAAGAAGGCACGCAACGCCTTTTTATTCGTAGGTGCTGCTTTTTCTTTTATTTCCTTAACTTTGTTTGGTGATGGATGGAGACCTTCTGAATCTATCATGTGTCCTAAAAAGTTTATACAATTTGAGGCAAATACACATTTCTCTAGTTTTAACCGTAGTCCCAAGTCACTTAACCTCTGGAGCACAGTCCGGAGTCTATTATTATGCTCTTCTATGGTTCTCCCACTGACAGCAATATCGTCAAGCAGACACGCTATGCCATCGATACCTGCCAGTGTTGATGACATCACCCGCTGAAAAATGCCAGGCGCCGCATTAACTCCGAAAGCCAAACGGTTCATTTTCATTAGACCAAGTGGCGTATTAAGTGTTAGAAGCATCGCTGTGTCCTCATCCACTTTTAACTGCATATAAGCTTCTTTTAAGTCTAACTTACTGAAAATCCGTCCACCGCTGAGCTTTACGAAATTTTCTTTAGCTGCCGGTAGAGGATATTGATCCACATCTATGGATATATTCACCGTTGATCGGTAGTCTCCGCAAATTCGAAGGGATCCGTTATCCTTTTTCACGATTCTTAAGGGTGTTGCCCACTTCGAATATCTCACAGGTGTCAAAATACCTGCATTAATCATTCTTGTTAGTTCCTCTTCGACTTGCTTTTTCAATGGAAATGGTACCGGGCGGGCTTTCAAAAAACGCGGTTTAGCTTCAGGGCGAATATTTAACGAAACAGTAGGTCCCTTGTATTCTCCTATATTTTCATTAAATACTTCAGGAAAATCTTTCAGTAGGCCGTCTATTTGTTCCGTCGACCAGCAAATGCCTAAGACCCTTAGCTCTAGCGGTTCAAACCAGTTCCGCCCTAGTAGACTTGGCCCATTTCCTGAAACTATGACCAATTGACACTGAGCTTCTTTATTTCCCAAAGTTACCCGTACGTTTGCGACCCCTAAAACTTTTAATGCTTCTCGAGAATATGTCACCAATTTCAGATTAGTAGGCCGCAGTGGCGGAGGTATTTCCCATAAGCGGCGATAAGACGATTCCGATATGATTGTTCTTGAAGCCCCTGAATCGACCTCCATCGTCAATTTTGCACCATTAATTATCACTTCAGCCTTAATTGGGGGGGCAAAGCCGTCTGAACAATTATAAAGGCCCAGCATGTCTTCAGTTTTGACCTCTTCAGTGACGAGAAGTTGTTTCTTATTTTTCCGGAAACATGTCGACGCCATATGGCCCGGACGTTTGCAATAGAAGCATTTAACCTTCACCGCGGGGCATCGCTCGTTATCATTGTGTCGCTTCGTGCAACGTCGACATTCTGGGGTTGCAATTTTTCCAACATCCATCGGTTCCACAGTTTCCAATTGAGTTTGCTTCACTTCTGACGCAACTGGGTACATTTCATGCACAATCGCCTGGTGATTTAGACACATTTGAACAGCGGTTTCATATGCCAAATTCTTTGTTCTCAACAATTCACGGCGGAGGCGGTCATCCCGCACACCCAACACCAAGCGGTCTCGCAACTGACGTTTTAAGTCCACAAAGTTGCACTTTGCACCCAGCATCCCTATGGCGGCTACATAATCTTGTACAGTTTCAGTATCTGTTTGTTTTCGTGTATGGAATTTGCCAGCTTGTAGTATTTCATTTACTTCGGGTTCAAAAAACTGATCTAGCACCACCAAAATTTCTTGAAATGGAACATCTGTTGGCCTTTTAGGTACTAACAATGATACTATGAGTGAATATGTGTCTTTCCCACACTGTGATAAAAACACCGAACGGGCCTTTTCTAGGTTATCATTGTTCACTCCCGCAACATCTAATGCACACAACAATCGTTCTTTATATTCATCCCACTTATCAGTCTTTGGATCAAATTGTCCGGGAAACACAATATTTGCTAAATTGCACGCCATTTATGCTGATTTTAAAATATTTTCCACGATCGCCAATAAAGTAAACCACCAAGTTCAGTATAGAAGCAAAAACTATATTTATAAAAATAGGGTACATTGACATTGACATTAACGAAATACCCCCATATAATCACAGCCTACCCGCCTAATACACAATAGACCCAAACCTGATAATTCAAAACAGTCAAAAGCGACAATCAATATGCCGTTTGATTATCAATTTTGTCAATTTTGGTATTTTACTATAGGGTAAGTGTATGTCACACACATTTGATACAAGCTCTCTGCAAAAACTTTGAGTTTATTAGATTAATGCTAGCAATTGCATAATGTTGGATGGAATAGAACTTCAATTTCAATAGAAAATAGTAAGTTAAGCTTTACAGCATAGGTTAATTTCCCTCGATGCAAGTGGAGGAGGCTCAGCTCAGCAATGACTATGTTTAAGGCCCGAAATGATCCTTTGTGATTTTTCACTTCTATTTGTATTAGCAGAGGTCTGGTGGCCAAGCACATCCTAGCATAGGCTCAAGCTTGCATTATTTTAAAAATGTGTATGTTTTTATCTGTTACAGCAAATTCATGCAACGGAGAAAGAATATGAAGTTGCCAGCAGTCTACTTGGAGTTGGAGTGGATTACGCACAGATATCCAATGCGGCTTACACAAGAGTACTGTTCATACTCAGTAGGGTAATGGTTAGTCTGCAGCCTTATTTTTATTTCTCAGTCTGAATACGAACCACTACTGAGTAGCCCTCCTCCAATTTCAGAAGGGAAATTAACCTACTGTGTTGTGCTGGCCAGACGCCTTGGTTTATTTCAGGTTTTTGCCACCACACGTAATTTATTTATAGGCCCCCCGCGCATTTAGGCGGCCAGTCGCGCGGCCTGGCCGCATAATGCGCGGATTGGTCGCGGCGGCCAATAGGCCGCGTATGTGACGCGATGTTTTTCGTTGGCCGCGTGACCAAAACTTGGCCGCGCGGCCTGGCCGCGTAATGCGCGCAGCTATATACATCGTAGAAGAATTAGTTGGCCGCAGCGACTTGGCTGCATAATGCGCGGAGGCCCTTACTTACAAATGATTTCTTTTATGAAGTGGTAGTGCAAGTGTGAAAAAGAATGTGCCTATGAGCATCTAATGCACAGTCCACACCCGGCGTATGAGCATCTATTACAAAGCATGTAGAATTATTGCTGCTTTGATGTGGGCCTGTTCGGAAGACTACTGCACTGTTTCAGGCCCACGCAAAGCATTGTTAAATTTAGAAGCACCATAAATAACCAAATGTTTTAAGAGCACCATGTAAAAAAAAAGTAAACAAGAGCTTCTACTACCTTCAACCACTTGGCCATTGGCTTACCCGCAACCATCTAAATAAGGCGTCACAGGTTATTGTAGATGCAGTCTACTGTTGCAATATGACGCCCAGACCCAGAGAAAGTTACTCAGGTTCTCGTATTGAACTCATATGTTATGATCCTAAGGGGGTTTCCATTACTATACCAACAAGGCATCTTGCCGTGAGTATGGGGCTCCTAATCTTGTGTAGAAAACAACACAACTTAATACTTTAATACTATTTCATAATTTTGCCGTGTTGTTATGAAAAACTGCAACATGCATGGAGATATTCTATGCTTTTTCTTGATTTAAAGTGTAACTTTATGTAATAAAATATTGAATTTTAATATAAGAAACACAAATGCACACGCACCTACGCACGTATACTTTATACCGAAAATACGGTGCTACCATTTTCTATTCCCATTAACTCCATCTAACTGCGCACTCTAGAAAATGTATTCTTTTCTCGTCGTCCACCACTATTTCATTAGTAATCTATATATTGATACGTGAAACAAAATCTCTGTGCCCCTTTTACGTAAATTAGACACACTGCATATATACTATTTTGTTTATTGTTAGTCTGTGTTCATGTTAAGAATAGAACTATAATTTAAATTAATTATGGTCAAATTTCGACCGCTGGGCGACCACTAGTAATAATTAATAATCTAATCGTGTGTTGTTTCAGCTATTGTTAATCGATAAAAAAATCCAAGAAGTGCTGCCACTGTTAAATCAAGCCGGCCACCTTGTGGACACATGGGTGGGTAGTCCGCACCAGAAAGAGTACCTCAAAGTGTTCTTCCTTGTATTACAAGTAAGTAAGCCCCTTTATTAATCTAGGCGGAGAAATTTTCGGAAACCCACGGTATGTGGATCTATAATGTTCTTTTTCCCAGCCAATAAATAACCCACTGCTCTCTGGCACTGCTTTGGGGCCTCCACCATATCTTGTAATTTCGTGACCTTCTGTCAATTCAAATTCAATATGTTTTTGCCACAAGAAAAACCTCGTCTTTAATGGCGTTTCATGCAAAAAGCTTCATATTAGATATTACGAAATAGATAAAAAAGTAAATTGGGTATGAAAGAGATGTATGGATAGAAAATTTGTATAAGAACTAAAGAATGCTAAAGTGTACTAGAGAATGAAAGGAGAGCCAAACATAGACTCTGACCTTGAGTTAGACGTAAAATGCCGGCGGTAAAAAAAATGGCACCGAGGCTTTAAAACACCGAGAAAATCATAAGGGCTAAACTCTGACAACCAGATATTTTACTACTACATAAATGCTGTATTAAGTCGTCATAAATTGCAGGACAATCATTCTATAAGACCTTCGTGTCATTGCCAGGTGCTGTTGCGTATTCTGACCATAATAGATACTCGGAAAAAGGCATTGTTTAGCAACAAATTATTGCTACGATTATGATCGTCGCATTTCATTTTTGTCCGTGTGGTGACAGAAGGATATGTCAAGACTGATAAACGCCGTAAGAGACGGAAAACTGGATACAAACACTTTTTTTTTTTTGTTGTCGCTGGGCAATTGCTTTTTGCATACCACCGCCCACCGGGGGAGAGGTCGGTGATTATGTGGGACTACGACAAGGGTCGTCTACCCAAGAGTCGTCTACCCACTAAAACACCAGCGGTATACCCTCACACGGCGCGCTTGGGGCGCCACAAGTTCGCGTAAACGCATTCTACTGTGACGCCCCGGTGTGGTGCCCGCAACGAGCAAGCGACTGTCGGAGAGGGCGTCCCGGTACACTGGGACGCCCTCAGTCATCGAGGCTTTCGTCGGTGGCGGTTCCCCCGACCCACCACCGGCCTCTCAGGCGAGGGCAGAAGGGGTTTGCATCGTCACGACCCACCTCCACCCCTGCCTCCGTCCGCGGCGCGGGTCAGCCGGAGCTCCCTCCTTTGCGACCCGCCCCGCAGCCCCCTTCTGCGACATAACGGCCTCGCAGAAGGAGGCCCGTCGGCCCTCGGGTTAGCGACAACCCAAGGGCGTTGCTGGACCGCAGCAGTCCAGGACTCGCAGGGCAACTCTGAGGACAGAGGAGTCCCTGGAGCCCCAGTCCACTGCGGCGCTGGGTGCCGCTCTTCGTCCCACCGCCCGGCATGGGAGGCCCTGGCCGGTATGGCCCCACGGTTCATTGAGGCACTCAAGCCCCAGCCACCACGACAAGGTGGCAGCACAGTCGAGGGGTGGATACGAAACACTTTTTTTTTTTTTTTTTACGTCGGAGATCCTCATGGATACCCGGCCGTTGGGATATGGCCGGGGTATGTGGGACTCCGGGGCGCGTATAGATGGTAAATTGCGCCCCGACCTACCCACTAAAACCGACGGCGATCCTTAACTGCCCAAACCAGGGCCACGGGATTCACTCCCATTGCAGAGAGCATGCTCCGTGTCCCTGGGGGCGTCGGCCCGCCTCATAGTGGAGCCCCATGCTCCGAGGCGGGCCCCTCCGATTATGAGGGGGGGGCTGTATTGCCCCCCCCATTCCACCGCTGGGAGGCGCGCGCGAATCGCGGCGCGCCTTCCTCCCGGGGCCTGTTTTGCGCAGGCGACGGACTTTCCCAGGTCAATCGCCCGCAGGCCCACTTACGGCGGACGGAGGTCAGCCAGCGCCCTCCGACGCCTGTTGCGGCGCTGGCGGTTTGGGCGCTGGGAGGCCAACTCTCTGGCCCGTTCAGCCTCCTCCTTCGCTGTCATGACGACCTCACAGAATGAGGCCGTCTCCCTCCAAGCCCTCTCGCTCCGGACCATGGATCTAACGAGATCCGGCAGCGAGAGGCTCCCCACGACGCTGACAAGGTCGCGTCGCGGCCTGTCCCACGCACAGCACACCTCCAGGGTATGCTGCGCGGAGTCCTCAGCACCATCCGCGCAGTGGTGACACCCCGGGTTCAGCCGGAAGGAGAGGGCGCCATGCTTCCTCTCCAGCCATTCGTCCAATACGGGACGAATGGCTTCTACGATGGCATGCCCTGCACTAGGGCTCGCCAGCCGTTCCATCCACTCCTGGCGGACCGTAGCACGCAGCTCGGTCCGTCGCTCCTCTACATCCTTAGGAAGGGGACGCCGTCCCTGCGCCACCTCTGCCGCTCGCCACTTGTACAGGGTGGCGAGGGCTTTAGCCTTGAGCTCCCACGGGGGCAGCCCAGCCAGGAGGCCTGCTGCTTCGAAGGAGGTCGTGCGGTACCCCCTGATCACCCTGACGGACATCACCTGCTGCGGTCTTCGCAGCAGGGCGACGTTACGGGCCGTCAGAGATTCCGCCCATATTGGTGACCCATATAGAGCCATCGACCGCACGACCCCTATGTACAGCCTCCTACAGGAGACGTTCGGGCCCCCAAGGTTGGGCAGTAGCCGTGACAGTGCGGCCACTGCGCCCATTAGTTTGGGGGCCAACCTTCGGAGTTGCTCCCTGAAGGTCCACCTACCGTCGAGCACCAGACTTAGGTATTTCATCGTGGGCTCTACGGCGATGCGAACGCCTCCGTGGATACGAAACCCTGTGCCAACCCCTTCTGCCCAGCGTGGCACACCGTCCATGTAATTGAAGGAGACCCGAGTCAGTAGTGGGTAATTTATGGGCTGAGTTCCAACTGAAAATTGACCAGCAAACCTTCAAATTTAATTTGTATAGGATTTTCACTAAGCTCTTACAAAACGTCAAGACTGAAGGCGAAAACATAGACACCAGAAGCGGACACGGTTTCTTGGATTCTTCTACGTAGTAATTAATATATGAAAGACTATTCGGAACGTATTTCTTTCACACTAACTGCAATAAAAATCCTCCCACCCCCGGCACGCCTCCGCTGCTGTTGTGCTACCTAGAAGCTACGACAGGTTCGCAATGCTGCTCCACAGAGAATAGCCGGCAAGAAACTCTGTTGTTCTTTTTTATTCAACTGATCTGGGTTTCGTTACAGAAAGTTAACATCTTGTGAGAGTAACTTCGCTAATCATATACTGAAAAGATTTATTATAACATAGGTAATCATCTTCAGGTGGTCAATAATATTTTTCTTCTTTTACATTTTCCCCAGTTACATTTCTCAATTTTACTACCGAGTCGGGCCTCCTCCAAATTCGTGGAGGGAAATTAGTCTATTCGCCACGCTGAAAAGACGGGTGGGCACTGGGTTTGTATCAAGTTTTTCTTCTCTTGCGGTTAGGTGATCTGCCTCTTGCGTTCGTTTGGTCGCAACTTACGACACCCGGGATTGTGACATTGCGTAGTTTATATACGTCAATAAAATTTTTGGCTAATTAAATTACTTTAATTTGGAGGTATCATTGTCTCCAGGTATGTCATTATTTGATGGCAGGCCAGGTAAAGAGTGTGAAGCCATGCCTCAAGCAGTTGCAGCAGAGCATACAGACCATAATGGCGCCGACGTGGCCCGACGATGACGGTAAGTATCGTAGTAAGCGTCTTTGAGCGCCAGATGTTTCCGCTTGTCTTTAACAACTGCAAAAATGTTATTAATTAACTAAGGCGATATTTTGTCTGTGTCAACGCTGACACAGACAAAATAAAAGTGGCTCATTAGCTTTAGACAATTTCGCTTTTGAAAAAAGTATAAAATATTTAAAATTTACTAATTTTCAAATTCACAATTTATCGCTGTGGAATGCAGATAAGAGTCGGCTAGAAAATCTGTAGTTTCTTATTTTTATCGTCATTTTTATATACAAGGCAAGGGATAAGACAGATTTGTGGCAGTAACGGTATTAATAATAGTACATAAAAGGATGTGGAATGTGGATTAAGGGCCTGATTCAAAGGGCTGTCATCCTGGATTCGGCATGGATCGTGAGGAGGTCCACACCCTGGTGCCCTGGACCGTCGGTAGCTTAGGTCATCGACCTCGTTTACGACGGTTTTTGTCTATTTTTATGTATAAATTATTTGTAAACACTTTGTATTTTTTTAAAATATATGAAAAATTAGAAATAATGAGAGCTTAAAAAGATGTAAAATATCTTACTAATATTATAAACGTGAAAGTTTGTAAGTATGGATGGATGGATGTTTGTTACTCTTTCACGTAAAAACTACTGAATGGATTTTAATGAAACTTTACAATAGTATAGCTTATACATCAGAATAACACATAGGCTACACGTTATAAATCGTTCGTATCAAGTTTTCCTTCCCTTGTGGCTAGGCTTTGGCCTGTCATTTCTTTTGGTCGGGTCATAAGACACCCTCAGGATGGAATGGGATGGTGACACTATGTATTCTAAATCCGTCACCACACGGACCGGATAGGTTTTTTAGTACTGGGCTAATATTATTTTAAAATAGGTAGTTTTAGATAAACATTGAATTGTTGTACAGCTGTGTGTGGTACCACGGCCGGCGAGTCGTTCGTCTGGTTATCGCGGCAACAGCTCTACGTGTTGGTGTACCTGGTGACCGTGATGCACTCCGCGCAGGCCGGATACATGGAGAAGGCGCACAAGTACACGGAAAAGGCGCTCGCCCAAATCGACAAGCTTACCGGTGAGCCACGGCCGAACGGACGCCTCTCCCATAGGTCTCCACCTTTAAAACCTTTAAAAGGTTGACCTTCTAGGTCGTCCCACTGTTCCCCGTGGTATTGTTCTCTATATTATTCTCGAATTCAAATATATTATTCACTTTATCGGTGAAGTGGCAGTTCCAGTAATGCGGTGGTTGGTCTTGGTCCCTCAGCGAGCGGATGCGAGGAGCGCGCGTCGAGCGTGGGCAGCGGCGGGTGCCGCAGCGCGTCGTCGCTGGCGTGGCGCCTGCGCATGGCGCTGGTGGAGCACGCGGCGCTGTGCCGCCTCGTGGCGGGCGGCAAGGCGCAGGCGCTCACGGAGATCGCGCGCGCCGCGCAGCTGCTGGCCGTGGCGCCCTCGCGTACGTGCAGACCTTGAAACCCAATACTTACTAAGCGACATAAGGAGTTATAAATGTTATTAGAATCGTCAGACTTTTCTGCGTTATATGTCGCTTAGTTATTGTGTGATTCGATTAAGCTCATTTTAATGATCGTCTTTGTAAATAATAATAATAATAAATAAATATCCTTAGACATTTCACCCAACGCCATCTCGTTCCAAGCTAAGCAACTTAATGCTTGTGTTATGGTAACGAGATGGATGATAAACTACTTATATACATTTTTTTTTTTGTAAATACATACATATTATAGAACACCCAGACTCCGAGCCAGTGCCTCTGGTTTAGACAAAGACACTTGCCCGACCCCGGAATCGAACCCGAGACCCGTTGATCCAAAGGCGGCACATCTAACCACTAGACCAACGAGGCAGTCAAATATTTCAACTTAAAATTATCCTCCTGTAAAGTTTACCCAATGTCGCTCAGTAACGAATGCCTTTCAAGCTATGTAAGATATGTAAGAACGTGTACTCATATTGAGTTCATAGGTTTAATAAATAGTTCAATGTTGGTTTTATGCGGTTCCAGCGTCGTCGGCAGCGGCTCACACTCCTCAACTGCACTGCCTGCTAGGGCTGTACGCCATGTCTATGAACTGCATGGAGGCCGCCGAAGCGCAGTTCCGGACTGCGATACACGTGAGTATCGCATTTCTATTCTATTCACCTAGTCTATCTCTTATACATATTGATTACACATATGCATACAAATCTTTCTACTTATTATATTAATACGTATTATAAATATATTGCAATTTATTAAGATGTCATATTATTAGTTTTTATATATGTTGTGTTTTGAGTAATCCATGTTAATATTCTTTTATTATACAGGGTGGTCAAAAAGTCGTGGATCAAACTCAACCAGCGGTTAGATCGGGTCATCAGCAGCAAAAAATGTTCTACGGGAGGTCCTTATGGTCAACCCATGCAGAGTTATAATTGATTTTGTATTTTTATGAGAAATTGACTGACCGGGGAAGACGCCCTCCATGTACGAATTATGTACGCGCATAAAGAATACACAATATCACCAACCCATACCATATTAAGGGGGTTTCGTAAGAGGCGACTAAAATAACGCTAGAGACAGATCACCTAGCCGCAAGAGAAGGAAAACCTGATACAAACCCTGTGTCAACCCGTCTTGCCAGCGTGGCACAGTAGGCTAATTTCCCTCCATGAACTTAGAGGAGGCCCGACCTAGTAGTGGGTCATTTATGTGCTGAAACGACGATAAAGACACCGTAGTCCGGAAGACGATCACGGTTAGGTTAGGTTAGTAGGCCTGACCGAGTTTTATGGTTGGATTAACTCTGGCCTTGCTACGAAGGATCGTCCTTGAAAGATATCAGAGCCACGCATAGCCATGTGTATGAAATGCGCCAAAACTTGTAATACAGGGTCACTTTTCTGTAGAGTATTTTTTTTCACAGTGGGGTCCGAAGTAAGTAACAAGTTTTGATTTAAGAATTATTTCTTTCGCAAAACTTAATACTTTCTTCAACACACCCAATAAACTACCATATATAGCATGTCTAACGAAAGGACTCATCAGTACCAATCTAGCGAAACTTATAAAAAAGATACAAATGTAGATTTTTTCGAATTTTATCAAGTTTTAGTGAAAAAAAGTCAATTTCTCATAAAAACACAAAATCAATTATAACTCTGCAGGGGTTGACCTTAAGGACCTCCCGTAGAACAATTTTTTACTGCTGATGACCCCATCTAACCGCTGGTTGCGTTTGATCCACGACTTTTTGACCACCCTGTATATTTTATACCATGCAATGATAAACATTCAAGTTAAATTAATATTGACACGGGGTACTGAAAACATAGCAGACACGACAGACATTCCGCGGAGGTTTATGCAAAGACCTTCTTGTCCCACCTCAGCTGCAGCCACCAACTCCCGTCAAGTGCTTCCCGCGTCACTATGTATGAGTTTATAATTTGAATGAATATTTCATTTCAGATGTCACAAGAAAGAGATTTATGGATGTTTGCAAAGTTGAACTTGGCCATTGTATATTTACGGGGCAGAAGAGACAATGAACTAACACAACTGATGGAGCAAGTGAGTATTAATAATTTCAGACTTCTCAGCCCATAAATGCCCCACTTTTGAGTAGGGTCTCCGTCAACTACATGGAGGATAATTAGTCTACCGTGCCACACTGGCCCAACAGGTTGGCACAGAGTTTCGTTTCAAGTTTTCCTTCTCTTGCGGCTAGGTTTTCAGTCTTGGCATTGATAACATTTAATGTTCAAACTGGCTGCCCAACTGCGGAATCGAACTTCTACCACGCAAAATACCGCTGTGAAATTTCATTAGTGTTGTGTTCCTGCTACACATCTGGTACACAGAGGTACCTCCCTGACATATGTTATATTAATGTGTCATCTTTTTATTTGTTTTCTTTTGTAACTAAAAGCGAAACCCCTGCACTAGGTATAATCTGTATCGCAGTTTATAAACAAGTAATTCACGAACACAAATGACACCCAGACTTAGAGCAAGTGCCTCTGGTTTACACAAAGACACTTGCCCGATCCCGGAGTCGAACCGGGGACCGTATTTATGTATCACTGTTACTCTTGAAAACTTATAACTTAGCGCATATGTAGTGTTTACCAAGTTTGTTACAGTCATGTATACTACTACTCAGCCCATAAATGAACCACTCATCATCATCATCAGCCCACATTAGTCCACTGCTGGACATAGGCCTCCCCTAAAGACCGCCATAGCGCCCTGTCCTCGGCCTCAGGCCACTGCCTCCTCTCAATACCTAAATTAATAAATGTGTGAGTAACGCCGCTACAGCTCGACAAGCATGGTATTGGCAGTGGTAGGGCCCACTTTTCCTGTTAGCTGAGAGCTACATGCTTTCCGTTTTTATAGGGTTGATGACGACTGAGTGAACTCTGGTGTGACCAACGTCCATAGACTCCAAGAGGGAAACTTACAATTAATGATGCTTACTACCCACCCACCGCCGAGGCGACCTTCCTCACTGGGACGGTAATTGGCCTACTGTGCCACGTTGGCCAGATGGTTAGGCACAGGAGTATTATCCTTGGGTGGTATAAAAATACACAAGAAAAATTGACTTCAAATATACTGACAGGCTGATCCTTTAAACTGGAATGCTGCGGCGAAAAAAGGCGAGGGAGATATAATAGTAAAAAAATGCACATATTTTGTGTTAAATATACTTAAAGGTTGCATTATATTTTAGGTCAGGCCAGAGGCGTTACCTGCGTACGCGCATGGGCTACGGGCAGCGTCTTATTATGTATTAGGCTTACAAGCCTTCTTCCAGGCGCGGTACAACGAGGCCAAGTGAGTTCACCATAGACTTGATGATATTGTGTGTAGACAGAGTATTTAGCATTTTTTTTTGCAATTGTTACACACTGCTTATGGAAGTTACCTTTTGAGTCGACTTTGAATTTCGGTAACGCCTTTATTACCAATATATTATGTCGATCTTGATAAAAACGGGTATGCACAACAGCTAGAAAACCTATCAAATACAAAAAAGTATCTTAAGCGGTCAATTTGTTTAGGAGCGACAATGCCAAAGATATACACAGAAACGCCCATCTTATAACACCTCCCTTTTTTCGGAGCTAAAAACGATGGTAACGTCAATTACTTCCAACAATTTAATAAACACCATTCTCTACAGACGGTACCTAAGAGAGACGCTCAAAATGGCGAATGCGGAAGACCTGAACCGGCTGACGTCATGCTCCTTGGTGCTCCTCGGACATATCTTCCTGTCCATCAACAACTCCAGAGAGAGCATGAACATGGTCACCCCAGCTATGCAGTTAGCCAGCAAGATACCCGACGTACATGTGCAGCTGTGGGCCTCAGCCATATTGAAAGGTATGCAAGATATAACTATGGCCACACAATCCTCAGGGTGTCGTGCGACTAAAGTAACGCAAAAGTTAGATTAACTAGTCGCAAGGGAAGGAAAACTTGGGTACAAACCCTGTGCCAAACTGACTTGCCAGCGTGTCACGGTACGCTAATTCACCTCCATGTGTTTGGAGGAGGCCCGACTCAGTAGTAGGTCATTTATGGGCTGAAATGATGATGATTACGAATATAGATACTTTTGTTTTGCGCATTTTCAAACTTATGAACTTGTAGAATTAACGTCCTTGAATTTAAAAACAAAAGTCTGTGTTTACTGCATGTGGTAAATTATTTTTAACAAATAGTAGTAATTTTACCTTCTATAGAAGATCTTTTTCATCTGGGTAAGTAACTCCGACTTCATTATCAACTAAATTAAGTATGACTCGCGAAGAAGTCACAAAAAACGGTGCAATTTTTTTAAATATTTCCGAAAGTGTCCCATTTTTTATGGTTCACCCTGTATAATTCGTCACTACTCAAATTCTCTCTTCTCTCTCTCATATCGGCTAAGACAGAATCCGATTGCCTGACCCACAGACCTGTACCGGCTAGCGGGCGACACGGAGCGCGAGAACGAAGCGTACCAAATGCACTGCAACTTCTCACAAGCCCTGCTCAAGGACCACTTCCAGGCGACGCAGCTGCCGCAGCACGCGCTCGTCAACTGGACCAGCGGGGCGCCGCCCGCCTTCCCGCCCCTGCCGGCCCCGCCCGCCCCCACTGCGCCCACTGCGCCGCACACCTAGTCCACGCCGCCTGGCTGTATTGTACTGATCTGTACTTTGGGGTGGGTACAAGTGGTCGAATATGACAAACGTCACTTGGTCTGTGACTGCCTCTGACACGGAAGGCTCATTTTGATATGTTTTGCACTGGAAGACTGACGTCAGCGACTGACTGAATTGCAATGAATCTTGGCAGACACTGTAATTTGTATTTTTGTAGTACTGAGACCCACGTGAAACAAGGGCAGGCAAGCTCGGCCTGCTCTTACAAAAGGTTGTCGCAACACGGAAGACAGTCAAGTGTGCATCGAAATACAGATTATATGACACTCAATTACATGTCCTACATTTAGTGCAGTGCAAAGATCCATGTGGGTAAACCTGTGAAAGTGTGACGTCACAAATTTATTAGGATTGACCCAATGTTGAATCCTCATTTAGAGGTAGTGTGCCATATATAGGCCCTATTATCTAACTAAGACCTTCTTATATAGTTTGACACGGGTCTGAATCGCAGAAACATTGTGAAGAAACCTATATTTGTGTGACTACCCTCACTTGCTTGTCACTATTTGTATGTTTTGCCACCTGTTACTACAGCTACTTTTACAATATTTCCGCTGGATTGCGCGAAACGCGTTCAAAACTATATAAAATATGTACACATCGTCAGTCTAAACACATTAATTATGACTACCTTAATATGGGCTTATATAACGGCAGGTACATCACAAAAATGTACCAAAAAGCACTACCTTAAGTGATAACACTAATGTAGACACCTGATACGTCGATCTCAATAATTCATCACCAGCGTTTGGACGTGACAGTGGTATAGTGACGTCACTAAATACGAGCTGAACTGATGTGAAATATTAGAAAGTGCAACTGTGTGCACTAATAATGTCCCATTTTTTTATGAAGTTACACTGCCTGTCACTAAACAGTGAAAATACAGTGATTTTTGTTGTGTGATGTTTAGTGACTGATGATTACACTGACATCATAGTGAAGTGTACAGTGATTGGTACTCAAAGGATTGCTGGAGTGTGTAGTGTATTAAATTACAGATTATGTACACTTGTTGTCTGTGAAATGGTATTAAATTAGCAGCAGGTAAATCACAAATTAAACAATTAGCAGTGGAAATCACGATTTGATGTTGGCTTATAACATAATATTTTTTTTACATCCATACTTTTCATGTTACGGTCGTGAATATGGGTAAGTGTAATTTAGTTGTTAATGTGAAAATGTAAGTAAATTATTTTGTTGTAAGTAAATTAAAATAATTAAAAGACTATGCTGATTTTGCATTGAAATATGATTGATATTTTTTTAGTACATTTATTTTTAATTTCATCTTTTTCTTATTACATTTTGAGGTGTCATTTTGCAAAAGAAATAATTTGATAGTTCAAAATATCTGAGAACACAGTGCGCCCGGCCAAGTCAAATAAATTTTTTGTAGTAGACATTTTGTAAACTGCTTTAATATTATTTATCTATTATATAGTGTGTATGCTGTGACAATAAATTCATATCATAGCACTCGCCAAACCCTATGGCCGCTCTGAATGTAGCCGTCGGTACGAACTTGCGCATCGTACATTTGATAGCCAATACTAACCTAGCACACTAACGCGCGGGAGGCGAGGACGCTTGCGGGTGGGACACGGCGCGCGCGGGCGTGCCCTGCCACAGTATTGGTCGTTGGTGACAAGGTATTCTAAGTCCGTCACACGGATGTAGCGCCGATGTTTGGACGTGATTTTTGTAATATTGAATTGGAGGACATGTCGTTTACAAGTAATTTATTGTATTTTAAGGAAAAGCTTAGTCTCAAAAGAGTCGTTCTACTAATATTGAAATTCTGTGTGGGTTCATAACTATTAATTCCGTCTTATATTACTCGGCAATGAATTAAACAATATCAGCGTTATCTAATTCCAAAAAAGGAGCTAAGCCAATTTACAGGCGACGCCGACGAAGTCAGTAAAAATAAATGCACCGGCTTGAAGGTCGGATAGTGTTCTGAAACAACGAATATTTATTTTATCCGCTACAGATTAGTAGTACGGGAATGTTGTGAATACTTTATTTAATTTATAACATAGCATTTTACTTGGGATTCTGTTGTTAGATTCGTATTTATTGACTGGGCGTTGTGTGTATGTTCCAATCTTAACCTTATTTACTTTGGATTAATGCCCGAAACATATTGATGTTAAATTTTTAGAGATCAACGGGTTCTACCCCGATCATATTGTATAGAGCTCCAAACTTGTGCGATTAGGATGGGCTGTCATTATCTCGAACGGAGCAGGCGCTCTCGGTGCGAAGAACCATGTGGCGCCTTAAGAATAACCCAATTATGAGGGTAACCCAAGGACCTTGGGCCCTTATTTGATCTCGTTCTTACCTAAATCGGCCTTTAGGGCACTGCGTGCAACACAAGATTGACTCGTGAGTAATTTTCCGCGTTATTTATGTTATTCTATGAGGGCGTGGATGGCCAAAACCGAAAGCAAGGAAATAAAAATCCACACGGTGTCGAGCTTTTCAAAATTAATTTTAGTTTACACCAAAATCTTATTTTGAAACCCAAATTCAGTCTTTCTCTATACTTATATTATAAAGTGGAAGGATTTGTATTTTTGTATGTTTGTAACCAATAAACTCAAACTATTTCAAAAAATCTTTCTCTGTTAAATTGCTAAATCCCTGAACAACATAGTATTTAAGTGCAGCAGAGATAAGCACGGGTTCAAAGCCCAAGCGGGCGAATAACACATACGCTAGTTCCTTATAATTTTGGCCATGCACACCCGCTTCATTAATTTGCCCTGTTTGTATCAATAACAGCATTGCATTTTGTGAAACAAATGTAAATTCGATGAACCAGGCTTTCAATATGGGTGATCTTTCAGACTAAAGTTTATGGTGTATTATTTTTTGTCAGTAATTCCCATTTGAACAGTTAGGTGTGGCCTTATGCAAAGGGATACATTTGCTGTTGTTTATATGTAAATAAAAGTTGAATTATTGTAAATATAATGAAAATATATGTTTTTTGCTATAAAATATTGTTTATTATTTACTGGCCTGAGTTTTTCAGATTCTAATTTATCACACCCCATGTATTTGCAGTTTAAAAATAATAAAGCAATCCCACTTGTTTGCATTTAAGCCAGATTCCCTCGGTTATGGTACCACTGGGTTTTCTTATTATGCTGGCACTTCACATTGTCATTCGTATGCGGTATTTATGTACGGCAATTTTTATATACCTACCTTGTTTAGGCCTCCGTTAGAATTTCAAATGGAGAAAATCACTGCAGGGACGGATTTAACGCCAGTGTCGATCCTGGGCACTTGATAATTGCCGCCCCTATTAAGTATAACATATATTTTACAGCGCAGTGCAGTGAAGAATTGCTGCCCTTGTAGTCAAATTTTGGTAATCGCCTAGGCTGAATCAAGCGTTGCCCTGTTTATCCGAAATTGCAAGAATATTCGCTGCAGATTGAGATCTCTCCTCCACTGGGTTGGGCATAGTGTGGAGGATCTGGCGCCAGGTTGTTCTTCCTGTAGAACGTGTCCCGCAGAATGGCGCAGCGACCCCGGTTCACGTCGCGAGCACGCTGCTTCGCTTGCTTCTGCTGCCAACCGTAGTCCCAATTTGCACATATCCGAAAGAAGAACCTGTGGAGTCCATTAAGGTAACTTTATTTATCCCTTGCCTTATCCCAATTTCATTGTGGTACCCACCAGTCTATTTACACGGAATGGTTGCCGATCGTCCTCCGTGACTGACTGTCATTGGGACAACCGATAATATTTTGGTTAGACCAGCTATCAATTTTCACGCTTCTGACTCCGTGTACCGACTGCCAAAGATGGTGGAATGGCAACTGGGACTGACGGCTTTACGTGCCCTTCGAAGCATAGAGGTCAGATTTTACAAATGATGGACACCCATCCCAAAATCCAGCACGGCCATACGTTACTTAACCTGCAAATCGATTGCCTTGTTATCCGATAGGCTACGACCACAATGTTTTCTTTAAAAACATATACTGTTAATGCATCTTTCTAACAAAATGAAAACTTAATCAAAATTGGTTCATGTGATCAGGAGCTACGAACCTATAGACCAGTGAAACTGAGAAATTGAGTGAAAATTTGATACTCTTAGGGTCAGCGCAGACAGAACGGAGCGCAGCGGAGAGTATTTTATCAACGCACTTTAAAATAAACTTTAAAAATATTACAATAACGTGCATAAATGCTTGAACCTGACAAACGCGTCCTTGGAAGATACGCGGGAATCCCGAGATCGCGCGAGGATTATTCCTCTCTGTCTGCGCTGACCCTTATGGTACAGTACAGAACGCTACTCAAGACTCAATTAGTACTAGTTTTCGTTTAATTCGCATTAATTTTAAAACTATGCTTGAGTGATACTAATTTGAGGGTGAGATCTAGCGTATTAGAACAATACGCTAGATCCTCAAATCGAGATTCAACTGTCAAACAGGAATCAACTGAACTGTACCTACGGTCTTGAGTACCGTTCTGTAATACGAATTACGACCCATAGATTAAGAGTTAGGATGATTATTTCTTATGATATAAAAACTTAACCAACTTGTCCTCCGGCGCTTTCTTATTTCTAGCCTTTAAATATCTCTCAGCAGCGCCTTTCTCCGTGCTTTTGTAAAGCAAATCGAGCACTTCTGGCTCTATAGGCTTCATCAAACTATCGTCTTCCGACGGAATTACATTATGGAGCGGGACCTCAATGGGAGGTTCTAAAGGTTCGTTCAATTTCTAGAAAGAATAACGGATGAAATAAGGCTTATTATGATTAATTTCTTTTTAAACCAACCTATTCCGCAAAGGCCGCCAGAGATTGCCATTTCCTTCTCTGTCGCAGCTTTCGACGTGTGACACCTAAGATGGAGCTATGCATTCTATAACCGTTACAACACGGAAAATCCGTCGAGATTTTGAATTGAAGAGATAAACACAAGCGAATTTGTTCTCTCAAATAACTACGAAAATAGATTTCTATTTTAATTACCAAATGCTTGCTTTGTATTCAAAATAGAAAAGGCCTTTTCTGTAGAGCAACATTGGTAGTTTACAGTATATCTTGTAGACTGGACGCTGGCAGTAAACGAGTTACCAAAAGAGAAAAAGAAAAATTTGCTAGTTTCATACTCGAATAACAAAAGAGTTGTGTAATGAGAACCATGAAAAAGTTTGGATAAAAAAATTCGTACAGCAAATTGGGCGAGCGGATCCAAAGTGGATGACCACTCGCTAACTGGATTCTCCACTTTACAGATTCCGCACCCAAATAACATTATCCTTGGGCGTTGTTATGTTGCTGCGCATGAGAAATGTGAAGCGTGGTGTTTCTCTCTGATGACAGCAGTGTTCGAGCACAGGCCACAAGGCCACGGGATCCGCTCACCGATAGTAGAGCACGCTCCGCGACCGTGGGGGCCTTGGCCCGCCTCGCTTAGTGGAGCACCAAGCTCCGAGGCCGGCCACTCCGATATTATTTGTGTACCTTAGGGTCCTAATAATGTTTTTTAAGATAAAAAAGAGTTTTGGGTTGGCCGGTGGTTTTGGCCTAGGCAGGCTGTTGGTAATTAAATTCACCACGGGCTAACAGCATCACCCCTTAACTTTTCACCACTCGAATCCCCATCAGACGAACTGTAATGCTTGAGCTAGGCCCAATGTTATAAAAAACCGTGAACTTGGGTCTGATTTCAATATTTCTACATCGATATTATTGGAATGCCTACTTTTTGAAGTTCCAAAGCTAGGACTATTGAATTATCGATGTTCCTTGCTTGCTTCTCTTTCGCCGATTGCAGGACTTGTAGAAGATTTTCATCGTACCACCGTCTGTTGCGGCGGTTGGCTAAATTCCAGGCATCGGCAAAGAAGGCGTGCGACATTGTGAGGACTATCGGAATTAACACTATTATTATGTAATTGAAGGTTTTTTCTTTTTAAAAAGGACTCAGTCATAATGACTGGTAATAAATTTTGTGTCCAAATACACTGGGAAAATTATAAAGAAATTTTGTTTTCCAAAACGTACCTACGTAAAAATTTAAGTGACTAATGTCAAAACTTAATGTACCTACGCTTGGTTCTTTCGCAGAATGATAGAATAAAATCTATGAATCGTGATGATCACAGAGATTCTCACTGGGAACTTTTGTTTCTCTTTGGAAAAGTGAAAATACATTAGGCATATTGGCCGGGTTATGGGGGAATCTGCTAAAGACATTCACGCCAACCAACTAAAACTTCACTGCCTCTAGAGCTGAGTGCACTCTGCAGACTTTATTTTGGCCTGGGGCCTTCGCCCATGCATGACCTACTGCCGAGTTTCGCCACCTGCAATGACATGGGCGGTTATTATATTAATGTTGATATTGTGAGACCTTTCCATAACTTCATTTCACAATTATTAAAAACATAGGAACAAGGAATTAAACAACACATGGCTTCAACGTATATATTCATTCTTAATAATCTAACACATACAAGACACAAAATATCAAATATGGAATGGTATTTACATTTATAATATATTATTTACTTAGCATCCTAATATCAATTTTGGCTATGCGACCGCCCGGACTTTCTGCCAAGAACGGGGCTGCCCCCCATTTGTCTGAGTAGACCTCGAAGACCTTTAGCTTCTCTGGCGCCGTTTTCCAGCTGTTCTGAAGGTATTGCACAGAAGTCATCGACTAGGGGGAGAGGGCCACTGAGTCGTTCCGAGTATTGCGTAAGACGTGATTGGTGGCCAATTGGTGAAGTTTTCTCTGCAGTTGACTGTTGTGGCTGTAACAAAGGATATCTATATGTTTGTTTCTCTCTTTTCACATTTTAGTTCATGACTTTGTCAATAGATGGCGCTATTGCGATGACAGAGCGGAAAACAATTGCTGAAGATCAAATGCACAGTTTATGATTCTTTAGAGGACATAAATAAAAATACCTTTCCCGTCACAGCAGCCAATTTGTCCTGCAGCCTCTTAACCAGAGCCGCATCACTTTCATAGCTTGTCAATGTAGGCTGCGGCATACACTGGAATACCGTAGCAAGTAAGTTATGTAATGAGACTAGAACACTGTCCTGCCATGCTCTCGTGAAGTACAGACTGAATGACGGATTCTCTTCCGGCTTCTGGATGAAAGGTAGCACTGTAAGGAAAAAGAAATCTTATTGTGTTATAGTGAAAGGATGATTCACACTAATCGGCTCGCATCGGATCGGATTGAAAAGGCCGGCAGGATTTCGATGCATACGTTTGAGTTTCTTCGCCACGGCACCAACCGACAAGACCTAGCGGAAGAAACTCGCTGGGCTTGTCTTTTTTTGAAACGCCATATTACAATGACCATGTACAGATAATTAAATGGTTTCCTTTGGTACTGAAAGGTGCTCAACCCAAATTTGAATTTTGTAAAAAAAAAATAGTAGAAGCCAATTAGGCTAGTGCAATAAAATTGCCAAACTTAAGTGGTAGTGGGCAGGGCACAAAGATCGCAGGACCGACGCCCGATGGGGCAGAAAAGGCCTCGAGTGTCGACCGCGTTCCGGAAGGCGCAGTGCTGGTAACCAGGTCGTCGGTCCACCGTGTGGGAGGCACACACGGTGGACCGACGACCTGGTTAAGGTCGCCGGAAAGCAGTGGATGCGGGCAGCCCAGGACCGGCCTTTGTAGAGATCCTTGGGGGAGGCCTATGTCCAGCAGTGGACGTCTTTTCGCTGAAATGATGATGATGAATAAAATTGGGAAAAACGAGAATTAAATGCTTAATTGACCCTCTGCTATACACAGGATATCTAGTTTAGGGGGAATTTCCACAAGAACACTTACTGAACCAATCTCTCCATTCACTTTGCCCTTGAAGTTCTGGCAGCATTTTGTTTAAAAAATCTGTGATACGCTCATTTCGGGCTCCACCTGTACCCTGGGCTGCTGTCACTAAGTACAACTTGTACAGACTGTACTCTAGTTTTCTGACAGCTGAAAGTGGAAATATGACACTGGTCATCAGAATGAAGATATTTAGACTTATTACTACAGACATTGTTAATGGGATTTAATGACCAGTTTTTAATCTAAATATATAATAAATAATGTTTTTCTGTATGTCCTTTATAGAATCGTAAACTATCCATGTGATCACATGATTATCTTCAGCGAAGGTTTCTGAACAATAAGAAATTCAATATTTGTGTAATGTCTTCCATTCAAATGTATTTTAGTTAGTGGCGTAGCAACGCGCTCAGGGCACAGCTAGTAAAAAATAAAACTTAAAACTACAATTACAATGCATGATGATAATGCTGAATTTACTGCCCATGATCTAGGGTGAGTAAATTCTTTCCGACAGGACCGTCGCCACCGGCGAAAGCCTCAATGTACGAGGGCGTCTCAGTTGCCCGGGACGCCCTCCGATAGTAGCTAGCCCGCATAGCGGACACCGCGTCGAAGCGTCACAGTTGAATGCGTTTACGCGAACTTGTGGCGCCCCAGGCGTGTCGTGTTAGGCATAACGATGGGGTTTTTGTGGGTAGACAAGTCGTTTTCGGAGTCCCACATAATCACCACCTCGAGGGGTGGCGGCAGGCATAAACCTTTTCCCAAGAGAAAAAAAAAATTGTGAGTAAATTCAACAAAGACAGACACTGTGTGTTCATTGTGCAGGCACTATTTGAACATCACTAATGAACCTCACACTATATCTATTGCTTGTGCAAGCAATTCATTCTGCTGTCATGAGTGCAGACATATTATATCACCATATTCCATATCAATATAGGATAATAAACACATTTTAATGATGTTATTTCCTTCTGTGTGGTGACAGATTTAGTATATCTAGTGGCATCACACCATTCCAACCTGGTGTTGAAAAGCCAACTTAAGGAAATAACCTGGCAGATAGCTAGCCATATGAGAAGGAAAACTTGGTATGAAAGCCCGTTTCAATCCGGCTAATGTTACATGGAGGGTAATAGGCTAATTACCCTCTTTGTAACTAGAGTAGGCCCGAATTTGCAGTGGGTCATATATGGGTTGAGTAGTAATGATATTTTTTTGATAACACAGACACAATCACCACCATCTTTACAAATTACCTGCCAATATCTTTATTGGACATGTGAGAAATAAAGAACCTAGACTGTAATTAAAGCAATTTTCTCTTCACTGAAAGTAGTTACTTTGTTATAGTTTTACTTGCTTGTGGGAGAATGAGCATGACTTAACTTATTATCACAACAGCATGGTACTACAAATTTAATTGTTGAAATCATTTTATATAAGAGAATATTCTTAATTAGAAATAAGAGTCGTATGTCTAGTATAATTTTATACACAAAAATACATTCCTGTTTACATTTTATTATAGTAAACGTATGGTAAACGACCGAAACAGTCATCACCACCTTCATCAACTTACGATATATCTTGTATGTAAATAGTTAATTTGTCGATACCTGGTTGAACATGAATCTCCAATTTTGAAAACACGAGGCTGTCGAGATGTGCCCAATATTCTTTAAGGCCGTGTAAGTCTGAAACATTAATGTAGTGAAGGATTTGTTCAATTATTTTGTCCACTCTGAAACCTTTGTCTTTATCAGCCTTTAAATCACTATCAAAGGCTTTCACCGTAGCTGAAAAGCCTCTATACAGCAAATACTCTCGAACCAATTCATCCACAAATTGAATATGTGCCATTTTTTGGATATTTTGGATTTAATTACTGAAAAACTAATAAAACAGCTTTGTTTTTATTTTGACTGCTGATGTTTGTTTGATTGACTTTGACATAATATGTGGTGGGTGCAGGAGGTTCAGCAGCGTTCAGAAACAAGGAAATTCATTACAATAGGGTTACTAAATCTATATTATTTAACATTTAATGAATATTAAACATACTACATAATCAGAAATTTTACATTTTTGTAAAGCTTTGTGATATTATATGTTTAGTTTAATCTTATATTTTATTCACTATTTGTATATTTCTGAACGGTTTATGACGTTGCCCAATGCATATTGCTATAAATTACCTACCAACATCATTTATATCCATAAAAACATCGCCAATTGGCTAGATGTCTCGCTAAATATCATAAATGCTTAATATGATATAAAGTTTTTAAAATACATTATCACAATTATTTATTATGTGTAACTTATTTTACGATGCTAGTCTGGTACAACAGTTATAGTTCTATTAAAAGGGTACAACCCACTTTTTCGTGGAATTGGTGTGACTCCGGAGTAAAACTATTATAGTTTCGCCTCTACTTGACCAGCAAAGCCTACGGGGCGTTCCTTGGCTACTTAGGTTACGGTCCGTATGGCGATATTGGCTGGCGATTATGGGCCGTGACAAGTCTGGTACAATACGGTACAACGGAATACTACCATTATCAACACTACGCAATTATTCTACTACCAAAGAAAGTACCAACATAAGAAATCAAACGAAAATGTCAATCCCTCCTTGCATTCAATCAGCTGTCGATTTTTTATTGAACAATCGGAGTTGTCGTATTTATATTTAAACCAAAATGCGCATTGTTAAATGAGACGTGCGTTGCTCAGTGTTGTGGTGTATTCAAAATTGTCTTGGCGGTGTTAGTGTTCGGCGGCGCGTTGTGTGGGCGATGGAGATGGGCCCGGAGTGAAGGAGAAGACGGCGGGCGCGGCTGTGGGGCGCAGGTATGCAGCGGCATGGCAGCCGAGGCTGGGGGCACGTCACGCGGCCTCCGCGTCTACAAGATCGTGGTGCTGGGCGACGGTGGAGTCGGCAAATCTGCTGTGACATTGCAATTTGTCAGTCACAGTTTCCTCGACTACCATGACCCTACCATAGGTATTCACACGCTCTAAATGTATTCTACAGCACCGTCTCATACTTGTGATTAATTTTTATTTTATGCCTTAATAGATAGAATATAATTATTGATTTTTACGCATAGTTTCAATAGTTTGAACATACCATATGCTCATAAGTTTCTGTGTCCAACATACAGAATATTAAATTGTAATGTGAACACATTACAATTTATGTTACAATTTTTGAGAGTAGCAACTTGTAATTTCAATTATTTAAATGTATGACCATTGAAGGTAGGGTGCATGGAGTGCAATCACATTAAATTCTAGATTCTGTCTATGAATTGAAGATACAGTCCCTGAATTGTTTATTTAAATGTGATATCCGCGTTTTGTCTGCAGTTTGTTGATTTTGATGAATAAATCAATCAACTTGTTACTGTTCTGTTTTTAACTTGCTATTTTCAGTGTAGATCATTTTCCAAAATAGGTTTAATGATTCCACATGATTCTGTTGCTAAGTACTGGTCAAAAAGTCTTAATATAAAGCCAACATATCCAGGCAGTCTCTTAATTTTTTTGACTTATGTAGATTATGGAGTGTTTAATCTTGAGGTGCCCCACTCATGAGTACATATTCCTCATATGGAATTTATTGCCTATACATATACCATACTGTAACAATGTACTAACTGCTATACACACACAATGTAACTACAACATTTGCCTAATACATATTGTAACATGTATTAGGCAAAATTTGACTCCTTTTTGTGTGACATTGATTTGAAATCATTTTATACAACAAGCTGTGCACTGAGCACATTGCCATGCCACTTATTAAAATAAATTTGAAATAAACAAATATTTAATATGTTTTTGTTCAGAAATGTTCCTATACTCATCATCTTCAATTTTGCTGAAGATCATCACTTGCATAGACATACTGACAAACATTCATTTTTATATAAAAGATAACTATTATATCTAAAAGTTTCAAATTAGTACATATCATATTGACCCACTGAAAATCATGGCCAATCTAGATGATCAATAGTTCCTAAGTTGCATTATGGGTATTGTTTTCAGAGGACTCATACCAACAGCAGGCTGTCATTGATGGAGAACCAGCTTTGCTGGACATATTAGACACAGCAGGACAGGTATGTCAAAGATTTGTTAACCTCATAATATTTGACAACAGTTAGTCAATTAAATACCCAAAAATAATGGTTAAAAATCCTAACTGTACCTACATAAAATTACTAAAAAAGATTTTGTCTATTCAATATGATCCATGTCTCCATATGTGTATGTTAATATCATTATATTCAAAATTTTAAGCAAACCACAATCCAGTGGTGGGTAACATGATGATAATGACAAGGGCGGCAATTTTTTACGGGCGGTCAAATCTAGAGCGGGCAGCGAAGTCTTTTGGCTTTCGAAAATTAAGTCATTCAAACGCGCAGTTTCGCATTATCTATGATAGGCATTAGTTTTTTTCCGTATCCTAGAAGTGTTAAATTGTTCGCTAGGTGGAGTTTACAGCGATGCGGGAGCAATATATGCGGTGCGGTGAGGGTTTCGTGCTGTGCTACTCTGTGACCGATCGGCGTTCCTTCCGCGCTGCGTCCGAGTATAGGCGATTGCTGGCTCAGGCGCGGCCCTCAGAGAGGCTCCCTCTCGTGTTGGTAGGCAACAAACTGGATTTGGCACCACGATTTAGACAGGTAATATTATTTACCTTGTAAACAAATCTTACATACATACATATAAACACGCCTCTTTCCCGTAGGGGTAGGCAGAGACCACTTCTTTCCACTTACTACGGTCCTTACATACTTCTTTCGCTTCGGCCACTTTCATTATTCCCTTCATACATGCTCTTCGGCTTAGGGTACTATTGACCTGGCCTTTTTTCAAGACGTCGCTTTTGAAAATATGAGTTTAAAATATTCTTAATAAATAATAATATTCTTTATTAAAGAATACTGTGAAATATTTGGTTTTTCTATAGATAATTACGACCCCTCTCATGTACCTACCAAGGTAGGTGTCTCGTATTGCGGGGTTTCATTAAACACATTAACGAGAACAAATGAGACTCGGAGTAGTTTAGTCTTTAAAATGTGTCAATTATTTCTATGGCCATAACATCTCGAAACCAGGGAAACGTGATAAAAAAAACTGTGACCCCTGGACTAGCAAGGCGTCAGTATGTTATTGAGGAGTCTACTCACCGCGTCCTTATCATCGTCATCATTATGATCATTATTATCATCAAAATGTTAAGACACTGGTTGGCACGTTTTCCTTCTCTTGCGGCTAAGTGATCTGCCTCTTGCGTTCCGTTAGTCGACTCGTACACACCATCTTTAGGATGGTTTAGGTTGATGACATTGTGTATTATAGCATTGTACTGTATACTAATTTAAACGTGATATATCTGCCACTGCAGGTAACCACAGAAGAAGGTAAAGCCCTGGCGACGCAGCTTGGGTGTCCGTTCTTTGAGACCTCAGCAGCGTTGAGGCACTTCGTGGATGACGCGTTTCATGCACTCGTTAGGGAGATACGACGACTGGAGAGACAGAGACAGGTAATCATGTCAGATTTGCTTCTTCTTGGTATGTCTGACTGCCTTCTTGGACCGAGATCTGATTCCAGGGTAAAACAAGTGTCTTTGTGTTAACCAGAGGCAGTTGCTCTGAGCCTGAGTGTCATATGTGTTCGTAAATTTAATGTTTGTAAACTGCCCCCGCGATACAGTTTATACGATAGGGGTTCCATTTAAAAAAAAAACAAATGGCGACAGTTTCTGACAATGTGCAAATTTGGTTATATGCGACTGGGTACAGCTAGTGCGCGCGTTGCTACGCCACTAACTAAAACAAATTTAAAGGAAAGACATTCATTATTTTGTTTGGAATTTTTTCTGGGCTTCTGATCTTCAACTTTACTGAAGATCATCACATGATCAAATGCATAGTTTACGAATCTATAAAGGACATACAGACAAACATTCATTTTTATATATAAAAAGAAGAAGATAGCATTTTTATCAATAAACTTCACTGCATTAAATATTACTACTGCAATTTTTTTATGTTACTGTCCCTACATCCTACGATATTTTCTATTTTTTCAGTCTTCAATAATGGGAACGGGTATTTCCACTTCGGGTGGAAGACGCAGATGGCGTCGACTCCGCAGTATTTTTGCTCTAGTGTTTCGCCGTCGCCGCAGGCAACACACGTCGCCTTAACACCGAGACTTGGTAACATAACCATATACCAAACAGCAGCTGGTAACGTAACAATCACGATACCGGTACCAATAAGCGGCTGGAAACATAATCATCAGGACCGATAATTAACGGTAACGTTTCGTTAAAAAATTGATGTACGTGATGTTGTAACATATAATTGACAGTAGTGGATTTAGACCGACTTGACAGGAGCGGCAAGTTTTAGGGGCGGCAAATATGGAGCCCCGGTTTTTTATTTGATAAAACTAGTGGCTGATATGCTGCTAGGTTATCTTGCCAGGGGCCCAGGGCGTCAAATTAGTAGACCTAATTTTTGTCTTGAATAGATTAGTGGTGAATTTGCTATTGGCTGAGCCCAGCTCAGTAACAATTAACATTTTTATGAACACATGTTTATTGACCCATAAATTAACCGTTTATTTGGTTTCTTCAATTTTGATAGTCTCCCTGTGTGTGTGGGTAGTTTCGACGCTCCTGGTTAGAATTGGTTGGTCGATTGGGTGACGGCCTACTAAAAGAAGTACTTCTGTGTATAATTTTTATTTCTATTTTGAATTATAAAGGAGAAATTAAATTAATCGAATGTCCCCTTGTTATCTAGCTACAGTATATTAATAAAGGTATGTTACAAGCCTCGTAACCTGTTATCCCCATGTTAAAATGTTTCGGGATTTTTCTGCGTATTTACATGCTGCTACTACTAGCATTTTTGTCACCGATATTTTAAGAAAAAAACATTGATTATATATTATTTTCATTAATATTGTATCAATTTTTCGGTAATGGTCGTCGGGTTTTTGTATCACCCTGTATGTATTCGTGTGGCCGAAAGTCATTCATTATCAATACCATGTACCAATACCAATACCATACGCAAGAAAATTATCTTCTCTGCTTATTACGTCCCCGGAAAGTAAAAATGATTGAAGGACACTTTTTTAAAGCCACATAATTCAAATGACACCTGCCTGTAAATCATTCTGGCTTACACAGCGACACTTGCAGTTTTAAATACGAGAATACCCACTTGACGAATACTTCCTAAAATTTTCTAAAAGTTCATGGAAGGAAATTCCGCACAGTAGGAAACCCTACTGTGCGGCAAGACGGGTTGGTGACGTTGAGTATTATAAATCCGAACAATTTTTATGTGACGCAAGTGTAAATCTGCTACGGTTCACTAAGATCTAGTAATGTAGCCATATTCACGTCAAGTCTGGAATGTGAACCTATCAGTATTGACTCGATGTCATTGAGAAAGCCGGCTCTGGATTTTTGCCGTAGTCGTGTTTACAGCCCATAAATGAACCACTAATGAGTCAGGCGTCCTCCAAATTCATGGAGGGAAATAAGCCTACTGTGCCACGGTGGCGAGGCGGGTTTTAATTATTTGGAACAAGCTTCTTGTCAGAAATTAAATGGACAAAAGTTCTTATAGAATTCAGGGTTTTGTATTAAAAGTATTTATGTTATTGTTACTATATACTTATTTACAAGTATTAAATTCACTGCTACATTTATAGTTCTAGAAAAGTCTTAACAATTTTAATGGGTATATCAAAATGAAGATTGCCAATCAAGAAATTGAACCGGTTTTCTAACTTTCAGTATAGTTTACGATATATTATGACGCTATAAGGCTTGGAACACACTGACTCGGAGCTGTTTATATACAATTTATGTTGCACACATTAAAATACAGAAGGCAAAAATAATTGAATAAATAATTGAATAAATAATTGAATTAATATTTGAATTAATAATTGAGTGTGAATTTCACAGTGCACGCCCCATACCCACATGGCCACAAACCCAAATTAAAAAAATGTTAAGAAAATATTTACTCTTTTTGAGAAATGAGTCAATGAGCAATATCTGCATCCACGTCGATTTATTTATGTCTGTTTTAGTTATTACACGGTCTTGAATATATGTATTAATATTGTGTCCATTTAATTTATTACTAAGTACCACCGTTTTATTATATCATACATTTTTCCATGAATTAAACAAACGTGACTCGTTACTTCTACTGTCTTGCAGTAAGTACCTTGTGCAAATTTTCTGTGAATGTAAATACAAATATAATTTTGTGTGCATGATACATATATATTTGGAGGATACACAAAAACAATTGACGACCCGAGTTAGTGTGTTTAGAGCTTACATATTTAACCTTAAAAAAGGCGCGAAAGCTAAGTGCCACATATTTATATTGCTAACGGAACTGTGGAGTGAAAAGATGAAGATTATACTTTTGGGAGGCCTAAAAATGTGATAAATGTATTATTAACATATTATAAACATGACTTTCTTCACAGTTTCGTTGGCAGTTTTTAAATACATATTATGTCCCACGCGCATAATATTGTACTGTGCGCATTTGTAATAAAGAACATTTTATGCCATACTATTGAGTTGCCATATACTTTGATGCTTTATTTAATTTCCATGCATTTAGACTTGCCATACAATGCTACTTCGAAGATACCTTGGTCCTCTACCTCTGAACGATTCCTAATTAGATTATATTGCGTATAGATGAGAAGATTCTCTTTCTCGTTGATGTAAACTTAGGCCTAAAATAAGTTTCTATTCGTATAATATTAACTTAGATTCATCGCCTTCCTATATTTAGAACTGTTCTTAATTCACTTTTATATGTACATATATCAGTTTGGTTTACAATGTTATCTGCACAGATTTCCAAGACAAGCTTTTATAAATTATAATGAGTTATTTTATTTCATTCAAATTTAAAAAATCTGCATTGTTTTATGAATTAATATGATTTTAAATAAAAAATGAATTATTAAAATTATTCTTGTAAGATTTGTTAATGTTTTTCGTACTTAATCATCTTAAAATTTTTAACGTATGTGATAGTCGATTTCTTAAGTAATATAGTATCGTGTAAGTGATACGAAACGAACAAAACTATTCAGTTTTGGAATAAGAATTTCATGTGGCTATATGGCATACGGACTCTGTCCTGTATTAGTAAAGTGAAGACAAATTGGTCTACAGAAATTTGACCGTACGTAATCGACATACGTCTTCCGAAAGGAACCCGAAAAAGCAATAAATAAATGTAGAAATTATTTATCGTTGTTGATTTGAGCCATTGACTATAAATTATAATATTTTGATAATTTATTAAGATATATTTAAATGTTAGGAAGTGTTGTGTAGATGTAGCGTAGGTGCGGTCTGGTGGCTGAAAAGAAACTGACGTGACTTAGCGACTGAAAATATGGAAAGACGAAGTTACTTATGCACACTATCCTAATACACATTTTACAAATATTAGATTCCATAAAAAATTAAGAAATGAGCGAAATAAATTAGTTTCTCTAAGTATTTGACACCGTTTATTGTATTTAAAATAATGGTTTCATTTCAGCTACGAGACTGTCTTGTCAAAAAATTGACACAGACCATAGGGACCCCGTAGAAGAAATTTCCAAATGTATTTATTATTTACAACGCCAAGCTCGCGCTTGACGACCAAAGCACCCTTTTGTATTGAATATTGGTATTTTATGTTTTGACCGTGAAGTACAATTAAGTAGACTTAAGTGAGATCTATCGAGCTCTTCTATATTTCGGCAGATTGGGGACTTGGATTCGTAATTAGTTACACGGAAATAAATCTCAGTGGGAACGTCTCATAGAAGTAAATTAACTGTCCTTCTATGTGGCATGTACAGCTTAGTAAGCAATTTCAATAATTTTGACTTTTGAATAATTATTCAAATTATTACTATAATTATTTAGCTGTGCTACCAGTGAAGTGACACCTATCATAGTGACGTAACAACTCGTTTTGATGTTTTTATATTCATCGGGATTGGCGATGAGTTTGGTGCACAGCATTTTTAAAAATAACAAGATAAATTTTTTTCCTGGACATTTATCCGAAATGTGGATACTAAAATGTATTTATTTACGGATCCGAATCACCAAAAATGCCGAAGAGCTTCATTTTGAATCTGTGTGACAGATGCAGCAATAAATATATTGATATTATATAAATTATATTTATATATAGCGTATTTAGCTATGTAATTGGTTTACGTATTACCTTGCCCGTAGTGGTCGTGTGCGGGTGAATTGTATTGTTAGGTCGATACGCACAAGAATTAGTGTAGTCGTAACTGTGTTTAATGTATAAATCATATTATTATACACTATATTTGCGTTTGGATGACGGAAACCAATCATTTGTCAATAGCACTAAACACTATTTTTAAGTCTAGCGGCATACACTATTTTTAAGGCATTAACCTAACTCTAAATAATAGTGGATACGTTTTCGCTATTGTATTTGATATGCATACACAGTTTTGTCTATAGTCCGTTGAACATGATTTAAAAATATACACATCCCCTACAAAAAATACAAATACATAATACAACATGTAATTCACGATCACAAATGACACCCAGACTCTGAGCAAGTGCCTGGCTTACACAAAGACACTTGCCCGACCCCGGAATCGAACCGGGGACCAACAAGACCCCTTGAAGTTCCTTAAAGCTTACAGCTTTTGGACACTGTCATCCTATAAAGGTTTTCTTCGATAAATATGTCGTGAGTCGTTTTCCAATGATTGATTCCAATGCCGAGATTGGACGACCTCCATATTCTATTAAAACTACATATTGTTTAGTTGTAGAAACTTCCTTCCATGTCTTCGTATTCTCTTTTGACTTCTATTTATTATTTTGACCACAACATTATTTGTTGTCAAGTTCACATCGAGTCACATCATGTGTCTTTGCCGTCTTCGGTAGTTTTAAGTAAATATCGCGTTTCCTTCACCGTGTCATGTATGCGGACTTACAGTCCTTGCCAAACTTTATTGCCGCTCTGAATGTAGCCGCATTACGCTGCGCACAACACAAAATCAGGTATCAGCGGGACGTACGCGGGGGGGTGGAGGCAGGGCACGCCCGCACTCGCCGTCATTCACCCGCAAGCGTCCTCGCTCCCGTGCGTTAGTGTGAGTGCTACGTTCGTATTGGTTATGAAATGTACGATTCGCAAGTTCGCACCGACGGATACATTCAAAGCGGCCAACAAGTTTGGCGAGGACTGTACTTCGGACGACCTCTAGTTATCAATACTCATGTTTATAACTATACTGACAAATGATCGGTTTTCGTCTGTTTAACAGACGACTCTACAAAGAGACGCTGTACACACTTGAGGAAAGTTTGTTCGCAAAATGAATTATTAATCTAAAATCTTTTGAACTTCAGTGTGACCTAATATTGTATTTCGGTGAGTTTGGTACTCACAAATTAGCGGTTTGTCAAATATACGTTTTGGGTGAGCCTGACTATCAGTTATTATATTGATTCCATTAAACGTGTGCTTTTAAATTGACATACGTGGACATTACATTTTTGTTACTTATTGAGAGTTTTAGAACTGAACGTAATATGGCCATAAATGATATCTATAATTTGAGCTGATAGTAGCTGCACTCAAAACACAATTTTATTACGTACATTATTATCATTCAATTTTTATTTTTAAATCTCTTGAGTACAATTTGTTTGGGTTAAAACGTTAGCGTCAAATGAGTTTATATATTATTATAGTTAAGTGCTAACTCTAGTCATTATTGTTTTTTTATTAATTACTGTTGATATAGTGCCCGTTTTAACTTAGTAGTTTATTTGTAAATTAGAAATGAATTCTTCGAAACTATTAGCGACGTGATTAGTGTTTGTGTAGTGTTGCGCATTGAATTATATACTGTGTCGTAAGAAATATATAAATTAAATTTGATTTTATATTCAATAGTTAATCTGCCAGTCGTTTTTATGCCAGATAATATTAGTTGCATGTAACAATGCAAACCTCTACCTACCCTAAAATCTTTATATGCGACATTGATGTCTATGAGTTTAGTAAAATTCACGTAAAAGTCAAGAGAATAGAGCTATAAACGATAATCCATGTACGAGTCTCTGTATCAAATATCCAGTATCCTGTTAATCTTTAATTTGTGGAACATATAAATAAAAAAAGCTACCTAATTAATTGTAATTTTTAAAATCTTTGAAGAATAACCCCGTGTTTGCAGGTTATAAATGTTACTAGGAACACTTATTTAGTTCTGGCCTAATCGTATATAATTAACAATGATCGTAGCTACTACTAACTATCAATTATTTGTTTAATGGTCACTTCACTATCGAATGACCATGTGAATTGAAAGCATTACAAAAAGAAAAAAATGATTTTTAAATCAATAACTTAAGTTAATAATAAAGCCATATTGGATTGAATAATGTTTTCTTAGATACTTGTAGTCGAAGCAACACCTAGAGACACGAGTATCTAAAGATCTACTAAAATCGTAAAGACATTGATGTTTTTAAATTGTTTTTTATTTCTAAATATCCACAATTAATATCTGGTTTAGTTAACTATGTTTGAAATACACATGTGCGTGGGTCTGAGCGAGTTGTGATGCGTGCGTGCGTGCGTTTCTCGCTTCGGTTTTGTGCGATGTCGTTCGTAATATCACGCAATTCTTATGTTGCAAATCGGCGCCCGGATCGCTGCCGCGTTGAGTGTGATGTTGCCTAAATGTTGATGCCATTTTATGTTTTGAAACCGAGGTTATAATTAATTTGTGATCAGTAATGTATTGAATTAATTTTTATGTTTTTATATTCCATATGTTTTTAAATTTTAGGCGATATTCGCATTGCATTGATACTTGGAACAATTGACATTTTATAATTGAGTTGACTATTGTTCTCAAAGTAATGATTTTTGGGCTCGTAGGAAAACATTACAGTACAATGTAGTATTTTTTTATGATTTTAGATGTCTTCGTGTAGGGGTTATACAATGAGTTATGTAGTATATTGAATATTTATTCATAGATATTGTTCCCATTATAATAGATTTTAAGCATTTAGACGTCCTAGATGGATGGAATGTTTTCATATTTACTCGTAGTCACAAGCGACTAGGCCTGCCACTTGTGAGAGTTCCAGTGGACTTAAATAGTTACATCAATTTTTTAAACAAGTGACTAAATGAAATTGGTCTTAGTAATTTTCACTTTTCTGCTGACAGTACTCCAGGAACTACTGTATGGGGCTGTCCATTAGTCACGTGATGTTTTTTATCATTTTTTAACCCCTCCCTCTCCCTTGGTGATACGTGGTGAGGTTTAAGACTACCTGCATTTGTGTGGCGCTAGATGGGATACTTTCATTTTGATAAAAATTACGTTATGCTAACGCATGTTGAAGATGAAAAACACACACTCGGCACTCGGGCAAACCAATATTGGTTCCAGTTCTGGCTCCAACGTTGGCTCATCCCATGGCTCATTAACTAAATAGGATGTTAGTATTTTCTCGTGTGCATTTCCGAATGTTACTAATCGCTTGTGACTTTGATTTGGATGGTTACTTAGCGCTACCTGTGTTAACTGCTCCACGACACCAAATAGTACATTTCAATGTATCTATATTTTAGGCAGCAATTGTAAGCAGTGTGTAGAGGTTTTGTTGAATAAATGTCATGTTTCGAATACTGTATTTTTTATTTTACTAATCCCATAAACTGCTGTGTCGGGTTTCTTCCCATTACATGGAGGGTAATTAGCCATACGTGTGCTGATGGATTCATATCGGTTAGATAGATACTGTTAGAATACACCATGTTACCAACCCATACCATCCTGAGGGGGTCGTAAGATGCGACTAAAGTAACTAAAGGACAAAGATTTCCTTCTCTTGCGGCTAGGTTTTCGGCCATGTGCTTCACGTGCCCCTAAATTGATCATCATAATTTCAACCAAAAGACGTCCACTGCTGGACATAGGCCTCCCCCAAGGATCTCCACAAATGCCGGTCCTGGGTCGCCCGCATTTTCCGACGACCTTAACCAGCACATCGTGTGGGAGGCCTACCAGCACTGTGGAGTATCTCTGTAGACATGTGAGTTTATAGCGAGAAAAATATAAAGGTGTTTTAGAACAAATATGATTTATCTGCTTATATATTGTCCGTCTTAGTTGTCTTGACAGTGTGGGCGTGGTCGTAGAGATCTCGATCGTATGGGGTGGCTTTCACCATTTCCCTCCTATGATACCCGGGTCTTGGTGGCGGATTTGATGGTATCCGTCCTTCAAGCAGGGGACCGACCACGTGGTCTACTGCTCATCATCATCATCATGACCGACCACCTGGTCTACTGCTCATCATCATCATCATGACCGACCAAGTGGTCTACTGCTACTATCCATTAAATGGTGTATACTCTAGTATCTCCGAGTCTATTCTGGAACTTGATCAAAACAGTATTTCAATCTTGATCTTTATACGCCATTGTGGTAAAAATCACTGCTGAAATTTCGTGATAACAATAGGTATGTACCAATATTGTACCTACATATTATAGATGCAGTCTAGAAACCCTGCGACTACTAGGCAATAAATGAACTACTGCCGAGTTGGGCCTCCCCTCATCACATGGAGGGAAATTGTCCTAATGTGCCACGCTGGCCAGACGGGTTGGCATAGGGTCAATCAAGTATTCTTCTCTTGCGGCTAGGTTGACATTTGACTTTGGTATCACATTGACTTTTTCCCCGTATGCCTGTCCATTTGTTTTTAAATGCTAAACATTCGGTAAACTAGATTATCGCGTTAAATGAGGATCTGCCAGTTGCAGTTATTTCTTCATAATAACCTTAACGGTTTGTTGTTAAAGCTTCATTTTACTTAGCAGCTATAAAATCTTGTGTCCAAAGTATCACGTCAAATAATGGGGCCATGAAATCTGTTGTGTAGTGGTCAGTGTGTGATCTGTAAACGTGATTCGTTCGTTTAATGGCCTCGGCGTACAGTAATATTGCCTTAACGGCTAGCTGCCGACACTTAGGTCTTTATAGCTTTCTTACACTTGTAGCACAATTCAGGGCTGCATTTCTAAACCGAATGTGCCGAGGGAGATATATTTTCGCATACTCTTCGAGTATTTTACCACTGGCATAAACGTCAAGCTGAAAAGATCTTTGTTTATATTTTTTTTGCCTATTCCACAAAAATCTTACAGCGAAGCGCCGACAGTAAGCACTTTTTTTTTAAATCATTTGTTTTGTTTACAAAAAAGCACGTAACAGCTAAGTGCAAGTTCGCCAAATGAGATTTAAACAGGTGACATGTATGTTATAACGAAAAAGCCATAAATATGGTCCTAAACTAAATATTTTTATTAAAATATAATATCTATATAATCAATATCTTCTTCTCTTATAATATAAAACTAAATGTCTGTCTGTGTCTCCTTTACGGAATCGTATACCTACTATGTATTTGATCATATGATCATCTTCAGCAAAGAGTTGTGCATGAGCCCACGAAGATTACTGAAAATAAAAACCACAATAAAACACACCCATTTTTTTTTATGTAATAGCAGGCCGATGACTGCATTCCGGCTGATTTTAAGTGGAAATGCAGTCTCGAAGTGGGGATACCTAGTGCTAAACTATACGTACAGCACTAGCCATCCCCGCCCTGCCAGCAGCAAGGTGCCTCTTCACGCTTCGTTTGAAAGACCCTATATTATAGGTGGGGGTAGAAGGTGCCCGTAACTTCACATCCCGCTAAGGCCTGGTTTACGTCCACGGCACGGGTCAGCCATAGCTTGCCCCCTGACAGTACGGCCTCGCAGAAGGAAGCCACACCAGCCCTCGGCTTAGCGATCAACCAGGTTGACCACCAACCCAAAGACACTGGTGCATTGCAGTGGTTTAGGGCTCGCAGGGCAACTCTAAGGACAGAGGAGTCCCCGGAGCCTGAACCTGCTACGACGCCGTGTGCTACTCTTCGTCTAGCCTCTCCCCGTGGGCCCGGCATGGGTGACTCTGCGCCGGTATGGCCCCAACGGACCTTGAAGGGGCGCAAGCCCCCTCACCCCCTCACCATGGCAAGGCTACCTTGCCATGGTAAGGGGGCTTTCGCCGTCGAGGGGGAACCCTAGATGGCCTGTCATAACTCTTAACAAGTTTAATATCAGAATTATGTACACTCGAGCACCTCGTAAAGGAGGATATTGAGAGATTTTCCGCCTCACAAAAGCTATGAAAGTAATCTTTTGTTGCAGGATTCGGTACATTGTCAGAGAATTGTTCAATACGGTATACGGTGCCCGAGTTAATAGTGTTGAGTGGAAACTCAAGTATTATTTTTACAATTAATATAAGTACTGAACAAAGTTTTTATGACTCGAAATATAGGGGATGCTCTCTTGAATTTATTTGTAATTATAAAATACTAGCGGCCTGTCCCGGCTTCGCACGGGTGGCGCAGTGGTTGAGCGATCGACTGCTGCGCAGCATGTCGCGGGTTCGATCCCCGCACGGAAGAAATATTTGTATGTCCTACAAGTATTTGTTCCGGGTCTGGGTGTTTTCTATCTATAATATGTATGTATTAACAAAAAAAAATGTATATAAGTAGTTTATCATCCATCTCGTTACCATAACACAAGCATTAAGTTGCTTAGCTTGGGATGAGATGGCGTTGTGTGAAATGTCCAAGGATATTTATTTATTTACTAGTGGCCCACCCCGGCTTCGCCCGTGCAAAGCGGGGATGGGTTATACATATAAACCTTCCCCTTGAATCACTCTATCTATTAAAAAAAACCGCTTCAAAATCCGTTGCGTAGTTTTAAAGATTTATGCATACATAGGGACAGACAGAATAATGCGACTTTGTTTTAGACTATGTAGTGATTTATATGTTCCTGGCAATAATATAGCGCATATTAATCAGTAATAATGTAGCAATCTAATAGTGAAAGAATTTTTAAAATTGGTCCAGGACTTTTTGAGCCAATTCGTTACACACATTCATTATAAATATTAATCTTTAAAATATTAGTCTAAATGAAAAGTTATATAAATATCTGTGTTTCTACCACTATAGATCCTTTCGTTATGTATGGACCTATAATTATTATCCCTTGAATAAGAATGAACGTCATAACCTTCGATACATTTCTATCCCGCGTCATATCTACATTCACGCCCATTTTACACGAGTTACATTTTTGTGATTATTTATAAAAAATACCCCATAAAAATACATTACAGGCGTACAATATACAGTTGTCAGGGTGAGTGACTTGTCCAGATCGGAATTACAGTAAAGGCAGCGACTGATTTAATTTTATTTTTCTCGTCCATTTCGCCTTCTGTTAGGTACGTGTGACACGTAATCCTAGCGAATTGTATTTGAAACAAATTGGATGGACATGGTTAGTCCATTGTGTAAGTCATTGTGAACTTTCTTGGTTGAACCTATTGGTAACTGGCTAGAACCAATTTACTTTTTATTTAATCTACAGGTCGAATGAGAAACGAAGTTTTGCTATATTAGTACTAACGGTGTAGAATATAAAAATATAAATAAATATAAATATCCTTGGACATTTCACACAAAGCCATCTTGTCCCAAGCTAAGCAACTTAATGCTTGTGTTATGGTAACGAGATGGATGATAAACTACTTATATACATTTTTTTTTGTAAATACATACATATTATAGATAGAAATGACACCCAGACTCCAAGCAAGTGCCTCTGGTTTAGACAAAGACACTTGCCCGACCCCGGAATCGAACCCGGGACCCGTTGATCCAAAGGCGGCCGATATTAGCCGATAGAAAATAACAAGTATGGGCCTCAGTTCGAGCAGTAGTTATTCACTTTGCTCTACCTCTCTTAGTTATAAAGATTAGTACAAAAATGTGTGATATACTACCAGCCTTCTCTGTGGTGACGGATTTAGAATACACTTAATTTCATACCGAAAGTGTTGTAAGAGCCGACAAAAAGAAATTATATGGGTATGGCTCACCATGGAGTGAAGTGGAGGAGTGTGTCACCAACCCCAAATCGGCTTTTTCCAAGCCGGTGTGAACTTTAACACAGGCAAAATAATGGCCTAGGAACCCTGTCCTATGGCAATATAGTTCCAGTTTCGAATCTATTAATATTAAAGAGGAATGTTTGTATTTTCGAAAGTTGCTATGCAAATGCCGAATAAACTTAAAAACTACTGAACTGATGTCGAAAATTTTTTATCCATTAGACTTTTTATTTCGAGTAACATAAGCTAGATGTGAAGCAGAGACAAGCAAAGGTTTAAAGCCCACGCCATGCGCGAAACTAATAAATAATTTTAGTAGATAAAGATAAAATATATCATTCTTCAGACATTGAGATATCAAGGTAATAAAGTGAGGGACTTGTTGCTTAATGGCTTGGGAGATGGGCCAGTGCCAGTGGGATGCACAGTCAAGATTTTGCGAATATCCCGCGCTCATGATTTGCTACTGCTAGTCGCGTTTCGAATGCTGCAGGGAGTGGACGTACACCCCGACTCGAGCATTTGCCGCGAAGCTCTCTCGTAGTTTTTACACTTTCGAAAAAAGCGGCTAACTGTATACTGTGTGTGCTTTTCGAATAGGAATACACTATCTCGCATTTCAATTTGAATTTTGTTTACAAAAATAATGGAACTGTAAAATATAACTTAAAAAATATACGATAGCTTACCTGTAAAAATAAACATACCTACTGCAATCCTTAGAAGACTTAAAAAAGCAATTATTGTTTTAAATATTACTGTAATGTATATGTAAAAGAAATATTAAATAAAAAACCTTATATTTTTAGGGTTTGAATAAAAAATAGCAAAATCTTACCTAGAATATAGCATTTTTTTTTATTCAGTTAACGATGCATAGACAAGAAATGGTGTTTCTTTTCCTGATCCTACCCGTTTTATCCGGATCTATGTCGTCTCGAACTATATACAAGGTGGGAGTACTAATGGCCTCGCGTCTGGACTCCCCTTTTGACCTGGAGCGGTGTGGCCCCGCCGTGGACTTGGCCTTAGAGAAGGTCAATCAGAAGTTTCTTTCGCATCATAACGTCGAACTTGTTAAAGTGCAGGGCAGGTATGTATGGGTATATAACTTTTTTAATTATGTTTATGGTGTCGCATAATCTACCCGTAAGGTTATTGTGTTGATGTGTTGTGTGTATGTGTGATGTTGTGTGTGCCTTTTGTTTTGGAGCTATGCCATAGATGTGTATCAGCATCATCATTATTCGGCCCTCCTCAAAATTAATGGAGGGAACTGGTTTCCCTTGTCTTGCGGCTAGGTGATCTGCCTCTTGCTTCCCTTTAGTCACCTCTTACGACACCCTCAGAAGGGTTTGGATTGGTGACATTGTGTATTCTAAACCCGTCACCACCCGGCGTATAGAGGTCTGAAAAGCACATAAAAGATTTTCCATAGATGCCCTACTAGGTGGCTCTTATTTAATGGAGATGATTGGCCATTGGTTTGATGTCAAGTAGCCCTTCCCTTATGCCTTAGGACTTCTGCCTATATTATTGCTTTAATTTGCCTATCATCTATGTAGTAACGGATTTAGATAAATACATAGTGTCACCCCAATCCCTTCTGAGGGTGTCGTAAGATCCGACAAAAGGAAATGGCAAGGCCTATAACCTATCCGCAAGAGAAGGAAAACTCAATACGAAAACCTGTGCCAACGCGTCTGGCCAGCGTGCCACAGTAGGATTATTACACTTTACGTAACTGGAGCAGGCCCGACTCAGTAGTGGGTCATCTATGGGCTGAATAGTAGTAATTGGCCTATCAGACACCGTTTGTGTGTGATGGGCTGGTGATATATAACGCTTCTTGACAATGCCTGCTAATAACATAGTTATATGGATTCATCTTCTACCATTCTATTAGCCTAGTACGTGTTGACGTTATTATTCAAAATCCTTAAGCGTACAAACAAAATCATTTGAACCTTTCGGCAGAAAATATCACGGACACGGAATATAATTTAAATATCAAGACCAAATAGCTATTACCAAACATGAAGCTAAGGAAGCACCTACTGAGAGTAGGTTAAATAAAACACCAATGTCCCAGGTGCCAAGGCGCAGGGTACGACAGACGAAGGAAAAAAAAAAGAGCAAATAACTACCATTCATTGCTAAAAAGAACACGGACTACAAGTCTGTGGTGTTGTAACAGAATAAATTAAAAAAAAAAACCTTTCGGTACGTCGTTTTGGATACAATAACTTGTGGATGCGCCAATTATTTATTTAATTATTTACACATTTATATTCATTCACCCAATACACTAACACATTCGCACATCCACTCATCCACTCAACACAAATATCATACAGAACCACACACACTACAACTCTCACCCTTGACCGCTAGCACCCAACGGTCGTGAGACGTCGGCCTTTGTCTCGGCTGCGATCGGCCGGTTACTAAGCGTACGCGCCGGCCGCGCTACCCGCCAGCCAGTCGTATTTCGTTACTGCTATCGACGCCCGTCTGCTATACTTGCTACCTTCGCTAATTTGTATCCCACGACCAACGCTTGCTTTTCTATAACGGACTTTGTGATTGCTTGTGATTCGGACCCTATTTGTTTTGGTGCTTTACTGACGACCCGGCTTGCCTACTGGACACTGAGATTGTGAAACAATAAACTGTAAGTTGCACAACTTGTTTTATTCAACCAACCACTCTGCAACTAAATTGGTGACCCCGACGTGATCTGAACACGAAACACCAGTTCATACAAAATGCCGTTGGAGAAGATGACCGGCACGACGTCATCCGACGAAAATCAGTTGCCCAGCATTAACCGAGTAGGGATCCGTCTACCTATATTTTGGCCGCAAAACCCAGACATTTGGTTCGCGCAGGTAGAAGCGCAGTTTAGCATTGCGGGAATTTCCAGCGACCAAACGAAATTCAATTATATAATTTCGCATCTGGAACCGCAGTACATCACCGTAGTGAAGGAACTTCTTTTGTTACCACCTAACACCCCGAACAAGTACGAGCGTGTTAAAGAAGAGCTCATAAAGCGCTTGTCGGTATCTAAGGAAAACCGGGTGAAGCAACTGTTGCAACATGAGGAGCTTGGTGACAGAAAACCCTCCCAGTTCCTCCGCCACCTGCAGGATCTCGCTGGAGCAGACATACCTGACGATCTCCTACAGACGATCTGGTGCAGCCGATTGCCGTTCCACATTGCGTCGTTGATAGCGTCACAGGACACTCTGCCATTGCAAAAACTAGCCGACCTAGCGGACAGAGTGCACGACATGACTCCTGCCAGCAGCTTGAACGTCGCCGAAGCCACAGCCAGTACCAGCAAACCAGTGGCCACCACCAGCAATGCCAAACCTGCGTTAGAGGCCACCATACTCTGTATGTCCCAACAAATCATGGAGCTAAGCAGACAGGTGGCAGCCCTCTCCACCAGAGTGGACAGCAGATCGCGACCTCGCAACAGGAGCAATCGAAGATCAGCTTCCCGATCTCGGCACCGGTCGCCATCCAGCTACCGCAATAATCCTACTTGCTGGTACCATATGAGGTTTGGTTCCAGTGCCCGAAGCTGCATCAAGCCCTGCAACTTCTCGTCGGGAAACGCCACAGGCGATCGCTAATGGCGACCGACGATTGCCTGACGTCCAGCGGCCGCCTCTTCGTCACTGACCAGAAGTCCAAGGTCCAATTCCTTGTCGACACTGGTAGTGACCTCTGCGTCTTCCCCCGATCAGCACTTCGTGAACGGCGTGAGAAGACAAACTACGAGTTGTGCGCAGCTAATGGCTCAACTATAAATACCTACGGCTACGTGGAGTTGCACCTAGACTTCAATCTTCGAAGGGACTTTAGGTGGAAATTCGTCGTAGCCGATGTTACTAAAGCCATTATAGGCGTTGATTTTCTAAGCTTTTATAGTATTATAGTAGATTGTAGGAATCAACGCCTAATAGATAATCTAACATCGCTCACAACCGTCGCTAGCCTAGCTCAATCTAAAGATTTATTTTCTGTTAAGGTTACGACTGGCGACACGAGGTATCACCGCATCCTGGACAAATATCCCGACATCACACGACCACCGGGTATACGACGCACCATCAAACACGGTACGGTACACTACATTCGTACACACCCTGGCCCACCCATTTCATGTTCTCCCCGCCGGTTAGCACCGGACAAACTCAAGATCGCCAAGAAAGAGTTCGACATCATGCTGCAGAGCGGAACTGCACGTCCATCAGAGAGCCCTTGGGCATCTCCTCTGCACCTAGCAGCTAAAAAGGACAATTCTTGGCGACCTTGTGGCGATTACCGCCTGTTGAACGCGCGAACCGTGCCTGACAAATACCCCATCAGGCACATACACGACTTTGCGCATAACATCGCCGGATGTAGGGTGTTCTCCACCATAGATTTGGTAAAGGCCTACCATCAAATACCGGTCAGCCAGGAGGACATCCAGAAGACCGCCATCACCACTCCATTCGGCCTCTTCGAGTTTCCATTCATGACCTTTGGTTTACGAAATGCAGGTCAAACTTTCCAAAGGTTCGTGGATGAAATGACTCGGGGCCTGGAGTTCTGCTTCTGTTACCTGGATGACTTCCTGGTCTTCTCCCGGGATGAAGAGGAGCACGAGGCACACCTCCACCAGCTTTTCGACAGGATGAAAGAGTATGGTATCCTAATCAACACCTCCAAGTGTACTTTTGGTGCATCAGAGGTTGAGTTCCTGGGATACCATATCTCGGCCGAGGGAACTAAGCCAATGGCCTCCAAAGTTCAGGCCATTATAGACTTTCCCCCACCCAAAACGGTCAAAGAGTTAAGGAGATTTTTGGGCATGCTCAACTTTTACCGAAGATTCCTACCTCAAGCTGCCCAAACCCAAGCATCCCTTAACGCTCTGTTGACAGGGTCTCCCAAGGCCTCTCACCCCATCCAGCTGGTTGGTGAGTCCCTTGTTGCGTTCGAAGCGAGCAAACGAAGCCTTTGCGAGGCCACAATGCTCGCCCACCCGGACTGCAACGCCAAACTTGGCCTGGTCACGGACGCTTCAGACGTGGCCATGGGGGCAGTACTGCAACAGCTCATTGACGGCCACTGGGAACCCCTCGCATTCTTCTCCCGAAAGCTGAGTCCCGCGCAGCAAAAATATTCCCCGTATGACCGCGAATTACTCGCGATCTACGAGGGAATAAAACATTTTCGGCACATGTTGGAAGCGCGGCACTTCACAATCTATACTGACCATAAACCGCTGGTGTTCGCATTCAGCGAACGAAAACGCGAATGCTCACCACGTCAGTATAGACACCTCGACTACATCTCGCAGTTCACGACAGACATCCAGCACATTTCCGGCCACGATAACGTCGTGGCCGACAGTCTGTCACGCGTGGAAGAACTGCAGATGTCAGTCGACCCCGAAGTGCTCGCCCAAGCCCAAGATGCCGATGCCGAGCTGCGCCAACTGTTGGAGGGCTCAACAAGCCTTCGGTTGGAGAAGAGGAAATCCGACGGGAGTCGTATAGCTCTGTACTGTGACGTCAGTACAACGACTCCCAGGCCTTATGTCCCCAAGCCGTTACGCATGCAGGTCTTCCAAAGCCTGCACACGCTGAGCCACCCCGGTGCGAACACTTCTGCCAAGCTTGTGGCCCAGCGTTACGTCTGGCCGAACATCCGCACAGACTGCAGAAACTGGGCACGGTCATGCCTATCTTGTCAACGAGCGAAGGTAACTCGGCACGTTTCGGCGCCCTTAGGCACCTTCGAGATACCTCGCGCTCGTTTTCAAACCATCCACGTGGACATTATTGGACCACTGCCTACGTCAAACGGTTTCAGGTACTGCTTGACGGCCATTGACCGCTTTACACGGTGGCCGGAAGTAGTACCGATGACCGACATTACGGCGGAAACAGTGGCCCAAGCACTCCTGTCCGGGTGGATCTCGAGATTCGGCTGCCCCACTGACATTGTCACCGATCGTGGCAGGCAGTTCGAATCTCACCTGTTTCGGCGCCTATCCCAACTGGTAGGATTCAGGCACCGAACCACCACAGCCTACCACCCAGCCTGTAACGGCATGGTGGAAAGGTTCCACCGGCAACTCAAAGCCGCCATAATGTGCCACGCTGACAGCACATGGACTGAATCACTGCCACTCGTCCTGCTTGGCATAAGAAGTGCGGTGAAAGAAGACCTGCAGGCCTGTCCCGCCGAACTGGTCTATGGCGAGCCGTTGAGACTTCCAGGCGAATTTTTCGAGCACACGGCAGACATTTCTGCGGATGTTACCAACCTGGTAACCCGCTTACGCGCATTCGCCGGAAGTCTCCAACCCGCTCCCGCGTCTCGCCATGGACCAACAAAGACTTTCGTGCACAGGGACTTAAACACCACCAGCCACGTATTCCTTCGAGAAGACGCGCTGAGAGGTGCCCTCAGTCCTCCTTACAAAGGCCCATACCAAGTCATTGAGAGGGGTCATAAAACATTTAAACTGTTGATCAAGGACAAAAAGGTCACGGTTTCAATCGACCGTCTGAAGCCTGCCTACACCTTGGCCAACAGGGTAAACATCCCCGTTGACCCCTCACCCGCCCCTGAGAAACAACCACCTGCGAAGCCGGCGCCAATGACTACTCGTTCTGGCAGACGAGTACATTTCACAGATTTTTATCGCCCGTAGTAACGGTCTCCGGGGGGAGTCATGTGGATGCGCCAATTATTTATTTAATTATTTACACATTTATATTCATTCACCCAATACACTAACACATTCGCACATCCACTCATCCACTCAACACAAATATCATACAGAACCACACACACTACAACTCTCACCCTTGACCGCTAGCACCCAACGGTCGTGAGACGTCGGCCTTTGTCTCGGCTGCGATCGGCCGGTTACTAAGCGTACGCGCCGGCCGCGCTACCCGCCAGCCAGTCGTATTTCGTTACTGCTATCGACGCCCGTCTGCTATACTTGCTACCTTCGCTAATTTGTATCCCACGACCAACGCTTGCTTTTCTATAACGGACTTTGTGATTGCTTGTGATTCGGACCCTATTTGTTTTGGTGCTTTACTGACGACCCGGCTTGCCTACTGGACACTGAGATTGTGAAACAATAAACTGTAAGTTGCACAACTTGTTTTATTCAACCAACCACTCTGCAACTAAATTCATCATGTGGATGAGTGGATGTGCGAATGTGTTAGTGTATTGGGTGAATGAATATAAATGTGTAAATAATTAAATAAATAATTGGCGCATCCACAAACTTAAAAAAAATGTCTTTGATCCCTATATATGTTCAGTTTCTCGTATTATAATTCTACGAATGTAAATGATTGAGTTGGTTCCATACGTGAGCTCTTTTGACACGTGGAAATTACATTTACCGCCGATTTAGAAGACAACGGTGAAGAGCTGGCAAGAATCTGTGTTGCTGTACACCGCTAGTTTGAGATACGAACACAGACTTAGACTAGTGGACTAAGTACGTAACGTAATCGATGTGCAGGTTAAACAACGAATGGCTCTGCTGAATGTTCGATGGGTATCCATTATTCACGAACACAAACACAAATCACGGGATAAAAGCCAACTGTATAGTATAGTAGACGGATTGGCACAGGGTTTTGTATCAAGTTTTCCTTCTCTTACGACTAGGTTATCGGCCTTCTCATTTCCTTTTGTCGATTCTTACTACACCCTCAGGATAGAATGGGGTGGTGACACTATATTCTAAATCCGTCACGACACGGACAGGTCCTCCAGTTACATGGAGCCCACTGTGCCACGCTGGCCAGACGGGTCGGCACAGGGTTTGTATCAAGTTTTCCTTCTCTTGGGGCTAGGTGATCTGCCTCTTGCATTATTTTAGTCGACTCTTACGACACCCTAAAAAAGGTATGGGTTGGTGACATTGTGTATTCTAAATCCGTCACGACACGGAAATCTGCATATTTTCCGTAATACAGAGAACAGGTGTAGAGACACTCCAAAAGTCATTGACATGTGCGGCAATAAAGTCGACACTATAAAATGAATGCAAGAGCGGAATAAAAAGTAAGTTTCTAACGTTTATTGTGCTCTGTGTTCCGAGACTTGAAGAGGGTTTAGACGGCTTATTGCTTGTCATTTACATTTCTATAGTTTAAGTACTGGGTTTAATGTTCTTTATGGCGTTGTAGTGTCCCCGTGGTGACGGATTTAGAATACACTGTGTCACCACCCCATTCCGTGCACCGCGTGTTGTAAGAGGGTAATTATCTTACTGCGCCACGTTGGCGAAACGTGTGCACACATGGTTTCATATCAAGTTTTCCTTCTCTTGCGGCTAGTGTTTCGGCCTTTTGCCTTCAGTAACTCAATAGTTCAGTTATTCAGTAAATCAAACTATTAATATACGAAATTTTCCGTTGATAGGTATAGTGATCAATAATTTTAAAACCATGGATACCAATATTTTCTATCTATATTTCTCACCAGAGAAATCGAAACACTTCCCTTTTTACGGTTGTTAAACAAAATACGAAACTTATGAAAGTTTAATTTGAATATAGAACCTTAACATTAGGATTTGAAAACCTTTGGATGTTCAATATTAAACGACATTTGACATATGTACACTCCTAAATATAGACATTTCTGATAATCCTTACAAAACATAAACTTGTAAGGTGTTTAGATTTTTCTAATGAGAAGTGTGGTTACTGATTTAGAATACATAGTGTCACCTCCCCATTCCATTCTGAGGGTGTCGTAAGAGGCGACTAATGGAACGTAAGAGGCAGATCACCTCGTCCCCAGAGAAGGAAAACTTGACACAAACCCTGTGCCAACCCGTCTGGCCAGCGTGGCACAGTAGGCTAATTAGCCTTCATGTAATTGGAGGAGGCCCACCCCAACAGTGGGTCTTTTATGGGCTGAGTAGTAGTAGTAGTAATATACATATTGACAACCAATCTTTCTTCTTCCTTTCTTTCTTCTTTCTTTCTTTCTTCTTTCTTTCAAATTCAAATTTCATGTCAACTCTTCAGCACGTTCGACGTATGAAATATAATTTGTTGTACTTGCATGCTGCATGCATACTTGCTTAAATAAGAATACTTATTATGTATTCTTATTCTTAACACCAAGCGCAACTTGCGCGTTCCAGGTCTTACATTTTCCTTAGGGACTTATGTTAACAACACTTCGTATTACAATCCTATTACAAGAACGTGTCCTTTGTATATCGAGATAACGCGGATTTAGACGTTTTATTTTTAACAATAGACTTAATACTTATACATCCTGACACTAAAGTTTTGACTAGGTATAATGTATTATCATTAATAACTTTAACTTCAATTTACTCTACCTATTATATTTTTCTTATTTTAAACGAAACCTCTGCACTTGGTATAACCTGTATCGCGGGGCGATTCACGAACACAAATGACACCCAGACTGGGAGCAAGTGCCACTGGTTTACACAATGATACTTGCCGGACCCCGGAATCGAACTGGGGACTAGTAATCAAAATGCGGCACAACTGACCTCTAGACCAACAAGGCAGTACAAATCCAAGGAAGTGATATTTCAATGCCTTTTGGAAAATAATTTAGCCCATACATTTTTATATATTTAGGCGCAAAGGGATGATCATCCAGCCAGACGAGGTGTGATGTCTGGCTAGGGGTCGCAGCGCCTATCCCCCCGATAGTTTTTTTTTATTTTTTTTATTTAAGGCGTCATGCAACTTAGTACATTGGCGGACTTAATGCCTAGAGGCATTCTCTAACAGTCAACCATTGGGTGGAGCAGAGAATAAATAACATGGGCTAGATGCACTCAGATAATGAAAATTTAGTTTAGTTCTAATAGACTTACATACACAATTAATCAAAATATACTAACTATATACTATAAAGAAAAATACATACAAAATAAAATCAAAACGATAAAAATATATAAATTAAAATAATAAGTAGATATACTACGTACATACATTATTTTATTCCATTTAGTTTTGAGAAGAATAAAAAAATTTGTCGTGACAGTAGTAGTTGTAGTCGGGGAATTCTTAACTATGCGAATAGCTCTTGAAATTTCGCTATCGCGGTGTAGGACTTTTTGGTAATTCTCGCATTTGTAGGCGATATTTCTTGATGCAATTAGTTCAGTTATTTCGGGTTAACTGTGTAAAGTATGTAGCATGTGGTCGCTACATATATAATACTTACTGATTGTCGGCTGTTGTATTAATATTATATTACGAGTATATAACCAAGCTGATCCCGGAATAATTAACGCCCCCGCAACCCCCCTTTTTTTGGAATAACGTAAAATCGCTTAGCTGACCTCTACTCGGTGAAAAGAATATTCCTACCAAATTTCAAGTCTCTAGGTCATAAGGTTCCAGAGATATCGTGATGACTCAATCTATCTATAGAACATCTTCTTTAGATATATATGTATAAGTATAGATAAATAAATTTACAATTATTAATATAAACTCCACCATTTCGAAGCCGAGACGGCTGAAAGATATCATTTTCTTTTGATAGGCACAAAATGGAATTTTCACGAGCAATTCTCAAACGCGACGTCAACTTGCGCAAGACAAATTGAATATCTTTGCATAAATCTGTAGACGTAAAGTTTATGGTCCTCGAGCATTGTTAGAGGCATAGACGCGACAAATGAAAGATCATGCCGACCAATTGAACCTAAAAAATGTTAACGACATAAGTTTGGTGCGGGTTTTTGGTATACAGGATGTAACAAAAACTCTATAGCGATCCGAAGTGAGGGCATAGAGCCAAATAATAGTTTTCTATTTTGGAGTAAAAACGGGCGATGGATTTGAACGAAAAATTTACCACAAAACAAGGGTTCTAGTGAAAACTAACCAACTAGTAGTAATTATTATTATCCTACAAGCTTGGAAATATCAGGCTACCGCACTATTTACATTATTAATTTTTATATAGTGCCACCACCCCATTCCATCCTGAGGGTGTCAATGCGGATATCCTAGCCACAAGAGAAGGGAAACTTGATACGAAACCCAATGCCAACCCTGGTCAACGTGGCACAGCAGGCTAATTACCCTCCATGGAATTGGAGGAGGTCGAACTCAGTAGTCAGTCTTTTTTTCTTCTTTTTCTTCTTTCTTTTTTTCCTTCTTTGACAGTTACCCATCGTGCTCGGGAGCGATTGCACCAGGCTTGGCAGCAGACATGCACTTCAAAGATGACGTCATCGCGTTCATTGGGCCGGCGTGTGCGTTTGCCCTGGAGCCTGTTGCGAGGCTGGCTGCGTACTGGAACACACCTATCATCACCGGAATGGGAGACCAGGTCAGGATCAATGTACTATGTTTTTACAAGCAAACATCGTGAAGTTGGGGGCAGCATCTAATCCAGCGGTATCTAAAATACTTCTACTACTCAGCCCATACATGACCAGTGGGTCATGACTTAGTCGGGCCTCCTCCAAGTTCATGGAGGGAAATTAGAACCCTGTGCCACACTGGCAAGACGGGTTGGCACGGGGTTTCATATCTGCATATGACTGCCTCGTTGGTCTTGGAAAAAGCCGATTTGGGGTTGGTGACACACTCCTCCACTTCATGGTGAGCCATACCCATATAATTTCTTTTTGTCGGCTCTTACAACACTTTCGGTATGAAATTAAGTGTATTCTAAATCCGTCACCACAGAGAAGGCTGGTAGTATATCACACGGATTTGTACTAATCTTTATAACTAAGAGAGGTAGAGCAAAGTGAATAACTACTGCTCGAACTGAGGCCCATACTTGTTATTTTCTATCGGCTAATATCAACCGCCTTTGGATCAACGGGTCCCGGGTTCGATTCCGGGGTCGGGCAAGTGTCTTTGTCTAAACCAGAGGCACTGGCTCGGAGTCTGGGTGTCATTTCTATCTATAATATGTATGTATTTACAAAAAAAATGTATATAAGTAGTTTATCATCCATCTCGTTACCATATCACAAGCATTAAGTTGCTTAGATTGGGACTAGATGGCGTTGTGTGAAATGTCCAAGGATATTTATTTATTTATATTTATATCAAGTTTTCTTTTTCTTCCGGCTAGTTGATCTGCCACTTGCGTTCCTTTAGTCGCCTCTTACGGCATGCTCAGGATAGTATAGGTTGGTGACATTTTGTATTCTAAATCCGTCACCACACGGAGTATCTAAAATAGCACCATTTTAATACCACGGTATTTAGAAAGAAGCATCTGTTTCTGGAATATAACATATTTTTTTTGCGTACTGACTTAAAAGAAGCAATTATACACGTGACTGTAATAAATAACATGAATAAGGTAGATTAAATATTTATGTTATTTGGGCCTCAGGACACGTAGAGCGATCCGGCTATCTGCCAAAAGGTTTTGAGTTACTGTTTTGAGAGAGCGTAGTTCTACCGGCTTCTACCGGAGGGCATTCCGGGCATTTCCGGGTAACACGAACGCCCTCGGTCAATGAGGCTCTTCTCGATCGCTTGTACCTACCTCCTTCTTCCCGGCCTCCGTTTGCGGTGTGGGTCAGCCAGAGAGTCCTCTACTCTACTAGTCTAGGCTACTACTGTCCCAACCACAGTAGGCTAAAATAACCCTTTAAGGAATTGGAGGAGGATGATGATATCTCATTCAAGAATTATGTAAAAAAAAACATTTTTTTTAACGCAAGTAATCTTTCTGTCATATGTAGTTCATACATACTTACTTTTCTCAGCCCATAAATAATCCATAATTAAAAAAAATACCGTTGCAGAGTCGGGCCTCCTCCAACTACATGGAGGGTAATTAGCCTACTGTGCCACGCCGTCCAGACGTGTTAGCATAGGGTTTCGTATCAAGTCTTTTCGGCTTTTACGATATCTTCAGGCGCCACTATGTATTCTAAATCCAACACCACACGGAGTAAATTCCTAAATAGTGATGGGATATCACAGTCAAAAATAGAAGTTATGGAATACATTTGCTAAAAAGCAATTAACCCAGTTTAAAATCAAAGCGGGTACAATAAATTTATTGGATTAAAAACTCGTAATAAGTGCAAACGCGTAGGGATGAAAACCTTCCATACCCCTGAGGATTATGTTGTAACGAGTACAGAATTAGAGAACGCGCGAGAAAATATTCCATCAGATTTATTATTCAATAGGAGTGTGGAAAGAGTTTGAATGTAAATGTGCGTTTCGAATGCGAGAATCGATGTGTCTAGAGGGTGTTAAAAACTGATGTCTGGTGATTTACGATATTGCATCGATTTGAATTTTATATTGAAATATATCGTCTGTATATTTATTAAGCATAATATGTATTATAGTTTTAGATACTATACTTTGTAGTATGATTTTAGTTGTAGTTAGTTTAGTGTATTTATTTTATATGTATTTTGAAGTATTTGTAAAGTTAAAGCTAAAATATATTCTTTTTAATTTTGGCATCGGAATCAAATTTGATACGTTTTCCAATTTGAATATGGTAAGTCAGATGAAGTCAGTGACGGGTGTAGAATACATAGTGCCACCAGCCCATTCCAACTTAAGAATATCTTAAGAGCCGACAAAAGGTAATGACAGGGTCAAAAATCTAGCCGCAAGAGAAAGAAAACTTGATACGAAGCCCTGTGTGGAGGCCAGATACCGCAGTGGGTGATTTATGGGCTGAGTAGTAGAAGTAACTTGGTGACATGTCTTAACACCCCCAGGACGGAATGGGTTCCTCACACTCATTCCTCACACTCATTCCTCACACTTCCTCACACTCATTTTATTTATACTGATATAAACTCCTATTCTCCGTGTGGTGACGGATTTAGAATACTTAGTGTCACCAACCCATTCTCTTCTGAGTGTGTCGTAGGAGCCGACTAAAGGAAGTAACATGCAAAAAATCTAGTCGTACGAAAAGGAAAACTTGATATGAAACCCTTTTTTTTTGGTTCAGCCTGGGTAAAATCCTTTATGGACTTCCTCGCCGGCTTTATGGATGGCCAACGGGGGGAGTGTGGGACTCTCCCTCATGGTGGGGGCCTACCTAAACCTCCCTGGGGTGCTCCAACTCGCGTCCTGTTGCGGCATTGTGGGATCTGATGTAGAACCACGCCGCCGCAGACGAGGAGGTCTTCGTGCCAACCCGTCTAGCCGGCGTGGGGCAGTAGGCTAATATCCCTCGTTTAATTTTACAGTGACAGTAAATAAATCCATTATATATTTGTAGTCGAGAAACTAAATTGGTAATTAATGTTAATAACAATAAACTTAAAAACTATGAAACTTTTATTTGAAATTTCGCAAACTTGAAAACAAATCCTTTCCATTTGAATGGGCTACGGTTTTGAAAGTTTCATTATCTGTTGTATGAATAAATAGGAGATTCGTCGTTTCAGCCCATAATGACCCACTGCTGAGTCGGGCCTCCTCCATTTAAATGGAGGGTAATAAGCCTACTGTGCCACGCTGGCCAGACGGGTTGGCACATGGTTTCATATCAAATTTTATATGTTATACGTATCAAGATAAGTCAGACCTAAGAAGATCAGACATTCGTGCTTTGGAACGGCCAGGCTGCAATTCTAATATCGTCTTCGTCATTTCAGCCCATAAATGACCCACTACTGAGTCGGGCCTCCTCCAAATTCATGGAGGGAAATTAGCCTACTGTGCCATGCTGGCCAGACGGGTGGCACAGAGTTTGCGTCAAGTTTTCCTTCTCATACGGCTAGATGATCTGCCCCTTACGACAGCCTCAGGATAGTGTGGGCATTGTGTATTCTAAATCCGTCACAGCACGGACATTCTAATATACTCGTATGTTTAAGGCAGTCCACGCACGAAGTCACTAGCTTGAAACTTACAGCTTCTAACCAATTGATTTATAGGTTTTTAAGTATAACCCACCCCCGCTTTGCACGGGCAAAGCCGGGGCGGGCCACTAGTAGGAAATAAATACCGCGGGGACGAGGCAGAATATTACACTTCCCCACCGCACGCTGGTAAATAACGCGTGTTGTAAAAGTCAACAAAACCCAGCACTTATGGGCTAGGATCTAATGGTTAGCAGTTTTACTGTGTTTCTTCGTGTGTATGTGAGAGGTGCCTGACAGGGCATTTCCTTGAATTGCCGGCTTAATCCATGACAATTTGAAAAATGACGAAAATGATTTATGTATATCTTATATTCTGCATAGGCTTATGAAATGGAATGGTGACTGTGTTCTAAATTCATCACCACACGGACTCTAATCACTACATAGTTAGTATAAAACAAAGTCGCTGTCGTCTGTCCGTCCCTATGTACTCGTATGTATGCTTAAATCTTTAAAACTATGCAACAGATTTCGAAGCGGTTTTTTAATATAAAGAGTTATTCAATAATAATAATAATAATAATAATTAACCTTTATTATATTCCACATTTTTTTTTTTTTTTTTTTCGATTATTAACTATTTATTTACATACAGTTATTTACACTTATTTTTATTTACTCTTAATTCAAGTTATTATGTATATATGTCGTGGATAACGATATCGTTTTATTAAGTTTCTCAATTGATTGTTAACACAGTAGTGCAGCAAACGCGGTGACGTCAGTTGTTTTGCAATGGCGGCACGTGGACAGAGTCGTAATGGAAAGTGAGGTTGGCTCGATCAGTCAGTCGACGTTGGGACACGGACCGAGACACTTCTCCGTTGCGAACCTGTCGGTTTGTCTATCTAAGTGTGTTAACTGAACATTGTTATTTATACTGTGGTTAATATTGTGAATTATAAAGTTACAAGTAATAAACCTCGTACCAAGTCAAGATGATGACGACTCTATCGCTCAGCCGTCGCTATCTCCGACATCAGAAGTGGTATGTAACTCATTCAGCCCACGTGGAGAAAACAGTGTAGTGATAATGTGTGTGCTTCTGTACGCGATGGAAATAACCGATAATGGCGATTCATTGTCACTATAAAGGAGACATTAAGCAACATGAAGATTGTTCTAAACTGAAGATCACAAGCTGCAGTCATAGTGCGGCGACTAACCAAGTGGGGATCACTTGCTTTCATTGTGATGGACAAGGACACTATGCGTCTAACTGCCCTGAGCGGAGCAGCAGGAAGGCGAGCAACAGTACTGCGGTCAGCCAGGTCAAAGAATAGTGAGTGGATCTGTAGTAAGCGCACCAGCTGCAATTTTACGTCACTCCGGTGAGCAGTTTCCATTTTATTACTCGGGTATATTGTATGGTATACGACTTTACGATAGTGTGGCTTTGACCGGTGTAAGAAAATATTATTTGAAATTCTTTTACATGTTTACCTGTTAATTACTTGCGATACGAAGTTTAGATTGCTGTGCTTGTTTAGCTTGACAGTTCATCGGTCTAGCGTCATATTTTCGGCAGGTTATATCAGTTTTCCAAGATTATGGCACCATTATATGCCTTGATTTGCATCGGTGAGGTAGATTGAGAGCATAAACATAAGGCGATAGGACAGCAGATCCAGACCTCAGGCGATCGAAGTTTCAGTCGGCAACGGTGAAATTTCACAACTGCGGTAAAATAGGTCACCGACCGTCCGATTGCCGTTCCAAAGGCGAGGTGAAAGGCAAGGCAGCCAGTGCTGTCACTTCAGCGTCAAGCTCTGCGGGACCGAGGCCGCGGTCGGACTTAATCTGTTTCAGGTGCGGCACCGCCGGACATTTGGCAACGAAGTGTCCACGTGGCAACAGCGGAGGAGCTGGCGCGGCAGTAGGCGCAAGCAGTTCGGAGCAGCGCCTGCAGCAGCGGCGAGTAACGAGAGACATGTGGAAGTTTGCTATGTTAGCAATCCCAGCAGTACGCTGATGAACATTTGTGAGTCGTATCCATTCTATTCTGATTCTGGTGCCGAATGCTCTCTCATCAAACATTGTGTTGCGTCAAAGCTTAGTGGAAAGAGTTGTGAGTGCCCTCAAAAATGTGTTGACTGTTGTAGAAGTTGGTCATGGCAGGGTGCGTTGGATGATGTCCAACTTGCTATAAATGGCACGATTCATAGGGTAACTAAGGCAAGTCCATTAGAATTGCTAATAGGTAGAGTAGCTAGGCCACTAAATTTATTAACTATTGACGATCATGAGGTTGAGATAAATTTAAGAGATTAGGGAACAAGCTGACAAATTAATGAAAAATAATGCACAGCTTGATAAAGTAAGATTCGATAAAAATAAGGCAAATGTGACTAGATTTTCGGTGGGAGATTATGTTTTAGTCTAAAATCATGAACGGAATCAAACCAAATTGGATCCTAAATATAAAGGACCTTATGAAGTCATTGAGATACTTGACGGTGACAGATATCATCTTAAGAGTTTGAACGCTAATCGCACTTACAAATACTCGAGAGAACGCCTACGTCCACTCCCCCAATCATATGTCCCTATTGAGCTGGATCCATGCTTATCAGATAATAATGACGGTATGATCTTTGGAATAGTTTCTTTAATTAAAACATCATATGGCTATGTGCTTATGTAACTTCACGCCTTTAATACCTGAGGGTGTGGTCAGCGGCAATAATGCCTCGACACACTGGATTAATTTTCCAGTCCCAAATGTAATAGGTGGCAAAACCTTTTGTCATACATGGGGTACAACTTTGTTAGTCATCGATGCTCATCACACATAACTTCCGGAAAGTTGCATTGGTTGAGCCAGGGTTCGAACTCAGAACTTCTGAACTAGAAGTCGGAGTACTGAACCACTAGGTCATCGAGACTTATGATACGAAAGATGGTCTGTATCGAGTCTAGTCCCTTCTGAGAGTGAGAGTCGCCGAGGGAGTACGACGCCCACGTGAAAAGATGGGGTGGCACTATTCTCTGGAGTGGTATGTTTGAAGTATGGTGGGTCGTGGTAACAGCGTGGTGGCTTGTGGGCCATATGCAAAACATCTTAACAGTGCTGCGGTAAACGTATCTAAATGGCGAGGTGGCCATCTAGATATTTAAACAGGATTTATGTGAAGGGCGAGGTGGCCAAATATACAGTCAAGGGCGAGGTGGCTCTCTGAACTATAAACGGCGAGGTGGCCAAGTGGACAACAAATGGCAAGGTGGCCCAATGAACTATGAAAGGCGAGGTAGCCATTTTTTAATATGGAATCTGTTTACTAAACGGCGTGAAGGCACACACAGATTGGACGCTCGTTGAGATTGAGAAATTGACATTTGATATCTGGTTATATTTGAGAAAATAAAAAAAAAAAAAAATAAAAAAAAACTTGGTCAGGAGTGGCCGAAGCATGTTACTCAAACCGCACTGTTTATCGCTACCCTATAGGCTTAGCCCAGACGAAAGGTTATTAGTGCGTTCTAAGGTTAGTGCACTAATGGAAACTAATATCATTCGTCATAGTCAGTCTCCATTTAATAGTCTTATTTTATTAGTGAAGAAGCGTGACGGTTCTGATCGTATAGTGGTCGACTATCGAAAGTTAGATTCCACCACTGTCCCCTATAGGTTTAATTTGCCCCTCATAGCAGATTCCAAATACCACTCTTACGAGTTGGAGACTCTAGATGTAGTAAATGCTGTAAAACACTTTAGACATTACTTGCAGGTTATATTTTGAGATTATTACCGACTGTAATTCACTAAAAGCTTCACGCAATAAAATCGATATCACGCCACGTGTGCATCTTAGATGGGCCTTGGTGCAGGCCTTTGATTTTCAAATCAGTTATCGTGAGGGACGTCGTATGGCTCATGTTGATTTCTTCTCTCGTAATACTTTACCATGACCAGATGCCCGTAGTCTCACAAAAGTTGAACAAATGCGCGTTAACCTCGCTGGCGTCAAGAGAACTGGCTTTTGGTAAAGCAGATACATGATCAAGAAATTCAATCCATAGTAGGTAAACTTAAAGATCATCTGTTACCACTCGACATTTCCAACATGCGCTCAGGTGTCCTACATCGCAAGGTACAGAGAAATAATCGGACCCGGTGTCTTCCAATTGTTCCCCGGGCCGTCCGCTGGTCGGTAATTAACCACGTGCACGAATCACGTATGCACCTTGAATTTGAGAAGACTCTTGAAAGGGTTGATCACTATTGGTTCGAGCACATGGCTAAGTGCGTTCGTAAGTTTGTCTATGGTTGTATTACTTGTAAACTATCTCAATCGCAATCAGGTCGCCCACAAGCGGGACTTCATCCAATTCCTAACATAAGTATCCCGTGGCATACTGTGCACGTTGACTTAACTGGCAAATTAAGTGGAAAAAGCGATTGCAAGGAGTACGTCATAGTTTTAATTGATGCGGTCACAAAATTTGTTCCCTTATATCATACCCTGAGAATAGATTTGGCTAGAACAATTAAATCCCTTAAATCAAGCGTCTTTAGTTGGAGCTCCAGTTAGTTATTGCAGATCTGGGACGATGCTTTGCCAACAAAGAATTCAAAGTTTTTTTGTCAGTTTCACGGTGTTTCTTTCCTTTTGATAGCTAGTCAAGTCGCGCTAATTGCCAAGTAGAAAGAACAATGAGCGCGTTAAAAAGTATGCTGACCGCGGTGGAAGCGTCTGATAGGTCCCGGCATGAAGCGTTAGAAGACGTGCAATTAGTTTTGAATTCCTCTGTCCACCGTGTAATACAAGCGAGTCCACTCGAGTTTCTGATAGGACGTTTAGCTAGACCATTTAACCTATTAACTTTGAATGATTCCGGACCGGCAGTAGACATTAGTAAGACAAGAGAGCAAGCGGCCACGTACATAGAAAAGAGTGCCAGTTACGAAAAAGTAAAATTTGATAAAACTACAAGTTAAAGTGGTAAAGTTTGATGTTGGTAATTTAGTTTAAATTCAGAACGAAGAGAAACCAAACTAAATTAGACGCGAAATACAAGGGAACTTTAAAAAAATGTGGAGTTACTTGATGGTGATCGTTATTTCCTGAAATCTTTGACCGGTAATAGAACATAAAAATACGCTCAGGACTGTATAAGGAGGATTCCTCTAAGCAGTGTGTCCGTTGAGTTAAATTTGTCTGATGAAGATGGTGAGGAGGATGGCTCCAACAGTAAATAAGAACACATACCTTGGCTAGGTCGCACTACACGCACTAGTCTGTAGTCGTAACTGCAACTCTCGGAGTTGTACAGAGCGCGATGGGCAGCTAGTGGTGTGGCGGGGACCCGGGTTTCGAGAGATACTATTTGTATGGTCCTGTGTGGCCTGGGAGTCGTGGACTCTAGTTAAAGTGTTGGTCGTATCGCTTGGAGCGATGACGATATGGGTGACACGTGAATTGTCACTAGCTGCTGGGACAGCTGGGCCATGTGTTGTGTACTTTTTGTTTTAAACTTACTGTTTTAAAGTATCAGTATTGAGATTTAAAGATTATGGGCTTAGAGGAACCTTTCGTGTTAAAGTTGTTGAAATTATTTGTATGCTAACGTGATCTCTATTAACTTTATTCGTAAGATACGATTACGGACCATTACCATCAGGTTGGCCGAACGTGAAAATGTGCCTCAGTTGGTTATTTTGTTACAAGTACACACGAGGACGTGTGCTTCGTCAGAATGGCCGTGTCGTGGATAACGATATCGTTTTATTAAGTTTCTCAATTGATTGTTAACACAGTAGTGCAGCAAACGCGGTGACGTCAGTTGTTTTGCAATGGCGGCACGTGGACAGAGTCGTAATGGAAAGTGAGGTTGGCTCGATCAGTCAGTCGACGTTGGGACACGGACCGAGACACTTCTCCGTTGCGAACCTGTCGGTTTGTCTATCTAAGTGTGTTAACTGAACATTGTTATTTATACTGTGGTTAATATTGTGAATTATAAAGTTACAAGTAATAAACCTCGTACCAAGTCAAGATGATGACGACTCTATCGCTCAGCCGTCGCTATCTCCGACATATATATATATATTTCTTTTTAAGTAATCATGCTTCTAGTGCGGACCCCCTCAGGGTAAAAGCCTCCCCCAAAGAATTCCATTTATCTCTATCTTTAGCAGTGTTCATCCAGTCTCTTCCTGCAACGGATACAATCTCGTCCTGCCACCGGGCGCCAGGGCGACCTCTACTTCTCACGCCATGCGGTCCTTTCCATTTTGTGATGTTAATTGTCCATCTATTGTCACAGTATCTCGCAACATGGCCAGCCCATCTCCATTTGAGTTTTTGAGAGAAATGTAAAGCATCCTTTACCTTGGTTATTTTCCGAATTTTTAGGTTTTTTACCCTATCTCTAAGTTTTATATTTAAACAGCTCCTTTCCATTGCCCTCTGAGTTGTTTGTATTTTGTGTCTTGCCTTGTGATCATAAATCCACGTTTGGCACCCTTAGGTTAGGCAGGGTTAAATTATTGTGTCTAAAATTATTCTTTTCAATTTAATAGGTATTTTCGATTTGAGAATCTCATTTTGTGCCCAGTACTTTCTCCATGTGATAGCTGCTGTGATAGGGGTGGGGGCGCCACAGTGCTACGGTTTACAACGTTCTCGTATTTATAAATGTTTTAAAAATACATAAGCGGTTAAAAAGTGTAAACAGTGCAAGTAAATTATAAACAGTGCTTAAAATCACTAGGATCATTTAAAGTACTAAGTGAAAGAACTGTAAAACTGAGTGAAAAGTGCAAAAATACGCTACAACACTATTGACTTTGTCATCCGTTTATAAACAATTAATTTGACCTATCTAGTGCAAAATACTACGGACAAGAGTGAATACTACAAAAAGACTACGAACAAAATACGCAAAAGTGCCCATAGAAGAAGTAACAATAAATTGTTAACCTCAAAAGTGCAAATAATAGTGACTTGCGATTCGATTCGATTATCTACTCTAGGTATACCCGATCCCATATGAAAATCACCAGCAGCGCCATCTAGCATTTCTAGTTATAACTTGTAACACATTAAGCTATCTAGCAAGACCAAGCGCCGGCGCAGCGCTACGCGCGACAATTTGTCTTCCGGGATTGAGCATACTTCTGTAATACGTTACTATTCTCATAGAGGTCGCTGAGCATCACACATTTTCTACTCACCATGGACGAAATAAAACAAATGTTACTAAAAATGCAACAAGACATGGCACAACAAAAACAAAATATGCTAGATATGAAGGAGGATATAAAAAACACAATAAACAATAACATAAACGAGAAATTCAACATTCTAGATCAAAAAAATGCGATTTTGGAGAAAATAGTAGAAGAACAAAGCATAAAAATAAGTAACCTAGAAAGACAAATTGGATGCAAAAACCTGGTCATGTTTGGGGTGCAAGAATGTGAAAAATCCTACCACGAATTAGAAGATATACTGATCGATATACTAAACAAGTACTTCAATCTCCCATATGATAGATCTCATATCGAAGCAATCAGAAGACTAGGCAAAAAAGGCGAAAAAGTCAGACCAATTATAATAACATTTGCTACAATGGGCTTCAAAGTTAAGGTTTTGAAAAATAAGTCGTGCCTAAATAATACATCATACTACATAAAATAATACTACCCTATAGAAGTCCTGAATAAGCGCAAGGATTTACAAGCTCAACTAAAGAAGGAAAAAGAAGCAGGCAACACTGCTTTTATAAAGTACGATAAACTTATAGTATTGACTAACCATAAGAGTAACTACCGCCAGCCGATAAGTAAGAGAAACCTGTCTGAATCCCCGGAGATAATACCACCGCACTCCGGTAGCCAAAAAGCTCAATACGACAACAAACAACCACTGAAGAAAAATAAAGCTTCCAATATCAGAGATTTTATACGTCAAAAACCGAAATTGACCTACAATCAAACCGATACCCCGCAAAATCAAACACATACATCACAGACCAATCTAGCATAGCAACGACAGACGAGCCCCCTACTCCCCACTCACCTCCCACCACGGCTGGTCACCGCGGGAGAGTCAGACTACAACCCTCCAAAGAATATTAGCTCAAGAAACAAAATTTCAATAAATATTTGTACCCTCAACGTCAGATCATTATCAACACCCGAAAAACTGCTAGAACTGAAGACAGCTCTCAGTAACATAAAACACGATATACTGGGCCTGTGCGAGGTGCGCCGGCTAGGTGAGAATATAGTAGAAGACGAAAACTATATAATATACTACATAGGACAAACAAAGGGTCTATATGGCGTAGGTTTCCTAATCAAAAGAGAATACAAAGAAAATATCATAAACTTTTCCGGGATATCGGAAAGAGTTTGTATGTTGGAAATAAACTTAGGGAACTTACATTTCGCAATTATACAGGCATACGCACCAACAGAAGGCTCAACACAAGAAGAGTTAGATAAATTCTACACAGACTTAGAAGAGGCTCATGAGTTATTCAATAGGAAGGTTTATATGTATAATACATGCATAATATTGTAGAGAAACACTGATAAATTTAGATTTTCTTCATTGCACCCGTCCGAAGCCGAGGCGGGTTGCTAGTATATATAATAAGTTGGCTATCAGATTGTAAACTTACATTAACATAGAGTAACTTCGAATGGCCATCAATCACGGGACTCTACATACATCGGTCGGCAAACATTATCTTAGTAAGGGATGATGTGTTTAAAACATGTTTAATGGAACCGATATCGATATTTGAGATCTTGTTTGATGAAGATAGGATTAGTTGGCATATTGTTAAAATCTAGGTAGGTAAACAATTTAAATTAATAATTTAAATTTAAAACAAAAACAATAATGGCCAATCGGATCATATATCTGTGATGCTACAGACGTATAGATAGATAGACAGACCAGCAGACAGACAAATCAGATAGACAAGTCAGACTTAAAGCATCCCACTTTTTAGGAGTTAAAATATGATACCCATACTCTACTCAGCCCAGAAATGGCCCAGAGTCAGGCCACCTCCAACATGGAGTGTAATTAGCCTACTGTGTAAAGTGGGGTTAGCATAGGGGTACGTATCAAGTTTTCCTTCTCTTGCGGCTAGGTTTTCGGCCTTACCTTTTCCTTCTGTCGGGTCTTACGACACCCTCGGGGTAAGAAGGTGGTGTCACTATGCATTCTAAATCCGTCACCATATAAAATTTGCCTATAGACTCTAGAGCAGATAAACCAACGTTAAGAACCCACCACCGGGTGTTACCTTGTGCATAATGGGTAATTATGTGACGTAATAAGATAATTCCGACGTCAATTAGCTCGCGCAGCGAAAATTATGGAAGCCTTCGCGCTAGGTGACTCTGTAAATGATTATTTCATCTTGTCTTACCATTTCCCCCGACGCGTGTTCACCGAGTTTCACATCGTTTATACAAGACGTAACAGAACGTGCATAACTTATTATGGCCTTCCTATATTTTTCTTTTGTAGGGTGTATTTTTGTTTTTGTTTCAGAGACAATTTATGGATAGCGTGATAAAGTAGGCTAATTACCCTCGCCGATATTGGAGGAAGCCCAACTCAGCAGTGGGTAATTTATAGATTACTAGCGGCCCGCCCCGGCTTCGCACGGGTGCAATGATGAAGATGTAAATTTATGCATGTAGTATATGTATACTACATGCATAAATTTACAGATAGAGCGATTCAAGAGGAAGTTTTATATGTATAAACCTTCCTCTTGAATCGCTCTATCTATTAAAAAAACCGCTTCCAAATCCGTTGCGTACTTTTAAAGATTAAAGCATACATAGGGACGGACAGACGATAGCGACTTTGTTTTATACTATGTAGTGATAGTGATGATTTCGTAGATGTATTTAAACTTTTTGTTAAACGCTGTAGAACCGAAATTATATTTCTCGCGTATGCATCACGTTTCACGTTGTATTTGTCACTCTACTAATGTAATTGAGACGTTCTCGTAAGTGTTTGAAGGTTTGCTTACGCTGTCAATAGTTGTTAGAGGAGTATTTTATTACTGCTATTAGTATTCAAGAATGTCGTTATGCAAGAGGTATTACAACCAAATTACCATTTTATTTTTATGGGAAAATTTAGAAGGAATTAGGTAAAAAAATAAGAAATAAATATATATTTTACTTTTATTGTTACTTATTAAAAAGTAACAGTTAATTAATTTAAAAAAACCCGCCTTGCCTACAGGGTCTAACGAAACACCTACAACCATAAGGGAATTATCGAGAGTACTCCTATTACTACTATTCCGCAACCCACTGCTGAGTCGAGCCTCCTCCATTTAAATGGAAAGTAATTATCCTACCGTGCCAATCTGGCCCGACTGTTTTCGCAGCAAGTCTTCCGTCTCTTGCGCCTTTGACATAGGCTCCCCTTAGGGTGGAATGGGGTGGTGACACTATGTATTCTAAATCCATCACCACATGGGTACTACTTAAATGAAAATCTCAGGAAAATATGGGGCTTTAATTTTCTCCAATTTTCACACACATCTGTGTATTTCTACTTTAAACTACTATCGGTTCGGCATGCTGGTTAAATATATGTTGATTGCAGTCATTTGTTGAAGAAGTCTCTAGAGGAAGCCTATATGTAACAGAGAAGAAATTATCACAAGTTACTACACAAGTTGATGACGTCAGGATATTTTTTAAATGTTAGAACAGTGATGAGATACAAAGTATCAGATCGCATGCTAGTTGTCATTTTGTAAAGACCTTTGGAAGCTCTAGGGGCTCGAAGATTAAGGGCGTGGCTATCTTATTCTGTAATCAAGTGAAGTATTTGTTCCTGTTTCACGACACTCCTAAGACTGTATGAGGAAGTGATACTATGTAATGTAAAATTGACGCCAAACAAAAATACCTTTGACCATAATTAAGATCAATCTGTATTGGTTTGAATAACTAGTATATTTGGAGAGAAAACCCGCACTGAGTTTAATAGTGTATAAGATAAATTCTATTTTTTTTATTAAAACTAATTTTGTAGAATAAATTTTAAACACAAATGCCTTAATTAATGTTGATTTAGCACGTGGCAAAGCGGTTTCAGTTACATACTACGCCTACGCGTGCTACGTGACTACGTACTACGCAGCTACGGCGCTACGATTGTAGCATTAGACACTATGTAAAATTTGACGCTTGGTATGAGCTACGGTGTATAATTGTGTGTTATTATAATTACTAGCTGACCCGGCGAACTTTGTTTCGCCCTAAAAGCAATAAATGAGCAGATTTTTTATTTTATTAACTTAAATTTTTTATCAGGATAAATAGAAATAAAACATCTATGATTTTAATTATACTTTATTGGCCATCTGTTTTAGTAACTGCACTTTTCAGTGAATCACCTTGTGACAGACGACATTTTTCGGTTTATTATCAGGCGCATGAACAAATAACGCAGATGGTCTTCTGACCCGGAACATGCCACATATAATTGATCTTGGGAAATACATGAATCTTCTAGATTTAGGCCACAAACTTTCCAGGATTGGCCCTGTGATTTATTAATGGTCACGGCGAATGCACGACGGATCGGAAATCATTAAAACTAAAACGGTATATCAGTTGATATCGTCGGGATCCTCGGATGAGAATTTCCTCACCTTCCAACTTTAATTTGAGTATATTCCATTGTTCATCAATTCACTTACCACCAAACGCGTTCCGTTGCACATGTTTGGTGGTTTTGGTTTATATTTGGAAGCAAACTTAGTACGTAGCCAACCTTTAGTCGTAAATTGTGCGGTGGTAAGCCAGGCACATCCATGGAGTCTTTTTTTACACAGTCATTATATTTGAATTAATGCAGTGTACCAATGATTTCATTCTGAATTATGTTAGTTACTTTATGTCATCTACATATTTATTTTGTGTTTGTGAGTTCGTCCTTCAATGAACAGAAATTCTGAGAAAATAAAATCAATCCACATATTTCGATGATTTGAGGCAAGCGCATATTTCAGCGGCAGCAGTCGATCTTGGAATTAGTGGCAGTGTTTGGCAGAAATAGCCAGACAGTAAAATCATTGCGCCTCCAAAACATCTCGAGTCCTTGCGTAGGTGTTCGGTCGGATCGGATAAGTGCTTCCAATGCACGTGTATACGCTATTGTACATTCGTCCCAGATGACGATTTTCCATTTTGATAAAACTTTAGCCGCTGAGGAGTATATTGTTAATATTGAAGTTTGCGCAATGATTGAACGTAAGTTTGAGCGAGTTTAATTTTTATTGCACAATATTTTTCCATGGCATCGTGAAGGGTCAATACTATTCTCCGACTGAACACGAAAACATTGCGCAATTCGTATTATTGTGCAATATAATTATGTTATTGTAGGTGTAGGGGCCCAACATAAACGTAACATAAACGTCATAAACGGCCTAACGTAAACGTTGATATTGGGTTTTTCATTACTTTACAGTTAAATTTTCTACATATTTTCTCTCGAAATAATCACAAAATTGACATCAAAGTTGATAAGACGCCTTCAGGACAACACGTTATAATGCGCTAACAATTAGCTGGGTCCACACCGGACGATCCGTTTTGGATCGGTGATCCTGCGCATGGATCGCGCTCCTGCCGCCGCGCGCGATCGGAGCGTGATGGATCGTCCGGTGTGGACCCAGCAAATGACGAAATCGCTATTGTCGTTGTGGGTGAAAATTTAGAAACCCGAGATATAGGGTGTTTTGCATTGGCGTAGCAATCGACTGCAGCGTGTGTCCGGAACACATCGATTATATCATAATTTCAGCCAAAAGACGTCCACTGCTGGACATAGGCCTCCCCCAAGGATCTCCACAAAGGCCGGTCCTGGGCCGCCCGCATCCATTGCTTTCCGGCGACCTTAACCAGGTCGTCGCTCCACCGTGTGGGACGCCTACCAGCACTCAATTAGGATGGATTATATGATGCTTTACAATATCCTATCTTATTTTGGAAAGGTGAAGATGGATATCATTTTTCAATGAAGATGAGAACTCCAGTTACAGTTTCCGAAACTAACAAAAAACAACAACGGGTTGCACTCCGGGAGTGCCGGCAGAAGTAAAAACTTGAACCTTTGTAGTTTATAGTTAGGACAGGACAACGTCTGTCGGGTAAGCTAGTATTAGTATAGATTATATTGATTTTGATTTTTTTATTCTTTGCAAAACGTGTTGAACGCGAGTTTTTTTGTTGAATATTTTGGTTTCCTTTTGCGATTAGTGTTTCGTATCAAGTTTATCTTCTCTTTCGGCTAGGCCTTGTCTTGTCATTATCTTCTGTCGGCTATTACGACCCCTTCAGAATGGAATGAGGTGTTGACACTATGTATTCTAAACCCGTCACCACACGGAATCATGAGAAACATTTTTCGAAATGAGAATATAAAACATACCTCATTACTCATTAAACTGCTGAAATTAGGTCATAACTTTTATGAGGAATAAAATAATTTTGCTCACTTTCATTACGAAGGGTCAGTAATTAATTTTTTTGAATAAGATACTGCCATCATTATACATGTAACGTAGTCGTAAAAATGCGTAATTGTGGCCAGTAATGAGGTTATTATTAAAGGTTCAGCTTGGGTTTAATATAATGTAAATTTGTAGCTTATAAATTACGTTGTCTGTCTTTAACTTAGTAGATACAAAAAGGTGTATAAATATCGACAGGACCGAACGGTACTGCAAATACCGTGTGCGTAATATCGGTTAAAAATGCTACAAATTACATATTTTTTTAATGTCTTGTGATGCTACTAAAAATGTTACTGTTATTTAATTTTGTCATTATTCTATGTAAAATCTAAATTTATTTTTAGATTTCATCGCAATCAGTTTTGTCCAAATCCTTGGTTTTATGATGTCCTTGGTATTTTTAGAACGGAACGTCGGAATTTTGAAATAAAATAAATTATCCGTTATGTAGTAAACGAATTTTGCAGGAATGAAGTAAGTGTTAACGAAACTACATGTGTATAAAGCTAGACTATACTGATTGCTACTTGATACTGCAGATAATACATAACTTAAAAACGTCGTCTCCTTTTTATAATAATTTACATGACGACAAAAAAAATACGTAGAGTATACAAGAATTTTAGATACACCCAATAATCTTCTTTCTTTATCAACATGATGAAAATAATTAATATTTAGCTATAACTTCCAATTAATAAAAACATACTAAAATAATTAATACCATACCATATAAATTATTACCATACCATATAAATTTACCATTATACCAATGGTATAAATTTTAGTGAAAGATCTCTAATAGATAACCCTTAAAACATTAATAACGTCGTATTGAATAAACTCTACAACACAGCTTTGCAACAATACCCTCATTAACAAAATTTCGTCATGTTCACATTGCGCTTATTGTCTCGAAAGCCTTTGTCTTACGAATGTAAATATTTCGTTTATTAAGATATTTCAAAGAGTATAACAAACTTTTAATTTAATGTTGAAACTTTATCTAGATGAAATATGGGGTCGATGAATTTTTGCAAAAGCTTCGTACACATTATCTACGGTAACAAATGAATGCTGTTACTGTATGATATACCTTTATACCAATTTATGTAGTTTACTTAACATTATAAATCTTTATCCGTGTGGTGACGTATTTAAAATACATGAGTCACCAACTCATTCCATTCTGAGAGGGTCGTGGGAGCCGGCAAAAGGAAAATGACAAGACCATAAACCTAGCCGCAAGAGAAGGAAAACTTGAAACGAAACCCTAGTGCCAACCCATCTGGCCAGCGTGGCTCGACTTAGCAGTAGGTCTGGGTAGTAGTTTGTATAAATCTTTAACCTAATTTCTTCTTGCAAAGCTATCTCAGTGTACTATTGCAGTGCTGGTAGGCCTCCCACACGGTGGACCGACGACCTGATTATATACCTATATCATTTCCAAAACCCTTTGTTCAACACAAGACTCTATTTAAATGAATCCCGAATACTTCAACTGGAAATGTCAGTCCATTGGTTTGTAGAAAATGCCAAGATTGAATGAAGCCATTCTAACCGAACAGCATAGGTTTCCAGTGACATATTCCTTTGGTCAAGGGTACAAACAAATCTGTATGAAAGCTAGGAGATGTTGCTTTAACTGTCCGACATTTTGATCGTGGTGACGATCTGCATGTCTCAGTCTGAATTGTAATTGTTATAAATATAAACTGAAATATTTTTATGTTATTTAAGTTTAGGACAACCTCATTACAAGTAGAGCTTCTAATTTAAGATTAGTAAGAATTCACTGTGATTTTTATACATGTCGGAGAATTAACTGTTTAATTAAACCTTTTAATTTGAGCAGCGGGTCCAAGGTACCGATCTTAACTACACTCCAGTATTAACACACCGCACCGCAACCACTGTTTCTATCATAATGCCCGATCCACCGCGATCGCGCTCATTTTATACGTTTTTGTCGAACGTCAAGATGGCGCCTCGACCCCGCTCGAGGACTACCCTCCGCTCTGACAATGTAAAATAATATAACGCTTTCTTTTAAAAAGATAACAAACTAAAATGAATAGAAAAATCTAACAAATTAAACTAATTAAAATTAAGATTTAACAAAGTATTTTCTAGGCTAATTGATATCGTCTATATGTAACCAGCAATCAACTCCATTCTGACTACTTCCTCCGACATACATCCGACATACATTTAACAGCTATCATAAAATAATACAGGCAATATAAAAATTAAAAGGATTTCAATTCAAAAATAATAAAAAATATAATGTCAGTCAGGTACTTATCCGTTGATTAGTATTTCTAATACTATATATCATAATTTCTCGGCCTTTTGGCTAAGATCAAAGTGTAGTATCTGTTCTTTTCAGCTTAATATCTGAAAGTTCCCTCACTGAGGGACCAGTTCAAAATTTGCAAAATATTACCTGTTAGTGTAAAACATAAGTATTTACTTTTATGTAACAATCGGGAGCAGGTCCTATCGCATGTAAACAACAAATATACTACTAGAGCGATGAGCGCAAGTAATTATGTTGTCCCAAGAGTAAACAATATGTATGGAGATAGAACTCTGCGAAAACGAATACCATATTTACTGAACAGCCTACCCGTAAATATCAGAACCGAAAAGTGTACAAACAAATTTAAATTAGAATATAAGAAATACCTAATTAATATGTTACCATAACACAATTCGAATTTAGGAACATTATAAAGACTATGTGTTAAAAATTACGATCTCACAGACAAATTGCCTACGCAGTTTTGTGAGACAATGTTATAGTTTCAATGTCAATTTGTGCCTGTGTAAAAATAAAATAAAAAAAAAAAAAAAAAAAAAAAATCGTTGGGAATAATCTATAAAATTTTAGGATAATGATTTATTATAGCTAACTTTAGTAATAAATAAGCTAAATTTAATTACTTTTAGACGCTTTTTTCATTTGTATTTTTATAAACCCGGCAGGAAATTGTTGGAAAATTGTCCATTAAAAAATCTGACGGGTCCAATTTGCACGAATAGATTTCAAGTTTATCGTATAGGTTTTTAAAGCTGTGCAGAAAATACTGCTCACTGAATATCATTCAGTTAAGCTGTGATGCAGTCGTGTCGGATGGCTAGAGCCGCTTTGAGCCTCAAGCGAACTTGGCATTGACGCAGAATGGAATTGGATTGAAGCGTAATGGTCCAACATATACTGTGGCTTAGAGAAGGCGTAAACGTGATGAAATCGATTTGCGATACAATCAACAGGTAGATTGTAAATATTTTAGACCTAACTTTGGTCGACAAACTACTTAATAATTAAAAACTGTCAAAGAGTGTTGTTGCCACTTGAAACTACTATTACTCGGCCCACACATAACCCGCAATTGAGTTGGGCTTCCTCTTATTAGCCAACTGTGCCATGTTGGCTAGACTGGTTGGAATAGGTTTTCGTATCAAGATTTCCTTTCGTTGCGGCTAGATTAGACCAAAAAAATATTAACGAGCGAGTGGACTGTATATATGTATGGTGAAATTATAACGATGGTGATCACTGAATAATAATAGTAGTATAATAATAAAAATAAGTAACTAAGAAAAACATATACACGACACGGGCCAAACAACAGTCATAAGCCACACCAAAATGGAATCTGTCAAACTTAAATAACTATACATTTCTTTACATAGTATAAAACAAAGTCGCTGTTTCTGTCCGTCCCTATGTATGCTTAAATCTTTAAAACTACGCAACGGATTTTGATACGGTTTTTTTTAATAGATAGAGTGATTCAAGAGGAAGGTTTATATATATAACCCACACCCGCTTTGCACGGGCGAAGCCGGGGCGGGCCACTAGTTTAAATATAAAAAAGGCCTTATTCCAGCCGGTCGCCAACATTCGGGGGCTTGTCATTTCCTTTTGTCGGCTCTTACACCCTCGGGATGGAATGGGACGGTGAGGCTATGTATTAATAATATAATAATAATAATATCCTTGGACATTTCACACAAGGCCATCTCGTCCCAAGCTAAGCAACATAATGCTTGTGTTATGGACCGACGCCCGATGGGGCAGAAAAGTTCTCGAGTGGCGACCGCGTTCCGGAAGGCGCAGTGCTGGTAGGCCTCCCACACGGTGGACCGACGACCTGGTTAAGGTCGCCGGAAAGCAGTGGATGCGGGCGGCCCAGGACCGGCCTTTGTGGAGATCCTTGGGGGAGGCCTATGTCCAGCAGTGGACGTCTTTTGGCTGAAATGATGATGATGATGATGGTAACGAGATGGATGATAAACTACTTATAATACATTTTTTTCTTGTAAATACATACATATAATAGATTGAAATGACACCCGGACTCCGAGCCAGTGCCTCTGGTTTAGACAAAGACACCTTTCCGGACCCCGGAATCGAACCCGGGACCCGATCACCACACGGAACATACTTGAAACACCATGTTTTAAATAATTTATGTTAAGGCGATTGATGCAAAATTGTGAAAGTAACAGTAGCGAATTTAACATGAAAAAATGATATGATCGGTTACATGTTAGTGTGATATCAAAGTACGGTCATATTTATAGTAACTAATATTATCGGTAAAGGCTCCTCTGTGATCGCTTAAAATGGAAACATCCAGTTTATTGGGCCTATTTCTGTTTCGTTGAACTTCCTTTGATGTCAGTATTCACTTTCATATTTTCATCAACATTTTAAATTCGTTCGTCTGTTCGTGAAAAAGAAAATGTGTTAATTTATTTGTTCCACAGGAATGAATTTGCCAAATTTGGTTACAAATGTTTTGTAGGTAATGTTTGTGTGATGTTCGTGTGATGAAACAAGAACATAATTTCTCTCTCTCTTCTAGACCTAATAAGGGGCTGTCCATTAATCACGTGAGGTTCGAAAGGGGGGGGGGAGCGGTTTGACAAAAATCACGAAATATCACAAGGGGGGACGGCGGTATAGTAAGATATCACGTGTATTTATTTTTTCGTCAAACGCGTGAATCTAAACCGAAAAGCGGCATCTAGTGTATGTAACCTTTGAGTGTAAGACTCTTTGTAGGTACTTAAAAATAAACGTTATTTTCAAGTGGGGGTAGTCTTAAACCTCACCACTTATCACCAAGGGGGAGGGCGGGGTTAACAAATGTTAAAAAAACATCACGTGATTAACGGACAGCGACATTTATTTGTCATCTTATGTACACATAGAGACGACACGGTTGGCGCAGTGGTTGATCGATCGACTGCTGCGCAGCATGTCGCGGGTTCGATCCCCGCACGGAAGAAATATTTGTACGACCTACAAGTATTTGTTCCGGGTCTGGGTGTTTTCTATCTATAATCATGTATGTATTTACAAAAATAATATGTTTATAAGTATTTTATCATCCATCTCGTTACCATAACACAAGCATTAAGCTTGGGACGAGATGGCGTTGTGTGAAATGTCCAAGGATATTTATTTACATAAAAACCTTATTTTGTTTTTAGACCCTGTATCCCTGGGGCAGTTGGTTTACAAACGTGTACTTCACAAAGACAAATGACACCCAGACTTAGAGCAAGTGTCTCTGGTTTACACAAGGACAATTGCCCGATTCCGTAATCGAACCGTTAACCTGCGATCGAAAGGCGGCACATCCAACCGCTAGACCAACAAGGCGGTAAATATATATTGAAAATATATCTTGGGATTTTGTTTTTAACCGACTTCAAATAAGGAGGACGTTCTTATTTCTTCTTCATTTCATGTCTCTGTGCATAATTCCTTAATTAATAAATCGATTTAGAAACAATCCTGTTTTGTTAGTATTGCTCTCACATTGATCCCATACATCGAGATCGGTTCAGTAGTTTGCTATAAAACTTGAAATAATAATAAACACATTTATTTCAGACTAAAGATCCATAGTATTGTCAGTAAAGTTCGTACAGCCTATGTTAGTAAAAAAAAATTAACAAAGCCATTTGTCGGAACGCAAATGGTTTTAAGCCCTAAAATAAAAACGTATATTCGATAAATATAAACCGATTTAAAAATAATAGTTAGCGAGAACTCTTTCTGAGAATTTTAAGCTCTTTATTAAAATATAATAAACATAAATTTTAGGATTGTACTTAAGTAGATTGTACTAGAAGTATTCTTAATTAGTACCTAAAGTCCCCTTTTCTGAACATGTAAATCTAATTTAGTATCTAAAATCTTGGCATAAAAAATAATGGAGCTGTTTTTCAATGTCTTATTATAAATTCTATCTGCGGTTTGAGTAAATGGCGATATGAAAGCGTTCATTTCATACTTGCATTCAAAATGCTTAGCGCTTTGACCTTAGCCAAGGTATTGTTTGCACTATGAAATATTTAATGGATCGCTGCCTTGCATAGCCGCCAAGTAAGGCTGCATAAAATGTATCATAAGATCATCTTACAACTATGTACAACTATTCCTTGTGGTAACGGATAGGGTAAAACCGGGATAGATGCCCCACTTTTAGAAAAATCTATCCATTTCTTAATCTATGTGTTTTATACGAATAATTTCTACGAATGTAGCTAGCCCAATCCTTTAAGCTGAATTAATAGTATTAATATTTAACCTATCAAATACAGATTTTGAACAAATTGGCTTTTCGTAGAATGCCTTTTTTGAGGATAGATGCCTACCTGTATGGATAGTTGCCCCACCATGAAAATACTGAGAAGGATAGATGCCCGCAGTGCAGGATATACGTTCTTTTTACCGTGTAAACTAAAATCCTAGCCCAAACGTTAGGTATTTCTAATCCTAAAACGAAACATGGGTCTTAATAATGAAAAGTATATATTTTTATTAATAGTGTATTGTTATTACCCATAATTATTTTTTAAGCGTTTGTTTAATTAAAATATAAATTATTAAGTTTCAACAAGCTTTATCATGTTCTTTGTTGAATAAAATTTTATAAGCATTTTATTTATTTAACAAAAATAGTAACTATTTCTTAATTGTTTCTACAAATAATTTTATTTAAATTGTGTAACAATTTCTGATAAGTGTACAGATTCAGTCCAGATTCAGATCCAGTTGGATAACGAATTCGTATTTTTCTTTCAAAACATTCAATGCAAATCCTATTTTACTTGTAAATTTAGGGTTATCCTTCCGTTGTGTGGCATACTTCTACTATAATCTTAAATTGCAGTTTATGGAGGGATAGATGCCCCTAAGGGCACCTATACCTTGAAAAATCAGGGCAACTATCCTTTGTGATAGGGATAGATGCCTAATTATTTTTTAAATATTATAATAAACTAAATAGCAATTATTTACACTTAGATGCAGACTTAATGAACCAGTTTAAGGACATATGAAAAAATATAACGGAATTTATTAATAAATAAAAAGCTATACAACACAGAATACTAACGTTTCAAACTTTGACGTGTTCGTGAATATCGCCGCGGAGATAATTACTTATACGACCAAAACGCATCCTCCTACACGACTGTCCATGGGCAACTAAGGTATGGGGTGACTGTGGCTCCTACTTATACAATTAAATCTGAGTCACGAGTTCGCGAAGTTAGGTTTTTAGAATATGGGGCATCTATCCCACTGGGGCATCTATCTCGGTTTTACCCTATAGAAGGTCACCAACCCATGCCATCCTAAGAGTGTCGTAAGGCGACTAGAGGTAGAAGAGAGGAAAACTTGATGCCCTGTGCCAACCCGTCTCGTCAGCGTGACACAGTAGGCTAATTACCTTCCATACAATGGGAGATCTTGCGGCTAGGTTTTCGGGCCTTGTCATATCCTTTTGTCGGCGCTTATGACACCCTCAGTATAGAATGGGGTGGTCATACTTTGTATTCCACACGGAATAAGCGATTCTGCTTAATCCATATACTCTAATATGTCTTGTTGCAGCCGCCATCGGAAGGAGAATTGACAGCGCCTGCAAGTGTCGTGAGCCGCATGCATAGGCTGAGAAATCTACGGAAAGGAACCAGGGTAAGTTTCACTTCTGCTCATGATCACAAACTATTATTAATATTCCATTGTTTTTTTAATGACCTGTGTATGAGGCGATTTGTAAAGCAGTACTGTCGAAATATATGAAAAATAAAAGTTTTTACTATCAAACTCAAAAGGAACTTTATTTACGTAGGTTTTATCACAAACTCTTATAAATGGACATATTTACACATTAGGTGGTAGTCTCCACACACACCAATCAGTCGTCATACCTACATTCACACCTTTCATACACAATTCCTCACTCCTACAATCCCTTCATTTCCCTGATCGCTCACAATCCCTGCGTCAACTGACATTCATGCTGAAACTACCAAATAAGAAGAGAAATAAGAAAAAAGAAACATCATCAACTTCAAAGCGTGAAAAACAAGTAGTATGTCATATACAATAACATAACTTTAGTTTTGTGTTCAATGGAAGTATTTAAGGTGAATGTTCCAGGGTAGCCCGCGAAATTAAAATTTTCTTACGTTTTTTGCAATTTACAGGCCAGTGCCAGGTTGTATGATGAGGAACATTTGATTCGCGGCTGTAAGACGTATGTAGTTACAGATTTATAATCATCAAACTCATCAATACAACCCTCCAAGCTCATAAAGGTGCAAGAATGACTTTGACGTTGAAAAAGTTTTTCTTGCACCTTTATGGTGCAATCACCTTAAACTCAAACTCAAAAGGAACTTTATTTACGTAGGTTTTATCACAAACTCTTATAAATCGACATATTTACATATTAGGTGGTAGTCTCCACACACACCAATCAGTCGTCATACCTACCGTGAATCAGTATTCACACCTTTCATACACAATTCCTCACTCCTACAATCCCTTCATTTCCCTGATCGCTCACAATCCCTGCGTCTACTCACATTCATGCTGAAACTACCAAATAAGAAGAGAAATAAGAAAACAGAAACATCATCAACTTCAAAGCGTGAAAAACAAGTAGTATGTCGTATACAATAACATAACTTTAGTTTCATGTTCAATGGAAGTATTTAATGACGATCCGTAGTCTGTACAAGTTTAAAGGGAAATTTGTAATGACATAGATTGCGCGTGTATAGGCAAGAACCACGCCGGGCCATCGGGACCACTACTAATCAGGTTTGAGGTCTCTTTCGAGTAATGGTTTCCACATTTCTTAAAATGCATTTTTTTAACATCACTACATAGTATAAAACAAAGTCGCTGTCGTCTGTCCGTCCCTATGTATGCATAAATCTTTAAAACTACGCAACGGATTATGAAGCGGTTTTTTTTAATAGATAGAGTGATTCAAGAGGTAGGTTTATAGGTATAGTATAATTGCACCCGTGCGGAGCCGGGGCGGGTCGCTAGTAATAAATATAATGATGATATATCACGTCCACTATGTGACATATCCTTAAAGCCGGAGAGGTTAAACATCAAACATATCACAGTGTACACAATACAAGTATTCAAAATAGAGCTCTTATTGTAGGGATGTGGCTTACAAAAAGACATTGCCCTCAACCGTAATTAAACCAAAACCTTTGTGTACCTCCGACAGGTGTCAATTAACTACTACATAATAACCCATCCAAAATATATTAATGACTAGCTGACCCGACAGACGTTGTCCTGTCTGAACTATGAATATTGAATTCGAATTGGAATAATTAATAATAAATTAATATACCGCCTTTTCTTATCGATACCAATCCCTTATTTAATGTAATTAAAAAAGAAAAAAAGTAATTATGCCAAAAATAGCGAACCGTCGGGACGAACGTCAAATGTTTGACAGGTAACAGTTTGTATGGGAAAATAAAATTGTTGTTTTTATTATTTTACTTACAATATCAATGTTTTCTCTAGACTCTTAAACCTTCCCTGGACTCACACGAATATTTCAAGACCTAAATTAGCCAAATCACTCCAGCCGTTTTCGAGTTTTAGCGAGACTAACGAACAGCTATTCATTTTTATATATAGAGATATTATTACGATGGGGCTTTGATTTTTCCATTACTTGTAGTTGCTGTCTAATTCTTATTCGTCCGAAGACACTGCGAGGTAGGTAGTTATTAATTTATTCATAAGTTTAATAAAATACAGATGAAAATTTTATTACAAAAAATACAAGTAAAGCCTTTGACGGTATATTTGCTTACTGTGATATATTGCCGGCAACTAATTCTGTTAACCTTCAACAAAAATAGGGATGCTATAAATTTCACGTTTTCGTGTGTGACAGCTAAATTGATGAATCGATTTAATTTAATAACACACATTTAATATGAGTAAATGTGTGTTAATAAACAGAGAACATTTAATACTTTATTGGACCGACTAACAATCTGCTTAACCGAAAACTCACAGCTCTATTTATGTGGTGTAGGGGTTGGAAGTGCCGCCTTTTGATCACGGGTACCGGGTTTGATTCCCGGGTCGGGCAAGTGTCTTTGTATAAACCAGAGGCACTTGCTCTGAACCTGTGTGTCATTTGTGTTTGTAAATTACATGTTTGCAAACTGGCCACGTGATACAGATTATACACCGAGCAGGGGTTTTATTTATTTTTAACTAGTGACCCGCCCCGGCTTCACACGGGTGCAACGATGAAATTTATCGGTGTTTTTCTACAATATTATGCATGTGTTATACATATAAACCTTCCTCTTGAATCACTTTAACTATTAAAAAAACGCTTCAATATCCGTTTCGTATTTTTAAAGATTTAAGCATACATAGGGACGGACAGACGACAGCGACTTTGTTTTATACTATGTAGTGATAGTGATAGTGATGATAGTGAATAGAATAAGAAATAGTTGACTATGTTTCAAACTCAAACTCAAAAGGAACTTTATTTACGTAGGTTTCATCACAAAACTCTTATAAATCGTCATATTTACAAACACCATTATCATCTTACGGCCCCTGTCCCACACTAGGTGGTAGTCTCCACAAACACCTATCAGTAGTCATACCTACATTCACACCTTTCACACACAACTCCTCATTCCTGCAATCCCTCCATCTCCCCTGATCGCTCACAATCCCTATGTTCACTCACATTCATGCCGAAACTACCACCGGTTCGGAAGGCTGCTCTACAGAGAAGAGCCGGCAAGAAACTATGTAGTTGCTTTTTTTAAAATTATTGTTCTTGTTTACAAAAAGCACTAAACAGCATAGTGAGAGCAAGTTCGCAAGATGAGAGAAACACGCTACACGTTTACGCAATGAATGACGGATAGACCTTGACAGAGCCATTTAAAAAAAAGAAATCCGCGATTAAAGGTGTCCATTGCGTCATTGCTCACACACATATGAATCTGCAACTGGTTCGGAAATCTGCTTCACAGAGAAATCTCAAGAAACTCTAGTTACTACTTACTTCTTAGCCAATAATTTCCCACTGCTGAGTCTTCCAAATACAGGAAGGTTAATTTGCCTATTGTGTCACGCTGGCCAGACCGGATTCGTATCTCTTAGTTACAATCAAACCTTATAATATTACTAGCTGACCTAGCAAACGTCGTTTTGCCGTATAAATATCGCTATTCAAATATAGGGGTTGATCGTAGAGGGGTGAAATTTTGGGGATGTGTGTTTTTGCATGCAATATCATAAAAAAGCAAAAACAAGTGTCTAAAAAATAAAATATATTTATATTACATAATATATGTATATTTCTTGCGTTATATCCTGTGCTTAAGCCCTCAATAGTATAAATTAGTCAATAGCTATTATTTTCTTTTTTTGCGGGGTGTAAAATCCTTTGTGGACTATTCACCGGCCTGGGGAAAGCCAAATGTGGGGTGTGTGGGAGTCTGGTCCGCCAATCAGTGTTATGAACGGCGTTCCCATTCCCACTAAACATCCCCCCGGTACACTATCCCGCGCCGGCTTCCTCGTGGGTCCCGACTGTGTTTCCACAGGGTCAGTGAGGAGTAGACAAATCCGGTCAACCCCATTCTATCTAGTCGGGGGCCTTTTGCTAACAGTTGTATAACATTTCACCAGCCACAAAGTCTATTCAATGATAAGGGGAAGTACCCAACGCTGACTCGGATGTCGTACTGCCAATGTCGACTGCCTCGGGTCTTCACCAGCGTCTTCGAGCGATTCGGCTGGACCCACGTAGCTCTACTGCTGGACAAGTCGGACCTGTTTTCTTTAACAGTCGGTGAGTTGTGCTGATCAATGATCTGTTTAACAAACGAAACAATGCTCTTTCTTATGAATAACTAACTGTTTGCACAGGTGGACATTATTTTTTTATTGCAATCAAAATAGCCTATATTAATCGGTGATAATGTAGCATTCAAATTATGAAAGATTTTTTTATAATCGGTCCTGTACTTTTTGAGCGTATTCATTACAAACATACTTATATACAAATCTTTCCTCTTTATAATATTAGTTTAAATATAGATTAAACGGTTGATGTAAATCAATTTTGTAAGTGAAATCGATTAGAATTTTTAATGTGACGATGTATGTATGTGTATCCACGTGGCGCCACCCCATTCCATCTTAAGTGTGTCGTAAGAGCCAACAAAAGGAAATGATGAGGCTGAAATCCTAGCAAGAGAAGGAATACTTGATACCAAACCCTGTGCCTACCTGTCAGGCAATCACAGTAGGTTAATTACTCTCCAAGTAGCTGGAGGAGGCCCGACTCAGTAGTGGATCTTTTATGGGCTGAATAATAATAAATAATAAATATCCTTGGACATTTCACACAACGCCATCTCGTCCCAAGCTAAGCAACTTAATGCTTGTGTTATGGTAACGAGATGGATGATAAACTACTTATATACATTTTTTTTTTGTAAATACATACATATTGTAGATAGAAATTACACCCAGACTCCGAGCCAGTGCCTCTGGTTTTGACAAAGACACTTGCCCGACCCCGGAATCGAACCCGGGACCCGTTGATCCAAAGGCGGCACATCTAACCACTAGACCAACGAGAGCAGTAGTTGTTAAAATATAGTCTGTTTCCGATGTATTTTGAAAACACTATGTCAGCAACCCATACTGTCCTGTGCATGTCGTAAGAGGCGACTATAGGAACGCAAGAGGCAGAACAACTAGGCACAAAATAAATTTTATACAACTACTAGTGGCCCGTCCCGGCTTCGCCCGTGCAAAGCGGGGGTGCGTTATACATATAAACCTTCCTCTTGAATCACTCTATCTATTAAAAAAAACCGCTTCAAAATCCGTTGCGTAGTTTTAAAGATTTAAGCATATATAGGGACGGACAGAAAATATCGACTTTGTTTTATACTATGTAGTGATACTACTCAGCCCAATAATGACCCACTGTTGAGTGGGCCCCCTCTAGTTACGTGGAGGGTCGTTCGCCTACTGTACCACTCTGGCCAGATGGGTTGGCACAGGGTTTTGTATCAAGTTATCTTTTTCTTTCTACTAGGTTATCGGCCTCGAAACTTTGCTTTTGCCGGCTGTTCCACCCTTGGGGTGGAATGGGGTGGTGACACTATATATTCTAAATCCATTACCACAAGGACTTACAACAAACTCTGTGCCAATTAGCCTGCGTGGTACAGTAGGCTAATTTGCCTCCGTGAAATCCACTCGGTAGTGGGTTATTTTCGGGCTGTAATGTTATTAGCCGCGTACTGACTTAGCGAGGCAGCCTCGCGAGGCAGCCTCGGACGTTTGCTTCGCAACGTTTGCCGCGCGAGGCAGCCTCGGTCTGCATTAATACAGACCGAGGCTGCCTCGCGCGGCAAAGCCGAGCCGAGCCAGTACGCGGCTAATGATGAAATATAAAGAAGCCACGAGAATAGGTAACGTAGCACATAGAGCTTAAGGTTTAAAGTCCTTTTTGATACAGGGAAGAGTTTGGAATGGGGTCTGAGAAAAGAAGGCGTATTGAAGGCGGTGCGGGAGCTGGACGGGAATGAGAGGGAGTCCTGCGAGGCTTTGCTGCGAGATGTCAGCATGTACGCCAGAGGTAAACTCAGTAGTACTACTACTATTCAGCCCATAAATGACCCACTGCTGAGTCGGGCCTCCTCCAATTACATGACGGGAAATTAGCCACGCTTTCCAAACGGGTTGGCACAGATCTTAGCAAGTTTTCCTTCTCTTGTGGCTAGGTTATCTTATCCGCCTTGTCATTTCCCTTCGTCGACTCTTACGACACCCTCAGGATGAAATGGGGTGGTGACACTATGTATTCTTAATCCATTACCACTCGGGCAATAGTACCACTTAAAGTTAATGTAGCTCTATTATTGCCCTTTTTTTTATTTGTCACTAGTTGTACACTGCACGCGTTGCTATGCCACTAACTAAAATAAATTTGAAGGATAGACATTACACAAATATTAATTTCTTTTGTCAGATACCTCCGTGGCTCATGTACAACACTTTGCTGAATATTATCGCATGGCAAGAAATGATTTCTTTGCGGTTCTGATCGTTGTATTTAATTTAATTCCCGGCGCTTCAGACACCGCAACCACGGACACTGCAAAGAGTCTGAAACATTGGGAATAAAATAAAATAACTAAAACGATCAGAACCGTGAAGAAATCATTTCATGCAATGTGTAAAGATCGTGAAAACTTAAGACATCATTATGATTATCACATGATCAAATGCATAGTTTACGATTCTATAAAGGAGATACAGACAACTATAAAAATAAAACCAGTCACTTTACGCCTTAACAGTTCGCATTTCCGAATCAATAAACTTCATAAATGATTGCAACAGGGCAAATTGCGATTGGAGTTGCAATGTTCTCTTCACTGAAGTTGAAACGATGCGCACTGAATTGCTGTTAATCGAAAACTAACTGGACTTATCCGCTCCGCAGTTGCCTTAGACTGCTTTTTTATATTTCATTTACGAGGAAAACACACTTTAATACAATGTTGTGAACAGCAATATTAATATTACGGGAAATGTAGGGTTTTTATTTGTCCGTGTGGTGACGGATTTAGAATACGTAGAGCCACCACCCCATTCCATCCCAAGGGTGTCGTAAGATCCGACAAAAGGAAATTACAAGGCCAATAACCAAGCCGCAAGAGAAGGGAAACTTGATACGAAACCCTGTGCCAACCCGCCTGGCCAGCGTGGCACAGTAGGATAATTACCCTCCATTCAAATGGAGGAGGCCCCACTCAGCAGTGGGTCCTCTATTTGCTGAATAGTAATAGGGTTTGTGTAAAACAATAAATATGAGCCCATTCTATGTTTGAATTACATTTATAATACACCTCTCTCTGGTTACACTGTCCTTTCTTTTTTGTTGTTTGTCGGGTTTCCTAAACTTTTCTTGTTGTTTATTAAAAAACTATAATATATTCCTAAACTTTTCTTGTTGTTTTATTTTGGTACAGTTGTGATCCTAAGTGTGCGCGGTTCTCTGGTCCGTGAGTTCCTGTTAGCTGCGCACACGCTCGGCATGACGCGGGGAGACTGGGCCTTCTTGGACGTGGAGATCTTCCAGGTAATTTCCGGTATTAGCTTTTATACGGGGGCAGTAGCTTGAAAACTGACAGATGGTCTAACTGGATATTAATTACCAGTTGTCCCATAAGATGAGTTGCGGAGGACATACGGTAATCACTCCGGGTAAATGCTCGTAGCTATTTAAGTCAGGTTAAACTGGTGCCGACCCCAATGCAGTTGAAAAGCAACTACAGAGTTTCTTGGCCAGCTCTTCTCTGTAGAGCAGCATTCCGAACCAGTGGTAGTTTCAGCATGAATGTGGGCGGACACAAGTTTTGTGGGAGATCAAAAGAGATGGATGGATTGTAAGAATACGGAATTGTGTATGAAAGGTCTGACTGTAGATATGACGACTGATGTGTGTATGGCGACTACCACCTGGCTTGGGACCAGGGCCGTAAGATGATAATGGTGATCTTAAATATGACTATATAAAAGAGATTTGAATTTTGAATTTGATTTGGGAAAAGATTGCGGAAAGCAACCTCAACAATCAACCTTATTTTATTTTCCGAACCTTTTATCATCTAATTTCCTTCACTCGGCTGTTACCACAGCCTTAATATGGAGTAGGGTTTTGACATTATGTATTCTAAATTCTTCATCACGTGGAGGGTCACTTACCTTTAATATGGTTGGGGAGATTGATGGTTATCCTAGGAAAAAGTGTCGCTGTTTGGGGTTAGTGAGTTCATTGGACGGAAACGTTGATAACCAATATGCTTGCTCTTTTTTGAGGCATCTGCCTATCGGCATGTGTGTGACATCGTGGCTTCAGAATGGTTGAGCCAATTTGGATTTATCGAAACGAGTGCTCACAGCTATGAAAAAATAATTGCAATGTCATTAGAATACTTTTTTAATTATTTAATTACTTATAAAATGAAACATTTGTTTATTTCTTTTTACAAAATTAATGATAACATAATGATTATATATTTGAAATAATAATGACGCCTAAAAGCTTTACTATCGTTATTAGACCCGGAAGAAGTTTAAAACAAATATATCCCCTTAATTGTAAACGCTAGCTAGCATTGGCTGTAACAAGTCTCAGTTCGGTTTTAAAAGATCATCATTTCAACACATTCATGACGCAGTATATATGATTCGCTGAGTCTACATTTTATGGAGAGAAATTACCTTTTGTGCCACGCTGCAAGAGGGATGGCAAAGGGTTTATACAAAAAAAAAATCAAGGAAAAGAAAACTACAACATGTAAATAGTAAGTAAAATTTTATACCTTTATTTCGCATAAGACACAATGGACACATACAAATTGTCAACATATTAATAAAATATAAAAGTAAACCTAAGTAATAAATCAAGACTAAAAATACCAATTAACCTAAAACTTAAATACTAAAATATATTATTTAAAGGAGTCCCTTTAGGCAAGGTTCCGAAGATACTGGCAGCGTTCCCCCTTTGAATCGCTAGACTGATTCTTTGTCCGAGGTAGCTACCAGCTCTTCGGTCTCCTGTGATGTCGACTAACCTTTTTGCTATTTCCTTAAAAAGGCTTATAGCGCTAGGACCCCACGGACCAAGGGTCTCGACACCGAATGGGACAAATTCATATTCGGAGCCTAGACCCCTGTATTTGTATCCTTTAGCTTTTTCAGCCGCTTCACAAGCCGCACCAGCTCTGTTGTTGGTTCCATGTAGATGGGAAGGGGCCAGTGTGTCTGAACAGGTTGCATCCCACACCAGCACCCGACCCATCTTCCATGGAATCAAACTCATACCGTCCGGTCTCTTACCATCGTCTCTTGCAATGCCAGTCGGCTCAAGTAGACTGGGCACGTTGACGGAGGTAAGGGACCGGCGTATGATATCGTTAAGTGCGGCATGTCTCGAGAAGCGGCCTGCACTTTTTTGGCATGACAGTCCGTGATGTCCTAGCTTGTCGACATCACTGCCACAGGGACATTTATGAGGAGCGCAGACCGGAACCCCAAGCCGTAGACACGTTGCGATTCGAAGCGTGTCAGGCTCAAGAAATGTTCCTGTTTTTGACGAAGGGTACGCGTGAAGCCAGTAGCCGGCCTCGTGCGTACCCACGGCCAAAAGCCTAGCACGCGCCGAACCCGTACTACAGCTTAAAAGGTTGTCATATGACAATTTGCAATTTATGTCATCCCAGCTCCTCTGCGAATTTGGGGAAGATGGAAAATTTTGACCTGGACATGCAATTAAGAAAGCGTTTCTAGCTTCTTCCAAGCCAGCAATCTCAAAGTTTGAAGGGGATGCCCTTAAAATTGTACTTATGAGACTTGCTGAACTATGGACAGAAGATAGGAAGGCTGGTAAAGCGACACTGGAAATTTTGCGAATCCCTAGACCACCATAGCGGATGGGTAGGGATGCTTGGGTCCAAGAATGCTCGTTCAGCTGCATATGAAGAACCGATTCTAAGCTAATTTTGATTAAGTCGTCCACTTGTGTCAAAAGATCTGGGCGATTCCAAAAGGAGCAGCAACGGAGCACATACGTAAATTTTGGGACGAAAAGATAGAATTTTAAGATGCAAAGAGCATAGTGTGGACTAATTTCAATTAGACGGTCAGCAGAATTTTGAAATTTAGTAATTGAATTATTAATATATTCAGCAAAAGATTCATCAAAAATAGGAGAACCTAAAAGGTAAAGGGAATTACTGTTAACTATTTTAATATTTGGAGCCAAAATATTGAATTTTAGTTTTACGTCATTCAAATTTAAGTCGCAGTTATTTATAAAAAGTTCACATTTGCTAAAATTAAGCTCCAAACCAATGGCTTCAAATTTATTTTTGATTATAAAAAGGTCCGATAACACAGTATCCACATCACCTCCTAGGGTTCCGTCGTCCAAATACCAAACGTTGAATTTAGAATTTAATTTTTTTATTATAGGGTTTATAGCCAAACTAAAAATTGCAGGCCCAAGGGGATCACCCTGTTGACAACCTACTTCCGAGGACAGTTAATTGGAACGATATAACAATTTTGTTGGTTCAGCGTAACTGAGAAGAAGATAATTGTATATTTCCGGTATATGTTGTTATATTTCCGTCAGCAGGGTATCCCTATTTACCGAATTGAAAGCATTTTTGACATCAATTTTGAGCAACACGTCAGGCTGGCCGTAAGTTAAGAAAGAGCGTAGGGCATGGACGGCTGCCTCACACCCTCCTTTTACACCGAAGCCTAACTGTACGGGTTCAAATTCCGAATTTAATTTTGGTAAAATATGTCGAATAGCAATTTTGGAGGCCAGACGTCGTAGTGTTGATCCAACAGCAATTGGTCTCACCCCTCCGTCCTTTTTGGTGAGGGCAATGAGGTTCGCGCCGAAAAGAATGGGAACAATTTCTGGATTGACATTGCCGGAATACATAAAGTTGACCAATTTAGTGATCGAATGTACAAGCTGCTCGCCTGCATCACCCACAGAATGCGATGTTAAGTCTTTCAAATGTTGGGGTGAGATTCCATCCAAACCTGCAGCCGAACCTGGTTTAAAAGATAAAATGGCATCCGTAACATCTTTGTTTTGAATTTGAAGGCACGCTTGCCCTGCTGTTGGTGGGTCGAGAAAATATGGGGTCACTGGAGCTGGAGGATGTTTTGTCCTTAAGGCCTGAAGGGTGTCAGGGGTATCTGGTGATAGCACGTCGTTGGAGAACAAAAGGCGAGCGGCACCTTTGAGATCTCCGTCACAGATTTTGTTTTCAATGAGTTTTTTGCGATTGTGAGGGGCATCATGTTTGAATATAGGTGTGGGAGAAGGCGAGGAGCTTACAGCACAGTTATTCTTAATCTTTTGTGTCAAGGATAAATTCGGTTCATCAGTTTTTATTATATGTAGTGTGCTATATGAAAATAAAAATAGATTCATCCAGTCTTGAGCACAATTGTTTAGGTAACATTTCTGGATTAATTGTGCCAAATGTGTAGCAACGGTTATTCGAGCTCCTCGAGGGATTCTTTTAACTATGGGTATACTATTTTTCAAATGGCTAAGATATGTGTGGAAAGGAGTTGGATCGTTGGCTACATAAGCAGGATCACTCGGAAGAATGGGATGGATGTCTAAAGGTGTACTGATTTGGCTGTTACATTTCCTGTGTGTTTTAGTTGTGTGAATGTTGAGGCCTTTCAAAGATTTGAAAGACTTGTTGCACTGAGTACATGTATGGATCGCGTTCGAAGTGCCATCACAAGATTGGGTCCCGGACTGCATTCACAATAGTGAAATACCAAAAAAATATATCTTAAAACAATAATAAAGCACAAAAAACCAACTTAAAATGTACACTGAAAACATAAATATGTCAAAGTCAAAATAAGACGGCTACTTGAATTGGTAAGAAGACGCATGCGTCGACACGCAGGTTTGTCACAGGATGGTCTTCTAATTGGATGCTGTAGTGGACGTCACCTAGCGACGCATATCGTCGCTAGGACAACCGATGGCGGCCTGTATTTTCACATATATATCTTCTTTTCTCCGTCATGAAAATGAGATGAATTGAATTTATTAGAAACTGCGATGAGTACACCACCACAATCCTTTTTTGAATGAAATCCAGAACTTTCGCGATCTCTTCTATAGGTATATTGTATATCGATGGTCGAATAATTAGTTCCGCGTGCGTTCCAGTAAAAAATATATATAGACTTTAAAAAGCACCAAACCAGCTTACTGATCGTACATAGTTTTATCCAGTAAAAATGATTTATACACGATATTTTAATTAAAATAAAACGGAGCTGCGAAATACAGTGTCACTGTCATAAAGTCATCATCAGTAAGTAAAATGTATATTGACGTTCCAAAAAGCTCTGATGAACCAACTTGAATAAATATTTTTTTATTTTAGATAGCCTATATTGTGTGGCTTCACTACATAGTATAAAACAAAGTCGCATTCTTCTGTCCGTCCCTATGTATGCATAAATCTTTTTCGGTTTTTTTAATAGATAGAGTGATTCAAGGGGAAGGTTTATATGTATAACCCACCCCCGCTTTGCACGGGCGAAGCCGGAGCGGGCCACTAGTAAAACTATAAAACAAAAAAAAATTGCGTAACTAATTAGTTAGTCACTCATTATCTACACTTATATCTATGTATGTTCCCCAAATAACAATTAGGTACCACAACTAACATTTTGTTTCATTTATTTATGTATGTATTACGTATATGGTAACACCCAGATTAAAGCTCGCGTATTAATTCAACAGCGTATCCCTTCAATTAGTGCTATCCGGGATTCAACACACGGTCTACTAACCTTGACCTTTGACAGAACAGCAAACTGCGGAGTGGAAGGTTACACAGTGTTTATGAATTTATATTCTGTGCTAATTAGAGCTTGTAGAATGCAACAGCTGAATTTGTCACAATCATCATCTCAGCCGATAGGTGAATTCAAACTCAAAAGGAACTTCATTTACGTAGGTTTTATCACAAACGTCATATAAATCGTCATATTTAAGTGAGTCGGGCCTCCTCCAATTACATGGAGGGATAATTAAAAAAACTAGACTTCAAACGGCTAACCAGATTTTATGCGAAATAGCTTTTAGGCGCAAAGGAATGATCATCCAGCTAAAATACTGTTTTCGGGAATCCGTGCGAATTACTGTGTAAACCATGCTATCGCGATGTAGCACGCTTTACGTTTCGACACAGTAATTCAAAGAACTTTTTTATCCGATCAAAAGGCTTTTACGCCACTTTTTACAAGTGTGTTGTTAATTTTTTTTTACGGCAGGGCGGGTATTGGGGTGAAACGGGTTGGGAGGCAGGAGATGAAAGGGACCACGCCGCTCGAGCCGCGTACGAAGCCCTACTGCGTGTGTCCTTGAAACTTCCGACTGGAGACCGTTTTGACGAGTTTGCTGATGCAGTCAAAGCGAAGGCGAAGAGGCATTATAATTATTCATTCTCTGATGGCGAAGAGGTTTGTTACTTCTCTATCTTAAGCTCAGTCTAAAAAAAGGGTATATATACTACTCAAACTCAAACTCAAACTCCACTCTTACGACATCCTCAGAATTGATTAGGATGTTGACACTGTGTATCCTGTGGAACACTGTGAAACAAATAGTCTGTAATAGAGAACAAAATTGGAGCTTTTATTGATGACCCCATAGACACATGTTCTGCTGTCCAGAAAAACCTAATATTTCAGTTTCTGTAGCAGATTGCGTCTGGCTGAAATTTCTTAATTACTGAAATGTTTTCCGGCGTTGGAATAATTATAGGTGGTATACACAAAACAAATTATAAAAAGGTATGTAAATATCTCTGCCCATATATGAGAAACTCTTGTTTCAGGTGTCTTCTAATGGATGGAATTTTATTTTTATTAATTATAGACTGGATGTCTACGACACAATTAAGTTTGTTACTGAGTCTGGCGTCCTCCGATCACAGGGAGGGTAATAGGGCCCCCGCGCATTTAGGCGGCCAGGCCGCGCGACTGGCCGCGCGGCCTGGCCGCATAATGCGCGGATTGGTCGCGGCGGCCAATAGGCCGCGTATGTGACGCGATGTTTTTCATTGGCTGCGCGACCAAAACTTGGCCGCGCGGCCTGGCCGCGTAATGCGCGCAGCTATAGACATCGTAGAAGAATTAGTTGGCCGCAGCGACTTGGCCGCATAATGCGCGGAGGAAAAAACACTATCAGCCTTTGTATAAAAAAATGGCGATTTAAAAAAAACACTAGGGTAAAACCGGGATAGATGCCCCACTTTTAGAAAAAGCCACCCATTTTTTAATTTTTTTTTTTTTTTTTTTTTTTTTTATGTAAGAGCAGGCAGATGACTGCATTCCGCCTGATGTTAAGTGGAAATGCCGTCCAGAAGTGGGGATACCTAGTGCTAGACTGTAAGTATAGCATTAGCCATCCCCACCCTGCCGGCCCGCAAGATGCCTCTTCACGCTTCGTTTGAAAGACCCCATATTGTAGGTAGGTAATCTATGTGTTTTATACGAATAATTTCTACGAATGTAGCTAGCCCAGTCCTTTATGCTGAATTATTATTATTAATATTTAACCTATCAAATACAGATTTTGCACAAATTGGCTTTTCGTAGAATGTCTTTTTTGAGGATAGATGCCTACCTGTATGGATAGTTGCCCCACCATGAAAATACTGAGAAGGATAGATGCCTGCAGTGCAGGATAGATGTTCTTTTTACCGTATAAACTAAAAGCCTAGCCCAAACGTTAGGTATTTCTAATCCTGAAACGAAACATGGGTCTTAATAATGAAAAGTATATTTTTTACTAATAGTGTATCGTTATTACCCATAATTATTTTTTACAGCGTTTGTTTAATTAAAATATAAATTATTAAGTTTCAACAAGCATGAGCATGTTCTTTGTTGAATTAAATTTTATAAGCATTTTATTTATTTAACAAAAATAGAAATTCTTAATTGTTTCTACAAATAATTTTACTTAAATTATGTAATAATTTCTGAAAAGTGTACAGATTCATTCCAGATTCAGATCCAGTTGGATAACAATTTCGTATTTTTCTTTCAAAACATTCAATGCAAATCCTATTTTACTTGTATCTTTAGGGTTATCCTTCCGTTGTGTGGCATAATTCTACTATAATCTTAAATAGCAGTTTATGGAGGGATAGATGCCCCTAAGAGCACCTATACCTTGAAAAATCAGGGCAACTATCCTTTGTGATAGGGATAGATGCCTAAGTATTTTTTAAATATTATAATAAACTAAATAGCAATTATTTACACCTAGATGCCGACTTAATGAACCAGTTTATCGACATATGAAAAAATATAACGGAATTTATTAATAATTATAAAGTTATACAACACAGAATACTAACGTTTCAAACTTTGACGTGTTCGTGAATGTCGCCGCGGAGATAATTACATACACGACCAAAACGCATCCTCCTACACAACTGTCCATGGGTAACTAAGGTATGGGGTGACTGTGGCTCCTACTGGTACAATTAACTCTAAGTCACGATTTCGCGAAATTAGGTTTTTAGAATATGGGGCATCTATCCCACTGGGGCATCTATCTCGGTTTTACCCTACAGAGTTTCTACAGGTGGTCAATAGTAAATGTAAAGTTTATATTGACGTTTCGAAAGTGCTCGATTGAGCAAACTTGAATATATATATTTTAGATTTTTCCATGTGGTCTGGCTAAAAGATTTGGTTCTAATGAGGGTATGAATAAGATTTTAGTCTTTGGAATATTTCGTTACACTGGACTGCACTAGACTGTACACACTTTCAGAAACAAATATTATTTTGTTTTCATTACTTAAGTGTCTATATAGTACGGGAAGCGGATACGGAAATGTTTCATATAGTGGGTCAAGGCAGTTTCTTCCATTAATAATTTTACTGAAGGTCCTTAAGTCGGAATATACTTTCGTAATAATCACTTCAATTTCAATCATTCAATAATCCAGTCGTGTTGTATTAGAAGTGGCTCGCCTCAGCAATGGGTCATTTACGGGCAGAGTAATGGCAGTGTAGACGGATTTAAAAAACATAGTGTCACCACCCCGTTACACCCTGACGGTGTCGTAAGGGCCGACAAAAGGACCGTGACAAGACCGATAATCCAGCCGTGAGATAAGGAAAACTTGAAACGAAACCCTGCCCGTCTGGCCGTCTGGCCCGCGTGGCACAGTAGGCTTATTTCCCTCCTGTAATTGGGGGAGGCACGACTCAGCAGTGGATCATTTATGGCCTGAGTAGTACTAGTATTGAATGGCCCTCCTCCTGACTCTTTGGCAAAGGCTTCCCCTTTACTTCTACAACTGTCTTTGTGCCCCTAGCTGTCAAGGATTCTAAATCACGCCAGCTTGGCCTCGTTAAGCCACTGCATCTGCCACTGTCAGAGGTTCAATCGTTGTTGAAAGCATTATACTCGTACTATGCATAGAAAAAACACCACATTCTGATATGTCATTTAATATGTCCCTAGGTGAATTTTTTCGTTGGAGCGTTTTACGATGGCGTATACCTGCTGGGAATGGCGCTCAATGAGACCCTGACAGAGGGTGGAGACATAAGGGACGGGAGGAACATCACTAGCCGCATGTGGGGGCGTGATTTCCATGGTAAGTTCGTATCTAGGCACATTCTCTACGCTATATACCTTTTTGTAACAACCATATCTTCTTCTTTATTGTGTGTGTGTGTTGTAAATTATTCTGCCAATGTTGAGTGAACACTCAGAGATACACGATGTAGAGGTCAAGAAACAGAGTTAAATGAACAAGGTTGATATGGTTGAGGAGATCGATGGGTCCCCCTCGACCGTGCAGCCACCTTGTTGTGGTGAGGGGGCTTGCGTGCCTTTAGGATCCGTTGGGGCCATACCGGCTCAGGGTCGCCCATGCCGGGCGGGCCCACGGGGAGAGGCCAGACGAAGAGCGGCACACGGAGTCGTGGTGGGTTTTGGCTCTGGGGACTCCTCTGTCCTCAGAGTTGCCTCTGAAGCCTTAACCTGCCGCGACACACGGCGTGGTAAATGCAGTGGACAAGCAAGGCGTTAAGGCCACGGCTGCCGCCGCAACCGCGTGGGTCAGGCGCCAGTTCATCCGGCGCCTGACGGGGGCACGTGCAATGTCCCGCATGTGCCTCTCGGTGGTTGGGGAGCGTCCAGAGCTCCCCATCAAAGCGTGGAGCCCCATCAGGGTCGCGGAGTATGCTCCCCCATTGGGAGGAGTGAAACCCGTGGCCCTGTATCAGTTGAGGGACACCGTTGGTTTAAGTGGGTAGGTTGGGGCGCAACTACCATCTTTCCGCGCCCTGGAGTCCCACATAACCGGGCTGGCGTTTAGCGGTCAAGTATCCATGAGGATTTCCAACGTAAAAAAAAAGGAGATCTGCCACATGCGTTATGCTTGTGAACAGGTGACGCAGTCTGGGGATGGTCGGCTCACTGGATTCAAGACTTATTATATCTCCTGGGAAAGAACTCCTGGGGTAGAATCTTGAGTGTAAACTGCGATTTCGCAAGCGTAGAGTAGGTGCCAAGCTGCTAGGTGGAGCATTGCGTAAGGTGCTGAAGACAGGGCACAAAGACGCTCTTTAGGGGTGGAAAATATGTCCAGTGGTGGAAAAGAGTGAGCTGATGATGATGACGAAGTGGGAAGATTGGGGTGTGGACATCGGATCATTCTCCTGGCCCATTCTTCTAGCGACCTTAACCCAATTTATTCCTAGTGGTGACGTATTTAGAATACACGGCATACACCAACCCATGGCATCCTGAAGGTGTCATAAGACAAGAGGTAGATCGCCTAGCAGCAAGAGGTGGCTAACTTGATACAAACTTTTTTTTTTGTTTTCGCTGGGGAAATGCTTAGTGCATAGCGTTCGGCGGTGAGGTATGCTACCCACTAAAACGAAACAGTAGGCAAGTTTCCCTCCATGAATTTGGAGGAAGCCCGGCTCAGCGGTGGGTCACGCAGCAAGCTCATCAGTTGTTTCGGCTAAATTAAGATACTGCGTTTGTTTTCGTAACGATACGTCATGTACTCTTTGGCAGGTATAACTGGACATGTCCGCATCGACCCTGTAGGCGACAGAGACGCCGACTACGCCATCTTGGATTTGGATCCTGTAACAGGGAAATTTGAGGCAAGTTTAATCCAATGTGAATAAGCTAGATAATTGTCCATGTGGTGACGGATTTCGAATACATGGTGTCACCACCCATTCCACCTCGAGGGTGTTGTAAGAGCCGACGGAATTAAATGTCAAGACTGGCTGCAAGAGAGGGAAAATTTGATACCAAAACCTGTGCCAACCCGTCTGGCCAGCTTAGCAGAGTAGGCTAATTTCATTAATTTATAAACATATATAAAAATGGAGCATCAGAATATACGTGAAATTAACTAATTATTTTGGGAGCTTTAAAGCGTCAGTTAAGCAAAATGGCTGACGGAAAGTGTCTGGGAACATTGACGATTTATTTTTAACAATATCGTCAAACACACACGTGAAAATCAGTAGGAGAATTTACGTGAAGTAAAACGTAAATTCTTGGCATGCGATCGTAGTATGTATGTCAACGGAAAACAACAAGAACCGGAAATTTATAAATTTCCTAGGAAATTTATAAACGTCCGTAGGATTCCAAACGAGAGATAAATTGTATTATTTTACGCCCACATTTTCGGAAATTTATAAACTTACTGAACTCACGCGTAAAATAATAAGTAGCAATAACCAAACGCGATGGGCGCTCTGATTGGTTGAATAAGTCACGTGTTCCTTCTCTGTTCTCTCCGCCGCCATTGTTCGATATTGTCTACTTGTGGTAACCTAGACCTGATACTGCTGCATCATCAGATATACCTGCTGCATCATCAGGAATGTATAGGATACCCAACTCCTTACCAAATTACAGTAGATACAGAGTGTTTGGACTCATTGTAAGGGTATCAAAGAAACAGATATAAAAAAGTTAGGTACCTGACATTTATGGCTCAGTAGACTCTCAATGTAGTGAACATTGAGTGTGTACTCAGCCATAATGCAGTCTGATGTCAGGGGTTTTTTAAGTTAAATACTTATTTTATTATGTTTAATTTGTTACATGCATGCATGTTTAATTTGTTTTAAGCACATTTTTTATTACTTAGCGTCTGTTTGGAAATTCGCCAATCGCGATCGCAATTCGCGTTTTTTTTTTAAATTAAACTTAATTATGTTTTTTTTTGGCAGAAGGCCGGCTATATTGTTTTATGATTGTTTTTTTTTTAATAAAACTTTTTAACTTCGCATCACTCCATTTTTATTGTTTTATTTTGGTAGAGTGAAGTAGGGGTCATTAGCATAATATGTAAAACAGTAACCCTGTATTAAAGGTACTTACCTAGTTTTAAAGTAAAAATACTGTTACGTACTGATAAACTTATAGTTTGGCAAGTCTAATTGTACCTATGTCTATGGACACAAGCATGCCACTATCAACATCGACTAATCAGAGAACAGTGTGTTATTTGCCGTATCTTGTAGAAGCGTAAAATTAAAAGCTCTACTGTGATTGGTCGAACCGTTTAGAATCTTACGAATGGATATCCGTTAGTTTATAAATTTACGACGAGACGTCGTTAGTTTATAAATTTCCGAAAATGTGGGCGTAAAATAATACAATTTATCTCTCGTTTGGAATCCTACGGACGTTTATAAATTTCCTAGGAAATTTATAAATTTCCGGTTCTTGTTGTTTTCCGTTGACATGTACATACTTCATACGCTACTCAATCGTCTACATTTCGTCCATCAGAAAATACGTGAGGTCTGGCGGCCCTGGCATCTTGGACTAATAGAATACTTGCTTGTGTAACTTTTTTAGGTACAGGTTGTTGTGTGCGAGCAACAAGAGTGCTTTTACTAACGCATTAGCGCAACTTTGCTCTTTAATGGCGCATTAAAACAACTGCAACCTAACGTAAACAAAAACCGCCAAATCTTTACACATACTGATAGTTCCATCTCACGTCATCTCATTATTTTCGCGTCTAGGGATTAAAATGGGCTTAAATAGATCTTAAGTTAATTCTTTATGTTAATCTTACCAATTACTTAGACAAGGATTTAGGGATCAAGCTCTAACTAGAGTAGTCTAACTGTAGTAATTACTTACTGAAGTACCTAACTATAACTTAGAACCCTGAATTGATCCTGGCTAATATTCCAGTGAAGGTCAAACAAACGCGTTATTAAAATGTCATTAGCGATAAGGACTATTCATACTACATATTATTTAATTAATGAATTAAATAATAATATCACTTCACTATCACTATCACTACTCGCTACATATTATAAAACAAAGTCGCTGTCGGCTGTCCGTCCCTATGTATGCTTAAATTATTAAAACTACGCAACGGATTTTGAAGCGGTTTTTTTAATAGATAGAGTGATTCAAGAGGATCGTTTATATGTATAATATATGCATGATATTGTAGAGAAACACTGATAAATTTAGATGTTCATCATTGCATCCGTGTGAAGCCGGGGCGGGTCGCTAGTTAATAGATAGATTATAATTATTTGAACGACTATTCGTTCCATCATATGCAGCAATTTGCAAATAGTTATATCGTATTAAAAGTTAAAGCAGCGATATAGGATATTGGCAAAAAAATAAAGTAATGCCGATGAAAAAGTAAAAGCACACATCCATTTTTCCCCAATTAGGAGTTGTCTTGTTGTTCGCTTTTTCACAATTTTAATAGGGTTGGAATCTGTTCAATGTGTATCATGGAATGTGTATCATGATTTGACTGACATGATTCACATATACGCGGACCAATTGCCGTCTGACCTCCGCGGTCCATCTAGTAGGACAACTTGTATTTATTTGTTTTCTTTTCTTTAAAAACGAAACCCCCTCTTTATGTTTATCCTGTATCGCGGGGGTAGTTCACAAACATGTAATTCACGAACACTGAAGACACCCAGACTATGAGCAAGTCCCGCTGGTTCAGACAAAGACACGACACGACACGGAATCGAAACCGGGACACATGTAGCCCCCAGACCAACGAGGCGGTCCAGACTAGTCTCTAATAAACAATAACTGTTAGTTTTGACGCTACTGACTATGTGTATCGACTGTCATAGATAGAAGAAGGGCAGCTTGGACCTATGTCTTTACGTGCCCACCGTAGCACGGAGGAGGTTAGATGATGTAGTTGATGGACACATCTACATTCAGCTCAACCAAATGATATTTAACCTGGAAATCGCTGCTCCGCATAGTTTGCTATGCTGGGTGATTTCTTTTCTTTCTAATTTAAACTTACATTTAATATTTAAATAATGAGTTGATTACTCCGGTAATGGATAATCACTGAGAATGGCCTGAAAGTCATGAATAAAGCTTGTATTTTATGCTGTCACGAAAACGCGCTCGCAGACACGATAAAGATTACAACCCAGTGCCTCCCACAAACCCACAAAGTTTCACATGCTATCGATATGGTCGCTGCTGCAATTCCGGTATTGGCCTATTTAGTCACCAAAAGAAGTGTGACAACTCTTGACGCTGTTTAAATGATCTAAAAAGATGTTGAAAGGCCTATGATGAACACAGTTTCATATACATAATATATTTATTTGTGAAATCTATTAGTCTTCGTATTAAAATTTATGATCAATATAAGACATCTATTTCAGACCCTACTCCTAATCACCTTAAGTGTTCTAACTGTCACTTTTATAGTATCGTAAAGAATGCAAGTTGTTAAGTTCAGTGAACTTTTATTTACGACCAAACATACCTACTGCGTGTAGTCCCTTCGTCATCTATTTATCACGAATGTCTTTGTATTACATGTATTAACTATTGCTTGTTTTTTTTTCGTTGGAAACCCTAATTGATTTTCGGCCGTTTGGGAATAACCTGGGTATGTGCGACTCCGGGGCGCAGAAACATGGTAATTAGCGGCCCGACCCACTAAAACCAACGTCCCACCAATGCCAGCTTTTTTTATCAGTGTCTTGCATGCCTTTGACCGTTGACTTGCGTGATGGAAAGCAACGCCAGGGTCTAAGATGGAGCAGGCAATTCAAGGAAATGCCCTGTCGGGCACCGGCTCTCATATACACACGACGGAACACAAAAACTGCTTGGCGCCGGACTTAGATGTGAGGGTGGTAGCTAGCCGGGCGGACCATTCGATCCTACCACCAAGCGAGCTTCAGCGCCGGGGTTGCTCTCTCCATGGAACAAGCTACGCGACCACATGTATTCTTGCCTAATAATTTATGTTTTTGTAAAGAATATTTGCACAATATTGATTCCTATTTCTACTATCTCGATGTCTTACTTCTTAAATTGCCTCTCCATGTCTGGAGGTTGACCGTCAGTTCTGATAATTTCGTCCTATCCTTGTCCTATCCTTGGAATAGTTTTTCTGAATTAATCCCGTCCATCGTCTGATGTTTCTTAATCATGACTTTTGCCATCGATCCACTCGTCTCTTGGTCTCTATCTTGCCCATCAAAATTATCCATCAACGTGTCCGATATTTTTTTGGAGATGTTTGTTAAAAGTTATTATTATTCCTAAGGTAGTGGCATTCTATCACGGGCTGAATAGCAGTTACAAGCCATTAGCGGGGAAAGCGATCCACTGGCCAGGAGGTCGGCGAGGCCCACCCCCCGACACTCCTCGCTGCGGCTTCCTCGGAAATGACCCCATGTGTCAGGGAGGTAAGAGTTATTTACCTTATATTTTTAAAGAAACTTTTTTTCGTCGGAAATCCTCATGGATACCTGGCCGCTGGGGACTGACCGGGTTACGTAGAACCCAGGGGCGCGGGGAGGTCGAACCAGGGACACGGGATTTACTCCCATTGCGAGAGCATGCTCCGTGACCCTGGGGTCTTTGGCCCTCCTCTTAAACTTGCAACCCCTAAACCAACAAGCCGTCTGCATTTGTAGTCGTTAACATTTGAATAGGACTTTAACGATTTAATTATACTTTCGAAGGTTACAGAGAGTACATAGGTAGAAACAGAATTTCTGTACTGCACCGATCCGTTTATATGTGATAGGAATTACGTAGCTCAGGAACTTCTTCGCTTCTGGTTACGACAGAAGACGAAGATTTACTTTGCAGACATTAAGTGAAGCAACACGGACAATTTTTGTCAAGTTGAATGATTACCTTAACCTTACATAAATACCTTTAACAATTTCCTTATCGTGAAAAGAAAAGTGTGTTAACTTTTCTTTGTAAAAGCACCCTACCTTCTAATTGAGTAATTAATCAATTTCTTTTAATAATCTCGAATTAAAGTGTATCTTGAGATTAGTAGTAGTAGAGAGATTATAAAATAAATAATAACAATAATAAAGATACTTTTTTAATGTCAGAATTCCGCATATACGAGGTTACTAATTTGTGTATGAATAACTAAAATGTTGTGATATGACAAGAGTTATATTTTAAACTTATGATTAAAGAAATACAATTAAACCGACATCAAAGGAAGTGAAAACCGACACGCAATATCGTTTTAGCAGACTGAGTAATGCGCATTGGAATTACGGTAGAAGCTCGAATACGAATAAAACGGTGAATAAATAATATTTTTTTCAATCCGTAGTGTTGCATTTTTAACGTACTCGCAAAGTAACGTAAAGGTGTTTTTTTTAACCGTGGATTCTATTTATGTTGTAGTTTTTATCCTCGGAAATTGCTTTTTCATTTGGTTTTCCATGAAATTATTTCTACATTGTATATTTATTACAAACATTTGTAAGATTAAATTCCATTTCGTTTTCAACTTGCAATTAGTATGTATTCGACAGTTTGTATGGCTATTAAACTTAGCTACTACGAGCTTTCATGCTAGCAATTAGCGAGAGAAATTGAAGTTCATAATTGTAGAAAATACACGCTTTGTTGGTTTAGGGGCACGCTACCCCCAAGGTCCCAGATGGGCAGCGCACCCACTGGCCCAGAGCAGACAGTCAGGCGAGGATAGCCGCTGGTATTAGTGTGTCGATCGCTGATATGGATATTAGCCACGCCCTGGAGTCTAACATACTCCGTCTAGTCCCCATCCACGATCAGTTCCAACTAAAAAAGGGGTTAACAGCGTTATGAGTCCTCAGTACAATCTTTTGTCGAGCAAGTATTGGAGATACTAGTTTCAGGTACTTATATGTATGTGCCACGTTTGTGAGGCTTTTTTAATCTACATCTCTCCTATGTCTTAATCAGAGTCTGTATTAGTCTATTTTCCTTTCATTACAGTTCTATCAAATTATTCTTCTCGCACTTTCATTCTTCATACTTTATCTTCCACTTTTGTGAGTTAGAGGAAGGACATTCTGGACCTCGCAGCCAAGTTACAACATAATGGTCATGTTCTTGCGGTTCGCCAGAACTCTATTTGGAAAGGCACTCGCAGCGCCAGGATACACATTTCAGGATCTTTTGAAGCGTTGGGTTGTCACAAACGTCGTTAAGCATCTGTAACCGTTTACCATCAGAGGGGATGTTTTGACCCAGCCCATACGTGACTCACTGCTGAGTCGGGTCCAATTAGAAGGAGGGTTATTAGCCTACAGTGCCACGCTGACCAAACAGTTTCGTATCCAATTTTCCTTAGTCATTTCCTTTTGTAGGCTTTTACGACACCCTCAGGACGTAATGGTATGGTGATACTATGTATTCTAAATCCGTCACCACATGTCTTATATACCACAAACAAAAAAAAACCTTAGCGCGGGTCCTTTTGACAAATAAAACTTTGTTAAGGTAATAAAAATAAATAAGTCTGCCTTTTAGACGCGGTGCAAGTATTTATGAGGGCCTTATTCCTTTCACGCGGCTTGGACAGAAGCTCAGACAGTTATAATCTATTGTTTCATTGGCCTCGCCATATTCCTTACTTTCGCTGTAACGGCGGCCTGCGTTGCCTACAAGTAAGTATCACGATTACATATTTGTGTTGTAGAGCTCTCAGTACATTATCGTGCATTTTTATTTTGTTTGGAATTGTCGTGCTTGTTCATATTTGTAATGAATACATTTGTAGCAAAATAAAAATAATTTAATAAATGTCTAATAGCCTTCGCAATGCAACCGACCTGCAAGTTAAGCAACGTCCCCCGAGCCAGTTGTTAGTAGTATAGACGTGTCAATTCGCCCCAATAGGCCTACCTAAAGTTTGCGTGGTTGTATAATTATGTATTTTTAATAATAATAATTTGTTTGCATAAATATTGTTTTACGTAAAACCTACTGAATGGATTTTAATGAAATTTTACAACAATATAGCTCAGCAATCAGAATAACAATGCTAATTTAAACACTAGATAAAATGTTGATGTGTGGATAAATAAAGTAAATAACAAACACGAATACCAAACACGATAAAACAGAGTCTGTGTTTGAGAAAATCTGTTATGAAATATATAAGTACTAAAGTCTTTATTATTACACACGCGTCGAGAACTTTGCCTCTAGATGTAACAGATGTGCCACGAAGGTCAGATGTTTTTCTAGTTTAGTTTTCACATAATGTTTCTTTTGAGTCATGATACCGAGATAAGTAAAAACTTTTAATATGCTCTCAGAATGTTGATATCTTAATGCACGTAGTTTTTAACAGTGGCTGGCTTAAATATGTTGTTCTTTTTTATTTTTAGAATACTTTGTAGGTTTATTTTAGGCCTGGCCGCAAAAATGTATATTATTTTTAATTGTGAACAGTTTTTGAATAGAGAATATGAGGACAGTGTTCTATCGCTATTGAAATGTTTTCAATACAGAACCACATACATAGGAAACGCGACACTAAACAATTTAAGAAATACTATTGTTGGCTTTTTTATTATGTACTTTAATAATTATGCAATGAACAATAATTAATGAAGTATAATAAACTTAAATATAACTTTGTTGTTTACGTGAAAATACCGCGGAGTTTGTTATAAAGCTTACGGAATTAATTTCCTTTAACTTAGTTGAGAAATGTGTTATAAATATTTCAATGCAGGCAGGCGCGTATAGACGCGGAGCTCAACAATACGTCCTGGCGAGTCAGGCCCGAAGAAGTGTTGGTGGAAGTTGGAGCCAATCTTGGTACCAGCCCAGCTCTCCACAGCATCAACGAGGTATTAAAGGTAAGTTCTTACTTTCGGATAACGTATCACCGCGTACCGTACCGTACCGTATGTCCATCATAGGTTATTCCAAAAAGTTATACTTTATTTACGTCGTTAGAGTCATCATCACATTGAATAGTCGTTGGTTTATTTGAATTATACCTTTAAAAAATCATTTTTATAAATATTTAAAATTTGTAATTAAAATGACACAATTTTTCGATATGCCAAACCAAGAATAACCAAGCCTTGACTGATAAGCAAACACACATATTTTAAGCTAGTATAACGTAACACATAGTATACGGTCGGCATTTAATTGAAATTATTTCAACTAATTTCTTTGCCTCATATATGAAACTACAATACTAAACCACCCAGTTTTTAAACTTAAATACTTTTTTCATTAATCTTCCAGTATTATAATTGAAATGATCTCAGTATTATAATAGCCCAGTCATTTTAGGTGAAATAAGGAGTCAACCTCGGAATGAAAGATAATAAGCTGTAAAATACCTTTGTTTAGTCGTTCTAAATGTTGTCTAAAAAGTCAAAGGTAGTAAACATAGGTTTTTCGTGAATATCTCGTTTTCTATTGCTTAAATGAGATTTGAACTTAAATAAAAGTTGTAAAGTATGAATATCTTTACAACTTTTGTTTGAACTTTTTTTTCATACGATCAACCGTTTTTGCAGTAGGCCGCGAAAAGTGCGCCGCGTACGGTCATATATGGCCTTAAGCAAGCTCAAGCGTGAGTTACGGTAATCAGTACGTTCATAATCATCATCATCATTTCAGCCAAAAGACGTCCACTGCTGGACATAGGCCTCCCCCAAGGATTTCCACAAATACCGGTCCTGGGCCGCCCGCATCCACTGCTTTCCGGTGACCTTAACCAGGTCGTCGGTCCACCGTGTGGGAGGCCTACCAGCACTGCGCCTTCCGGAACGCGGTCGCCACTCGAGGACTTTTCTGCCCCATCGGACGTCGGTCCTGCGAGCTATGTGCCCTGCCCACTGCCACTTAAGTTTGGCAATCCGGTGGGCTATGTCGGTGACCCTGGTTTTCCTGCGTATCTCCTCATTTCTGATTCGATCTCGCAGGGAAACTCCGAGCATAGCCCTCTCCTTGCCCTTTGGGTGACTTTGAGCCTTCTGATGGAGCCCACAGTGAGCGACCACGTCTCTGTTCCATATGTCATCACTGGCAACACACACTGCACAATCATATCAGTATACGTTGTATAAAGTTAATTATTTACTAAAAAATATTATTATTATGGAACAATGCCCAATGTCCATTATCTATGTTGCAATTATTAATTATTTATATTTAATTAAAATAAGTAACTTAATTATTCATATTAATATATTTAATATATTATTAATTTTGGATTATATTTTAAGTTAAAAAGACATTCAGGTAATATAATTTATACATATATTTATATATTAGCGCAGAAGTCGTGTCACAACAAATGATGAAAATAGGCTCTGCAGATAAAATGAGACTGGACATATAGGTACCAATGAGGAAAGCAAGTGACCCTCTGGCAACCAAGAGTCGGCAAAAGAAATAGGGGCCCATCAAGTCAGGAGATGGGAAGATGACTTGAAGCAGGCAGCGAGGGCATTCTGGTCGAGAATAGCAAGGGACAGGACCCATTGAAAGGATTTGGAGATATGCTAAAAGGCACACCGAACGTAGGGACTTATTGTAACCCCTAGTTTAGGAATAAAAGGCTATTATTATTATACATAAATAATGGGCATTGTTTCATAATTATATTTTTTAGTAAATAATTAACTTTATATAACGGACTGATAACCGTAACTAACGCTTGACCTTATTAGGTCATATATGACTGTATGCGGCGCACTCTTCGCTGTCTACCGCAAAAACTTTTTGCGGTCATCGTATGAAATAAAAGTAGATATGAAATAAAGAGATATTAAAGAAAAACCTATTTTTACTACATTTGACCTTCAATATCATAAGACGCGGACACGATAGCAGTTTGACTTTTGAGACAACATTTAGATCGACAAAACAAAGGTCTATACCAAATTACAAATTACCAAATATTATCTTTCATTCCGAAGTCAAACTCCTAATATGACTGGGCTATAATCTGTTAGATTATAATACTGTGTGTGTGTTCAGAAAATATTATTTAATTTTAACGAAGATAGTAGAAATTAATTCTGAATTGAAAATGTAAAAAGTTAATTTGTTTTTTAAAAATAATTTGTTTGCTAGCGTGTGTAAACATTTTTTACACACGCTAGTTAGATAATTTTTCTGTGTTAAAATATATTTTTTATTGTACTTTATTTACACAGTAGTTTAATTTCTGCAATTCTTCTGGAAATTTGGCGGTGTGGATTTCCTAATATACAACAGTCGCCGCGCCACCAAAACTTTGGCTGATTTTCACCCACTAGCCAAATCCCTAAAAATATTTTGGGGGAATAAGTAGTAATTCGAGTTATATAATTATTTTTGGATTCTACGCTCCTTTCCCGAATTTTTACAATTTGATTGAACAACAATTTTACAATTAACAAATTTCTAAAAAAAACATCAGTTTTTTTCTCAAATTATGCTTAAGCTAAGATTTGTATCCTTTCGATATGGTTATACGGTTACAGCCTGTGTAAATATAAAATGCATAGATATAAATTTACCATTAAAATCATTAAATAGGGTAGACTGGGTACGGTTGAAACATTTTAGCATTTACTAAGCATAGCATCGGGATTTGTTAAGCGAGCGTTATCGGAAACATACTAAATAAAAGACCTTATATCTGTCTACTATAGGGCAATGTTATTTAAGATCGCTGGATAGTAATTTCGGAGCAAAATCAAATTTAAAAAAAACTGTAATTTGTTTTAACCGTCCCCATGCCAGGGTCGGTTGAAACAGTGTCTGGGGTCAATTGAAACACATGCAAATAATACAAAATATAATCAATTATCATCTTTTAATAATCTTCTAATAACATGTTTCGAATGTTAATGGCACAGTTGACTATTACAAATATTTTTATTAAGTAATATTCTAGTCTTTGACTATATTTATAATCCAACATTATTCTTAATCAGCCTTCAGTTTTATATGAAGTACCTACAACTTAAACTAAATAATAATTAGATGTTGGTAGCGATAATTCTTTGGCTATAAGTATTTATAATATATCTCATCAACATTATACACATATATGTTGTGGTTCAAATTTATAGCGGTCCATAACATTAGTCAGATTGTCGTAGAAAGCATCTACGTTGTTCCTATTAAAAATAGTTGCTAGTAAGACTTGTAGCCTGTGCTGCATGCACCGACAGTTCAGGATTTCTTTTCATAAACATGCGAAACCATTCTTCGCCAGCCATTTCGTTGTCATCCCAAGTCCGAGGTCGTGATAAGTCATACTTGATGGTTAATTCGTATGCCAATTTCATGACATCCTTTTTAGTTAGACCTAAATATATGTATATCAGCACATCTAATTAAATATTTAGATAACTCACGCTCTTGTTGCTGGGTAAATACACGATTATGGGCCATATATCCCATTTCTTGATTGTCACCGTTACCAGTCGAATCTCGTTTACGTATATATCTGAACTGGGAACAGTGGTTCAGTCTATTTTTTTCTGCCGCTGTTCTCAACGAAGATCCCGCTTTCACATCTTCATAGGCTCATTGGTATGTTGATAAGTCGGCTTGACCTTTTGTAGTCTTTCTTTGGCGTACCCTCGGCATCTAACTGCTTCAACATAAACTGTTTCAACCATACCCACAAATAATGTTTCAACTGTCCCCACCCCCCCTTTTGGTATAAAACGGTTCATAGTAAGAATGACAGTACAGTAAATTTAAATAAAAAATAATCATACTACGATATTGTACAACCTTCAATTTAACTGTAACAAAACTCTCAATACTCTAACTTTAAATGAAATCTTAATAATTGCAAAAATGTAGATATCGAAAAACTTACTTTTCCGTTAAAAAACACAATGGGGCCTTCTACAGACAAGCACAGTGCCCGAAGAGCCATGCAATTCTAAAATTCATGTTTCGACCTGTCATCCGCTTCGTACTCCCCTTGTACCCTTCACCTCATCGCGCACTATTCACAAGATATTCACTTTGTTTCAACCGTCCACCGTTTCAACCGTACCCAGTCTACCCTACACAGTATCTCATCTTTCAGAGTACGAGAATGGCGAATAACTCGATTGTCTGATGAATTTAATGCTTTGCTTTTGAATAGTCCATCCAGTGGTTTAACTTTGAAATATATTTGCATATTTGCAGTATAGATTAAAGAGGTGCATCTCAAACATGAGATAAACTTTGTATTTACCAAATCTTAAACTTATAGCTAGACTTGCTAGAATATGCAAATATTCTGATGACCATTTCAATATATTCGGGTTTTAGACCCTAATCCATGGTTGGATAGCTTTAACAGAAAATTGCCTTGCCTGAACTGATGGTTGTAGGGAACTTTGAAAGTATATATCCTTCCTATTATATGTTTGACCTAAACGTTTTTGAAGAGAATGATGATTGTTGTTGAACGGGTGTCCGTGTAGTGACAGATTTAGTATACAAAATGTCTCCACTCCATTCCATCCTGAGTGTGTCGTGCGAGCACACTCAAGGAAATTGTATGACAGATAAGCTAAAACTGCAAGTGCAGTAAAACTTGAAATAAACCTGTGCCAACACGTTTGGCCAGTGTGGCACAGTAGGCTAATCACCCTCCATATAATTGGAGGAGGCTTGTCTCAGCAGTGGGTCATCTATGGGCTGAGTAGAGTAGATAAGCGGTAGATTTAACTGTTGTACTTTTATAGACAATTGTCATCAGACATCTGTCGGGCCGGTGATGGGAGGAGGTCCGACTCAGCACTGGGTAATTTATGGGCTGAGTCGTGGTAGTACTTAGTAGAACTAGATGTTGGACGAGAAAAACACGCAGACGAATCTGCAATAGGTACTACCTACAGTTACACGAAATGCTGGGTAATTTTAACATTGTATATTTTTTAGTTATTTCACTACATTTTCTTTAAAATTTTTGGGTAATACTACTTGGTGTACGGCACACGTTTAAAAACCTTTCCTATGGTAAATATTTGAATTGAACGTAATTGTAAATTTAAATAAATAAATAAATATCCTTGGACATTTCACACAACGCCATCTCGTCCCAAGCTAAGCAACTTAATGCTTGTGTTATGGTAACGAGATGGATGATAAGCTACATATATACATTTTTTTTGTAAATACACACATATTATAGATAGAAATGACACCCAGACTCCGAGCCAGTGCCTCTGGTTTAGACAAAGACACTTGCCCGACCCCGGAATCGAACCCGGGACCCGTTGATCCAAAGGCGGCACATCTAACCACTAGACCAACGAGGCAGTCATTTGTGTCAAATCCCCAGACAATATATATCAGAACCTCCCTATATTGCTTATTAACTCCTGACGGATAATTAAAATCTTGCCATGAGTATTGAAACAGTAGCAGTAGCAAAATTAATAAGAATTTAATTACTCTGCTGGAGTGCAAAATGCTTTGTTCCGCGACATGATTAAATTAAGTAAAGTTTGTTGCTACCGAATTACATTATACTGATGGAAACGGCATATAAAATTATACTTCTCCACATAATTACAAAGTTCAATGCAGTCTAGACGTTGTATATCACATGCCTGTACAACCGAACAAACTTAAACCTTTTTAATTGCTAGGTTCATGTAGTTCATAAAATAGGTTTTGTTTATTAATGGCAATTAGTCGTCATATTTAGCAGTTACTGCCAGTGTCCTCAAATAATATTCTTATATTAAATGTTTAAATGCGACACATTTTTTTTGTAACACTGTGCTTGTTGATACAAATTTCACCTGGGGGCCCCATTGTACAAGGCAGGAGGTATAGACGGGTCTTAATGTAAACAAAGGTACTGTTTTACACGGTTGACGTTTATCTTACCCAAGGGAATTTAATATTCAAATTCATAATTCACTTTATTCAAGTAGGGTATGCTTAACTAGACACTGCCTCGCTCTCGTGCACTCAGTTCTGTATTTAAAAAATTAATAGAACGAAACGACGTTAGATACTTCCCGCTTCTTACAAGATACAACCTTCTTTAATGGTAGATGTTGCTACATATTATCAATTTAAAACGCTATTTAAGACTGTTCAAATGGCTGGTTTAACCAGTGGTTTAACCAGCCTGGTTATGAAGAAGGATACTTTTATTCAGCCACTTTTAAATTGATATATTTGTATAGATTCCTAAACGAGTTACCCTTTTTGGCAATTTTGACAGTACACAGTAGGTAACTTCTGCCCGTTGCTTTCGTCATTTGTAAACTAGCTCAAGTTTACTATTCGGGACATAGGTAGTTTTTTTTGTCAAAGCCCCAAGTCCCATAAAATACTTTCGCAGAACACAAATTGCTTACTAGATCCTTCAGTATGACAGCAGGTTGGAATGTGTTGGGAAAATATCTTGCTAATATGTATTAAAATTCTAAATAAATATTTTGCAGTACTTAAACACGTTAAAATTATAGCAATGTAAAGTCAACGCAGCAAACTTCCGTGTTGTGACGCCTTCCGTGTGGTACGCAGTATCACCAACCCATACCATCCAGAGGGTGTCGTAAGATGCGACTAAGGGAACGCAAGAGGCAGATCACCTAGCCGCAAGAGAAGGAAAACTTGATACAAACCCTGTGCCAACCCGTCTGGCCAGCGTGGCGCAGTAGGCTAATTTCCCTCCATGAATTTGGAGGAGGCCCGACTCAGTAGTGGGCTGAAAGGACGAAAGTCAATTCAGACGGTGTTCGGGTAACAGTTAGTATATTCGATATTGACATACAGATGTCTAAATCTCACTATAATGGCATAATACAATTCTATTCCATATCCCAGTTCAGAAACACTCCATTTATCAAAGAATTAAAATGTCAATGGGCATAAATAAACTACCTTTTTTCGTTCATTGCATGGCATAGCCTTTTATTTATGAGAGTTATTTTTGGTTTGATTGTGTAATACAAAAGCAAGGCAAACCTTTAAAATCGTTTTAGTAGACCTAGCACAACATTCCCACAAGGCCAGTTGCTTTGTGGGAGTGTTGTGCTATTATTAGTCAGCGATCGAATTAATTAACTATTAATTTATATGGATATTAGAACAGAACCATGTAATTCACATAACATGAAAATGGATCTGTACTCAGGTCGACTTCGTCGTGGTATGGGAAAATATATCAATGTCGACGCAAGTGAACGACAAAACTGCTCAAATTAATTTTTGTACTGCTACTATTACCTCCTCCCATCATCATCATCATCATCATTTCAGCCAAAAGACGTCCACTGCTGGACATAGGCCTCCCCCAAGGATTTCCACAAAGGCCGGTCCTTGGCCGCCCGCATCCACTGCTTTCCGGCGATCTTAACCAGGTCGTCGGTCCACCGTGTGGGAGGCCTACCAGCACTGCGCCTTCCGGAACGCGGTCGCCACTCGAGGACTTTTCTGCCCCATCGGGCGTCGGTCCTGCGAGCTATGTGCCCTGCCCACTGCCACTTAAGTTTGGCAATCCGGTGGGCTATGTCGGTGACCCTGGTTTTCCTGCGTATCTCCTCATTTCTGATTCGATCTCGCAGGGAAACTCCGAGCATAGCTCTCTCCATTGCCCTTTGGGTGACTTTGAGCCTTCTGATGGAGCCCATAGTGAGCGACCACGTCTCTGTTCCATATGTCATCACTGGCAACACCCATCACAGGCAGGGTAATAAATAAATAAATAATAATAAATAAATATCCTTGGACATTTCACACAACGCCATCTCGTCCCAAGCTAAGCAACTTAATGCTTGTGTTATGGTAACGAGATGGATGATAAACTACTTATATACATATTTTTTTTGTAAATACATACATATTATAGATAGAAATGACACCCAGACTCCGAACAAATAAACTTTTTAAACTTTAATTATACATAGAGGCACAGGCAAATTAAAGTTTAAAAAGTTTATTTCGGAACAAATAAACTTTTTAAACTTTAATTATAGATAGAAATGACACCCAGACTCCGAGCCAGTGCCTCTGGTTTAGACAAAGACACTTGCCCGACCCCGGAATCGAACCCGGGACCCGTTGATCCAAAGGCGGCACATCTAACCACTAGACCAACGAGGCAGTCCAATTAGCCTACTGTGCCACGCTGGCCAGACGGGTTATTGTCAAGTCAAGATTTCGTTCTCTTGCGGCTGGGTTTTCGGCCTTGTCTTGTCCTTTTGTTGGCTCTTACGACACCAGGATGGAATGGGGTGGTGATACTATGTATTCTAAATCCGTCACAACACGGACATTTTCAAAATTATACAATCCTTTAAAATTGTACGATAAAGGACAAAGCACACTTATCAACTAGGAAAGGGATCGGCACCGTATCAACTCGAGGCGTTCAGTATTATTTGTATGAAACTCTCTACTGCAAAGCACACTAATCGGATTCGTAACCTAAACGCTCACGAACGCCCCGTACGGCGCGTGGTCAACCAGCGGTCCCCCCGCTTACGCCTCTTCGCCGCCGCGCTTGCGGGACATAACATATTCGTAACATTATCTTACGGCCATCCGTAAGCGCAGCGTCGCCTAGCCGTAACCGAGACGACGAATCAGAGCTGCTGATCCGCTTTGGTTACGTGCTTACGTAAGGTTGATGCCTGTTTGAAGGCGAGGCGAAAGGCGATACGGTGCCGATCCATTTCCGAGTTCATAAGTGTGCTTTGTCTTTAAGTGAGCTCAGTGTGTACGTGTGGGTACGCATACGAAGACAAAATTAACATATCTAATATAATCTCTTCCCCACTAAAATACCCCCTTCTATTTAATAATAATAAATAATAATAAATATCCTTGGACATTTCACACAACGCCATCTCGTCCCAAGCTAAGCAACTTAATGGTTGTGTTATGGTAACGAGATGGATGATAAATTACTTATATACATTTTTTTGTAAATACATACATATTATAGATAGAAATATAATATTTGGATGCTAAAAAGCGGCTAACTTCATGGTATTTCTCTTAGTTGTCATTAGGTTGGACCACCCGTGGGACGACGACATCTAACTGCGGGACCCCATCGCTGACCCTGTCTTCCTTCACGGTGGGACTGTACAAAGGTAACAGAGTGGCCGTCAAGAAGATACATAGAAAGAAGCTGGACTTGAACAAGAAGCTTCTGTGGGAAATAAGACAGGTTTGGATCTAATAATACCACTATCTATTTGCTGTCTATCAGCTACTTAGGTCCTTGGCATAATATGCACTGGAGGCCTAGTAGTAGCCAAGTGGCTTTCGAAGCGCATGCTTCGGCAGATTAAGAAGACAAATGTTGTAAAGAACGTCCCTGCTTTCTGTGTAACCTGTATTACGGTGGCTGGTTCGTCATTTCGTCATAAATGTTATGTTACGTTCAGTACCCATAAATGTTATGATATTTTCTATTCTTCCGAAGCATTCGTTTTGAAAGCCACTTGGCTAGCCCCCCTGGGGTTCATTTGTTTACGTCTTTGCTAGAGATCGCTGCCGAAATATGGATATATTACAGGGGCAGTCGTCCTATCTCAAGTAAAAGATGAAAATATAGGAAAGGGGCTTTATGGAATAGTCGCATTCGTCTGTTGTATGTTCATTGTACTGGCTCTACCAGGTTGAGCTCTAACTAAAGGACTATGAGAAGATTGTTTTAACTAATTTTGTAAAAAGAATTATCCTGAAATATAATCTGTTTGCAAATGCCCTTGAAAAACTAACTCTACTGTACGCAAGGACGTAAGATGAGGGATTTCCTTCTCACTTGGTTTCCCAATTTTCTAGTTCCCATTGATGTTATTGGTATTCTAAATATTCTTCCACACCGAAGAAATTCATATACGAGGCTGTAAAATAATCTGCAGTATTCAGGAGTTATACATCCATGTGGTGACGGATTTAGAATACATAGTGTCATCACCCCATTTCATCCTAAAGGGGGTCATAAAGCCGACAAAAGGAAATGACAAGGTCGATAACCTAGCTGCAAGAGAAGGAAAACTTTTTACGAAACCCTGTGCCACGCCAGACCAGTAGCGTGGCGCAGTAAGCTAAATCCCCTCCATGTAAATGGAGGAGGCCCGACTCAGCAGTGGGTCACCTATGGGCTGAGTAGTAGTAGTGAGAGAGGTGCTGGTGTTTGTAATTACTCCTCACACTAACAGGCTCGGAACGTGTCTCATGAGAACACGGCCAGGTTCATCGGGGCGTGCGTTGATTGTCCTCTGGTCTTCGTGCTGACGGAGTATTGCCCTAAGGGCTCCTTGAAGGACGTTCTGGCCAATGAAGAGCTGCAGCTGGACTGGAATTTCAGGACTTCACTAGTTCATGATATTGTGCAGGTCAGAAACTAACGTCATATTTTTTTGCGATAATTTTTTTATAGCCTATGCTGTTGTGGTATGGTTTAGGTATACATATTTGATTATAAATAAATAAATATCCTTGGACATTTCACACAACGCCATCTCGTCCCAAGCTAAGCAACTTAATGCTTGTGTTATGGTAATGAGATGGATAATAAACTACTTATATAAATTACTAGCGACCCGCCCCAGCTTCGCACGGATGCAATGATGAACCTCTAAATTTATCAGTGTTTCTACAATATACTTCATTTATTATACTTAAAAATCTTCCTCTTGAATCAGTCTATCTATTAAAAAAAACCGCTTTAAAACCCGTTGCGTAGTTTTAAAGATATAAGCATACATAGGGACGGACAGACGATAGCAACTTTGTTTTATAATATGTAGTGATAGTGATATACATACATATCATAGATAGGAAACACCCAGACCCGGAAGAAATATTTGTAGGTCGTACAAATATTTCTTCCGTGCGGGAATCGAACCCGCGACATGCTGCGCAGCAGTCGATCGCTCAACCACTGCACCAACTGTTTCGTCGAATGGGTGTGTGTTATCAGAAGGATACCACTTGCGTTGCGTGTAGTATAAGTGAAACGCCAATTGAATGATGTGCTCTTTAATGGAGTGCTGGCGGACGACTGTCCGTGTGCTGCTATTGGCCATATTATATTAGTGTTATGTTATAGGCAATACAGCGAGATGTGTTCTTACTTTCACATCTTTAAGTCTTATTCACATCTTTAAGTGCTGTCAGGAGCCAGGTGTGAGAAGAAACGAGTTTAAATTTGGGCGTCCCTGGCACCTAAACCAGTTGCTGCCAAGTCTTAGGCATCTCCTAATCCTCAGCGCTTAAGTTATTCTCCATATCAAAGATATTAAATAAAATAAATATCCTTGGACATTTCACACAACGCCATCTCGTCCCAAGTTAAGCAACTAAATGCTTGTGTTATGGTAACGAGATGGTTGATAAACTACTTAGATACATTTTTTTTTGTAAATACATACATATTATAGATAGAAAACACCCAGACCCGGAACAAATACTTGTGGGTCGTACAAATATTTCTTCCGTGCGGGGATCGAACCCGCGACATGCTGCACAGCAGTCGATCGCTCTACCACTGCGCCAACCGTGTCGTTACTTTTGCATTTGTAATATACCACTACTATTACTTACTCACCCCATAGATAACCCACTGTTGAGTCGGGCCTCCTCCAGTCTCATGTAGGGTAATTAGTCTACTGTTCCACGCTGGCCAGACGGGTTGGCACAGGGTTTCGTATCAAACTTTCCTTCTCTTGCGGCTAGGTTTTCGGCCTTGTCATTTCCTTTTGTCGGCTTTTACGACACCCTCCGGATAGAATGGGGTGTAGACACAATGTATTCTTAATCCATCACCACATATGTAAAAAAGAATTGCTTTGTAAAATACATGTGATCTTTTAAATGACGTTTTATCTAAATGAAGTTTTAAATGATGACGAGCAATGACGACCGCTTATTTGCATGTTGGCATGCAATTACGATGTAGGGTCATAATTGGAGAAATGTATAATGCAAACATTTATACAGTTATCGCCGCGCCTGTGTTTTACAGAAACCTTTTTAATTAACCCGTCGACGTTACTGCAACTGCAATTTGCAAATATCGCATTCTGTTTGTAAGTCATACTTTTATTGTTGAGAAATGTATCCTGTCACAGTCACAATTTATTTAAGACGCCAACACAATATACTGCCTTGTTGGTCTAGGTGTTGGATGCGCCGCCTTTGAGTCACGGGGTCCCGGGTTTGATTCTGGGGCCGGGCAAGTGTCTTTGTGTAAGGCAGAGGCACTTGCTCTGAGTATGGGTGTCATTTGTGAATTTCTTGTTTGTAAGCTGCCCCCGCGATACAGTTTCCTAACGCAGGGATTGCGATTATTGTAAAAGATTAAAGACGAAAAAAAAAATTACAGGAAGTAATAAAAACCTTTGAGCCATCCGAATTGAGGGAGTAGAGTTAATCAAAAAAGCAATTTTGAAGTATAAGCGAGATATCAACTAGACCATTTTTTTACTATATAACATAGGGTCCGAAAAAATCAATCAACTAGCTATCGTTATTATTATAGTAGTGTGAATTCCATATTCTGATGGTGTAGTAAGACCCAAGATATGGAAATGACAAGGCCGAAAAACTGCCCGCAAGAGAAGGAAAAATTGAAAGGAAAAGTAACCCAGTGCCAAACTGCTTGGCCAGCTTAGCACAGTAGGCTAATTACCCTCCCTGTGATGGGAGGAGGCCCGACTCAGCAGTGGGTCATTAATTGTCTGACTAGTGCTAGTAAATATTAAAAAATACTTATTATTTTGTAATTGGATATTGAGTACAGTGATCAGGCAAGGCGAGTTTTGTGCGAAATTGAGTTCTTCCTGTTATGAAATGTGGTTTAATATATAACGAATTGTCTAGGGCATGTGTTATTTGCACGCCGGCCTCAGCGCTCATGGTAAGCTGCGGTCTTCCAACTGCTTGATCGACGGCCGATTTGTGCTGAAGATCTCCGATTACGGCCTGAACACTCTCTGCACTCCCACGGACCTTATCAAGGATGACACATATTATTATAGTAAGTAAAATCAAAACCATAATATATCTTGCTTATTCCAATTTTATTAGCGTCAGCAACCAGATTAGCAGTTTGCATACGAGTCTTCCGTGTGCTGACGGATTTAGAATACACAGTGCCACCACCCCGTTCCATCCTGAGGGTATCCGACGAAAGGAAATAATAAGGCCGAAAATATAGCCACAAGAGAAGGAAACCTTGATACAAACACTGTGCCAAGCCGTCTGGCCAGCGCGGCACAGTGGGCTAAATACCCTCCATTAAATTGGAGGAGGTCCGACGGCTTTAGGGCCTACGCGCATTTTGCGGCCAGGCCGCGCGGCCAAGTCGCTGTGGCCAACTAATTCTTCTACGAGGTATATAGCTGCGTGCATTACGCGGCCAGGCCGCGCGGCCAAGTTTTGGTCGCGCGGCCAACGAAAAACATCGCGTCACATACGCGGCCTATTGGCCGCCGCGACCAATCCGCGCATTATGCGGCCAGGCCGCCTAAATGCGCGGGGGCCCTTAGAGTACCTAAATCTTATATAAATTACGTGTCACATTGTATTACCACGATGGACTCCTAAACTACTTAAGCGTTTTTAATGAAATCTGCTTAAGGTGTAAAGCTTCGGATTCGAATGTAGGGTTCAACCTCATAATTTAAATTTTGCGTTTTTCTTAGAGTTACTTTGGACTGCGCCAGAATTGGTGCCCGGCAGTATATACCCCGGGGCGGCTGCGTCCTTGAAAGGAGATGTGTATAGCTTCGGGATCATTTTGGAGGAGATCGTACTAAGGGCGGGGCCCTTCCATCACTATACCTCCAAAATGTCTAATAAAAGTACGTTTGTATGTCACGTCAATATGCAAATAATTCGGTTTTGTGTTGTGTATATACTACTAATACTCAGCCCATAGATAAATAATAAATAAATATCCTTGGACATTTCACACAACGCCATCTCGTCCCAAGCTAAGCAACTTAATGCTTGTGTTATGGTAACGAGATGGATGATAAACTACATATATACATTTTTTTTGTAAATACATACATATTATAAATAGAAATGACACCCAGACTCCGAGCCAGTGCCTCTGGTTTAGACAAAGACACTTGCCCGACCCCGGAATCGAACCCGGGACCCGTTGATCCAAAGGCGGCACATCTAACCACTAGACCAACGAGGCAGTCAAAGATGACCCACTGTGAAGTCGGGCCTCCCCCAATTACATGGAGGGCATTAGCCTACTGTGTCATAGTGTCACCAGCGCATTGCACCCTAAAGTGTCGTAAAAGCTGACAAAAGGAAATGGTAAGGCTGATAACCTAGCCGAAAGAGAAGGAAAGTTTGATACGAAAACCTATGCCAGCCCGTTTGGCCAGCGTGGCACAGGAGGCTTATCACCCTCCTTGTAGTTAGAGGAGGCCCGACTCAGCAGTGGGTAATTAATGGACTGAGGAGTTGTAGTTAGCAGTAGCTTACTATATACCCTTTATTTCTATAGCAATAGTGTCGCACGTATGCGCCCATGAATCACCCCCCTTTCGCCCGGTGGTGGACGTTAGCGAGGTGGGGACGGCTGCAGGTGGGGCCGGTGGGGGTGGTGCGGCCTTGGAACTTCTGGAACTGGCTGCCCGATGCTGGGCAGAGGCATCAGATGACCGACCTAGCTTCGACACTATCAATGCGAATTATATCAAGTACGTTATTGTTACCGAGTGGTTACGGATTTGGAATACACCATGTCACCAACCCATACCATCCTGAAAGTTTACCCGCAAGAGGCTAACCATCTAGATAGGAAAACTAGTGGTATCAACTACGAAATAGTGGAAACGGACTAAAAAATAGAAACTAAATTTTAATAAATTTGAATTGAAAATAGTGTCGGAAAAAATGATTTTATTGTAAAAGAAGCGTGGGGTGCTTTTCAGGATATTGTCAAAATAACCCTTCTAGTCATATCTGTTCATAAAATATTTAGAACTGTTGCACCCTACGCTTTTTTTACAATAAAATCATTTTTTCTGACACTATTTTCAATTCAAATTTATTAAAATTTAGTTTCTATTCTTTAGTTCGATTTTCTTTATAAGCGTATTTTTTTAGTTTTTTTTTTAATCTATTATTTATTTATAGCGATATTTATATGGCAAAACAACGTTTGCGGGGGTCAGCCTCAGCTATTTTTTTATATATAGATAATGTAATGCACCGTTTATTAAGAAACTTTACCGTGTTTTTATGTGTACTGCAAATTTCCATGCAAATGTGGAAGATAAAGCCACGCTTTTGTATCTTCCCTTTTTTATGTTAAGCCGGTTATATAAAATGCGTAACGTAATGCTAATAATATAAGTAATACTAAAACTATGGCGGGTTTATATGCCAGTTACTTTTACTTACTTTTAATGTTCGTATAAAAATAAAATACGTAAAAATTGTAATTTATTGTCTCTGTTTATGGCTTCCACAAATATTATATGTTCCAGGACCTAACTAGGTCAAAGCAAAAAACTAATAATGCTTAGTCCAATTTAACTTAGTCAGTAATTGGAAAATCGGTTGAAAATTTAAACAAAAGTGGTCGAAATAATTGTATTAGTTGATATATTGCGAACCTACGATGGCGAACATGTTTACAAAATAGCCACTAGTACTCGTACAAATTGTAAGGAAAAGATGTTCGAAGGCCGAACCCAGAATGGAAACGGGGATGAAGGCAATCTGAAAAAAAATATAAATACGAAAGTGACTATACAAAAACTTATTCCAGCATAATATTTATAATTTTTACACCGTCGTTTAATTTGCTGGAAGGGACATCAATTATTTATGAAAGTAGTTTGAATATATGGCCGCGATGATGACACAGTCAATTTTTACAGTGGTACTCTAACTTCACGCCATCTATTTGGAGGAGGAACCACTCTGTAGTGGGCCAAAATTATGACCATGGTTCATTTCACATATTTTTTAAATCTAGATTCTAATTCTATATATCTAATTCTGTGGATATACATCTAATTATAATTCTAATCTAGATTAGATCAGGATGCACGTGAGCTAAGTCGTGGGGCAGTGGCTAGTCTGTTTATAAAACAAGATGATGTCTACTTTCTTTAGCCCATACATCACCCACTGCCGAGTCGGGCCTCCTCCAACTCCCAACATAGAGGGTAATTGTGCCACGCTCGCGCTGGCCAGACGGGTTGGAACAGGGTTTAATATCAGGTTTTCCTTCTCTTGCGTCTAGGTTTTCGGCCTTGTCAATTCCCATTGTCGACTTACGACACCCTTAGGATGAAATGGGGTGGTGACACAATGTATTCTAAATCCGTCATCACACGGAGAAGATGATGTAATAGCAAATTACTTAAAAAAATTGTAGGGGTTATTGTGACAACTTAATGGATGACCTGCTTCGCCGCATGGAGCAATATGCCAACAACCTCGAGTCCTTGGTCGAGGAGAAGACGGAGCAGTTGTCCATGGAGAAGCGAAGATCTGAGGAACTGCTCTACCAAGTGCTTCCGAGGTAAGTCGCCCAAAGGTAAGCGGAGGAGTATTGCTTGATTATTATTGACTATTTCATATACTTCTACTATTTAGCCCATATATAGAGTAACTACAGGGTTCCTCGCTCTTCGCAGTAGAGCTGCTTTCGAAACCGGTGGTAGATGGAAAATTAACAATTTTCAATTTTAAATGGTAATTTCGAAATTTTATTTTGTTGTTTGACTTGTCAAAAGAGCTCTATTGAGCCAACTTTATTGTATGAGTTTTGATTTTATGACCCACTGTTGAGTCGGGTCTCCTTCAGTTATATGAGGGGTAATTACTCTACTGTGCCATGTTTGCCAGACGGGTTGGCACAGGATTTCGTATCAAGGTATCCTTCTCTTACCGGCCTTGTCATTTCCTTTTAATACACAGTGTCACCACCCCATTCCATCATAAGAGCCATCAAAAGGCTAGGCTAGACAGGTTGGCACAGGGTTTTCCTTATCTAGGTTCTCAGCCTTATTTACTTTGGTTGGTTCTTACGACAACCTCAGGATGGAATGGGATGGTGATACTAAATCTCTAAACTCGTCACCACATGGCGTGATCGTATCCTTTATTAAGTACTAGCGACCCGCCCCGGCTTCGCACGTGTGCAATTATATTATACCTATAAACCTTCCTCTTGAATTACTCTATCTATTAAAAAAAACCCCTTCAAAATTCGTTGTGTAGTTTTAAAGATTTATGCATACATAGGGACGGACAGAAGAATGCGACTTTGTTTTATACTATGTAGTGTTTTGGTAAATTGGACTAATGTTTTTTTTAACTTAGTGGCTTCTCATTCACATACGAACTTATTGAAATCTGTCATTTTTGACTGGGTTCGACGCTCCATTGAAGTTTGTTATTTTCTTGGTACAGGCCAGTAGCCCAGCAGTTGATGGCCGGGGAGATGGTGCAGCCGGAGAGCTTTGAGTGTGTCACAGTCTACTTCAGCGATATCGTCGGTTTTACCGAGCTCTGTGCCGCCTCCACGCCTATGCAAGTGGTGGATCTGCTGAATGACCTGTACAGCACTTTCGATAGGATCATTGGCGCCTACGATGTTTATAAGGTAACACTTTTTAACGGATTAACGCGTGTATAATACGTTGTTTAATTCCCGACGTTTCGACTGCTTTGCGGCAGTCGTGGTCACGGGAGAAACTTTGATGACAGTTGTCTTCAAAAATACAAAGCTGTCATTTGTGTACGTGAATCACATGTTCGTGAACTGTTACACCGATACAGGTTGTTCCTAGTGCGGGGGTTTCGTTTCAATTAAATCTAGGTACCGCCTATAGTTAATTTTGTTTTAATGATAATGTTCCCTGTGCACGCAGGAATTGCTCACGGTGTCCAGAGGTCTTGCAAACCTAAAAAAAAACAAACCTAACAAATAATTATGTTTATATATTTTCAAGATTTGTGTTTTTGTAACAAGATACCAGATAATCATAATTTCATCATGACCATAGAGATAGAATTTCATAGAGGGGTATTAGCTTACTGTGCCGCACTGGCCAGACGGGTTGGCGCAAGCTTTGTATGAAGATTTCCTTCTCTTGTTGATAGGTGGCTAATACCCTCAGGATGGTGTGGGTTGGTGACATTGTATATTCTAAATCCGTCACTAAACAGAATGGCGGAATGGAGGAATTAATAGCAGTAGTAATTTGATAGCAATTGTTTTTTTATTTGACCTACGAATATACTAGTAATGCTAGATATACTCGAGTTTGTCACGTAATTACCCGATATTGTACGTATTTGGAAATTTAGTGTTCTCCAGTTACATGGAGGGTAATTAGCCTACTGTGTATGCAATATGAAATATTGCTTCTCTTGCGGCTTGGTTTACGCCCTTCTTACGACACCCTCAAGATCGAATGGGGTGTTAAATGTTAAGTTTGCAGATCACTGAATATCCGTTTGGTGACCGATTTAATACATACATGATACATAATGTCACCACCCCATTCCACCCTGAAGCTGACGTCAGAGCCAGTAAAGGTAATTACGAGGAGGAAACCTAGCCGCGAGAGAAGGAAAACTTGAAACAAAAGCCTGTGCTCAACCCGTCTGGTCAGCGTGGTAGCGAGCATTTATTGACAGAGCAGTAGAAATAGTTACATTAAAAACCCCTACGTTATTCGGTGCATTATTTTCCGATTGTGTGGTGGCGTCGTGCGGCGGGTCGTTCTCTTCCCTGCAATATGGTTGAGGAGGGCGATGGCTGCCGCATGCGTCATGCTTGTGAACAGGTGCCGTTGCTGGGGGTCGGTTGGCTTGGGCATTACAAGGTTACTATTGTCAACTATATCTGGCTGATGTTTGGCCCTTTGGAACTATTGCGTGAGTTTGCTCTCACAAATCTGTCTTAAAACCAGTCTTGTACCCAAATGGCGATCTAAAAAGAGCAACTGCAGAGTTTCTTGCCGGCTCTTCTCTGTAGAGGTGCATTCCGAACCGGTGGTAGATGGTAAATAATTAATTTTAAATGGTAAATTTTAAATTTTATTTTTTGTTTGACCTGACGAAAGAGCTCTAATGAGCCAACTTGATTAAATGAGTTTTGATTTTGATATAGGTTGAAACGATAGGGGACGCTTACATGGTAGTGTCAGGACTACCGGAGAGGAATGGTGATATGCATGCGCGGGAAATCTGCCTCATGGCGTTGGCCATCGTGGAGGCAGTCATAGGTTTTGTCGTCAGGCATCGGCCCACGCACCGATTGGAGGTACGTAAGCAAAGATAATTCGTCGTTAGATGTGCCGCCTTTGGATCAACGGGTCCCGGGTTCGATTCCGGGGTCGGGCAAGTGTCTTTGTCTAAACCAGAGGCACTGGCTCGGAGTCTGGGTGTCATTTCTATCTACAATATGTATGTATTTACAAAAAAAAAAATGTATATAAGTAGTTTATCATCCATCTCGTTACCATAACACAAGCATTAAGTTGCTTGACTTGGGACGAGATGGCGTTGTGTGAAATATCCAAGGATATTTATTATTTATTATTATAAATGACCCACTACTGAGTCGTGCCTCCTCCAAATTCATGGAGGGAAATTAGCCTACTGTGCCACGCTGGCTTCTCATACGGCTAGGTGATCTGCCCCTTACGAACATTTAGTCGCCTCTTACGACATCTTCAGGATAGTGTGGGTTGGTGACATATTGTGTATTCTAAATCCGTCACCACACCACAAAGATAATTTTTACCTGCATTTTTTGCTGCATTTACATCTGTTTCTCAGCCCATAAATGACCCACTGCTGAGTCGGGCCTCCTCCAACTACAAGGAGGGTAATTAGTCTACTGTGCCACGCTGACCAGATGGGTTGGCACAGGGTTTCGTATCGAGTTTTCCTTCTCTTGAGGCTAGGTTATCGGCCTTATCATGACCTTTTGTCGGCTCGTACGACACTCTCAGGATGAAATGGGGTGGTGACACTATGTATTCTTAATCCGTCGTCACACGGAAGCATTACATAGGGAATGGTCAATTAAAAGGTCCATTTCTAGTTAGGTGCAGATGGCTGAACGTGAGAATGGAGCACACGGGAGCTTTAGATCACGGGTTCGATTGCGAGCAAGTGTCTTTGTATAACAATACATTCATTAATTTTGGTACACATACACATCGCCAAACTGTGCTACAGTTTGTTGGCGGTAGTGGCGCACTTTTATCCTATGTATACATGTATCTTATGTATCTTTAAGTATATTTCTACTGCACATGTGTATGTCACTAAACTCTTCCTAAACGGCTGGACCGATTTGAATGATTTTTTTATCCGTTTGGGTGGCACCGGGCATGGTTTAGATTCGCAAATCAGCCCGACAGATGGCGCTGCAGTCGGTAAACGAATATCATGCAGGACAACGGTTGCCCGGTCAGCTAGTATACCTTTCTATATATTTTGTTTACACATTGATCTTATGTTCGAGTTAGTTTGGAATACGCTCCGAAGTGTGACGTCTTTCATATTAATTCGAACCTTCAGTCCTGATGATTTAAGAGCTATGTGAAAATCCTATGCAAATAAATTTACTTTTCAGTTTGAAATGTTCTTAACTTGCTTCGACTTACGTTGAGGACGCTGTCGTGCCTAGATAAACATGTTTAGCAATTATTGTAAAATCGAGTTTGATTTTCTCTAATCGTTGAAAGAGCCAGATAAATTTATGTTGATTTTGGATGTTACTTGTATCTGTTTATATTTGTCAAGAGCCTTTCCGTATAGAAAAAGGGGGATTAGAGTTATACATTGCTTTTTGCAAGCGTATTTTGAATTCATCAAATATTTTTTGTTGGACCAAATATTTATTTTGTACCAAAATATTGTTTATTATCTAGGTCCGCATTGGCGTTCATTCGGGCCCAGTTTGCGCTGGAGTCGTTGGTGTCAAGATGCCACACTATTGCCTGTTCGGAGACACTGTTAACACAGCCAGTCGGATGGAGTCTACGGGACAACGTTAGTAAACTTTAATATATATTTCTTCCCAGCCGATCTTACTAGCAGACTTCATAATTTTTGAACTGCGCTTTTACTTTAAAGTTGTTACATAATTAGATACTTGTGTGATATCGTACAATGTTGGAACTAGTTATTTTTCACCTCCGACGGTGTCTATTTCTCACATGCTTTGTGCATATCAAAATCTATCCCATGATCCACGCATTTTTCCGGGTTAAGGTTTTGCACATTTATGATAATTCCGCGTGCATAGATTGAACCGTAAACTCAATAAGTTATTGAACACATTGAATTGTTGTTATGGTTTCTTTTTTATGCTGCTAAAGTAACCCCTGCCTAATGAGAAGAGGCTATCGTTGCCTATGGATGTTTAAAATATCAGAGGTGTTAGTCACAAATAACACCCAGACTCAGAGCAAGTGCCTCTGGTTTACACATGCCCAATCCCGAAATCGACCCCGGGTCCTAAAGGTCCAAACCCTTCTTTTTTCACCTTTCTATTTTTATGGCAAGCTTGGGCGCCACAGGTTCGCTTAAACGCATTCCATTATCGGAGGACGTCCCGGGTAACTGGAACGCTCTCAGACTTTGAGGCTTTCGTCGGTGGCGGGTGGCGCATACAACCCCTAGTCTAAGAGCCCCCGCGCATTAGGCGGCCTAATACGCGGGTTGGCCTCGGCGGTCAATTGGCCGCGTGTGTGTCGCGATGTTTTTCGTTGGCCGCGCGGCCTGGCCGCCTAACAAAGCATTTAATTTTGTCTAGTGGTTGGATGGTTGGACCTTTTGATCACTTTTGGTCCCGGGCCCCTGTTTGATTCTGGAGTTGTGTCAGTGCCTCTATGTAAGCCAGAGGCACTTGCTTTGGGCCTCGGTGTCATATGTGTTCGTGACGTTTCGTGACTTTGTAAGCTGCCCCCGCTGTACAGGTAACATTAAATGCAGGGGTATTGTTAAAAAAAATCATGATGAATGCTAGTGATGTTGCTTGGCAGCGGCCTTGTGTATGGTGGAGGTAATCCACTATGATATTAGGCGTAATTTAAGCAATATTTTATCTCTTTCCAACCTTAGCCCTCCGGATACACTTGAGCGAGAGCACCCGAGCCCTGCTCCAGCAGTGGGGCACATTCGTCGTCGAGCGAAGAGGGGAAGTGGAACTCAAAGGGCGCGGGAGGATGCTCACTCATTGGCTTCTTCATTGCTCGGAGCCTGAAGCCAGACCACCAACACAAAGTCCCCAGCCTACCCCACAATATCCTATATTGTTCCCCGCGTTACCCCAGCCGGCTTTATCACTGCAGGTTCCGTATTTGGTAGATTTGGTAGTGGACCCACCAACTATAGCCGCTTAGTAGGAGTCTCTTCTACGTGGAATCTAAATTATCTTTTATCATAGTCGGCGTCAATTTAGCTAGGTAAATACCAAACTATTATTGCTTATTACAGAAAAGTAACCCAATTTTGCAGCAATTTCCCTAAACATGGAATTAAGTTACGATCGTACATACATTTCGGCGATTTTTCTATTTATTTATTTTAATTTTGTGTGGTGACGAATTTAGAATACATAGTGGTACTTTTCGATCCATTGAATGGTCTGTTAGCACCCTAATGAAGGTTCCATAATGTTTCAAGAGTTGCCTGTGCTTAAGAAATGAGGTTGCTTTAATTTTCCTGAAATTCTGTACACATATTCTGTATCTGTATCGATCCTTTCGTTATCGCTATACGGTTTTATGTCGACGATTATGTAATCAAATACAACCAATAATGGTATAAATCAACCATGAAGCAAATTAACCGTTACGGGAGACGTCACGAAAGTGGCTCTAAAATAACACAGACATGCAAATGTTATACGCAGATAGAGACGCGTTATTTAATATGCTAGAGCAGATAACATTTGCATTTTACAGCGAAGAATTTGCATTGGGATGGATACGCATTTGTTATTATAAGACTTGCACTTTGTTTACTGTAACGTAACCTAAATGTGTTTGATGATTTTATGCTTCCTTTACAGGGTGTAACAAAAACCCTATATACATTTGAAGTGAACCTACCGTACGGGGTGATGTGTTTAAAAACGGTTTTTCTATTTTTAAGTATGAGGTAAAGCTTGTTGTTTTCTGAACTAACTTTTATCAGAAATCTGATTAAGTCATCAAGCTATTGTTATTGTTGCCCATGTGGTGACGGATTAAGAATACATAGTATCACTACCCCATTCCATACTGAGGGTGTCGTAAGAAATACTAAAGCAAATTACAAGGCCGAGACTATGAGTCTAGCCAGCGTGGCACAGTAGGCTAATTAGTCTGCATCTATTTGGAGGAGGTACGACACAGCAGTGGGTCATGCATGTATGCGCTGAGTAGTTAAGGGCTGCAGCGAAAATCCTATAACCATCTGAAGGATAATAATAATGAATAATAAAAACGACTGTTCCGTTTAAAGCACTAGACTGTAATAAACGAGCATATTTGACATAAAGGACAAATACAATATTTAAAATTTAAAAGAGAACACCAATTACAAAATATTCTTTTATTACCAGCCAGTAGCCAACATCAATAAAATAAAAAGCTTTTATTTGATTCCTTACATAACAAACTTAACATAACTAATTTTATACTATTTACATTATCATAAAAAGTGCATGCATTTAAATTTCTAAATAAAATAAAAAGTTGTAGCAAAACTAATTAAACTCTATGTAAGGACCGCCTAAAGCGGTAAAAGCCTCCTCCAATTCTGTCCATTCTTGTCTCTCCCGTACTCTACTCCAAACCTTCCCTGCAATTTGAGCAATGTCATCATCCCATCTTTTGTGGGGGACGGCCATCTGTCATCACTGTCATCTGAAGGAACGTGTGTTTTAATTATCTTATTTTTTTCATATTTATATGTATTAAAGATGACAAGACAGCTTTGTGTTTTTTTTTTTGCTGGAAGTACCCGGCGACTCCGAGGCGCAAACGGATGTTAATTAGCGCCGCGATCTACTTTTACCGGTTTTACCATGACAACAGTGTTTCTCGATTGAGAGAGAGGTCCTGAATCAATATTTATCATAAATCCTTTTTTTCCTTTACTCAAACTCAAACTCAAAAAGAACATTATTTACGTAGGTTTCGTCACAAAACTCTTATAAATCGTCATATTTATAAACACCATTATCATCTTACGGCCCCTGTCCCACACTAGGTGGTAGTCTCCACACACACCTATCAGTCGTCATACCTACATTCACACCTCTCACACACAACTCTTCACTCTTACAATCCCTTCATCTCCCCTGATCGCTCACAATCCCTGCGTTCACTCACATTCATGCCGAAACTACCACCGGTTCGGAAGACTGCTCTACAGAGAAGAGCCGGCAAGAAACTCTTTAGTTGATTTTTTTTTTTAATTATTAGTCTTGTTTACAAAAAGCACTAACAGCATAGTGAGAGCAAGTTCGCAACACGCTACACGTTTACACAATGAATGACGGATAGACCTTGACAGGGCCAATCAAAAAACAAATCCGCAAATAAAGGTCTGCATTGCGTCATTGCTCACACGTACAGTGTACAATATATGACATTTTCTAAATGCTACGTACAAATTATTTCGCTTATATTAAAATTACAAACTCACCTACATTACAAATTATTGAAAGGAAAAAAATAGGAAAAAAAACCACATTGATACCAGGCCTTTGGGGACAGTCCGGATTATGTGTACCGATGGCGATCCTCGACTGCCTGATATCATGGATTCACTCCTCCCGATCGGGACGTAGGTATGCTCCGTGATCCTAAATCTTACCTTAACTTATTAATTACCTTAAAACACCTAGTTATCTGTGTAAAATTATATTCTTGTCTCTAGTTATTGGCACTTTTGTCACCAGTATTTTAGGCCAACAGTTTAGGATACAGATGTTTTTTTTTTAATTTTGTAGTTGTATTACAGTAGCACTGTGGATTTTTTCGTTATGTATTTAAATGGTGTTTTTATTACAAATTAAGAACTAGAATAGATAATATTAATAAATGTAGATGTTCCTAGTTTCATAAGTAGCTTTAATCCTAAGGAAGTGTAAAGGAACAGCATATTTTTATACTAAATAATGTCGACACGTGATGGAACTGTAACAGAGGGTCAATAGGTCAATGTTTTGTAATTATAAGGTCAATTAAAATTAGAAAACCATTATCAACCGTGAGTATTTTGTAATTTTAAAAGAAATAAAGTGTCTAAGTTTTAGAAAATGTTTCATTTTCACTAATTTTATCCTTTAAACTATATTTCAAATGAATAGTAAAGTGATGGTACTCGTAGAAGGTAACCACACCGAAGGTTAATGTGTATAATACATGCATAATATTGTAGGGAAACTCTCATAATTTTAGATGGTAATCATTGCACCCTGGCGAAGCCGGGGGCGGGTCACTAGTATAACTATAATTTAGTATACATAATGTCGCCACCCCATTTCATCCTAAGGGTGTCGTAAGAGCCGACAAAAGGAAACGATAAGGCCGACGACCTAACCGCAAGAGAAGGAAAACTTCATACAAAACCCTATGCCAACCCGGCTGGCCAGCGTGGCATAGTAGTCTCATAACCCTCCATGTAGTTGTATGAGGCCCGACTCAGCAGGGGGTCATTTATGCGCTGAGACGTAATAGTACTTTAAAAACAGTGAGGTAAATCTGTATTAAAAATATACAACCTGTTTTTTGAGAATTGGACAATCCTCATGGACCTTTTGTTTTTCTTACGTGGGGGAAACCTTTTATTGGTCCCCAGCCGTGGGACTGTATTAAAAATATACAACCTGTGTTTTGAGAATTGGACAATCCTCATGGACCTTTTTTTTTCTTACGTGGGGGAAACCTTTTATTGGTCCCCAGCCGTGGGACGGGGCTGGGGTATGTGGGAGTCCCGGCCGCGTGAAGATGGTGAGATGCGACCGGTGTACCGACTAAAACCTACTACGAACTTTCGGCCTCATGCCGAATCGCCTACGGGAATGCATTATCACGTCTCGCGAGTCCTCATGGAGACCATTTTTTTTACGTGGGGGAAACCTTTTATTGGTCCCCAGCCGTGGGACGGGGCTGTGGTATGTGGGAGTTCCGGCCGCATGAAGATGGTGAGATGCGACCGGTGTACCCACTAAAACCTACCACGAACTTTCTGCCTCATGCCGAATCGTCTGCGGGAATGCATTATCACGTCTCGCGAGTCCTCATGGAGACCTTATTTATTTATTCGAATAAATGCTTACGAATGCTTTTAGATAGTCAAAAAAAAAACAAACAAAAATATATATATTATTAATTTAGTTTTCACCACCGGTTCGGAATGCCATTCCACAGAGAAGAGCCGGGAAGAAACTACATGGTGGCTCGTTTAAATAAAAAAACACTGTGGGTCCTCGCCAGGTTATGTGGGGCTCCGGGGCACAGAAAGTACGGCAAACGGAAATTGACAAACCCTGTACCTGTCTGTCAAGAATAACATATTGAATTTGCCGTCGTGAAATTTGAGGAAGCTCGACTCATCAGTGGGTTAAATATGGGCGTGAAACTGTATCCATTTCACGAGTATGCATCATCACTATCACTACATAGTATAAAACAAAGTCGCATTCTTCTGTCCGTCCCTATGTATGCATAAATCTTTAAAACTACGCGACGGATTTTGAAGCGGTTTTTTTTAATAGATAGAGTGATTCAAGAGGAAGGTTTATATGTATAACCCACCCCCGCTTTGCACGGGCGAAGCCGGGGCGGGCCACTAGTTTATAATAAGACAAAGAATGTTAGCACCACCCTGGCACGTTGCTTAGCAACGCATAACATGGCAACGTAGACATACCGCTAGGGATTTTAATTTGTTAAGTCCATACTTTGTTCCAGTAACCGTGATTAAAGTAGGCTGTGTTTTATGAAACTTGCGTCATCTTGGTGACGTCATCGTGATCGTATTACAGCAATTAAGTCTAATTGGCGTCGATTGCCAAATAAACTTATTGCAGTCAGTATTTTTCTATTTCGGTCCGTAGAATAAAATCCATTTGTGTTCGGCAGTGTCATTTGTTTTTTAAGGAATTGCATAATGTTTGAAAAAGGAATCATATTGCCAACACTAAGTTATGGCCATTATTATTGTATCGTATTCTTCATTTCTCATGCTGTGAAAGGTTTTTATAAACCAGGCGATTGTAAAAGTGGCCAATATTACGAACCTGGTACATTGACGTGTGAAGACTGCCCAGCCAATGCATCCTTGATCACTTCAGCTGATGGTAATGTATTTAGTACCGTTATTTAATCTAAGGTAACTTTTTTACATGTCGCGCATACTTTTATTTTCTAAAAATATTGCTAAATAATCACTAAAAATAAAATAAAAAGTTAAAAAGTTTTTATAGAAATTCCAACAAAAAATAGGATTTTATTTTTGTAAAAAAGCGTGGAATAAATGTTCGAAGATTCCGTTACATAAATCTGAAGCGTATTTCATACATCTGAAGCTAATAAAAAGCGTATAGCGTATAAAAAACGAAACCTCTGCTCCAGGTATACCCTGTATCACGAAGGTTGTTTCCAAACATGTAATTACACAGACTCTGAGCAAGAGCACTATTGCAGAGGATTCGTTTAAAAAAAACTACTGTTACAGAAACATTCAAATTCAAATGGAACTTTATTCATATAGGTTTTATTACAAAACTTAAAAATCGTGATGTTTAAAACTTTTATCAACATCTTTCGGCTCTTGTCCCACGCTAGGTAGTCTATATACACGTCTATCTCCATTCGTGTCTTTCACATTTCTCATTCACGCATTCCATCCCATCTGACCCTTACGCGTCCACGTCCCTACTGACTGAAACTACCATTTGTTCTGAATGCCGCTCCACAGAGGATAGCCGGCAGTCTGTAGTTGTAGTATTCATTTAATGACACTTTTCAGGGTTTGGTTGCTCTTGCGAAGAGCATAGCATACCAGTTAGTTTAAGGCGTTGTAAACCGTGTAATGTTACTGAGGTGGCTTCACTAGACGGCGCTGCTTGTGTGCCCAGAAAATGTCAGAACGCCTCAGGGAGGATCGTGTGCAGGAAATGTCCTAGCGACTATATTACTGGTGAGTTTTTCATCATTTCAATCTTTAAGTAGTGGATCATTAGATGACCTGATTTTTTTAAGAAACCCCTGCCTCCTGTGTCGCGGTGGCAGAGTACCCCAAAGAAGAGGTTTCCCCAATCTCACAAAATAAAGGGGATCAGGACAAACCTTAACTATTTTTAACATTGAATTTGTAGAACAATATCAGTTTCTTAAAGGTTACGTTTTCTCTTTCAGTGACCCAAAACTTGGACGGGTCGTCTCTCAAAGAGGTTCAATGTGTCAAATGCGCTCGGGGATACAAAGCGGAAAACAATGTCTGTACAAAATGCACTTCTTGTGTCTGCACTAGAAACCAGGTCATTGTCAGAGATACGTGTCTACCAAAGAACTACGTCAATAAAAGACCGAAATACGAGGAAAACAGTTTACACCCCCTCTCTCTCTTGAATGTGGTTAAGCATGAGTATTTGTGTACTGTAAGTATCTGTCTCTGTTCTTTTCAATATATACAATTACTTACAGTACTAAAAGAGACCATAGGTTTTCCTAGACCTAAGTCTCTCCCGTGACTACGACTGCTGCAAAGCATTCGAAACGTTAACGAAATGAAATAATGTAATGTACACGCGATAAATCGGTTAAAAAGTTTTTATTTTCAATAGTACTAAGTGTCATCTGTGTCATCAATTAACATCTGTGGCATTATATGTTAGATTTTAGTGCATTTTTAGGGTTTATTATATATCCATATGCACTAAAACGACAAATGAAGGATTTCAATAATTTTCCTGTCATACAAAATATCTTTGTTAATAACCTATTTTTATTTTTTACCAAATAACTGAACAGATTACGATAATTTTCTATGGGATTAATCAGGAATTTTTGAGGTTTTGTGAATGACGGAGTTATGCGGTAACAAATACAAAAAAAATACAAGTATTGATGGGATGGGTAACAAGTTATTCCTTCATATCCAGCCATTTGATTATTTTAATCTGAGTTTATTTTTCATAACAATACCATCTACTACTAATTAGAAACATTAAATAAGTTTGAATGTTTATTACCCTTCCTGTACACAAAATACAGTCAAACTAATTTGTAATCAATCATGTTAGGATCAAGCGAAATAATGTTAGGTAGGTACGCATATGTGTTAGTAGCTTTTCCTCGCGACTTCCTGTGTCGTTGCTTAAATTTTTAACTTTATTAATACTAATATATACTAAAAATATGAACAAATAGGCTAGGCAATCAAACAAAATATATTATTGTCCGTGTGGTGACGGTTTTAGAAAACATAGTGTCACCACCCCAATCCATACTGAGGATGTCGTAAAAGCCGGCAAACGGAAATGACAAGGCTGCGAACCTAGCCGAAAGAGACGCAAAATTTGATACGAAACTGTGCCAAGCCGTCTGGTACGTAATTTCATATGAAGAGCTATCAAATTTAAGCAACAGTTCGTGCAGAAATTAAATGGTTCTCGAATACATTCGCAGCTCATGTCAGTAATGACTGAGCCAGCTTCTTTGATGTATAAAACTTTGGAAAAAACCGTTTTTGGGGATATTAATCATCTCTCCGCCGTAAAGTGCGACGTATATCAAGTCAAGAGCCAATTAGTTTTTACAGCTTGCCTAAAAGTCACGTTTCACATTTCTAACGCAGACTTAAAAATAGAAGACTTATGTGGCTCAAATTTATGATTATTAATCTTTTTATATCAGTCTGGTAGAGTCCAAGGTGCAATCTCGTGCACAGGTTACCCTAAACGACTTGAAACTTTTTGTATCACGAGGTTTGATCACGATTAAATCTGTGAAATTAATTGTCCGCCAATGTTTTCCCACGAGACGACATTAAGGGGCTCTTTGGGAAGACGTAAAAAGGTTTTGACAAGGTTGGTGAATCGTGAATAGTAATAATAATAAGTTTATTGTCACAAAAAAGGCAAACAAACACTAAAACTAAAACAAAAATTAAAATTTCCACAACATTTGTTAAACCATTTTATCCCCATGGCTGCACCAAACGAACACACAATTAGTATTCTGGCGCTGGTTTTCAATTGTTCCCTGAGTACCAATTAGATAAATCAGCAAAAATACAGAATAAATTTAACAAATAAGAAAAAAATACCAATGGCAAGAAAATGAAGCAACCACATCGCTGGGTAATAGATAGGTACATATACAGGATGTCACAAAAGTCGACGTCAAGCCGAAATCGCATGATGGGTAAGGTCATAACAGTTATTTTATTCGGGAAAATGTACACCCTGTAACAGTTTTTACCTTCCGGTTGCTACTAATCTTTACTTTTAGCCATTTTTTTTTACTTATTTCATCCTGAATAGTGCTTCTGTAATTTGTAACCTTAAATCTGAGCTAACTGCTCCAGCTTGAAAGAATATGTCATGTTTTGAAAATCAGTTTTTCGCCCTACTTTAACTGACGGTCCTGAACAAAATTATACCACGCAAGTCTGGCAAGTAACTTTAAAAATTAGCGCATTTAATAAGGATTCTAAAGTGGCATAACACTCATTACATTACTTCTTAGATCGGGTACAAAAAATATTTTTTCAAGTAGTCGGTTTGAATATTTTCTTTGACTTTACTAAAAGTGGTTCTAGTAAACTCAAAGCGTTCCTTAAGACCTCAAATTTCAAATTCTCGTTCCAACGAGTCCTTCCATAAAGGGTACGAGAGAAAGATAGAGACGCTTATGAGCACATAAGGATCCTAGTAGTAACGAAATAAGTAAAAAAAATTGCAAGAAGTAAAGATTTGTAGCAACAGGAAGGTAAAAACTGTTACAGGGTGTACATATTTGGTAGTGGTAACATCGCATTGGCGCTGTAGCTGTTAAGGTTTATTTACGTAATTATAAATAAATAAATTTTCCCGAATAAAATGTTGTTTGCTATAATTTTAAAAATACTAGACATATTTTTTTTTACCTTACCCATCACGCGGATACGAGTGTCGTCGACTTTTGGGACATCCTGTATAAACTAATTATTAAATTTATATTACATGTAGGTCTAATGTATATACACTCTTGTTGATTGTCTGTGCAGTAAAATTACAACTATAACATCGACTACTACTCAGCCCACAGATGACAAACTGTTGAGTCGGGCGTCCCCCAGATACATGGAGGGTAATTGGCCTACTGTGCCATGCTGGCCAGACGGGTTGGCTTAGGGTTTCATATCAAGGTTTCCCTGTCTTGCAGCTAGGTTGCTAGCTAGCAGCCTTGTCATTATATTATGTAGGATCTTACCACACCGTCAGAATGGAATTACAAATTATTTAACAATAACTGAAATTAACCGAACAAACCTGATGACCTTGAAAGGGCGGCTGAAAAGTTTGGTAAAACATATCCTAGGCCCAATGCTAGAATGTCTGCTTAAAAATAAAAAACCGTATCACACACAGACACAGCACACTTATAACGTCCCACATTTATTCGGGGGATTAAATAATAGTAAAATGTTAAAGTTTGGTAATTTATCTTTTGTTGGAATCTAGGACAGAGGTTTTCGGAGGGAATATTTACTCCAAGTACACGGGAGCAACGTGTGGCCTAGTCAGCTAGTTTATCATACTCGGGGCTATGACAGAAAACTACGGATTTTTATTCCAGCCTTCATCCCGAATTCATTTAGTCAGTACCTATATCATTTTCACTTCAAATTTACTACCTCATCGACTATTTTACCTGCAAAAGTGTAGCATCGAATTAACTTGACTGCCTCGTTGGTCTAGTGGTTAGATGTGCCGCCTTTGGATCAACGGGTCCCGGGTTCGATTCCGGGGTCGGGCAAGTGTCTTTGTCTAAACCAGAAGCACTGGCTCGGAGTCTGGGTGTCATTTCTATCTATAATATGTATGTATCTACAAAAAAAAAATGTATATAAGTAGTTTATCATCCATCTCGTTACCATAACACAAGCATTAAGTTGCTTAGCTTGGGACGAGATGGCGTTGTGTGAAATGTCCAAGGATATTTACTTATTATATTTATAATACGACGAAGTTTTTTTACTGGTGGAAACATAAAATATAGACTCGTAGCCTTTGGATCACAGGGTCCCGGGTGCGATTCCGGGGCCGGACAAGTGTCTTTGTGCAAACCAGAGGCACTTGCTCTGAGTCTGGGTGCCATTTATGTTCGTGAATTTCATGTTTGTAAACTGCCCTCGTGATACAGGTTATAAAATACGGCAGTGTGACGTTTAAAAAACTTACATTACTTTAAACGGTCAAAACGTGCTATATTAAAACAATAATTTAATTTTAACCCGGGAAATTAGCTCGCAGGATATTAAGAAGTGTGTATTTATAATAATATTCCTTAATATCTTCGTATCTTCACTACTTATTATAAAACAAAGTCGCTGTCGTCTGTCCGTCCCTATGTATGCTTAAATCTTTAAAACTACGCAACGGATTTCAAAGCGTTTTAAAGGATTTTAAAGCGCAAAGTTTTTTTAAGTAGATAGAGTGATTCAAGAGGAATGTTTTTAAGTATAATAGATGCATAATATTCAAGAGAAACACTGATAAATTTAGAGGTTCATCATTGCACCCGTGCGAAGCCGGGGCGGGTCGCTAGTTAAAAATATTAGTTACTATAAATCTTAAATACAAAGCAATACTTCATTATAACCGTTGCCGTTATTTATTATGGTACGAAATTACCAACCATCTGAATGGCATCTCGGTTATTAACTAAAGTAAGTAAAGTAAATTTTGTCTATTGGTAACTATCTCATTTTTAACGGACGGTTCTCAATTTAGCATCGCATAACTTCGTCATTAATAAATTTATAGAGTTATTTTGTTTTAACTATTAATACTATTACCTTCGAATTGGTCTTGGTGTTTCAGCAAAATGACGTCAGAGCTTGTCGGATCCTAGCTAATGAATGTGTTAGAAACTTCTACTCATCAGACGCAGCGGGGCCGTGCAGGCTGTGGATTCAACCTAACATAACTATCCCAAGAGGTAACTAACTCTTTACTACTACCACTACTACCCACTGCTGAGTCGAGCCTCCTCCCAACACAGGGAGGGTAATTAGGCTATACTGTACCACGCTGCTCAGACGGGTTGGCATAGGGTTTCGTATCAAGTTTCCTTCTCTTGCGCCTAGGTTTTCGGCCTTGTCATTTACTTTTGTCGGCGACACCCTCAGGTCGTCTCTTTTGTAGATAAATTAAAACTAAGTTCAATAATTTTATGTTTTTTTTTTCTATTTAATATGTACAAAATATTTCTGATATTATAATTTTAATCTGATTGGCACCCGGATGTTTATTTTGATGAGCTACAGACACTGGGCTCACAGATTTTTTGGTTCTTGTTTATTACCTGTTTATCAATTTAATTACACCTTCCATGTAATTTATTAGATAACTAGTGGCCCGCCCCGGCTTCGCCCGTGCTAAGCGGGGGTGGGTTATACATATAAACCTTCCTCTTCAATCACTCTATCTATTAAAAAAAACCTTATCAAAATCCGTTGCGTAGTTTTAAAGATTTATGCATACATAGGGACGGACAGACGACAGCGACTTTGTTTTATAATATGTAGTGAAGCCAGTGAAAATAGTTAGTTGATGTTAAAATATATTTTAGGTCTTGCAAAATTGGTAGTGGACACAAAGATGAGTGATAAGAAGCCAGGTGAAATCAATTTAGCCCGTGGGAAGGTATAAACATATTTTATTGATATTAGTATTTTTAATAACTGTATTTTATTGAATTTGTTGGTTAATAAATATTAATATCCTTTCCTCCCTATCCTTTAATATTTCAATTGTAAATGTGTATACATAATTTTATTATCCTCAAATAAAATCTCTCTATCACTCGGATTTGCTGGTAGAAAACTCATGAATGAAATAAGCCCGCCTTTGTATTTACCAATGTATATTTCTGCTATAGGCTCACTGTTTGTGTACAATAAAGTTTAGGCGCAAAGGGATGATCATCCAGCTAGACGACACACCACATGTCTGGCTAGGGTTCGCAGCGCTTATCCCACCATAGATATAGTCGGAGAATTCTTCACTGTCCGAATTGCTCTTGAAACTTCGCTATCAACGTGTAGGAACTTTTTGGTACCTAATTCTCGTATTTGTAGGCGATATTTCTTGATGTTTTTTCGGGTAAATTGTGTAAAGATAAATAAAATAACACATAGTGTCACCACCCCATTCCATCCTGAGGGTGTCGTAATAGCCGACAAAAGGTAATAACAAGGCCGATAACCTAGCCACAAGAGACGGAAACCTTGAGAGAAAACCCGTAATGTAAAGTGTTAGATTAATGTGTTCTTCTCAGCCCATAAATGACCCACAACTGTGTTGGACCTCCTCCAACCGAAAACTTGCCCACTGTGCCACGCTGGCCAGACGGGCTGGCACAGGGTTCTTAGTCCTTGGTAGGTTTTCGGCCTTGTCACTTCCTTCTGTCGGCTTTACGAAATCTTTAGGCTGTAATGGGGTGGTGACGCCATGTATTTAAAATCCGCCAACACAAGGATTTAAAAAAAAAAAAATGGAATTTTTGAATAAAGAATTATACTCTGTATATCTTTAATGTTACATCCTGTATAATTAAAATTGGCTAATGCTGTATGTTTTATTATTAGAACTCCTTGCTCCTCACCGCGGGCGTCTTTGCAGCTAATGGTGGCTTCGAATTACTCCACAATGTGGGTCAACAAGCCACTTCATGCCTCCTGCCTTTACAAATAACAGTCGGAACGGACTCGACGTAAGTTTATTTCAGATCTTGACTATTTTCAAAGACGATTCAATTTCGTATGTTTTATAGATTCCGTTTCTTTAGATCTGTGTTGTGACTGAAGAATAAATAGTGTCACCACCTTATACCATTCTGAGGGTGTAGTAAGAGCCGGTACAACAAGACGAATGACCTAGCCGCGAGAGAATCAAATCTTGATGTGATGCGTTTTTTTTTACGGTTAAAGAAGAACTTTATTTATCTCAAAAGAATTACATAAATTCAATTTACGTTGGAAATCCTCATGGATACCCGACCGCTAAACGCCAGCGAGGTTATGTGGGACTCCAGGGCGCGGAAAGATGGTGAATGTGCTAAACCTACCCACTAAAACCAACGGTGTTCCTCAACTGCCCAAAACAGGGCCACGGGTTTGCAGCATGCTCCGCGAACCTGATGGGCCTTGGCCCGCATAACAGCGATTATGTGAAAATTTTGATTATAAAATTATCAGTGGTTACGTGGATTCTTACTTGCTGCTGCATTTGCCTGCATTGTAGGTCCCGAGAGTCTCCTCCCGTTTCAGAGATAATTTTCTTGTTTACCTTTAGCCACAAATTACGCCAGACATACTCTTATTAGACGCTCTTGCAGATTTTATAATGTCAGACTAATTGAGGTTGACATTTTAAAAATTTAAACTAATGTGGGTTTGGAAAATGCTTTCGGATTAATATTAGATGTTAACTGTTGCAAAATCATTTATAGAAATTGGTAAGGTAAATGCAGTTAGTTCCTACAAATTATCGATTAAATTAGTAGATACGCAATGGAAGTATGTATGTATTAAGTTTTTTGGTCATACTAGTCAATATTGTAAATACTTCTAATTTCGTTACAGGTTCGATTGTACTCTGAACATGTCAAGTATCAAAAACTATTTGAACAGCACCTTATCGCCATATCTATATTTGGACAATGAGTTGATAGAAGTGCCAGTTTATACTTGGAAACCAAACGGTTATATAGTACAGGTAAATCTCTTTTTTAACCCCCGACGCAAAAAGAGGGGTGTTATAAGTTTGACGTGTCTGTCTGTCTGTCGGTCTGTCTGTCTGTCTGTCTGTGGCATCGTAGCTCGCGAACGGATGAAGCGATTTCAATATAGTTTTTTTGTATGAAAGGTGAGTTGCGGGCGAGTGTTCTTAGACATGTTTGATGAAAATCGGGTGAGCCGTTTAAAAGTTATGAGGGGTGAAAGGGGGGAAGAATAACCGAATGTCTGCAAATATAATCGAGTGGGGTCTCAAATGAAAGCGCATCACGTGCAATTTAACAAAATATATATTATAATAAGTGTGTACCTATAAAAAGTATTAAATAAAAATTAAATTAAAAATTTAAATAAACTCCCGACACAATAATAACCTTTAAAAAGTAAAAAATAAAAACTTCGCGTTGGGGGACCAGGGGTCAGGTAATAAATAAGTGGGAGTGGTCCCCCAACGCGAAGTTTTTATTTTTTACTTTTTAAAGGTTATTGTGTCGGGGGTTTATTTAAATTTTTAATTTAATGTTATGTGGGAAGTACTAGCCGCGGCACCCCCGGTTCAGGATTGGTTCAGGACTGAGTGTCGTAAGAATCGACAGAAGGAGATGACGAGGCTGATAACCTAGCTGTAAGAGAAGGAAACATGACGCGAAACCCTGTGCCAAACCATTGGGTCCGCGCTGTGTCTCCATTGCATGGGGTCAGTGTCTGCTGGGGGAGGAATAGAACCGCTTAACCCCATTGGAACTGGAGGAAGTACGACTCAGCATTGGGTCATATTTGGGCTGATTAGTACCTAGAAGTAGTAGTCCCATTGATAGAATGGGTCTGAGCGGTTCTGTCCGCTCAAGCTCTTTGAAGAGTATTCATCTCTTGGACCTCAATGCACCTTTTCCGTCTTCTCCTAATTCAGTTGGAGGAGGCCCGACTCGGCAGTGGGTCTCTTTTATGTGACCTGATGGTGATGACGATGAAATATTATTTTATTAAAAAAAGGTTTATTGGCGTATTATTATCGACTACCTACTTGTCAAAGCAATACTAAAATATTTCATGCATTGTGTTTGAATTTGTAACAATCATATAACTTTTTTTTCAGAAAGGTTCTTGGCCAATAAATAAGTTTAGACGATACTTTTTAGTTGACGAGTCTCTTTCGACTGTGGCAAATATTACGAATGTAATTTATCTAAGAACCAACGTGATAAAGATTCGGTATGTAGATTTTCTGAAAATAAATGTGCAATGCTGGTGCTTATTGAGATATTAGAGACCGGGGAGGTTTTGCCTTATGCTGTGATATAAATGTTGTACGCATTTTCACAAAAACCTTTGTCCAATTCATCAAAATCGGTTGAACAAATCTGTCGTGAAAGTTTAGCTAGTTAAAAAAATTACCACCAGCCATTAGTCACTTTCAAATTGAGAATATGTACCTAATGTTGTATAAAGTAGTAATTATATGAAATCTGAACTTTTTATCAAACGAATCCGTTCTTTTTTAGAGTATCTGAAAATTTTATTTTTAAAATTGTAACAAATTCTAGTCTGTGCTCAATTTCCAGCATACATCGGGATAGTGCTAGTCCCGGTTCGTTAAGATTACAAATTTCAATGGAAGCTCACTACGCTGTGAAATCTGGGGAAACTGATGGTATTATAATGTCTTTGAGAATCATACATGACATGCCGGCAGCCGGAGTATTACAAGGACTTAAAGTTGGTATTTTTTGTGTCCAATAGAAGAAATTAAAATGTGACTATATGTATGTATAGAATAATTACATTTGAAAATTCTGAGCGAACTCTTTTTTATATTCTTACCTTGTTGGCCTTGTAGTTGGGTCCCCTGTCGATTTCGGGGTCGGACAAGTGTCTTTGTGTAAACCAGAGGCACTTGCTCTGCGTCTGGGTGTCATTTGTGTTCGTGAATTATTTGTTCTTTAACAGCCCCGCGTAACATGTTTAGTTACATCTAGTGCAGGGCTTTCGTTTTAAAAAATACTATTGTTTTCGTTTGTATTTGCAGATATGGGGTGGTATCCTGGGGTCACTACTGACATTATATGCCATGGTAAAATGGCGCGGAGTAATGCGTAGAGGCGGTCTGTACGTATCTGGGGTGCCATTACTTGGCGGGTCTATTTCTGATGCTTTTTATTTTGTGAGTATTCAGCCATACCCGACCTATACGAAAAAATGTACTCCTTTTTTCAATCGTTTTAATTTGTGTCTTGGTTCCCTGCCTTGTCAATTCCTTTAGTCGGATCTTACCACACCCTCGGGATGGATTAGGCTGGTGATACTATATATTCCAACAACGAAAATGTAGACTGTAAAGCAATTTTCCTAACAGATTGTACCATTATTTGAACGTTACACGATGCTTGTCGGCTCTTCTTTGTTGAGCAGTGCTCCAAGCAGTTGGTAGTTTAAATCTTCACAATTTGAAACCGTTTGTAATTAGTTAATCTTATTTGAATGAAGTAAATATTTGAATGATGTGTGAAAAGGACACTTGTACCTACAAATTGTTGCATATTATTGTGTTCTGTCTATTTCTCTTGTGTACAATAAAGAGTTTATCTATCTATCTATCTATCTATCTTAAGAGTTTATCAGTAGACTCACACGACGTTGGCTCACTGGACGAAAAACAATAATAATAGTGGTTGAGCGATCGACTGCAGCGCAGCATGTCGCGGGTTCGATCCCCGCACGGAAGAAATATTTGTACGACCTACAAGTATTTGTTCCGGGTCTGGGTGTTTTCTATCTATAATATGTATGTATTTACAAAAAAAATGTATATAAGTAGTTTATCATCCATCTCGTTACCATAACACAAGCATTAAGTTGCTTAGCTTGGGACGAGATGGCGTTGTGTGAAATGTCCAATGATATTTATTTATTTATTTATAAATCGGTGTTTGCAGGCTGCATTATTATCAACCTTACACGCTCTGGCTGCGGAGGCAGGTACCTTGGGAATCACTCTCCCTCTAGCAAGGAATGAAGAATACATGATTAAGGCGTTTCTCTACTCCGCCGTGTCTTTAAAGGTTTATTTTAGACTTAACAAAGATTTACGCCAATACAAAAAGCCGGCAGACTAAAGTACATTACTGGTAGAATCTTGCCAGTAATGTACTTTATTTCGGTCCACGATTTCGATGGCAGTTTATAATCTACTAGCGACCCGGCCCAGCTTCGCATGCGTGCAATTATGCATGTAATATACTTAAAAACCTTCATCTTGATTCACTCTATCTAAAAGAAACCGCTTCAAAATTCGTTGCGTAGTTTTAAAGATTTAAGCATTCATAGAGACGGACAGACGACAGCGACATTTTTATATACTATGTAAAGATTACATCGTTTAAGGAATACTTAGTAAGTTTTATTTTTGACTGATTATTTCAGAAAATCTGTCAGATTGTATATAACAAAACGCACTATTGCACATTTAATAAAAATAGTTTATAACGAAACATTTGTCAAACATTGTTTTACCAGGTGATCAAGGTAGCGTGGTTAAACTTCAAGCAATGTAGATGCGACATATTCTTCTTGAATTGGTCCGATTACAACCCACCCTTCAGAGGTAATTATGGTAGATTTCAAATCTAAGCGCTGACTATTTTTTTTACAGAAACGTTTATCGGTGTCTTTGACTTATGGCGGGAAAAGTAGCTTATATGAAAAGTTAAAAGATGATTATTGTCTATGATGGCCTAAACGACTAAAACGATGCAGATTGAATGGGGCGATGGCACTATGAATTCTAAATTCGTAGCCTCACGGATAGGATCCCGTTCTAATAACAATACAATGATGGTTCCTCACTCTGGAGCCCTGAACCGTCTTCGGTAGCTTAGGCCATCGACTTCGATGGCCACGGGCTTTCTATTTTTTTTTTAAATAACAATGTTTTTTTATTAATATATGTAAAAAATATGAAATAAAAAGATATATTAATAATAATAATAGATTTTGGTTATTTGCCATAGTTGTTTTAAATTAATCAAACACCGGAATAACTGAATGTTGTGTATTTGTACGTTAATTTATTACATTTTAGATAGTTCAATGGATAAGTCTAACAAATGGAAGGCTTCCACGCTGGCTAGTGAATGGAATAGGATGCAGACAAAACGAAGGGTTGACTTGGGTTACACCGTTGCTTCAGCTTTAGTTATTTTACAGGTATGTACTTAAGTAAATACCTTTCTTTTATCGTCCCTATTTTGTGGGGCGAACGTAAAATTAGAGGGAGTTGAATTATAAAAGTTTATATGTAATAACCGTCCGTGTGGTGACGGATTTAGAATACATAATGTCACCAACCCATACCATCTTGAGGGTGTCGTAAGAGGCGACTAAAAGAACGCAAGAGGCAAATCACCTAGCCGCAAGAGAAGGAAAACTTGATACAAACCCTGTGCCAACCCGTCTTGCCAGCGTGGCACAGTAGGCTAATTTCCCTTCATGGATTTGGAGGAGGCCCGACTCAGTAGTGGGTCATTTATGGGCTGAAACGACGATATGTAATAACAATCGATACTACTAATACTCAGCCCGCTAATGACCCACTGCTGAGTCGGGCCCCTCCCATTACATGGAGGGTATTTATCCTACTGTACCACGTTGGTCAGGCGGGTTGGCTTCGTTAGCTCGTTTAAAGTTTTCCTTCTCTTGCGGCTAGGTTTTCAGCCTCGTTATTTCCTTTTGTCGGTTCGTACGACACCCTGAGGATGGAACGAGAGATGACAATACATATTGTCATCTAAATCCATATTCGGTGAAATATAAAGTATAATACTTAGCAACCGATATTCGGTGAATTATGAAGGCTAATATTTAGCAACCGATATCCCGTGAATGATAAAGGTCTAACCATAGCTTCACCAGCCCGTTCCAGCCTGAGGGTGTCGTTAGAGCCGGCAGAAGAAAGTGACAAGACCGTAAGTAAGTAGGATAATTACCCGCCATATAGGTCCAGCAGTATGTCATTTAGGGGCTTAGAAGAAGAATTACCAACCGTTTGTCTGCCAACCAAACAATTGTGATATTTATTCACAGCTCATGACTCCTTGGCAATCATACATACCCCAAAGCCGTGGTTACAAATGGGTAATCGCAACTATAGCCTGGTGGGCTGGTTACTCCGTATTTCTCGCAGCTCGCTATTTGTCCGACAAGGTACTGGGGTCTCCAGCAACAGTACTGCCCAAGATATGCAATGGCGTTGGCCTGTCATTGCTAGTGTTTGAAGAGGAGCTATATGCTCATTATGTCCATGGAAGGTAAGGTTTTTTAAAATTTTCCGTGAGTTTCTAAGCTGATATCATTTTTGGAGACGCCGAGCAGACCAATGCCGCTTCTTACACGTGTAGCAAGATTATGCTGAGCTAAGTCCTTTTTTGCTGCACAATATTCTTCACTTCCAAATATATTATCATCATCATTTCAGCCATAAAACGTCCATTGTTGGACGTCGTTCGTGGCTGATCTTAAACCGCATCGTTTTCCGGCAATCTTAACCAGGTCGCCAGTCCACTGTGTGGGATGCCTACGAGTATCAGCACTGCGCTTTACGGAACGCGGTCGCCACTCGAGAAGTTTTCTGTTCCAAATATACTTACAAAATATACTAATATACTCGTATGAGTAGTTACAACAGAGTCTCAAAGTCAAAATTATTTTGTACCTATAGGACACAATTAACACTCAAAATGTTTTGATACATTAACAAAGATTAATAATATATTATTAGACAGACTACCACAACGCGACCACTGCTGTAAAGAACTGCCAAGAAACTCAGAGGGCTGGTTGTAACGCAGCTCTAAGGATTTAGTATCTGCAAAATAAATTTCTTTCTATCTCCTTTCGGTAGGCTCTATGCACATGCACAATTTTCCATCACTACGCGAAACAGCGGGAAGCAGCTCCTTATTTTTTTTTAATGTTGCTCTGTGTACCTACCTCTAATTTTTCAGGAATGAAGATTCCAAAGACTTGCGTTTGGCAGGTCCACTGGCAACCTGTCGTGTCGTATGTGCTCCACAGTTGAGGTAAATAATAGACACAGGCCAACCAGAGAACTCTACATGAACATTAATTAAAAGCATCACACTACATTCAGAGGGAGTTTAAAATTCAGTGCATCCATAATTTTTCTGGCAGGCTTTTTTAAAACAATCTTAGAATCTTATCATTAAACAACAACTAACTTACGCAGATCGCTTGACATAGTTTCAACTCAATTTTTTCTGTTTCTTATTACAATTATAATACACTAGCTTTTGCGCGCGGCTTCGCCCGCGTGGGGTCGAACCCGTGCATATTTTTTATGAACATAAAATCGGTTATTGTGACTAAACTATGATAGTTAGATATGTGACTTTTTTGTAGATCTTTATAAGACCTACAAACCCGTAGTACATCATTTTGTTCTATGGTCAATAGTTTTTGCAGCGCCCGCATAAATAGGTTTTCGATTTTACACCTTGGTTTACAAAATCGCAATTTTCATACGGATCCCTAATTCTTTTGAAAATAAAATATAACATTCCTCGATAAATGGACTATCTAACACTGAAAGATTTTTTGAAATCGGACCAGTAGTTCCTGAGATTAGCGCGTTCAAACAAACAAACAACAAACAAACTCTGCAGCTTTATATATTAGTATAGATTTCTATAATAATGTTAGGTGAACAAATAGAGATATTTTAAACATTCAAAGTCGTGCTAATTAATTTCTGATTTCATACAATGTTTTTGTTTAGATAAGTACCCTTTGTGCCCACAAAAGCATATGTAAAACTCTTGTAGACAGGTCTGGGCTGTAAACCAGTGCTGGGTGAAGCTGGCCCACGCGCGTTGCCTGTGCTTATTTTTTTTTGTTTTTTTTTTGCTGTCTATGAAGTAAAAAGGAAAAATATAAAATAAACTGAAGTAGCAATAAAGAAATCTATCTATCTAAGAATCAAATCTATCTATCTAAATATTTATACGTACATACAAATAAGTACTTTAATCTGCTGTCCGTATGTCGCCAATTCACAGTATGCTAAGGTGCCGTATTCGAAGGGCGACAAGAGAAGGAAAACTTGATACAAACTTTCTGCTCACCTATCTTACCATCGTAGCACAGTAGGTTAACTTCCCTGTCTCCTCTCCCCGACTGAGTAGTGCGTCATTTATGAGCTGAAATGATGATCGTCGGTAATGGCGGCGTTGGCCGTCAGCGATGTTGGCATACGCTGACGGCATCGGCCTTCAGATAGTCCACTTTGTTGGTAGTTCATACCACTGCAATAACAACCACGTTTGGTTCTCAAACATAGGGATTCGTTCATCAGACATTTAAACAGATGTCACTAAAGTTACATACAACATAACACTAGCAGCAAATAGGTTTAACAAGTTTCTTCTACTATCAATACCACTACTACTCAACCCATAAATGACCCACTACTCTACTCAATTATACGGGGGTAATTAGCCTACTGTGCCACATTGGTCAGACGGGTTCGCACAAGGCTTCGTTTCAAGTTTTCCTTCTCTTGCGGCGAGGTTTTCAGCCTTACTTACGACACCCGTAGGATGGAATGGGGTGGTGACACTATGTATTCTTAATCGATCACCACATAGAATAAGCTCCTTTCTCAAGAAAATTGTCTCAATACATAATAACGCCAATATATTTTATTGTGCACGAGTAAATACGACAGAGAGGTCAGAGATGCCGTATGTTCAAGTTTAGGACGTCTTTAATCACTTAACTTTAGTAGATGGTTATTGGTGATCAGAGGGTCCCTTGGCTATAATAAATACACGGACCATAAAACAATATAAGTACATACTACAAATTGAAAGGTAACGTTTAGTTTTTGCAACACTAATGAACCTGTCCGTCTGGTGACGGATTTAGAATACATAATGTCTTCAACCCGTACCGTCCTGCGGGCATGGGAGGATCGTGAATTTGTGGCGCCCTGGGCTGAAACAATTTAATCTGTTTCCGATGGTCATGTATAATTTGATTTATTTGGTGATTGGCAAAGTTAAAAAAATCTTTAAGATGGTATAGCAATTTGGCGAAACATCAACATTGGGCTGGGGGCCTTTGTATCCACGGGGCCCTGGGCTACAGCCGCAAAAGCCCCTAGGTAGATCCGCCCCTGCCTGCGGGTGTCGTAAGAAACGACTAAAGGAACTCAGGTGGAGCAAGAGAAGAATACCGTGTGTGTGTCTGTGTGTGTGTAATGAAGTAGTGTGATGAAATGCAACTTTATTTGGGAAATCATGGGATTATTTACGTAATGCTATTATTTTGCAGAACTGTCTACAAACAACTGTCCTCAACTTTACCAGGTAGGAAAAAGAAGTTATCATTTAAATATTCATCGATCAGCACGCCAAAGCTGTTTACAAAACTTACTCATAAACAGTTTTGAAAACAGCTCTGGCGGTACGTCAAGACGATAAATATTAAAGTTGATAAACTCAATAGAGTTAAAATCGATAATCAATGGGACACGCTTTTGACGCAAGAACTTGACATGAACCTGATATTACATTTTAACAGGCTTGTAATTACAGAGTGTAGCATAGACAGATAATAGCAGATTTGAGACACAGTTATCACAATTCCATCATGCGTTTTTATAAGAATGTAAAGTATGTAGCTCTAATAATTAATTGTAGGTACAGTCCGCGCCATTCTTTATGGCCGGTCTGAATGTAGCCGCATTATGATGCGCACAACACAAAATTAGGTATCAGCGGGACGTACACGGGGCGGGGAGCCACGGCACACCCGCGCGCGCCGTTTTTCACCCGCAAGCGCCCTCATGTTAGTGTGAGTGAGCTACGTTCGTATTGGTTATGAAATGTACGATGCGCAAGTTCGTACCTACGGCTACATTCAGACCGGCCATAAAGATTGGCGCGGACTGTAATCTGTGTTCTCGCTAAGTTATGTAACAAATTTATTTCAGGTTTAGGTGAGATCGAAACACGGCAGGCGTTACTATCGCGTTTTCTAGCCGCCTTCTTTGAAAGAGTGAGATATTTTTATTTATTCGTAAATAAATAGAATTGCCTTACAATAAATACACTTCGAGGCCAGCAGATATAAGATCAAGGCCCAAATCAACAGTGGGTAGTAGGAAACCACTAACTACATGGAGATTACTTAGCCTACTCTGCCACGCTGCCCAGACGGGCATAGGTATTGCGGATAGGTTTTCGGCCTTATCATATCCTTTTGTCTTTTGCCTCTGGTTTACACAAAGACACTCGCCCGACCCTTGAATTGAAGCGGGTCCCGGGATTCAAAGGACTTTTTTAGTTGTGATTAAAGCTAACCCTTTTCTTATTTTTTACGTTGGAAATCCTCATGGATACCCGACCGCTAAACGTCAGCCGGGTTATGTAAATAAATAAATATCCTTGGACATTTCACACAACGCCATCTCGTACCAAGCTAAGCAACTTAATGCTTGTGTTATGGTAACGAGATGGATGATAAACTACCTATATACATTTTTTTTGTAAATACATACATTTATTATAGATAGAAAACACCCAGACCCGGAACAAATACTTGTAGGTCGTACAAATATTTCTTCCGTGCGGGAATAGAAACCGCGACATGCTGCGCAGCAGTCGATCGCTCAACCACTGCGCCAACCGTGTCAATGTGGGTCTCCGGGGCGCGGAAAGATGGTAATTGCGCCCCAACCAACCCAATAAAACCAACGGTGTGCAACTGCCCGAAGAGGGCCACGGGTTTCACTCCCCAATGGCATGCTCCGCGACCCTTATAGGGCCCACGCTTTGATGGGAAGCTCTGGAAGCTCCCCAGCCCATTAAGAGGAACGTACGGGGCATTGCAGGTGCCACCGTCAGGCGCCGGATGAAGTGGCAGCCCTGGCACCCACGCCTGGCCACCCTCCGCTGCTAACAGCGGCAGCCCTAATGTAGTTGGGGAAATCTTAACTGTTCGAATTGCTCTTGAAATTTCGCTATCGCGGTGAAGGACTTTTTGGTAATTCTCGCATTTGTAGGCAATATTTCTTGATGTACCTAATTAGTTCAGATTTTTCGGGTAATCGGGTAAAGTATGTAGCATGTTGGTCGCTACAAGACTAACCGTAATTCATAGGCTCTAGATGGCCTGAGCTGGGTAGCGAGTGAACGCACCACATTGGAGCGTTTGCTGGACATCGAACTTACTACAAGGGAGGCAGGCAATACCAGCACACTACTCTACGACCCTGACGACCATATACCATCCTGCTTCGCCGTGACGTGGTGAGTTCTAGTAATTTCTTTGTTCTGTTTATTAAAGTATATCAAAATATTTTTCATCCCATCCCCATCTCGGAAAGAGTATTTTTGCTCTTCGATATCTGAGTGCAAAAGCCGTTTTTATTCACTAGAGAATAAAGTATTTTTGCTCTTCGATATCTGAGTGCAAAAGCCGTTTTTATTCGCTAGAGAATAAAGTAAAGATTATTCTGTAATACTTACCTGTCATAATGTAGTAATTAATACCTAAACTGAAATAAAAGTGTACCTAACTATCTTGTGATTGTAAACGTTTTTTTTTGCAAATAGTCATTTCCTCGCTGAGGTGGAATGAAAAGTTACGTGTTGCACTCGAGTGCAAAGATTTTTCACCTCGTGCTCTTTTGATTCCCTCGCTAACGTTCAGGATTCTAATTTTGAATCACTCGCTGCGCTCGTGATTCAATTTTAGAATCCTTCGCTTGCTCGGTCATCAAAATTGAACACGCGGTTAAAAAGCAACTTTGCACTCTTGTATAACAAATAACTATTTTTGTTTGGAACTTGTATTATTCGATTGGCATTGTCTTTGGATTGGTCTCATAGAAATGTTATCGAAAATGGTTCAGTAGGGTGCCATAGACCGTGTGGCGACGGATTAAGAATACAAAATGTCACCATCCAATTGCATCCTGAGGCTGTCGTAAGAGTGGACAGAACGTAATGACAAGGCCGAAAACTAAGCTGCACGAGAAGGAAAACTTAATATGAAACCATGTGTTAACCCGTCTGGCCAACGTGGCACAGTAGACTAATTACCATCCATGGAATGAGGGAGGCCTGACTCCGCAGTGGGTCATTTAAGGGCTGAGAAATAAGGGACACTATCCGACAGTACAATAAAACAAGGAAGTACATTTTTAAACGCTCGTGTTCAGATCTTGGCTAGTAATAATAATTTTCCGAATATCTAATAATGCAGTTTTAGTTTTCATCAATATCTGACTAGATCTTTGAGCGTTTTTCCATATTCCTAATAAGTTTTTATTAAATCAAGTTATAATGGCCACCTGCAAAGCATTCAGAACGCCGGCAATTAATATAAACAAACAAATCAAATTGGAGTGTCTGTTTGTAACATCAAAATAACCGCTTTTTACTAAGTGCATTTAGATGTATGTATACACGGTCCTACACATACCAAGACAACATTTTTTACAATTTTTATTTTTGGGCTAATCTCTGAAATGGCCGTACCGATTTTGACGGGACTTTCACTAGCAGATAGCGTATGTAACAAGGAGTAAATTTAATTGACGCCCCTCACGTTTCATGAATAAGCTCCTGAAACGTGGGGGGCGTTACTGAGGTTTTCAGTTAAAAACCACGCGGACGAAGTCACTAGGCAGCTATTTTAAAATATAATTCTATAGCAATATCTCGCAATATCTAGCAATTTTAAAATTAATTTAAAAATATAATTAATTTAAAATATAAATATAATGGTTTTTTTTATTTTAAATAATGTAGATATAGGCAGGTCTAAGTTCTTTTTCTATATGGCAGGTGGGGTGAAGAATGGAGTTTAGCTACATTCGATGCTATGGTATTCGGCTGCTTGGTCATTTCCACCGACGATCTCTTGACAGCTAGTTTGATCACTCTAATCATTTGGCAGGTATGATTTTAACCTCATGACGACTCCTACTAACAGATAGTACTTACTGATCTTTGTTTATTTTTTATGAAGGCCCATTTTTGTTCTTGGTAACCCTTGCCAAGTCAGCGGGACATGGGCTGGGGTATGTACTTGCCGGCTACCCACTAAAACCTACCATGAAAATCGACTGCCTTGCGGGTATTTCTATGACTTTATTGGCCAGTGACCTAGCACTAGATATAATCTGTACCGTGGGGACTATTCACAAAACTGAGAAGTCAGAAATTCTTAATTTTTTTTTCATACCTTGGTAGCACTGGCTGGAAATACCGACTGGCCAATGCACAGGCCTCGCAAACGAAAGTTAAGTCGCATTCATTCTTGATAAAATTATTCAATCTAACTAAATTAAATTTTACGAAGAATTCATTAATTAATTTTGTAGCTTAAGTTTTTACTCGGTGAGTTCAGCCAACACTCAATTAAAACGAATTTAGAAGTCTCTCGTAACAGCTGACCAAGTTGTAACTCATAAAAAGTTTTTTTTCATTAATCAACCCTGAAATGATACCTAATGCCATTTAATATTGGTTTCAAGACCTTGATTAAACTAAAATTTTACATTACATAAAACTTGCGCGTGGTAACTTTAATATTTTATTAATCAAAAGATATGTCTTTTATAATAATTATATTTTACTCTCATAATAATCATTTTAAAAAATGTTAAATAATTCTATGAAAATATCTATAGGAAATAATATAGGAATAAATTATCTTCTTCCAGGTAATGAAGCTTGTTCGAAGATGGTTTGCAATGAAGAATCAGAAAGAGAAGACTGATATTCAAACCCATTAAAGTATTGGTTTAGCTCCAGTTTATGAGAATATGTTAAGTACTGTAACAATGATATTTTAAACGTATAATCGATTATAGTACAATAAAAAGCTATATTAGAAAAGAAGCGTTTTGATTTTATTTCCCATCCTTTTAAGATGCTATTACGAATGTAGACTTGTCATACAAAAACAATACACAATAGGTACATGTGACAAAAACCCTATATCTACAAGTCAATAGTACCTACTGTTATAGTTAATGTCTATAAAAAACTGCATTGTTCAATAAGAACAATGTCGTTTTTTTATTTGGTTACTAACTGGTGACATAATGGCAATAGCTATAGAAATTAGCACTAAGAACCCGGAACATAGGACTAGTCGGCTAATAGCAGCATCAGAAATCGTTGGATCAGAAAAACATTATAAACACAGAACAGCTCTATTTGGTTTAGTCTATACACTCTCTTTGGATGACTATAGGTACCTACAGTTTTTGTTATACACTGTATAAAAAGACAAAGAAAAAATATACCGTAAATAATTCTGAGAGTTTAATAGTTACAAAGTAGGTACTAAGTTCAACCAACAACATTAACATTTTCAATATTTCCGTACTGGCTAATTAATTACGGTAGGGTAAAATAAATTTTATAGGTACATAGCTCAGTATTCAGTTCTCTCTCTGTTGCTCTGTTGTATCTCTGCGAAGGCAAAGCGAATAAGTATCGTCTAAATACTAAGTATCGTCTAAACTAAAAAATATGTGCTAAATCTTACTGCGCAACCAGTAAGAGAAAAATGGTTCCACATCTGTACGTATTCATTGTTATTTTATCGATCACAAGTGCTATAGAAAATAAGATATTCAGCAAAACTTCCCAGGAAATATGCGCAGGTGATGAAAGCTCTGATGAATGTGGTGACGAAACAACTACAGTAACTAAGAAGAGACCGTCAACTACAATAACTACTACAGCTAGTCCAAAGACACCTGAATTTCCTAAAGGACCGTTCCATGATTTTCTCGTAAACATTTGCAACGCTCTTCTCAATAAATTCCTCGGACGCAGAATTACAAAATACTTCGAAATTCTAAGCCAAAGTCTCAATAATCTAGGATCAGGCATTATAAAACAGAGGATAAGACTATTCAGAGATCGCTTGGACGATTTATCTGTGTACAGAGGAAAATTTCTTAAATCGAGAATACATTTTTTTTTTATAATAATATCCGGTGGCGATCCTGTTATTAACAATTTTATTATAGCAATGAATGCTATTTACAATGTAAATGACGACAATAGGATGGACGATTATATCTACAGTCTTACCAGATATGGGAAAGGTCTTACAGACCGCATTAAATCAAAAAGTAGAGATATCTTTGAAAAGGTGATATTTCAGAAATTTTATAGGCAAAGTATAAACGTGCAGGATGATATTGAAATAAAGTTTGTATTAGCTATCATACAGTATAACGAGAAATATAAAAAGGTAGGAAAATAATTATTGAAGAGACGCATCAAAACATTTTGTGTGCGCGCCGTAAAATTGGCTATGGGTAAATGCGCTAATTCAATTGAGTACAATCAAACGTGGAAATCTCAATCGTAATTATGTATTGGAGTAAAATTTTCATACTCCTATTTGTCAAGCTTACTTTCTCCATACATATTCATAAAACGATTGGCAATAATGAGAGATACACTAAAGATCCCCTAAATTTGAATTCTGGATTGAGAAACGAGGGAATATTTGAACGGTTCGTGAGAAATCTGTTGTGTCTTTTATCGTCACCACAATTCCCGAGTCGATTGACAAATAGATTTAGTAGAATCGTGAGTAGAGAATTGAGAAAAGCAAATAACAAGCACACGGATAAACTGGCCAAATATTTTCAGAGTTTGTCCAAACTTTATCGTGACGATTTAAAAGCACAAATCGAGGAATATTACAATGACTTTAATACCAAAAGCTTTCATCAGACAGCCTTTTTAAGCGCCATGAATGAGGTGTTCACTTTAAAAGAAAATATATTATTTGATGATTTTATATACGCCTTGAGAGATTACGGGCTAAATGATAAACTGCGTATTCAAGAGGAAACAAGTAAAATAATTCACTATGTCATTTTAGGAAGTATATATAAGTTGAGTCGTAGAGACCAGAGGGAGCTGGAGAAGAAAATGAAAATGGCAGTTAGGGAATATAAACACCGAACCTATGAACCTGATATGCTGGATTTAGGGTTTTATGCAACCCCCAGAAAAAAACTAATAGACTTTAAAGATTCCGAAAATAAAATGATCCCAGGTTAAAGGCTAAGGCATGCCACAGTGTATTTTCATAGAACTATACAATTTGTTCTGTTTTACAGAAAGGCTAATATGCCTCGGCCCAAGGCTAGTCCTGAAATAAGCGTGTTTATTACTGGGCATGCTACAACTTACGTATGAGGTAGTGATCGTGTTCATTTATTTAAAGCATCAAGAAATCGTTTCCTGCAATGTGCAAAGATCGTGAAAACCTAAAACATAATTACGTAAGCGGGTAATAGTTTAAATGCATCTAAACACATCGGACGTACCGTTAATATGCGTTGACCTTATGAGCATCGTTGATTTAAGTAACCGACTGGTTTCATAGAATAGAAAATAAACTCAAACTCAAAAATAACTTTATTTACGTAGGTTTTATCACAAAACACTTATAAATCGTCCTAATTAAAATTACCATTATCATCTTACGGCCCCTGTCCCATGCCAGGTGGTAGTCTCCATAAACCCCCTATCAGTCGTCATATCTACAGTCACACCTTCTATACACAATTCCTCATTCTTACAATCCATCCATTTCTTTTGATCTCCCACAACCCTTGCGTCCACCCACATTCATGCTGAAACTGCCACCGGTTGGGAATGCTGCTCTACAGAGAAGCGCTGGCAAGAAACCCAGTAGTTGTTTTTTTTAAATCATTGGTCGTTTTTACAAAAAGCACTAAACAGCATGGTGAGAGCACAAGTTCGCCAGATGAGAGAAACACGCAACACGTTAAAGTAATGGATGACGAACAGGCCTTGACAGGGCCAATCAAATACAAATCCGCGAATATACAGCATTGGCGCGTCATTGCTCACACATAGTGTACAATATATGACATATTCTAAATGCTGCGTAAAAGTTATTCCGCCAATATGATATATTATTCAAGAGGCCAAACACAGCACAGAGCACAGGCACAAAATGTCAGTCACTTCCAGGCATCAATGTCACACAGATAGTCATTGACGCGGTAGTACCCGTTATTAGTTAAAGTATGTATTTTAACAAAAAAAAACTACGTATAGGAAAGGTTGATCTACGATAGCGTCAGGGATCTTATTTTAAATGCGAACACCGAAGCCTACAAAAGGACCATGGGCTTTTTGCAGTCGGTGGTGACGTATCACTATACTATTTGCGCTGTAGCGTGGTGCGGGTGACAGTTGACAGTACTAGGGATGTGACGATATGCAATTCATTTTTATCGCTAACGATACTCGCAGCATAAATCTGGTCCTCTTTAATATTGTTATAGAAATTAGTGTGTTATTCAGTTGTCTAGTATAACTACGTGTATAAACTTGTCAATATAAATGTTTTATGGCTAAATAATTATGTTTGTACTTATATAAAATAATAAAAATCGGGTTTACGTTGTTTTTTCTTAGCAACATTATAAGCAACCTTACCCTATAAATATTCTGTTGTATAAATATAGACCAGCTTTAAAAATAACAATTGACCTACGCACAATATACGTTTCTTAATATGAAAAATATCGACTATCCATCGAAGCAGTACATTCCATCACTAGATACGTCTATGGCGTTACGTTATACACATAAAACTTTGCTTAATTTTTCATTCAATTTGATTTTATTTGTAAACTAGAACATTCTGGTTGGTTTCATTTAATTTTCTACAATTATTAATGAATAAATATATCACGAATACGAATGTGGTACAGCTGAAATACGAATGTCATAATATGAAAGTCTTAATTTGTAAATCGCGGCAACTTTCAAGAGCGAAACGAAATGTTACCGAAACTGTCACCCGCACCATGCTACAACGCACAAACTATAGTTTATGCCTGTTCCTTGTACGGATAGTGGACGTAGTGACATCACAGTTATGTTGGTCTTATACCGACTGATATTCTGTCTCACAAATATGATAGCAATGATAGACTGCAATGCCTTAATAAAAATTCCTAAATCACAAAACGTTTTTCCAAGCGATTCTTTGGGTCCTAGATTATAAATGGAACGCACAGCACGCTTTTGTAATACACATACAGTTTCAATGTCTGCGGCGTTGTACCAAAGCAAAAAAACGACGTTAAGGAAGTAACCAAAGTAGACAGACAAGTCTCGCGGTATCCACGTCGGTGAGCTGATGACTAATATGGGCTGATGATGATGATGAATGTTACAGAAATAATATAACTGTTTTGCATTCCAACAAAACAGGTATTATGTGTGCAATAAAACACACAGCGTTCAATTGAAGAAGGCTAGTATGTACTCACCTTTAAACTAGGTATCTATGGTCATTTCTCTATGGTTTTTATACCTTTCTCTTTCTCTCACCAGCTGGGGCGTCCTCTTCTCTCCGATGAGGCGGCCGCCACTAAATATGGCCGCTCATAGTCTTCGATACACCAGCAAGAGCATTGCTGGAACGCTGTGTGTTTTATTGCACACATAATACCTGTTTTGTTGGAATGCAAAACAGTTATATTATGTGCTTTCATAAAACACACAGCGTTCAATTGAAGACCTGTTTGTTATCTGCTGGTGCTGAATGACACTATGCTATGATGAATGTAACCAGAAAAGGCTCTGTAGTCTGTAGGTACTGTAACAGAGATCAATGTAATCAAAATGATCATCTTTAAATGTAATTTAAACCAGTAAGATAGTAAACAAATTCAATGCTCAACTTATTGAGATGAACTTACTTATTGACATCTTGCTTTTATTAATTATTCGAATAATTGTTAAATAAAAATCCAATAATGTTTGGCTCCATAGGCTAGAATTCAAAATTCTAATAGTTTGCTAAATCAGCAATCGTTAAGCAAATCTATCATAATCGTTAAGTTGGTACACAAATTAAAACAACTATCAAATATAATGTTGGCCTAGATCAGCCTTACAATGGCAATGCAATTAAAACAACCATCAAATTATAAAATGTTGGCCTGGATCAGCCTTACAATGGCAATCCACTGGGTGACAAAAATTGTAATTTTGGATTAATTTCCAATTTATTCTACCAATATCCTCCCCTGGACAGGTACATTTTCAATCAGGCCATTGGAGGCTACTACTATCCCAAATTTTCCGAAATGGATATCAATCTGATTATATTTAAAAATGGTACAGATCTGTTCTCATATCATAGTCCTCAAGTAGGTCTAAGTGTCCGGAAAGTGAAATATCTAAAGCTGTTATACATATTAAAGATTTCATATCTTTATAGAGATAATAAAGATATCTCGCATCAAGAAGATCCTTTCTTCTATGTTTTGTGCTTTCAATTAGTTCTTTTTGTGACTGGGCAAAGATGTTGATCTGGATGTTTCCGCAACAACCAACCATTGTCTAAGTGACATATTGTCAGTCTTACACCCAAATATTGGCCAAGGCAAACTGTATTATCCACAAAAATGATATTTTCACTACTGGCTTATTAGATAAAGCGAGGTCATGTATTTTACGGCCAGAGGCTAATATGTGTATTAGAGCACTCCGTTTAGAGATTTCAAAAGGTGGCCTCAAATTTATGGAGATTACAGACCAATTATTTAAAATCCATGTATCCCAGACTGATATGAGAGTCTTTCTGTTCTGATTAGAAAGTTGGCGCTGGTTTGCTTTAAAAACCTGTTGTATGAAAGCTTTTTGGAAAGTCTTCCAGACAAATACGTTGAAACTGCCGACTTTTATAGTAAAATGGCATATACTACAAGCAAGCTTGTCTAGAGATAATTTAGCTCCGTGCCTTTTTTTTTTTTTTTTTTACATATACTACAAGCAAGTTTGTCTAGAAATAATTTAGCTCCGTGCCTCTTTTTTATTTTACTAAGTGCCACTAACTGCATTCTGATCTGACCAGCGTAGCCAACGCTTGGTTGGGGAACTATAAGTATAGAAAGAGTAGATGTCCGCTAGCTACTCTCTAATAAATTCTGTTCCTCTAAGGTCCAGTTTCCAATGTTATCGTACCACCCCCAATTTCCCACGCATGTAGAGACCACTGGCCTACTTGTGAGGGGATAATTCCGTTTTCAAATCTATCAGAACCTTCCGCAGGTTTCAGTATTGGTACCGGTTCTGCTAGAGCTCGTGTTCGCAACTCGGGTAGCCAAAAGCACTTGGTCTACTCCAGCGCTATAAGATATATTGTAATATACGACTACTACTATACTGTAACCCTTTTCCCTGTTTCCGTGTGGTGACGGATTTAGAATAAACAGGGTCACCACCCCATTCCATCCTGAGGGTGTCGTAAGAGCCGACAAAAAGGAATGACAAGGGCGAAAACTTAGCCAGAAGAGAAGGAAATTTCTTAGAGACCCTGTCCCAACTTGTCTAGCCAGCGTGGCACAGTAGGCTAAATACCCTCCATGTCATTAGAGGAGGCCTGACTCCGAGTGGGTCACGTATTGGGCCGAGTAGTATAGTAGTAGTTGCCCTGTTTAAACAAGAGCTAGAACTCTGGGTATTAATCTTGGCGGGGGAAATACCCAATCCAACCGACAATCCCACTGTCGCAAAAGACTGCGGCACCATCTATAGAATCAAAGGTTACGAAGTTTGGTACGATGGTTCTCTTGAAGCGAATAGGTCTCAATGTGGGGTGTCCAAAACATTGAATATGTATAGCCTCCGTGGCTTGTGGGAGTAAGTACCAGCCCAGTACTTTGCGGCCCCTAGAGAGGCGATCCGCAATTCCGTTTAACCTCCTCGGGAGGTAAGTGGCTGAGATATCTATTTAGAAACGATCTGTCAGTTTTAGGAGACTGGATATCAATTATAGCAAGGCTATTGATCGTCCGTCCCCCCTTTTTTTTTTTTTTTTTTTTGAGGTATGCAACAAGGATCTTGTTGTCTGACTATACCAGAACATTTTGCCCCTTTTAGAGCCATCCGATGGCTTCTTGTGGTGGCAAATAATGCATACATCTTTAGGGTTGGAATGCCAATGGTTCTGGCCTTCTCTTGAGAGGTACTGATTATTTAGATGACCTTTCCAGCTTGCATACGCTGCATCTGAGTCTAGGCCGTGTGTTATGCTGACAGGGCATTGAACCCTGTCCAGACATTTGATAACGCCCTCCAGATCTTAAGGGACTGATAAAGATGATACCTTCTTTACCTGTAGCTTGCTTTTTGGGAACTTCTCAGGAACAGTTTCAAATTGCAACCATGGAGTCGACCCTTGGGGATGGCATGGTTTGCAAATTTTTGCAAGTGCAATAGACTCTTCAGATTCTTTTTAAGAAATTCTGCTTTGTTTAAGATTTTTGAAATTAAACTCCTTAAGTACTTTAATACTTTCTTTCGAGTTTCACAAAATGTTGTTGGGTATACCAAAGCACCAACTACTCTATTTCCTGAGAAGGTCCCAGGACAGATATTTAATGATTCACATGCCATCTCAAAGATTCAAATACTATAATATATTCACCATTGTCTTTGCAATTTAAGTTTCCAATGTTATGATGGCTTAGGTTTTCACAATCTTTGCACATTGCAGGAAAAGGCCCCTTGACAGTGTGTCATCTCCAACCATGGACAGTGCAAAAGTGTCTAAAACTTTGCAATTTAAATTTTAAATAAATATACATAAAATAGCACCATAAGAATCATTAAGAAATCATTTCCTGCAATGTTTCCAAAGTTATTTGATCATGAATGATCAATAAAAAGAATGGTCCAGGTATACTAACCCGGAATCCCTGTGATTGTTGGGTTTCCGCAACCCAATTTATTACCATAGCAAACATTCTTGGAACTTATGATAGGCCTTTCTGCCAATTAAGGCAATTAATTAGAGCAACTCATTGTTGCAATAGATCTGAAGAAACATTCTGTGAGTTGGTACAATTGGTAAAAGAATAAAGGTTTGTTGGATATCTATCTAGTCAGTCTTTGCTCTGCAAGAATTCTGACACATGTATCTTTGATATCAGGTGGAATGTTATGTGGATACATCAAAGTATTGTCCCCTGAGATATGGCATAAACCCCCATCTGATTTCTTTACTAAGAAAATTCAACCCGGTTGACCTGGATCTGTCAAGGTTTTGCCAGCATTTTCTTGTATTTAAGATCTATTATTATAGCTATACCTTAATTTCTGTACCTAAGGCTAAAAATTTTATTGATTTGAGTAAAAACTCTAGTAGAGGATTTTTATAAATGGTATCCGAACCACTGTTATTAAATGAACAACATAGCTGATTATTTTTTTAAGTATATTATGTTTCTTTTCTGGTATTAATTATTTTCTATGTTGAAAACTAGAGGTATTTAATGTTCTCATTAATATAAACTAGAGTGTTAAGCGATAATTGAGACCCACCTAAGGAATCAATTATACAATGTACCCAGACTAAAAATACTTTCTTCACTGAGATGAACATCTGCCCACTGCCAGTCTGCAGATTGTTTCTCTTGTAAATTAAGATTTATTATTTCCTATTGATATTTATATAATAATGTATTATCTAAGTATAGTATATATAAAATATTTGACAAACAAATTATTAATATTATAGTTAATAAGATGGCAAACATCTTAATTCAATTTAAAACCCGGCCTAGCCATGTATGATTGTAAAGCATTATTCAACATTTTGCTAGTCAATCAACTTATGCTTGGTTAAGCTTCAGCTTATCTGCTACTGGGGTTATTGCTTTTTATCAAAATTAGTTACTCAAGCTAGTTAGTAGCCCAAGCTCTCCCTTGGTCAAAGCCTATTTGGATTTACGAGACACTGTTAGGAAGAGGGTCTACGATCCCTGAGTTGTTGGTAGTAACGGGATCAAGGGTTACTGATTGTGTGAAGTGAAGCAACTGGTTTTGTGATATGTACTGTGATATAAATCCTACTTGAAAAGTAAGACATATCAATACGTGATTTTGTTTGCCTTTTGTTGGAAATGGTACGCTCTACTTGTCCGCCGAGGACGAAGAGGTTGATGACTCATCTGAGTTAGGATTTTTTATAGGCTGATCGCCCTCTGAAACATCACATCTTACAATGTTCCCACTTCCAACCGGCGTTTCAATGTTTTCTTGCGAAATCATATTTAGCAATTAAAAACACTTACCAGATGCTAAATTTGAACTGGAAAAAACGCTGTGTGTGAAAAAATGTTATTATTTAACTGAAATTTCAGTAGAATGACTGAAAAAATCAAAATTCCACTAATTTCTGTGGTTTGTTGTTGTCGTGAGACACTAGCTATGAGCGGCCATATTTAGTGGCGGCCGCCTCATCGGAGAGAAGAGGACGCCCCAGCTGGTGAGAGAAAGAGAAAGGTATAAAAACCATAGAGAAATGACCATAGATACCTAGTTTAAAGGTGAGTACATACTAGCCTTCTTCAATTGAACGCTGTGTGTTTTATGAAAGCACATAATAAATATTGAAACTTTCAATATCTGTAAAATAAATTACAGCACTACATTTTGTGTTTCGTTCGATCGTGTTGTTCGATCGACACGAACAATAGCCATACGTGAATACGAATGGCTATTCGTATTCACGTATTTGAGATTGGGCGCCATTTGTGGATGAAATTAATGTCAAAATAGTAAACACAAAATAAAGCGAACCCTATTATCAAATAGGAGTAGAGTAGCGAACACGAATTACCTTGGGTAGTGCCAGCATTTAGCTCCATGAATCAGTGGTATCTCAAAATATTTCTGCACAAAGAAAACATACTGATTTCCATAAACAATTCTTAGAAACTGGCAACACCTAAACATCGACGAACAAATGAAATACGGCAACGTCACGCACGGCAGCGGATCATTCGTGAAATAATTCTGGTGATTGTGCGTTCGGCATTTTAGAAATAGAATTTACAAATTGTAACTTTATATTTTAGTGAAAATGGCAGATAACAAAGGGTGAGTACTTCGATATTATAGTTATTAATGTATAAACTGAAAGTTACAACTAATATATCGATTCAGAACACCGTGAAGTGGAAACGAATCTTCAAAAATTGGCTTGTCATCATGTCCGAGTTACAAAGCTAGAAACAATAGTGAAAATTTGCAAGTTCGTTGAACTGGTAGTTGTAATTTTCAACTGTAACGCAAGATAGCAGTGCTATTCATTAGTTTTGTCTTTCCGTTCATTTCTATCCATCAAAGGGGAGTGACGGTTTGGTTATGTTTCGGTTTTGTTTTTATCCTGCAGTAATAATCCTGATGACCTATCCACCGCGATTCTGCGGCGTAAGGATAGGCCCAACCGCCTTATTGTGGAAGAGGCGATTAGCGATGACAATTCAGTGGTGGCACTGTCCCAGGTAAATTCCTTTGTCTTAATTTTAATCCAAAAAATACATAATTCTTTATGGTTTCCAAAAAAAATGCCATGTCATTGTGCAATGTCACCATCAAAATGCATAGGGAGCAACTAATATACAGAATTGGAATTAAATTCCATTGCTTTAAGCTAGTATGGAGTACATAGTAACCACACGAAACTATCCCACCACAACATATCACAAAAACAGAGATATTGTTCAGCAAAATGCTCAATTTAGTTAATTTCATCTAGTCATGTATAGTTCTATAAATTTGTCAAATAACATTTTATAGAATCATATCTTTACCCAAGCATAATTACACACAGGCCAAAATGGAGCAGCTACAACTGTTCCGAGGAGACACAGTCCTCCTTAAAGGCAAGAGGCGCAAGGAGACTGTCTGCATTGTGCTCTCGGACGACAACTGCCCCGATGAGAAGATCCGCATGAACCGTGTGGTGCGAAACAACTTGCGAGTACGGCTATCGGATATTGTATCCATTGCACCATGCCCATCTGTCAAATATGGCAAGCGAGTCCATATTCTGCCTATTGATGACTCCGTTGAAGGATTGACAGGGTAAGTCTGAAAATTTCAGTTCATTTGTGACTACCTGCCGAGTTCATAGAGGGAATCGGCCTACTGTAGAAATATACACATCAACAAATTGCCCCCACTTAGTAAAGAGTTTCCAATTGGGAGATTAGCAAACTGTGGTAGCCAGGGCCCCAAATTTGCTAAATTCTATCAATTGCCAAGTGCAAGTCTATTGAAGTGCCAGTTTGTCCGAAGCATGTGGCATATATCCTAAACTGACCCTATAGTATTAACAGGTTACCCAAACAGAATTTGACTACGACATTATACTCCATATAATTACACAAGGGTTTAAGAAAATGGTATCACATTAATTCCATTGTTGCTAGTTCACCTTGTATGACATTTTTAGTATAGAATGGGTTAGTGATGCTGTGTATTCTTTTATAACTTAAAATAAAAAGGAACAGTTTTTTTTAATCTTTAAACGTTTACTGTTTATACACAAGTTAGGGAACTTTTAACATTGGCCCACCTCTAGACTAAATTCTATTTTGGGCTGAGATGTGTTTGTGGATATGATCTTTAAACTTTTGGAAGTACCTGTACATGTATACAAAAAGTTGTATAGTAATTTTAATACAGATAGTATGGCCAAAATACTAACAAAACTGGAGTATTCTTTTTCTAAAAAAATTGCTATAACTAATTAACTTATTTTCCATAGTTTTTTTATTACTGAAATCTAATACTCTATTACTACTAAATCTATTATTGAAATACCTTTTGTTTGATGCTCATATTTCAAGATAGCAAAAAATAAACATAATTCGTTTTTGGTAAGTGTGGGGATGTCGTTTGGCTGAAATGATGATGATGAAGTGTATACAAACATTCTCATTATTCAACATTCAATTAGTAGATTGAACTGGGTGTTCTTAATAACACCTTGAGTTATTTATTAATATATTTTACCAAAAACTTATGACACAGACTCACTGTTCCATTAAAATGTTATGTGATAACTAAGTGGCCTAGTGAAAAAAAACTTTTGAAGCTCTATGGTTCCTATAAAGCACACCAGGGGATTTCCCCAACATTGTGCTTTGCTTACACACTAAGTTGCATTAAAGGTTTCAAAATAGATTAAGTTGAGTGTTTTAAACACTTGACATGGCTATTCATTTGCATTGTAGATGAATTCAAATCTTCAACTTTTAAATTCCATCTATACAGGGAGAATAAGAAAAATATGTGTAACAAAAATCTAAATTCCGATTCGGAATAAGAATGAGTTTCAAGCCCGATTTGGATCTTTGATAGAGATAGATAGATAGATCCTATATAATAGTAGGAATAAATACTCTGAAGTAATATCACATCTACTACTACTACTCACTCAGCCTATACCATGTTCAACTGCAGAGTCGGGTCTCCTCTAACTACATGGAGAGTGATAACGAAATCTTCAGAATTTCTATCTAAAATAGCAGAGCAGTTATCATAAATCTCCACTACTCAAGCCAACTAAAAAGTCTAGATGAGCACGGGAAATTTACGCGGAGGTGAAAAATCGCGGGTGGAAACTAGGACTAGAATTTCAGAAAAAGAAAACGCAACTTTATTTCGTAAAATATTTACCAGCTAGTGACGAAAGTGCAGTGTAGCTTGTAGGATAATAATGAAAGAGAAAGATGTCTCATTTCCGAACCGGAAAAAACGTATTTGATCATTAATTGGATGAGAAAAAGTCTGCTTCTCCCTCTTAATTCAGTATAGAAAGTTCATATTTCTTTTGGATATTCTTATTACATATTGCTTTTGGATTAACGGTTCCGGGGTTGGGCGAGTGTTTTTGTCTAAACCTGAGGTACTTGCTCTGAGTGTGTGAGTGTCATTTGTGTTCGTGAAGTACATGTTTGTAAACAGCCCCCGCGATACAGGTTAAATCTAGTGCAGGGGCTAGGTTTTAAAAAAAAACAAAAGAATACATGAAAGAGCGCCTTTTTAACCCCCGACGCAAAAAGAGGGGTGTTATAAGTTTGACGTGTCTGTCTGTCTGTCTGTGGCACCGTAGCTTGCGAACGGATGAAGCGATTTCAATTCGAGTGTTCTTAGACATGTTTGATGAAAATCCGTTCACTCGTTTAAAAGTTATGGGGGGTGAAAGTGGGGAAGAATAACCGAATGTCTGCAAATATAATCGAGTGGGGTCTCAAATGAAAAAGCGTATCACGTGCACATTACAAAATAATATGTTCCATGAAGATCAGTTGAGCCCTGAAAAAACTCTGGATCTACATCATAATATAGTTTTTTGTTAGCCTCTATGCCTATTGGTTTTTGGCCTTTAGGTTTTTTTTACCATGTATAATTATGATTATTTGCTTGTTCCCTAGAAACCTCTTCGAAGTATACCTGAAGCCATACTTCATGGAGGCCTACCGGCCTATTCACCGCGACGACACATTCATGGTCCGCGGAGGCATGCGTGCTGTGGAATTCAAGGTGGTGGAGACTGATCCTTCCCCATACTGCATCGTGGCACCTGACACCGTCATCCACTGCGAGGGAGACCCCATCAAACGGGAGGTAGGTGATTGGTGATAAATCGGTTTTCAGAACTTGGTTAGTCTCCGTCCTTCTATGTACAGACTAATACGTAAAACAAAAGCTTTGGATATTTTTTTTAGCAAATTGCGAATGCTGACGTAGGATTACGTAATTTCCCACACCTATAGTTTACCAGCGGCCCGCCCCGACTTGGCATTTAAAAATGGAGTTTTATTAGGATCACTTATTTTTTTAAATATAATATAGCCTATGTCACACGGGGATAGTGTAGCGTCCAAAAGTGAAGGAATCTGAAATATGTTCAGTAGTTTCGGAGCCTATCCAAGGCAAACAATCAAATCTTTCCTCTTTATAATATTAGTATAGATGTAGAGAACGAGGGCAAAATGCTGGTTATTTTTTAATTATGCATCATTAATTTAATAATAAAAAACATTACACACACACATACTCGCATATTTAGTACTCTGTTTAGGTATGTGGTCAAATTGAGAATATAACTATAATTTAAATGACTTGTGGTCGAATTTCGAGTGCTCTGCGACCACTAGTAAAGTTTCATTTTGTTTACAAAGTCCTTATCACATTGTTTTTGCAAGTCAATCGCACGGAACCCCTTCATGCTAAGCAGTGTTTCGCGTTCCACAACCTTATCATTAAAACATTGTCTCAGTATTTAAATGAAGTTTGCGCGGTAAGCGGCTGTACCGCGGTTAGATTTTGTATTTGAAACTCTATTATCTGAGTAATTTGGGTCAACATGCTACGCGTCGGATGCTACGTATTTATATCTCCATCGCATTTTCCCAATATCATGAGTCGTCAATGGTCTAACCTGATATGCCTAACAACCTGTGTTTTTTTTTAACCTCTATCGCGGGGGCAGTTTACAAACATGTAATTCACGAACACAAATGACACCCAGACTCGGAGCAAGTGCCTCTGGTTTAGACAAAGACACTTGCCCGACCCTGGGATCGAACCCGGGACCCGTTGATGCAAATATCTAACCCCTAGACCAACGAGGCGTCACGTCATAGGTTACACGGAGCGACTGCCGTTTGCCCTCTGCGACTGGAAGCAAGCCCATGTAGTGGGACCACCGATAATCTATACTTAGCAATTGCCGATTTTTAAATCTGGCGGGAGGGTAGGCGTTAGGTCCATAGCACACGGCGTATTTTAAACGCGCAGTCGACGCGCAGATGACTTGCGTATACGCGCTGCAAACGAGATTCGAACGAACCTTGTAATCCTAAGCACACGCGGTGATCGTGAAGCGCGCGTCTACTGCGCGTATACGCGCAGATACAGCGATACAGACCCGTTGTAGTCGCTTGTAGCTTCTACGTTTTGATCAGATCACCCTTCGTACGCGCTTTGAACGAGAAGCAAACCTAGAACCTAGAGGCCTAAAAGCCACGCGATTGGTTGACGACATGCGCGTACTTTCCCCACCAGGGCGCTTCTGGTTCAACGCGTTTTATACTAATAAAGTAGGTACGACTTAACATACCAGCCTAAGACAAAAATTGTTAGAGTATTCCAACTATTCCAAATGTAAAGATCAAATGTTTGGTCAAGTTTCTATCCTCAATAAACGCATTAGTTGTGAAAGATTGGCATAGATGTACACGCCTCAATTGTGACGTAATGAGTTTGATTGCGCTGTCTGTCCTTGTCATACAGTACTGAGTGTGACACTGTGTGACGACAATTTGACTACCGCTTCTTCAACTGTCGAGGTTCAAGACGCATCGCCTCGTTTGAACAGACTTCTTGGTCCTCTTTCAAATTGATTATGATTGCGTGTCCTACTCAACTCAAATACCAATCGCCATTTGACGATTAAAACAATAGAATAGAAAAATGCTTTATTGTATAAACCAACTATGGCCTTCATAATTGTCAACGGATACATCATTTTTATAACACCATTACCAGGTCGGAACGCGGCAACAACCGAGAAGACCTAGCGGAAGAAACTCAATGGTCTTGTTTACGCAATTTTACAATAACCGTGTCCGTAAATAGGGGTTGATCGTAGAGGGGTGAAAATGTAGGGTTGTATGTATTTTTGTATGCTGTAGGTATTATAATAAAATAAATACAACATTTCTTGTCTAAAACATAAAAATAGGGGTGGACCACCCTCAACATTTAGGGGGATGAAAAATAAATGTTGTCCGTTTCGTAGACCTAACCAATATGCACACAAATGCGAAAATCGGTTGGGCCATTTCGGAGGAGTTTAATTACAAACACCGCGACGCCGATAATTGTATATGGGTATAAGAAGACTTATTTCTGGAATCCAGTGAGCCAACCAACCCCAAAGGGTGCTAACATGTGCTAATGTAATGTACTGTTGCACCAACAGGAAGAGGAAGAAGCTCTCAACGCCGTCGGCTACGACGACATTGGCGGCTGCCGCAAGCAGCTGGCGCAGATCAAGGAGATGGTGGAGCTGCCTCTGAGGCACCCGTCTCTGTTCAAGGCCATCGGGGTCAAGCCGCCGCGGGGCATCCTCATGTACGGCCCGCCTGGTACGGGGAAGACGCTCATCGCTCGCGCCGTCGCCAACGAGACCGGTAAGATATACGTAACCTTCTCATAAGGATGATATTGGTGACATGCTTGTGCCACCCGTCTGGCCAGCGTGGCATAGTAGGCCAATTACCCTCCACTCCGCCGTAACTGGAGGAGGTATGACTCAGCAGTGGGTCATTTAAGGGCTGAGTAGTAGTATAAACAGGGTCTAACAAAAACCTCTACAGCCGTGGGTTTAAAATACATACTGTCACCACCCCATTCCGTTTTGAGGGTGTCGCAAGACCCGACTAAAGGAAATTGCAAGGCAGAATGCCTATAAACGCAAGGGAAGGAAAACTTATCTCTGCGCAAACCCGTCTTGCCACCGTGGCCGCTAATGACTCCATGACTCGGCAGTGGGTAATAGTAGTAATAGGAGTAACGTCGGCTGTGTTATGGTCTAGCTCTGATCTTTCAGCCATTTTATTAGTGAAGTTTGTAAACAGTATGTGAGTGCAGTTTCAGCACGCACCATGTAATTTGTGTGTAATTTCACAGTTTTTTATTTTAAATTTTTAATAGGCTACATGATTATGCGTGTTATTGCTTTCACAAATCTGTAAGACTTGTTTGTACCACCATCATTGTAATCCTTTTATTTAAAAGAGCAACCACAGAGTTTCTTGCCGGCTCTTCTCTGTGGAATGGCGTTCCGAACCGGTGGTAAAAACTAGATGATTAGTTTTTTTTATATTTCTCTTAAATTTAATATAGTTTTTTTTATATTTCTCTTAAATTTAATACTTTTTTTTTTGACTATTTGAAAGCATTCGGAAGAATTTATTCGAATAAAAAACATTTTGATTTTGAGTAACACCACTCCCTGTGGAACTGCCCAAATGGGGAAGGAGGCATCAGACACCTCACAGAATACAGCAGTCAAATAACATAATTCGTGGGTTGGGTTGTGTTCTTGCGCGTAAGGCTACTAGGGGTCTACCAGTTTCCCTCAGCTGGTAGTGTCATGCTTTCACTTATTACAGGGTGGTACAAAGGTTCATAGGCCCCACTTCAACGTTGCAATCCTACTAGCTATGTCGGGCGCTTTGGTTCTTCTATGGATTTCTTATTTCAGATTTTATCATGCAGACTAACTCTGAGTATAGCTCTCTCCATTGCACCACCCTAGTATCTATATATAAATATCTGAAGGAAAACCTGTCACACTTTTTATGCATAAACAACACATAAAATCATTAAAAAACACTACCATGAATTTGACATACACACATGCATATTATACTTTTTTGTTTAAGTCTACAGTAATAGAAGTACAATTAAAATTAATTATAGATTCATTTCTACTGCAGAGCGACCACTAGTATCAAAAATCTTTGAAACCGATTTTAATTGTACATTTTATCCCACAGGCGCTTTCTTCTTCTTGATCAACGGGCCGGAGATCATGTCCAAGTTGGCAGGAGAGTCCGAGTCCAACTTGCGTAAGGCTTTCGAGGAGGCCGACAAGAACTCCCCGGCTATCATCTTCATCGACGAACTGGACGCCATCGCGCCCAAGAGAGAGAAGACGCACGGCGAGGTCGAGCGCCGTATTGTCTCACAACTGCTCACACTTATGGATGGTAAGATATTTCGATCTAGTAACTATATAGAAACGTGATGCTTCCATAAGTTGGGGGAGCCATCATTCAACCATGGCTCGTTTAAGTTTGTGGAGTGAAATTGGCCTACTACATACTGCTCGACCAGAAGGATGGAGAAAGGGTTTATAAAAAAAAACTGTCTTTATCTTTATGTGTAGTTTCATTATCATTTATTTAAAAGAGCAACTATCGTGTTTTTTGTCCACTCTTCTCCATGGAGTGGCATTCTGAAATGATGGTAAAATGTAATGGTAGTTAGTATTTTGAAAGTACGAGGGTTTTGTATAACAAGATTTTGAATTTCTTTTAGCTAGGTTCTATGTCTTGTGGTTTCTTACGACTCCGTATGGAATGGGGTAGTGACATTATGTATTCTCGAAGCTTAACCACACGGATCATGCCTATAAATATAAAGTATAGACACACAGTGGCTAAATAGATAATAATATTGAGATAAAGCCGGTCCAGCTGCTATTCCAGTAACGACTGGAATAGCAGCTGGACCGGCTTGACGGCACTTGACGAGTCGCGGAGTACAGACTGCAATTACTAGGCTTAAATACTGGTAGCTAGGCAAGTCAGGTTTGACTAGTGCCCCAATGACCCCAATGATATTCCATTCTATCCTAAGAGTGTCGTAAGAGCCGACAAAAAGAAATGACGGCTTACAACATAGCCATAAGAGAAGGGAAACGTAATAAGAAACCCTATGCCACTACCCGTCTGCCCAGCGTGGCACAGTAGCCCAATCCCCCTCCATGTAACTGGAGGAGGCCCTCCTCGGCAGTGGGTCATATATGGGCTGAGTAGAGGGAGATGTACATAAAGATGCTCTCTCCCAGGCATGAAGAAGTCGTCCCACGTGATCGTAATGGCGGCCACCAACCGGCCCAACTCGATCGACGCGGCGCTGCGTCGCTTCGGCCGTTTCGACCGGGAAATCGACATCGGCATCCCGGACGCCACTGGCCGCCTTGAGATCCTGCGTATTCACACCAAGAACATGAAGCTTGGCGATGACGTCGATCTAGAGCAGGTTCGTATTTTTTCTTCACCATTTCAGGCGCACATCGCTGCTGATCGGACGACATCTTAGCATCTTCCTGACTGGATTGGATATAAACCTACTCTACTCTGTGTCACACGGCACTTATAGCCGTCGTTCCGGACTGTCATACAAACATCTACAACACTTGACTTAAAAAGAAAGTCTCTAAAGTTTTAGAAACAACTTATTTGTTATTGTCATCATAATCATTTAGCCCCTTCAGACGCATTGCTGAGGTGGGATATGTCCAAATATAGCCTTTTTAGTTAAAATATGTCAATATTGTTATGTGGGTTTAATAAATAATAATTATTTTGATTTACATACACACTTTAAACCTCAACAAAAAGGGGGATGTTTTAAGGCAACTGAATTAATCAATAGATTATGATGCGGTTTTTGTTTTTATCACAATCGGTTCAGACGTTTCCACGTTCAGCTTTATTTCAGTTACTGCCAAGCTTACTTACAAAAACCGTATTCTATTAGTTATTTGTGTGACCATTGTACAGATCGCGGCAGAGTCCCACGGCCACGTGGGCGCTGACTTGGCGTCGCTGTGCTCGGAGGCGGCTCTGCAGCAGATCCGCGAGAAAATGGACCTCATCGACCTTGAGGACGACCAGATCGACGCTGAAGTGCTCAACTCGCTCGCCGTGTCCATGGACAACTTCCGGGTGAGTATTATACTGGCCAGCAAACAACTTGAAACTGCTGCTGCTATTACTCACCCTATATATGACGGTGAGTCGGGCCTCCTCTCATCACATTCGACTACTGTGGCCAGATGGGTTGGCACAAGGATTCGTAACAAGTTTTCCTTCTCTTGGGGCCAGGTTTTTGTCTGCTCTTACGTCACCGTCAGGATTGAATGGGGTGGTGACACTATGTATTCTAAATCCGTCACCACACGGAATATATAGTGATATATTTAGTAAGCAGTTACCATTGCAAATGTAACATTGCAAGTTCAGAGCCATTGCATATTACTGATTTTGTCTAATTGTCATCCGTCATACAGCTGTACGACCACTTCGGATCAGTTTCGCCCTTATCCTTATACCTCCCGCTCTCCGAAAGCTATGGAAATGTCACAACGGCCGTGCCTGTTGCAGTACGCGATGACCAAGTCGTCGCCGTCCGCGCTCCGCGAGACGGTGGTGGAGGTCCCGAACGTGACGTGGGGCGACATCGGCGGGCTGCAGAGCGTCAAGCGCGAGCTGCAGGAGCTGGTGCAGTACCCCGTGGAGCACCCCGACAAGTTCCTCAAGTTCGGGATGCAGCCCTCGCGAGGGGTGCTCTTCTACGGCCCGCCCGGATGCGGTAACTATCTAGCTATTGTTTTCACTTTCGGACGGCACATCCCCACCTCACGCTGGGAAAAAACGCGTGTTGTAAACGTCAAAACCCAGCACACTTGGTGGTAGGATCTAATGGTCCGCCCGGCTAGCTACTACCCTCACATCTAAGTCCGGCGCCAAGCAGTTTTACAATGTTTCGTCGTGTATACGTGAGAGCCGGTGCCTGATAGGGCATTTCCTTGAATTGCCTGTTTCATCTTAGACCCTGCTTTCCATCGTGCAATCCTAGGATCAAAGGCAGCAAAGTCGTGGTTTAATACTATTAAATTCAATTGTCTATTTCTAATATCACAGTAACAAATAATCTAAAGGCATAATATGAAAATAGTGATAACAGGAGGACAATTTATAAAGAAGCTTCTCTGTTTGGTCTGGCTAATATCCTAAACAACTGGTCCATTTATCATCTTAATTCATATGGTATTTAATATTGCGCCAACATCATTATGAACACGGATAATAATCCTATAAATAACATTAATTCTACATCTAGTTCATAATTTGTCTTCAGGTAAAACTTTGTTGGCTAAGGCTATTGCTAACGAGTGCCAGGCCAACTTCATCTCTGTGAAGGGACCTGAACTGCTTACTATGTGGTTTGGTGAATCTGAGGCCAATGTGCGCGACATCTTTGACAAGGTGAGTTTGCAATCGTTTTAGTTTTTTATATAGGTACTAGCGACCCGCCCCGGCTTCGCACGGGTGCAATGATGACATCTAAATTATTTATGCATGTATTATACCTATAAACCTTCCTCTTGAATCACTCTATCTATTAAAAAACTGCTTCAAAATCCGTTGCGTAGTTTTAAAGATTTAAGCATACATAGGGGCGGACAACCTGCAGCGACTTTGTTTTATACTATGTAATAATGATAATATGAATAAAATCACGCACTCTTGGCGAGATTATCGCAGTCCTGCTTTTATACATTCATTGAGAACTTCCTACATTGCAATATACAATATACTGGGAAGAGTTGTCCTCTCTCCTGGTCCAGAGAGGACTTTATTTCCCCTTTTGTCTTGCCCATCTATGAACATAGAAATAAAATCATATTTCAGTAATTTAGCTTTTGACTGTCTTGCTTGTTTGGGGGTTGTATGTTCCACCTTTAACGGATCCCTGGTTCGATTCCAGGGTCGGACAAGTATCTTAGTGTAAACCAGAGTTGCGGTCTGCTTGTCATGTGTGTTTGTAAATTACATGGTTGTGCCCCAGTCCCTGGGGTAATCTAATTACCTTATAAGAAACTGGAGGAGGCCCGACTCAGTAGTGGGTCATCTATGGGCTGAATAGGTAGTAGTAGAAAAGCCCCCAGGATTCTCCACTTATCTATGCAACGGTCTTGTTCTTCATGGTGATTTGTTCGCGCATGCTAGGCCCGCTCGGCGTCCCCGTGCGTGCTGTTCTTCGACGAGCTGGACTCGATCGCCAAGTCGCGCGGAGGCTCCGTGTCTGACGCCGGTGGTGCGGCTGACAGAGTCATCAACCAGATCCTCACAGAGATGGACGGCATGGGTGCCAAGAAGAACGTCTTCATCATTGGTGAGGCTTGTTTTTGGTTGCTTTTCTCGATTGCATAACAGATTGTATATAATATGGTACCAATTCGCCGGTTGTTAGAGGATCATGTGCAGCTTGTTAAAAAAGATTTTTGGCATCAGGTGCGACAAATCGTCCCGACATCATCGACCCGGCCATCCTCCGGCCAGGTCGTCTGGACCAGCTGATCTACATCCCACTGCCCGACGAGAAGTCCCGCGAGGCAATCTTACGAGCCAACCTTCGCAAGTCGCCCATCGCTAAGGAGGTCGATCTCTCTTACATCGCAAAGGTATGAATAATTCATCATAGAAGAAATAATTATACAGTGCAGTTTTAAATAAATAATATTAAATATCCTTGGTCATTTCACACAACGCCATCTCGTCCCAAGCTAAGCAACTTAATGCTTGTGTTATGGTAACGAGATGGATGATAAACTACTTACATAATTTTTTTTTTTGTAAATACGTATATTATAGATAGTAGCTTCTTGTTATTGTTATCAACATCTTGAACCAAATGCTTCGAGTTGAGGATCAATCTCATGGCTTACACCTCAGTTCTCCGCCAAAGATACCGAAAAATGGACTATTCGTCTGGATAAATTTTGGTTTATTCAACTTAAACTCGTATAACTAACTAGGTGGCACTCAGCAACACAGAAGTATAATTTCGCTTTCAGTTTTCTTTTAGGTTTGAACTAATGGAGTTAGTATATAGAAACTAGCTTTTGCGCGCGGCTTCGCCCGCGTGGGCTTCGAACCCGTGCTTATCTCTATGCATATTTTTATGAACATAAAAGCGGTTATTGTGACTAAACTATGATAGTTAGATATGTGCTCTCGCGGACTTTTTTGTAGATCTTTATAAGACCTACAAACCCGTAGTACATCATTTTGTTCTATTGTCAATAGTTTTTACAGCGCACGCATAAATAGGTTTTAGATTGTACACCTTGGTTTACAAAATCGCAATTTGAATACGGATCCCTAATTCTTTTGAAAATAAAATATAGCCTATAACCTTCCTCGATAAATGGACTATCTAACACAGAAAGATTTTTTGAAATCGGACCAGTAGTTCCTGAGATTAGTGCGTTCAAACAAACAAACAAACTCTGCAGCTTTATATATTAGTATAGATTAATGTTTGTCTGTATGTCCTTTATTGAATCGTAAACTATGCATTTGATTATTTGATGATCTTCAGCAAAGAGTTGTGCATGAGATCACGAAAGCTTCTCAACAAAAACAAAGTTTTTCTTCAAATTTATTTAGTTAGTGGCGTAGCAACGCGCTCTGGTTACAGCTAGTACTAAATATATTATTATAGCATCAGTCGAGATTCACATTAGACAGATGAAAAAGATAATATTATTTTTCTATCAGTTTTCAAAATTCGAACGTCATAGAATCGTTCAAGGGTTTATCTATATCTTCCAATAGCTGCTCCCCGCTGTGTCACCGTCATGGTGATGGAACTTATTTTTCAAAAAAAATAATAAATCACTACATAGTATAAAACAAAGTCGCATTCTTCTGTCCGTCCCTATGTATGCATAAATCTTTATAACTACGCAACGGATTTTGATACGGTTTTTTTTAATAGATAGAGTGATTCAAGAGGAAGGTTTATATGTATAACCCACCCCCGCTTTGCACGGGCGAAGCCGGGGCGGGCCACTAGTATCCTATAAAATAAATAAATATCCTCCTATTCCTCGATGAATGGACTATCCAACACTGAAAGATTTTTTGAAATCGGTCCAGTAGTTCCTTAGATAAGCGCGTTCAAATGAACAAACTCTGCACCTTTATAATATTAGTATAGATATGAACAATGTAGGATTCACTAGTTGTAATGTAAAATATCGCATTACCTTCAGGTGACCCAAGGCTTCAGCGGTGCCGATCTGACGGAGATCTGCCAGCGTGCGTGCAAGCTGGCCATCCGGCAGGCCATCGAGGCCGAGATCCACCGCGAGCGCTCGCGTCAGCAGCAGCCCGCCGCCGCGGTCATGGACGTGAGTACAATGGCACTCATACTATCGAAGCTGTTCTAATTATACACAGTGTAACAAAAACCCTGAACAATAATAAGGATGAATTTTAAGATTGCATGTTGCAAAGCTCAACCAAAAACTCAAATCTGGTTTATCTATCTATCAGCCACAGAAGTCATTTCATCCTGAGGGTGTCGTAAGCACTGACAGAGGGAAATGATAAGGCCGATAACCTAGCCACAAGAGAAGTAAAACGTGATACTAAACCCTGCGCCAACCCGTCTGGCCAGTGTGGCACAGTAGGCTTATTACCATCCATGCAATTGGAGTAGGCCCGACTCAGCAGCGGGTCATTATAGGCTGATTAGTAGTATCTAGCTAGAAAAAATAAGATTGGTTGAACACCGCATTGTAACACAATGCATTGTAGACCCACAACACTGTTTTAGTGACTATTGAACGAAGTTTGCAATATTTTGATTACGTAAAATGTGTATTCAGATGGACGAGGAGGACCCAGTGCCCGAAATCAGCCGGGCGCACTTCGAGGAGGCGATGAAGTTCGCGCGTCGCTCCGTGTCCGACAACGACATCCGCAAGTACGAGATGTTCGCGCAGACGCTGCAGCAGAGCCGCGGCTTCGGGACCAACTTCCGGTCAGTACGTTTTCCATATACTCCTTCCGTATGGTGACGGATTAAGAATACAAAATGTCACCAACCATACCAGCCTGAGAGTGTCGTAAGGAACGCACACTTGATAAACCTTCTTATTAGTGACGAGTTGGAAATTCTTTATGCATGCCGCCACCCCTCAGGGGGGGGGGGATTGTGTGGGCTCCGGAAACTACTCGTTTAGTCACTAAAACCCCAGCGGTATACCCCCCTGTGGCGCCCCAAGCGTGTCGTTGGGGGGCCACAGGTGTGCGTGAACGCATTCCACTGTGACGCCCCGACACTTGATAAACCTGTGCCAACCAATTTTGCCAATGTGACACAGCAGGCTAATTTCCCCCCATGAATTTGGAGGAGGCCCGACGCGGTAGCGGGTCATTAGTGGGCTGAAATGATGGTGATCCCTCTTTTGTTCTTTCTCTTTGTCTCACTTTTACAAAGCCCCAGCCAGTATAAAAATGTGTTGAGGTAACTTGCTAAGCAAATATGAAAACTTCGAACATGTGAACAATATTTGACGTAGAAATGAAAATTCAGGTTCCCGTCCGGCGGAGGCGCTGCAGGAGGCACGGGGACGTCCGCCGGGGACCAGCCCACCTTCCAGGAGGAGGGCGGCGACGACGACCTTTACAGTTAAGCGCATGTGCACGCCCACGCACCTGCCCCCACTCCGCGGACCGGCGGGCTCGGGGCCGAGGGGGCCTTTGCACCATCGACAATCGCACTACGACAGATCCCACACGCGACGAACCCCAGTGGCTACTACTTACTTGATGCAGAAACCTTCTATGTTTAATGCGGGATTCTGTTGCCAATAACACAATTTGAGAGTACGTGTGTACAGTAACTTTTAAGCCATAATATAAATTATATTGTGCGATGTAATGGACATTAACATAAATGTCATTTTACTGGTAATTTTACATCTTCTCCGCGCTGAAGTCACCTTGTAAAACACGGCGACAACTGGAATTAGATGCGTGTTCAATATTATCGGATGTTTTTGATAATATTGTTCGACTGTTTGTAATCATGATATTAATGTTAGCAACATAGAAATTTTAAGTCTGGCACTAAGACCGTGTTGCTATCGATGGCCGAACCAAATATTGTATGGTAATTTCTTGGGCAGTGTGAATACATAAAAATGTTATGTCGGTACCGTTGCGTCCCCCAAAAGTCCCGATCCGTTTCTCCGGTTAGTTATTTGAAATAAAATATTTAATTCGGCGCATCGCGCGTCGCGGTCGTTAAACTTCAATTTGTGTCCTATAATGATATGTAAATGTATTTATTTTATAATTGAATCATTCGATAGCATTTCCGTTCCGGTCGCTTTTGTTTAGTTGTAATGTCAGTAACGCTCGCTCTGCGGGCTTTAAGTTCACTATAGGTAATTGTTAACTTACTGTATTGGCAGACCCTGTGAGGTTTGAAGGGCGAGCTCTCCTTCAACCGGAATACTGCAGTGGTTTTTTAATAAAAGTTTTTATAGACTACCATTTGTTTTTATTTGATTTCCACTATGTACAAGATAACTTGATCGATTTGACAGACGTGCTAGTGATGGGAAACTAAAAATATCGAGTAGTCCAAGTAACTGTAACCTTGTAACTGTGACAAGTAGGCGTGGGTGTAATGAGTGTGAAATTCTTTATTGCACTAGACATATAAAACATTGGGTAGATAAGCGATGGTGAGTCAATATTCATAATAAGTTCCTATTTAATATTAAAGGGTTATTTTTGGACCTCCCGCCAAATTGAAACAGGTGGTTCAGACCTTAAAAGTAAATAAAAAAGAATAGAAAATAATAATTGTAAGTGTTAAATTTCAATGTGCGAAAGGCAATGAATTTTATTTCAAAATGAAAATTATTTTTATTCAAATATTGTCTTTTAGAGTGAAGAAAGTGATAAAAAATTTCACACTTAATACAGCCACACCATCTCGTCACAGTTACAAGTATTTTATAACGTTATTTTTTGGATTAGTAGATATTACCTGTTTCCCATCACTGTTCGTCATTGCAAAGTAAAGGTATAATTCCGAACTACGCTGCACGCAGCAGTACTACCGCAACAGTGCTGTCGCGGCACTACTGGTCCCCATACAATATTTTTAAAGTTTTTAAATATGAGATTACATTCCGAGCTTGGCAGCAATGTAGCGGTTGTATGGTGACCAGTAGTGCCAGTACGGGCAGCGTAGTTCAGAATCATACCTTTATGTTGATCAGAAAAATTGACATCTGTCAAATCGATCAAGCTATTGTGAACAGGGTATAAAATATACCAGCTTAGCTTAGAGAAAGGAAACGTTATAGTTGCAGTTGTTAGGAACTGCGTAGAAGTTCAATTCCTGTTCCTATCGGAATTGTAACCTCCGACAATAACAGGTATTACACGATTGTTGTATTGTAGCTTCGCAACTAACAGACCGATTATGGTGCGATTTTGAATTGTAAGCACGGATTCTAGCGGTGTTTTTGTCGTGTTTTATCAAAATCGGTTCAGCCGTTTCCAAGCCATATTAGGTATGTTAGAGTTATATTGGGGGTTTCCTTAAATTTGGTTACTTGTACGCCATAATTTTATGGCAATCGTGTATCTAAGAACAGTATTATGATTTTGATGGCGCGCTTTACAGGTAGTTAAGCGGAAATTAGTGAAATGTTATTACTACTACTCGGCCCATAAATGACCCACTGCTGTGTCTGGCCTCACATTATATCGAGGGTACTGGCCAGACGGGTTGGCACAGGATTTCGTGTCAAGTTTTCCTTCTCTTACGTCTAGGTTATCGGCCTAGACATATCCTTTTGTCGGCTCTTACGACGGTGGAATTATTGACTGCCTTGTTGGTCTAGTGGTTAGATGTGCCGCCTTTGGATCAACAGGTCCCGGGTTCGATTCCCGGGTCGGGCAAGAGTCTTTGTCTAAACCAGAGGCACTGGCTCGGAGTCTGGGTGTCATTTCTATCTATAATATGTATGTATTTACAAAAAAAAATGTATATAGTAGTTTATCATCCATCTCGTTACCATAACACAAGCATTAAGTTGCTTAGCTTGGAACGAGATGGCGTTGTGTGAAATGTCCAAGGATATTTATTTTATTTATTTATTATATATCCGTGTGGTGACACGGACAAACCTATTATCCAAATGTTATTGACTTACAATTTAATCTGAGGAGTGTTTACTACATGGATGCAATAACAGGCCTATGGAAGTCAGTCGGTTGCATATGTTACAGTCCGAACCAATCTTTATGGCCGTTCTAAATGTAGCTAATGTTACATTCAGAGCGGCCATAAAGATTGGCGAGGAATGTAGCTTTTGTTACAGTGGTAACAAAATCCATACCGAAAGAATCTATAGTACTACCGATAAATACTGTGCAACATGTCAGGCAAAAATAAGCAACAATTTGATCACCAACTGATGCCGAGTGTCATAACTTGAGATATACGCACAAAGAAATAATAGAACACAAATAGTGGTTGCTAGTTGGTGGGCTTTTATTGGAACCCCTGTTTACAAAACATGGCTTCTGTCAAATAAAATTGATTGTTCCTTGAACTTTAAAATGGACGTGATCCGTGTGGTGAAGGATTTATAAAACGTAGTGTCACCATCCCATTCTAGCCTGAGGGCGTCGTAAAAGTCGACAGACGGAAATGACATGGCCGATAACCTAGCCGCAAGGAAAGCTTGATACGAAACCCTGTGCCAACCCGTCTGGCCACCGTGGCACAGAGCCAATATACCTTTCGTGTATTTGGAGGAGGCCTGACTCAGTAGTCGGTCATTTATGGGATGAATAATGATGATGATTACCAGGGGCGTAGCTACCGCCGTATCTGCCGTATCAATTATACGGGACCCCCGACGTGCGGAAGCAAAAATTAATAAAAACTTTTCAATTTTTTATTATTTCAGAAATGGCAAAAGTAAAATTAAGTATTTTCTTTTTTTCTCACGTGGAGCGTGCGTTTGAAAGTTGGCAACACCCTACATCGGTTTTCTTACACATTTTTTTTTCCTTGTAAGAAATGTTTTTCCTTCTTAGAGGCCCACAAATAAAATTTTATACGGGGCCCCACCAAGGCACGCTACGCCCCTGATGATTACCTTTAAATATTTATCTCGAAATACCTGATAATAGATATTTAAAACGATTCAAGTTTACTTTCATTTGTATTTTAAGTGTATATACTAAAACGGTTATTGCGTTTAGTCAATAATTGCAATTCTTTCTCATAAATATTTCTTCTAATTCCGAAGAGTCGTCCAACAAATTCCTCAAGGAGAAGGCTCTAGCAGTCGCAAAGGAGCTGGCTTGTTGAGATAGATGGCAAGACGACATCGACCCTCCAATTGTTCGGAACTTATTAGAGGTTTTATTGGGGTCGAACCCAGTCGTGAGTTCCTGGAATAACCGTGCTATCTCATCATCCGAAAAGCATGTACATAGTAACTCGAACTCTTGGTCAGTATATTGCGTGCCCACCTCTTTAGTCATAGACGGGACCTTCTCCGGCGGAGGCGGCGTGCGAGGCATCCTTTTAGCTCTTCTGACTAGTTTCTTTAAGGTAGTGACTGAACATTTCTCATAGTTGGGCAACTCCGGCTCTTCGAAGATCGACATATTTCGCATGTACGGCGGAATGTGTTCGGCTAAATGTTTCTTCGCTCTCTTAGGACACTTGCATCGCGCCGGAACTACAAAGTCCATGTAACTCTCCCATTTTGGCTCCCTTTCGTGCATGAGTTCTATACTGCGAGTGGCTGCGGGATTACTAGGGGATACAATTGGGCTAGGTGCTTCAGACGCCTTGCGTGAGTATACAGACATCGGGGATGCGTGTAGAGGACTGCAAAAGCAATGAGGTATTCTACAAACACAGCACTCTGTTGGCACTGTTTTGATGTTCGGCTCCTCCTGCTGTAAAATTTGGAGAAGGGAACTCTCTATTTTTAACTCCTTTAACAGCATAGAATGAGTATATTTCACGGGAACGTCCAGTTCGTATGGGTGATGATCAACGAAGTCTGCGTCATCCCCACGTTTGCCGTGGATGTATTCTGTAATCTTGTTGGTGAACTTCTCAAAGTTATCACAGTTTGCGTATATACATTGCTTATTGACGACAATTGCTGGCATTTGAGTTGCGCTGGAAGTACAATGCTTCGGGCATAGTTCTTGATCGACGTGCGCTTTAAATCCTTTGTCGCAGAACAAATAAAATGGATGCGGCTTTGGAATCGGCGTGTGGAATTTTTCTGGTTCATCGACGAAAATATTCTCGACGCTGGGGTTTTCCAAGGCCTGGCTCAATTGCAGCATCATTAATTTCTCCATGTTGATAAAGAACTCTGCGTGTTCCGGTGTGGCGTTGAGGCAATAAGATACGAACATTTGAAACTTTTTCACGACAAGACACACTTTCTTTTGCCATAGCTTGTTAAATTCGTATCGTTTTCTCTCCTTCTCCTTGGCGAGATGTATCTCAAAGGACTTTAGTGCTATATCTTCATTTAACTTTTTCGTTATTTTCTGGTGCTCATGTTTAGACAGATCTATTTCTTTTCCACATTCCTCGCGTTCTTTCAGGGCTACGTAAACTTGACACGCCAAATTTTGACAATTGAGATAACGTCTCAATTTTTCAACTGCAATATGTTTGTCAACATTTATGTCATGTATGTTGGTCGCCATACTAGTCCGAGTTTTTTCGATATTATCAATAAACTGTTCTTTCAGCCTTGTTTTCTCTATTTCAAGTTTTTCCGTGTACTTATCATACAACTCACAACTCTGTTGTTTCAGTTTGGCTTCGTAAAGTGCAGACATCTTTTGGAATGTCTCTCTCTGCGCTCTTTTAATATCTTTTTCCGCAGCATCGTAAAGCAGATTTTCTATTTTATTTATCGATGAACTATATAGATCGGTAAACTCATGGAATGCATGTCGTAAGCGCTGCGTGTTCCGTTTGGCTGCTTCTTCAGAAGCGTCTCTTTCTACTTCTAAGCACTCATCTTCAACAGTTTTCTTCCATTTGATATCACTATTAAGGATTGCTTGGTTCCTGTCATCTTCCATTTGGCGACGATGGATTTCGACGAGCCGCATGCCGTAAGTATCTATACCAAGGTAGTTTAACTTTGAAAGGTGCTCTTTTTTAATAGGTTTCATCACGGCCCTACCTTGTAAGAGCTCTCTTGGAGGAATGAACCAGTCAGTTCCACCGCCTTTCATTTTCGGTTCAAGACCCGCCAATACCTTGAGCTTTGGAGTCATCGATTTGAAATAAACAGCCGCCAATGGTGGAGACATTTTATTTATCATAACAGACTGTGTCGGAACTTGTTCTCTTTTGAAATAGCAATTTCGTAAGTAATAATTTTCATTTAATCTAGCCATTGTAGTCTACTAGTTTTTTAAATACATTAATCGAAAATAAATAATCAAAAATAAACTATCAAATCAATTCATGTCAATAATTTGATTTTTTAAATAATTACTTTTTTAATTTAGATTGTAGCTATGCCGTCTGTTTTACATTTGACCTCATTTTCAATAATTATGTACGAATAAATCAAAGGAATATTGGTTCAACCGAAAACTGAATATTTATGTTTGGGCTTAGCGAAATTATCCAATGACGTATATAAATCACTAATCATAAGGACTAACATCAACGAACATGCGAATTTGCTGCTTTGGAAATAACGAGTTGAAATTATGAACAGAGTAAAGCAAAAGGGTCTAAAAATCTCGTCATTTCACCTTAAAGCGCAGAGAAATAATGTTGCTACATTGAGAAAAAATAGTTGACGTAGAACTGGATGCGAGTCCCTCTGCCAACCCGACATTAATCTAATTAGCCTCCATGTAGTTGAGGAGGCATGACTCAGCAGTGAATCATTTGCGGACTGAGAATTAGTAGTTGACGTAGATTATGAAACAGGTCTAAAGCGAGACAGCAACGATTATTACAAAATCGTAATTTCAGCCAAAAGCCGTCCACGAAGGCTGGTTCTGAGCCGCCCGCATCCATCGCTTTCCGGCGACCTTAACAAAGTCGCGGAAGTCTGCGCTTTCCGGACCGCGGTCGCCACTCGAGGACTTTTCTGCCCCATTACCCAGTCCTGCGAGCTATTTGCCCTGCCTATACTTTTATATGTTTGACAGGGACCAGGAAATTGCCATCAGCATTTATATCTTACACAAGTGTTCTGTTATCATGTATGTCTACTATTTACCAGCAGGTACCAAGTAAATGTAGCCGCTGCCAAATTGATAGTGTAGTAGTTACGCGAATGGCAGACGGGACACGCGACGGAGGGGCTTTAGTGAGTAACCGTGGTGCAACGACCAACTTAACGCACCTGGGACTCTCACATAACCCGACTCTGTCCGGGTATAGTTTAAAAAAATGATGAACAATGGTGCAGGAAAGATCGATCAAAAAATGGCATAGCTTACTCCATTCCTCGCCAATCATTGCAGAAGCGACTCAAAATCAATTTTGCACAGGATAGATTTTGGCTCAAGATGTGTGTAAGAGTCTATACACAAAGGGTTACCCAGAAAAACAGGTACCAAATAAATATACCAAGAAAATACAAGTCAAAAATAGGATTTAATTAATACAAAAATTATAAATATGATTTTCAGTTATCTACATAAAATTCTGTTTGACTTACACCTAAGTAACTTCGCCAACAGCCATCTGTTGCAACAACGTCATCACGTGACAAAACCTCTCCTTGATCTCCGTCGTCGAGCGGTGAGGAAGCAGTTCCCTAATGCGGCCAAACACTTGTTCCGACCCTGACACGCCTTTCAACACTTGCAACATCGTCTTATCTTCCTCTCTTGTCCAACTACCATTAACTTTTTTAGACTTTATCTTAACCAGATCCTCTTTCACATGCATTGCAGTAACAGGATTTTTTTCCTTTATCAGTGGCTCTACATTTACAATTTTTGCCTGCTTTGGCTTTGGAGGCTCATCTTTCTTCTGTACTAAATTGATCTTACCATCTTTCCTTTCCTTTTTATTCAAATTATCAGTTTTACTATCAGCTTCTTTTTTAGTAGATTTGCTTTTATTATTGCTTTGAGTTTTCTTCCCAGCTTTGGGACTCATTATATTTAAAGGGCAGTCTTTATGTTTTGTGTTGTCATTGACATCTTTGACATTTTTTGTTGGTGATTTCAATTGTTTTTTAGACTTTTTAGGTGGGATTTTTGCGTTGGTCCGTGAGCTTCGTTTGGGTGAAACCCGTTCATCGTCTGAATCGGGGGGTGAGAGATGGCAATGTGATGGGGCTAGTCGTCGGGCGTGCACTCGATAAGGCTCTTTACTGTATGGATATGTGATGCACGCAGATTTTAACAGTCTTCCGTGTTGAAGAAATACTCGTCCTTGGAGGTACTGGAAAATATGAAATAACTTACTGTAGTGGCTGCTAGTAAAAAAACCTGAAGCTTTATTTTAAACTGCGCAAGTTGATTTTAGGGCATGTTCACGTTAATAAAAATAAATGACGATACGATACGTCAATACACATTTAAAATTTGCTATTTACGACTATATAATGCCTTTTTATAAACTTTAGATCAAATATAGCCAAATAAATAGAACATCAGTGAAATTGACACAGTTAATGTAGGCACATCCTTACAGACTGTTGATTACACAGGTGAATGCTATTCTTTCAAATAAATGTTCAAAAAGAGAGTGGACTCACCACTGCGTCTAATCCCTCCTTAGCATCGAGCTTCTTTTTATTGTGCGTTTCTTCGTCAAACTCCCACACATCGCAACCAGTGTCACTTGTCAAGAAACTTTCATTTATGACATCCACTCCAGATTCGTATAAACTGAAAAAAATAGGGAGTGTTATTAGCCAAGCTTAGGACAGCATTATATGTTTAATATACGGAGAAATATATAAATTCAATCAAAATACACTAAACTAAATGTTTATACTGAGAAAAGTAACTCCTATAGATGTATTATTATTCATTAAGTACCCATTAAAGTTTATTTAGTATACTAATTTGACAAGGTGTACCACAAGGCTAACAATTGGACCCATTAATACTTTTCCAGACATTAGACAGATATAATAAAAAAAATTTTTTCAAGAAATTACGCCATATTTTCTTAAAAATAAATAAATATCAAGTTACTTACTTGTCCAACGGTCTCTCATCTGGAAATAGAGACTTGAACATTTGAGTAAGACGAGTATTAGATCTCAGATGAGGGAGAACTCTCGCTTTCATCTGTTCACTGCTGCCAGTGTTAATTCCTGTCGAAATGGCTCTCAAAACTTTGCGCAATACTGTTGGCTTACGCGCAAAATTGCTCTGTGGGCAAATGATTAAAATAAATGCAAAGCTTCAACACTATCCATCATGACACAATTTTAGTTGATAAAAATGCAGGAGCGCTTGTTCTCTTGTATTTCCATATTTCGTCGTCTCTTAGTGTTTATTAATACATAGTAGTTTGTATCACAAAGGAGCAAAGTAATATTTTAACGGTGAGGGCGCCTTTTTTGAATCCAGAGCGAAGTGAGATATTCTTTACTAGAATCCTGAACGTAGCGTAGGATTCAAAATACGTCGCCCGAGCCAAAAAATATTTTGCGCCCGAGTGATACATACACTTTACTTTTCATTACCCTCTATGAGAAAATAAGAGGCGCCTTATATTTTATTGTAATATTCAGTATATCTTTTAATTTCATATTTTTTTACATTATATTCTTAAAAAAACATTGTTATTCAAAAAAATTATATAAAACAATAGAAAACCCGTCGACAACGAGGTCGATGACATAAGCTACCGACGGTTCAGTGCTCCAGAGAGAGGAACCTCCTCACGATCCTTGCCAAATCCAGGATGACTGCCTTTTGTATCAGGCCCTTAATCCAGCAACTCAGCGAGAGTTTCTTGAGACGTTGGTCGAAACTCTTCGCGATAAGACCGTTTACTGAAACGACTATCGGCACAATGATTGTTGAATCAACATGCCACATTGCAGTAACCTCGTATGCCAAATCGAGATACTTGGTGAGTTTCTCTTTTTCGGCTTTAACGAGGTTCTCGTCATGCGGGATAGTGACGTCAACAAGCATTGCCCGGCTCGCCAATCGGTCAATTATCACTATATAAGGCTTATTAGCGGGAATAGTCCTTTCAGTGATAATTGATCGATCCCAGTAGAGTGTGACATGACCATTGTCGAGAACTGGCGCAGGCTGGTATTGGTAGTAGGGCACTATTGTAATATTATTATTGCAATAAAACATATAGTAACAACTAAATTAAAATAATAATAAAACAACTAAAAGCTTATACATATTAACATTTTAAACGCTTAACACTAAGATGTTCCAAAACCAAAAAGTGCGCCGCAATTTACTAATAAAGAGGATTAAAAACTCATTACTGCCCACTAAAAGAGCTACTTTGCTCCCACTTGAAGAGGAACAAAACGACACTTTTCGAATAGATGGGATGAAAAGTAAATTTAAAAGCCAAAATAAACACGTGCAAAATAAATCTATATATTACAAAACAATATGCACATCTGAAATTCGCAAGGCAAATATGGCATACCCTAGTAATCTAAGATAGAATTATTGATATCAATTATTAGATTCCAACAATGACAGTTTTTTGTTTGTTTTTAAATCTTATAAATCACAGGCTGTATCTTGAACTAGATTAAACAACTGACGCTTTCCTGGTGGAGGGGTTGGAAGTGCCACATTTGGAGCACAGTTCCCCAGTTCAATTCTGGGGGTTTTGTGGGAACTAGAGATACTTTCTCTAAAGCAGGGTATCAATTGTATTCGCGACATGGTTAAACCAAGAGCCCATGTAGGACTTCAGAAAGAGACTACTCACCTGCAATGAACTAATAAAATTGGTCATTTGCACCATCATAAACCTGTCCATGAACCGTCCCACCTGAGCCGCTTGTCCAGGCTTTAGGAACAAGAGAAACTCTTCAACAATATCCTTATGGGCATCACCAAACAAACACTCTATCTTCCTGTACAAGGTGCAAGGTGTTTCTTTGTTGGGGTCAAAGGATTTCAATATATTTTGAAACTGTACAAACTTATTGGTAGGCACAGATGTGTTAGAGGAAAACCTTGATTGTACTTTTGTATAATATGACTTAACTAAAGCTGAAACAAAGAATAAATATTAGAGGTTTAGATGTACATGTTTCACATTGACTAAGCCTATAAGCCCTGCCGCACATGCTCACACTCACATTGGCTGTCACGCGCCGCGTGCGAGGCGCAGAACCAAACTCCGCATGTACGCGTGTGCGTCGACACGTGAGTACAAATGCGGAGCTTGGTACTGCGCCATAGGTTTTAACTTCTGCCACTCGCACGCGGCTCGTGACAGCCAATGCGAGTCTGAGAATGTGCGGCGGGGCTAAAGGCTGCACTGTTGGGCCTTCTCTTTTTTTTTGTATTCGCTGAAATGCTATAAGCATATCGCCGCCCCTCGCGGGTGGGCCCGGCGATTATGTGGGACCCCGGAAACGACTCATCTACCCACTAAAACCCCAGCGGTATATCGTCACGCTTGGGGCGCCACATGTTCGAGTAAACTCAGTTGGGCATTCTTCAACTGTTGGGCGAGAGTATTAAGCCGGATTTATATTTGTCTGGCGTGTTGTGACGTGTCACATCAGAGAGTGATCGGTTTCATATATTTAATACGACATGACAGATGGCGTCACGTCCGATTGCAACAGAATACGTAACCCAATGCCAACGCTTTCGCTTTGTTGGCAGCATCATGCTTTCGCTTTTTTCGGGGGGGGGGGGGGGGGGTACGTTAGTGGTATCATCGCCATGGATGTAAATGTCCATAGGCGACAGTAACCCCTTGTTTACGTTGGAAATCATCATGGTACCCCACCGCTAAACGTCAGCCGGGTTATGTGGGGCCTACCCCCTAAAACAATGGCGTCCCTCAACTGCCCGAAACAGGGCCAGGCGACAGTAACCCCCAACCATAATATTGAGTGGTATAAAAACACTTTCATGTATCGAATTTTTTCACCTCACGGATAATATAGTAATATACACATTAACGAATAAAATAGTCTTCGTGCGAGTATATTTATTAACAAAAAAAAAGATTAATTTTCGAACAGAACACAATTTTAAAAAATTCACACTTTTCAATGAAGTATTTGCTTATTTTGTGTTATGCAAAAAACATAAGATACTGATTTTAATAAGCAATTTTGGATTTTTGCCTATTTTAAAAATGTACCAAAGATCTCAAAACTTTGCACAATATAAGATTAAAGAACTATATTTTTTTGCAATAAAATCATAGACATCCTTTCGAGTAATGCTTATAATTGGAGAGTCATGGCTTGGCAAAATAGATTAAAACCTCATTAACCTTTTAAACAATCAGAATCAGGTATGTGAGTTAAGTGAAGACCTGATGAACTAAAATATTTCTGCCACTAGATAATTCCATTTTAAAGATTCTTTCAATTGGGGTCAGTGTGTCACTTGTCACACAAATGAAAATAACCTTGTGGATTTTAATCTTGAACAGCATTGAGGCTATAACAGATATCTAGGTAGATAGTGGAATTCTGCACAGTCACAGATTAAAAATACAGTGTCACCATCCCATTCCATCCTAAGGGTGTTTTAAGAGCCCACAAAATGAAAACCTAGCCACAAGAGAAATAAAATCCATATTGATACAAAACCCTATGCCACCCATCTGGCCAGTGTGGCAGTAGGTAAATTACCCTCCATGTAACAGGGGATGTCCAACTCAACAGTGGGTTAATTATGGGCTGAGAGTAGTTAGTAGTTGAATATTTATTCAATTAACATTTATTGTTTTAACTTTTTCATGACCGTGATAGAGCTGCCAGCATTTAGTAGGTTAGCTTGTAGCAAAAATTATGCAATGTATCCAATGTTATATGGACTTGACATGGATTATCTCAAGAAGAGAATAATCAATATACAGTAGTATCCACCTAATCATAGAATTTAAGTACTTTATACTAGTATAAAGTTAAGTCTCAAAAATCATTGAGTCTCCTCAATTCTAAAATAGTAAATAGTTTCTAAAGTAGTACATAAAAAAGGTATTTTACAGGTATAGAATATTTAATAATTAATAATAGTTTCAGATGCCATAATATATATTTTAAGGCAAAAGTTCAGTGTTAAAAAATATTTACATGTTTGGATTATTGTCTGTGATTCTAACACATAGCCAGTAAGTAGATAATAAACTTTTATTGTAGAGTATAATTACCATACCATTACTAATATATTTTTAACTTATTGCTTTAAACATAGAATATAATAGAATAGTTGGTTTTATAGTTATGTAAGTTTACCTGTATCAAAAACATTGTCATCAATTTTAGGCGGATCATTTTTCTCCTTTGCTGTTGTTTTGCTATTAGTGTCTTTATGTTCTACAATTGTAGCATCTTGCTTAACCTCTAGTGGTGGTGGTGGTGGCTGAAACATAATCAAGAGAGGAAATTAGCAGGCCTTATGATACAAAAATGGCGACTCCCTTTTCCATTTTCATTGCCTCACATTCCAATAATTAAACCTCCCTTTTACATATTTAAACACGAAAATCAACACACAACAAAACAAAAACATACTAAGCAACAAATTATTAGGTTTTGATAAGGTTTAGTGATAAAATCAAGGCGAAATTGTAAGCAATAGAATATGACTTACCTTGGGATGAATATCGGGTTTTGAGGCACAATTTTGATTGAAAAAGCTCGTACTTGGCTCAATTTTATTCCCAAAAGCATCCTGACTATCTCTGGTAAACAAAATTGGCATAGAAGGCAGCATTTGGATGACCTACGATCCCACAAAACACCACAACAATTTGCAATCCAACACGAATTCAGGATTAAACGTAATTTTTACATGGTAATTACTTATTAAAACAAAACACTATAAAACACAACTTTTCCGGGATATTAAACAAAAATAAATCATTAGTACGACGTGCAAAACATTGTTTTGTTTAATTATTTTAACCAAACAACAGCAGCCATGGAAAGAATGGAAACATTTTTGTTTGACAGATCGAGGAGGACGCAAAATCATGCGATCGCAGCGCGCGCGCTTTTCATAAATATTACGATTTGTACACGTGTGTTTTAAAAAAGTATAATAATTATTTCAAAGCAGTCTTCAACGTTATAAAATCATCTTCATTTGATCTGGATTATACATACTTATATGTAGGCATAAACAATAACTATTCAAAGAAACCTTACTTTTGCAAATTAAAGAGCAAAATTTTAACACACAAACACTAGTAATAAAAATATGTATTTCCAATGCCTTACTTAGTCTGAAGTTAAGTTGCTAACGACCAAATTGGAAAGGAGATTTAATTGTTACACCTAAACAAAACATGTTACACAAAACTACAAAGCTTTTTGGGGGTTCTTCTCGGTAGATTTATTTGTAGGTCAGTGTATTCGCTTCTACAAATATGGTCCCTACAAATTTGATAGGACTTTCGATCCATAGATTCAAAAAGACCGTAAAATCTCAACTTTGTTAAAAAGGATATTTAAAGCGTTACTGATTATTTGGCTGACCCTGTAGCCTGGGATTAAACTGCTCGAGCTGATTTATCAAATATAGAATGAAAGAAAACATGTCTTTTGGCTAGTTTAGATTCAAAACGGCAAGCTTACTGGAAATGAATATACGAATTTAACTTCTTATAGTCTTTGGTGTCAATCCTGTGAGTTGTCATGCTCACTAAAATACTTCGGACAATGGTAGCGACGTGTGGCGGGTCGACCACTTCCCTTTGTTATGGTTGGGGAGATCGATGGCTGCCACATGCGTTATGCTTGTGAACAGGTGCCGCTTTTTGGTTTTGGTCGCCTCACTGGATTCAAGACATAGTTTCATGTTTAATTAGGTACTCTATATTTTTGTATATTATGAAATTCATATTTCAGTTGAGCGCCTTTCGGAACCCAACAAAACGAGTTAGTTATATGGTCATTGTAATATGGCTTTTAAAAAAAAAGAGAAGCCCACCGGATTTCTTTCGCCAGGTCTTCTCGGTTTGTGCCGTGTTCCGACCTGGTAGTATTGCTATAAAACTGATGTTGACCGTTGACGATTGTGAACGCCCTAATTGGTAACAATAGCATTTTTCTATTCTCTCTATTCTAGAGTGGCCGTCGCAGAACAGGTGGTGATTCATAATTAGTTGAATTGTCTACTATTACGAACATATTTGAAATTCTTGAAAATCCAACATGAAAAACAAATTTGGCTTTCGGTAGGGTTAGGTTAGTAAGTATGCCAGAGAGTTGGCCTCCCAGAGCCCAAACCGCCAGCGCCGCAACAGGCGTCGGAGGGCGCTGGCAGACCTCCGCCCGCCGTGATTTTTGGCTCCGGGGACTCCTCTCTCCTCTGTACTCAGAGTTGCCTCGAGAGCCTTAAACTGAATTGAATGGTAGATTGAATGGCATGTTGACAATATATATTCTAAATACATCACCATCTTCTTTATCTTTACATAGTATAAAACAAAGTCGCTGTTTCTGTCCGTCCCTATGTATGCTTAAATCTTTAAAACTACGCAACGGATTTTGATACGGTTTTTAATAGATAGAGTGATTCAAGAGGAAGGTTTATATGTATAACCCACACCCGCTTTGCACGGGCGAAGCCGGGGTGGGCCACTAGTACGGAATATTTTAACTACAAAGTTAAAAAAAAGTTACTACAGAGTTTCTTGCCCGCTCTTCTATGTAGAGCAGCATCACCCAGCGTGGAACAATGGGTGAAAGATGATATTGTATTATTTTAAATATGACGATGTATACATAATACTTAACTTTATTTAACTCATCATCATCATCATTTCAGCCGAAAGACGTCCACTGCTGAACATTACCGTTACACAATACTCATAACATAAATACGTAGACATATCGAATATTTGCTTTTACACTCTCTCTCTAGTCGGTCTCTCATGCATGACTGAGGATCGTGGTCATCAGTGGACGCGTTACATTTGGACCAGATGATGTGCTTTTACACTAATGGTATTTAAACTTATCTTAATGTGCATGCATAGAATACAATGTGTCACCATCCCATTCTATCCTGCAAGTATTGTAATAACGACTAAAAAACAAAAGACGCTGACAATCAAGCCTCATTACAAGGAAACTCATCAGTGGGTCAAAGGCTGTGATGATAAAGACATTAAGGAAATGGTAGCATGGCTATTAGTGCCCCACTCTTTATATTTATATTTATACTAGCGCCCCGCCCCGGCTTCGCACGGATCAATTATGCGTGTATTATACATAAAACATTGCTCTTGAATCACTCTATCTATTAAAAAAACCGCTTCAAAATCCGTTGCGTAATTTAAAGATTTAAGCATACATTAACGGGTCCCGGGTTCGATTCCGGGGTCGGGCAAGTGTGTTTGTCTAAACCAGAGGCACTGGCTCGGAGTCTGGGTGTCATTTCTATCTATAACATGTATGTATTTACGAAAAAAAAATGTATATAAGTAGTTTATCATCCATCTCGTTACCATAACACAAGCATTAAGTTGCTTAGCTTGGGACGAGATGGCGTTGTGTCAAATGTCCAAGGATATTTATTTATTTATTTATTTTATACTATGTAGTGATAGTGATACTTTATAGTACCTAATGCCTAGGCCATAAATGACCCACTGCTGAGTCGGGCATGCTCCCATTACATGGAGGGTAATTAGCCTACCGTGCTACGCCGGCTAGACGGGTTGGCACAGAGTTTTTAACAAGTTTTCTTTCTCCTGCGGCTAAATTTTTCAGCCTTGATATTTACTTGTGTCGACACTCTCAGAATGAAATGGGGTGGTGACACCATGCATTTTTAATCCGCCACCACACGGACACGTCAATACGCTTATTTGAATTTAATTAGTTCAGTTGGTTAGTTAGTGTAGTGAGTATTTATTAATTTATTTAAACTTCATGCACATAAGTGTACAAAGGCGGACTTAATGCCATGGGCATTCTCTCCCAGTAGTAATGTAATTACATTTTTAGAGTAATGTAATGACATTTTTGTTGTCAATTTCTAGGATAAAAAGTCATACAAATTTTAAAAGTATTTTAATTGAAAATTGTAAATTAAGTTAATTTTATGTCGCATAGAAATATATCGACGCTTGCAATTTTTATTTTAACTCTAACGATGATCTTAAACCTAACTGATTCATTTTCACTAATATATTTATCATAAAAAAATGAGACATTACTTAACTCAAAAACATATTTTTGGAAAATTTTATTAGTTACTTAAATTTACTGAAATTAATATTTACTGAAAACAACAACTAAAATACGCGATTTAACCTTCCCCCTAAGTTCAATGTAAAAGGTATCTATTTTGCGAAAATCTATAGTCATTCGGCCTTCTGCATTCATTTTAAAGAGATGTTCATAATACCTACTATTTTTGTTGTGTGTCCGTTGTCAGGTAACGGAATCGATTTAATTCATATTTCGAATGGTCGTCCCTTGTCACAGTCCGAGTCTTTGAAGAAGAAACTAGATAATATTGTTACAAAAAGTATGAAAGATACAAGCTGATAAACCCCTCGAAGAATTCACTCAAAATGGCGGCGGTTATACCGACGGGATTAATGAATGGGGTAAGTGAATAAATATTATTTCTGAAATCATATGGTTTTAGTTTGATTGTACTATATTATGGTCGGGACTTCAAGGAAAAAAAATGGGTGTATATTCCTCTATGGTATAGATTGTGTAACATTGTTCATGAATCGTATGTGTAAAATTCTGAATAAATTTGAATTTATTTGAATGAATAAAAAACTATTTTTATAAGATAGGAGTTTTTGCCCCTTGTGGGGACGGGACAGTATATTAAGCTTCCCCATCGCACGCTGAGAAAAAACGCGTGTACGTGTTATAAAAGTCAACAAAACCCAGCACGCTTGGTGGTAGGCTCTAATGGTCCGCCCGGCTAGCTACCATCCTCAAATCTAAGATGCAGAGCAGTTTTACTGTGTTTCGTCGTGTGTTTGTGAGATGATTTCCTTGTATTGCCTGCACCATCTTAGACCCTGGCGTTGTTTTCCATGAGGCATTCAAGTCGGTGTTAAAAAGAAATCACGGTTCAGATTAGGTATGAGTATTATCGAAAACACAATCAATGTTTCACAAATTTTGAAACATTTTTCTTAATACGAATTATAAAAACGTAACATACAATAAAATGACAAAAGAATCCGCAACAATGAGGATGCAACAATTTCAGAAAATTCTGATCGCGTGTTTCCAATTAACATGCAAGTGTCTAGTTGATCTTCCTTGAAGATAAATTAAGATTCCCTAGAAGATACACTACATATGTCAATGTCACATTGAAGCAATATCTTGAACAGGATTATTATATGACGTCATCTATGCTAGGATTTTACTCGTTGGTGATTAGGATTGCTATCTGAAATTAACCTACTGCGTGGTGCTGGTCAGACAAATAAGCGTATGGTTTTGAAATTCCTTCTCTTGTCAAGAAGTTTTCTACCTATGAATTTTTCTTTATCACCACGTACCCAAAGAGATGGTACCAGCAGGTGGGTGACACTGTTAACTTTGCTAAATCCCTTACTGATACGCAAAAAAATATTTTCACCCAGGCAGACCAATTTAAAATTTCTTTCATTAATAGAATGCTTAGTTATCTCTGAGTAACATTGACTATATAGTCTATTTTACTCAGGGATAACTTACCCAGTTACTCAAGAAGCACCAAAACACATTTTGGAAATCAAAATGTTTCTCCAAACAAATGAAATAGATATCTTACTGGTGGCAGAGACACACTTTACATCGAAGTCTTTCTTCAGTATACCAAACTATAAAATGTATCACACAACGCATCCAGATGGTAAGGCACATGGCGGATCGGCAGTTCTAATCAAAGAAAAAATCAAACATCATGTTACTACCTCATACTGCAGCGACGCTATACAAGCTACAAATATAATAATTAAAGACTGCTATGGTGAACTACTAATATCAGCCCTATACATACCACCAAAACACAATTTAAAAAGTGATGCATACTCTGCTCTGTTTAACAGCCTGGGGCACAGGTTTATCGCAGGAGGGGATTACAATGCCAAACATGTAAACTGGGGATCAAGAATCACGACGTCGAAAGGTCGCGAATTAAACAAATCCATCCAAGAAGGGAAACTAACCGTAATCTCAACAGGTGAACCAACCTATTGGCCGACCGACCAGAAAAAGAAACCGGACTTAGTGGACTTTTTCGTGACCAAGGGAATACCACCACAATATTTTAAATGCTACTCTTGCTTCGAGCTCTCTTCTGACCATTCCCCTGTTATAGCAGAAATTAATAACAGAACACACACCGCCACACCACCCTGCCGATTACACAGTAAACATACTTACTGGAAATATTTCAGAGAACTGGTAAACAACCATCTTGACACGAATATTCCTCTTAACACAGAAGACGATATCACAGAGGCAGTTGAATATTTTAACGACTGCATACAACAATCCGCCTGGGAAGCTACTCCTGCTCAAACTGCTACACAAAAGACCACCAGATATACCAGAACAATTCAAGAAGCTGTTGCAAATAAAAGAAGAGCTAGAAAGACTTGGCAAAGGACTAGATATCCTGAAGACAAGAAGATCTACAACAAACTAACAGCAGAACTAAAAAAACTGCTAAACAGCCACAGGAATCAAGGCATCTCAACCCACCTCAAAAACCTGGATGCTACTGCTGCAACAGACTATTCTCTCTGGAAAGCAGTTAGTAAACTAAAAACACCTACTCCCTTTCAAGCTCCTCTACGAATGGAAGACGGCAGCTGGGCAAAGAGCGACTTAGAGAAAGCAAACTTATTCGCAGAACACCTAAAAAGTGTCTTCACACCAAATCCAGACACAAGCTCTAAAACATCTAGGGTCAAAGAAAAACTAAGCGAAGTTTTCCAACTCGACCCGCCCATCAACAAAACGACAAAGAAAGAAATCTTTGGCGTCATCAGACAGCTGAATCTGAACAAGGCTCCAGGATATGACTTAGTAACACCGAAAATTCTGAGGGAGTTACCAGAAAAGGCAATTACCTTCCTAACTTATCTATTTAATGCTATCATACGAAGAGGCTTCATACCGCCGCAATGGAAAGTGGCAGAAATTATTCTCATAATAAAACCAGGAAAAAGCCCTGACGATGTTAAGTCTTATCGTCCAATTAGCCTATTACCCGTGACATCTAAACTCTTCGAGATCATCTTCCTTAAGAGACTCATGCCTGAAATTGAAAAAGCAAAGCTTATACCTGACCATCAATTCGGGTTTCGAGTTGCTCATAGTACCATAGAACAAGTACATAGACTAGTAGAAAAAATTCACCTTAGCTTCGAAAAGAAAATGTACTGTTCTGCAGCGTTTCTCGACATCTCACAAGCATTTGACCGCGTCTGGCACGAGGGACTGTTGTTCAAGGTTAGGAATGCGCTACCTATTAACTACTATCTACTTATAACATCCTACCTCACCCAACGACATTTTTATGTAAAACATGGTGAAGATACATCGGGACTACACCTAACCAGAGCTGGAGTACCCCAGGGGAGCGTCATGGGACCAATTCTTTACCTGATTTACACATCAGACTTACCAACACCGGATGGATCTCTTATCGGTACATTTGCTGATGACACAGCCATTCTTGCATCCAGTAATGATCCTAGCAGAGCCTCAGAAGTGCTACAACAAGGTCTCAATGATATATCAGACTGGCTGAAGGACTGGCGTATAAAGGCCAATGAAGCCAAATCAATAAACGTCTGTTTTAGCCTCAGGCATGGTGAATGTCCCCCCGTAAAACTCAATGGAGTACAGATACCTCAATCGGACCATGCTCGGTATCTTGGCATATACCTGGATAAAAGACTCACATGGAGGAAACACATATTTACAAAAAGGAAGGCTCTTAGCCTACAATCAAGAAAAATGTTCTGGCTTCTGGGAAGGGGATCCCAAGTCACACTGGAAAACAAACTACTCCTTTACAAGAGCATCCTTAAACCAATATGGTCGTATGGACTGCAATTATGGGGTACTGCCGCAAATTCTAACCTGGAAATACTGCAGAGATTCCAATCTAAAACACTCCGCATGATTGCAAATGCACCTTGGTACATCACCAATGAAGCAATACACCGTGATCTGAAAATACCTACTGTAAAACATGAGATCCTGGAAGCACTTGGAAAGTACAGAAAGAGACTATCCCAACACCCTAACACCCTGGCACAGGGACTTATGGAAACCGGCCCAGTCTTCTTAAGACTGAACAGAAGAGCACCCCAAGATCTTATATGAATATTAAAGGTGTATGTATCACTGGATACATGACACGCACGTCCTTTTCTACATATTTCAAACATCCAGCTTAATGTCAAGCTAAAGACAGATTGCAGGAAATAAAAGGAAGCTTTAAAAAAAAAAAAAAAACTCAAGAAGCACAGGCTTGGCAGGCTGGCACCATGGGCAGGCAACGCCGCGCGCACGTCTAGTCTACTACTCGGCCCAGAGCTGACCAACGGCTGCGTCCGGCCTTCTCTAATTTTGAAGGAGTGTAACTAATTAGCCTACTGTGCCACGCTGGCAAGACGGGTAGGCACATGGCTTCGTATCAAGTTTTTCTTCTCTTGCGGTTAGCTTTTCGGCTTTGTCTCTTGTCGATTTTCTCTTGTCGACTCTTACGACACCCTCAGGATGGAATGGGGAAACATAAAGTAACTAGGGACTCTCAAGTCTAGAATATATCTGTTTTTAGGTTATCTATGTACGTGGTTCTCACGACTTAATTTCCATTAAAGTGTTAGCTTAAACATTTTTTTTTAATTATATTCGAGAACGTATCTTTGTGTAAGTGAGCTTATCGTAATAACTTTTGACACACACAGGGTCACACGCGCTAATAATGATGTTAGCAACTAATTATTCCCCTAAATAAATAGGCCCCTAATAACTAATTGATAAAAAAACTTCAATACCTATAAGCTCATTTTCGGAGTACTAATACGACAAATTGCGAAGTAAGTTTTTAAAGGTTTTGTGGTCACAACTGTGTGAAGCCAGAAAAAGGCACAACCGACAGAGTTGTGCCCATAAACAACGCACAACTGTGTCGGTTCTCCTCCAAATTCCTGGAGGAAAATTAGCTTACTGTACCACGCTGGCAGGACTCTCTTCGGAACTCGGGGCTCCACTTAATTAGGTAGGCCAAGGCCCCCATGCTCGAGGAGCTTGCTCACCGATCGGGGAACGAATCCCTTGGCTCAGGTTCGGGCAGTCGAGTTTCGCCGTCGGTTTTAGTGGGTAGGTCGGGGCACAATTTACCACCTCTACGCTACCCGAAGTCCCACATAACCCGGCCTGTCCCAACCGCCGATTCAAGAAGGTTTCCGACGAACCATTAAAAAGGGTTTGTATCAAGTTATCCTTCTCTTGCAACAAGATGATCTGCCTCCTGCGTTCCATGAGGCGCCTCTTACGACACCAAAAAACCCTAATTGCGTCACCACACGGTAAGGTTTACCGGTTTGTAGTAGTTACCATTTTAATAAGATTCCTTTGTGAATAGTACAAGTTTAATATACACTGAGCTAATTCTCAGCAATTATGAAGCAACTGGTTTTTACGTAAAGACAGTTTCAAACTGTCCACAAATGTAATAAGTACGGGCAATTTTTCAATCAATACGTGTTCATATAGTTTAAATCTTTTTATTAATACGGGAAGCAAAAACATTGTACCCATTGTATTTTTACTAAATGTGCGCGGAAATTTTCATACTCATCCGTATGAAAATTCCCACAGTTATCTTATAACTATATAAAAATTAATGTTTCTCTGTATGCCCTATAGAGAATCGTAAACGATGCATTTGATCATGTGATAATCTTCACGTCAAAACAAAAAAATGCATACTTGTGTAATGACTTCCTTCAAATTTATATTTTAGTTAGTGTAGCAACGCGCGCAGTGTACCTACAGCTAGTATTTTCAAGGAGAAGGAGTGCAGAATGCTATATTTTATTATTATTGCATAAAAAATACAGTTTTTCTTTATAAACACATTACACTAACTACCATGTATTAGACACACCCGCATATTTACTCTTTTGCTTATTGTTAAATTATGTGATCAATTAAGGTCGAATTTCGACCGCTAGATAATATACTGGTATGATAATTTAAAGCGCAGTGCTGGTACGCCTCCCACACGGTGGACCGACGACCTGATTAAGGTCGCCGGAAAACGATGGATGCGGGCGGCCCAGGACCGGCCTTTGTGGAAATCTTTGGGGGAGGCCTATGTCCAGCAGTGGACGTCTTTTGGCTGAAATGATGATGATGATGAGATAATATACTTGCGGCAGGAATATCCGTGTGGTGGCGGATTTAGATTTAGAATATACAATGTCACCATACCATCTTTACGGTGTCGTAAGAGGCGACTAAAAGAACGCAAGAGGCATATCACCTAGCTTGTTATTTTTAAAACGTAAATTTATCAAGCAATACATATTAATGGAACTGCGCACTTTAATGCTTATTTTGTAAAATAAAAACAATTAATTCTAGATAACCTTAGTTTGTCTTGTAATTTTATAGTTCACATAAACAGGTTATACATGAATATAGGTACACAATCTTGCTATTTTTGTTCTCCAGGTACTTACAACAGACTAATTGGTAGATCATCGAAATAACCTTGGTCTGAACCACTGCTTAATCGGGCTCAGCGCAAAATATAATCGGAACTCTGCAGTGGCGGATTTACAGATTTGCCGCCCGTAGGCTTTTTATGCCGCCTCGCCTCTACAGTTCTTGAGACGACCTTAGACGCGCTTTGATGTTGCGACTTTTTTTCAGAGGTCCACTCTTTAGACGACCTTTTTTTCAGACGTCCACTCTTTGTGAGGCCCTTTTTTTAGACGTCCACTCTTTTTGAGGACCTTTTGCCGTGCCGCCCTAGGCTCCTGCCTACTCAGCCTACTGGAAAATCCGCCACTGGCACTCTGGCCGGCAAAGTGTGCGTGTGCTAAAAGACTGCCTCGTTGGTCTAGTGGTTAGATGTGCCGCCTTTGGATCAACGGGTCCCGGGTTCGATTCCCGGATCGGGCAAGTGTCTTTGTCTAAACCAGAGGCACTGGCTCGGAGTCTGGGTGTCATTTCTATCTATAATATGTATGTATTTACAAAAAAAAAATGTATATAAGTAGTTTATCATCCATCTCGTTACCATAACACAAGCATTAAGTTGCTTAGCTTGGGACGAGATGGCGTTGTGTGAAATGTCCAAGGATATTTATTATTTATTTATTATTTATTATATGCTACGAATTTAGCTGCTTAGGAGGATTGCATTTACAGCGCCATGCGGGACTGGGTTTCTACCAAATTCAAAACGCGATATAAGTCGCGGGTGCGATTCCCGCACGGAAGAAATATTTGTACGACCTACAAGTATTTGTTCCGGGTCTGGGTGTTTTCTATCTTTAATATGTATGTATTTACAAAAAAAAATATAAGTCGTTTATCATCCATCTCGTTACTATAACACAAGCATTAAGTTGCTTAGCTTGGGACGTGATGGCGTTGTGTGAAACGTCCAAGGATGTCCAAGGATATTTACATAGTACCACACTGGACAAACAAACTTGGTTACTTTCGTTGGTTGGTACTGTTGTTAAATAAAGGTCTGCCTTTCTGATTTTTTAGATACCTCTACAACATCGACAGCATTGAATAGTTCGGTGTCACTATCTACGTTGACCAGGCCCGTATTCAACCTGCAAATTGTGTAATTGCTAATTTTCTGTTCATGTGTTGACGGATTTAGAATACTTAATGTCACCACCCCATTTCAACGTGAGGGCGTCGTAAAAGCGGACAAAAGTAAATGACAAATCCGATAACCTAGCCGCAAGAGAAGGGAAACTTGATACGAAACCCTGTCTGTACCAACCCGCCTGGTCAGCGTAGCACAGAAGGCTATTTACCCTCCATGTAATTGGAGGAGGCGCGACTCAGCAGTGGGTATTGTATGAACTGGGTAGTAGTAGTATTTTATTGGAGGAGCTCCATTTTCGGTACTCAGATTTTCTCACTTCCTGAATGGTGCCGCCCTGATCATAAACAAAACCGTCCGGGACCTTATTGAACTACTAGCGACCCGCTCCGGCTTCGCACGGGTGCAATGATGAACCTCTAAATTTATCAGTGTTTCTCTACAATATTATGGTTGTATCATTAAATAGTATAAAACAAAGTCGCTGTCGTCTGTCCGTCCCTATGTATGCTTAAATCTTTAAAACTACGCAACGGATTTTGATACGTTTTTTTTTAATAGCAGAGTGATTCAAGAGGAAAGTTTATATGTATAACCCACCCCCGCTTTGCACGGGCGAAGCCGGGGCGGGTCGCTAGTTATACATATAAGCCTTCCTTTTGAATAATTCTATCTAATAAAAAAACAGCATCTAAATCCGTTGCGTAGTTTTAAAATTTAAGCATACTTAAGGACGGACAGACGACAGCGACTTTGTTTTTTAATATGTAGTGATAGTGATAGTGATTGAAATTACAGGAAACTTCATTAAAAGTATTTTATATAATACTAGCTGACCCGGCAAACGTTGTTTTGCCATATAAATATTGCTATTAAAAATAGGGGTTGATCGTAGAGGGGTGAAAATATAGACAAAAAAAATGGTCTATAAAATTTAAAAAAATTTTTTGGTGTGGCCTTAAAATGTAGTGGGATCAAAAATAGATGTTTTCCGATTCTCAGACCTACCCAATATACACACAAAATTTCATGAGTTTAACCACAAACAACGCGACACGAGAATTTTATTTACTGTAAGAATTTATACAGTAAATAAAATTCGTAGTCCGGGATCCCCGGTACATTGTTTTCACTTGATTACTATCAAGCTAATTTTTCGTGAGTAGCTTCATTTTCATGAGACGCCCAACATTTTCTTGTCGACAACTCTTGATTGTGGTAGCTAACAGAGGTAGCAAGGGTGAAATATGTTGATTTTATGATTCTAAAAAAAATATTACTAACCGGGTGCTTTTTGGTATATCTAATGATAATTATCTAAATTATTCGAAAATGTATTTGTCCTACAAAATGTATGGTTTGATCAAAGAGTCCTCCACCTCCAATATGTATGGATAACGAGGTCATAAAAAATGATTACTAACCAGCTGGTTTTTTTTTATTTACTTAGTAAATATTTATATTATTTAACCGTCATATTGTCCTACGTTATCCCGGTCCTACGCTTTAAAGTTGTTAAAACCACAAGACCCATTTTGTCATCACTAACTGTAGGACAATAATTTTACATGATAGGTTAGTGTATTCTCTGCCCAAATGATACAATGTCCTACAAGAAAACAGGTATGTAACACGAGTCCGACAAAAATTGTAATTTTTTGTTTTCCTACTTATAACTTACTAGCGACCCGAACCGGCTTCGCACGGGCGCATGTATTATACATATAAACCTTCATCTTGAATCACTCTATCTATTAAAGAAAACCGCTTCAAAATCCGTTGCGTAGTTTTCAAGTTTTAAGCATACATAGGGACGGACAGACGACAGCGACTTTGTTTTATACTATGTAGTGATGATACAGTGAAAACGTCTTTTTTTTTATTTAAATAAATTATTTTTCTTAAGTAGTACAAAAAAATTATTATTTACATATAAAAAAAATAATATTCCTCAGATTCATCTGATAAATTTTCAGTATCATCACTGTCATTTTCATATATTTCATTTTCCTCGTCTTCTGTCTCTGTAATGACGTAAAAAATTAAGTATTATTTAACATAAAATGAATCCACTTCGTTTTATAGTGTGCCAAACTTTTTATATAGTACATTATACGGATTCCGCTATATAACGACATTCACCGTTATATTTAATGGATGAAAATTATTTTATTAGAAATTTAGTATGTTAAAAATAATTTAAAAAAATGGATTGCCTGAAAAAGTACTAAATTTCTAATAAAATAATTTTCATCCATTAAATATAACGGTGAATGTTTTCACTGTATCATAAGTTATAAGTAGGAAAACGAAAAATGACAATTACTGTCGGACTCATGATACATACCTGTTTTTTTGTAGGACATTGTATCATTTGGGCAGAGAATACTAACCTATCATGTAAAATTGGTGTCCTACAGTTAGTGATGACAAAATGGGTCTTGTGGTATTACCAATTTCTAAGTGTAGGACCGGGATAACGTACCACGCAACTTGTAGAACAATATGACGGTTATATAATATAAATATTTACTAAGTAAATAAAAAAAAACCAGCTGGTTAGTAATAATTTTTGATGACCTCGTTATCGATACATATTGGAAGTGGAGGACTCTTTGATCAAACCATACATTTTGTAGGACAAATACATTTTCGAATAATTTAGATAATTCTCATCAGATATACCAAAAATCACCCGGTTAGTAATAACTTTTTTAGAATCATTAAATCAACATATTTAACCTTTGCTACCTCTGTAAGCTACCACAATCAAGAGATGTCGACAAGAAAATGTTGGGCGTCTCATCAAAACAAAGCTATTCACAAAGATTCAGCTTGATAGTAATAATTTTTTTTCTATGATCTGTAGAACAACGTTTGAGTGTATTTGATGTGTATGAAGCGGTTTTCTTTAATAGATAGAGTGATTCAAGATGAAGGTTTATATGTATAATACATGCGCCCGTGCGAAGCCGGTTCGGGTCGCTAGTAAGTTATAAGTAGGAAAACAAAAAATTACAATTTTTGTCGGTCTCGTGTTACATACCTGTTTTCTTGTAGGACATTGTATCATTTGGGCAGAGAATACACTAACCTATCATGTAAAATTATTGTCCTACAGTTAGTGATGACAAAATGGGTCTTGTGGTTTTAACAACTTTAAAGCGTAGGACCGGGATAACGTAGGACAATATGACGGTTAAATAATATAAATATTTACTAAGTAAATAAAAAAAAACCAGCTGGTTAGTAATCATTTTTTATGACCTCGTTATCCATACATATTGGAGGTGGAGGACTCTTTGATCAAACCATACATTTTGTAGGACAAATACATTTTCGAACAATTTAGATAATTATCATTAGATATACCAAAAAGCACCCGGTTAGTAATAACTTTTTTAGAATCATTAAATCAACATATTTAACCTTTGCTACCTCTGTAAGCTACCACAATCAAGAGATGTCGACAAGAAAATGTTGGGCGTCTCATCAAAACAAAGCTATTCACAAAGATTCAGCTTGATAGTAATAATTTTTTTTCTATGATCTGTAGAACAACGTTTGAGTGTAGGACCGGGATAACGTACCACGCAACTTGTAGGACAATGTGACGGTTAAATAATATACATATTTATTAAGTAAATAAAAAAAAACCAGCTGGTTAGTAATCATTTTTTATGACCTCGTTATCCATACATATTGGAGGTGGAGGACTCTTTGATCAAACCATACATTTTGTAGGACAAATACATTTTCGAATAATTTAGATAATTATCATCAGATATACCAAAAAGCACCCGGTTAGTAATAAATTTTTTTGAATCATAAAATCAACATATTTCACCCTTACTACCTCTGTTAGCTACCACAATCAAGAGTTGTCGACAAGAAAATGTTGGGCGTCTCATGAAAATGAAGCTACTCACGAAAAATTAGCTTGATAGTAATCAAGTGAAAACAATGTACCGGGGATCCCGGACTATCGTCAATTATTCATATTTTTTTTACATAATATTTATAAAAAATAGAAAAAAACATGTTTTTAAATATTATATAAAAATCTTATCAGCCCCTTTTTCATCATCATTTATCAAACCATGCACTGATACAACGGAATAATACTGGTTGACTCCACATGACGGTCACCTCATGGGCTAGGTCTAAATATTTAATCATTTTTTCTTTTTCGATAGGTTGATGACATACGCAAGCTTTCCCCCACTTTTCGCTCAAGTTATTTGTGGTAGACAGTACAGGGGTAAAAATGAAGCTTAGATCATGTATGATGGAAGATAAAAACAGGATTAAAATATCATGCGAATTAATGCAAATTTGGCGTAAATTATGCATTTACTATATATGCCATTTCCTGTAAAAATTTTGCATAAAATTCAAGTTACTTATACAGTTTATTCTTTGACTTCCTCATACTTTATTTTGCTATTAGATTATAAAATATTACTGCAGTAAATACTCACCGCAATACCGACGTTTTAGTGGGTAGGTTGGGGAGGGGGGGGGGTTTGGTAATTTTGATCATTTGGCGCCCCGGAGTCCCACATAACCTAGCCCAAGACGGACGGGGATATTTCTAAATAAAAAAAAATAGGTACATTATCAGTAGTTACCAAACATTTTGAGCCAGAATCTAACCTACGCAATAGCAATAGTCAATTATTCGATCTCTTTGGCGGTGATTGGCGGAGAAGCTACTCAATTGGATTATCATCCAGCTAAGCAATGAGGTATCTCTGGGTAGGGATAGGAATCGCCGTGGAAGCACAGTCAGGACGAGGCAGACGGTGTGGGACAAAGCACGGGGCGGGGAAAATAAAGGTCGCTGCATACGTAACGAGATATTACCTCGGACGGGACGTGAGCGGGACGGGGACGTGACTGCCTCGTCCAAAACGGGAACGTGATGTAAATGCATACGCACCGTGACAGTGGCTCGGATCTAACGTGCTAGTTTGTGAATATGGAAAGATAGATTTTTCGATTCAAGAATTGGCTTTAATTGCTAATGCTCTAGATGACGAAGTAGCTACGACCGTGAACAAGAAGAGGAGATTTTCTGTACAAACCCCATTTTCGACACTTGCGTCATCAAGACGTTACTAGTTTTCTTTCCTGAACGAACGGAGTGACTGTGCATACGTAACGGAAACACGGACGGGACGGGGCACGTCCCGTGAGTGCCACGTTCCCGTCCCGTCCGTGTCTCCGTGAAATATGCACTTTCATATACATTTTGTATGAAACGATGTTTGCAATAATTCCCGTCCCGTCCCATCCGTATAAAACCCCGTATAAACCCGTCACGTATGCAGCGAAACTGGAACGCAAAGTAATAAATATAAAATAAAATAACAATCCCTTGTGCCTTGAGTTTCTTGCCGGTTATTAGCAACAGTGGTCGCGTTCCAAACTAGTGAAGTATATTTCTAGTACTACTACTCAGCCTGTAGATGACCCACTGATGGGTTGGGCCTCCTCCAGTTTCATGGGGGGTAATTAGCCTACTGTGCCACGCTGGCCAGAAGGGTTGGCACAGGGTTTTGTATCGAAGTTTTCCTTCTGTTGCGGCTAGGTGGTGCCTCTTATATTCCTCTAGTCGCCTTTTACGGCACCCTCGGTTTGGAATGGGGTGGTGACACTATGTATTCTAAATCCGTCATCACACGGATACCTATATTAGGTACTTTGCATTATATATTTTTTATGAAACAATTTGTAAGTGTCCATAGTGTTATATACCATTTTTTTTTTATTTGACTTCCATACCAATGGTTGATTTCTTAACAAAATAAACATGGTATACATTGGCGTGGAGATGGATTTAGAATACATAGTGTCACCACCCCATTCCATCCCGACATAAAAATTAAATTAAAAATTAAAAAAAAACCCCGACACAATAACCTTTAAAAAGTAAAAAATAAATACATCGCGTTGGGGGACCAGGGGTCAGGTAATAAATAAGTGGGAGTGGTCCCCCAACGCGAAGTATTTATTTTTATTTTTTACTTTTTAAAGGTTATTGTGTCGGGGGTTTATTTAATTTTTTTTACTTTTTAAAGGTTATTGTGTCGGGGTTTTTTTTAAATTTTTAATTTAATTTTTATTTGATACTTTTTATAGGTACACACTTAATATAATGTAGATTTTGTTAAATTGCACGTGATGCGCTTTCATTTGAGACCCCACTCGATTATATTTGCAGACATTGGGTTATTCTTCCCCACTCCTTTTTCACCCGTCATAACTTTTAAACGGCTCAACCGATTTTCATCAAACATGTCTAAGAACATTCGCCCGTAACTCACATTTCATACAAAAAAAACTATATTGAAATCGCTTCATCTGTTCGCGAGCTACGGTGCCACAAACAGACAGACAGACACGTCAATCTTATAACACCCCTCTTTTTGCGTCGGGGGTTAAAAAGGAAATGACAAGGCCGATAACCTATCCTTATCTTGCGATAAGGAAAACTTGGAAGGCATTAAGCCTACTGTGGCACAGAGTTTCGTATAAACCCTGTGCCACAGTAGGCTTAATGCCCTCCATATAATTGTAATAGGCGCGACTCAGCGGTGGGTGATTATGGACAGAATAGTAGTAGTATACATTATGTGGGCTATCTTCTGGGGTTTCAGTGACATTTCATAATGCCAAGTTACTTGCTCGAAACCCACAACGACATAGCAATAGGTTTTCCCGTTTCTTACGTCAAAAGCCACCATAGACATAATTTGTACCTGTGTAAATATTATATTCGTTTAAACGGACAGGTAATTTTATGAGTCATGGGTAGATAAAACTTGTTATGAAATTTTTATTGACTTCGGACGTGCTATTTTGGTATTTTCATTGGATCGGGTTTCTTAGGTAGTGTCACATGGGTATATATATATATATATATATATATATATATATATATATATATATATATATATTATAGGTAACTCGTAAAATGAAATATAGGCACTATGTGTGATGGTAATATTAAAAACTAGCTTTATAAATTCCACTGCGTAGGATATGACGTCATGACGTTTCAAAATCAACTTAATGTTAATTTTGCTTCAATTAGCTTTAATTTGATATCAGACATACTTCTTATGGTATTTGAAGTAAAAAAATACTTCAAATACCTTATGAAAATGGCTGTGATTTTTTTTATGTATTAATAAGTAATTTTTTTTTGATAATTACTTTACTATTTTTTTATTTATTTTTTATTTTTTCTCCAGATTTATGTCTGTTTTTAACATGACGTGCCAAACAAAATCAGAATATTTGTAGAAAACGCAGAATAGAGTTGATACGTGTGGTGACGGATTTAGAATACATCTTATCACCAACCATTACATCCCGCGGGTGTTGTAAGGAGGCTATAGAAGGTTTTAAAAGAAGGTAAGGCTGAAAATCTTGCGTGAGAAGGAAAACTGGAAAGAAAACCCTGTGCCAACACATTTTGCCAGCGTGGCACAGTAAGCTAATTTCTTTTCATGGAGTCGGAGGAGGCCCTATTCACTAGTGGGTCCTTTATGATGTGTAACGACGACGACGTAGTATATCGTTATCATACATAGGTAATAAACGTATTAAATCATCTCAATTTGTGTCTATTTTGTTTGTGACAACGGGTCCCGGGTTCGATTCCGGGGTCGGGCAAGTGTCTTTGTCTAAACCAGAGGCACTGTCTCGGAGTCTGGGTGTCATTTCTATCTCTAACATGTATGTATTTACAAAAAAAAATATATATATAAGTAGTTTAACATCCATCTCGATACCATAACACAAGCATTAAGTTGCTTAGCTTGGGACGAGATGGCGTTGTGTGAAATGTCCAAGGATATTTATTTATTAGTCTGACACAGAATCCTTTGAAGTCGGCTAAAAAGCAGTCCTACCCTACCCGCTGGTACATTACGCCCGCAGCCTACATTTGGGCACTATTCCGGAGTGATCGGCTTTGTTTGTTATCGTTTCAGTCTTAGATAGAATTTTGAATACCTTATAACTATTTCTGATACACACAATAAGAAACTGAGAGAGAAAATGCGGTAGATATTTAGCGCGAGAGTGGCGAGAGGATTGTTACTAAACACAAGCTTTTTCCAAAATATTGTCTTTTCGCGAACAATGGCAACATCAAAACAAACGTTCAAATACATCACACGTGTTTGAACCATTTCATTTCAAACTTTTTGATTTAACTGAACTATTAATCAAATTTTATTCCATTTTACGTGGGGTCCTAATGCATTGAGCCTACAAAAACCTTAGCAAAAAGCACAAAGAAGTATTAGGCGACCCAAGCTTATCCGCGGTAAAGAAGTATCTTCTTTACCGCGGATAAGCCTGGCCATACAAAGCGGAAATGCTGTCAGTATTTTCAGGACAATACCACGTGGGCACCGATATAGTCCACCGGATTGCCAAACTTAAGTGGCAGTGGGCGGGGCACATAGCTCGCAAGACCGACGCCAAATGGGGCAGAAAAGTCCTCGAGTGGCGACCGCGTTCCGGAAGGCGCAGTGCTGGTAGGCCTGCCACACGGTGGACCGACGCCGACGACCTGGTTAACACGTTCGCTGCGTTGTGCGGTCGAACAAGCCACATGCGTGACTTCTCGCAGGTGCAGCAGTCAAAATAGCATTCTTTCACTCTGTGCGGGGGACAGCTATGCTAACATTTCTTTGAGTATAACAGAGACAAATATATAGAATTGTTTCTGTTACGAAGCTTAGTCTAACGGTGTAATTAATATTATTTGAGGTAGAATAGACCTCACACGCACTGGATAAAAAATAATTCCGTCTAGTGCGTAGGGAGGTCTAATCTGCCTCAAAATTTGCAGGCCTCATAGCCGCACAGAGTGGGGTGTGGGCGCCGCAGGCGCAACGTATCCCAGCTTAGTGTTGTGATAAGTTTCGATACAGAAGTAGGTTACCGATCGGCGTGCTCGGCTTTTTCGAATTATAAGTGTACCTATAAAATAATTAATTTTCGTAATATGGATACATTAAACTGTAAACGTTGCAAAAAGAGATGTAAATTATTTGATGAAGCTAAAGAAAATTATGAGTAGATTGCATGAAGCTACCCCCGATGATAGACGCAATTAAAAAACCAGCCTCCAGCAGCCCTGCTATTTCTTCGGCTACGGTAGCAGCCAAGGTAACGTTGGGGCAGGGGATCTAAGAATCCCTCTCAACTGTGCTGCCACCTTGTCGTGGTGAAGGGGCTCGAGTGCCTCAATGATCCGTGGGGCCATACCGGCCAGGGCCTCCCATGCCGGGCGGGTCCATGGGGAGAGGTGAGACGAAGAGCGGCACCCAGCACCGCAGTGGACTGGGGATCCATTGTCCAGCAGTGGACGTCTTTTGGCTGAAATGATGACCACGTGGGCCCTACTTATTGAATTATTTAAATTAAGTATAAGTTGTATTGTCATATATATTTGTCGTTTAAGTGATTTGCCACTTGCGTTCCTTTAGTCGCGTCTTACGACACCCTCAGGATGGCATAGGGTGGTGACTAGGGTTCATGATTTCTCGAGCTTTTCAATTTCTCGGGTCTCGAGAATTCTCGAGGCTAATTTCTCGGGACTCTCGGGTTGTCGAGAAATTTACATTTACGTACGTTTTCTCATATTATTTGGTTCCAATTGCGTCTAAAAATCCGTGGTTTTCCTCTCAAATAAAAGTATCAAATCACTACATAGTATAAAACAAAGTCGATGTTTTCTGTCCGTCCCTATGTATTCTTAAATCTTTAAAACTACGCAACGGATTTTGAAGCGGTTTTTTTTTATTAGATAGAGTGGTTCACGAGGAAGGTTTATATGCCGGGGCGGGCCACTAGTTAATTATAAAACTTTCATCGATGTTATTCAAAAACATTAATCTTATAAATATTGTTTTATAAAATATTACAGAAAAAAAATGTTATTCAGACTCATAATCATAATGACAGCACCTTAGTTGGTTATTTAGAACTTAAACTAAACAAAAAATCAACATGAAAGAAAACGTAAATATTAGGTTGGGGAAAAAGTCTTTTCGCATTATAGTATGTATGAACTTGTAATAAAATCTTCAGTCCTGATCTTGCACCTTCAGATTTCCACGTGTTTCGGTCTCTTCAGAATTCTTTAGGCAGTGTCAGGTTAACATCACGAGAGGACTGCCAAAACCACTTGTCGCGGTATTATGATATCCGGTCCCAAAATTTCTATAGCAATGGGATCATGCCCCTACCTACAAGATGGCAAAAAGTTATCGAACTAAATGGTAGCTACATACTTTAGTTAAATGTAAGGAAACGACACTAAAAACTGTTTTGAAATTTCTTAAAAAATGCGACTAAACTTTTTCCCCAACCTATTATCTTAACTTACAGTAGAATCACAGCACAATTTTGGGCTGGTTATTTAGAAAAAGAAATCAACTTAAATCTTGTAAACAAAATAGCTTCTATAAAACACGAAAGAAATCTTTAATATCTTAAACTCAGGTAGAAAGTAAATGTAAATTATAATTACATTACTATCATAGCACCATTTATGGCATGTTAATAGAATATAAACAAATTAAAACTCTGCAAGTTTATTTTCTACAAACGTACATGATTTCTCGAGTTCTCGACTTTTCTCGAGCTTGATTTCCCGGGAACAAAGCCCAACGATTTCCCGGGAATTCTCGGCTCGAGAATTCCCGGGAATGAACCCTAGGGTGACCTTGTATATTCTTAATCCGTCACCACACGGACCTGCATCGTGTTGCAATTCGTTTTTAAATTAATATGTATATTTTAGTTTTAAGAATTTTAACGTGCTTTTATTTCTTAGATTGTCATTAAAGTTAAATAAATACACCATTGATATTCTAATTGTTGAATGAAATCCTCGGATGAAACCCATTTCGCGCAAATGGCCGATATCCTATCAGATATCTCTTTGCCATAAAATATCGATGAATCATGTAAATTTTATTGATTTGAATCGCCTTCTTAGCCTTGTTTTAAAGGAAACGCGCCGGCTTGTTGACGGTTGGTTTAGAATCTTTGTCTGTGGCGAGTGGTTGTTTGTCAGTGTTCCCGCGCGCGCCAGCAGTAAAACACGCAGACGATTTTTTAAACTGTCAATTTTTGTGCGTTCCGATTTCTTCTTTTGTGTGATCGTTTTTATGAACATGGAAGGTGGCAAGGAGAAACTAAATCCACAAAGTGGTGAAGATACTGTCAACATTGACGAGATCGTTACTACAGAACAGGATGCGCCTACCGAACCAATATCGGACCAGAAAGTATTATTTTGTTTTAATGGTTTTAATATTTATCTAACATTAACATCTTTTTGTATTTAAAAATGAACTTTTGCCCGTATATCCAATATAGAATCGTAAACTATGCATTTGATCATGTGATGGTCTTCAGTAATAGTGTTGTGCATGAGACCAAAATGATTTCTGAACAAAAAAAAATCGTGTAATGAAAGACATTAACGGACTTCAAATCTTAAAAAAAAATGTTAGTGGAGCGGACCTACAGCTAGTTTTTCATAAATTATTGTATTTTGGTGAATACCGTTTCTCCCTATACCGACGTCACGATATACTGTGCAAGTGCATTGACAGCCTGGAAATGCACCATAGGAAGAAATTCCTTCTGCTTGGTGGTGTGAGTGAAGTGCCCAATGAGAAGATTCCTGAAGCTGTCACATCAGTGATCCAAAACAAGTTTGGACTCTCGGACTTCAAACCTTCCTCACTAACAGTCTGTCATCGGCTGGGCACCATCAACGAAAACCGCCCCAGACCAATCTTGCTGCGTTTTGCTGACCCCACAGTGCGGGCATTGCTCTGGAAGACTAAGACGAAGTTAAAAGGTACTCCTTTGGTGCTGTCTGAGTTCCTGACCAGGCAGCGCCAGACTGCATTTGGTATGGCCCGTAAACTTTTTGGTGTTAAGAATGCATGGACGTTGGATGGGAACATTTTTGTCAAGGCTCCTGATGGTAAGCGACACCGTGTTTTCGACCACGATCAGGTAGTGGCCCTGGGCGCCGAGCACGGCAAGTCAGTTGAAGCTTCCTCAAGTAATAGTACCCAAGCGCCCATCGTGAAAGGTAAACCAGCGGCTTCGCAGATGTCGACAAGACCGAAGAGGACTATCGTGAAGACCAAATGATAATTTGTCCTGCCGAGGTGATTTTGGTTGTCATTTGTGCAGGTAGACGTAATTCCTGGTTTTGTTTTCGTTGACTTTTTCACACACATCTGTTGACATTATATCACTAACTGTCAGGTGTCACAAACCCTGCATGACATTGACAGCCAACTTCACGTTCGGAAATACGTCTTGTTTTATTTTTTGTTTCTCCAGTCGGCCGGCAGGTTATATTGTTGAATTTATAATCAGTCTTTTCTTTTATTATTTTTGTAGTCGAAGTTGCTATATTCTATATTCATATTTATTATAATATTTTATAATTATACTTATTTATTATTATTTTTGTTGTTATGTCTGACGAAGATTCTTTTTATTCGGCATGTGATGATTCTTTTGCAAGTACTGAAAATTCTTTTACTGCTAATAGTTTCCTAACATATGAGTTTCAACGTTTCCCACATCATCTTAGTGTTTGCCACGTGAACGCGCAAAGCATACCTCAGCATCATTCCGAGATGTTGGATTTGTTTAACAATGTATCAGTTCACGCTATTCTTGTGTCTGAGAGTTGGCTCAAACCCGAACTTCCTTCTACGTCTTTTAGTCTACCAGGCTTTATCCTTATTCGCAACGACCGCACAGGGAAAAGAGCCGGGGGTGTTGCTATCTACCTTCGGAGCAACATTCCCCACAAAATTTTATTTTCTTCGCCGTCCTCTTATAGTGGAAATCCTGAATACTTATTCCTTGAAATAAATGTCAAGGGGGTTAATGCCGTTCTCGGAGTCATCTATTGTCCACCCACTATCGACTATTTCTCCAACCTGGACACCCTCTTCGAGTCTGTTTCTACTGACTACAAACATCTCATAATTATGGGCGACTTCAACACGGACCTGGCAAGGAATACCCCTAGATCACGTCGGTTGGGATCAACCCTCGAGTCGGCTAGCTTGTTACCGCTCGCATTAAATCCCACTCATCATAACACGGAAGCTGATGACTCGTGGCTTGATCTTATTCTGGTGTCCTCTGTTGGCTTTGTTGACAACCATGGTCAGATGGCGGTCCCAGGTCTTTCTCGACACGACTTGGTTTATTTAAGTTATAAAATTAAGCCACCAAAACAGCGGCCTGCCGTTGTCCCTCTACGTTGCTTTGCAAAATTAGACAATGGGAAATTAACCTCAGACGCACTAAAATTGGACTGGACTAATCTACTACAGGCACCCACGATTGACGAGAAAGTGACTATCTTTAATGAAAACATATTAAAATTATATGATACACACGCCCCTCTAAGAGCTGTTCGATTAAAACGCCCGCCAGCACCTTGGATTACCTTGGGTGTACGAATGGCTATGCGGCGTAGGGACAGAGCGTTTCGTAGATTTAGGCGAGACCGCTGCGAGGAGCACTGGTGCATGTATAAATTAGCCCGAAATCGCTGTAACCAGATGGTAAGAGTTGCAAAACGCCGATATATCTATGAAAATGTTTCCGATTCTTCTACGGCCGATATATGGAAGTTTCTCAAAACTCTTGGAGTTTGCAAATCTCCCGTTAATATAATTCCCACTAATTTTACTTTGAACGACCTTAACGTTCATTTTGCCTCATCAACACCTCTGCCTCTGTCAGTAAAAGCAGAGACAATACATAAGATAACTTCCGGGCCAATATTGCCTCCCAATTCTTTTGCTTTTTCTCCTGTGAGTAATGACGAGGTCCTCAATGCGTTTAAATCCATTAAGTCAAAAGCTGTTGGTTGTGACGGCATTAGCAGGATAATGATATCCCTCATTCTGGATGCTATACTTCCTATATTTACTCATATAATCAATTTTTCTCTGCAGACTGGGGCGTTCCCTTTTTTCTGGCGTAAGGCTTTTATCATCCCACTTCCAAAAATCGCTAATCCCAGTCTTGTCAATCACTACAGGCCAATTTCTATCCTTCCATTTCAGTCCAAAGTTCTTGAATCAATAGCTTTCAAGCAAATTTCTGCATTTGTGCACAGCAATACGCTTCTCTCTCCTTATCAGTCCGGCTTTCGGCCAGGGCATAGTACTTGTACAGCTCTGCTAAAAATTATAGAAGACGTCAGGGCCGGCATGGAGGACTCCAAGTTGACAGTGCTGGTATTAATCGACTTCTCCAACGCTTTCAACGCTGTTGACCACGATGTCCTCCTTGCCCTTCTGTCACAAATTGGAATCTCGTCATATTCGCAAGATTGGTTTTCCTCATACCTTCGTGGTCGCCAGCAAGCGATACGTGTTGGCTTGACATTCTCGGATTGCTGCAGCTTAGCATCTGGTGTTCCACAAGGCGGTATACTCTCTCCAATTTTGTTTTCGCTATTTATAAACTCCATTACCAAATCACTCAAAGGCTCTTACCATCTGTACGCTGATGATCTGCAATTATACTGTCAAGCGGATATTAGTGGAATAAATGACTGCATAAATAAAATAAACGCGGATCTTACTGCCATCTCGGAGTGGTCTCAAAAATTCGGTATTAGTGTTAATGTTTCTAAATGTCACGCTATCCTTATCGGTAGTGTTTTCCAACTTCGTAACATAGACTCCAGTCAACTTTCACATATAGTGTTTAATAATGCACAAATTAATCTAACATCTCATGTTAAAGATCTGGGTCTATACATTGATGACAGTTTAAGTTGGAACAAATACGTATCTAATGTTAGTCAAAATGTCACGTCAATATTACGTTCTCTCTATAGATTTAAAAATTTCCTCCCATCCAAAATTAAATCCCTGCTTGTTCATGCCCTCGTTCTCCCCATTATTGATTATGCAGATGTTTGTAGCTCAGACCTATCACAAGAACTTCTAAACAAATTGGATCGACTTCTCAACAACTCTATACGTTTCATTTTTGGTCTGCGTAAGTATGATCATATTTCCTCTTTTCGTGCTCAGCTTAAATGGCTTCCTATCCGACAGAGACGATCTCTCAGATATCTCTGTATGCTTTATTCTGTCATGAACGATCCTTGTACTCCGGAATATCTCAAAAGTTATTTTCTAGTCTTGGGTGGCTCTCATTGCCTAAATCTTCGTTCTGCTGACAATTTACTCCTTGAGATTCCTTTGCATCGTACCAATTTCATTTCTAATTCTTTCGCTGTTACGGCGATCAAGCTCTGGAACGCGCTCCCTCTTGACATTAGAAAAGCTCAGACCAAACTTACATTTAAGCGCAAAGTTAAGCAACACTATTTTCTAACACTGCCTCAGACTTGATTAATCTTCGTCACGTTGAAATTGTATTTTTCATATATATTACGTATATTGTAAAAATTTATAGTATTATAGTATGTATTCATTAAATTTGTATGTATTTATATATATTTATGTGTGTGTATATACATATATATATGTCTGGTATTCCTTTTGTACCCCATATGCTCTTTCCTTTTAACCCGAAGGTTGACTGGCAGAGAATGCCGCATGGCATTAAGTCCGCCTTGTGTACCGAGTTTGTAGTACATAAAGAGTAAATAAATAAATAAATAAATACTCTCAATTTATACCTACGAGTATTATAATCCAGCTCCTTTCGTTCACTCGTGCCAAAGTGCTCTGGTTTACACAAAGACACATGCTCGACCCTGGAATCGACCCGGGGAACCGTGATCCAAAGGCAACGCATCCAACCCCTAGACCAACAAGGCAGTCCCTCTATAGATAGTTAAAAAAATAACACTGTTTAGAAAGAACACATTGGTAATGCGTATTAAATGACATCCAATTTATAGTGTCCGGACCGGTTATGGTCGATGACCATTGTATAGTTATCATATTTTGTCGTTGCCAAATAAATATTGACCAAAAAGTAAAACGTGTTTTCCGTGAGTCTTTAATATATCACATGACATTAAAATTATACGTCTTTTATACGCGGTATTTGAGATTCAACTTGACGACCCTCACACGTCTCGTTTGACGACACAATTTCGCCTTGTCGTCATAATCTCCCCATCTCTCTGCCCATAGAATAACACTGAACCGCGTTATCCAGATCGATTACCACGGGATATTTTTATAAGAAACTAGTGGCCCGTCCTGGCTTCGCACGGGTGCTATTAAGCATGTATTGTAGACATAAACCTTCCTCTTGAATCACTCTATCTATTAAGGTGAATGTTCCAGGGTAGCCCGCGAAATTCAAATTTTCGTACGTTTTTTGCAAATAAAGGTGCAAGAATGACTTTGAGCTTGAAAAAGTTTTTCTTGCACCTTTATGAGTTTGGAGAGCTGTATTGATGATTTTGATTTTTATAATCCTATAACTATATACGTCTTATAGCCGCGAATAACATTCAACAACATACAACCTAGCACTGACCTGCAACTTGCAAAAAAACTTAAGAAAATTTGAATTGCGCGGCCTAACCTGGAACATTCACCTTATATAAATAATTGGTCCATTATTGAAACGGACCCCTCCAAGCACATGATTATTTAGCCAGGTGATAATTAGCAAGACGGGTTCACACCGTATAAAGTTTTCCTTGCGGCTAGGATTTCGGCCTCGTTATTACGACAGCCTCGGGATGGAATGCCCGTCCTAAATCTGTCCGTTGTTTAAATTCCGTCCGTCCTGCAGAAATTAATCGTTGTTTACATTCATTCAGATACAAGATTCCATGTGGTGACGGATTTAGAATACAAAGTGTCACCACCTCATTTCGTCCGGAGGGTGTCATAAGAGCCGGCAAAAGGAAATGTAATGACCGAAAATATGGCCATTACATTTCAAAGGTAAATTTGACACGACCAACCCGTCTGGCCAGCGTGGTATAGTAGGCTAATTCCCTCCATGTAGTTAGAGGAGGCCCGACTCAGCAGTGGGTCAGTTATTGGCTGCGAAGTACTAGTAGAAGTAGATACCAGTTGTATCATTGGTCAGCGATTGCAAATTAATAAATAAATAAATATCCTTGGACATTTCACACAACGCCATCTCGTCCGAAGCTAAGCAACTTAATGCTTGTGTTATGGTAACGAGATGGATGATAAACTACTTATAGACATTTTTTTTTTGTAAATACATACATATTAAAGATAGAAATGACACCCAGACTCCGAGCCAGTGCCTCTGGTTTACACAAAGACACTTGCCCGACCCCGGAATCGAACCCGGGACCCGTTGATCCAAAGGCGGCACATCTAACCACTAGACCATAATTGATAAGTTGCGACTCATAAGGTAATCGATATTTCTTTGTTAGGCGTTAGGCCGACAACCTGCATTGTCTTTGTCAGATGTCGAAGAACTTTATTTTGTAACATTGTTGCGTGCTTCTGATAAAAATGAGTCAATGTTCTTTTCAATTCTTTTTAATTCTTATTTTATTGTCCGCGAGGTGACCGATTTAGAATACAGAATGTCACCATGTGTTTTGAGAGTGATCCTGTCACCTGAGGTCATTTCAATGATTAATATAGGTACTAACATTATTTTTGTCTATGGTACGTGCTTATGCGTGAAATTGATTTCACATATCGGGCAGATTTGTTTGTACCACTGTCATAGTAACCCTTTAAATAAGAGAGCAACCATGGAGTTTCTTGCTGGCTCTTCTCTGTGGGATGGCATCCCGAACGGTGGTAAAGACTAAAGGGCTATTTGAACTGTAACTGGTAACTATTTGAACGCGTTTTAAGAATTTATTCTATCCTAAGGGTTTCCATAGAGGCATTGGCCATAGTAGGCCAATTTCCCTCCATGTTCCCTCTATGGTCAAAAAGGATGATGAATCTTTACAGCGTCAGTTATACGTTTCCCCCCAATTTGATTTTTTTATAACAATTCTAATCGATTAACATTAGTAGTTTCTGGGCTATTGAAATAATTAAGGATTCTACCATCTACCTAATATATGAGTTTATTAGGCAGTCAAATTGTTGGAGGATAAATTGACGTCCGACAACTTGTAAAATAAATTCATTATACACAATTATTCTCACTATTAAATATGTTTTCGTTTTTCCTGACCTGTGTAAATAAATACTTTGGTTAGGAAAGGATACATAATACCTAAATTATATTTTTTAATTATGAGGTTTTTAAAGGTAAATGACCTTGAATGATGTCCCATCAAGTTACATAACAGATATCGCGCAGCAGATTCTCAGAATACTGGTCGTGTCGCAATTCATAATTTAATTCATTTCGGTGTCAAATGTTAACATTTAAGACATTTGTGTATTTGATTTAGAGTTGACTGATAATTTCCGTTATTTCACGTTTTCAGTACAAGGGAGTTAACGCCAATCAGTATGCTACAAAGAAGACAGTTGCCCAGGGCATGCTGGATATCGCCCTTCTCACCTCCAACGCTTCGCAACTCAAATACGTCTTACAAGTGGGACAAAGGCACGAGTTCTATACATTGCTCGTCGCACTCATATCGATATCAATAGTACTTCAGGTAAGGGTTTAATGATTAAGAAAGTGTTTATATTAATCGAGATTTGCGGTATTCTTGATTTCTGTTAAATTAGAATAATTCGATATGAATTGTTAGGTTAGGTTTGTTAGATTAGGGTTGTATGGATTGAGCACCGTTTATTTTGATAGAAAATTCCGTTTTTTTCGATCAGATTTCCCTTCTACGTTTATATTATTAATGGTACTACCTTATAAAGTGTGTGATCTAACATAATGTTATCCGCCATAATAACTCATTAACATACCGGTTTAATTAAAATTCTTTGCATGAAAAATTCTCAAGTAGCTCATAACTTTTTGTGTACTTAAAATCGTTCCTACTACCTACTATCTATGGATGTATGCCTGGATCTTTGTTACTCTATCACGCAAAAATCACTGAACGGATTTTAGTGAAACTTCACAGTAATACACATCTCATACATCAGAATAACACATGGGCTAATTATAAAACTATATTATGATGGCAAATTTATAAAGCTATAGTGTAAATTGGAGAAGTACTATTACTACCGAGACGAAGTTGCGTGTGGTAGTTATATTTACTAATCGGTATACGCGAATTCCTATGTATTATTTACGTAAAATACATAAAAAAAACAAAGATATATTTATCAGCCGACCTATAAAATTTGCCTATTGTACCAACGTTAAAATATTAAAGCAAGATAAAAAGGGACTATCAGTAACATTTGAAAATAATAGAACTAATAGACGAAGGTCACCAATACAATTTAACGATAATTAAAGATTTTGGTAGCCATGCCAGAAATTAACAAAAATAGCAGGCCTATTATCCTCAATGTGACAGGAGGAGACCCAACTCAATGGTGGGTCATTTAAGGGCTGAATATTAGCAGGACTAAGTTAAATTAATGCTTAGTTTGCTTCCAGCAAAATGTTTCTCACTAAAGAACACAGACAACAATTCCCTTGCGAATAGTATTTCATGAACACGGTCCCATAAAGTTAAGCTATTAAGGGGTATTAAGGTTTCGAATCCCGGAATGGTATGTGTATGGTACTTGTCCTATGTCTGGGTCAAAAATGGTGAGAAGAAGAATAAAAAAGGTCCCTAAATAAGAATAAAAACCCCAAATTAAGGGAAACGTTGTTATAGCGGAAAGTCTACGCAGTCAAGCCGACCATTGACCCACTCTTAATGTATAGGTGGTGATGGGGTTCGTCCTCCTCTCCCTGAACCTCTTAAGGGACTGCTGGTTCCACAAACCAAGACACCGGGACTCCGCACTCAATATAAACTACTTTACTACTGCCAGTGCATTTGTTGTCACCGTTCTGAATGTTCTAGTATCTGCTTTTGATTCCTCATTGGCCAGTTATATGGCGCTAGACTAGATTTAAAATGTCAGTAATAGGTGCACCTGCTTCTTCTTCTTCTTTTAGCGGCAGAAATATGTTTTACTATTTACCATTAACAGTGAATTAAGAAGAAGAAAATTCAGTTTAACAAATTCTTATCGCACGGTAGATACTAATAAATAAATTGTTATTTTAGTGGTCAATTTTTATTAAAGTATCAATAAACGTGTGGAGACTGGTTGCTGCGTACATATATAATTTAATTAGCCAGGCACATAATTTCCTTCCATGTAATTGAAGGAGGCCCGAATCAGCCGAGGGCTTTTATTCGCTGCGTTGCCGATGGCATCGAGACGGTTGCCAGCCCGTCTTGCCAGCGTGGCGTAGGCTTATATTTCCCTCCGCGAATTTGGAGGAAGTCCGACTCAGTAATGGGTTATTTGTGGGCTGAAGTTTGTGTGTGTGTCATGATAAATAGTATGGAAATACCCTACTTAAATCGCGCAAGGGAAATTTTCAAAGATCTTCGTTCACTTACAGACCAATTGCATTTTAACTGTACGCCACATGTGTGAGGGTTTAATAATTATTCTATACGCTAGGCTATGTGGAATTTATTCGATCTAACGCGCCCGGCTCTGCTAGCTGGAAAAACCAAACTGATAGATTATGATGTTACCTTTAGATTTGTACCAGAATTTTTAGCCAAATGCATTTCCTAGGATGATGTATGTAGTCGTCGTCGTTTCAGCCCATGAGTGACCCACTACTGAGTCGGGCCTCCTCCAAATTTCTGGAGGGAAATTAGCCTACTGCGCCACGCTGGCCAGACGGGTTGGCACAGGGTTTGTATCAAGTTTTCCTTCTCTTGCGGCTATGTGATTTGCCTTTCATTTGCGTTCCCTTAGTCGCCTCTTACGAAACCCTCGGGATGGTATGGGTTAGTGACACTGTGTATTCTAAATCCGTCACCACACAGACATGTATGTAGTACATAATACTAATTACATAAATGATCCACTGCTGAGTCAGGCTTCCTCCCCATTACATGGAGGGTAATAATTAGCCTACTGTGTCACGCTGGCCAGACGGGTTGGCACAGGGTTTGTATCAAGTTTTCCTTCTCTTGCGGCTATGTGATTTGCCTTTCATTTGCGTTCCCTTAGTCGCCTCTTACGAAACCCTCGGGATGGTATGGGTTAGTGACACTGTGTATTCTAAATCCGTCACCACACAGACATGTATGTAGTACATAATACTAATTACATAAATGATCCACTGCTGAGTCAGGCTTCCTCCCCATTACATGGAGGGTAATAATTAGCCTACTGTGTCACGCTAATTAGACTTGTTGGCACAGTTTCGTATCAAGTTTTCTTTCTCTTGCGGCTAGGTTCTTGGCCTTGTTATATCCTTTTGTCGGTTCTTATGATACCCTCAGGATGGATTGGGGTGGTGACACTGTGTATTCTAAACACGTCACCACACGAAACCACACAACAACTCCAAAGACGTAGAGAAAACGAAGAGGCCACAATAACAAGTTAAATTACATTAAACGCATAATTAAATAACATTGAATATATTAATTACTTTGAAACTTATTTTATTTTCAATGTCCAATGTCAGTTATACACGCTAGCTGAGTGGATTGAGGAAATCTGTTCATATTAAATTCTTGTGCCTGAGTAAGCAAAGGTGCGTTTTGTATGCTTGTTGCATTTAATTATTGCGTTGCAGTTAGCTTAGATTTAATATTTATTTAAGCTACTATAGCTATCCCCCACGTAATCGGAGGGGCCCGCCTCGCCACTAAACGAGGCGGGCTGAGGTCCCCAGAGTCCCGGAGCATGCTCTCCTATTGGGGAGCGTATCCCGTGGCCCTGGTTCGGACATTCGAGGATCGCCGTCGGTTTTAGTGGGTAGGTCGGGGCGCAATTTACCATCTCTACGCGCCCCGGAGTCCCACATATCCCAGCTAGTCCCAACGGCCGGGAATCCATGAGGATCTCCGACGTAATAAAAAAAAACAATAAAAAAAGATTTAATATTTATATGTATATTTATTTCACCCAAGAGCCATTGTTATAGGTACTGATCTAATACGAAAATCCAATATGTAATATATTTTACATATTAGACTTTAAACATGTAGAATATATCGTCTCTGTAGAGGAAGAAGTAACTAAGTCTTATAAAATTGTTTGGCCATTTTCAACTTAAGATGCTGATATCTTAGGTTGAAAATTAATTACATAATTATGAAGACTTACTTAATTCTCGCTCTACGGGGACGATATTATGTGCCACGCTGTCCGGACAGGCTCGTAATTACTTATGAAACTTATTATTTTTGGATATAATAATAATAATAATATCCTTGGACATTTCACACAACGCCATCTCGTCCCAAGCTAAGCAACTTAATGCTTGTGTTATGGTAACGAGATGGATTATAAACTACTTAAATACATTTTTTTTTGTAAATACATACATATTATAGATAGAAATGACACCCAGACTCCGAGCCAGTGCCTCTGGTTTTAGACTTGCCCGACCCCGAAATCGAACCCGGGACCCGTTGATCCAAATGCGGCACATCTAACTTGTTATTTCCTTTAATCGGATCTTACGACTCCCTCATGGCGAAATGGGGTGGAGACAGTGTATTTTAAAAGCATCGCCACACTGCCTTTGCTTGTACAGGGTGTAAAAAGCCCTGTCTGTATACCGAAACTATTGCTAGTAATACTTGTTTTTTTAATATTAGTCATCAACTGGTATTGCCATCGATGAAAACTACGTTTGGTAATTAAAAGTTAGACCCGAAAAGTTTAGTAATAAACCACAAATTTATTAGACTACATTTGGATGTTAGACAGCAACTGGCAATAATGAGCCAAATAAAATAATACAGGTAGCATATGGAATAATAAAATTTAAAAAAGGAATAGCGGTAGACCAGCGGAATTTTAAAACCGGAATTCGCAATCGTAACCTCAAAGGCTGGGTTCTGTCATTTGCATTTAATAGTTGCCGGCTAATATCACTTCTCACCCATATATTTTTCTATTGTATTGCCCTCTTTACAATCTAGTTAGACTGGACATTTAAAAAGATTGTTCTATTATGCCATTAACATTACGTGCGAGGTAATTACTTAATTATATGTATAGTAACCTACTTAACCAATGCTTTAATTGGTACTACGTGGGTACTAGCAACACGCCCCGACTCTGCGCGGATATTTGTACATATATAAAATTATCATGTCTTTTGTAGATTCTCTCATGCCTTACGTGATTTGTGTTAGTTACATCTGAAACTAAATATCCTTGGACATTTCACACAACGCCATCTCGTCCCAAGCTAAGCAACTTAATGCTTGTGTTATGGTAACGAGATGGATGATAAACTACTTATATACAATTTTTTTTTTGTAAATACATACATATTATAGATAGAAATGACACCCAGACTCCGAGCCAGTGCCTCTGGTTTAGACAAAGACACTCCGACCCCGGAATCGAACCCGGGACCCGTTGATCCAAAGGCGGCACATCTAACCACTAGACCAACTCTTAATCTCCCGGTCTTTATTTTTAACAACCATCGTCATACAATTATCATATTAATCTTAACTAATTATACATTTAGTACCTATTTTTTGGTGACGCTGTGGAAATGCTTTCCCTTACCCCTCGGCGGTGGCGTCAGCGATTATGTGGGACACCGGAAACTACTCGTCTACCCACTAAAACCCCAGCGGAATACCCTCACCCGTTCGCGTAAACGCATTCCACTGTGACGCCTCACGAGGTGCCGGAAAGCGACTACCAGAGGGCGTCGCGGACAACTGGGACGCCCTCGGTCAGTGAGGCTTTCGACGGTGGCGGGTCCCCTGATCCACCACCGGCTTCTATGGCGGGGGCAGATGGGCGTAGTCACCTCCTCCTGACCGGTCTCCGTCTGCGGCGCGGGTCAGCCAGAGCATCCTCCTCCCTGACCCGCTCCGCCAACTCCTTCTGCTACATAACGTCCTCGCAGAAGGAGAATAATACATATTAAACTACCGACCTAAATTTTCCTTACTTCCACTCAAATTACGCTAGAGCCCGAATTCTGTAAAAACTAAAATTGCATCTCATCGGATCTGAAGCCACAACTAGTGCTAGAGAGCCAGCAAGAAACTGTAGTTACCTTCTGTTTTTCAACTGAGTATATTAACAATGGCATTATGTCGACTCGGACACTTGATAGAGTTTAGAAGGGAAACGTACCTTAGCATTGTTAATTTAATTCTCACGATCGATTTATAGTACACACAAAAGATTAGTCATGCCAATGCGGCTGTGTTAAACTTTAAAATATATTTTATTTCGGTAAGTACTGTTAGAGATATGACTCAGTGGTTCCGTTTGTTAAACTCATTCGCCAATAAAATTTACTTATCAGAGGAGATATATTTTCAAGAGAAATGTAACTGTATAGCAGCCCATTATTTTTTATTTTAGCCCGGGGTAAAATCATATAAGGACATTCCCAGCCAGCCTGGGGATACCCACTAAACGTCCCCGGGATGTCCCGTCCGGCGCTTGCTGCCCCGTCGGCTCTTGACTGTATCTCCACGGGACATAGCTGCCCCTACGCCAACTTGTATGGCTAAATTCAGACTAAACAACGTGTTTCATTTAAGTCGTAGTTTTAGGACCTTTTGTGTAATATGATAAAATCATTCAAAAGGTCCAGACTATGTGATCATATATGCAGCGTTTCAAATGTTAGCATCAATTGAGATTGATTTAGTTCAAACATTGTAGTATTGTAAGTCTGGTGACGGATTTAGAATACATAGTGTCACCACCCTTTTCCGTCCTGAAGGGATCGTAAGAGCCGACAAAAGGAAATGACAAGGCCGGCAACCTGGCCGCAAAAGAAGGATCTTGATATGAAACCCTGTGCCAAACCGTCTGGCTCATTACCCTCCATGTTACTGTAGGAGGCCCGAGTCAATAGTGGGTCATCTACGGACCAAGTAGCCATTGTAGCAGCTAGTTAAGTGTTTCACATTAATAACCTCGACTTTGTCCAATTATTTTGTTTACCATCGGCTAAGGACGTTTGTAACACCGGGGGTGCTACTTACGTGTTTCCAACCCAGTAGAAAGTGAAAGCATAACGCTGCGAGTAGAGTTTAATCCTTCCTGTCACCAACACCATGCTTCCTCTGATAGAACGCTGGTGACCTAACTTATGCGCAGGCCACAACACCACTGCATATTTATAATTATATAACACAAACACACACATCCATACACACACACCAACACTGTTACTTGGCTGCAGTATACTGGGTCCTTTCCCAATTAGGCAGCTTTAGTTTACGCGGTGGTACGCCCTTTCTCTCTTGATGATGAGGTAGACGAGTATCAGGTAGGGTTATAATGTAACCCAGATTTAAGATGGGGGCCTTAGGCCCTAGGTTCTAAATATAAAACCCTATTTTATTCAACTTTAAAACTCGTTCTACCACGTTTCTACGAAGTGCATTATATTAATCCTAACTACGGTAGTTAGCCTTAGTATTTTTAGTACCATAGTGTTAGAATCGCTAAAATCATTAATGCTTTAGTAAAATATGGTCTGCTATCGAATTGATTCGATTGTCAAATCGAATTTATTGAAAATGTTTGCGCAACGCGGCAATATTGTACAATATTATTCAGACGGGCAACCCCGACAGGAACATCGCCCTCTTTTCAATGCGCGCGGCGGCGTGGTGATAATAACGCGGAAAATACGTTATTTAAAAAAACAGTCCATAAACTTTTAATTAATGGCCCCGCTTTACTTAAAAAATCATTATAACAATAGTTAGCCGTACACGTGTATTTTGTAAAAACTAATGTCATAGAACGAGTTTTAAACTTTAATATATTAATTTTGTTGTAATCAGGCGGCTCTAGTTTGGATTTGTTTTAGCTCCTCGTTGGTCTCCTTTTCGTTGTAATCGGGGGCATGGACCTCAACGACCGCGCCGACCAGCCATCTGCGGTCGTCCTAAATGACGTCATCGTCATTTTCATATTCGTCATATCCGTCATAAACATCGTCATTTCCGCTTTTGGCATAGAGTATTCGAATAACCCGCTTATATTGGAAAGATTGCATTATATTAATAATGAATATCTGAGAAAAGGAAATGTTACTGCCGTTTGAATTAATACATAGTCGAATTACCAATATGTTAAATTAGGTTATAGACATCAAATTAGGGCAATGATACGCCTCCTAAGTTCTGAACGCTAGTTAAACGTTTCAGTATGTAAACGTCTTGCGGATACTAAGGCGTAAGGCGGTTCGGTCTCGGAATAAAAGTTCACAGAAACGCTAGTGGGTATCGGCTCTCGCTGAAAGAGCAATACTAAAGGTGCATCAAAAATTATCGGCTGGCATTTGAATGCAAATAATTTGAATTAAGTAATGGGTGCATTTGAAAGTCAGGCCTTGCGTGAGCCTTTTAGATTATTCAAAAGGCTGATACATAAGCCATAAATATAGGTAAACTCATTTCGTTATTACATTATGTAAACTTTTCGAAAGCTCCACTATGTTTCGTGAGTTTAGCAAAGGCCCATAGTGTCCAGAAGAGATGGCACAAGGTATAACCAATCACATATCCAATTGTTCAGTTTTTTTTTGTCTAAGTGTTTGTCCGTCGAAGTACCTCTGCTTATGTACGTCACGTTATTGATTCATAGCGAAATAATTTATGGGAACGATTTGAATGTGAAGTAACTCACATTTCATGTTACACAGGCAAGCGCGGGGCTCCTGGCTATAATAATATCGTTTATCGACGATGAAGCCAGCCAAAAACACAAGAAGATAACTGACTGGCTATACCACGCGTCTGTGGGTATGATGACTGTGGTGGTGTTTTGTGACGTCATGAAAATGACTTTCGGCTTAGACCCCGCGCTTTCAGTGTCCGACTACCTAAGAAACAATACCTCGAGTTTGCACAATTTGTTTTATAAAATGGATTATGAGAAAACAACGCCGAATCCGTAAAGTATTTATTTCTTAGTGGACGTTCGGAAATTTGTTAACAATATTTATAATTGTATATCTAAAACTTTTTCGTGAATTCAGAATTCTAAACTGAGGTGCAGAATTAAGTTAAATTAATAAATTAAATCTAGAATTTAAAATGTAGTTACCCATATAAGTACAAGAGACAAATTGGAAACGGTGGAATATTATGATTCATACGCACGTAGTCTATTGTATTAGTCTTGGAATCCAAGTTTTATTTCTACAACTACATAGTGTAATTTACCGGTAGCCGCCGGAGTAGCGTAATAATGACAAGATATTCAATAGACAACCAAAATATTTTTTCGAGCCTATTAATTTATTTGTGATACTTCTTCTATAAAACAATTGGCTGATTAGGAATTTTTACTTAGACGCCTACCTGTTTGAGATACCTAAGAAACGTACTATCTTGCACTATTAATTTTGGATTTAGTTGCTTTGCGCTTTGTGTCTTAACGTCTAAGAGCTAGCAACGTTTTAGAGAGACGATTTCAGTAAGGCCTGTTTTTAGATATGTTATAGCTCTCACTCTCCCGGACGTCATACGGGCCATCTGGCTGGTGGTAGTGGTTGCGTTCATCAGTGCGCATCGAACCTATTTCCTGAATAGGTTCGATGCGCACTGAAGAATCTATTCATTTTCCCGACGTTGCTAGCTCTCGTACCATTAATTTTATTGCTTTTTCAGGTTATTGTCTGTGTTTATTTTTTAATTTCCTTTGTTTTATTTATTTTTGTTATTTATTCTTTTAAGGTAATGTCAGCACTGGTGGCCGTAGTGCTCAGCACTGTATTCAACATAAACTATCACCCCGATTGTCCAAAAGCCGAAATACTAAATAACGTTAGCTTGGCATTCAAGATAGTTGGTGTAGCACTTAACGTTATTATTAGTATATTTTATTCAATGCAAGTAGATACTTTAAATGTAGTTTAAGTATTCATTCGATAGGGAATGTATCATAAGCACATATTATACGAATAATCGCTTTTAAATATTTTAACCGGTTTCCATAAACCCGATGCTTAGATCGAAACATAACAACTGTCACATACTAGTTTATGATTCTCAATTAATAATCTGTACGTTATATTAATGTCACTACTCGTATGTAAATGAAAAATGATTTTATGTACGCGCTTATAAAAGTGCCACGCTTTAGGAAATTTACCCATGGATGTATATTTTTCATTATGTAAATCAATAATGGACCAAAGGTATAGTTTTATTTTGCATGTGATATATTTTAAGTTCGATAAAATATCAAACAATTATATTTTAATGTTCTTTATTTTTAAGTTAACATTATATCCGGGGCAATGAAATAGGGTAAGTAGGCTATACCCGGCTCTGGACCGGTCATTGTATAAATCTTTGGGAGAGGCCTACGTCTAGAAGTGTCTTTTGACTGAAGTTATAGTGATGTTAAGTTGTTATGGTGTCTATTACTTAAAATCTTGAACTACCTGTGAGCAAAATGGAATCTCATTACTATAGACATCATGTAGTGTCCAAATTTGTATAATCTAGATACCTATTTGTTAAATCAATGCCTAAGTGCATTGATTTAACAAATAGGTATCTATACTACTTAGTTCATAGTATTGTTATTAAGTATTTGTACCAACTATCCACATTATACTTACATATCACATTAAATCGATATACACGCACATACAATTTTAACAAATGTCAGCTATAATCAAATCATGCGGATATATTTTTCAAACTCAAAAATACTATGTAAGTAAGACGAATTTAGCAAACTTAATAATTATGGTTTAGCATATTTTAACTATTGTATTGTCCAAAATGATCATACATTATTTGTAAAAATAAATACTATTTGATATCAATGTGTGTTTTAATTACCCTCAATCATGGACCTGCTCCACTGAAGTGGGATGGATAGGCGCCCTACGCCTTACTAAAATAAACTTCTGGAATGACGGGAGGCACTTTTGCAGAAAATGGGCGTATTGGAAGAGTCACTTGTTTGATGTAGTGGCGTGTCTATAGATGTAAGGCCGGTTTAAAACCAATTAAATCAATCGGTTTAAAACGAAAAAAAAAAACGGTTTTAAACCGAAATAAGCAATTTTTTTCGATTTAAAACGGTTGGTGTTGACGACTATGTTTTTCTTAAAATATAACCACATTTTCTTAATATTTCGAAGAAGGAATAGAACGGAGTAGGTGATACCTAGATCGGTACACTGACTTGGTTAGGTTCTAGTTGATGCAAGTCGACCGACCAAGCGTAGGCATTACCTAGATAAGTTATGAAAACCTATTGGTGTTGGTTGTTTTCAAAAGATACAATCAGTTTGATTCGATATAATACGGTTTAAAACCAAACTCACACACTTTTGTCTGATCTGTTACAAGTTTATGTATGTGTGCGTAATATTATTTAATAATAAGTATAGTATTGTAATGTAGATTTAAGTATAAACTAATTAACTAAAACTAAACGTAACGTCAGGTGACCAAATATTGTTGATAATGAAGTGTAGTTCTTTTATTTTAGTAGGCGAGTTTTAGATCGTCTAAAACAATTTATTTGGGGTTTTAAACCGCCTCATTTGGTTTTAAACGTATAAAATCGGTTTTTTTTTACATCTATGGACGTTGCCATCTGCATGGTAGTTTCTATAAACACATGTAATTCACGAACACAAATGACACCTGCCCGACCCCGTAATCGAATCCCTAGACCAACAAGTCGGTGACTTAAGAGGCAATTCGGTACCTAATTGTATAACATTTAGAACAGACAAACCCAAAATGTTGATAAATTAGTTTCAAGTAAATTATGTATATTTATTTTTGGTGCAACATTTTGAATAATCACAATTTCTTTTAAAGTCCTAGATCCCAGGGCCGCCAGACCTCACGTATTTTCTGACACGTTTCTAACGGACAAAATATGGACGATATGAGTAGTGTTAGTATGTACTACCATCGCATGCCTACCTGCTAGTTTGGTCAAACGGCCAATTTACAGGTATCAGGTGATCAAGGTACATAAAAACATTACTTCACGTAAATTCTCTTGGCTGAGTTTCACGTATGTTTTAGACAAACGAAATACTTTCCGTCGGCCATTTTGCTATATAGACGCTTTAAATCTGCCAAAATAATTAGTTAACTGTTCTTTGCCTTTTTTATGAACATTTACCATATTAATGTTTATATTTTTTACATTATCAGAATTAAGGGATTTCAAGGAACAAAAACACACCGACGTTTTTTAAAAAAAGCTGATATTTTGACACGAGAATTTTCGATTGAAACATGGGTGCTTTTTTGATGTACCTACATATTATGTTCAAAATATGGTGGAAAAAATAAATATTTTAAATCAAAACGATTACAGTGTATTTGAAACATAGAAAGGTAAAGTATTCACTAAATTTCGTGAAAAAAGTACCTAATTATATGAAAGTGAAAAAGTACCTAATTATATCTAAAAGATAAAAATAAAAAACCAAAAATTTGGTTATTGGAACTTTTCACATACATATTGTGAAAAAAGTTTAAATACAAAAGTTGTAGATCTTTTTACTACTAGGTAGGTAGGTAACTTTACTATTTTTTTTTTCATAAGACTTGTAGTTTTGTCGGTAATCGTCGTCGAAAATATCACATTTCGTCCGTCAGAAAATACGTGATGTCTGGCGGCCCTGGGATCTTGCTCTACTATAATCGCGGGATAATATCGTTTTTTTAATGGGCATAGTTAACTGTTTAACGTAAATTTAACGAAGATTGATTTAGGCAGATAAAAGATGGCCGGGTACCTGTCAAAAGGGTTTTAGGCGTCAAGGGTTGATGATCCAGCCAGACGAGGTGGTATTTCTAGCTAGGGGTCGCAGCGCCTATCCCCTAGTTGTAGTCGGGGAAATCTTAACTGTGCGATTTGCTCTTGAAATTTCGCTATTGCGGTGTAGGAATTTATGGTAATTCTCGCATTTGTAGGCGATATTTCTTGATGTAATTAGTTACGATTTTTCGGGTAAATAGTGTAAAGTATGTAGCTACAGGGTTTCTACAGCGAGAAGAAACCTGATCCTACATTTTGGAAAAATGTTAAATGAACTGATCTCTGTTGAACCACTATATTAAAAATTAACCTCGGAACGGGACTTTTTATGATAGTCTTCGAACGGAAGAACCAAACGGGCTAGTGTAGTTATTCTATTATTTTACATATGCATAAAGGTTATTGTATTAAACACGAGTGTTAAATACTCCTTGCTAGAGAGACGTAACCAAAAGTTGAAGAAACAATACCATTAAAATGTCACATTGAATAGCTAATGTAAGACGGACTGTTTCAAATATAATTATTTTTTCCAAAATTATTTCACGTGAAAATGCCAAAATACTACAGATTTAGGGCAACAACGCCAACACGGCGATCAAGAACAAGCAAAGACAAAGACCAGGAAAAAGAACTCGAGAAGTGAGTAAAGACTAGCTAGCTACTTTCCGTGTTGGATTTAGAGCACAAAACGTCACCATCTCCTGCCATCTTGAAGGTGTTGTAAAAATACCAGAGGCAGATCACCTGGCTGCAAGGGCGGATCCAGGGGGGGGGGGTTAAGGGGGTCATGACCCCCCCCCTGAGCTGGTTCCAGGACTTAGGTGGACTACTAATTGAACATAATGATTTTATTTATATATTTTATCACCATACAGATTTTATGTAAAACAATACTATATAATTATTGAATGAATTTGTTGTATTTTTTTGTAGTCTATTTAATTATATAACTACTACACGTCACACGAACTATTCGAAGCAAAAGCATAGACCTCTTATTTAGATTAACGTTAGACCTCAAGTGCTTGCAGCTTGGTATCCGTATGCCACTACTGGGATTCAGCAGAATATCAGCGTACTGCACTTGACATATGCTGAGCTGGATACCCTTTCGGTGCAGTTTCGAGACACATAGCTAATTCAGAAAATGTATTCTTTTTTGGTTTTATTTATTATTTTATTATTTGGTTGTATACATGGACGTATAAAAAAAGGCGGACGGAACTCTCGCTAAGACAAAAGTGAGACGCCAAGATGGCGGCCGCTCTTTAAAACCTATTCTACACGGTTGAGTCCAACCACCAACATAGGTCACCTTGGTTGTTCCAACCATATTTGGTTTTCAATCTACACGATGTGGTGTAGTTGAGACAACTCGTCAGTCGTTAGTAGACTGCAAAGAAGTGAACACCGATTAATAATGGGGCCCCTTTCGAAACCTGAAAACGTTGTGATAGCTCTAGCTTGCATAACATTATATTGTGATGAAAAATAAAATTAAAAAAAGCGACGACAAAAACAACTTAAATAAAATACAAATTTTTATTAAAATTTAGTTTGGTACTATTATAGTTAGTTATATTAAAATTTAGTTTGGTATATAATATAACTTGCTGACCCGGAAAACGTTGTTTTGCCAAATAATTAACCATCCCCCGCGCAACCCCCTTCTTCCAGAGATATCGTGATGACTCAATCTATCTATACAACATTGTTTTGCCATGTAATTAAATAGGGGTTGATCGTAGAGGGGTGAAAATTTAGGGTTGTTTGTATTTTTTTATGCTGAATCTTAAAAAAATAAAAGCAAAAAATTTTCTCTAAAAAATAAACAATTTTTTTTTTACCCGCCCCCCTTAAAATTTAGGGGGATGAAAAATAGATGTGGTCCTATTCTCAGACTTACTCAATATGCTCACAAAATTTCATCAAAATCGGTCAAGCCGTTTCGGAGGAGTTTGGCAACTAAAACTGTGACACGAGAATTTTATATATTAGATTAATTAAAAATAATTCGCATTCTTAGAAAGTATGAAGAAAATGATTTTTATTTTATTTTGATGACATGGAAATAGCAATATCATAAAAATAATTATGAAACCCTTTTCTCCTTCTCGTTTAAATGCTGTTCGAATATGTTCAATTTTTTTTTTTGCTAATGCTACATCTGCTTCCGGCTCAATTTCGCGTAGTTTTTCCGCAAGCAATTCCCAGGCTTGACTTTTTTGGTTCCGATCCTTTTATAGATCAGAGCCAATGCCCCAGAGGGTGTGCAAATTTCTATATAGTTCCAAGAACTCGCTTAAAAATTCCCTTTCTTGTCGTGCCGCCACCATCTTCTTTCAGAAATACACGCCAAACAACATACGCGCTCGCTGCTCGCTCGACGTTCGAGCCGCAACTACATACGGTCGCAGGCCAACAAGCATCCACACGGTCGCTCTTCAACCCAATGTCTTCTATTTGTCCTTGGTAGTGAGGGATGCGCTCACGATCAAGGTCGGTTGGTCAACCAAATATTGACATCAACCAACTTCTACACGGTTGCTTTTTGCTCCAACTCAACCAAGGTGACCTCTGTTGGTGGTTGGACCCAACCGTGTAGAATAGGTTTAAGTGTGAGTTAATTTTGGGGTGGCCAAGTTACACAAAAATTTGCCATTAAAACACCGACAACGTAATAAAAAAATATGTATTGTTCGAAATTGTAATGTTTAAGTCAAAGTCAAATAATTTATTTTGTATAGGACACAATGGACACTTACAAATTGTCAACATATTATTAAAAACATGTATAGAATGCATATATTGTAGTTTACCACCAGTTCGGAACGCGACCACTGCTGAAAAGAACTGGCAAGAAAATCAGAGGGCTCGTCATTCTTTTTTTAATAATTTGCGGTCCTATTTCATTTAATTTAATATCCTAAATGCTGAGTAATTTTTTTATAATAATGTCTTTTGTGTAATAATCTCTTTTTTTATTTATAGTCGGTAGCTAGTTGTTTGCCCAGGGTGTTAGAAAAAATCGCGCAAGGCGACCAAAAAGCCGCGTTCTTCTACATCATGACAACGCTTCTTCACACACGGCCAACAAAACAAAGTCATTTTAGCTTCCGGAAAAGTACAACTCGTCACCCATCCTGAGCATAGCCTCGATCTAGCACCCTGTGATTTCTGTATTTTCCCCAAAATCAAACATTTCATGAGAGGTTTCACTTTTACCAACTCCGAAGAGGCAGTGATAGCGTTCAATCATCACGTAGAAAACATGCATTCAGATCTGTGGTCCTCCTGTTTAATTAAAAAAACGGTTCAATCGCATGAAAAAATGTTTGAAATGTAGTCTTTTGAAAAGCAATAAACACAATATTATAGTTATAACATTTTTTTTAAGTTACGCAAAACTTATAGTATGACCTACGTATGTATTTTGTCTGTTTCTATTTTGTTTGTTGGAAACCCTTGCCCAATTTTGCGGAGTTTTGCGTAATGTCATGTCGAGGGGTGACATACCTCAAGCTGTTATGACAAAATCATTAACCACGGATAAGGAATTTAAATAGGCTGCCTCATTCAGTGCGTGATAGTGGTTCTCTGGATGTCTTCAAGAGGGCAATATGTACGTAGATATGTACAAGTTATTATGTGTGGAGTTTTTCAAGTGTACAATAAAGAATCAATATTTTTAAGTACAGTACTTACGTACATTATTAAATAAATAAATAAATATCCTTGGACATTTCACACAACGCCATCTCGTCCCAAGCTAAGCAACTTAATGCTTGTGTTATGGTAACGAGATGGATGATAAACTACTTATATACATTTTTTTTTGTAAATACTTACATATTATATATAGAAATGACACCCAGACTCCGAGCCAGTGCCTCTGGTTTAGACAAAGACACTTGCCCGACCCCGGAATCGAACCGTACTTTACTTGTATCTATTGTTATCAAAATTAAATTATAAGTTCTTGACTTGACCACGACTATGTGACCCCCTCCTGGCGCCAAAGCTGGATCCGCCCTTGCCTGGCTGCATGTATTCTGCGGGATATCCCGCAGAGGCTTGCCTCATTAGTGGGTCATTAATGGGCTATAACCATGGCGATGAATTTAGTGGAGGGAAATAGGCCCAATAAAACACTATTTTGTGTGTGACCATCAGTGTAAGTTCGTTCTATGTATGTTGTGTAAATAAAATACACCATAGATAAGTAATTTTTGTGACATTTCTGAATGTTGATGGTAGTCGTAAGACAGTGAATGCCCAATTGAATTATTTCAGAAATAAATTGGAGTCGGAAAAAAATTGGATCGACCTGTCACTCGCGTGCACCCCAGCACCATCTTGGTACTTGCGGAGGACATCATGGCGGGAAAGCCCTCCTCTCATGGGCAACCTTCGACAGTTGGCTGCAGACTTGAGAGCCTCTCTTCAATTAACCACAAGACCCTTATTCGTTTTGAAAAGCCGCAATGGACATTCGCAAGACATAGTTATGCGACCAATTTGAAATTGTCGGTAATGCTTCGGTAAAATATACAGTCTACCAACTTTTAAACTTATATTTTTTTGTTTTGTTTCTGATATATCATGACCAATCATGACTTAATCAAACTTTGTTTTCAGTAAGGCTTGCATGTTTACAGCCAGGCAGTCTTTAATATATTTACCATAAAAACCACAACTATTTTTATTATATCGCATGGGTGACCTAAATATCATCGACCATTGCATCGTTAACTCTTCAGATAGTCCGCCATTCTTAGCATTTTTTATGGAATAACTAGCGACCCGGCAATTATCCATGTAATAAACATACAAACATTCCTCTTGAATCACTCTATCTATTAAAAACCGCTTCAAAATCCGTTGCGTAGTTTAACAGATTTAAGCATACATATGGACGGACAGACGACAGCGACTTTGTTTTTTAATAAGTAGTGATTCGTATTATTAGAAAATAGAATCTGACAGAATTTGCTAGGTAATAAGTAGGAATATTCCCAAACTATACTACTTTTAAACAAAAATATCTGATTTATGAAACGGTAGGTACTTACTTCATGAATTTGAAAGTAGTATTTGTGGGCTGTAACGAACGTACTTACAGGCTAAGCTGTAGTTAGGAACTTTCTGTAATAAAATAATATTAAATGTTATTATGATATCATTAGGTACCTGCTTCTTCATGCAAGTGCAAGCTAGATTGGACATTCAGTAGACGAAATATGTTTAAAATTGGGCTAATATCCAGTAAAGCACTATTAAAAGGACTTAGGTACCATGATAAAATCAAAAGTTAAGAAAAGTAAGTAAAGTAATTGACACTTTGACAGTATAAAAAAAAAATTACACTTTGACAGTATTTGACGGACAAAAATACTGTAAGTAAGTACCAAAAAACAATCATAGCCGGAATAAAAAAAGCACACTACAAATGTGAATTAGCTTCAGTTTAAAAATACAATTTGTGGGATCAATGAAAAAAATAATAGCCGAGGCCCGAGGTTAAACTAAACGTCGCGCGCACACTATTATGGAGATAAACTTAACTAGCTAGAGCGTCGAGGTTCCTTTTACTTGCGAAGTTTCGTTACCTAGCGAGCGCCAAGCACCCACTTGTTACTTGTTAGTCAGCAGTCGCCTCGCCTCCCTCAGTCGGTTTCCCGCTGCAGTACGAGTTACACGTAACTATGGCTAGTGGCAAAATTGTAGTTTACGGTGGACGAGGCGCCCTTGGGGCGGCGTGTGTAAACCATTTTAAATCGGCAAACTGGTGGGTTGCGAATATCGATATGAATCCAAACGAGAGTGCGGATCTTAACATCACAGTGCCAAAAGACGCGTCGTGGCTCCAGCAAGAGGAACACGTCGTGAATGAACTTGCCAACGCACTGCAAGGTCAGAAAGTGAACGCGGTCATCTGTGTAGCCGGCGGCTGGGCCGGTGGAAACGCCGCCAAGGACCTTAGCAAACAAGCCGACTTAATGTGGAAGCAATCAGTTTGGAGCTCTACAATTGCTGCTACTTTAGCAGCTAAATATCTGGCCCCTGGAGGTCTACTTGCTCTGACTGGTGCTAAGGCTGCTCTCGAAGGTACTCCAGGCATGATTGGTTATGGTATGGCCAAAGCTGCAGTTCATCAACTCACAAAGTCTCTTGGTGCCAAGGACTCTGGTCTTCCAGATGATTCATTAGCTGTTGCTATCATGCCCGTGACACTGGATACAGAAATGAATAGAAAATGGATGCCTAAAGCTGACTTTGGCTCGTGGACACCTCTGACATATGTAGCACAGTTGTTTGATAAGTGGATAAAGGGTGATGGTCGTCCTGCATCCGGCAGCTTAGTTGCTCTGGTTACCAAAGACAATGTTACTGAACTAATTGTCGAATAAACTTGCCAATACTATAAGTATAAAAAAGCAAATGTATTGCCTCAAAGCTCTGTAGATAAGTGAAGCTAATTTATTGTTTTATGCAAAATATTGTTGTGATGTTCTATATTGTGAAATTTTATGGTTTGTGCTAAAAGTTCCATACATTATGTATGCTTAGTATAATAAATGTATGATTATTGTCTATACTATGCTCATATTAATCTGTGTATGACAATAATGATCAAGGTTGAATGTATTTCTGAAAAAAAAAGTTATAAATAAGCTAAAATAAGAGTATTATCCATGAATTAAAAGAAAACCAATAAAATATTGAGACATTGACACTGCTTTTTTTTAAAATTAAAAGCTGATGATGTAACACCCATGAGTGATTAAGGAGGTCAGTAACAAGTTATCTGGGTTGATAGTGATTTCATAATTGAAACATAATTGAGGGCTGAGAACAATCTCATAAATTAATGTTGATTGCTGTTGAACAGTTTATTGTAGATTGTGCTGTCTAAATCCTACACCAGAACCATTTATGGGATATTTTTTTATATTATAGTGTTCAGCATAGTACTGTAAAGTCATCATGCCATGCAGTTATTTGAGTAGTAAAAAGACAAGTTACTTAAAAAGGAGCTTTAAAAAATTAATTTACTTGCTATCTAGTTTAAATCATAGTTAATTAGTTGATATGTATTGCTTTATATGAATAAGGTTGAAATCCTGTTATAATTAAATGTGTGTTTTAAAAAAGCCAACTTATCTCTGTTATAAATTTGCTTTCTACTAACAGCTACCACCAAGGAAAAAAAAAAACTATTTTTTATCCAGTTTCCGTGAAATTGTTGAGGTTCTTGTGCCGTTTTGTGGTCTAATTTCGTCAAACACATTTCAACTTCTTTTTAAATAAAAAAGTAAAATGGGTTAATACATTAATAGCTATATTAGAATTTTAGTTAGTCATCTGTTTATTCATTTGGGTATTTTACGTAGCAGAATCGTATATAGGTATAGTTTTCCTTATAATCTTGGTGTCATGTCAGCTAAGTTGTAAATTTTCCTCAACAATATGAGAAACTTACATCGTGTAACCGTATCAGCACACCATTTTATTCAGTCGGTGTCGTACGAGGCGGCTAAAGAACCGGACTGCCAGATAGGCTAGCCACAAGAGAAGGAAACCTTGATGGGTAGCAAACCCTCTTGCCAGCGTGGCACCATAGGCTAATTAATTACACACTAAGCGAATTGGCTTGCAGATCCGCATCTCTTTCTTAGTCTTTTGTGCAACGCTGAACAATCCTATTTCTTGCGGGGGTAAATCCGGACTGAGGAAGGTCGTTGGGCGTGTGGCACTTTGGTCTGCCATTCGGTAATGTGAAGGGTGTATACTCAGTAAACAGCTCCACGACGCTGACCAACCCTACCCAATTTGCCAACGTGGCTACTGGATATAATGTAATCACGATAACGTGCTTAAGTAATGTGCACTAAACCTTGTCGCGAATAATACGGAGTAGTGAAACCACTTTCATTTTAGAAAGTAGGTATTGGGGTTTTAAATGTTTGTGATGTGGATTACCATTAAAATGATTTCAAATACATTGAAATAATACTCGAATAATATTCTTTTTCTTCAGTGCTTTATTGTTTCTGTTTTACGTTAGTCCGGGGCGTTATAATTTTAGGTCTTCTAGAGGGGAATACGCATGGAATACGTTAAAAATAAGCCAAGGACAGCGTGCTGCGCTATAACACGCCTTCGCAATGAACAGGAATGGGTTGATAATGATATGTTTACACTCGGTAATATTATTTTATAAACTTTCTAACCTAAATCAAGTTACAAAACTAAATTTCGGGTTTATTTGACTGACAAATTCATAATGCAGAGGTATCATTTTAAATCCTGCCCTTCCAATACCTACATAATGGCATTAGTATACAATTATACACAGGTGTTTGGAAGTAAGTTGGTAGTATAATTACTATTTAGTGGATTTGTCAAACCGGTTCATTTTAGTTCAGCAGTAACCAAAACACCGATGGAATAACGCCTTAAAATTACAACATAGCAAATAATTATAACTATCAATGCAAAAAATGTACAGGCGGTCTTGCTACATGGTTAAGAGTTCCGCGAGCTTGCATATTTATCTTGATAGACGAACGAACACATCTCATCTAGTAGTTTATGGTACGATTAAGCGAGCTAAACGATCGCTCAAATTGGATTTGGGTAACTTGGGAAGGTCCTCCCTCCGAAAGTACTGAGTACACACTACAGTACGAACTTCCTTTTCTTCAGTGTTATTTTCCTGTGCGTGAGAAAGTCATCATTTCAAACAAAAAAAGTGCACTGCTTGGTATCAAAAGTGCATACATCGTAACGGTGTCGTAAGACCCGACAGAAAGAAATGTCAAGAACGACAACCTAGCTGCGAGAGTATTATAGTAAAACTTGATTCAAAACCCTGTACCAACCTGGCCAGCGTGTGCGTGGCCAGCACTTTCAGTGCTAAATAGTTTTAAACTTTATCTACATACCTAAAAGATCATTAACAGATTGGGAAGGTATTAAATAAAAAATCTATTTACTTATTTATTGGTATAGTAAAAAATATTTAATGCCTATTCACTTAATTTAAGAGTACATATTCACTTACACGCAACGTTGGACCTAAGTACGAATAATTTAACACTTATAATTATTGACCAAATGATTTTAAAACTAGATAGTATAATTGTCAACTCCTGAAATATTTACATTTTAAAGTTTAAATAATTAGTATTTCTTCATTTTGTGTAAGGTACGTGTTCCTCGATTACTGGAGTACTCCAGGAGGGCCAAGGATAACCAAGGCATATCCTATAAGGAACATAATCCCGCCGTCGGGGGAGTGAAACCCATGGCCCTGGTATGGACCAGTTGAAGAACGTCGTGGGATTTAGTGGGTAGGTCGGGGAGCAACCACCATTTTGCGCCTGGGAGTTCCACATAACCTTGGCGGTCTAGTCCCCATGGGTCGGGTAACCAGGAGTATTTCACATAAAAAAGCTATGAGTTCTATTATCTTGTTCAAGATAGTGTCAGACATTTTAATAATTTCCAATCTGTTACTGAAATTTAACATTTTGAACAGCGCCTATAATTTTTATTTATAATTGCTGAAACTTAATTGACTATGTTTTCGCTTTGTTACCACTAAAATGGGAATTCACCCAAACGACTTATCCGTGATTATTTTGGAAAGCGAGAGCAATTTGTATATGTCCTCTAATACAGCAATTTTACTATATTTATTAGAAGTTAATGAAATTATAAAAGTATTCCTTAGTCCCAAAACAATCTATGGTATTTTCTTGCCGCGCTTAACATTGACTTTATGCTGAATTCTTATTACTAACCGAGTATTTTTGCTAATCGTTTATTAATCTCACAGTAAAATTGGTTGTTAGTAGGAAGTTAGTCTCACAGTAAAATCTCACAGTATATTTTAAATACAGGCAATACATTGAAATAAAACCACTTTGATTGTATAAAAAGAAAGGCGATATAAGTCTATAATTTTTTTCATAAATAGGTTTTAGATTTAGCTTCCCAATATAAATTTAATATAACTACAATGCACCAATGATAGAAAGTGCAAGAGAAATATACAATACTAAAATACTATGTACATTTTAAATATGTACAAAGACACAACACAATTTTTGCAATATTCTGAGTTAGATTGTTTTAAATTAATGGTGTTGTGAATAATTTTAATATACCAAAAGCTATATAAGCTTACAGGCCATTTATTATATTATATTTAGACGGAAGTATTCGTATAGCTAATTAGTTATACTATTAGTTCGTGTCAAGAATACAGCGAGTTATTATTGTGCACCGGCTTAACCACGCACTTTTACAAAGTTAAGTCGAAGGCATACTTTCGAACGCCGCCGTGGTGGTAGCTTATCCTTGGTGGGTGTCCTATAGCCTGCAGGTGCGCACTGCACCTTACTCACTGCACTCACTGCATTCTTAACACAAACGGACTATAGTACAGTGCCAGTTTAAGTCGGCGCGGAGCACACATCCAACAGTGCAAAACATAATTCGTAGTGTGACCAGCGCTCAATTTAAAAATAAGTACATATTAAAATATTTTATTAATATTTAAACCTTTCGGCACTAAGGATATCGCGGTAAATAATGCGACTGGTTGAAAAGAAAAAGGCATTTGCGACGTTATAAAATAATTATTATGTAGTTAGATACCTACTTTTATGATCAGAGCATTCCCGTGCTATAATTTTGGTCTACCGCCGGTTCTTTACATGACCGGTCAGTGATGACGTAAACGTCAAGTTGAGCAAAATGTGTTTTTGTGCACCACTATCGTCCGATAACTGCTCGGACCGTGTTTTTGAAGAGATTAGTGAAGAGTTCTGTAGTCCTTATGATTTTGTTTCCAATTTGGTCGATTAGCGTGATAGCTGTGGTCGGGAGGTCAGAAATTGGGCGCAGTGGAAAACGCATCGTCTGTGTGTTGGTAGCTGCTCCTGCCCAGTTCATTGTGGTTGGCCTGCAATGTATTTCAAAAAAATTGATTATCAGTTAAGTTGAGGCCGCGACTCGGCAAGCTTATTGTTGGAAACTCTTCTGCTGGATGTAAAAAAGATTCTGTAGCCATCCGAAGTGAGAGCGTACAACTATCTCTGTGGTGACTTAGAATACACAGCCTCCGCATTTCATATTGAGGGTGTCGTAAGAGCCGACAAAAGGAAATGATACGGCCGAAAACCTAGCCGCAAGAGAAGGAAAATTTGATACCAAACGCTATGCCAACCCATCTGGCCACCGAGGCAATCTAATTGTCCATGTAGTTAGACGAGTACCGACTCAGCATTGGGTCATTTATGGGCTGTAAGGAGGAGTTAAGGACGTTTTTCTCAAAAAGATTTTTACTTTAGAAGAATAGTTCCAACAACTAGCTATCGTTTTAGGTATTTATCCTACAAGCCTATTAATCTGAATTCCAAAAGGTGTCTTATGACGTTTTCGTCTGTGATCTTAGTTATTTCGCTACATGTAGCGCCTTCTGCTGTTGATTAAAATTTTAGGGTGACCAACATTTGAAGAACTTAACAATAAATCAGCTTATTTTTCCAAAAAGTAGGTATCTATTTTAGTACTAGCTGACCGAGCAGACGTTGTCCTGCATGATATTCGTTTACCGACTCTAGTGCCATCTTACGGACTGATTTGTGAATCTAAACCATCCTCGGTGGCACCCAAACGCATACAAAAAATACATTGAAATCGGTCCAGCCGTTTAGGAGGAGTTCAGCGAATGTGGTATACACAGTGTCACCACTCTGTTCCGCACTGAGGGCTTCGTATGAGCCGAGCAATAAAGAAAATGGCAAGGCAGTAGGTGTCATAAATATAATAATAAATATCCTTGGACATTTCACACAACGCCATCTCGTCCCAAGCTAAGCAACTTAATGCTTGTGTTATGGTAACGAGATGGATGATTAACTACTTATATAAATTTTTTTTTGTAAATACATACATATTATAGATAGAAATGACACCCAGACTCCGAGCCAGTGCCTCTGGTTTAGACAAAGACACTTGCCCGTCCCCGGAATCGAACCCGGGACCCGTTGATCAAACAAAATTTGAAAAAAAAAACCCTGTTCCAATTTGTCTGGCCAGCGTGGCACAGTAGGCGTCCCCTCCATGTAATTGGAGGATGCACGTTTCAGCAGTGGGTATTTTATGAACTAAGATGACGCTGAGTTGAAACTGGCTTTAAGGATGATAATCGCAGCTTGATAGTTGTGCAATTACATATTGATTGATCGTCTACGTAAGTTTCTGTTTTATTCCATTAAATTGCTAGTTTATCACTATAACTATTTATCGCGTTACATCGTAAGTGCTAAGCTAATTGCTAAATCATTTAAATGTATGCAATTCCAGTACTCACCGGTTGATTATAGACATGATAATGTCAAGGAATTATTTCTTTATACTGGGTGTACCAAAAAGCCTATTGTTCGTTACAGCCCATTAATGACCCACTACTGAGTCGGGCCTCCACCAAATTCATTGAGGGAATTTAGCCTACTGTGCCACGCTGGCAAGACGGTTATCACAGGCTTTGTATCAATTTTTCCTTCTCTTGCGGCCAGGTGATTTACCTCTTTCCGTTGGTGACATGCGTAATCGAAATCCGTCACCACACGGAAAAAGCGTATATCCACAATGAAAGGATCAATAGGACTACTGATAGAGCCGATGTGTATAAAATTTCGTTAAAAATATAAGTTTATGGACACAAGCTTATGACGTCAGGAAACTCGAAAAAAAACCCAAGGAACATTAATTCTAGTTTTCAGCCCATAAATTACCCACTGCTGAGTCGGGTTCGATTCCGGGGCCGGGCAAGTGTCTTTGTAAACCAGAGCCACTCGCTCTGAGTCTGGGTGGAATTTCTGTTCGTGAATTCATGTTTGTAAACAGGTTGTAGGTACCTACTGCACGGGACTCGTTTATTTAAAAGAACTACATCGAGGGCTATTAATCCTCTGAAGGAAAACCTGATACAAGCCCTGTGCCAAGCCAACCGGTTCTGCAAGGGCACAGTAGGATAACTTCCCTCCATGAATTTGGAGGAGGCCCGACTGTGTAGAGGGCTTTTATGGGCAGAAACGACGACGACTTAATCGTATACTTAGCTAAATATTTCAAAACAGGTACGTAATAAATGTACAAGGAATCCAAGCATTTTTTTATTAAGTAATCTTCCAACGTCCGCTGCTGTCCGCGTGTCGAGCCTCCTCCAATTACACAGAGGGAAATTATCTTAATGTGTCTTGTTTGCTTTAGTCGCCTCTTACGACACCCTCAATAAAGAATGTGTTAATGACATTGCATACCTTTAAACCGACACCTCATAAACAAGATATTTGCTGTAAATCTATACAAATAAGTAAATTATAAGTGTCTGTGTGTAATAATAAAACTACCGCTTTTTAATAAGGCCACTTGGATGTATACACGGTACATAATATATACTTTGTTAGTTTCGACTAATCTCTGAAACGGCTGGACCGACTTTCACTGGCAGATTGCTGTTGTAACAAGGAGTAACTCACGCTACTTTTATTGACACCTCCCCCCACTTTTCAGAAGCCCATAGATTCTGGGTTTTCCACATTGTTAAATACCACGCGGGCGCAGTTATAAGATAGTAAAAAAATTGTTACCTTGTGGGAATAGTTCGTATAGTGGGGATAGTTCTCATCGTGGTGGGACGGGCGGTGGTCGCTTGTGTCATGGGACGCTCTGACTCTCCCATTAACTCCCCATCACCTCCAAACCTGAAATCGACATTAAAAACAATTGAAGACTTCAAAAGCAATAGTATATAATAGGTGTGCGTTTATAAAAAAAAATGCCTTGCTTCTTTTACTATATTTCATGGTCATCATAAAAAAAAAATGTAGCCCACAAATGACCCCCTACTGAGTTAGGTCTCCCCAAATTCATAAAGGGTATTGGACTACTATGCCACTCTAGCCAGACGGGTTGGCAAAGAGTTTTGTCCTTCTCTATCCGTGTGGTGACGGATTTATTATGTACACTGTGTATAGTGTCACCACACTCACCACCCCATTTCATCCCGAGGGTGTCTTAAGCCGATCAGCTTGATACGAAACCCAGTAGACTAATTACCCTATAGGTATCTGGATAACGTCCCACTCAGCAATGGGTCATCTATGGGCTGACTAGTAGTAGTAGTTCTATTGTGGCTAGATTTTCTACCATGTAGACTCGGTAATAACTTTGTTGGTTTTGGTTAGATTAAATTGCATACGGTGTTTCGAATTAGGCGACAGTATGGTGTAACGACACGTTACATGAGTTTAAAATCACATTTTATAACCTACTAAAAATAAAACATCTCAAAAGATTTTGTTCGCGTCGGTACACCGTCCGGCGAACAAAAGACTGCGCTCGGCTCGAGAGATAAGGAAATTCCAACGCGACACGGCTTCGGGTCAACAGAAAAGTAGTTTTTTTGGTTCATTTTTAACCCCCGACGCAAAAAGAGGGGTGTTATAAGTTTCACGTGTCTGTCTGTCTGTCTGTCTGTGGCACCGTAGCTCGCGAACGGATGAAGCGATTTCAAAAAAGTTTCAAAAAAGACAACTTATACATCTACATCATAATAAGCGTGTACCTATAAAAAGCCGAAAATAAATATTAAATTAAAAATTTAAATAAACCCCCGACCCATGACCAGGGGTCAGGTAATAAATAAGTAGGAGCGGTCCCCCAACGCGATGTATTTTATTTTCTACTTTTTAAAGGGAACTTTCGTCATTGTGTCGGGGGTTTATTTAAATTCTTAATTTAATTTTTTTCATCATTGACTTGAATGCCTTTGACCCTATGCTTGCGTGATGGAAAGCAACGACAGGGTCTAAGATGGAGCAGGCAATTCAAGGAAATACCATGTCGGGCACCGGCTCTCATATACACACGACGAAACAGTAAAACTGCTTGGCCGGACTTAGGTGTGAGGGTGGTAGTTAGCCGGGCGAACCAACAGACCCTACCACCAAGCAAATATACTAAGGACATGTCCTTAGTCAACATTTGGAAATATTGTGCAAATCTTGAAAAAGTTATTAGCTTTATGGATGGTCACACTTGATTAAAATAACCAAATATGATAAAGTTAAAGGTAAATTGGTCAAGGTTCACGTTTTGGCCATTGAATTTAGTCTAAAGTCTTGACTAATGAGCACTGCTTTTAAATATTTATAACTATGCCCCGAATATAGCTAAATGATTCTGTAGATAGTGCGGTTGAGAAATTGTCGGAATATCAAGGTTTAGATTCGCAATCACCTTATTTTGTGGCTATTTATTTAATAATATATTTAATAAAATACTCATAACGGATTTAATAAACATGTTTATTGCACCCAATACAGCCGAAAAACGAATCAAACTATATATTAGTTTTAGTTCATATATAGAACAAAAATCATAATTCATGAATGAATGTAGCCTACTGTGCCACGCTGGCCAGACGGGTTGGCACAGGGTTTCGTTTCAAGTCGGTTAAATAAATAAATATCCTTGGACATTTCACACAACGCCATCTCGTCCCAAGTTAAGCAACTTAATGCTTGTGTTATGGTAACGAGATGGATGATAAACTACTTATATAATTTTTTTTTTGTAATACATACATACATATTATAGATAGAAATGACACCCAGACTCCGAGCCAGTGCCTCTGGTTTAGACAAAGACACTTGCCCGACCCCGGAATCGAACCCGGGACCCGTTGATCCAAAGGCGGCACATCTAACCACTAGACCAATGAGTTTTGATTTTGATTTAATCATTAGCATGAACACTAAATGTGTCGCGGAAGCCAGGTGGCAATGGCTCCGTGGAAACTCAGTCATATTTAAAATAACCAATATCATATTTTGTCCCTCGTCCCACGCTAGGTGACTTCTATCGGCGTCATATCTACACTCCTATCATTCTTGCATGTTCTTAATCACACAATCCATCCATCTCTATTCCCACACCACTTTCGTCGACGTACATTCATACTGAAACTACTACCGGTTCGGAATGCTGCGCTACAAAGAGGAGCCGGCAAGAAATAATGATAGTTAGCCAAAGCAGGTTAGACTGGGGCCAACCCCAATAAAATTGGGATAAAGGCGAAGCCAGGCGAGCTCTACATTTATGTATGACCATTATAGTTATGGCCAAATCTCATCTCATCAGACTCATCTATTAGAAAATCCTGTAAATGACCACAAACATTATTGTATTCTTACGGCATTTTATTACCGACTGTTACCGATAAGTAAACCAGTACGAACGTAACCGAGTTTTTTATCGTAACATCGATTAATTTCATTCGATTAATTGTTTCTAACGCCTATCAGTAAGCGCACGCGAAAACTGGCCGATATGTAAATGCGTGTGACGTAATTTGACGTCACGATTTGTTTATGCAAAATCTATCCAATCGAGTTTTAAATTAATATAATATTATTGTTTCCTAGAAACGAAATGGAATGTATTGGGAAGTACAGACGTCATACAATGTTACTATACAGGGTGTAACAAAAACTCTAACGATAGTACTGTTGATACTATCGATAACACTGTGTGCAAAATTTCAGGAAAAACAAAGGCACTTTTTTAATGTCGTTCGTTAGCTGTTGACGAAAGTTGGTCACAACTAGAGAAGTGAGGTCATAGAAGCCAAGAATTATGGAATTCAGATCACTAAGCTTGTAAGATAATAATCCATGTTTTATAGTAAAAAATTGGTTAAGATAAACGCTGATATCTCACTCATACTTCAAGAAACACTCAACATAGTTATCACTTAGCTCTTTGCGCTCACTTAGATGGCTATACCTAATGGCATTAAGTCCCGCATGGATGTGATGTGTTTATGTGCGTTTGTATGTCTTTCACGCCAAATCTACTAAATGGATTTCGATGAGACTTGTCAATGTTAAAGCTTACACATCAGATTAATACATAGGCTATAATTTATAAACATACTAACTGACCCGGCAAACCTCGTACCCCCTCAGAATAGGTACATAAATAAAAACCCTGATGATACTTTTTTTTCATATTTTCTCACCTTTTAAACCTTCTCTGGACTTACACGAATATTTCAAGACCAAAATTAGCCAAATCGGTCCAGCCCTTCTCGGGTTTTAGCGAGACTAACGAACAGCAATTCATTTTTGTTATATGTGTAGATAGATAGATAGTGGAAATTATCCAAAATATTACGCTGGGTAAGTAGTACAAAATCTGAAAAATAAAAAACTTTCTAACAGCGCGGAACGCAACTAGTTAATTGTAAAATGCAGTGACACTTGAATAAAAAACAAATTAACACTTTAACCGGGATATACCGCCCCAAGGAGGTCATATTAAGTAATTACAGTATTGAGAAATGCCATTTTTAAAAGTTTAACCTTAATTGTTAGGGGTTCAAATATGACTGAATAATTAGCGGAATGCTTTCTAAGCAAATAGAAAGTTTTGAATGAAGTGCGCGTAACAATAACCCCGATGTGAGGCTATACAGCTAACAAAAAGGTCTAGTTATTTATGATTCCTGTTTGGAATTCTAGTCCGACGTTTCATTGAATTATTTTTTTATTATCAAAAAGTATGATACATACTAATACAGACGCTTTTAATTTTTTTATAAAGACAATTTTATAAAAAAACAACAACTCAAAGGATATCTAACAATCAAAATATTTCAACTAATCAACTAGTCAAATAATACAATATACTCGTATATGAAATTAAAAAAAAGAACATTTAGTCTTTACTACTGGTTTGGAATGTCATCTAACGAAGAAGAGCCGGCGAGAAACTCCATGGTAAAAGGGTTACAATGACAGTGGTGAGATTAGTGAAGGCAATTACACGCATAAATGTGTAGCATTGCCAAAAATTATAGTAATATAAAAATCATTGATATGAGATGCAATATGGCGCGCGCATGTATAACACTACCTACAGATAAAATCAGTAATAACCTAGAGACAGGAAAAGAAACATGACCCTCTGTTGAGCCACGCTTCCTCCAGCTACATGGAGGGTAATTAGCCTACTGTTTCACGCTGGCTGACAGGTTGACACAGGGTTTCGTATCAAATTTTCCTTCTCATGTGGCTAGTTTATCGGTCAGATTGTTATATTAGTAGCGTAATCATAAAAAAAATATCCTTGGACATTTCACACAACGCTATCTCATCCCAAGCTAAGCAACATAATGCTTGTGTTATGGTAACGAGATGGATGATAAACTACTTATATACATTTTTTTTTTGTAAATACATACATATTATAGATAGGAAACACCCAGACCCGGAACAAATACTTGTAGGTCGTACAAATATTTCTTCCGTGCGGGAATCAAACCCGTGACATGTTGCGCCACTGCGCCATTCTGGCTTGGTGGTAGGATCTAATGGTCCGCCCGGCTTCCACCCTCACATCTAAGTCCAAGCAGTTTTATTGTGTTTCGTCGTGTGTATATTGTGAGAACCGGTGCCCGGCAGGGCATTTCCTCGAATTGCATGTCAAACACATTCAAGAACCTATAAAAAAAAATTACTCCGTCACCACACGTAATAGTCTTTCGCCGTATTATGTAAGAATAGTTAACCTGTTAAGCAGGAGCGGTCTTGGAGGAGTAGCTTCCGTTGGGGCTGGCGAGCTGGGGACAGTTGGCGCTGGTGGCAACCGTGGAGGAGGTGGAGTCGCCAAAGTGGTAATTGCTGGGTTTTGATTGCCTGTGGATAATGAGTAGAAATCATTTGTGTTTATACCTAGTCTAATATATCCTCCTTCCTGTATTCATAGACCAATTACATACATCTTATCATACTTTCTTAGATTTTTTTTTATTAAAACGAACGGCTCTGTTATTCCGTATCGCGAGACTGTTTAAAAACATGTAATTCAAGGTAACGAAATGACACACAGACTCGGAGCAATTGCTTCTGGCTTACAGAAACATCTCGGAATCGAACCGGGGAGTCGTAATACAAGGCGGCACATCAAACCTTTAGACCAACCAGGCAATGGAAGTCATCGTCATTTCAGCCCACTACTGAGTCACGCCCCCTCTAAATTCACAAGGAGAAAGGTCCTATACTTAAAAAGCAGTAGCAGGTTCGAGATTCGTACGAGATAATCCTAAATCTCGCTAGTGAAATTTACACAACAGTTTACAATGTAATTTGGGATCATCTGAATAATATTACTGCAAAAGAAATCGTCATAATCGGAGCCCTTAACAGATCCACAAATGAGTCGGGCCCCCTCCAACTGCATGGATGGAATTTGGCCTCTCTTGCCATGAGTCTCGTTAGAGCCGACAAAAGTAAATGATAAGGCCGACCACCCGTCTGGCCAGCGTGGCACAGTACGCCAGTTACCCTCCATGTAGTTGGAAGAGGCCCGACTCAGCAGTGGATCATTTTTGGGCTGAGAAGTGGTAGTAAGCACTAGTATTATAATAAATTGTTTTTTTTTTGTACTACTACTCAGCCCATAAAGGAAGGCTCAATAGCCTACTGCGCCACGCTGGCCAGACGGGTTGGCACACGGCTTTTCCTTCTATTGCGGCTAGGTTTTCGGCCTAGCCTAGTCGGCTTTTGTCGGTGGTGACATTATGTATTCTAAATCCGTCACCTCACCATCAATCATCTCCTTTCTAACCTGTACGAGTTGAAATACGATCATATTTTTGCTTACTTACCAGAATTGGAATGAATAGTATTGAAGTTCTCGTTGGCCAGAAACTCCTCAAAGTACCTCGTGAAGTCTCCCGTGGGGTCCCACCTGGAGGATACCTTCGCCCACTCCTCTGGATACTCGTTCTTCAGCCGTTTAATGATCTTAACTGCTGTTTTCTTCTGTCTTTCAGTGCAGCGCACGCACTTCGTTCGTAACGCTTCTGGCAGTAGCCCTAGAAAGAGAAGACAGCAGATTTTCAAAATGTTACCATGCTGTTTGTTGTAAAATGTTTTACATATGTAAACGTCATGCCTTGTTGGTCTTGGGGTTCAAATTCAAATTCAAAACTCATTTAATCAAGTTGGCTCATTAGACCTCTTTTGACAAGTCAACAAATAAAATCTAATTTAAAATTTACCATCCGGAATGCAACGGAAAGAGCCGGCAAGAATGTCTGTAGTTGCTCTTTTTAGATCGCCATTTTAGGTACAAGGCCATGATAAGAGAGCAAACTCGCGCAATAGTCACAAAGGGCCAAATATCAGCCAGATCTAGTCAACAATAGTAAGTAATCTTCTAATGCCTAATCCAACCGACCTCCAGCAACGGCATCTTTGCCCTCCTCAACCATATTGCAGGTTAGTTAAGCTGCCTTTGGATCACGGGTCAGCGGTTCCATTCCGGGGTCGGGCAAGTTTCTTTGTAAACCAGAGGTACTTGCTCTGAGTCTGCGTGTCATTTGTGTTCATGAATTTTAAATATTAGAGCAGGGGTATTGATTAAAAAACGACGTTGTTATTGTTTCTGGATGTGTATTATGTATGATTCCTCTTATAAGTGAAGGAAATATGGTTTGGTTCGTTTCTACGGAAATGAAAATTCAAGGTCTCCTTTCTAATTGTATTGGGGTTTTTTTAAACTGTTGATACTCGTAGATAGTATTAATACTCATTAATGTTCTGATACTGTTAGTGATAGGATGCGAAGTCATCATCATCATCATGATGATGATGATTTTCCTTTTCTTGTGGCTCGTTTTTTCACTCTTACGACACCCACAGGATGGAATGAGGTGGCGACACTATGCATTATTATCATCAGTGAATAATTCCAAGTAATCCTTGGCTCAAAACACAGGCTTGCCTAGTGAGGAAACCTCGAACTATGTAAATGTAAAAAAAATTATTTTCATTATAGAACTTTTCATTTTCAAAGATTTTTCCTAAAAATTTGGACAAGCAATTTGTTATAACTTGAGAAATTCGGTCAAAGAACCGAAGAAACATTATGGAACTAAAAAAGCAAAAGTTTTTATGCTAATAATAACTACTTGGTATGGTTTTCACTGGAATTTTGTAGTAAAATACCTTACAAATACTATTAAAAAAAGTACTATGTAAAAAGTAAGGACGATAGAAAACCATCTTCTGATTAATTTTATAAGTAGCTCCATGCCCCTGCGTTGGATAGCTATAGGGTTATTGTAGCACCCTGTACATCAGTGAATTCAAATTGTAAATTATAAATGGCTTTGTGAGGATTACCGCAAATTGCATCTTTAACCAATGCGATAATACACATGTTACCCGACATGATGCATCATGTTATTTAATTGGATTTCTAACGAGCGTGAATGTTTTTATTATTGCATGTTTTATCATCTGCAATGCATCGGGGCATTCTTATGCAATATATTATCCCATGGGCCCTATAGGGTCGTCCACTTAGTTGGGCTCGGCTCACGCTGCAAATGCATTCGTTATAAAATACTGTTTCCACAAAGGCCGGTCCTGGGCCGCCCGCATCCACTGCTTTCCGGCGACCTTAACCAGGTCGTCGGTCCACCGTGTGGGGGGCCTACCAGCACTGCGCCTTCCGGAACGCGGTCGCCACTCGAGGACTTTTCTGCCCCATCGGACGTCGGTCCTGCGAGCTATGTGCCCTGCGCACTGCCACTTAAGTTTGGCAATCCGGTGGGCTATGTCGGTGACCCTGGTTTTCCTGCGTATCTCCTCATTTCTGATTCGATCTCGCAGGGAAACTCCGAGCATAGGAGTATTGTAACTATACAATACACATAGGTACATAAATCAGGTTAATTTTCTTATAGGCAGTTTCCAGTCCTCGATTAATGCCTAAAAATCAATTTTACTCGTCAATCTAAAAGTTTATTTGGAACCAATCGCGTGTTAATCGTGCCGTACTGACACGATTTCGAATTTTAGTAGATTACAATTAAATTAAAGACACCAGGTTTGCACGAATTAATCTAAGAATCTTAATAAAAATTGCTAATTAAAAAGTTGTAGTGGAAGTAGTATTGACTTCAAACTTTTACTGGTCGAAATCGGTAGAAACCTTTATTGTTCGAACGGTAGAAAACGCTTGCACGCATTTTGACGAATAAAGTAGTGTTATAATGTTGCCTACATAAATTTGTATTCTATGCTTGTCTGGTCCGGTCACGCATTACTTTTGTTGCGTCTATGACGTCAAACAACTCGAATAATTTCCTTATGTCTATTGATAGTAAACAAAGGAATAATTTATGTCATTGAATTCTTACGTTGTCGTAATTGGCGTACTCTGTGATGGACGAGGCCATATCCTGGCTGGGTATACAACGTCAGGTATATACCACCAACAGGTGGAGGTTAGATTAATGGAGGGGCACACCTGGGGGCTTCGGACTGCACAATGATAAGGCCGTCTAAATGTACATTGCCTTTTTCTTTTAAGTCTGTTCTTTTGTATATTATTATACGTGCAAAGAAGTATCTCACAGACTCATCGACTCAAGAGTCGGTTATCTATAAATAAATAAATATCCTTGGACATTACACACAACACCATCTCGTCCCAAGCTAAGCAACTTAATGCTTGTGTTATGGTAACGAGATGGATGATAAACTACTTATATACATATTTTTTTTGTGAATACGTACATATTGTAGATAGAAAATGACACCCAGACTCCGAGCCAGTGCCTCTGGTTTAGACAAAGACACTTGCCCGACCCCGGAATCGAACCGGGGACCCGTTGATCGAAGGCGGCACATCTAACCACTAGACCAACGAGGCTATGGGCTGAGTATTAGTAGTTGTAGAATAATAAAGATAGTACCTACAATTCTAACATAACATTGTTTAAAGAGACACGCGAGCGTTATGAACCAACATCCAATACCACTCGTTTTGGCTTAGGTGTATACAGAACTGTTATTTCGAGATATATTAACCTTTTTTTAGTATAAAACCTGATTTTGGTGTAGAAGACAGGCATTTTTATGGAGTAATAAATATGATAAAATGCAGTATCGTATTATACGAGCAGATTCAGATTATTTTTATCACTCTAAAATATAGCCATAAGTTGTGTGGCAGTTCAGCAGGGTTAGTGTCGATATGATTTAGATTTTAAATGTAGGAAAACCTACACTAAATCATTATTATTTGTTGTTTTGGATGGATTTAGAATTCACAATGTTACCACTCCATTGCAACCAATATGATGAAGTAGGACTTATTAAGAAGGATTAGTAAAAGAGAATAACTGTCGATGGGAAACAATTGTGTACAAATGTTCATATCATTTATTTTCGAATTGAATGAATTCAATGTTTTTAAACGAATAGATTACATATAATGTAAGTCACGATCACAGATGACACGCAGACTCAGAGCAAGTGGATCTGACAAAGATTATTATCGAAACTCGGGATCGAACTATACATAGGACATTTATACGAGTAGGTAGGCTATTTACATATTACGCTTAATTGACATAAGTGGCAAATGAAGTAATAAGTGACACAAAATCAACGATTTTTAATAAATGCTTTAATATAAACAATTTTTCTGTTGTATGCGGGTTGCACTTGTGTTGAAATTCATGAAGTCATTAAAATTATTAAGATTTCATCTTAATACCAAAAAATTTAGAAATTGTACGTCCCAAACCCTATTTGGTCTTTATGTACGAGCACTTGCAGAAAGCGTCCGATATCTTAAAATTTACCCTAAGTATAATAATGTTTGTATATCTCCGTGGCCGTAATCTTGTGTGTTTGTTTTTTTATATCAGTTTAAAACATATGACGCACAAATGACCAAAAATAATGTCGTTAATAGTTGTATTTTCGCGAATCTCAGTTAAAATCCGGGACAAATGTCATCTGATAAGCCTCCTAGAAGCCAAGTTATAAAAACACTGGCAGTCGTAGTACTTAACGATGTCTAAGAAACTTCATGTTCGTTTGTGTGTATGTTCTCCGAAATATCCGTCCATTTGATATTATACAGAATGTTCTCTTTGCATAAGAGGGAGAAGGTTCCAGGACAGGGAAGAGCGAAAGTTAAGAAATATTAAGTACTATACCCTATTCAAGATAGCATTTTCGATTTCAGACGGGCTAGTGATGGGAAACAGAAAATATCTAGCAGTCCAAAAAATAACGTTTTAAAATACTTGTAACAGTGAAAAGTTGGCGTGGGTGTATTATGTGTGAAATTCTTTATTGCACTAGACATATAAAACATTGGGTAGATAAGCGATGGTGGGTCAATATTCATAATTCGTTTCTATTACAGGGTTATTTTTTGACCTTCCGCCAAATTTAAATAAGTGGTTCAGACCATGAAAGTAAACAAAAAAGAAAAGAAAATAATAGTTGTAAAAGTGTTAAATTTCAATGCGCTAAAGCCAACGAATTTTATTTCGAAATGAAAATGTTTTTTATTCGAATATTGTCTTATAAAGTGAAGAAAAAGTGATAAAGAATTTCACACATAATACACCCATACCATCTCGTCACAGCTGCAAGTATTTTAAACCGTTATTTTTTGGACTACTAGATATTATCTGTTTCACACCACTATTCGTCATTGCAAAGTAAAGGTATGATTCCGAAGTACGCTGCACGCAGAAGTGCTACCACGGCACTACTGGTCCCCATTACCGCGACGTAGTTCGGAGTCATACCTTTTTGTCGATCAGAAAAATTGACTTCTGTCAAATCGATCACGTTATCTTGAATAGGGTATACCTATACTTAGAAAATTTTGGAAAAATAAAGACAATTATAAAGAAACTTCTATAAAAATATTGAATTTGGAATTATTTAATTTAACGTAATATGTTGACAATATACATTATTGATGTGTCCATCACGTCATCATCATTACCATTTCAGCCAATTGACGTCCACTGCTGGACATAGGCCTCCCTCAAGGATCTCCACAAAGGCCGGTTCTGGGCCGCCCACATCCTTCGTTTTCCAGCAACATTAACCAGGTCGTCGGTCGACCGTGTGGGAGGCCTACCAGCACTGCGCCTGTGTCCATAACGTGCATATGCCAAATAAATGATTTGAATTTGAATAAATTGCCACTTCGTAAGTTTGAAATCCAGCCACCAGTACAAATTGCATGAAAAAGGTGTTGAAATCAATAGATGGAAACCGATATAGGTACTTTCGCTATCTTGTTCACTCATTTTCATCCACCTTTGTCCTTAATTTATTTATTATTGTGTTACTTTTTAGTTACTCTTTTCTTTGGTTTTTAAGTTTTACAATTCCCCAAATGCATACGAAACGGTGGGCAATAACTAGTACATAATATCGCATGTAAACAACACTGCTCTAATACTATAACAGTATCAGGAATTAATTACGTAAATGACACTTGCAATTATTTATAGCTAATTAACCACAGAATGCGCCTAACAACCGCAAAATCATTACAATATTATGTTGAATAAAGGATTCAATTTAATACTTCTGCTTTGTCTAGCTATTGAGGTATAGTAGGTTGGTTCCCCTCCAACTAATTAGTGGAGAACTTCGAACGTGTGGTAACGAATTTAGAATTTACCACCCGATTCCATGCTGAAGGTGTCTTAAGAGATGACAAAAGGAAACGATAAGGCCGAGAATGTAGCTCTGCAAGAGAAGGATAACTTGCTAAGAAAGTCTGTGCCAACCTGTCAGTTATATATATATATATTATATATATATATATATATATATATATCGTCGTTACAGCCCATATTATGACCCACTACTTGGTCGGGCCTCCTCCAAATTCATGGAGGGAAATTAGCCTTCTGTGCCACGCTGGCCCGACGGTTTTCGTATAAGTTTTTCTTTTATTGCCGCTAGGTTTTCGGCCTTGTCATTTTCTATTGTCTACTCTTACGACACTCATGGAATGGGGTGGTGACACAATATACTCTAAATCTATCACTACACGGAGGACATACCTATATCACGTTAAAAAATTCAGCAGCAGTATCTATTTTCAAAAAAGGAACTGACCAATTGAAGTCAACACTATTATGTAACGGGTAGCAGTTATACATTTAAAGGAGTGGCAAAAAAGCATTATGAATTCTTAACCAATGGAAGAATCGAGTCGTTTTCGTCATAGCTAATTAAATAGCCATATGCGCATCTATTAGATTAAGAAAAATAACATAATAACAGGACTGACGTCAAACAATGAATATGTAAAATATTTATGATTATATAATGCAAATAAATTAGGTACCTAATTAAGGCTAGGGGTAACTTGCGTATACTATTTTTGACAAGGTCTCTCATGAGTAGTTTTAAAATTAATAGAACCTGTAAAATATGTCCCAAGCAAGGGCGTGATGGTTCTAATTAAGTAAGACTAGCGACCCACCCCGGCTTCGCACGGGTGCACAGCTGTACCTCTAAATTTATCAGTGTTTCTCTACAATATAATGGATGTATTGTACAAATAAACCTTCCTCTTGAATCACTCTATCTATTAAAAAACGAGGCTGCCCGATGGCCTATGAAATTTATGAGTCCATTATGAAGTTAAATAATAAATTTATATAATAATAACTAATAAAATAACTAATAAATTCGGGTTTTTGATGAAGAAAGTACCGTCTCCCAATTGCCCTAGTTGTAATGTCATCGAGAACGTTCAACATATATTGTTGGAATGTAACAAAAATGTTGAAGAAAGGAGATCTGTTTTTGGCAACAGGGCATCATATTATGATATAGGTTTGTGCAACAGCATTCTTGCTAACCCAACATCGGGAGAAGCGAAGTTATTTTAAAAGTTAATTAGATAAGTAAAATTGTAAATACAAATGTAAACGTATGAGGCGATATGACCGCACAGCGACCAAGCCTCTAAAATAAATAAAAAAACTATTAAGAAAACCGCTTTAAAATCTGTTGCGTAGTTTTGAAGATTTAAGCATTTATAGGGACGGACAGACGACGGCGACTTTGTTTTATAATATGTACTGTATATGTATAATATGCTCGATGACCTGTGTCGAGCCTCCGAACGAGTCGGCCTTAAGATGAATATGGAGAAGACGAAAATCATGTCTAATATCCATGTCCAAGCCACTCCTGTTAACATCGGAGGTTCTACTCTCGAAGTTGTTGACCATTACATTTACCTGGGTCACACTGTCCAGTTAGGTAAGTCCAACTTCGAGAAAGAGGTCAATCGTCGGATCCAACACGGCTGGGCAGCTTTCGGGAAGCTGCGAAAGATCTTCTCGTCCACAATACCGCAGTGTCTGAAGACAAAAGTCTTCAACCAATGTGTGTTGCCAGTGATGACATATGGAACAGAGACGTGGTCGCTCACTATGGGCTCCATCAGAAGGCTCAAAGTCACCCAAAGGGCAATGGAGAGGGCTATGCTCGGAGTTTCCCTGCGAGATCGATTTAGAAATGAGGAGATACGGAGGAAAACCAGGGTCACCGACATAGCCCACCGGATTGCCAAACTTAAGTGGCAGTGGGCAGGGCACGTAGCTCGCAGGACCGACGCCCGATGGGGCAGAAAAGTCCTCGAGTGGCGACCGCGTTCCGGAAGGCGCAGTGCTGGTAGGCCTCCCACACGGTGGACCGACGACCTGGTTAAGGTCGCCGGAAAGCAGTGGATGCGGGCGGCCCAGGACCGGCCTTTGTGGAGATCCTTGGGGGAGGCCTATGTCCAGCAATGGACGTCTTTTGGCTGAAATGATGATGATGATGATGTACTGATACTGATAGTGATATCAAAATATCGACAAGAAGGATTCGAGATAAATTCCCAATACCATATTACAGATTTATTAGTGAATGTGATGGACTTTCCGAAGAAAATAGATAATTTTCATAGATGACCCACTGCTGAGGCGGGCCTCCTCCAGTTACTTGGAGGGTAATTAGCCCACTGTGCCACGCTGGCCAGACGGGTTGGCACAGGGCTTTGTATGACGTTTTCCTTCTCTTGCGGTTAGGTTTCCGGTCTAGTACCTAATTTCCTTTTTTCGTCTTTACGACACCCTCAGGATAGAATGGCGTGGTGACACTATGTATTCTAAATCGATATATAAGAGATAACGATAAGTAATAAAGCAATGTGGAATATAGTCGCACCTGATCATCAAAAACAGTTAACATAAGTTATGTAATAAATAAAAAGGCAATTTTTATTCTTATCGATATTCAACCGTTCTCCTTATTATGTAATAATGACCCATTGATCGGCAAATTTCTGCTTTCTAGTGTTAAATAACCAGCAGCAATTCTTTATGTTGGCACTATTGAGGTAATTTGACATCTATGTAATATAGTATTACCTATTTTAATTAGTTAAAAATTTTAGTCAACATTCACCTTTATTTAAAAACTAGTGGCCCGCCCCGGCTTTCCCGGCTTTCAAAGCGGGGGTGGGTTATACATATAAACCTTCCTCTTGAATCACTCTATCTAAAAAAAACCGTATCAAAATCCGTTGCGTAGTTTTAAAGATTTAAGCATACATAGGGACGGACAGACGACAGCGACTTTGTTTTATACTATGTGATATCCTTTATTAGAGCTACATATTATCTGTATTATCCGTGTGTTGACGGATTAAGAATACACAGTGCCACCACCCCATTCCATCCTAAGGGTATCGTAAGAGCTGACTAAAGGTAATGTCAAGGCCAAAAACCTAGCCGCATCAGAAGAAAACCTTGATCCGAAATCCTGTTGCACAGTGAGCTTATTGCCCTCCATCTAGTTGGAGGAGGCCCGACTCAGCAGTGGGTCATTTCTGGGCTGAGTATTAGAAGTACCTGTATTGTGTACATTATTATGTTAGGGTACTGTTATCCGACATGTCGCTATACAGTTCAATGATCTTGCGATGCCCATACTTACTTACATCATGAGTACCTGTTATTCACCTCCATGTCTTGACTTTGATCTAGTTTTCATAGAAGAATATGTGCATACTAATACGAGTATGTATACGTTATATTTGGCAATGACCCCACCAAGGCCCTGTTATCATCATGTCAGACCATTATGTTAGAGCTCTTTATACTATAGAACTAGCGACCGGCCACGGCTTAACACGGGTGCAGTGATGAACCTCTTAATTCATCAGTGTTTCTCTACAATATTATGGATGTATTAGGTATACATAAAAACCTTCCTCTTGAATCACTAACTATTAAAAAAACGCTTCAAAATCCGTTGCGTAGTTTTGAAGATTTAAGACCGACGACAGCGACTTTGTTTTATAATATGTAGTGATAGTGATTACTCTTCACAACGATTAAAATACATTTTATTAAGAAAAAATACAACTTAAAGTGTTGTGACAAGTCGTCCATATTGGAATGAAAGAAGCGCTGTAAGAAGCCTGTAGCACGCTTTCTTAGTTTACAGTTTATTACTGTTTGCATAAGCACCATAAATATCCACTTCTGAGCCGGCCTCTCCCAAATTCATGGAGGGAAATTAGCGTACTGCGCAATACTGACAAGACGAGTCGGGCAGGGTTTGTATTAAGTTCTCCTTCTCTTGCAGCTAGGTGATCTGCCTCTTGTGTTCTTTTATTTTCTTCTTACGACATTTACACGACGGTGTCATCATCATCATCATCAGCCCACAGCCCACTGCTGGACATAGGCCTCCCCTAAAGAGCGCCATAGCGCCCTGTCCTCTGCCTAACGCATCCAGCCTCTGCCCGCAGCCTTTCGCAGATCGTCGCTCCATCTAGCACGACGGTGTGGGTAGGTGAAATTGCGTATTCTAAATCCGTCTCCATACGGCACACATATGCCTATGGGCTTCATCATAAGGCTCAAAGACACAAGGGCAATAGAGAGGGCTATGCTCGGTGTTTCCCTGCGAGTTCGAATCAGACATGAGTAGATACGCAAGCAAACCAGAGTTACTGAAATAGTCCACAGGATTGCCAAACGTAAGTGACAGTGGGCAGGGTACCACGCAAGACTAATGGGACCGAAAAGTCTTCGAGTGACGACAGCGTTCCGGAAAGTCCGTTCCGGTACAAGAAGGCTGCACACGGTGGACCGACGACCTGGTTAAGGTCGCCAGAAAATGATGGATGTTGATGATATTGGATAGAACAACAGTAACAATAATTTTGTCGAATACCAATTACTTTATTCAGTTTGTTAATTCAGATGATGATAAACCCTTGACCTGATTGGAAAGGAAATGGAAATGCAAGCAACATGGCGTCTAAATTATAACTTACTAGAGACCCGCCCCGGCTTCGCCCGTGCAAAGCGGCGGTGGGTTATACATATAAACCTTCCTCTTGAATCACTCTATCTATTACACAAAACCGCTTCAAAATCCGTTGCGTAGTTTTAAAGATTTATGCATACACTAGCTTTTGCGCGCGGCTTCGCCCGCGTGGCCTTCGAACACGTGCATATTTTTTATGAACATACAATCGGTTATTGTGACTAAACTATGATAGTTAGATATGTGCTTTTGCGGACTTTTTTGTAGATCTTTATAAGACCTACAAACCCGTAGTACATCATTTTGTTCTATTGTCAATAGTTTTTGCAGCGCACGCATAAATAGGTTTTCGATTTTACACCTTGGTTTACAAAATCGTAATTTTCATACGGATCCCTAATTCTTTTGAAAATAAAATATAGCCTATAACCTTCCTCGATAAATGGACTATCTAACACTGAAAGATTTTTTGAAATCGGACCAGTAGTTCCTGAGATTAGCGCGTTCAAACAAACAAACAAACAAACAAATAAACAAACAAACAAACTCTGCAGCTTTATATATTAGTATAGAGTATAGATAGGGACGGACAGACGACAGCGACTTTGTTTTATACTATGTAGTGATAGTGATGTAGTGATAGTGATGAAGTACCGTAAACATTTAGATTTCAGATAATTTGACCACGAATATAAAGTCAGTGTCTGAAACGTTTGGGGTTAAAATAAAAATAATGCGTTCTGAAACCCATTAAAGGTCAAGTCGTTTGCCATAATTTGCACTTATTTATTTCTAAGGCTAATTACCCTTCATGTAATTGGAGGCTGCCCGACTCGGTAGTGGGTCATTATGGGCTGAATAGTAGTAGTAATAGTAATATATCGTTTCAGCCAAAGAAGTCCATTACTAGACATGGGATTTTCCCATGATCCATAGGATTGCGACCACCTTACCCAGTTCGTAGGAGAACCGGGGAGGCTACTAGCACTGCGCTTATTTAATATGGATTCAGACAGATTCAGAATTTTTGATCAACGGGTCCCGGGTTCGATTCCGGGGTCGGGCAAGTGTCTTTGTCTAAACCAGAGGCACTGGCTCGGAGTCTGGGTGTCATTTCTATCTATAATATGTATGTATTTACAAAAAAAAATGTATATAAGTAGTTTATCATCCATCTCGTTACCATAACACAAGCATTAAGTTGCTTAGCTTGGGACGAGATGGCGTTGTGTGAAATGTCCAAGGATATTTATTTATTATTTATTTATTTATATCCCATTCATTCATGAGGGTGTTGTAAACTAAATTACAAGGCAGAGAAGAAAAACTTGAAACGAGACCCTGTGCTAACACGTCCGGCCAGCGGGCCACAGTTGGCTAATTTCCCCTTAATGAATTTGGTGGAGGCCCGACTCAGTAGTGTATACGGATGAAATAATGATATTATAATGCCTCAACAAGATATGCGTACCAAACTACATTTAAACAAAGAAAATGTTAACAGAACAGTATCGGCAACTGTATGAAAAGGGTTAAAAGTGTTAACCTAAAACAGAATAACAGTTTCGAATAACGGTTTGAATGGAAACTGTTTGGATTGTGTTTGTTTTTATAATAATATATATGCCGTGACTTGTCTGTCAAGTGTTATTCGCCACTTAGTCATCACCATTATGTCCCTAACGTGGGCTGACAATAGCAAAACCAGCTATAGAACTTCCGCATCGGATCTATAAAAACTCTTTTGTCAAACTTTTTAGTATTCCAAGAAATGAACAAAAAATCTTTGCCGATCAAAAAACCTACTATTACTAAAGAGGTTATTAAATAAAGTAATGATAACTAGATTATATTTTCAAAATTCTATTGTATTCTTAATCAAATTAAAGTATGTTCTTGATAGATAATAGTTATTAAAGCATCAAAAAAACGCCTACTATATTGAAAACAATCCGCATTTATATAAATATTTTTGAATCCTGAAACTGCCGTTTAAAAATATGTTAATATTGGTTTTTTACTATTTACCCTCTGTTTTATCATTTACTAATACTCAGCGCATATACGACCCTCCTTAATTCGGAAGGAGGAGGGAAATTAGTCTACTTTGCTTCGCTGGCCAGACGCTAAGTCGTTAAAAAGGAAAAGACAAGAAAGGAACCGCTAGAGAAGGAAACTTGATGCGAAATCCTGTGCCCACCTGTTTGGCCAGCGTGGCACAGTAGGCTTATAACCCTCCATGTAACTCGAGGATGCCCGACTCAGCAGTGGGTCATCTATGGGCTGAGTAGTAGAAGGTAATGGAACATATTGGGCCCTACATTTTCAACTGTTGTTAATGGGTTGAACCAGAATCAAGGCCGCCGTATTTATTCAGTTCAATTCCATTCCCGACACGGTATAACAATGTCAACCTAACTAAAACATCGAGTAACCTTCACTTTATATGATTTAACAAAAAGGGTGTAAATAAACTAGCTGTTTTTTTTTTAATAATATAATTTTAATATTTTATTGCACACATATTTACACAGGCGGACTTAATGCCAAGAGCCATTCTCTCCCAGTCAACCTTTGGGTGGTTCAGAGAGGGGCTTACGGTAGATGCAATGGCTGGATACGAAAGAGTGATATATATAAATCTTAACCTAAACACACAAATTACTTAAAATAAATATATAAACATACATATACAATATACGTAAATATTTAAGTAGCCGCATTGTTTTTCTGCGTTGACTTTAAATTTAGGTGGTTCCTACGATCCTTTGTATACCGCGTCCGACACCCAGCCACTTTTATAAGGTCATCCGTCGGAGGCGTCGGTACGCAAAATGCAGAATATGTGACCGCAAGATAACTTGTGCCAAGACTGGCCATAGTGGCTGTAGGCTAAATTCCCTCCATATAAATTGAAGAGGCCCGTTTCAGCATTTCGTAATTTAGGGACTGAAACCAGATCACATCTTTTTTGGTACACCCTGTATATGTAATGAACTCACGATCGACCTAACTAAGTAGGGGAACAACTGTATGTTAGAACGTGATCCTCTATAGCAGGAAGGATGTAACGGCACAGCAGATGTACCTTGCAGCACAGAGATAAGATCTATATTGCAATAAAAATATGATCTTGAACGTAACGTGTGTGTAAGAGTAACATCATCTGATACGGAGAGTCGTGGTCAACATCTGGCGAAACGAGTTGAATTATTTAGAAGCCCGATCACTACATACGTTTATAGTTATGTGTCATCATTATCATCAGACCACTACGACAACTACTCAATCCATAAATGACGCAGTGTTGAGTCTCTTACGACACCCTCAGGATGGAATGGGGTGGTGACACAATGTATTCTTAATCCGTCACCACACGGATAGGACTTATAACTACAGACAAAGGTAGAGATAGTCTAAAAACGTCGAACTATCACTACTAGATGACCAGTGTTGAGTCGGACCTCCTCCCGTTACATGGAGGGTGATTATCCTACTGTGCCGTGCCGGTCAGACGGATTGGCACATGGTTTGGCACAAGTTTTCCTTCTCGTTATCGGCCTTTACATTTCCTTTTGTCGGCTCTTACGACACCCTCAGGAGGGAATGGGGTGGTGATACTATGTAATCAGTCACCGCAAGGGCTGTCCACTAGTCCACCGATATTTATTATAATAAGACTTTCCTAATGGGCACCAAATCTGCGGAATAATGGGTTAATTAATAATTAACACCAAATCCGTCTTCTTCTTTCTCCATCTATCAGAGGGGCTTACCACGCTACGACGCTTGCCGAACCGCCCAAGGTAATTTCCAAATAACCATTTTTTATAGAAATCTGTTCAGTAATTTTTCTTAACAATTGTCAGTTCCGCGCTACATGCACTAATAATACTTTTTTCCAAAAATGTAAAACGTCTTCAAAATCATTTGAACTGCTATAAAGCGAGAAGTAACAAATAAACAATCACTAGAAATCGTTGCCAACATAAATTGACATGACACCGACTTTAATTAGGACTTTAAATGGTGGTTTATTATTTATTTATAACGTCTTAGTTTTTTTATTGTTTTTGAAGTTAGTTTAATTTTTATTATAATCAAAAAATGGTCGTCAGTTTTGACTCGAACTTTGAACGAATTAACAGGCTTCTGTCCCTGCTTATTCATTTGAGTGTTTTGGGGACTTTATAAATTCAATTCTGATTATTAACTTTAATCATTACAATTAGCATATGTTAAAACTAGTTATGAATGCTATAAACTCGTTATTTTCCGCATAATAAACGAACGCTTTTCGTAAGTACACTAATAAGTTTCCTCACGTGCTAGTTATATTTTTGTGAAAAAAAAAACAAGCTTTAGGTAAAAACTAGTCTTCAGGGATGATTTTAAATTGCCTTAAGCAGCGGCTTGTTTACCTTCTGCGAAGAATTCTTGGCACATTGCCAACAAGGATCCGCTTTCAAATGATCGAGTTTCGTCCTACTTCTTTCCTTAAAGTTATTTACAAATTTAAGTGGACTCTTAAAAACTATAAAATAATACTAGCCCCAGGGAACTTCGCACCGCCGGTTTCTGTTTCTAAAAAAAGTTGGTTATAGATGGGTGAATATTTTGGTGATTTAAATAGTTTTGATGACAAATCTAATTATTTAGCCAAAAAAAAAAAAAAACTAGGGTTTATGGGGGCTTTCGTCCTCACCCAGAGGTATAAAAATAGCCTAAGACTTATTCTCAAACGTACACTAAAGTTTCGGAGGGCCAAACGTTGTGACACAAGATTTTTATAAATTAGGATTTGCAACGAGTTGAGTCTAGTCACTGCAACTTAGCTCTTATCCTAGAAGACAGGCACCGTCCATCTTGCTATTCGTTTAAAAAAAGTTAAGGTAGATATGAAGTACGGCCAGTTTATCCTACCTGATGAATCAAGCAAGACGGAATATTAAAAAAAAAGGAACACATAATTATTCGTATCACACTGCACACGACAAATCGTGTGTAATCGTGTGTAAAATTATCGTTACAAATAGGCATTTGATTTGCGGAATCACTACATATTATAAAACAAAGTCGCTGTCGTCTGTGTATGCTTAAATCTTTAAAACTACGCAACGGATTTTGATGCGGATTTTTTAATGGATAGTGTGATTCAAGAGGAACGTTTATATGTATAATACAGCCATAATATTGTAGAGAAACAATAGTAAATTTAGAGGTTCATCATTGCAGCCGTGCGAAGCCGGGGCGGGCCGCTAGTAATAATACAATTTAACAAATGAAGGATAATTTTTATAGTTTTTGCTATACATTTTTGTAGTCACACACTATCATAAACAAAGCTAAGTTCACCTTGAATAACATACATTAGAACCCATCTTTCCCGTCAATAGAATACACAACACCTAGCCTAATTTACGACTGTTAATAAATATATATTAAGTCCATAAATAAAATCGCTGTGTAAAAATCAACCACACTTGTAATTCATATAAAACCGAATGACGCCAAAAACAAAAGAAAGCACAAAAGCGTAGGCCATGGCATTCCATTTTTAAATTTGTTAACGGCCAGCATTATAAATATCATCTAAATTGCCAGAAAACCAGTGTTTGAAGATTTTACATAAAAAGGTGAATGACCAAATAGGTGAACCAAAAAGAAAGGCTTGACCTTTCCTTTAGCACCCTAAACCGATGAGCATGCCTGAAGAGATTGATGAAAGTGGTTGAAGCAAAAGTTGTGAGCCAGGATCGTAGCATGTTAAACGATGTGATCTCTGCCCACCCCTGCGGGGAAAAAGGCGTGACCGTATGTATGTATTTAAACTAACAATTAAATTGTAATTTGAGTACTATGAGATGCGATACTTAAAAATTTTCACTTGGCGTGTGAAAATAACAAATAGCATACCCACTCAAATAATAAGATTGGCTAAATGAAATAGACATAATGCAGACAACAATGATTAGTTGAATTTGTTTGTTAGGCACACTGAAAACTCCCATGCTTCTCAGGAATTGTACAGGTTGTCGATCCCGGAGACCATTCTTCCATCTATGGCAGTCCTACGACGTATTCAGCACTCAGCCAGCTCAGTAGCAGCTCAGCAAATTAGCCTAGAGTGCCATAGTTTTTTTTTAAACGAAATCTATATATATTGCCGATCAATAATCTATAATGTAGATCACTTGCACTCAAGGTTCAGCCGAGTCAACCCAATCGACTATAATGGATATACTATCAATGGATCCCATGATTATACGGCGTGACGCGCATGCGCAATACCAGCGACCTCACTAACTATGCCACAAAACGGTCGCGCATATACCCCGTTCACAGAAGCATTGATGTTGATGACAATACCTAAGACAGCTCTTAGGTTCTAATTTATCCATATTTAGAAGAATAACTGTCACCGTACCAGTTTTTTTTTCTTAAATCCATATCTCTGCACTAGGTACGCGGCGCCCGCGATTGATGTGTTTGTGTAATGTGTGTACATTACACAAACACATCAATCGCGGGCGCCGCGCCGTTTACACACATGAAATTCACAAACACAAATGACATCCAGACACAGGACAAGGATACTTGCTCTACCCCGGAATAGAACCGGGGACCAGTGCTCTACAAGCGTCACATTCGACCTCTAGACCACCAAGGCAGTATAATATAGAGTTTACCTTGCAGCCAAACTTTCTGGCTAGTTCCCTTAATCGCCTTATACGACACCCTCAGGACGAAGTTGGGTGGTGACACTGTGTATTCTGAAACCGTCACCGCAAGGAAAATGTCTAGGCCCAATAACCTAACCCCCTCTGACAATTTCGAAGGAGTTCGTCTCAAGAGTGGGAGTTTTAGGTACTGCAATAAACATGCGATTGTTTTTAAACCGGTGTTCCAATTTTTGAGACAGCTTGTTTTTACTGAAATATGACGTGTGTGTGACGTAAATCTAATATAAGGAGCTGTTCTATGGATAGATTGACTCATTACGATATCTCTGGAACCATAAGACCTAGAGACTTGAATTTTGGTAGGTATATTCATTACACCGAGTATTCAAATAAAAATTAGAGCGGGGGGTTAATTATTGTTATTATTATTTTGTCAAAACAAAGTTTCCTGGATCAGTTATTATCAATCAAAATCAAAATGTGTTTTAATCGAATAAATTCTTGCGAAAGCTTTTAAATAGTAAAAAAAAATATAACTCTACATCAAAATTAAATATAATATATATAAAAATAATTTATCATTTAGTTTTTACCACCGATTCGGAATGCCATTCCACAGAGAAGAGACTGCAAGAAACTCCATGGTTGCTGTTTTAAATAAAAGGGTTACAATAATGGTGGTACAATCTATTATTTATTTTCATTGTTATTACATCACATTTTAAAATTCACTATGCTAAAAATACTACTCGAATGTAAATAAACTACACTTATTATACTTCAAGGTACATCAGGGTCAATACATTCTAAAGTAAGTAGTTCGACCTTATTAACTGTAATGCACTTGGTTTTTTTTTTAAAACAATAATTCTTTTTATTTATTTGTAAGTAAATATTGTGGACGCCTCTTAGGATCATAAAAGTGCCACGATCTTCAAGTAAATTGGGAGATATTACCTTTGAAAACAAACTACTGGAAAAGTTAAAGTACTGCAAAAAAGCAAATTGGCGGCAACTCTTTTTCATCTAAAGATGTTTAAATGTCTATGGTACACTGCTGGAGACATAGTCGCCAGTATTGTTAGGACAAGCTGGGCCGGAACCACTAAAACTATCGAAATACTTTATATATTGTATTATATTATTATTTTATATATTATATAATTTTATATATAATTATATACTTTATAATACTATTTAGCACATACATGACCCACTGCTGAGTCGGGCCACCTACAATTACATGGAGGGTACCTGGCCTAATGTGTCACGCTGACAACTTAGCACAGGGTTTCGTATCAAGTTATCTTTCTCTTGCGACTAGGTTTTCGACCTTCTAATTTCATGTATTACTAGCTTTTGGGCGCGGCTTCGCTCGCGTGGACTTCGAACCCGTGCTTATCTCTATGCATTTTTTTTATGAATATAAAAGTGGTTATTGGGACTAAACCATGATAGTTAGATGTGTCCTCTCGCAGACTTTTTTGTAGATTTTAATAAGACCTACAAACTCGTAGTACTTCATTTTGTTCTATTGTCAATAGTTTTTGCAGCGCACGCATAAATAGGTTTTCGCTTTTACACCTTGGGTTACAAAATCGCAATTTTCATACGGATCCCTAATTCCTTTGAAAATAAAATATAGCCTATAACCTTCCTCGATAAATGGACTATCTAACACTGAAAGAATTTTTGAAATCGGACCAGTAGTTCCTGAGATTAGCGCGTTCAAACAAACAAACAAACAAACAAACAAACTCTGCAGCTTTATATATTAGTATAGATTAATCCATCATAAAACACTAAATTTTCTTCGATATAGAAGAAGAATACTCTTCATTTTCTATCTTTCCAACAAAAATATATTAACTCCATCGGGTCATGCATTCAGGAGCTAGCATGTAAAACTTATAACACCGTCTTTATCGGGCATATAAATAACAAACTGCTACACGTAGTTTATAACCCGCCAGGGGAGGCCGGTTTATTTAGAGGGACCCCTTACTCATCGGTGGGTAGTTTATATAATGAGACCCTTTTTGCATCACGAGCATTTTCATTCGCAAAAAGGTGGCGAGTTATGTCTATGGACAAATTAAATCCAAGCTACCAATTTAAAATTCGAATTTAAAATGTATAAAAATTGAGCAAAAAGTTTTACTCAATAGTAAAACCGCTCATTATTTAAAAGCGTGTTGAACAAAAAACAACATTATAAAGTCTCAAATCTTGTTTGCGGAAGACATAATTTGATATGCGAATTAATAATAGAGCAGGTTCATTTACTTGGGAATCTCTGCCATCGTGGGTTTTACATTATTTCATCATAAGTAAAATAATCACTTGATAAGTTACATAATATTTTTGGTTAAACAATATCGTTTATATTATTTAACCAAAGAAATATTTGCGGCTTTACAAAGAAACCACTACCAATCATAATCGTTTCTTACAAATCTAAGTGAATACAATTTGAATTGTTTATTTCAGTGTATGTAATAAAATTCCACAGACACTTTTCATTAGGAAAAAAAATCAGTCGGCATGGCAAGCGATTTGTGTTCCTTGTATAAAAAAAAGATAGACATAACCATATTTTTTATTGATTATGCCGTCTGGCATTTTGATTTTAAAGACACCTATTTCGTTTACCTATAATAGCAGGTTTAAATCTATTAAATTTCGTCCGCGAATGTGGCGCCCTCAATGCAACATCTAGTCCCCTCTAGGCCTAATCCTAGTTGATTATATCAACCATTGATAGAGAAGATTTTGACGTACCGACCGATTTAATAATCAATGAAACTGTTTTGCTTACACAGTTCTTAGCACAATTATAAGGAGTTTCCTTTTAGGTGTTTAAAATGTCCATTAGTGGATATTTTTATACCTTCCAGTTTTAAATCTTTCCAGTTCTAAAAGGGTAAATCTTAAACGGTATCACTGCTATATTGACGATGCGTTTTCGCCCTTATGCCAATGGAATGAATTACTCTAAAACATAGTGCTATCGACCATACAAGTTTAAGACCCATTTATATGTTTATCACGTACTTCCCATAATAAACTCGATTAAGAGCTGTTTAATGGTAATGTTTCTGTGTTTTAATTCGTTAACTTATTTGCTACAGTTATTTTTAGCATAATATGTTAAAGTATGTCTTGTTTGTGTGGCCTATTCGGTTCGGAATAATAAAAAAATACGTCAATACTTAAACCAATGTTACTTTGTAATTCCAAATAAAAGAAAATTTAATCAATACGCATTTGAAAATTTATACAAACATTAGATAGGTACGTTAATATCGTACGTTATCTAAACGTCTGAATTGTAACTAACTGAAATATTTGTAGGTAGAAGTAATTTTGGCACGATTTTTATAGCAGAAAGAAGGTTTAAACAGAAAATTATGAAAAACCAAACTTTTTTTCAGCTACTGTCATTGTGTTCATAAAAAGTAAAATACGACTGCAATGTGAATAACATTACAGTAGTACATCACTACATAGTATAAAACAAAGTCGCTGTAGTCTGTCCGTCCCTATGTATTCTTAAATCTTTAAAACTACGCAACGGAATTTGAAGCGGTGTTTTTAATAGATAGAGTGATTCAAGAGGATAAATTTAGAGGTTCATCATTGCACCCGTGCGAAGCCGGGGCGGGTCGCTAGTACCATAATAAAGATGTACTTGTCCGTGTAGTGATGGATTTAGAATACACAGTGTTACCACCCTATTCAACCCTGGAGGTGTCGTATGAGCCGACAAAAGGAAATGATAAGGCCGAAAACCAGCGAGAGAAGGAAAACTTGGTACGAAACCCCGTGCAAACCTTATAGCTAGCGTGGCACAGTAGGTTAATTGCCCACCATGTAATTGGAGGGTGCCCGACTCAGCAGTGGGTCATGAATGGGTTGAATAGTAGTAGTAGTTGTTTGGAGTCGGTTGAAATGTAACTCAATGTAACCAACCTATGTATTTGCTATGAATAAATAAATAAAAAAAATGCCTTAGCACAGTCGGTGAGTAATCAACATACGATATTCATTTTAATATTTCTCAAGTTTGTTTGGTTATTGTTGATGACCGAATCAATTAAGCTCATTGTTGATATTTTATTGAAATTTCAATACTTTTTTTACATCGCTGACGCAATTATGCATACACTAGTTGTTGCCCGTGACATCTTACGCCTTAATTTCTAACAATAGATGGCGTATTGAAACGTACAAATAGACCTTGAGTTACAGTTAATTTTAGGTTGAATAGAACAACCTGTATTGTCGAAAGACATCTTCTTCGTCATCGTCTTCTTCCCAATTTCTTTGGTCCAGTCAACCAACCAGTCTAGTCTAGCAATATTAGGCTTAGTTGTAGACTATTTACATAGAGATATTGCCGACTGCCCCCTGTCGGATGAATGAATTCAATGCAGTAGATTAAAAGTATTTTATGATGAAGACAATAATCTATGCTGTATACATATAAACAAAATTGGAGTGTATGTAGGTAATATTAAAATAACCGCTTTATACTATGTAGTTGCATTTGGATATATTATACCAATTATGTCTGTGGGTTTGTTTAAAATCGGGCCAGGTAGGTATGTCAGAGATTACTCTGACATACCTGGCCCGGCTTTAATGGAATTTTCACTGACAGAAAGCAGATGTAACAAGGAGTAAGATCTTTTATTGAAGGGCTTTTATTGAGCCGCCCCTGCTTTTCAGGAGCCCATAGTTACAAAATTTTACTTTGTTTAATACCACCCGGACGAAGACACGGGCAAAAGTTGTACATATAGTTGTCTATCTACCTACAAACAATGCTAGTGAAGGGGAATCCATTTAATCAGGTCTTGGCCGCCTGAGTCCTAGCGATGCGGTGTGTGGCACCAGGCAAATTTGCAATAATCAATTAGCAGATGGTCTAATTATCAGTGTATAGTCATTCTTTTGATAGACTGCGGAAATATTATATTTTAAGAACGATTAATAGTTACAGAACATAATAATGTGCATTTCATAGTGCACATATTGTGCGATTATAATACACTAGCTTTTATGCGCGGCTTCGCCCGCGTGGGCTTCGAACCCGTGCTTATCTCTATGCATATTTATTTTTTTGTTATTGTGACTAAACTATGATAGTTAGATATGTGTTATAAGACCTACAAACCCGTAGTACATTATTTTGTTCTATTGTCAATAGTTTTTGCAGCGCACTCATAAATAGATTTTCGATTTTACACCTTGGTTTACAAAATAGCAATTTTCATAAGGATCCCTAATTCTTTTGAAAATAAAATATAGCCTATAACCTTCCTCGATAAATGGACTATCAAACAATGATAGATTTTTTGAAATCGGACCAGTAGTTCCTGAGATTAGCGCGTTCAAACAAACAAACAAACAAACTCTGCAGCTTTATATATTAGTATAGATAATATGTGCATTTAAAAAAACCCTGTGTCAACCCATCTGGCCAGCATGGCACAATAGGCTAATTACCCTCCATGTAACAGAAGGACTATGAACTATGAATTGCACATTATGTGCAGGTTTTCGTATCAAATTGCTCACCCGTAGAGGAGACCCTGGGAGGGACGGTGCCATTCCACATGCCTTGGGTGTGACACCGACGGAGCCTCAGAGATCCACGCGAGGGATGCTCCAGAATGGAGCCTGATAGACAGGGTCGAGCAGCATCTCCCCTGGCGCTCAAGTTCACCCAGTGGAGAAATAGGACCCACAGGGATATAGCGCGTGTCGGGACATAGACGGGGGTTTAGTGGGTAACCAAGGCGCAAATCACCATCTTAACGCGCCTTGGAGTCCCACATAATCCAGCCGTGATCCCAATGCCAGCCGCATTACCCGTAAAGGGTTACTCGTCTAAAAAAAAAGGGTTTCGTATCAAGATTTCCTTCTTTTGCAGCCTAGCCGTAAGAGAAGAAAAACTTGACAAGAAACCGTGAAAGAAATTAGCAGTGGTCTATTGGCCGAGTAGTAGTAGACTACCAGGGTCTAAATCAGGTTACCACGACTAGGTACTACTATTCAGCCCGTATATGACCCACTGTCGAGTCAGACCTAGACCTGTGCCAAAATAGTCTACGAAGATGGTGATGACAGATGATCCAATTAGATCTTTTAAGAATTAGGCATTTCCCCCCTACAGTATAACTAGATGGAGCGACGATCTGCGAAAGGTTGCGGGCAGCAGCTGGATGCGTCAAGCTATGGCGCTCTTTAGGGGAGGCCTATGTCCACCAGTGAACTAATGTGGGCTGATGATGATGATATAACTAGCATGATAATATGATATTTTTTTAGATTTGGTGTGATATTTTTTAACGAAAATATTCAAAGCGGGGCTAAAACACAGAAGCCCTTTTAACTCTTGATAATCGTTGATTGCGGTAGAAATTAGTTCTACAATGATTGTTGTATTCTTAATTTGACCATAGACAACAAAAGAGTATATGTTTAAGCGTGTGGGAGGCAAATACATGGTAGTGTGTGCAATGTTTTTTTAATTATTTATCGTATTTTATGCATATTTAAAAAAGAATTAGCATTCTGCACTCATTCTCTACCATAAACTTCAATTCTCCTCCGTCCGCGCAATTTTCGTAAAAAGCGGTGCAAAGTTATTGCTTCTCGTATTAATTTAAAGGTAGATAAACCTGATATCAGTTACCATAGTGCCTACGCCACAGTATAGTTAAAAGAAATATCTTAATGAAATGAAACTTAGTTTAGGCTAATTTTAAGCTTAATTATATAATACTCATAGGTCTGCATAAAATTACGAGTTTATTACGGTAGTGCGCGTTACAACAAACAACAAGTACCTACGTTAAGTATGTAAAATAGGCAACGCAATACCTACAATGTAAAGGGATAAAGGACAATGATAGAGCACATTAAACTCATACAGGATGTAACACTCTGTCTGCCTTGTTGGTCTAGTTTGGAGGTTTGGATGTGCCGACTTTGGATCACCGGTTCGATTCCGGGCTGACCCCGGTGTCTTTGTGTAAACCAAAAGGACTTGCTAAGAGTCTGGGTTTCATTTGTGTTCATGAATTTCATGTTTGTAAACTGCCTGCGCGATAAAGGATTTTTAATTTGTTTAAAAAAAAAAACAAATACTTTGTAGTCATAACAAAAGAGTCGATTTAAATATGTAGTCCGATAGACATGGTGTATGAAAGACTTCAGGCAAAAATGAGAAACACTCTTCTGTAAAATTATTCGGAAATGACACAACTCGAAAAATAAGCGCAGGATACCCAAGAAACATTATGGGACTGTGTTAACTGAGCTTATAGGATAATAATATCGATGGCGATTTTCAATGAAACTCATGTTTATTGTAAAAAACGTCAATATCACACGCATACTTCAACACAGACAGAAAGAAGAAAGAAAAAAAATTGCTCTATTGTATAAATTAAATTATGGCGTTCACAATCGTTATCGGATACATTATTTTTTTAATACTACTACCAGGTTGGAACGCGGCACCAACCTAGAAGACCTGGCGGAAGGAACTCAATGCCTTTCTTTTTTTTTTCAAACACACAAATACAATGCCCTGATTAGCTCACTTTGGTTGCCTATAGGGTTTTTGACAAGCCCTCTGAGTTTCTTGCCAGCTCTTCTCAGCAGTGGTCGCGTTCCGAACTGGTGGTAAACTATATTACTTTGCTTTGTATAAATTTTATTAATATGTTGACAATTTGTAAGTGTCCATTGTGTCCTATGCAAAATAAATTATTTGACTTTGTTACGCCCTGTATATATAGAACCTTCAGATACGATGGTAATCGATTTTCCTGTACTACTTAGGTATCTAGGTTTTAAAGACATTAGATATATTATGCATCGTAAACCAATGTCACGATCACAACAGGCATAATAAACACTATTTCTTATCACCGTCATTACTTTAGCCCATAATACATAAAGTCTTAAGCCTATTTAAGCCTGAGGGTGTTCTAAGAGAAGGAAATCAACCCGCCTGACCAACATGGCACAGTAGGCTGGAATAAAAACCTCACCCGCCCGATTTAGCAGTGGGTCATGTAAAACTTCCCCACCGCACGCTGGGAAATAACGCGTGTTGTAAAAGTCAACAAAACCCAGCATGCTTGGTGGTAGGATCGAACGGTCCGCCCGGCTGGCTACCACCCTCACATTTAAGTCCGACGCCAAGCAGTTTTACTGTGTTCCGTCGTGTGTATGTGAGAGCCGGTGCCCGACAGGGCAATTCCTTGAATTGCCTTCTCCATCTTAGACCCTGGCATAGCTTTCCATCACGCAAGCCTAGGGTCAAAGGCATTCAAGTCACTGATAAAAAAATATATATATCAATTCTGCTGTTGAAGGAATTGGTGACAAATTGATGTTTTTATTCCAGCTTATCATACCAAGTTGCCCACCTTCTCTTAGAGCACCCTCAGGCTTAAATAGGTTGATGACATTATGTATGCTTATTCCGCCACCTCACGGACACTGTTTGTAGGCTCAAACATTTTGAGTAAGTAATTTTTACTTAAATTTTTATTAAAGTCTTAATTTATTTACTCGGCGGCTCGCTAGTTAACAAGCGACCCGCCCCGGCTTGGCACGGGTGCAATGATGAACATGATGAACATCTAAATTTATCAGTGTTTCTCTACAATATTATGCATGTAATATACCTACTTAAAAACCTTCCACTCGAATCACTTTATCTAATAAAACAAACCGCTTCAAAATCCGTTGCGTAGTTTTAAAGATAGGGACGGACAGACGACAGCGACTTTGTTTTATAATATGTAGTGAAGTGATAGTGATGATGATGATACCTAATGTAAGTATATTGACTATCATATTTATATTACCTGTGGTGTAAAAAAAACATAATCAGTCTCATTGTTTAAATAGTACCTATTAATACTTACTTTTCAATTGTTTTCCTTCTGGCGAGCATCTCTGAGCGTTAATCAAGCACTCCACATAATTTCTCACCAGTCTTTTATTTGTAAATAAGGCGTCAACGTCCAAATAATCGTATCTCGTATCGTATTTTGGCATATTTATCATCGAATTTATATCCTGCCCCGCCACTACGTACACAAACACACAGAGAAACAACACAGCACGCATTTTAAAAAATAAAATAAAATATTAAAAATCGAATAATGTCCACGATAAAAAAGCAATCGCGCTAAAATCACTGTCAATGGAATAATTTTGAATAAGGAATCGTGTTCACATGTCTCGCAGGTTCGCGCGCCAATTTCTCGGCGACACACGTGCGCATGCGCGGAATGGTGGTATTGTTATGATATGCGCGCCCGTGACTGCGCGGTTAAAAGGTGATGCGAGCTTTCTTTACATCCTAAGATCGAGTTGGGACAAAACAAGTTCTTCACGGGTACTTGACAATGAACAGGTATCGTTCTGGTGAGGATTTCTCGAGCTAAACATTGCCTTGAAATATTTGAACCCTGTCCGAGTTCATAGGCGAAGTTGCATGGGATAAATGTTTATTTCACATGATACTAGTGAAAAAAGATCGGTGCATGAGAAGGAAACGTTGTGAACCCGGCCGCGGTGGTTATGGCTATCCACTAAAACCTCTTCCCAACACTCCTCCCTGTGGAGCATCCGTCCGATAAGGCTCGACAGCGAGAGGTCTCTTCAGACTTGCACCGCCGCCAGGCTCCGGTTTTTTTATACTAAGCCCCTACACCTGGTATAAGCTGTATGAAATTCACGAACACAAAGAACACCGAGACTCCGAGCAAGTGCCTCTGGTTTACGCAAAGACGAAATCGAACTGGGAATTCGTGATCCAAAAGCAGCACGATTAACCTCTAGTTCAACAAGGCAGTTTAAAGACTCTTACGTGGCATACTCCTCCACAGTGTAGCACACCGTATCGACAGGCGCACATCACCCGAGGCAGACCTGCGTGGGGTGATATGAAACCCTGCTTTTTTGTTTTTCATGTTGGAAATATTCATGGATACCCGGCTTTTGGGGCTAGCCGGGATAAATGGGATTCGGGGCCGAAAAAAAAACAATTATCGCCTTGTTCACCCAAAGATTTACCTAGACCTTGATACCAAAGGCTATACAATAACCTTAGTGTAAATGGGGTGGTGAGTGGAACTACCTATGTCAGAAAGGCTATTACACTGTGAGAGATTATATGGATGACAGAAATGTTTGGGATTAAACTGTTTTAATGGACCAGGCTATTGAATTTACTATACTCGTATTTATTGATCTTTTCTGACGTTTTACTTTATTTGTAACTAGTGGCCCGCCCCAGCTTCGCCCGTGCAAAGCGGGGGTGGGTTATACATATAAACCTTCCCCTTGAATCACTCTATCTATTAAAAAAAACCACTTCAAAATCCGTTGCGTAGTTTTAAAGATTTATGCATACATGGCGACGGACAGAATTTTTTTATATATATTTATTTAATCAATTCATCAAAGTCTGTAAAAACATTGACTTGACTTGTAAAAGTGTCCATAAAGGATCTATTTATAAATAAATACTGAAACTGAAAGTAATGACGAGCTACATAGTAGGTAGATTCGTAAAGTTATTTTAGCAAGCTTTAGAATTCACGAATACTACAGAATATGTTATAGATAATGTTGACTATTTGTAAGTGTCCATTGTCACCAACACAAATTAAATGATTTTGAATTTGAATTTGAATTTGAACTATGTCGTAAATATTGTGTAAAGAGATGGGTGGATTGAGAACATGCACATGAAAGACACCGATAGGAGTGTATGGAGACTACCATCTAGCGTGGTACAAGGGCCAAGGGACAAGGGTTTCGATTCCGGGGTCGGGCAAGTGTCTTTGTCTAAACCAGAGCCAGAGGCACTTGCTCAAAGTTTGAGTGTCATTAGTGCTCGTGAATTACATGTTTGTAAACTGCCCCCGCGAAACAGGTTATTGACCATTTAAAAGCTTTTTGTGCTAAAATCGACATGAATAAAGTTCCTTTTGAATTTAAAGATGATTTTTTGAAGCTAGTTTTTGTGCCTATTCAATTTGGTCGCACATGACGCCCTCGCAATAGAATGAAAGGATGACACTAGAAGTTATGTATGATGAATGTTTACATATAACATAATCTTATCCCAAATTATGTAAATACGAGGATTTCCATCCGAGTGCGCACGCACAATGGTGCGATCCGCGATAGCATCGCCACCTGTATTATGGACATTGATGTTATACAATAAGAGAAATCTGTTCACAAGCTACTACTGTTCAGCCTATATAAATGACACACTGCTCAGTCGGGGCTCCTCCCACAATCACAGGGAGGGCATTTATCCTACTGCGCCTCGCTGGTCAGACGGGTTAGCACAAAGGTTTGTATCAAGTTCTATTCTTACTCTCCTTTTCTTACGCCTAGGTTTTCAGACGCGATATATCTTTCAGTCACGTCTTTCGACACCCTCAGGTTGAAATGGGGTGGCGACACTATGATTCTAAATCCATGTCCACACGGAATGTGAATACAAATAAGATGCTTAGCCATTTGTGACTTTTGCGCGAGTTTACAAATTTCCAATCCCTGCCTTGCACCTAAATAAGGACTTAAAAAGCAATTAGTTGAGTTCCGGCCTTTTCGGCTGGTTCTTCTCGGTAGTGCTGCATTTGTTGCATTTATAGCTAACTAGTGGCCCGCCCCGGCTTCGCCCGTGCAAAGCGGGGGTGGTTTATACATATAAACCTTCCACTTGAATCACTCTATCTATTAAAAAAAACCGCTTCAAAATCCGTTGCGTAGTTTTAAAGATTTACGCATACATAGGGACGGACAGAAGAATGCGACTTTGTTTTATACTATGTAGTGATGTGATTAAATGAATTTTGATTTTGTAAATAATAAGATGTATGTATATTACGTAATTCCGATTATGGGCCTCATATTGGCACTGGCTTCCGGGAGAAAGGTATAATATAGAGACACCAAGCGCGGATAGTACATTTTGTTTATATAAAAAAAGAAACAAAAAGAGACAATATGATAAAAATTTGTCTTTCTAGAAATAGAACTCCATGGTATAATTTGCAACTTTACAAAAACACATTACTGATTTATAGAATTTCATTTTGCTTCATTGACTTAACCGTTTTAAGTAGTTGCGATCTTATGCCCACCATTAATCAATTTCAAATTTAAAACAGTCATATATAATACCGTATCATCGCTGTTGTACCTACATTTAACAAACATCTTAATTTGTCTTATAACTCTAGTCGTTAATCAAAGTCGTTTCATTCAATAGAACCGCTATAAAATGAACCACGATCACAGGACTGTATCTTTATGTCTTCACGGTTAGTTAGCTAGCCGTTTAATATTCGAGAAGTATTTCATTTCCGAATTATGTTTAAGTACGTCATCATCATCGTCATCACCAATCAACCTTTCGCTCATCGGGGCTCCATCTGCCAGAGACGCGTCCTAGACGAGAAGCTTGCAGAATCGCGATTTCTACTCAAGAACTTGAAGAAGAAGAATCATCATATTCGGAAAATAGGTATTTATAGTGTACTAGTGACCCGGCCCGGCTTCGCACGGGTGCAATTATGCATGTAATATACATATAAACCTTCGTCTTGAATCACTCTATCTATTAAAAGAAACCATTTCAAAATCCGTTGCGTAGTTTTAAAGATTTAAGCATACATAGGGACGGACAGACGACAGCGACTTTGTTTTATACTACGTAGTGATTTATCTAATTAAATCATTTATGTTCGATGACATTTAGTAAAGAAAGGATTGTTTTTGCGTCAAAAACGCACGCGAGTCAATAAAATTTTGGTTAAAAAATTGTTGTCAATGGGATTCCAATAAAAAAGCACACACGTGATGGAACGTGTATGTCCTTTGTTGCGTTTATTGCTTAAGTTTTATAAGACGGTTTAATTTTTTTGTCAAAAGGACCACAGCATACTCAGACTACTAGTATCTAAGTTGTCTAACTGCCGGTCCCAATATACGATCTCAATCCCTTTTTAACGATCTCCAATTGAAACTGTAAGTCATTTATTACATAAAGCGTCAAACATGTTTGGATCACATTTTTCAAGATTAATAGCAAACTACTGAACCCATTTCGACACCGATTCAAATGGATAAAATAGTGAAAATAAAAAAATCAAATTGAGAAACTCCATTTTATATAGCCGGTTAAACAGTTTGCAGGTAGCGGCTGGATGCATCATGCTGAAGACAAATGTACAGCAGTGGATGCGAGGCTAATTACGATGTTTAATAAGATGATTCGTGTCAAATCGAAAACATCTTTTGACATCTTTAAAATATGAATATTTAAATATATTTTTTAAATTTAACTCATAAAGTAAAAATACTTTTGATGAGTGAGTAAAAGGGTGTCAAGTCGACAAGTAAACGATGGAATGCGTATTTTGCTACCTCGGGTGGCACTTTCACTTAGCTATATAATTTATAATTCAGAAATCCGCAAGAGAACTGCTGATAAGATTTTATTTTATTGTGTGTTAAAAGGGCTGACTAACTTAAAAATGTACTAAGCTTTGGATCAACGGGTCCCGGGTTCGATTCCGGGGTCGGGCATGTGTCTTTGTCTAAACCAGAGGCACAGTCTGGGTGTCATTTCTATCTGTAATATGTATGTATTTACAAAAAAATAAAAATATATAAGTAGTTTATCATCCATCTCGTTACCATAACACAAGCATTAAGTTGCTTAGCTTGGGACGAGATGGCGTTGTGTGATATGTCCAAGGATATTTATTTATTTATTTTATTGTGTGTTAAAAGGGCTGACTAACTTAAAAATGTACTAAGCTTTGGATCAACGGGTCCCGGGTTCGATTCCGGGGTCGGGCATGTGTCTTTGTCTAAACCAAAAGCATTGGCTCGGAGTCTGGGTGTCATTTCTATCTATAATATGTATGTATTTACAAAAAAATAAAAATATATAAGTAGTTTATCATCCATCTCGTTACCATAACACAAGCATTAAGTTGCTTAGCTTGGGACGAGATGGCGTTGTGTGAAATGTCCAAGGATATTTATTTATTTATTTTATTGTGTGTTAAAAGGGCTGACTAACTTAAAAATGTACTAAGCTTTGGATCAACGGGTCCCGGGTTCGATTCCGGGGTCGGGCAAGTGTCTTTGTCTAAACCAAAAGCATTGGCTCGGAGTCTGGGTGTCATTTCTATCTATAATATGTATGTATTTACAAAAAAATAAAAATTTATAAGTAGTTTATCATCCATCTCGTTACCATAACACAAGCATTAAGTTGCTTAGCTTGGGACGAGATGGCGTTGTGTGAAATGTCCAAGGATATTTATTTATTTATTTTATTGTGTGTTAAAAGGGCTGACTAACTTAAAAATGTACTAAGCTTTGGATCAACGGGTCCCGGGTTCGATTCCGGGGTCGGGCAAGTGTCTTTGTCTAAACCAAAAGCATTGGCTCGGAGTCTGGGTGTCATTTCTATCTATAATATGTATGTATTTACAAAAAAATAAAAATTTATAAGTAGTTTATCATCCATCTCGTTACCATAACACAAGCATTAAGTTGCTTAGCTTGGGACGAGATGGCGTTGTGTGAAATGTCCAAGGATATTTATTTATTTATTTTATTGTGTGTTAAAAGGGCTGACTAACTTAAAAATGTACTAAGCTTTGGATCAACGGGTCCCGGGTTCGATTCCGGGGTCGGGCAAGTGTCTTTGTCTAAACCAAAAGCATTGGCTCGGAGTCTGGGTGTCATTTCTATCTATAATATGTATGTATTTACAAAAAAATAAAAATTTATAAGTAGTTTATCATCCATCTCGTTACCATAACACAAGCATTAAGTTGCTTAGCTTGGGACGAGATGGCGTTGTGTGAAATGTCCAAGGATATTTATTTATTTATTTTATTGTGTGTTAAAAGGGCTGACTAACTTAAAAATGTACTAAGCTTTGGATCAACGGGTCCCGGGTTCGATTCCGGGGTCGGGCAAGTGTCTTTGTCTAAACCAAAAGCATTGGCTCGGAGTCTGGGTGTCATTTCTATCTATAATATGTATGTATTTACAAAAAAATAAAAATTTATAAGTAGTTTATCATCCATCTCGTTACCATAACACAAGCATTAAGTTGCTTAGCTTGGGACGAGATGGCGTTGTGTGAAATGTCCAAGGATATTTATTTATTTATTTTATTGTGTGTTAAAAGGGCTGACTAACTTAAAAATGTACTAAGCTTTGGATCAACGGGTCCCGGGTTCGATTCCGGGGTCGGGCAAGTGTCTTTGTCTAAACCAAAAGCATTGGCTCGGAGTCTGGGTGTCATTTCTATCTATAATATGTATGTATTTACAAAAAAATAAAAATTTATAAGTAGTTTATCATCCATCTCGTTACCATAACACAAGCATTAAGTTGCTTAGCTTGGGACGAGATGGCGTTGTGTGAAATGTCCAAGGATATTTATTTATTTATTTTATTGTGTGTTAAAAGGGCTGACTAACTTAAAAATGTACTAAGCTTTGGATCAACGGGTCCCGGGTTCGATTCCGGGGTCGGGCAAGTGTCTTTGTCTAAACCAAAAGCATTGGCTCGGAGTCTGGGTGTCATTTCTATCTATAATATGTATGTATTTACAAAAAAATAAAAATTTATAAGTAGTTTATCATCCATCTCGTTACCATAACACAAGCATTAAGTTGCTTAGCTTGGGACGAGATGGCGTTGTGTGAAATGTCCAAGGATATTTATTTATTTATTTTATTGTGTGTTAAAAGGGCTGACTAACTTAAAAATGTACTAAGCTTTGGATCAACGGGTCCCGGGTTCGATTCCGGGGTCGGGCAAGTGTCTTTGTCTAAACCAAAAGCATTGGCTCGGAGTCTGGGTGTCATTTCTATCTATAATATGTATGTATTTACAAAAAAATAAAAATTTATAAGTAGTTTATCATCCATCTCGTTACCATAACACAAGCATTAAGTTGCTTAGCTTGGGACGAGATGGCGTTGTGTGAAATGTCCAAGGATATTTATTTATTTATTTTATTGTGTGTTAAAAGGGCTGACTAACTTAAAAATGTACTAAGCTTTGGATCAACGGGTCCCGGGTTCGATTCCGGGGTCGGGCAAGTGTCTTTGTCTAAACCAAAAGCATTGGCTCGGAGTCTGGGTGTCATTTCTATCTATAATATGTATGTATTTACAAAAAAATAAAAATTTATAAGTAGTTTATCATCCATCTCGTTACCATAACACAAGCATTAAGTTGCTTAGCTTGGGACGAGATGGCGTTGTGTGAAATGTCCAAGGATATTTATTTATTTATTTTATTGTGTGTTAAAAGGGCTGACTAACTTAAAAATGTACTAAGCTTTGGATCAACGGGTCCCGGGTTCGATTCCGGGGTCGGGCAAGTGTCTTTGTCTAAACCAAAAGCATTGGCTCGGAGTCTGGGTGTCATTTCTATCTATAATATGTATGTATTTACAAAAAAATAAAAATTTATAAGTAGTTTATCATCCATCTCGTTACCATAACACAAGCATTAAGTTGCTTAGCTTGGGACGAGATGGCGTTGTGTGAAATGTCCAAGGATATTTATTTATTTATTTTATTGTGTGTTAAAAGGGCTGACTAACTTAAAAATGTACTAAGCTTTGGATCAACGGGTCCCGGGTTCGATTCCGGGGTCGGGCAAGTGTCTTTGTCTAAACCAAAAGCATTGGCTCGGAGTCTGGGTGTCATTTCTATCTATAATATGTATGTATTTACAAAAAAATAAAAATTTATAAGTAGTTTATCATCCATCTCGTTACCATAACACAAGCATTAAGTTGCTTAGCTTGGGACGAGATGGCGTTGTGTGAAATGTCCAAGGATATTTATTTATTTATTTTATTGTGTGTTAAAAGGGCTGACTAACTTAAAAATGTACTAAGCTTTGGATCAACGGGTCCCGGGTTCGATTCCGGGGTCGGGCAAGTGTCTTTGTCTAAACCAAAAGCATTGGCTCGGAGTCTGGGTGTCATTTCTATCTATAATATGTATGTATTTACAAAAAAATAAAAATTTATAAGTAGTTTATCATCCATCTCGTTACCATAACACAAGCATTAAGTTGCTTAGCTTGGGACGAGATGGCGTTGTGTGAAATGTCCAAGGATATTTATTTATTTATTTTATTGTGTGTTAAAAGGGCTGACTAACTTAAAAATGTACTAAGCTTTGGATCAACGGGTCCCGGGTTCGATTCCGGGGTCGGGCAAGTGTCTTTGTCTAAACCAAAAGCATTGGCTCGGAGTCTGGGTGTCATTTCTATCTATAATATGTATGTATTTACAAAAAAATAAAAATTTATAAGTAGTTTATCATCCATCTCGTTACCATAACACAAGCATTAAGTTGCTTAGCTTGGGACGAGATGGCGTTGTGTGATATGTCCAAGGATATTTATTTATTTATTTTATTGTGTGTTAAAAGGGCTGACTAACTTAAAAATGTACTAAGCTTTGGATCAACGGGTCCCGGGTTCGATTCCGGGGTCGGGCAAGTGTCTTTGACTAAACCAGAGGCATTGGCTCGGAGTCTGGGTGTCATTTCTATCTATAATATGTATGTATTTACAAAAAAATAAAAATTTATAAGTAGTTTATCATCCATCTCGTTACCATAACACAAGCATTAAGTTGCTTAGCTTGGGACGAGATGGCGTTGTGTGAAATGTCCAAGGATATTTATTTATTTATTTTATTGTGTGTTAAAAGGGCTGACTAACTTAAAAATGTACTAAGCTTTGGATCAACGGGTCCCGGGTTCGATTCCGGGGTCGGGCAAGTGTCTTTGTCTAAACCAAAAGCATTGGCTCGGAGTCTGGGTGTCATTTCTATCTATAATATGTATGTATTTACAAAAAAATAAAAATTTATAAGTAGTTTATCATCCATCTCGTTACCATAACACAAGCATTAAGTTGCTTAGCTTGGGACGAGATGGCGTTGTGTGAAATGTCCAAGGATATTTATTTATTTATTTTATTGTGTGTTAAAAGGGCTGACTAACTTAAAAATGCACTAAGCTTTGGATCAACGGGTCCCGGGTTCGATTCCGGGGTCGGGCAAGTGTCTTTGTCTAAACCAAAAGCATTGGCTCGGAGTCTGGGTGTCATTTCTATCTATAATATGTATGTATTTACAAAAAAATAAAAATTTATAAGTAGTTTATCATCCATCTCGTTACCATAACACAAGCATTAAGTTGCTTAGCTTGGGACGAGATGGCGTTGTGTGAAATGTCCAAGGATATTTATTTATTTATTTTATTGTGTGTTAAAAGGGCTGACTAACTTAAAAATGCACTAAGCTTTGGATCAACGGGTCCCGGGTTCGATTCCGGGGTCGGGCAAGTGTCTTTGACTAAACCAGAGGCATTGGCTCGGAGTCTGGGTGTCATTTCTATCTATAATATGTATGTATTTACAAAAAAATAAAAATTTATAAGTAGTTTATCATCCATCTCGTTACCATAACACAAGCATTAAGTTGCTTAGCTTGGGACGAGATGGCGTTGTGTGAAATGTCCAAGGATATTTATTTATTTATTTTATTGTGTGTTAAAAGGGCTGACTAACTTAAAAATGTACTAAGCTTTGGATCAACGGGTCCCGGGTTCGATTCCGGGGTCGGGCAAGTGTCTTTGTCTAAACCAAAAGCATTGGCTCGGAGTCTGGGTGTCATTTCTATCTATAATATGTATGTATTTACAAAAAAATAAAAATTTATAAGTAGTTTATCATCCATCTCGTTACCATAACACAAGCATTAAGTTGCTTAGCTTGGGACGAGATGGCGTTGTGTGAAATGTCCAAGGATATTTATTTATTTATTTTATTGTGTGTTAAAAGGGCTGACTAACTTAAAAATGCACTAAGCTTTGGATCAACGGGTCCCGGGTTCGATTCCGGGGTCGGGCAAGTGTCTTTGTCTAAACCAAAAGCATTGGCTCGGAGTCTGGGTGTCATTTCTATCTATAATATGTATGTATTTACAAAAAAATAAAAATTTATAAGTAGTTTATCATCCATCTCGTTACCATAACACAAGCATTAAGTTGCTTAGCTTGGGACGAGATGGCGTTGTGTGAAATGTCCAAGGATATTTATTTATTTATTTTATTGTGTGTTAAAAGGGCTGACTAACTTAAAAATGTACTAAGCTTTGGATCAACGGGTCCCGGGTTCGATTCCGGGGTCGGGCAAGTGTCTTTGTCTAAACCAAAAGCATTGGCTCGGAGTCTGGGTGTCATTTCTATCTATAATATGTATGTATTTACAAAAAAATAAAAATTTATAAGTAGTTTATCATCCATCTCGTTACCATAACACAAGCATTAAGTTGCTTAGCTTGGGACGAGATGGCGTTGTGTGAAATGTCCAAGGATATTTATTTATTTATTTTATTGTGTGTTAAAAGGGCTGACTAACTTAAAAATGTACTAAGCTTTGGATCAACGGGTCCCGGGTTCGATTCCGGGGTCGGGCAAGTGTCTTTGTCTAAACCAAAAGCATTGGCTCGGAGTCTGGGTGTCATTTCTATCTATAATATGTATGTATTTACAAAAAAATAAAAATTTATAAGTAGTTTATCATCCATCTCGTTACCATAACACAAGCATTAAGTTGCTTAGCTTGGGACGAGATGGCGTTGTGTGAAATGTCCAAGGATATTTATTTATTTATTTTATTGTGTGTTAAAAGGGCTGACTAACTTAAAAATGTACTAAGCTTTGGATCAACGGGTCCCGGGTTCGATTCCGGGGTCGGGCAAGTGTCTTTGTCTAAACCAAAAGCATTGGCTCGGAGTCTGGGTGTCATTTCTATCTATAATATGTATGTATTTACAAAAAAATAAAAATTTATAAGTAGTTTATCATCCATCTCGTTACCATAACACAAGCATTAAGTTGCTTAGCTTGGGACGAGATGGCGTTGTGTGAAATGTCCAAGGATATTTATTTATTTATTTTATTGTGTGTTAAAAGGGCTGACTAACTTAAAAATGTACTAAGCTTTGGATCAACGGGTCCCGGGTTCGATTCCGGGGTCGGGCAAGTGTCTTTGTCTAAACCAAAAGCATTGGCTCGGAGTCTGGGTGTCATTTCTATCTATAATATGTATGTATTTACAAAAAAATAAAAATTTATAAGTAGTTTATCATCCATCTCGTTACCATAACACAAGCATTAAGTTGCTTAGCTTGGGACGAGATGGCGTTGTGTGATATGTCCAAGGATATTTATTTATTTATTTTATTGTGTGTTAAAAGGGCTGACTAACTTAAAAATGCACTACTACCACTACTCAGCTCATACTGGACCCACTGTTGAGTCGATCCTCCTCCAATTACATGGAGGATAATTAGCCTACTGTGCCACGCTGGCCACATGAGTTGGCACATGGGTTCCCTTTCCTTCAATAAATACCCGTATAATAATAGTTACTGGCTCACAAGCCAGGTTGGGATATTAATAATTGATACGGAATCCCCATACATAACCATATTAGTTTTAAACCGCTCTAAGCAATTCACACATTTACTCATCAATATTCTGCTAAGTTTTACTACAAAGCGTCATTTTAGCACTTGGCCAGTGCAAGGAATTTCGCTCAGTAGAAAGTCGACCACACCTACAAGCATACTTATTACTCAATTTAAAACTATCTAGTGTGTTTCTACGACTTTTCCTGTGAAATGTCGGTATTAACTTGTGGACTATGGGATCGTATGTCGCTACAAAGACCCCGCATAAGGAGCCAAGGCGCAGTTGGTTTTAGTGGGAAGGTTCAGAACGCTAATTTCCTCTTTCCGCACCCCGGAGTGCCCCGGAGTCCCACACCACCGGGCTACCACACAACGGGCAGGTCTGTTTTTAAGGTGAATGTTCCAGGGTAGCCCGCGGGTTGTATGTTGATTAAAATGCTGTAAGACGTATGTAGTTATAGAATTATAATCATCAAAATCATCAATACAACCCTCCAAGCTCATAAAAGTGCAAGAAAAACTTTTTTCAAGCTCAAAGACATTGCAAAAAACGTAAGAAAATTTGAATTTCGCGGGCTACCCTGGATCATTCACCTTAAGCCGCAAAAAAGGATTTACGTGTACCATCAGACGGATCGCAGTCGGTGTCTAAAACAAAAAACCACTTCACTTTATATTTGCACCTCGTATCTATAACGCCACAGACCTACTCGCATAAGCGACGTGCAGGGATAATCTGACCGGATTGTACACACAACCTTCTCTTTATAATATTAGTACCTAGATAAACAACTGTCCGATGTTTATGACAAGTTATAGTTTTATGCATTTTATTTCTCAGTCTGAATGTGTTTGAACTTTTGATTACTATTTTATGCATTCAGGTCATGGAAATTCTGTAGGTATTAGGTATTTCTATGCTAATGTATATCGATATAAAATAATTTGCAACTTTATTTACAATTCTAAATCTTTTATTTTGGGACATGGACGTATAAAAAAAGGCGGACGGAACTCTGGCTAAGACAAAAGTGAGACGCCAAAATGGCGGCAGCTCTGTATGTGTGAGTTAATTTTGGGGTTGCCAAGATACACAAAATTTTGCAATAAAAACATGGTTAAAATATAAAAAAAAAATGTTCGAAATTGTTATGTTTAACTTTAACATCCTAAATGCTGAGTATTTTTTTTTATAATAATGTCTTTTACTTTGAGTTTTTTGAAATTTCCTCTAATTTCGAGATGTGTTGAAAACGATTCTAAATTAAAAGAAATGTTTTCATTACCAAAAATTGTTTGTGATCATATATGTATTTATGTTGCCTAACTATAATTATAATTTATTGCGCACCTCTTGAGAAGCACTGGTATTAAATGGTACAGTAAACGTTTATTCCTCTGCCACGTGTCTTGACTCAAACATTAATCAACATCTCTTGACTCAAACATTATTAAAACAAAATAAAGCACTGGGGATTAAAATAATGTATGAATATTTTTACGATTCGACGACACGGTTGGCGCAGCATGTCGCTGGTTGAATCCCCGCACGGAAGAAATATTTGTACGACCTAAAAGTATTTGTCCCGGGTCTGTGTGTTTTTCTACCTATAATATGTATAATATGTATAATAATATTTACAAAAAAAAAATGTATTTAGGTAGTTTATCATCCATCTCGTTACCGTAAAACAAGCATTAAGTTGCTTAGCTTGGGGCGAGATGGCGTTGTGTGAAATGTCCAAGGATATTTATTATTATTATATATCGACACAATAGCTACAATGTACATTTAAATTTTGAAAAAATAAGCGGCATAGTTTCATTTTTTTTTGTATTATCCATGTCTTGGTAGATTCCTATTTTACCTTTTAAGGTACTGCATAAGTAACAACACGCCGGAGTCCTACTTTAGTTGTTTATAAGTCATCCGCATCAAAATGTATACTGCAAATGACACTGTATTTGTTTGGAATCCAATCGTTTTCACCATTACAATTTCTACTAAGTAATTTTAATTCAATCATTTCTCCATACTTAATTTTCCTTAGAAAATCTAGCAAAAGGAATATAAAATAAAATACCCAGCAGTAACTATTAAATAATTAACCATAATAATATATTGATTTTTATAATAAACGAAAAATTTCCAACATTTCGGTTAATTTGAACACGCGAATATTGGCAACACTGAACTTAAAATTAATTGTTTTGTTCTAGCAAATACAAATTGATTTTAATGTATATAATCTGGAAATAAGTGATTGAATTATTCATTTACGTATGAAACGTGATTACTGGATTGTTTTTCTTTCGGTCGCTACGGTTTTTACACCATTTTACCACGCAAGACATGATTTATAGTTTTTATTTTTTCGCCGCATATTGCGTCTTTAAGCATCGATGTTCACGCGCGTAATGGCCGACTAATGTGTGAAAGTGTGCGTGCTGGCCTGTACATATAGCTGATCTGGCCGACTATGATGCCACAGTTTTTAGTTAGCGAGACTCTGTCCGACTTTTTTTATACGTCCATGTTTTGGGATAACTACCTATGCCTTTGAAAAAGCATGTACCTAATATAGACTTTTACATTTTTATTGAAAAGGATCGTAACTTTTTAATTTATGGTATTAAAAAAATATGTACTTGTTAAACTAAAAATGACATTGCCCTAGGTGTATTTTCAAATTAGAATAGAATTCAAAATTTAAAAGGTGCAGTTTTTGTTTTCACGGTGTGTAAATTTGTTAAGTATATTTTACATAAAAGTTATACTTAATTAAAATTTGTTAAATTTATAAAGACAAAAATATCACTGCATTCATTGACGTTTTGTGTAAGGTCCGGTCCATCTTAACAAAAAGTGACAAAAAAACTAAATTTCTTAATTTATTGTGTACTTAATATGCAATTTCTAAATCAGCATAAAAAGGGCTAGTTTTAAAAATGAATTGCGTGCCAAGCGTAGATTTTTTTTTGTCAAATGCAGCTGATTCATGTTGAACTTACTGTACGTATTTTACACCAGTTACCGACTAATGGTTAGTTTACTTTACTCCAAAAACTATCAGTGATGAGTTCGAAAAAAAAATCGTGAGACTTTTCTTCAGCCATTTTTTTATGGAATAGATCTAGGGCTTGCCTACTTCCAGTGCCGCTGTGGCGTGCAATTTTTGGGACATCCTGTATATTTTAGGCATAATTTTGCAAAAAATACATATTAGCATACTGCAGTCCTAAACTACTAGCGGCACGTCCCGGCTTCGCCCGGGTGCGTTGATACCCGCGGTTATTGTCATACCGCAGGTGACGCCGCGGGGTGAAGCTAGTCTAAAAAAAGTTACTAGTACCTAAGTTAATCCTTATGACATCAGCTACCTATCAGTGAAAGTCACGTCAAAATCGGTCCAGCCGTTCCAGAGATTAGTTAGATTTGGAAGGGTTGGAAAACCCCATTTATCTTTAAAACACGCCCTTTAGGTTAAAACGGCAACTTTCTTGTTCGAGGGGGGGGGGATAAAGGGCTATCACACTATAAAAGTTTTATCGGCACGCACATTTTATCAACTTAGTTTTATTATTTAAAAATGATGTGTGGGAAATTTCATAATCATTTAAATTTTAGGAACAGTTAATATATAGATATGACGGATTTTAGTATCTATTCTTTCTAATCAAAAAGTGACCAACTACTAAGAGTCTTCGTAAAATAAGCGATTAACTTTTCAAATATAAATTATCGTATAAATCTTTATTAAATGTCTTACGCAATCGAAATTCGGATTGTTGCAACATGAATGAATTATTGTTAACATAAAATGCTAAAATATGAATCGGTGGTCAAGATTATACATACATGTGGCATTATAGATTTGCGAATTTTACTGTGGGCGGCATTTTGTGATATAGTCTGTTCAACAATATTAGAAATAGATAGGTATAAAACCGGTAACTTTTCGCTTTACAGATTTTTTATTGACCTTGAAGCTGGTTTCAATTTTTGTTAAGTTATTTTTAGTGCATCTAGCTTGAAACCAACACCTAGAAAGTCATTTAAAAATACATAAATTGTCCAACGTTATCACCACCCCTTAGACTGGGATGGGGTGGGCATGTTTTCTAAAACCGTCACCACACGGAGTAACACCAATTTTAAATGTACATTAAAAATAAATATACCTATACCATTGAAATCTTATTTGCTGCATCAGATAGCTATTAAAGGCGCGCCAGTTCATGTCCATCCTGAGGAATACTGTAAAGCTGTTACCGATGTAGTCAACAGCTGTCAATTTGGTTTATTGTAACCTAAGGTAATTTTGCAAATTATGACATGAACGCGCGCGCGTAAAATAAATAATAATTTTAAAAAACAAAGCTGAATTTTTATTGGAATTTTTAGTGAACCTTAATATATTGACAAATAAAATGAATATTGACGTTCCACAATAAATTGGAATTTAAATAAGCAAGCAGCAGAGTTTCATACGTTTCTAGCTATACTCAAAAAGGTTGAGATTGTCAGTTTAGCGCATAACTCTGCCTCTCTCATAAATCCATTTGGAAATCATTTTTTGTATTCGTATGGTATTTTTGTTCATAAAGAAGCCATTGACAGCGACTTTAGATGGTCGTTTCTTGATGTCTTAGCTTTTGATGATCCTTGCACACGACCGGAACCGTTAAGACATCATTTACCGCGACGGTCGTTTAGTGGTTAGGTATATTTTTCGCTTTTTAGTGCCTATTTTGAAGGCAAAAACTACAATACCTGTAACATCATTGTTCGGGGCTCATAATTATTTAAGATACCCTTCTCAGTGTTTTGAACTTAATTTAATTGCATGAAAATGAAAAAAAAAACCATGTGAGTACAATTTGTATATCAATGGAGTACAATGAAAAGCCGGCCTTAATGAAATTGAAAGAAGCGCTTTAAGAAGCCTGTGATGCGCTTTCTATGTGGCCAGTTATTATTGTTTGCATAAATATACCTACGTGTTTCATACGTAGAAATTTAAGTCATAATAATTCCAGCCGACCTTCTAAAATTTGTAGTACCAAATTATCCTACAGTGCAAAGGGAAAAAAACAGGTTGGCACAACGCAACGCAAAACGGGTTTGTATCAAGTTTTCCTTCTCTTGCGGCGAGATGACCTGTCTCTTGGGTCACCCTCGGGATAGTGTGAATTGGTAGTCTAAATCCGCAGGTAGCAGAAGCACTTACCTACGCAGCTATTTCCAAATCCATGCTCGCTCGCCGAGTCTCGGATGGGAGTAAATTTTATTATATGCCAAGATTGAGCAAGAGTGACATTATTTTGAAATATGACCTATTTTCTTAATAACTTACTAAGTATAAAATAACTATCGGATTGATTATATGGTACAACAACGTAATGGATCATCCAATTCGATACGGTACGCCATTTTAAACCAATACCAATAGGTAATAGTATTTGTTTCTAAACATGTTCCTTTCCTGCGAGCGCCAATTACAAGTAAAGTTGCATTTTAAATTGAACTTTGTAGTTCTTTTCAGCCTGAGTGCAGTTTTTGGCAATGGCATAGACTTAAAAATATGTCCATGCATGGTCATAAAATAGATACCTACTGCCAGTGCCGGATTAAGCAAGCGCGGGGCCCGTAGCAAATTCTTTCAAAGAGCCCTTGATCTGGTCCTATACCAGATTCTTGAATATAAAGTGGTAAAAATACAATTCAATACTCAATACGTTTATTTGCTATCTGTAGTTTACAATTTTGAGGGTAATTAATACATGCCACATCTTAATCAGTTTCACTAAATAAAATTACGCTCGGGCAGAGATGAGTGGGTTTAAATATGCGGGGCCCCCTTTCGCGCGGGGCCCGCAGCAATTGCTACTCTTGCTGCGTGGTTACTTACTACTAAGTCGGGCCTCCACCAAACCCCAATCCTCAATATTGCATTTCTGTAACTCTAAAAGGGAATATTGCATGTCTATATGAAACTTGTTATAAAACTTGTTATACAATGTGTTTTGATATTACATTAAAACTTGATAAACTCTACCAAGATAGTAGAACAATAATAGAAATACTCACATTTCTTCAAAATCAAGATTGTGTTTCGACATTATCCATTGTTCTATCATAAACAATATTTTAAATCACATCTAAGCTTATGGAATCTCAATGGAAACCCATCCCATTGTTTCAAAAGTTCGTTATTTTAATTAAATGACATGATGAAAGCAATTCAAATCAAAATGTTGTAATAAGTTTCTCATAGAATGCGAAATTATCGCAACCAAAAAGCTGCATTTGACGGTATATTATGGCTCTTCTGCATAGACAGTATAGAGTATCGTGCCGAACCGATTGTAACCTAATAGCTGTAAAAAGGTATTTATTTGAGTTTGTTGACAAACAAAATGCTTTTCGATGTCTTATTATTATTGACGGAACAGGTGATAGCCACGCGATTGGCTGATGAGCGAACTACTTATTATAGTACATTAGTACCTACCTACTTTTGTTTTTGTAATATTTACTACAGTAAAACTTAATTGAGCTGTTTGGGATTTTAATCATAAAAAGACCAGTATATTTTTTGGTACTTAAAAACAGAAATAAAAAAATATCAAATTATCTGCACGATTATCGAGGTGAATAACCTTGCTTATTACGGAGCTTAATATACGGTAGCATAAGATTTATAGTTCTATTTTGGTTTTGAGAACCAACACTTTTTTGTTGAAAATTTAAAAGTAACTAGATTAATTCGCACCTAAATAACGGACTGACTCAAACTTGACACTAGCTGAACACAAATTGTAAAGCTACAAAGGAAAATAAAAAAAATACAGCCTGACTTGTAGTATCATGTCCTTTTCTTTTTTAAATATTAATACTGGCACTTCACTCTATTTCTTTTCTAGTAATAAGTAATATTTAACCTTCCTCAATTATTCATAATAGTTCATAGTTTACACATGAAACGCTGCAGATAAATAACACCACCTTTGGGTAATATTTCATTTCTATATCAATAATAAATAGAACATCTTAGAATTTAGCCGAGTCTCGAGCCTTAAAATTAAATGCCATGGAATATAATTATCTAAACGAATCTAAGCTATAAATACTTTTTAAAAGCCAATCGAGTAGCATATTATGTCAATTGATACTAGTATCAGATATTAAGATAAATACCTACATAATTTATTTATTATAAAAATAGTTGAAATACCAATCCAGTTTATCGACTACTAAAAATACGTATACAATTAGCGGAAAATTGCCAAAATAAACGACACAACGATTTACATAATCTATCATTAAGTCAACAAGACCGAACAATCTAGTTTCTAAGCTAATGAACTTTATCTATTTAAGGCTGCTTAAAAAGTAAAAAAAAACCTTCATCATCATCATTTCAACCAAAAGACGTCCACTGCTGGACATAAGCCTTCCCAAGGCCAAGGCAGTCAGTCCACCGTGTCGGAGGCCTACCAGCACTGCGCTTTTTGGAACGCGGTCACCACTCGAGGATATTTAATAGGATATGTGCCCTGTCCACTTAAGTTTGGAAATCCTGTGGCCTGTTTGCTATGTCAGGAACTCTGGTTCTCCTGCGTATCTCCTCATTTCTGATTCGATCTCGCAGGGTAACTCTGAACCTAGCTCTCTCCATTGCCCTTTGGGTGACTTTGAGTCTTTTGATGAAGCCCATAATGAGCGACCACGTCTCTGTACCATGTGCCATCGCATCTCGTAAATATAATTGATTAGTGCTCTTTCTTGGTACATCAGGAAAAACGGGTTGTACACAACTTATTTTGTAGGAAGAACTGGTTTAATAATTTGTATGATCTTTTACAGACAACCTTGGGATAAACAATAATTGCTTTTCGCTTAGCTGCACTGAGCGATTCAGGTTGTTTTATTGCAGTGTAGAGTACATATGTATGCACTATTTTATTAACAAAATGCGTAGTTAACTACGCATTTATCACACGTAAAAGATGGCGCTGCATGCTTCGAGTTTACATTTAGTACCGATTCGCTGTCACTATTAATGAAATATTAGACAAGAAAAGGTACCTTTGAAGAAGAATATTGTAAAAAGATATCAGAAAAACATCCGTTGGGGTAATAATGGGCTAGTACTGGGCGACCAGTACGACCATGCATGGGAAATCGAAGAACGACCCCCGACAGGGTTTGGCGAGCTCGTAAAGATGCTTTTGGACATCTATGGGGAGGCCTATGCCCAGCAGTGGAGTCGAAGATGATAACCATCCGAAGGGAGAAGATAGAGCTCATCAAATGAAACTGTCCAACGTGTAAATTTTTTTTCTTGATTACCGTACTTAGCGAGATCTTTAGCGAGAACAAAATAAGGGTGGCAGTGAACATTTGTCAACTAGCTACCGTTATTACTATTCTTGAAGCTTAATAATCTGAGTTCCATGTTTCTTTGTGCTTACTTCTTATTAAATTATTCAGTTTTAAATTGTGAATACATAGTGTTGCCATCCCATTTTATTCAGGGTGTCGTAACAGCCGATTAAAGGAAATGATTAGGTCAAAAACCTAATCGGGACACGAGGAAAAACGTGATACGAAACCCTGTGTTCACCCGTCTGGCCAGCGTAGGCCTCCATGTAGTCGGGGGTGACGGATTTAGAATACATAATGTCACCACCTCATTTCATCCTGAGGGTCGTTTATGGGCTGAGTAGTAGAAGTAGTAGTTGGAGGAGGCCTGACTCACCACCGGGTCATTTATGGGTGAGGGAAAAGTAGATAAGAGTAGGCAAAATTCTCAAAAATATCAAGTTGCTTCTTTTTTGCCCAATATCATTTTTTATACCTATCGATCCTTTATGTAGCCTTATAAGGTTATAGGGTTTTCGTTACTACCTGTATAGATAATTAAAATGTCATTATCGAAGAACAAGATTTCTCTTGTGAGCCCCCGTTCTATATGGCTTGACCGGCCACTTTCCCTACTTTCGGCAGGTATCTGATGACGTAATTTTCCTGCATAGTGTACCTTATGAATCATGGCAAAAACGCTTTCTTTACAACGCGGCGAAAGATCACGTCTTGCTTTAGCTTCGTCAATATCACAACAGTTAAAAAAGTGGTATAATTCTTTATACATATAAAGTCAACGTTTGGCCACCACTATTTCCAAATGAATTCAAAATTGTTTATTGTTTTATTTAAAAAAAAAACGAAACCCATACGAAACGATACAGGTTATACCTAGTGCAGCTCGGTATAACCTGTAGCGCGGGGGCAGTTTACAAACATGTAATTCACGAGCACAAATGACACCCAGACTCCGAGCCTCTGGTTTAGACAAAGACACTTGCCCGACCCCGGAATCGAACCCGAGACCCGTTGATCCAAAGGCGACACATCTAACCCCTAGATCAACGAGGCAGTCAATGGATGCAGGTTCTCAATTTTTTTTATCTGTCCCAGTTCTTGTCGGTATTGAGTAATAACTAGTATAAGCAATATAGTGCTTTGATACTAATAATATAACTACTCGATTGCATTAAGAACAGCTGCATAGTTATTTTATATTGGCAAGACGATTATGCACCGGATCGTAACATCTTGGATAAATTAGCCAACACATGAATGCAGCTGCGATGAATTAAACATGAAACGAGCTACCTGAAGGTCTTTCAAATACCAAGGAAGATCTTTCACACTTTGTTGTTTCATAGCAGTCACGTATTTCACAAATTAGAAACATAATACTGGCAATGCAGTTCGTTATTTTGACAATAAATACCGTACGGTCCAAAACAAATTGACAAAATGAAATTCTAATGGTCTTGGGTCTCGCAGTCACTCTAACTGATATATAGTGATCAACTTTGTTTAGCTGTGTGATTTATATCTGCTTGGAATTGACAGACAACGAAGGCATTAAAAAAAATACGACTAGCCATTTTAAGTGGTGCCACTATGGATACTAACACTGACTTCAAAAAAGAGGAAGATCGCTATTCGGTTGTATGTTATTTTTTATGTTTGGTATCGCATACTTCGTCACTAAAATGATTTTTATTCGAATGCTTTCAGATTCGAATTTTATCAAAATCGGTTTCGTAGTTTGGTATACAACTTCAAATAAGTGATCTACGGATTTTTTGTCGACTCCTTTACAGCATAGGGTATGCAATTATAATGCACAAACGTCTAAAAAAAAGATTTTAGGCAAAGGTATGATCATTCAGATAGACGACGTGGTATTTCTTGATGTTGATAGTTCATCATGCTATAGGTTTTTTAACAAAAAATGTACACTGACTTCAAGATAGACATTTGCACTCACACTCCATGCTTCTCAGGAACCATTCTCCGGGTGCCATTCTACAACATATGCCACTATGCCACACACACCAGATTGGGATTGGGTTGTTCCACCAGATGGGCCTCGTAGGACTGGCAGTAATCACTCTATCTAAATTTATTCAAAACAGTTATTCCAAACAGGTTGTACTGATGATGTGATTCTCTATACTTCTATACTCGCGTAATAGCCAACCCTCTATACTGTTTACTGCACAAAGAGAACCGCACAAAAAACCGGACTGACACAAAAGCTGACCAAAAAAACTAACTCATCTGTCAAACAATCAACAAAAACTCAGCTTAATGCATCAATCCTTGCGAAACGTATTAAGTTAATGAGGATTAGTTGGTTAATCTTGATTCTAGAGGTCGCTCTATTAGACGAATGTATCCACCTAAGTATTATGTGTATAATAAAAACTATTAACTGCAACTTAAACTACTACTCAGTCCATAAATGACTCACAGCTGAGTCGGGTCTCATCCCATTACATGACACCAGGACGGCAGGAGGTTTGTGCGTACAACCGTGCCCGTGTATTGCCAATGACACGTCCACAAAACGGGAATGACGAGAAGCACAACCTGTGAAGAAGCAAATGAGTCAATGCTCCTTTGCAGGGGTCGGGCAAGTGTCTTTGTGTAAACCAGAGGCACTTGCTCTGAGTCAGGGTATCATTTGTGTTCGTGAGTTTCATGTTTGTAAACTATTCTTTACGGCAGCGTTCAGGAAGCTCCGAAAGATCTTCTCGTCCACAATACCGCAGTGTCTGAAGACAAAAGTCTTCAACCAATGTGTGTTGCCAGTGATGACATATGGAACAGAGACGCAGATACGCAGGAAAACATGGGTCACCGACATAGCCCACCGGATTGCCAAACTTAAGTGGCAGTGGGCAGGGTAAATAGCTCGCAGGACCGACGCCCGATGGGGCAGAAAAGTCCTCGAGTGGCGACCACGTTCCGGAAGGCGCAGTGCTGGTAGGCCTCCCACACGGTGGACCGACGACCTGGTTAAATTCGCCGAAAAGCAGTGGATGCGGGCGGCCCAGGACCGGCTTTTGTGGAAATCCTTGGGGGAGGCTTATGTCCAGCAGTGGAGGTCTTTTGACTGAAATGATGATGCTGATGATGAAACTATTTTTTATATATTTTCATTTGTAAAGAAGAATTTTCGCCGTAATCATAAGAACAAGCACGATCCGTATTAATCGAGGACCAAATAAAAACTCAACTTCATTGTCCGTGAATCCGAAACATTTAATATAAAAGGTCAGTATGTATTATTCTCTGATCTATTAATAGCGTTGTAAATGACACTTGTATAATTACACTCGAGAGCAATGAATCCGGGTCACTTAAAGAATCCTAAAAATCTCGGAATCTAAAAATGCTAGGTTAAAGCAATAAATCGTATTTAATAGACAATGTAATACTCCTTAAATGAAGGTATTAAAACTTCTTAGTTATTGTAAAGTTATATCATAAAAAAATCTAACTTGAAAAAGGGCCACTTTCGAAGATGGAACTACGAAATTACAGCATTTGGTTTTGCTTTTGTTTGTAATCTGTCATTTATGTGGGTACATAAACCATGTTGATAGTGCTCTATATTCATTATTCAAGCTGAAATTATGTCGCTTACGCCTGAAGAATGCACCAGAATACTTACAATGCTGGAAACCGGCCGGAGTCAGCGCGATACAGCCAGGACTGTCGGTGTGTCGCTGTCAACAGTACAAAGAGTTCTCCGACGTTACGAAGAAACTAGTTCTAACCTACGCAGACCAGGAACGGGCAGAACCAGGTGTACCACAGCACGAGAAGACCGATACTTGGTGAACACCATGCTTCGAAATCGCTTTCTCACAGGAACTGAACTCAAAAATCAGTTTCGACGCCTCGGAGGAAGTAACCCAAGTGCATGGACAGTAAGACGTCGGCTTGCTGAATCTAACTTAAAACCCCTTAGACCTGCAAACGGCCCTAAACTGGAGCGTGGGCATCGTATTTCAAGACTAAGATATGCCCAGAGCCACGTAAATTGGAGTATTGAAGATTGGTCAAAAGTTATGTTCTCCGACGAATCAAAATTTATGCTCTACAAGCACGATGGAAGACACAGAGTGTATCGAAGACCAGGGGAAAGATTCAAGCAAGCATGCATCGAAGAAAAAGTAGCCTACGGTGGTGGGTCTGTACTTGTGTGGGCCGGAATTTCTTCTGAAAGTCGCACAGAGCTGGTGATCATAGAAAACGGCTCTTTAACTAGCGTAAGATATGTGGAAGAAATCCTCAATGATCACGTTGGTCCATTTATGGTCAATTTAGGTGAGGATGCTATATTTATGCATGACAATGCCCGACCTCATACAGGTAGGATTTACATTTACATACCTGCAAGAGATGAACATTACTCGTATGGAGTGGCCAGCGCGCAGCCCGGATATCAACCCGATCGAGCATGCTTGGGACGAGCTAGGCAGATGCGTAAAACAACGAAACCCTCCCCCAATCACGCTTCGTGAGCTCAAAATTGCTCTCACAGAGGAATGGGAGAATATTCCCCAAAATCGTATAAGGAACTTGGTGTACAGCATGCCAAACCGCGTAAACGCAGTAATGGAAGCACGAGGAGGCAATACGAAGTATTAAAATTCAAGAACATCGTAATAAAGTTCAAAAATTTCATGTTTCCTATTTTTGTTTTAAGGAGAGATCAGCAGTTTTTTTCTTTATGTAATTTTGTGTTAATAAAATGTATGGTGACTCATATTTTTTTTTTACTTTCATTTAAGGAGTATTACATTGTCTATTAAATACAATTTATTGCATTAACCTATCATTTTTAGTTTCCGAGATTTTTAACATTCTTTAAGTTACCCGGATTCATTGCTCTCGAGTGTAGATGGAATCATATCCTGGTGGGCGATCCCGCCATCTTCAAGCGAAAAACAATATAAACAATTATATGCGGTTATAATGCGACCCTATAAAAGAATTAACTGGCTTATGAATTATTTTTCAATTATTTTTTGTTTTGTTTTCATTATTAAAAAAAAAGAATTCGTCAAAGTCAGGCTGTAAAATGTAAGGATGTACGATGTACATGATACATGAAACGCTGCTACAATTTTAACCTAAATTAATTATGATTGATGATATGTTCGAAACTATATATATTTGGACCACAACTTCTAGGACCTTTTGTAATATTTTTACTTATAAAATATACCTTTAGGTACGTTATTGGCCGTTCGACGTATGATATGTAATTGGGCGCCTGAATTTACGTTATTAATGTGTTACTACTACAACTCAGTCCTTAAATGACTACATGACCCTCTGTCGGGCCTCCTCCTTTCACATAGAGGGTAATAACCCAACTGTGCCACGCTGCCTTAGAACAGGGGCGGGTTAGAACAGGGTTTCGTATCAAGTTTTTCTTCTTTTACGACTAGGTTAGCGACCTTGTCATTTCCCCTTGTCCGCTCTTACGACACCCACAGGATGGAATGGGCTGGTAACATTATGAATTCTTAATCGGCCACCACACGGAACTCTATTAATGTTATGCATGTCAAATATCTTTCAGAAAATTTACATATAACATATCACGCACTGTCATGCGCTCACGACAGATGGGTCAATGCTAAATTCCGTATTTGAAGGGACACGGAGATCCTCCCCTTCCATGTCACGTATTATCAACAATAGCGTGTCCACGTAGAAGCGCGTTTGAAACAAAAAACAGTTGAAGGAGTTTTTCTACTAATGTACCACCCGTTAAATATACATGTGTACTATTAGACAATATAGACTTCTTTTGGGTTAGCTAGTGATTGCAAACGCCGTCATCGTTGAGTTCTCGATTCATATTTATCGATTAGAGTATTTTTATTAAAATAAATATGGTTATTGAGTTTTTGATCCCCCTTATAAATGTCTGTGTTTTCAATTAATTATAAAATTATATTATTATTGTAAATATTCGTTTGCATAATTTAGACAAGATTTTACTTAACGCAGTTATTTCACTTTTTTTTCGTTGGAAATCCTCATGGATTCCGTTGGGGGTTGACCAGGTTATGGAGGACTCCGAGCGTAGAGATTGTAAGTTGCACTCTCACCTCTAAAACCGACGGTGATTATCGACTTCAGGGCCACGGTTTGTATCCCTCCCGGTGGCGGGAGAATGCTCCGCCACCCTGTTATTTTACTAACTAAACCCAACAAAAATAACATAACATCTATTGATACATAAAAAAAAATTACAAAAATGTATTTGGGTTACATCACTGCGTCAGGCAACGTACCCAGAAAGCAATTGTTTCAAATGGTTTTGGTTTTTATTTCATTTCGGTTCGATGTTGTGTTTCTTTTTCACATTTGTATGTTGATTTCTTGTAATTTATGATTATATTATGCAGAACAGCAGTAATGGAACATCGTTTAATTATTTTTACGTCTCAACAATTTCACGAATATGATTTTTCGAAATATACCTATCTCAAGTGTTTTACCTGAAAATTAACGACAAAGAATTTTGTTTTATTTGGAGATGACTTTTCACAAAATATTCTCCCTTTTCATAAAGTGACATTTTTAATCCACCTTACAACAAATTAAAATGAAATAAAATAAATGATTTACAGTACTTTACGGCGACCGCTTGTCATCGCCAACAGTTTGTATAATAAACATCTGCAAAAGTTAACTTAGTAAGTTGCGTGTGTTTTTCCGAGAAGTCTAAAGCTGATTTTGCATAATGTTATCCTACCAGACTACGAGCCTCTTTGCTGTTCTAGAGATCTGGACTGTAATATCCAATTCATGTTTTACTTCCTATGTGCTTATTACAGGATATAAAACTAAGATTTAATAATGTAACGCTTTTATTAAATTCACTTCCTTGATTAAATGGATAAATGAATTTAGATATAATTGACATACGCGCCTAAGGCCCCCGCGCATTTAGGCGGCCAGGCCGCGCGGCCAGTCGCGCGGTCTGGCAGCATAATGCGCGGATTGGTCGCGGCGACCAATAGGCCGCGTGTGTGACGCGATGTTTTTCGTTGGCCGCGCGACCTGGCTCTATACATCGTAGAAGAATTAGGAAGAATTAATTAACTTAATGCGCGGAGGCCCTAACAAAATAACTTTTATCAATAAGAATACCTATTTCAGAGACGGCACTAAAGGCGGGAAGTAATTAAAAAAACTAGTTACATACGAAGCCGTGCATTGACATTTGGCTATCATCATCATCACTATCAATGCAGCCAAAAGAACAGGCCTTCCCCAACAGTTTCGGTTGGCTATACTACACATTTTTATATTATTAAAGTGGCCGGCCTTCCTGAAAATCCTTGAGGGAGACCTATGTCCAGCAGTGGACGTCTTTTGGCTGAAATAATGATGATGATTATTAGCCTACTGCGCTTCGCTTTTTTTCCTTTCATTGGGGCTAGGTTTTCGGTGTTACGACACTCTCATGGTAGAATGCAGTGGTGATACGTACAAAATGTACTCTAAATCAGTTGCTTTGCTACACGTACAGACACACAGACACGCTACTTAAAGAATGACTCAACTCAGAAAGAGATGGCATATGATGATTTTGTTTTATTTATTTGAACTCGATGGTCTCAGGTTAGATTTCATTTAGAAATTGCCTTGGGTAGTGAAGATCGTATTCCTTATAGGCACCGGATAACATAATATTGCAAATACTGTATTATGGGAATACTGCAAAAAACTTGACTTATTTCTTCTAATAGGTTAGACAAGAATAAGATTGCAACAATTAAGAATTAAAATGATTTTAAATGATTTAAAACAATAAAAATATTAAAATTCAACCAGTCCTCAAGGTCAGTTTTGAAGATAGACGCAAAAAAAAGATAAACGCAAATCAGCGTTTTAAAAAAATACAAGTTTACTTCCTTATGTCTGTGGAAACATATTTTATAATATGTAGTTTATAAACAGATAAAATTAATATTAATATAATAATTAACATATATTTTTCTAGAAACATTCTTGGCCACAAGTAGAATAATTGGATTTTATGCTTGGTTGTTTTTTTTTCGTAATAGCATCCCAAGGTATCTACTAATAAATCCACTTGTCTGTTTGTTCTGGCTAATCTCCATAAATCTAACAGCTGGATTGATTTTGAAAGGAATTTCACTGATGCTTTATGGAGTAACTTTATTTACAAAACCCCCTTGACCGTTCTGCCACCTTGTTGTGGTGAGGGGGCTTGCGTGCCTTTAGGGGCCATACCGGCTCTGGGTCACCCATGCCGGGCGGGCCCACGGGGAGAGGCCAGACGAAGAGCGGCACAAGGGGAGTCGTGGTGGATTTTGGCTCTGGGGACTCCTCTGTCCTCAGAGTTGCCTCGGAAGCCTTAACCTGCCGCGACACATGGCTTAGTGAATGCAGTGGAGGGCGGCCAGGCGGTAAGGCCAGGGCTGCCACCATTAGCAGCGGAGGGGCGGCCAGGCAGGCGTGCCACCGCTGCCGCCGCAACCGCGTATGTCGGGCGCCAGTTCATCCGGCGCCTGACGGGGGCACGTGCCTCTCGGTGCGTTAGGGAGCGTCCAGAGCTCCCCATCAAAGCGTGGGGCACGCGGGCCAAGGCCCCATCAGGGTCACGGAGCATGCTCCCCCATCGGGAGGAGTGAAACCCGTGGCCCTGTCTCGGGCAGTTAAGGGACACCGTTGGTTTTAGTGGGTAGGTTGGGGCGCAACTACCATCTTTATGTGTGACTCCGCGCCCCGGGGTCACACATAAAGTGTCCACAAGTTCCCACATAAAAAAAAAACAAGTGTATTTACAAAATAAGTTATATAATAATATCCTAAGTCTAGCGCGGACAATTCCTGGTAACCTAGTTACTAATGCTGTAGTGTCGCTATGCCCCACGCTTTTGACACAAGCAATCCGCAAGAACTTTTAAATAAAGCAGTTTATTGCTAGCATTTGCATCGTGTCGGATAGGTACTTCAAGAGAAAATAACAGGTTTGGGGCCCAGACAAGTGTAACCGCGAGCAGTAGCTAAGAACTTTTAAATGTAGCAGTTTAATGCTAGCATTTCCATCGTGTCGGATAGGTACTTCAAGAGAAAATAACAGGTTTGGGGCCCAGACAAGTGCAACCGCGAGCAGTAGCTAGTGTCCTTTATTAGGAAAATTCCTAAAGAATACTTTCCCCAACGGAAATCAAACCTCATTCTACTTGAAATTACGAGTATATCTCACATATAGGTTTTTTATTTATTTATTCGTAGCCAATATATAGGTGGGTTACATTTGGGTGAAATCATCATCATCAGCCCAGATTAGTCCACTACTGAACATAGGCCTCCTTGGGGCTCGGCTTCTCCGCCGGGCCAGGGTTGCCGCCGCTAGCTACGGAAGGGTGGCCAGGCAGGCGAATGCCTCCCGATGGGTTGGGGAACGTTCCGAGTTACCTATCAAATGGTGGGGACCGCTTTACAAGCGGGCCAAGGTGCCGTTAGGGTCACGGAGCATGCCCGCCATTGTGGAGAAGTGAAAACCGGGGCCCTGTTTCGTGCAGTTGTGGGACACCGTTAGTTTTAGTGGGTAGGTCGGGGCGCAATTGCCATCTGTTCGCGCCTCGGAGTCCCACTTAACCCGGCTGGTTTAGCGGTCAGGTATCCATGAGCATTACAACGTAAAAACATATGAATATATATTCTCTTACTTTTCTTATTTATCTTTAATTGTGCTAGCATTAGTCAAATTTATATCTTTTGTTATTTAAAATATCGTAAGAACCATGTCTCAGGTACACATAACCATGTATTATTGTAAACTGAGGATAACGGTGCTGGTGGGACAATCATCATAGCTTTAGTTATATATGTTCAATATTATATCTTATTGTTGCCACTGTTTGTTATTCCGAAATAAAAATGAAAAAACGACCACTTCGCCCGAAGTGCAAATATGTATTTGTAAACCTTTGCTCGTGTGGTGACGGATTAAGAATACATGGTGTCACCATCCCATTCCATCCTGAGGGTTTTGTAAGAGTCGACAGAAGGAAATGACGAGGCTGATAGCTGCGAGAGAAGGAAAACTTGACACGACACCCTGTGCCAACCCGTCTGGCCAGCGTGGCACAGTAGGCTAATTACCCTCCATGCAGTTGGAGGAGGCCCGACTCAGCAGTGGGTCTTTTATGGGCTGCGAAGTAAACATTTACCAGACTTATTGCAAAATGGAATAACCTACTTTAATTGCCTCTAAGGGAAAACTTTGGGATTTCCGTCTGTCTAGACTATAACTACTACTTACTACTCAGCCAATAAATGACCCACACACATGCGTTTAGTGTCGGACCGCTGCAGTTCCGAAGCGGTGCGTTTATCGTATTGCAGACCGAGACTGTCGAATGTTTTCTTAAAAAACGTTCTATTCGGTGCGGCAACAGTGCGGCGTGAGTACCGCGAACGCTCGCTCAACCGGACGGCACCGAGCGTTTTACATGAAACCATTCGACCGTCCGTCAGCAATACGATAATCGCACCGCTCCAGCACTGTAGCGGTCCGTCACGAAGCTGATTACCGGTTCGCTTTGGACGCGGAGGGCACACGGCGATATACTACTTAACCCCTCCATGACATTTTTTTTGTGTTTATAGCAAGGTAATCATTTTAACACACACAAAATCAAACATTGTTTTCTTAAAAAATGATTTTTATTGCATCACAAAGAGAATATATTCGCTTTACTACACTGCCTTTAGTCTTATGCGGCGGGTCGTTCTCTTCCCTGCAATATGGTTGAGGAGGGCGATGGCTGCCGCATGCGTCATGCTTGTGAACAGGCGCCGTTGCTGGGGGTCGGTTGGCTCGGGCATTAGAAGGTTACTATTGTTGACTAGATATGGCTGATGTTTGGCCCTTTGCGACTATTGCGCGAGTTTGCTCTCACAAATCTGTCTAAAATCCAGTCTTGTAACAAAAAATGGCGATCTAAAAAGTTTCTTGCCGGCTCTTCTCTGTAGAGGGGCATTCCGAACCGGTGGTAGACGGTAAATTTTAAATTTTATTTTAGTGTTTGACTTGTCAAAAGAGCTCTAATGGGCCAACTTGATTAAATGAGTTTTGATTTTGACTTAATTGGCTAATTAAAAACCTTTGATTGGACCTTTTTGCTACAATAACTATATTTTTTATATTAGAATTTGCATCAACTATAGTATATACCCTATAACGAGCCAAGTTCGTCAAACAATTACACCATGTACCATTTGAAATTCAGATTTTGTTTTGTTTTGCATTTACAAACATTTAATTCACGAACACAAATCAGACTCAAAGCAAACCCTGAAATCGAACCTGGGCACTCATGATACAAAGGCGGCAATCCAACCCCTAGACCAACAAGGCCACCTGTATTTATTATACAGAACACAATAGGTATATGTACTCACAAAATACAGGTAACTTTGTGGATCACAAGTATCTTGACGTATCATAATCACGAAAGATCATTTACAATGGAACCCGTTTAGTAATTTAAAATTGGACCATAACAATGTATACACAAAACCGGCCTTCGTGGAAATCAATATGAATAATGATAGAGTATTTGTTACACCCTGAATATTAAAAATATTCGTAGGTAAACTGAATCCTACTAATAATAAAAAAGCAAAAGCTTGTATGTATGTGTGGATGTATGTTTGGTACAGTTTCACGCAAAAACTACTCATTGGATGTTGATGAAACTTTACAATCATATAGCTTATACATCAGAATAAAACATGCTATAATTTATAAAGATAGACGTCTAAATATAACAGATTTTTGTTAAATACCCCTGCGAAGCCGGGCTATTATATTACAATTCAAAAATGTGTTTCATGACGTTTGTATTGGTACAACTCCTATCCTTCTAGCCATGGTTGCCATGGCATCAAGTTGTTTCTGCGGATAGCTGACGGTACCCCTAGCCGTCGTCTTCTGTGCAGTTATACGTTCCTTGTCCCCAGGAGCTATCACCGGTAATGAGGGGTCGACCTGGACAAAATAAATTCACACGTCACAGAAGCGAAGCGTAAAACGGCTGAGCTTGTTTTTATTTTATTGAAACCACTTCAAATTACAAAAAGATTCCGATGGCTCGACAATCTCCTCCGTATATTGAGTCGATGAAAATAGAACAAGTTAAATTGGTTTACCCTTTTATCAGCTATGCTACGCACAGCAATGTTTACAACTTGCCTCATTTAATTTGTTTGCAGATATAAGTTGTTTTCAAGTTGGGTCGGATGTTTTGTTTAATTATCTATTTCTGTTTTTATTTTTTGCCATGCCGTGCCTGTTATCCAAGCTTCAAATTAGCATTAAGGTTTAGACTAGGAGTACCTACTGACGGATCTAGAATAGAACATTTATAATATTTTTTGTAGCTGAGTTTACTACCTATCTATTACCTTTCCTTTTCCGGAAGTCGCTTGCAGATGCAGCATATTTATAGGATGAAATGTATGTTTACAACACCCAGACAATATTTTAATTAAATTCACAGATTAATCTACAGAAATATTTTCTATACAAATAGTCTATTTAAATAAACTTGAAGTTTTATTATGACCGTACCAAATAGTATTCCTTCATTTGTAAATTCTTACATCGTATTTAATTTGATAGCAGTGGCATCTACTATTACTAAAGAAAGTAGGTTGCTTTATAGTTACCGAAAAATACAAGCAAATAATGATTAAATAAAACAAGTCAGCATTATTCTAAGAAATGACAACGGTACAGTACTAAATAAGTTTAGTGCTATCTCCATATTACCGGTTCAAGGTTCCTGTAATGCTGAAGACACCCCGAGTTCCTCTCAGCAAAGCCTGGGGCGAAGCAGTGAGGGTCTATAGCCGCAAAACACTGGCCCAAGTTTGGGGGCTTATGTGAACCTTCTAACGCCCAGCCGCGGATTTGATGTGACGGTTTTGATCCTGTAAAAGAACTGAATTAGAATCGATCGATACAATTTGCTTCCGTGTGGTGACGGATTTAGAAGACATATTGTCACAACCCCATTCCAGCCTGAGGGTGTTGGAAGTGATGTAGATATAAAACTACATCAAATCTAGCAGAGTAATTAATTCACAAGCAAGAATTCATGAGAGAAACTAAATCCGTCACATGGATATTGTATGCCTGTCTCAAAGTTATTCAGCAAGTCTGTTCTGTAAGTCAGATATCTCGTCAGCCTCACCTGGTGGAGGAGTGGTGAGATTACTTCGAAGACACATGTGGCCCAAAATGTACCCCCAAAAATATGTACTGGTTCCTCTCCAATTACCACGTTACTCAGTGTTTTCGACTAGTCGGGTGATTCATTAAAACTTTGCTCATCATCTGATCAAGTTTCGCAGCAACCAATTATCTAGCTTTTGGGAAACTAAATATTGTTCAAAGAAAAAAATTGGATTTTATAAAACTCTGTACGAAACAGGTTTTCCCAGACACTGTTTAATTGACGTATTTGAGTCTATTTCGTTAGTTTGTGTAACAAAAATTACCTATAATTGGTTATTCACGCACCGCTATAAATGAGAGTAAAGAATAATTATGAAATTGGTACTTGCGTTGTAAAAAATTAAATAACAAATTTTATACACTTCTGGACACATCTATTGGCCCACCTTAGAGTTTAGGTTTCGATGGCCCCTACCGAAATATGATTGCTAGATTGAACAAAAACTGTTGATGCAGTTTTAAGCCTGATACATTTTACCATCTTTTTCGATCGTATTGTTTTAAATTTGAATTCAGAATACCATACGACATGGGGCTACGCCTAACAAGTCGGATATGCGCCTAAACTTGAGTATGCCTGTGGATTTAGCATACGAGTATGGAGGGTAATTACCCTACTGTGCCACGCTCGCCAGACGGGTTTGCACAGAGATTCGCATCAAGTTTCCCGTCTCTTACGGCTGGGCTTGTAATTACCGGGAGCCAAGGAAAATCTCTCTCAAGAATGATCCGCGAGGCTATTGAGATCAAAAAATATCCAAATTTCAATAGAGAGGATGGTTAGCAGCTGCTACCTGGTTAAGATACAATCATTAAATTGATCAAATCTCAAGCTCAACACTCATCTCTAAGACCTCTGGACACCGTGAGCGATTACTGCGTGCACTTATCTATTCTTTCCTGTGACCACGACTGGTGCAAAGCATTCGAAACGTCGGGAATGAAATACTATAATATACACGAGATAAATGTTAAAAAGTGTTTAGTTTCAATGTGTAATGATCATTTCAGCCAAAAGACGTCCACTGCGGGACATAGGCCTCCCCCAAGGATTTCACATGTGGGCCTTGTCGGTGACCCTGGATTCTCAGCGTCAGATCTCCTCATTTCTGATTCGATCTCGCAGGGAAACTCCGAGCATATACCTCTCCATCGCCTCAAAATAACCCAAAGGGCAATATGTAATAAGCGCGAAAAGCTAAGAAATCAAAATCAATTATATTTCATAGAAAACAGTAGAGGCTACACCTGGTAACACATAAATGATAACTATCCAGGTTTTGCCGGTCCATATTGGTAGTACCTGGAACCTACCTGACAGCCCGCTGCAGAAGACTTCTACCATGGCGCTTAGAGCGTATCCTTTGTAACCACTCGTTCTTTCCACGCCCCCCAGAGGCATCAGTCGACCAGTTTCGAAGGCCTGGCAACGTTAAGTTGTCTGATCATCAATTTAAGGTTACATTTTTCTCAAAAGAAAATCTTGTGTTGTTAATCCTTCTTTGGTCCGTGTGGTGAAGGATTAAGGATACATGGTGTCGCCATCCCATTCCATAAGAGTCCATTCAGTAACAGCCGATAGAAAGATATGACGAGACCAACGACTTAGTCACAAGAGAAACCCCGTATAGAACAATATTTTCGGGCCCTTATGAAGGGTAAACATTTCTCACAAAAGAAAAAAGAATCTTCCAATTTTTTTTCAAACAATTTATACGATTAATTAAACACTCTCCTTGCCTTTTTTTCGGCAAACTGATTTATTAAATTATTTATAGCTGATGATGACTTTAGTTTTTCTAAAGTTTCTGCCTAAAATAGTAAAAAAATTGGGAAGTTTTTATTAATTTTTGCTTACTCACGGCGGGGTCCCCGTGGCCCCGGGCACCATATAATTGATACGGCGGTAGCTACGCCCCTGGCCTGAGAAGTAGAGTACTTCTCTCGATCATCTATCTAAGGTTACATTTTTCTCCATTAAATAGAAAATATTGAGTATATGTTGTTTTTAAATGCCGAGGGCTGATTCAAACTGCCCAATCCCACATAAAATTATATAGGATTTGATAGGATGTCTCGTCATTCTCATACTAGTTAAGCTAGTTGTAGCTTAATACTCGTTTACAGACAGCAATTCTTATTTTGGTTTTGCTCTTTGATATAATGAGGCGTTTGCTTTAGTTAAACTAATATATTACAAATCTTTCCGATTTGTATTGTATGTTAGTAACGAATGAACCAAAAAACTACTAAAAAGATTTCAAAAATTCTTTCACCATTGATTAAGCTACATTTTTACCGAGTAACATAATTTTTCAAACGAGCCCCTACTAAAACTTAATTAATGTAACGAAAGGTGCCCACGCCGCTGCTGGGTTCTGATAGTGTCTCCGCAGGGAAAGAGTATTCAGTTTACTGCGCCACGCTAGCCAGGCGGGTTGGCACAGGGCTTAGTGTCAAGTTTGCCTTCTTTTGCAGTTAGGTCTTCGCCCACTATTTATTCTAAAACCTTCAGATTAGGGACCTTATTGTTCTTAAAAAAATGAAAAGATGCAAAAGGTTGGTATGTTCACATACGGTATAATCATCATAAATCGATTCTTGTCAAATGTTTTAATCCCCTGCACTTGATATATCCTGTAACGCGGGGACCGTTTACAAACAAGAAATTCACGAATACAAATGACACCTAGACTAAGAGCGAGTGCCTCTGGTTTACAAAAAGACATTTGCTCGACTCCGGACTCGATACCGGGGTCCCGTGATCAAAAGGCAGCACACTAAACCAACAAGGCAGATGTAAGTAATAATGATTTAATTACAACGAGTAATTTTGTATGAACTTACAGTTTTGGCGTGGGTGGTGATATTTCCATCTGGTCCCAGAGCCCAACCTTCTGGTATAGGCGCCTCCTTATGTATCTGCACCTCTATCTAAAGATAAATATTAATTCTGTAAGTACCCGATTATACGATTTGCCGCAAGAAAAGGAAATCTTGATTCGGAACTTGTGCTAACTCGTCTCGCCAGTGTAGCACAGTTGGCTAATTTCCCTTTATGATTTGGAGGAAACTCAACTCAATAGTGTGTCATTGATGATATGAAATTATGATGATAATGATTTCACTATTTAAAAAACCTCATGCATTTTTTGCCCGAGAGCTGACGACAAGGATTATTTCCTTTAAGAGGAGCCTCCTCTGATTACAAGAAGGGAAAATGAGGCTTCTGTACCCCATTGGCGGGACGGATTGGCACAGGCTTTCGTATCAAGGTTTTCTTGTCTTGCCGCTATACTCTTAATAGGCTTGCAAAACACTATCAATCGGTTGGTGGCACTTTTTTTAGCACAATCATCACATGGAAGGAAAGCAGTATTAAATAATATAAATATATAAATATCCTTGGATATTTCACACAACGCCATCTCGTCCCAAGCTAAGCAACTTAATACTTATGATATGGTAACGCGATGGATGATAAACTATTTAAATACATTTTTTTTGTAAATACATACATATTATAGATAGAAAACACCCAGACCCGGAACAAATACTTGTAGGTCAAGCCAAAGCTGACCATCCACTGATGACCACGCTCCTCAGTCATGAGGGAACGGCTGGAGAGAGAGAGAAGAATTTTTAACTCACCTTGCCCATGGCTACGGCTGTAGTAGCCATGTCGACCACCAGATTATCATCTTCCATCGCAGGTGCTGCTAGCGATATGGGATTGGTTCCAAGGGCTCTCTGTTGACAAACAGCATACCTATTAGGAAATTGTCCGTGTGGTGACGGATTTAGAATACATAGTGTCACCACCCCGTTCCAACCTAAGAGCCGACAAAAGGAAATAACAAGTCCGAAAACATAACCTCTAGAGCAACTTGATACAAAACCTACGTCTTGCCAGCGTGGCACAGTAGGCTATTTTCCTTCCACGAATTTGGAGGAGGCTCTAGGTCATATAAAGGCTGAAATAATTACGATGATTATAGTTGAAACAAAAAACTAATAGTAGTAGTAGTAATAGTAAGTATATCATCACCATCATATAAAAAGAAAAAGTCCACTGTTGCACTTAGGCCTCCGCCAAGGATTACCACAAATGCTCAGGACCTGTTAATTAGGCATGGTATTCTCAACATTTATTATATGACTAGCTTTTGCGCGCGGCTTCGCCCGCGTGGGCTTCGAACCCGTGCATATTTTTTATGAACATAAAATCGGTTATTGTGACTAAACTATGATAGTTAGATATGTGCTCTCGATCTTATAAGACCTACAAACCCGTAGTACATCATTTTGTTCTATTGTCAATAGTTTTTGCAGCGCACGCATAAATAGGTTTTCGATTTTACACCTTGGTTTACAAAATCGCAATTTTCATACGGATCCCTAATTCTTTTGAAAATAAAATATAGCCTATAATCTTCTTCGATAAATGCACTATCTAACACTGATTTTTTGAAATCGTACCATTAGTTCCTGTGATTAGCGCGTTCAAACAAACAAACTCTGCAGCTTTATATATTAAGTATAGATAGCAACATTGATATCTGTCAAGTGTGACTGATCGGGTCTTGACTGGTCCCTTCTTGTCACTTCCTTACCTTTCCTTTTTGAATAAGCATCGCCTAGATTGGCGTGCCCGTCTCTCATCATAATTAGTTTAATGCATGTGTTAATTAATTAATTCCAATTAAACCAATCGTATAACCTTAACTGTATTTGTGCGCTGTATTGTGAATTATATAGTGCTACAAATCGAGCCGCCGTATTATTATTAGTCCTTCCACTGCTACAACCAGCCAGTAGGTACTCGCCACAGGACCGAGCCGTCCGTATCTTCCGCATTCTGGCGGGCTAGGCGATCGGTCTACCTACAAGCGCTGCCCTTACTAGTACGTGGTCACCATTTGAAGACCTTTCTGCCCCATCAGCCGTCAGCACTGCGAACTATGTGCCCTAACTAACTCTATGCACAAGGGCTGCCATGTGTGTAATTAGCTTCATATAGATTAGATAGATGCATTGAACTAGTCTATCATATTAGGTTAATGTATTTGTAATGATAGCTAGAAATAAATAAACTTACCTCGTTGGACCTGGTTGGAACCATGATGGGTGAGGAGTTGGTAAACGACATCCCAATTAGGCCTTCTCGTTCCGCTTGTAAAGCCCAGTAGCCCGCCATGCCGTAATGGTTGCTACCTAAAAGACAGAAGCCACAACTGAAGAGATATAGGTAGGGCTTAGCGGATAACACGAACCACAGCCAAACAATATAGCGCCATGGATGGTGTTGTGTTCATCAGGAAATATAGTGATGGCATCTGAAGGAAGCCACGTTCTCCCTGCTGCTGCTGGATACTTCCACTTCGTGCAGGGATGTTGCAATCGGACAAAGGAGACAGTTACTGATAAGTAGACGTAAGCTAGAGCTTGGATCTTTCATCCATTGCGACCCTGAAGTAGGCAATTGCGGAACGCCAAATGCGCACGGTTTAGTGGGGAGGTCGGGGTGCTTATAATCTTACTACACCCAGGAGTCCCACGTACCCTGGCTCGTCCCCAACGGTCGGTTATCCAACTAAAAAGAAATGGAACTGAATGGGGTTGCGATGATAAGCCTGTCGACCAGTATGCTACATTTTTACACAATTTCCAAAAATCTGAAATAACAAGTAATATCGCCTACAAATGCGAGTATTACCAAAAAGTCCTACATCGCGATAGCGAAGTTTACAGAGTAATTTGGACGGTGAAGAAATCCCCGACGACAATTATCGGGAGATAGGCGCCGATAATTGTTGATCGATAACCACCTGGTCTGGCTGGATGATCATCCCTGTGCGCCTTCTAATAATAGGTAGCTTGGAAAACTTACTTTTAGCACTAACCCAACCAATGCCGGATTCTTTCGCTTTCTTGATGGCAATTGCCATACAGAAGTTGCCAACAGTGGCGCCGAGGGCATCGCAGCCGTCCACCCAAGCAGTGGCAGCCGTCTCCTTGAGCACAACTGGTTTGGCCGCCGGCTTACAAGCCCCGGATAGGCAGTCATTGATGTAAAATTCTGTAAAGTAATAAACTTCTTACTACTATTTCTCAGCCCATAAATTACCCAATGCTGGGTCAGGCCTACACGGAAGGTAATTAGCCTACTGTGCCACGCTGGCCAGACAGGTTCTGCCTGCCCCGTCTTAGACCCTGGCGTTGCTTTCCATCACGCAAGCATATGGTCAAAGGCATTAAAGCAATTGGTAAAAAATAGGGCCAGTTAGAGATGGGTCTTTCGATAAACTTATCGTGTTACTTTTTACTTTCTTTGGCGATACATTTTCACGTATTTGATTATATTATTTTACTAGTGGCCCGCCCCGGCTTCGCCCGTGAAAAGCGGAGGTTATACATAAACCTTCCTCTTGAATCACTCTATTAAAAAAACCGCTTTAAAATCCGTTGCGGAGTTTTAAAGAGTTAAGCATACATAGGGACTAGGGTTCATGATTTCTCGAGCTTTTCAATTTCTCGGGTCTCGAGAATTCTCGAGGCTCATTTCTCGGGACTCTCGGGTTGTCGAGAAATTTACATTTACGTACGTTTTCTCATATTATTTGGTTCCAATTGCGTCTAAAAATCAGTGGTTTTCCTCTCAAATAAAAGTATCAAATTAATTATAAAACTTTCATCGATGTTATTCAAAAACATTAATCTTATAAATATTATTTTTTAAAATATTTGAGAAAAAATATTATTCCGGCTCATAATCATAATGACAGCACCATTTTTAGTTGGTTATTTAGAACCGTATCAGCCGTATCAATTATACGGGGACCCCGGGCCGCGGGGGCCCCGCCGTGCGGAAGCAAAAATTTATAAAAACTTCCCAATTTTTTTTTCTATTTCAGAGGCAGAAATATTAGAAAATCTAAAGTCATCATCAGCTAAAAATCATTTAATAAATCAGTTTGCCGAAAAAAAGGAATTTATTTTCTTTTGTGAGAAATGTTTCACTGCGTTGGTTTTTTTTTACACTTCATGGGTGAAGGGTAAAAAAAAACAACGAAGTGAAACATATAACATAAACATATAACATAAACAAATGAAACATATGATTCATGGGCAAATACATTTTTAGACGGGGCCCCACCAAAGCACGCTGCGCCCCTGGTCTCTTCAGAATTCTTTAGGCAGTGTCAGGTTAACATCACGAGATTACTGCCAAAACCACTTGTCGCGGTATTTTGATCAGTACTCCCAAAATTTCTATAGCAATGGGATCATGTCCCTACCTACAAGATGGCAAAAAGTTATCGAACAAAATGGTAGCTATATACTTTAGTTAAATGTAAATAAACGATTTCTTAAAAAATGCGACGAAACTTTTTCCCCAACCTATTATATTAACTTACATTACATTAGGATCACGGCACAATTTTGGGCTGGTTATTTAGAAAAAAAAATCAACTTAAATCTTGTAAACAAAATAGCTTCTATAAAACACGAAAGAAATCTTTAATATCTTTAACTCAGGTAGAAAGTAAATGTAAATTATAATTACATTACAATCATAGCACCATTTATGGCATGTTAATCTATACTTCTATATCTATACTCTATACTAATATATAAAGCTGCAGAGTTTGTTTGTTTGTTTGTTTGAACGCGCTAATCCCAGGAACTACTGGACCGATTTCAAAAAATCTTTCAGTGTTAGATAGTCCATTTATCGAGGAAGGTTATGGGCTATATTTTATTTTCAAAAGAATTAGGGATCCGTATGAAAATTGCGATTATGTAACCCAAGGTGTAAAATCGAGAACCTATTTATGCGTGCGCTGCAAAAACTATTGGCAATAGAACAAAATGATGTACTACGGGTTGGTAGGTCTTATAAAAATCTACAAAAAAGTCCGTGAGAGCACATATCTAACTATCATAGTTTAGTCACAATAACCGATTTTATGTTCATAAAAAATATGCATAGAGATAAGCACGGTTTCAAAGCCCACGCGGGCGAAGCCGCGCTCAAAAGCTAGTAGAATATAAACAAATTAAAACTGCAAGTTTATTTTCTACAAACGTACATGATTTCTCGAGTTCTCGACTTTTCTCGAGCTAGATTTCCCGGGAACAAAGCTCAACGATTTCCCGGGAATTCTCGGCTCGAGAATTCCCGGGAATGAACCCTAATAGGGACGGACAGAAGAATGCGACTTTGTTTTATACTATGTAGTGATACTAGCGACCAGCCTTGGCTTTGCACGGGTGCAATGATGAACATCTAAATTTGTCAGTGTTTCTCTACAATATTATGCATGTATTATACATATAAAACTTCCTCTTAAATCACTCTATCTATTAAAAAAAACGCTTCAAAATCCGTTGCGTAGGTAGTTTTAAAGATTTAAGCATACATAGGGACGGACAGACGACAGCGACTTTATTTTATACTAACTATACTATGTAGTGATGTCCAGCAGTGGACTAATGTGTGCTGATGATGATCACACAAGGCAAATACTAAATAGGCAAGTAACCCTCCATGTACATGGAGGAGACCCGACTCAACAGTGGGTCATCTCTGGGCTTAGTAGTAGTAAGGCAAATACAGGGATAGACTTCACTAATGTATTTGTATAGCGTAGAATGACAAAGGCATCAAAGATTACATCTTAAGTGCATTAGCTGGTGCCCTAGAAACAGTAAGTTGAGAGCGACCTTAATACGGAACGAGACAGGGAGATATAAACTAGGAAAGAGAGATTTAGTAGGTAGTAAAGAGTTCGTAAGTTAAGATAAGTCACGGTAAATAAAAAATTGTGTGTGCGAACTAGCTGGCAAAATATTAACATCATTTAGACAGACTTTTCTTCCGAATCCCATCCGATATCCAGCAAACTTAGATTTTACATAACCTATAGATGAAATGCGTTCGGGACTTTCCTATCGACGCCTACTGCTTGTAATATTGAAAGATATTAAAATACTTTAAAACAGTTTTATCTATGCCATATAAGCATTTAACTAGTTTACAAGGCATAACAATCACTAGGTACATACATAGTAATAAAACAAAGTCGGTATGTTTCATCATTTACGCCAAAAGACGTACACTGCTGGACATAGGCCGGTCCTGGGCCGCCCGCATCCATCGTTTTCAGGCGACCTTACCAGGTCATCGGTCCACCGTGTAGGAGGCCTACCCGCACTGCGCTTTCCGGAACGCGGTCGCCCTGCCCACTGCCACTTAAGTTTGGCAATCCTGTGGGCTATGTTGGTGATCCTGGTTTGCCTGCGTATCTCCTCATTTCTGTCTGACATTTCGATCTCGCAGGGAAACTCCGAGCATAGCCCTCTCCATTGCCGTTTGGGTGACTTTGAGCCTTCTGATGGATCTATAGGCTCCTTATGTATGCTTAATGATGATGGATTTTAGATTTTGAAGTGTTTTTTTAATAGATATAGTGATTTAAGAGCAAGTTTTATATGTTTAATACATGCAGAATATTGTAGTGAAACACTGATAAATTTAGAGGTTTCTAATGTAATGTCATACATACTCGTAAACACATTTTTTGCAAGGGTATATTTAGTATCAGCATTGCACCCGTGCGAAGCCGGGGCGGTTCGCTAGTAATAATAAGAAATAACATAACACTAAACTATCCTTTAAAAGATCACGGGTCCACCTAGTTATCGTTCAGCGAGATACGTGATTACTTTTATTTCAACTATGCAAATCTTCGAGTTATCATGCAATAATAAAATAATTTCAGAGAGTCAAATAACAGATAGATACCCAGAAGGTGCAAACGTGTAAAATGGCAAAGCTGAAAACTTAACCACCAGAAAAGGAAAACTTGATACTAGCCCTGTTTTTTGTAAACAAGATCAATAATTTGGAAAAACAAAAGCAACTACAGCGTTCCTTGCCGGCTCTTCTCAGTAGAGCAACTTACTGAATGTGGGTTGTAAGAATGAGGAATTGTGTATGAAAGGTGTGAATGTAGGTATGACGACTGATAGGTGTGTGTGGAGACTACCACCTAGCGTGGGACAGGGGCCGTGATGGTTTAAATATGACGATTTATAAGAGTTTTGTTATAAAACCTTCGTAATTAAAGTTTTTTTTGTGTTTGAGTTTGTGCCACTCAGTCTGGCCAGCCTGGCACCTTAGGCCAATTTCCTTCCAGATAATTGAAGGTCTTTTATGAGTTAGAGAGATAAATAAATCCATAAAAAAAAACGTGAAATTATAATTAAATATAATTATTATGGTTTTCGTCGATTTTGGGATGGTAAATATCCTTGGACATTTCACACAACGCCATCTCGTCCCAAGCTAAGCAACTTAATGCTTGTGTTATGGTAACGAGATGGATGATAAACTACTTAAATACATTTTTTTTTTTGTAAATACATACATATTATAGATAGAAATGACACCCAGACTCCGAGCCAGTGCCTCTGGTTTAGACAAAGACACTGGCCCGACCCCGGAATCGAACCCGGGACCCGTTGATCCAAAGGCGGCACATCTGACAGATAATATACATCCATATATTCTTACAAACTTTGGCGTTTATAATATTATTATTAGTAAGATACGAAAACAAAACAAAACAAAGCGACTTGAATAAGACAAATTCTTACCAAGCCTGTTAAGGCCGTGACTATAATGTCCAACGGTGTCAGCATGCATAAGCAGGTCTGCGTGTGCCTTAGCCTCCATCTCGGGAGCCCCTACAGCCTTGAGGCTATCTTCCATGAAGCGACGCACTTCATCCAGCTGTACTTCAGGCATTGTTCCAACTGATAGATGAATAATAAACGCACATGACTTATGTAGAAAATGGAATAGAAGTGGGGGTTGTACAGGCTGTTTCTCTTTGGCAAATGAATTTTAAATGTAAACTGCCAGAAGAGAACGTTAATTAGTTAATTTTATGTACCTACTTTGTAATCTCATTTTAAGTGGACTGTAAGTTCTTATGAGAAATAAATTTCTTTATACCTAAATTTCTCACGACAGAACAAATTAATGTCTCGATTGTTTGTTCGATTTGCGATAGTGTATTTTACGTATCGGTCCTAAAGGATATTTATTATGTGAATGTAAATGAAGTTATATTTACATATTATGAAAGTAAATAAATGTAGGGGTAGAAGTTGATTAATGAAAAAAGGCTCTATGCATGATGGCTAATTTTGTTCACGTACCTATTTGGCATGTTTGACAATTGGCGCCGTGTATTTTGAACTATTATGCCAAATAAGGCCATATGAAATGTCAGCATTAGATCCGATTAAAAAGGGAATGAGTGAGATGACAGCTGACGGTAAAGAAGACGATTCTCTTCCGCTAGAATACCTATCTATTTATTTCTGTTAACAGCTTACATGTTAACAGTATCATTGTATCGAAATATTTGATGTCACAATGTTGTTGATGATGTTACGGTTATGGCAAAGTGTAATAAAATACAGTGAAAACTGAGTAAAACAGGTAAATTACAACATATCAAGATCCTAATACTATTTACAACCAGTCTCTGCTAGGTTGAGATCAAAAAGGTGATACCAACAAATACGAGTACTTAAGCAGCTTTCAGAAATAAGAGTAATTCCGTCATATGAAAGCATTTTTTTTAAACGCTTTTTAACGGATTTATCGCGTGTTTAATAAATTATTTAATTCCCGACGTTTCGAGTGCTTTGCAGCAGCCGTGGTCGCGTTCCGTCCGATAAAAAGTGTTTAATTTCAATGTGTAATAATCGCGAAAACCTCAGCTATCATCATTTTTTTTAAATTACGTTTTATATCCGCCTGTACGTGCAATTGAATGGTAGAAACTCTCAAACCTCAGAAACTTGAGTAAGCAACAGAGGCCTAGAAACAAGAAACTCGAACTATTGACCAACCAGGAAGATGGTGGATATTTATGAGAGCAATACATAGGAAAACCTGACAAATCTGCATTCAAGCGGCAAGATAAAAAAACAGATAATGACAACATTCTTTTTTGTAAAGACGTGATTACTTCCACGACACGAGATTGGAACGAATTTGATTAAGCAATTTAGGCATCAATTGTTGTTCTAACTATTTTAGGATGTACTATTGTTAGAATTTGTTCTGTGTGAAAGAAGGAAACGATACTAGACGGGAGATTATGTTTTAAATGACATTTTTTTGTTAAAATACCTTATTTAACATTTTAAATATATATGTCGGAGATAGCGACGGCTGAGCGATAGAGTCGTCATCATCTTGACTTGGTACGAGGTTTATTACTTGTAACTTTATAATTCACAATATTAACCACAGTATAAATAACAATGTTCAGTTAACACACTTAGATAGACAAACCGACAGGTTCGCAACGGAGAAGTGTCTCGGTCCGTGTCCCAACGTCGACTGACTGATCGAGCCAACCTCACTTTCCATTACGACTCTGTCCACGTGCCGCCATTGCAAAACAACTGACGTCACCGCGTTTGCCGCACTACTGTGTTAACAATCAATTGAGAAACTTAATAAAACGATATCGTTATCCACGACACGGCCAGCCTGACGAAGCACACGTCCTCGTGTGTACTTGTAACAAAATAACCAACTGAGGCACATTTTCACGTTCGGCCAACCTGACGGTAATGTTCCGTAATCGTATCTTAAGAATCAAGTTAACAGAGATCACGTTAGCATACAAATAATTTTAACAACTTTAACACGAAAGATTCCTCTAAGCCCATAATCTTTAAATCTCAATACTGATACTTTAAAACAGTAGGTTTAAAGTAATAATTACACAACACATGGCCCAGCTGTCCCAGCAGCTAGTGACAATTCACATGTCACCCATATCGTCATCGCTCCAAGCGATACGACCAACACTTTAACTAGAGTTCACGACTCCCAGTACACAGGACCATACAAATAGTCTCTCTCGAGACCCGGGTCCCCGCCACACCACTAGCTGCCCATCGCGCTCTGTACAACTCCCAGAGTTGCAGTTACGACTACAGACTAGTGCGTGTAGTGCGACCTAGCCAAGGTATGTGTTCTTTTTTACTGTTGGAGGCAACCTCCTCACCATCTTCATCAGACAAATTTAACTCAACGGGCACACTGCTTAGTGGAATCTCCTTATACAGTCGTGAGCGTATTTTTATGTTCTATTACCGGTCAAAGATTTCAGCAAATAACGATCACCATCAAGTAACTCCACAATTTTTAACGGTCCCTTGTATTTCGCGTCTAATTTAGTTTGGTTTCTCTTCGTTCTGAATTTAAACTAAATTACCAACATCAAACTTTACCACTTTAACTTGTAGTTTTATCAAATTTTACTTTTTCGTAACTGGCACTATTTTCTATGTATGTGGCCGCTTGCTCTCTTACTAATGTCTACTGCCGGTCCGGAATCATTCAAAGTTAATAGGTTAAATGGTCTAGCTAAAGGTCCTATCAGAAACTCGAGTGGACTCGCTTGTATTACACGGTGGACAGAGGAATTCAAAACTAATTGCACGTCTTCTAACGCTTCATGCCGGGACCTATCAGACGCTTCTATCGCGGTCAGCATACTTTTTAACGCGCTCATTGTTCTTTCTACTTGGCAATTAGCGCGACTTGAACCCGTAGCTATCAAACGTAATGAAACTGACAAAAAAACTTTGAATTCTTTGTTGGCAAAGCATCGTCCCAGATCTGCAATTACTTACTGGAGCTCCAACTAAAGACGCTTGATTTAAGGGATTTAATTGTTCTAGCCAAATCTATTCTCAGGGTATGATACAAGGGAACAAATTTTGTGACCGCATCAATTAAAACTATGACGTACTCCTTGCAATCGCTTTTCCACTTAATTTGCCAGTTAAGTCAACGTGCACAGTATGCCACGGGATACTAATCTTAGGAATTGGATGAAGTCCCGCTTGTGGGCGACCTGATTGCGATTGAGATAGTTTACAAGTAATACAACCATAGACAAACTTACGAACGCACTTAGCCATGTGCTCGAACCAATAGTGATCAACCCTGTATATTTGGCCACCTCGCCCTTTATAGTTCACAGAGCCACCTCGCCCTTGACTGTATATTTGGCCACCTCGCCCTTTATAGTTCATAGAGCCACCTCGCCCTTGACTGTATATTTGGACTAACTTCTACAACAGTCAACATATTTTTGAGGGTGCTCATAACTCTTTCCACTTGGCTTCGGCGCAACACAATGTTTGATGAGAGAGCACTCTGCACCAGAATCAGAATAAAATGGATACGACTCACAAGCGTTCATCAGCGCACCGCTGGGATTGCTAACATAGCAAGCTTCCACATGCCTCTCGTTACTCGCCGCCGCCGCAGGCGCCGCTCCGAACCGCCTGCGCCTACCGCCGCGCCAGCTCCTCCGCTGTTGCCACGTTGTTGCCACGTGGACATCTCGCTGCCAAATGTCCGGCGCTGCCGCACCTGAAACAGACTAAGTCCGACCGCGGCCGCGGCCCCGCAGAGCCTGACGCTGAAGTGCGCAGTGGCAGCACTAGCTGCCTTGCCTTTCACCGCCAATTTGATGCTCGGTGACCCATTCCACCGCAGCTGTGACATTCCACAGTTGCCGACCGAAAACCCGATCGCTTGAAATCTGGATCTGCTGTCCTATCGCCTCACGTTTAGGCTACCTTACCGATGCAAATCAAGGCATACAATGGCTCCATAATCTTGGAAAACTTTGCTATAAACTGGCGAAAATACGACGCCAGACCGATGAACCGTCAAGCTAAACAAGCACAGCAATCTAAACTTCGTATCGCAAGTAATTAACAGGTAAACACGCAAAAGAACCTCAAATAATATTTTCTTACACCGGTCAAAATCACACTATCGTAAATTCGTATACCATACAATATACCCGAGTAATAAAATGGAAACTGCTCACCGGAGTGACGTAAAATTGCAGCTGGTGCGCTTACTACAGATCCACTCACTATTCTTTGACCTGGCTGACCACAGTACTGTTGCTCGCCTTCCTGCTGCTCCGCTCAGGGCAGTTAGACGCGTAGTGTCCTTGTCCATCACAATGAAAGCAAGTGATCCCCACTTGGTTAATCGCCGCACTATGACTGCCGCTTGTGATCTTCAGTTCAGAACAATCTTCATGTAGCTTAATGTCTCCTTTATAGTGACAATGAATCGCCATTATCGGTTATTTCCATCGCGTACAGAAGTACACACATTATCACTACACTGTTTTCTCCACGTGGGCTGACTGAGTTACATCCCACTTCTGATGTCGGAGATAGCGACGGCTGAGCGATAGAGTCGTCATCATCTTGACTTGGTACGAGGTTTATTACTTGTAACTTTATAATTCACAATATTAACCACAGTATAAATAACAATGTTCAGTTAACACACTTAGATAGACAAACCGACAGGTTCGCAACGGAGAAGTGTCTCGGTCCGTGTCCCAACGTCGACTGACTGATCGAGCCAACCTCACTTTCCATTACGACTCTGTCCACGTGCCGCCATTGCAAAACAACTGACGTCACCGCGTTTGCCGCACTACTGTGTTAACAATCAATTGAGAAACTTAATAAAACGATATCGTTATCCACGACATATATAACAAAAAATGGAACTACAAAACGGCAGGAAGTTATAAGATTAACCTGTCTGTTTGGGGTATCGTAGCTGAATAGACAAACCAATTTTGATTTCATGATTGATGTACATTAAACAACTTTAATATATCGATTTAAAAGACCTCCACTAGGTACTTGAAGAGTTTCATCACTATCACTACATAGTATAAAACAAAGTCGCTTTTTTCTGTCCGTCCCTATCTTCTATCTATCTATACTTATAATAAATCTGTAGAGAGGTCAATTCTGTACATGAAATATTTTTCCAAAATAACTATCAGCGGGTGATTAGTGATCGATACTGACGCCAAAAATGCAATCAGTAAAATTTTTGTCTGTCTGTCTGTCTGTCTGTCTGTCTGTATGTTCGTTATAGAAACAAAAACCACTCGACGGATTGCAACAAAACTTGGTACAATTGTTCTTCATACTCCTGGGCAGGTTATAGTATACTTTTCATCACGCTACGATCAATAGGAGCAGAGCAGTGAAGGGAAATGTTGGGAAAACAGGAGAACTTACTCCATTTTTTAAGCTTCCGTCGCGTGTGCAGCCTTAATAGTTAAAGCTACACAGAAATCATGTATGACGGAAATGTTCTCCTTAAAATTATATAAAAAATATTCCCAGACAGCAAATGTCTATCTTTTATGGTTGACTCACAATAACACGTGTAACTCCCGATAGCTTAGCAGTTCAGAGCTTTCTGATTATATTTGTCTACTCTTACGTTTATAACATTCTCAATCATCCCTAATTAATAAATTTTAACATTATTACCTATTTAATAAAAAAAGAATCATAGAAATCGGTACAGAAACACCAAAGTTATTCATGAAATACGCTAATAAACCATCGCGCGTGATTACTGAATCATGCTTTATGGATTATTTTGCATCGGGTCGTCGCGGGAGGTTTAAAAGGGCGGGGGATCCAAACGCGAACTTCATACAATATTTGGATTTGGCTGATGATGCGAGTAGACGTTCCGAGTATTCGCCCTTATTGACAGGCAATATTGTTTATCAGCGCGACTTTTAGTCTTTACAATAATTTAGTTTATTTAATTTTCTTTTGTTGTTATTTCATAAAATAGGTATTAGTTATTTTGGTGGCGTGTTATATTCGTTCAAATTACAAATTATTAATAAATATTTCTTTTTAGGTGAAGTTAAGTAGTAGTTAGTTAGTAGTAGGTAAGTTTTGGTTAATTTATGTTCAGTTTTTTTTAATAATAATAATAAGTAAGTAAAAGCGTAGGTACTTTTATTAATTAAAGGTATAGGTATTATTAATTATGTTATAGGTATTTAGTTTTAAGTGAAGTAGGATAGTTTACCCGGAAGCTATGCGCTGAAGTATTTTCGTTGTGAATGTGAACGTGATCTAAACAATATTACCAATACATTAACTTAATAATACACAAGGAATTACACACTGATGGAGTTGCGGGCACAGCTATCTATATATATAAAACTCTTCCGTTAATGAGTGACTGACAGACAACGCACAGCGGAAACGAATGGCAGTAGAGAGCTGAAATTTGGCCTGTGTGTTTGTTGGGAGGAGTAGGCTACCACTAAGAGAGGATTATTGGAAATTCCCTCCCAACGGGGTGAAAACGGGGATAAATTGTTTTTTTCCGGAAGTCATTATTCCACGCGGACGAAGTCGCGGGCAAAAGCTAGTGTATGCATAAATCTTTAAAACTACGCAACGGATTTTGAAGCGGTTTTTTAAATAGATAGAGTAATTCAAGAGGAAGGTTTATAGGTATAATATAATTGCCCCCGTGCGAAGCCGGGGCGGGTCGCTAGTTATTAATAAATTCACAATTGGCACGCGATTAGCACTTGCCGTGTGGTTGCCAAGTTGCCATTCCACCCTGAGTGTGTGGTCAGACCCGACAAAAGGAAATGACAAAGCCGATAAGCTAGCCACAAGAAAGGGAAAACATGATACGAAACCCTGTGGCAATTCGTTTGGCCAGCGTGGCAGGTCATCTATGGACCGAATAGTTGTAGTGGCACTTATTTAGTTCTTAATTAGCATACGTTACTCAAACTCAAAATTAACTATAATTACGTAGGTTTTATCACAAAACTCTTAAAATCGTCATATTTACAGTTACCATTATCATTATCATCATCATCATCTTACGATCCCTGTCCCACGCTAGGTGTTAGTCTCCATACACACCTATCAGTCGTCATATCTACAGTCACACCTTTCGTACAGTTACGTACCTATTAATGTATGTAAATTAAAATACACTTTGTTTTGAAGAACTATGAACTACTAACGAAACGTAAGTGTAACACACAACTGATTACTCAAATAATAAGTTGTCACTTGCTTATCACACTCGGTAATGCTGTGGTAATAGCAGCTAGTACAATCGCTGACAAAACAACTGACTAACATTATAAATACGAAAGTTAAGTTAAGTTAAGGATGGATGATTGTTAAGCATTCTTGCTAAAATAACTTTGCAGGTTTGGATGAAATTTTAGCATATGAATAGGCTTTTCTAAACTGATTTTAACTTTTTATTTGAAATCATAGCAGTGCATGAAAGATATGCAAGATGGATATTTTACGGCTGGCGCATGGCGTATCTTGGCGAGTGTGAACATAGGCTCTGCGAACTTTAGCGCATGTACACTCATGAAGAAAACTATCATTTTATTTGATACTAGCGACCCGCCCCGGCTTCGCCCGGGTGCAATGATTAACATCTAAAATTATGAGTGTTTCTTTACAATATTATGCATTTAATTTAGTTAAAAACCTTCCTCTTGAATCACTCTATCTATTACAAAAAACCGCTTCAAAATCCGTTGCGTAGTTTTAAAGATTTAAGCATACATAGGGACGGACAGACGACAGCGGCTTTGTTTTATACTATGTAGTGATAGTGATAGTGAAGATATACATATATGTATTTTGTAAATAAAGTAACTCCGACCGAAGCATCTGTTTTAAACGATACTTTTTAGTTGTTACATCCTCTTTGACAATATTTGCAGCACGCATTCTATTAATTTCATGTCAAACGTAATGAGGTTACATTTAAAAAGTTTAATTTTAGATTATAAATAATTTTATATGGTGTTTAAGTCTTCTTTATTTTCCTAATTTTCCGCGTAATTGTTTTATTTTATTTCTATTTATTTAATTAATTTGTATATACATTTATGAAACGTTTGTACTTTTAACAAAGCACCATCTATTAAATACTTACTCCAATATAGACAATACAGTCAACAGCGCCATTGTTTGGAGCGAACATATGATTATAACTGTCAAATAATAGACAAATAAGTTGCAATAATATAATATTAATAAATTGAGATGTAAGCTATCTTAATTTTGATCAAACTAAATCAAACAAACACACACGTTGCGCAAATTCGATTATTATCATTTACATAATTTATGATATAAAGATTACCGAACCGTCACGACGAACGTCAGATGTTTGACAGGTAACAGTTTGTATGGGAAAATAAAATTGTTGTATTTATTATTTTACTTACAATATTTCTATGTTTTCTCAACCCTTAAACCTTCCCTGGACTCACACGAATATTTCAAGACCAAAATTAGCCAAATCGCTCCAGCCGTTCTCGAGTTTTAGCGAGACTAACGAACAGCGATTCATTTTTATATATAGAGATTTATTGAATTTGTACAAATTTGTTACTGTATTAGAGAATAAAAAAATCATAATAACAGTTTTCTTCACTAGTATACATGCGCTAAAGTTCGCAGAGCTTATGTTCACACTCGCCAAGATACGCCAGCCGTAATATATTCTCTTTGTCTATCTCATTCTCGGATTTGATTGTGCATACTGTTGTTGAGCAGCGTCTGTCTCTGTCGGTTATTGGATGGGTGATCATCATATTAACATCTGACCTCCTCCGTGGTCCAGAGCACACGAATAAGTTCTTGATCCCGGCTGATATTCTAGTATAAGTGATGCTATAGCAGTAGTTACACAAAAACTGTTAACTAGACTAACCAATCCATTATCAGGTGCCCCAGTACAGACGGATCTCATACGTTAACCGTAAATCTCCGTGGTACAAGTAATTACTCAAAGTGGAAAACACACAAAATAGATAGTTATTATAGTTTTTTTTTATTTAACTTGTTTTTATTTTAGCTGTTGACTGTACTTGAAAATCAGTGTTTTGAATATACAACGTAATGATACCGACAATTCTTAATTCTTATCTTAACCGAAGAAAACATATCAGTAACCCCTAATAATATAAAAGTTAAGTGTGATTTCGATAAGCAGATTAAATGTTGTGCAACCATGGTAAGTAGGTAATTCGAAAGATTGCACAGTTGACGGGGCGGCGGGCAGACCACTTTGCCCGAAGACCGAATGATCGTTGGGGCAGACAAGTTGTAGAGTGACCACGTAAGGAAAAGCGAAGCGTTGTCTGTGTGTGTTAGATACAGAGAATGGTAATTCATCAAAGATTCCCACCATTATTTGCCGGTGAACTATCCTTCAACTTATGACTTTTAATGTATTTCAGAAACTAGATTTATTATAAGGGTTTTTGAAAATGTTAATAATTATTTATTTGTAAAAATCATGAAAAATACAACAGCAACAAAAAAATAACGAAAATCCATAGGTACTTAAATGTGATTTATAAAATTGATTAATTTATAAGTCAGAATGTGTACCCTTATTTTAATTACCTTGTGGATGTGGGTAGCTCAGGACCGGCCTACGTGGAAATCCTTGGGGGAGGCATATGTCCAGCAGTGGACGTATTTTGGCTGAAATGATGATGATGGTGAACCCAAACTATTCTCTGCTCCACCCAATGAATAATTAATTGATTAAATCCGCCTGTTGCAAGAAGTAAAATTAAGTAAATAAAAAATAAACGCTGCCCAGTTTTGGGGCTAGTCATTTTCTTTAGTCTGCTCTTACCATATCCTCAGTATGGAACAGGGTGGTGCCACTATCTATTCTAGTTAGAATAATCCAAATAATAAACTGGTTCCAGTTAACATGGTATAACTAATTTCATCATCACCTCAGACAATAAAATGAGGTATTACTGAGTCGAGCTTCCAAGTTCATATAGCGAAATTTGCGTTTTTTTTAAAGGAGAATCCTTTTTACGGGATTCCACCGCCATTGGGGATGACGTACGGCGGGGTGTGTGGGAATCGGGTGTATAACGCAAGATGTTATAGCGCCCCCATACTCACTAAGCTCCACTTGTGCTTCTTGTCTTTTGTGTGTATGGCCTCATGGGTACGTTTGGGTCTATCCTTTTGGCTGTAGACGAGGCTTCTACCTCTTCCTTATCTTGCTTGTGTGAACCAGAAGTGTTTCATCTTCTGATGCGCCTTCTTCGCTTCTTCGGTGTCTTACCAGGAGCACTTGGCAAAACACCGCTTCCCTCGGGGTCCCTCTTCCTATGGGCGGGGGACTTACCCTAGTCCCTCACCCGGAACCCAGCGAAATTAGCCTACTGTGCCACGCTGGTAAGATGGGTTGGTACATGGATGGCATCAGGATTTCCTTCTCTGAAAATAAGTATGTTTACCTACTACATTCATTGTTAGCAGTCAACCTAATAATAATTGCATTAGGCCGTCCTCGTATGGAAAACGTGACATCAATGTTAAATGGCGAATGAACACTCACAACTAACTACCTTTTAACCTTGCTTTTACTCATGTGTATTCAGTCTAGCATGATTCGACTAACCACCAATTTATACACGGAGTGATTACCATAAGTAATCATTTACTGATTTCGTGTATTGAGTATAATAATTAAAAAAATAGCAGCAGTATCCAACGTCTTCAGGTGCAATATGAAACAGGTCCAACAGGTATTGTTTCATTTCACTAAAAAAAATAACCAGCTGGTGACGAATGTCTCATAACTAGGGAAATAAGCGTGTAGGTAGAAGCAACGAAACATTGTGGACCACATATTAAGAAGCATGGGGGATAATTACGATAACACGACTCATTGTCGATGGCACATACGTTGAACATAATTTGGACGGAGAAAATGCCTTGCTCCTTTCGGTGGGCTCTATGCCCCTGTATAATATGATAACCACCCATCCGACATCGAGCAGAGTTACATATTGTTTCCTTTGCAGATTAAATGCGTTTCACACTTTCCTCCACACTACGGCCACAATGAACTTGAATGAACAGACAAGTACTAAGTTTTATTATAGCTCTAGGCATTTATGCAAACAAGTGTGACGTAATCACGCCACGGTATCGTCAGTCAGTTTAGTAACAGAACAGACCTACGTGTGTATGCACGTATCGTTTTAAAACTATTAATCTTGGTGGGAATCTAGTATAAAAAAAAGAAAAGCTGTGACTATTTACCATATATTCGGAGTTTTGGTTATGTAAGTGTTAAATCAGTTACGTTTTACTTTTTATGTACCGATTTAATTGAGGTGCATTGAGTTATATATCTGTCATTATCGCGAAGATAATGCGTTTGCTAAAGCGGATAAAGTAAACAAAAACATTGCTATTAAACTTCATAGAGACTTATTGTTACATGTTTCCCTTACTTTCGCAGTTACGTGTATATCGTTGACATAAATTGCTGCGTCGGATCTCAAATTATGGAATTAAATTTATGGAATTAAATTATCTTGGCTAACCTTCCTACATTCTGATAGGGTTGACACACTCAAATTTACTTCACACTTTCGAGGAACACACCTTTAAACTCAAATCATTTATTTCAATTGAACCTATTTACTGGTGTTTTTGAAAAGTCAAAAGTGAAGTTAGGAATCTAGTTGCATGTTCCAAAAAGTAGATCCTATGGAGAAGAACAGGCAAGAAACTCCATGGACACTCTTTTTATCATATTTTCTGTTACAAGCATTTGATTGGGTTACATTGATTTCGTGTTTATTTATAGTAAGCTAAAGCTTTAGCTGTAAGCTAAAGCTTTAGCTTTAGCTTTAAAAATATCAATATCGGTTCATCCGTCCAGGAACTATGATGCTAAAGACCATACGTCAAACTCAAACTCATCACATCCCAAGCGGCATATAATAATGATATAAATAGCCTGTAGGTACAGCTTTTTGTCGTTTTTCCTCTTATTTTGTGGCTTTTATACGCTGAATGCCATTCTCATTTCCGTCAAAGTATGTTAACCGGTTTTACCACTATCAGGAAAGTGTCACCAGTCACGTCACAAGTCTCAGTCACAAGTCTTGACTATTTCTACGATTCAGCTAATGACAAGGCGTTATTATTAACCGACTTCCAAATTTAAGGAGGTTCTTCAACTGCATGTTTTTCTTTTGTTGTATGTCGACAGATAATATAGTACGTTTTGGGTCTTGTATTAGGTACAACGGAGTTATTTCTGTTTTGCCCCCGAGTAGCGGGACAACCGGGAATCAATTGTTTCCAGCTAACAGGTTATCATGCTACTGGCTTCGTGTAACAACTGCTATAGACCGTTCACATTTTATTGTACATACTTCTGTCATTTCTGTGTTTTATTGCGTTGGTTATTTAAAATTTATTTTAAGCTACCGAAAATAAAACAATATCGAATGTTTTAAAATCTTTGGGGCGAAAACCTCGGGTACAACTTCATACTGCAAATCCTTCTTTCGCTGGGGAAATGCTTGGTGCATACAGCCGCCCCAAAAGGGTTGCGGTATACCCTCACACGCCACGATGGGGCACCATAGATTCGCGAGAACGCATTCTACTGTGACGCGTCGATACTACAAATACGTAACCCAATCTTTGCAATGAAAATATGGAAATCATAGAAGCTATTCACAAAACACCCAGTCCGGCACACAACAGCTAGAGGTTAAATAACTATAAACGGACTATACTCTAGGGCGGGTTTCACTCAAAATCAAAATCAAAATGTTTTTTAAACTGAAAATCAAAATCATAATGTTTTTTAAATTATGCTGACGTAGTTTTTGGCCCCCGTCTATTAAATAGAACAAAAAGATTGATCCAGAGGATTCAAAATGCTTGTGCGCGATTCTGCTTCTGTATCCCGTTGAGGGCACATGTGACGCCATATTTGAACAAACACTCAATTTTAAAGATGATGCATCGCCACAAGCTCCATTTAGCATCTCTACTTTTTGGGGTAATAAATCAGAAGGCTCCCTTATATCTTTATGAGAAGCTTTCTTGGGTCACAAGTAGAAGGCAGGTCAGTTCCCGTGTTTGTTCTATCCAACTAGCTACGGAACGGCATCGCACAGCAGCTTTCAGGGGAAGTTTCCGGTATGCAGCGTCAAGGTGCTGGAATAATATGCCGCCACCTATAAGGAGCTTACATTCGGCTCCTCCATTTAAAATTAAACTAAAAAAGTTTCTGTTTCAGCACCAAGACGCTCAAGGTACCATGCAACTTGATACAAGTGCCATATGATTATTATAATATTATTATTATTCCATAATTATTGTCCTATACAAATTTATGTAGTCTTATATAACAATATTTTTTATATTTTATTATATTATTGATTCCTTTCTTTTTTGTTTACGTAATTGTTTTCATTAGTTTTAGTTTAATATGTATGATTTTCTTAATTTAAATTGTTGTTGGTATTTTCGTCCGTGTCCTCACCAAATTGGTCCCTGGCGGAAGAACAGCGCTGGTCTTAGCTGGCCAGCAAAATGCTGAGCTTGGGCCCAATTACAGGACTTCTTAAATTGTTATTTTTATAGTTTAATTTGTTGTCTTTCTGTCCTGTAATAAAATTATTTCTTTCTTTCTTTTATTCGAATAAATTCTTACGAATGCTTTCAAATAGTCAAAAAAAAAATCTCTAAATCAAAATTAAAAGAAATATATATAAGAATAATTTATCATTTAGTTTTTACCACCGGTTCGGAATGACATTCCACAGAGAAGAGCCGGCAAGATACTCCATGGTTGCTCTTTTAAATAAAAGGGTTACAATGATGGTGGTACAACTACTATTAAGTCACTTCCTCAGCGCATTAGGCAGCCAGGCAGCTTGGCCAAGTCGCTGCGGCCGACTAATTCTTCCACGATATAAATGTTGATGCGCCAGCGCCCACGCTGTGGCAGCCTAATGCGCGGGTTGATGGCCGCGCTGCCTAATGCGGGGGTAAATCTTTTGAGAATTTTATCTGTTTATAGTTGACATTTGTTTAATCAAACGAACAACGTCGACCTATACTTAATATTGGCGAAATTAACCAATCATGCATCAAAGCCACGATTTTTTTTTTTTTTTTTTTTTTCTCTTTATTTGTTTAGGGGCTTATCTCCCATTGGATAAGTCAGCCCCAGCGTTACCCTTACTAACTATTAATATCAGGAATCATTGATGCAAAATCATATTATCTATTAAAAATTTTGCAACATCAGATGATGGTCTCGCTAATATACTTAAAAAGGCTCCCTGATCATATCTATTTATGTGGAAATTTTGCATCAATGTTTCTCTCGCCGTCTGATATTTAATACATTCCACAAGAATGTGTTGGACATCATCAACCTTATCACACGTATCACAATTGGGAGAATCAATCTTCTTCATTAAAAATCCAAACTTTTTCGATGGATAATGTCCAGATCGTAATCTATTTAACGCTACAATATATGATCTACTAGACTTACTATTATAAAACCAAGGTATTTTAGGAGGCTGACACTGAATTGTTTTGAACCATATACCTTTTTCTTTACTTCTTTCATCAAAGTATTCTTTAAATTTAGAATAACAATTCTCTTTAAACTTAACAAGTCCTTCCGTGTAATGTGGCAAGATGAAAATGGATATACCTTCTGTAGCTGCTACTTTTGATAATCGGTCAGCCTCCTCGTTGCCCTTCAAACCTATATGTGACGGAACCCATTGCAATCTCAGATTTATATTACACATAGTTTTTAATTCGTGTATCACTCTTAAGATATTGTAGACTATCGGTACACCTCTGCTATGTCCAGAGGCGCATCGAGTCAAATGCTGTAAAGCGCTTTTACTGTCCGTAAGTATAACAAAATTCCTACTATTATTCTGATTTCTAATAAAATTCAAAGCTTCTGAGATTGCAATGAGTTCCAAGGTCATAATTGATACTCGAGCATGGATTCGAAAAATAGCAGACATATTTTTGGAAATGTCACAAAATGCAGCTCCATGGCCATTCTTACTTTTGGATCCGTCAGTAAATAGTTTGGTCCAGCCTGAGTATTTAAAATTAAGTTCTTTATTAATATTATATTTAAGAGAATTCACGTCATGAGAGCTTTTTGGTCCCTTAACTGATTCTAATTCAATATCAATAGTTGTGCTTATGTCTATATAACTGACCCATATATCTAAACTAAATAATTGTAAAGGATTTGAGGCATGTATATTACACTCTTTGCATTCATTATATACCGACAAAAGTAAAGGTTTTTTAATTCTTTGCCAATATCTATCATAATTGTTGGAACTGAGATCTGTTAAAAGGTTTATTGTTAAACTATTTGTCCAAGACATACTTTTGATACAAAATTTGTAAGCAAGATATAATCTCCTTAAAAATAATGGTGGTAGACATAGTTCCGACTCCATTACATGAATCGGCGTACTTTTTATATAGCCTCCTATTATACGTAATGCTTGGTTCTGAATCTTATCCAATTTACTTAAACTATTCTTTGCACTAGTGTCATATAGAAAGCAACCAAAATCTATCCTACTTCTTATTAAGGATATAAATAATGTCCTTAAATGATTGGGGTGAATGCCCCAACCTGGGCCTGTTAGAACTTTAAGTAAATTCAAAAATTTTGCAACTTTTCCGGCAGTCTCGTTCACATGTTTACTCCATCGTAGTGACGCATCAAGCCATAAACCTAAGTATTTAACTGTAATATCTAATGGAATGCAAGTATTTTGAATATCTAATCTAACCTGTTTGCGTCTACGTCCTCTACTAAAAATACATATTTTTGATTTATTTGGAGATAACTGTAGACCTATGTCGTCTAACATAGATATAAGTGCATTTAACGAAATTTGTAACTGAGTTTCACAGTATTCAAGATCCTTATGACAAATATATAATACGAAATCATCCGCGTACTGGGACACTAAAACATTCGTAATCTCATGACATATTTTAAATGTAGTAATGTTAAAAAGCAGTGGCGAGATTGGGTCTCCCTGAGCTAAGCCCCTATTTGTGTATCGAATTTCAGAGTTTTGGTTGTCTAAACCGTAACGAGTCATAAGTCGCCTATCATTGAGATAACTCCAGAGATATTGGCATATTTTTTGACCAACATTCAATTCGTCCAATGTTCTCACAACTTTATCAATCAATATGTTATTATATGCATTTTCTATGTCCAGAAAACAAGCTACAGTAGGAAAATTTTTGGCAAAACCCAATTGGATATAGCTAATAAGTCTCGTTAAGCAATCTAAGCAAGATTGAGCTCTTCTAAAGCCACAGGTAGAATCTGCTAGAATAAGATGCTTTTCGACAAACCATTCCATTCTTTTTGCTATCATTTGGTGGAAAATTTTGCATATGCATGATATAAGCGAAATCGGTCTAAGTTTAACTTCCGAGTTACTTCCGGTTCCTGCTTTTGGAATAGGGACAATTAGCACTATACGCCACTGACTTGGAACAACACCTAATCTGAAGAGGGCATTATAAACATTTAAAAGAAATTGTTTACCAGTCAAGGGTAGATTAAAAATCATGGAATAGGTAATTCCATCGTTGCCAGGAGCAGTATCCTTTTTCTTTATACAGGCTTCTAACTCTGGCATGGTAAAAGCAGACTCAAGTAAAACATTTTTTGAGGTGAACAAAGGTGGACAATTTGAAACGGAGTCAGGTGCCAGAGCGTGAAGCATTTCTTTCTGTTTTTCCTCTGACGGAGTGAAGCGTGATTGACGATAGCCCTTGAACCACCGCATTCTGTGCCACATTTCAGTCACAGATGTACATTCGTCAATACTTCCACAAAACTTTCGCCAACTTAAGGATTTAGCCTGACGTATTTGTCTTCTAGCTTCCGCGATCTTTTCTTCCAATTTTTCTAAATTCACTGTTGTAGGATTTTTTCTAAAAGAAGTTAAAGCCAATCTACGTTCTGCAATAATTTTAGACAGAGATGGAGTCCAATAACTTTTAGGTTTAAATTTCTTAGTAGGGCCGGAAGCTAATTTGATTAAAGGAATATTTTTATCTGCTGATATGTTAATTACATCTAAAAAATAATCATAATAATCTTGAATATCTTTGCTAAGACACGTCTCACTATCAACATGAAAAAAAGAATTTAAAAGATCCTCTCTGTATTTAGGCCAATTCGCATTCAAAAAAAATCGTTTCTTCTTATATTCTGCAAAGTCCGCCATGTCTACTGAAATTTTTATGACAAGATGGTCACTACCTAGGTTTTCATTAAGAATTTTCCATCTAAAATTGATAGCAATATCCGTTGAAGCAAAGGATATATCAGGTGATGATTTTTGTAACACATTATTTACTAATTTAACTCTTGTAGCGTCTCCGTTATTGAGCGACATAAACCCGTACTCTAGGGCCGAATCGAGCAATTGTATGCCTCTCTGATCATTTTTATAAGACCAATTCGTATGGTGGCCGTTAAAGTCGCCTGCTAACAGCGTCTTGCTATTAGATAAACTAAAGACCTTTTCCCAGTCAGACTGTGTCGTGCGAACTGAGGACGGACAGTATATCGAGATTATGTTTTCTAAAAATGTACAGTTTAATACCTTAATATAAATAGCTTCTATACCTGGATTTATCGCTCCGGTGGAACAAACCTGTGACTGTAAAGATTTGTGAACAATTACCGCCACGCCTCCGTAGGAATCGCATCTATCCTTCCTATAAATGTTATACCCACTAATGTATGGGTCAAAATCTGCATCTAGCCATGTTTCACTGATGAGAGCTATGTGAATTTTTTCCTTAAATAATAATGCCTCAAAATCTACTAACTTTGGTCTTAGGCTCTGTGAGTTCCACTGACAAATGTTAAAACTTCTATCCATTAAACAAGTTTAAAAAATTTTCAGATATCCCAACAGCCGAAAATAATTCCTTAATCCATGATTTACATTCTTGAACGATTGCCTTCAACACTAATGTACATTTTTCTTCACTATTATTTTTTGACATTACAATATTTTTAATTTTAAGAAGTAAATTCCAAATATCAAATTTTCTTTCTTTTTGTCTTTCAGAGTTTTTCCCGGTATTCTCTTCTCTAGCTTGCATCTTTTGTATTTCTGGATTTTCTGTGTTTACCACTTCCTGTTCCATTTCTATTATTTGTTGGTCATACCGTTGGTTTGTTTCCTTCTGTTTAGTGCTGATTTGTTTTTGTATCGACTCTGAGTTTGAGTTCTTTTCTATTGCCTTGTTGTTGTTTGAAACGTTGTGAACAACGGCGGTTGTTTTTACGACGTTACTATATGTCCTATCTATATTATGCTGACTCATCAAATTATTAGAGTTTGTGGTTTCAGCATTCATGTATTCTACTTCTATTGTTTTTTCTTTTTGGTGTTTACTTTTTAGATAAATTTCTAAAGCTTTACTATATACCACGCTCTGCTCACTCATAATGAAACGGATTTTCTTCTCTTTCGTAAAATATGGACAGGACTTATTTAAAGCCATATGAGGCCCATTACAATTAGGACACGTGTATACTTGAGTCTCACAGTTACTATGTCCCTTGCCACATTTAGGACATACTATCTTATTCCTCATGCAGAACCTTTTTATATGTCCGAATTTCCAGCACAACGAACACTGGGTTACAGGAAATACATATTTTTCAACGGTAAATCTACACCCATAAGCACTGATAAAGGTAGGGGGGGTGGGGTTTTCAAAACATAGTCGAATAGTCTCGCTATCCTCCCACTCTCGATCTGAATTCATTCTTCTCATCCTCTTAATAGATTGGATCTCACATGACGCTTCTAAAACTTCCAACAATTCTTTTTCATCCATATCTAAATCTATCCCTTTGACAATACCGTATGACATCTTGTTTTGATCGGAAAATTTCGCTCTTATATCTAAATCTTGCAATCTTTTATTATTTACTAATTTTTCGGCTTGCATCCTATTTTCAAACTGGATAAACGCTCTGTATGGACTCTTATACTTAATTGTATTTTTAATTTCAATCCTTTCCCCTCGGAACAGTTTGGCTAAGGCCAGCAATTTTGGCAGAGCTTTTAAAGATGATAGGCAGACTTCATATTTTTCTTCAACATCCATGTTTTCCTCCATAATACTATTTCTCTCACAATTACTAATTCCTCTTACAGGGGTATTTTTCAGTACCTTTTTTGGTCTTCTTATTCTTCGATTTGATACACTTATAAATCCTTCTTCACTACTTTCGCTCTCACGTTGTCTTTTCTCATTCTTCCTCGTTTCAGTTTCCTCTAATTCTCTTTCGCATTCATTTAAGAATTCATCATCACTTTTCCCTGTGTCGCTTTTATCTTCATCACTTTTATCCTCATCATTTTTACTCTCGTCACTCATTTATTATTTTACGAGGGTATACGCAAAAAATAATAACTCGCTTCGCAAGCAAAATTATCGAACGAAACTACGTGCGCTTGTCACAGCGTCCCGCGCGCGACTCAAAGCCACGATAAAAAAAGAGTACGAACAATTTAATATAACAGCAATCTACTAAAAAATACTGGTATTTCTTTATAGCGTAAGTTATGGGTAAAGTGGCGACGCGGGAAGCCCTGCGGTTCATGGTGGACTGTCTGAAGGCTGCTGGCGCCAACCCGAAGCCTGCTCAACAGCAGGCGGAACTGCTAATACAGGCTGACAGATTTGGACACCCTAGCCATGGACTGAACCGACTAGGTACATAATTCACGTCTTTGCACGAACAACAGGACAATGCCAAATCCACTTTCACACAAAACGCAATTCCTAGTACTATAATATCACGGCTATTCATGCTATTTGTACTGGCTATTTTTAGTATGACTTTTTTGACAAATAGTGTTAAATATGCCAAAAGTACGAATAGCCAAGCCATTAAATATATTATTGGAGGCCCGACTCAGCAGTGGGTCATCTATAGCCTGAGTAGTAGTATATGAAAGCACACACTTATATATTTTATAAGTATGTTTTTTTTTATATTTACAGAAATGTACGTAAACGATATACTAAGTGGCGCTTGCTTCCCCAACAATGAACCCGAGATTCTCAAAGAGTCCCTTTCCACTGCGTGGATTGATGCTAAGCATGTATTGGGCGCTACAGCCAGTCACTTTGGCATGGACATTGCCATTAAGAAAGCAAAACAAACCGGAGTAGGCTGGGTAACAGTAAAAGGTAACTAATTTTAAATCTATACTTAATATATAAAGCTGCAGAGTTTGTTTGTTTGTTTGTTTGAACGCGCTAATCTCAGGAACTACTGGTCCGATTTCAAAAATCTTTCAGTGTTAGATAGTCCATTTATCGAGGAAGGTTATAGGCTATATTTTATTTTCAAAAGAATTAGGGATCCGTATGAAAATTACGATTTTGTAAACCAAGGTGTAAAATCGAAAACCTATTTATGCGTGCGCTGCAAAAACTATTGACAATAGAACAAAATAATGTACTACGGGTTTGTAGGTCTTATAAAGATCTACAAAAAAGTCTGCGAGAGCACATATCTAACTGTAGTGTATATGGGAACACGGGGGTACTTGAAGAATAAATGTACGGTTGTTGGATGTCAGCTACCGCTCTGAACACAGTGTTTTATTGCGTCTGTCAGAATATCTCATTTGGCGACGAATAGTGTATATTAGAACGGTGTGCGTGCATAACTCAAAATGTCGATTGGTAAAATATCGGAGTTTGATATTGGCAATGGCATTTGGACATAGCGAGACGCGGCTGCGGTGGAAGCACGGGGCGTGCCAGTGGCAGCGGGGAGTGTCGGGGTACACGCGGTGCAGGCGAGGCAGGCGCCGCGGGCGGCCAGGGCCCGCCAAATTCGTGCTGGCGGTGCCAGCGGGACACGGCAACACAATGCATGTTCTTTCGGGCACTGTAAGGGCTGCGGAGCGACTACTCATGAGTACGGGAACTGCAAGTTTAGGGAGTACGAGTGCAGCCAGTGTGGACGTCGGGGTCACCTACGGCGGGTATGCCGGTTCGCGGCGTCGTCGGTCGTACCCAGCTCGAGCGGAACAATGCGCGGTAACGCTCGCGGGTTTCACTACGGGACGGCAACGAGCGACCATTATGCGGCTCAAGAGGAGACCGAGGAGGACTCGGTCGATTTACATCAGTTGTGTTTAGCGGACTATAAACCGGTGAGCTTGCCTGTTAAAGTTAATAATAATATCATTCTAATGGAAGTTGATACAGGCACGCCAATATCGTGCATTAGCAAGTCGACGTACGATAGATATTTTAACTGTCAAGTGATAGAAGCGTATAACTTAACATTGACCTTTTATGACGGTACTAACATCAAACCCCTAGGGTTTATAAGACCGTCGGTAGAATATAATGGGGTCACCAAGCAGTTAGAACTATTTGTAATAGATGGGGGTACAACATCTTTGTTGGGTCGACAGTGGTTGGCGGAATTAAATATACCTTTCGGAAACAATATAGGTACAAGTTAACAACGTAATTATGGATAGTAATGTAAATTCCTTGTTACATAGGTATAAGCAGTTATTCGATGGGAGCTTGGGGAGGTTCACGGGGGGCAAGGCTACGTTACGGGTGCGGGAGGGGGCAGCGCCGGTGTTCCACCGGGCGCGCCCGATGCCTTACGCGCTGCGCGAGCGCGTCGACGCAGAGCTCGACAGGATGCTGCGCGCGGGCGTCATCGAGCCCGTGGACTGCTCCGACTGGGCGTCGCCGTTGGTCCCGATCAACAAGTCAGATGGTACCCTCCGGGTTTGTGTAGACTATAAGGCAACTTTAAATCCAGTTTTACTGATCGATCGTTATCCACTGCCTAGGTTTGAGGAGGTATTAATGTCGCTTCAAGGGGCTCAGTTCTTCAGTAAAATCGATTTATCTCATTCATATAATCAAATTGAATTGGACGATTCGAAGAAATTTACGGTCATTAACACTCACCGGGGCCTATATCGTTATAATAGGCTTGTATTCGGTCTAGCGTCAAGCCCAGGTATTTTTCAAAGAATTATGACGAATTTACTTCATGGAATACCTCATGTAGCAGTATTTATCGATGACGTAATAATTGGGGGGGAAACCAAATCTGACCACATTAGAGCTTTGCAATCGGTTTTCCAACGGTTACAGGATAGTGGCTTAAAATTAAATAAATCTAAGTGCGTTTTTTTAGCACCTGAAGTTTCTTATTTAGGGTTTATTATCTCAAAAGATGGAGTACGGGCAGATCCGACAAAAATAGAAGCTGTTAAAAAAATACCTAGACCACAAAATGTCTCGGAACTACGTTCGTTTCTAGGGTTAGTCAATTTCTTTGCCAAATTTATTAAAAGTTTTAGTTCCAAGCTAGTACCTCTATACGACCTTCTTAAGAAAAGGGTTAAGTGGAATTGGACAGACAAGTGTGAGGTAGCTTTTACAAGCATTAAGAATGCGCTAATTGGGTCAGAGGTGCTCGCGCATTATGATCCGTGTAAGCCACTAATAGTCACGTGTGATGCGAGTCCCGTAGGCGTCGCCGGTGTATTGTCCCAGCCGAGTGGCGGCGCGGGCGGTACGGAGCGTCCGGTGGCGTTCGTGTCGCGCACGCTCACTCCGGCGGAGAAAAATTATTCTCAGATACATAGGGAAGCGTTAGCAATTATATTTTGTATGAAAAAGTTTCATCAATATATTTATGGTCGGCGTTTTATTCTTAGGACGGATCATAAACCGCTCGTATCAATTTTTGGCTCAAATAGCAATATTCCTGTTATGACAGCTAGCCGTATGCAGAGATGGGCTATAATATTATCGGCGTATAACTACGATATAGAATATGTACGCACGACTAATAACAGCGCGGATGGCTTGTCTAGATTGCCGCTTAGAGATAAGGAACCGGTTTCGTTAGTAATGCCCGAACAGACGCATTTACACTTTGCACAGGAGGCGTTACTTCTAAACTATAATGAAATTAAGAGACATACCGCGAGGGATCCTGTTTTAGGTAGGGTGTTAATGTATATAAGAAGTGAATGGCCAACAGAGTGTGATACCGTAGGCATGCAACCCTACTTTAATAGGAAACGGGAATTGTATGAGGAGTTAGGTTGTGTAATGTGGGGCCATAGGGTCGTTGTACCGGAATTCTGCAGAGATAAAGTCCTCAAGATCATACACGAGCCACACATGGGCATAGTCAAATCGAAGGCACTAGCTCGGAGCTATGTGTGGTGGGCCGGGATCGACGAGGCGGTGGAGGGGCTGTGTCGCGCGTGTCCCACATGCGCTGCGCAGGCGGATGCTCCACCGCGGCAGGCTCCGATCCCATGGACCTGGCCGAAACGTCCCTGGACTAGGCTCCACTTAGATTTCTTGGGTCCTATTTTCGGGAAGCTTTATTTTGTTGTAGTCGACGCCATGTCTAAGTGGATAGAAATCTTCCAGGTTCCGAGTACAGCGGCTAGCTCAACGATAGACCGGTTAGGTGAATTGTGGAGTAGATGGGGCTTACCTAAACAGGTGGTATCCGATAATGGTCCGCCTTTCACCAGTCAGGAATTCGCAACATTCTTAGGGAGTAATGGGGTGGAGCACGTGTTTTCAAGCCCCTATCACCCTTCCTCAAATGGAGCGGCAGAGAATGCTGTCAAGACGGTGAAACGGGTTATCAAAAAGGCCGTTTTTGATAAACAAAATGTCATGGGTATGTTGAATAAATTCCTTTTGTACTACAGGAATACGCCACATAGTTCGACAGGGGAAAGCCCCGCAAAGCTTTTGCAAGGTAGGCAGCTAAGGACGCGTTTAGATGGACTTAGGCCGGATCTCGAAGCTCGCGTTAAACAATCACAACAGCGACAAGTAGAAAACGCTGCCGGTCGCGAATGTAGAATAGTTAGGCCCGGTGAGGAAGTGTGGTACCGTCAGTACTTAAAGGGGGAAAAATGGTTACCTGGGACCGTAGACACATGTCTGGGCCCATCTAACTATAAAGTCCTAGGGGAAGGTGGTAACTCAATACACCGACATATCGATCAGATAAAACGCAGGAGTAGAAGTTCCTTGGTCTCGCCAAGCCCGGAGAGTAGCATGTCGGCTGATAAGGGTAGCATTCAAGGAGAAGTGGAAAATGACCGTAGTGTTGATGTACCGAAAGACGAAGAGCTCATAAATGTTCAGTCGGAGCAGTCGCGAAAGAGTGCATACACTCTTGACGAAGTACCCTTAGTTGTTCCAGGGTCAACCAGTGCGCCTGAACCTCGGGAGCCTAGCCCAACCCCAAATTTAAGCCCAAGACCATTGGTCAAAACGCGGCCTGTTCGTCAATGCAGACGTGATAAAATCACGCCGTATAGCAAGTGATGGCTGTAGTAGTTAGTCGTTAAGGTCTTATGTATTTTGTTTAGAATAAGTGCGGAGGGATGTAGTGTATATGGGAACACGGGGGTACTTGAAGAATAAATGTACGGTTGTTGGATGTCAGCTACCGCTCTGAACACAGTGTTTTATTGCGTCTCTCAGAATATCTCACTAACTATCATAGTTTAGTCACAATAACTGATTTTATGTTCATAAAAAATATGCACGGGTTCGAAGCCCACGCGGGCGAAGCCGCGCGCAAAAGCTAGTTCTGTTTGTCCCCTGCCAAAAGAGTCCAGAAACAAATAAGCTTTTACTAATACTTACGAGCGCTACGTTATTTTCTTTCAAAAGTATCCTTATTCCTAAGCAAAGAGGTAAGACCACTTCCCAGAATACCGCAGAATAACCATACGATACGACCATTTGGGGTGTTGTATTTCTACGCGATAGTAATGTCATCAGAGCTCTATCAAGTATGGTGCTGGTAGCGGGAGCCCCTTCACAATTTTAATGCCAGTATCATGGTTTCCCTTCTACAAGGTCTCCCACTACGTGCTACCAGACAGGTGCTATATTACCTTCCAGGTGAAATAAGATTTAAATTCCTTTTATATTCTAGGAACAAATCACAACGGTATAGCTGGGTTCTGGTCACAAAAAGCAGCAGACAATGGTCTAATAGGATTGGCAATGACAAACACGTCGCCTCTTTTAGTACCTACTCGAAGTAAAAAGGTAAAAATTAAATCAATTTCTTCAGATATTTTAAAGTTGATTGCTTCTCATTCTCAAGAACTTGTGTTACTTACACAAAAACAGTAATTTAATGTAAATCTTTTTCCACGCTTGTTTTCATTTTAATTGGCGTTGGCGCCAGTCTTACCTGACTTGGTTAAGTACCTACCAGAAGCCTGATGCAAACACATTGCTCAGTATCCGCAACGCTAAATTGTATGGGATGACATTTTACAGTCCCGTGACTTTGAAATGTCGTCCCATATCGTAAGCGATGTTTTTTCATCTAGCCCCTGTATTTCCACGGAGTCCGCGTCAACCATTATTTGATAAGACCAGCCATCAGTATTCACGGTGTTGACAACGTGTAATGACCGGTAATACTACGACCGGGACTGACGACTTTTCCTGACCTCCGAAAGATGGAGGAGGTCTGATGTTTCAAATTATAAACGCCCATATAACATATACTATAGACTCAGACGTTGCTGAACCGGAGGCTGCGAAGGATTCTATGGAAACTAATATTACTACTTCTATTTTTCAGTCAGCTTTAGGTACCAATCCCATATCCGTAGTGGCTCCAGCAGCAAATAAGGATTCGTTTTATCTGGACATGGCTACAACAGCAGTCGCAGTTGGCAAGGTAAAATAAATTAATCCTATGATACAAAAGAATAGTATAGAAAAATACTTTTTGTATAAACCAATTATGGCATTCACAACCGACTACGGATGCATCATTTTAAAAAATCTACTACCAGGTCGGAACGCGGCACCAACCGCGAAAACTGGCGGAAGACAGCGATTTGAGAGCCGTTTTTAAGTAAGGCTGAATATGTATAAATTCACTTTTTATCCGAAACAAGATTAAGCACTATGATAGTTGACATAAGAAAGTCAAAATTAACGTAACTATTTGTCATTTTTACTTCTGTGCATGCTGTAACATAGGCATTTGATGTATGTAATGTTTTATTACAGATAGAAATGCAGAGGCGAAAACAAGAACCATTGCCAAGTGGTTGGGCGCAAGGACCTGACGGAAAAGAGACAACTGACCCCGAATTGGTAATTCAATTGTTATGCAATTTGTGAAAGCCTTAGATAACAGCGTCGCCAGTCTATTCATTCTTGAGGGCGTTCCAAGGGTCAACTAAAAGCCGCAAAGGAAAACTAGTTACGAAACCCTAAACGAATGCTAACCAACGTAGCACAGTAGGCAATATCCCTACCCGTACTTGGCTTGACTCAGCAGTGAGGCCAACAACTTGGTGCATAAAAAGTGTAGCATTTTTAGGAAGACTTCCAGACTGAACATTAATTTCATCATATGTTGCTAAATGCTATTCACAAGTCTCCACTGTCCTTTGCCTCCACGATCATAATTTTACCCACTGTATTTATTTCTAGGCGTTCAAGACCGGCTGCTTGATGCCTTTGGGAGGTGGAGAATTAACGTCTGGGTTTAAAGGCTTTGGCTTATCCGCTGTAGTTGATATGCTCACTGGAATATTGGCTGGTAAGAATATATCCGATACAACAAATCCCAACTCGCTATTTTCTTTTGACGTGTCTATCTGAAACAATGCAATTGCTAGCCAGCATTAATCTGCTAAATTCATTCTTGTGCGGTATACGTCGAGACTGACATTATTATGCTAATACAACAGTACATCGTACTTAACAAAACTGTCAAAATCGACAATCAATAGCACGTTGATTGTCGATTTTGCCTCTAATGAATGAGCAAGCTTGGAGCCTGGAGATGCGTATGTCAGGTATCACAACATGGATCCAGCAGGACACCAGCACCAGGTACCTACTAACCACTCAGCTGAACATGCAGTCGGTACAATCTGAGACACTCATTACTCCGAATACAGCATATGACTAACCACTTGGATAACGAAAAAAACACATTTCTAACAGAACTAGAAAGACAGAACACAAAAAATACAACACTTTGCAAAAGGGGCGGTCTTAACGCTAAATGCGATTTCTTACAGACAACCTAAGTAATTACGATACAGAGAATCATATTCCTGTGTACGTCTTGCGTGTCGCTGTTGTATTGTATTAAATAAATGACGTTTCTTTTTTAGATTAACGTTTTGTGTGTGTTTAGAAGATGGACTATGATTGGCTGAAATATTATACACCACAAAGACTCATATTTCTCGGGCTGTCCTTCAAGGATTGGTCTAATATATTCTTAACCAAAGAGCAACAATTTGTTTCAGGCGCTAATTACGGCCATCATATACGCTCCTGGGCGCACAGTGGGGAGGGTGGACATGCTAACTTAGGACACTGCTTCGTGGCCCTGGACCCCGAGTGCTTCGCTCCAGGATTTGGTGATCGACTAGCTGAGAGCTTACAATATTGGAGGAAGTTAGAACCGGTACATCTACTTTCTCGCCTTGTTCCCAATTGTATTAGAGTCTGCACTAGTCTAATCTGACTTGGCTTGCTACCTGCCTGTTTATATCTAAAGACGGATAAATTGCCGTCTGCCTTCCACGAGCCCTCTAGTGGGAAAACCGGTAATTATATGGTTAGACAAGCTGTCAGGTTTCACACTACTGATATAGATCGTAGAATGGAAACTCGGACCGATGGCTTTACATGCACTCCGAAGAACTCAATTGCTGTAGAAAATATTTCGGATGTTTAGCTATTGGACCGGGATATAACAGACTCAAGGAACAGAAAAGAATATCCCACATACGTCAGATTGTTCTTTGAGTCGCCCGCTCCAAGGCCTTGGGCTTCACTTCCCCTGCTGTGAGCCAGTACTTTGCTGAGGAAAGTTTTCAGGTCGTTGGGCGGAACAGTTCATTAACCCTTCAAGATATTATGTATGTTGTTCTCGCAGACTACCTATTAAACTTCAAAAGGTCCCTTAACCATCCCGATCTAGGGACACCCCTTCGAGCAAACATTGCACTGTAGTCTAATTTCCCTCAACCAACTTGCAGGAGACCCGACAACAGTATTACTCTAGCCCCCAACGTCTTAAAAAGGGTGAAATTTTGATGAAATGAACGATTTTTTCTTTTAAAGACAGATCCTAGTAAGCCAGTTATGGCGCCCGGAGACAAAGAAAAGAAGTCCGCAGCAGAGACTGACGCTCGAGGCACTGTTTCGTATGTCAAACAACAGATTGAATCTAGTGCTGCTCTTGCTAAGAAACTGAAGGTGAAACCAATGGAAGTGACGCCTTAACCTTATATTAGATTTAATACATTAAATACATATCAAAGAAAACATTATATTTTTACACTTATTTGGTATTTTCTTTCGTTTTGTTGTGTGTTGTGTTTTGGAACATCTAGTATGCAAAAGAAGGATAACTTATTAAAATAATTACGTTGACAAAAAAATAATTTGAATAATATGCCGACAAAACTGCCTGAAAGGCTTCTCACGTGAACGCGCTTAGATTGACATAAACCCCTGGAAGTATATTTTCTTATTTATCCCTAAGTAACTACATATTCTAAATTTAGGTTTACGAAGCAGCCATACCAATAGGATGTAGGTATTTATAAAGTGGCACAGGTACACTAATATAAACGTGAGTGCTTTAATTAGTTTACGAAAATAAACCAAATGACTTCAGGTCTTATAAACAAATAAAACAATTCTCCTTATTATCTATGTGATTCCTAAAATAAAAATCTAATTCCAAAATCCAAAAAAAATGCAGTACAGTATGCTCATCATACATAAAGTTGCAATACTCTAGTTTGGCAACTTTATCGTCGGGTTCTTGGCTCATTGAAAGAAAGAAAGAAAAATCTTTATTCCCACAGGACACACAAAAAGACAATAAGAATATAACAATTATAAAAGATTTAGTATTTCTGCATGTCCTGCCGAATAGGTCATCTCAGCATTAGCTGGGTTTCACCCAGCGCTGATCTTCCGTTGGCAACCCTATTTGTGACTCACGGATGGGTATTGCAATGTATTGTGATCCCGCTGTGTAGTGTGTGAGGGTTTGTGTAATAGATACATATTAAATTATTACCATAAATAAATGAATATCATAAAACGGTCAATATAAAAAATAAATAAATAGACCTATTCAAAATTAAACTGTTGTTTAAGATTAAATTGCATGTGAGTATATTTGAAATATTAATAATTTTTTTTATTGTATAACTAATAAAATAAAAAATGTGGGTACTAATATTAAAAAAAAATGATAAAAATTTAACGCATTGTCAAATTACAGAATCATTAACATTAATCATTTCAAACTTAATTTGATGGGACAGAAGAAATTTTTTCAATTGTAGTCTAAAGCGATATATATGTTTTTGCTCCCTGATGGGTGGTGGTATATTATTCCAAATTTTGGAAGCTGCGTATCTAAAAGTGCCGCGGAATGAAGCAGATCTGTGCGAAGGAATAGCCAGTTGCTGAGCACAACGTCGACCCTCACGCCGACGGTGACTGTTCATCCACGTAATCTTGGAGTGCAGGTATGAGGGGCATTTATTTCTAATCACACCGAAGAGAAGGCAAGCAAGGTGTAATTTCCTTCGCAGTTTCATTTTAAGTATGAAGTGTTTATTTAAGTAAGGTGTTACGTGACTTCTCGGTGGAATATTAAAACAAAATCTGGCACACGCGCTTTGCACCCTTTGCAACAATTTCTCGGTACGAGCTAGTAGCCTGGGTCCAACTACAGTATCTGCATAATTCAATTTTGAAAGCACAACAGAGTCAACCAGTTGAATTCGTAATTGTTGGCTTAGGTACGGACGCATTTTATATAAAATTTTCAGCCGGTAAAAACAGTTTTGCACACAATTCGCGATGTGACTCTCATTAAAGTTAGCCCCCCAAAAAATGTTTTTTTTTACAATTTTCGAGTTAATCGTTTGTTATTATTTGTTAGCTATTAATAATTGTTTGTTCTCCATTTATTAATTTTAAAAGAAAAAATATACCTTGAAGTTAGCCCCCCACTTGCAATTTATAATATTTTTCCGACAATAATGACTCTTAAATATTTATTTTCGATTGTTCGTACATAACATACGTTTGTTCTCTTTCGAAATTACTCAGTTTTTGTTTAATTAGCTGAATTGAATTTGAAGGCATTGAATATTTAGACTCTGATTGTGATGAATGATTAAGAGTGTACTATGGTTTCATTTGTAAACAATATATAACAAATAACAAGTCGAAATACAATAACAAAAAAAAATGTTTTAACCCCTCCCTCCCCCTTGGTGATACTTGTTGAGGTTTAAGACTACCCCCACACCTACCTTTAAAAATCACGCGTATTTTTTAGTACCTGCAAAGAATCTTACACTCAAAGGTTACCGAAAAGCGGCGTGTAGTGTAGCTACACGCCGCTTTTCGGTGTAAAAATCACGCATTTGACGAAAAAATAAATGCACGTGATATCTTACTATACCCCCCTCCCCCTTGTGATATTTCGTGATTTATGCTGGACCCCTCCCCCCTTTCGAACCTCACGTGATCAATGGACATCCCCTTTCAGAGATCTCATAAAGTAAAGGCAAAAGTATTATTAATGTGTAGATAAATAATAGCCTCAGTACACTTTTAAAAGTTAGGATCTAGAATTATTGTAACCTGAATCGTACATAGATAGGCTCTACCTCAAAAACTGTTTATAATCCACAATGCACCGTGCTGAAGTCATGACTATTTATTGTGAAGAAAAAAACTGAATTTAATCAAATAATTTGTCTAAATTATAAATAAAAACAACTAGTATCAAATTAAGTTTTTGTAGTTTAAGCGGTGTTACCTATCTATAGATTTTCAAATTCCATAATTTTCTTACTTCTGCAGCAATGATAATAAATAAATAAAAAGAGGTAGATATGTTTCAAGCGCACGCCATGTGAAGACACGAAAACAGGCCAATTGGGACGTTTCGACTTTAGTCGCGTCTAACCACACACAGAGTTGTCACGTGTAGTGAATTTTAGAATAATAACAAAAATGCCGTTTAGAAAGTGTACAAATTATTGTTCCAAAATTAATAAATCACAAGGGATTTCCTGTCACATGTAAGTACATAAAATATATTTCGATTTATTAGTGTATTTGAATAAAATTAGTTTAATAATATTCATAAATAATGCTAGTAAAGAAACGAGACAGTCAATACTTTTTGTCGTGAGCACGACAAGGACGCATGTACTACGAACATAGATTTATATGTACAGATGCGAACGTAGGCACTAAAGTAAGAATTACCCTGTTGTACAGTTTCCTTTACCTGTTTTTTTAAATTAATTAATAATATTTGTGGTTTAATTATTTGTGATGTTTTAATATTTGTCATAGACCAGGTAGAAAAGAAATAAATTCGAAGGTGTTTATTTATTGACTATTGTGTTTAGTGTGTTAATTATTTGTTGGCGATGAAAATGGCGATCTAAAAAGAGCAACTACAGAGTTTCTTGCCGGCTCTTCTCTGTAGAGGTGCATTCCGAACCGGTGGTAGATGGTTAATTTTAAATTTTATTTTATTGGTTGCACCCACGACTGCTGCGAAGAATTCGAAATAATGTAATAAACGCGATAAATCCGTTAAAAAGTGTTTAATTTCCTTGTACATATTAACTGTTTCATAAAATTCTATCGAAATATCCTTCTGTTCAACAAAATCGTAATCTAAGGTTCGACATAACACTTGAAGCGCAATCGTTCAATTAAAGCTATCTTTTTTACTCACGTGCTTAGCCCATTTTTTGTACTTTTCATTAATTCTACTTGTCAACATTGCGCACTATATCGGTATGTATTTATGGCGGGATCAGATTTGAGGTAACATATCTAGTAATATAAAATCATTGTTCTGCAGAGTTAGCGTGGCCAGACTCTAGCTCCATGCACGAAATTTTATAAGGTCTCTAAGGGCATCTCAACACGTAAACTAAACGGACCCACAATTCTTGTAGGTCGGAAATTAGTTCATATTTATTTACATACAACATTTAAAATAAATACAATAAATTATTTAACTGTATAAAAATACCTTGATTCGAATCAGTTAACTTCAGAATTCAAGCTGAAAAATGTCCAGATTCATCAAGTAATTGACCGTTCTTGAGAGGTATTGCTGTTAATCGGTATTACAAACTATTGCTGTTAATCGCAATAAAATCTGATCAATAAAATATAGTAAGGTCCAATACCACCAACAGACGTTGGAGTTCGTTTGATTGAACGACGTAAAAGCTTAGATACCCATTCATTAAAATATTTGAAAAAAAAAAAGAGATATTGAACTGAGTGAATCTGTGATTGAAAATGATTGAAATTTAAAAAAAGAAGTAGCATTGCGTTGGTGCTCGCGTGTGTGCCGTTTGTTATTAGTCGTATTTAATACAATGTAAATTAAATTGGATAGAAAGACTACCTAAACTCATGTATTTTTTTAAGAAATTTATGCTGCCTTGATGATATCTATTAGTCCAAATAAATCTGTTACTTTCACTTTTCCCCGATTAAGAAGAACTTTTTCCTTGCCCGTTTCTCTATCAAGTGTCAAAGCGTAATTTGTTTTGATTTGGACAGAGGGGTTTTTACCTACTTATTTTGTTTTTCAATCAGTGTAGGTTTATAAGAGCATACGTGATGATAAATATTTAGATTTTAATAAATAAATATTGTTGTTTGTGTGATTTTCGGTGCCTCTGGCAATTTTTAATCAAGTGACGTCAATATTTTTTTTGCGAAAACTGCAGAGAAATACATTTCTAGTTCTGTGTGTGGTTCTTATGTTTATGCGAGGTTTCAAGTGGATGTGATACTTTCAAATTAGAGTGAGGAGATCGAAAGAGACTGGAGTTGCAGCTTTATGTGAGTAAAACAGTAAACCAAAACATTGACTATAAAAATAGCGACCGTAACGCGAAATATAATGTATAGCAATTTTGCTTTGTACATCTTCAGTAATAAAGAATTATTATTATCATAATAATTGAGTAACATTAAAGTAATATTTAATTGATAAAAAAGTCATTAACAGAATCAGCTAGACTAACTGCCAGATAATGCTCTAAAGTATTATGATAGTAGCCAGTACATAGCATAATCATGTATAATAGTTTATTATCTATTAGATTGTGTGTTGACACTGTGCTAGAAAGCAATTTCTAGCATATTGATTTTGAATATTATAACAACATTAGTAATAATTCACACTATGAAAACACTATAAAATGCTAACTTAGCTTTTCAAATTAAATCAAATCATTAGACATGTGTAAAAACATTTCTGTTCTATATTTAAACTTTATCCAATCATAGTTATTTTATTTATAGTCTTTTTATGGCCAGTTGTTGCCAGTGTCTCTCATAGGCCTCCTAGAAGCCTTTCCAATTCTTCTTGTTATTTGTGTTTTGTTGCCAGTTCTATATTCCTCCAATTTAAATAATTTTTTGAACCTTGGCTAAATAAATATGATTGAATCACCCAGGTCATGTCTCTATTTAAAACAATATCATACAATGAACAGAGAATAGATCAAGGTCAGAAGGCAGACAATGTTGTTTACAGATTATTAAGTGAATATTATCACAACATGAATTTGTACCTATATCCATAGGCATCTGTGTGCCAACTCTAGCCTGACACTGTAGAATGATTCTGTTCTACTTGATTCTCAGCCCTTTAATGACCCACTGCTGAGTCAAGCCTCCTCCCACTACATGGAGGGTAATTAGCTTACTGTGCCACGCTGGCCAGACGGGTTTGATAGGGTATCAAGTTTTCTTGGTACGATGTTCTCGGCCTTATCATTTCCTTTTGTGAGCTTTTAAGACACCCTCAGGATGGAATAGGCTGGTGTTGCTATGTATTCTAAATCCGTCTCAACATGGATATCTAATCTGTCCTACTATCAAGGTCCAACTTGGTAGTGGGTAATCAAACATTGAGTTAGTTCTTTGCAACTAGGTAGTGCTGCTTCAATGTTCAACACAACATGATTATGTATTTACATATTGCTGCAACAGAATCAACAGTTATCCGGTCACTGTCACGGTTATTATAATATTGTTAATATTCCTTATATTTGTAATGTGTTTAAGTGTGTATGAACTCAAAACCATTATGAGATATTTAATTAAACAAATAATGCCCATCTTTATTCAATCAATTTATGTGTATGCATTTCTTAAAAGGTCTTTATTGTCTTTATTATTTAAATTCAAATATGTATACAGTTTTATCATCTGTTCAGAGTACATTTTGTTGTAAATTGTATGCTATAGTTATTGAGTACATATTGAAAGAGTCAATGAAATACATGTTGAGTTGATACAAACCCTGTACCTAAATATATTATAGTTAAGTCCATTGTCTGTGTGAACAGATTTAGAATACACAATATCAGCATCCTACCCTATCCTGAAGGATAGGCTCCGTAATGAGATTATCCGGCAGAGAACCAAAGTCACCGACATAGCTCAGAGAATTAGCAGACTGAAGTGGCAGTGGGCTGGTCATATCTGTAGAAGAACCGACAACCTCTGGGGTAGACGAGTTCTTGAGTGGAGACCGCGAATCGGCAAGCGTAGTGTGGGACGGCCCTCTGCTAGATGGAGCGACGATCTGCGAAAGGTTGCGGGCAGCAGCTGGATGCGTCAAGCTGAAGACAGGGCGCTATGGCGCTCTTTAGGGGAGGCCTATGTCCAGCAGTGGACTAATGTGGGCTGATGATGATGATGATGATGATGATGACCCTATCCTGAGTATGTCTTAAGAAGTGACTAACAGAAGAAGCAGATCCTATGCCTGTGCCACCCCAAGAGAAAGAAAACTTGATACAAACCCTGTACAGGCCTGTCTTGCCAACCTGGAACAGTAGGCTAATTTCCCTCCATAAATTTGGAGGAAGCCATGGAATATGTATGGAAATTTGTAATATAGTAACGTTTTAAATACCTTCTCTTTACTAGGTCAATGTAATAACTATTAGTCAAAAATACTTTTAATACCTATTAATAATACCATTTCTATAATAGCCAATTTGCGGATTAAATTACTCGATTTACTTTCATGAAGTGTGGCATTAAGTAGCCGACATTATTTATAGCGGTAATATGTTCTTTTGTTAATGGATTTTGTGGAATCGGTGCCTTGTAATCGGTGTAATGGCACGCCGTTACTTTAATCCACAAAAATCTAGGGTGGTGTCAGATACGGAGTCGCCTTGGGTTTTAGTGGGTAGGTCGCGGCGCAACTACAAACTCGCGCCCCGGTCTCTCACATTCCCCGCCTAGTCCCACGAGGATTTCACGTGAAAAAATATACGGCCTCCTCGTATATTTTTTTATCACTATCACTACATAGTATAAAACAAAGTCGCTGTCGTCTGTCCGTGCCTAGTATGCTTAAATCTTTAAAACTACGCAACGGATTTTGAAGCGGTTTTTTTAATAGATAGAGAGATTCAAGAGGATGGTTTATATTTATAATACATTCATAATATTGTAGTGAAACACTAATATATTTAGATTTTAGATGTTCATCATTGCACCCGTGCGAAGCCGGGGCGGGTCGCTAGTTATTAAATAAGTGAGATTTGAGAGCCTTGCCAAGATGCAGCAATAACTAGTTTGTATAATTTGACTATTACCATATTCGTGTGTCAAATTATTTCGTCAAATATGTGAAATTGCTAAACAAAGCCTAATAGCTCGGTCCGGGATGGTTATTGGGTCAATTAGTAAACTTAACTGGCGCCTGACCTGACCGAAATCACGCGTATTGTCGGTTTGAATATTTGCCCTGCAATTGTCCGTTTGAGGGATTTCAAATTCGTTATGTAAGCAACCCACTTTATTAACTCCATTAGGGTGTCATACTGGGGGCTTATGAAACAAGACGGTTAAGGACCTAGATTTGAAACTGATGTTGGTAACGCTGGCTGGCAAATTAACTTACATTTAAAAAGGGAATGCGCGCGACGTGCATTTAAAACATATAAGTGTCTTGGTGTTCATTAGCAATTTGTGTAAATATATGATTCCTTTTTTATTTTAATAATGCTTTTAATTATACCCTGTACACGATAGCTTGATCGATTTGACAGATGTAAATTTTTCTGATCGACATAAAGATCCCCATACAACCGCTACATTGCTGCCTAGCTAGGAATGTAATCTCATATAAGCTTTTAAAAATATTGTATGGGGACCAGTAGTGCCGCCGCGACAGCACTGCTGCGTGCAGCGTAGTTCGGAATCATACCTTTACTTTGCAATGACGAACAGTGATGGGAAACAGATAATATCTACTAGTACAAAAAATTGCGTTTTAAAATATGTGTAACTGTGACGAGATGATGTGGCTGTATTATGTGTGAAATTCTTTATCACTTTTTCTTCACTTTATAAGACAATATTCGATTAAAAAACATTTTCATTTTGAAATAAAATTCGTTGGCTTTCGCACATTGAAATTTAACACTTTTACAATTATTATTTTGTTTTCTTTTGTGTTTACTTTGATGGTCTGAACCACCTATTTAAATTTGGCGGGAGGTCCAAAAATAACCCTGTAATATTAAATAGGAACTTATTATGAATATTGACCCACCATCGCTTAACTACCCAATGTTATATATGTCTAGTGCAATAAAGAATTTCACACTTATTACACCCACGCGGGGCCACGCCTTCTTGTCACAGTTACAAGTATTTTAAAACGTTATTTTTTTCACTACTAGATATTTTCCGTTTCCCATCACTAGCCCGTCTGTCAAATCGATCAAGTTATCGTGTACAGGGTATATTTCAGTTTAATTATGATAACAATACAGTCCGGGAACCCTGTAGCGTTGGGTTTTGCAAGCGTGGCACATGGTCTAGTAGCTACAAATTGATAAGGGGAAATAAGTTCCCCTTATTAGTTTTTTATTGGCAGATATACTGACGATGATGGTTTGAATGTAACGTCAGTAGTGCCTACTTCACCCATGGCTTTAAGCAGCATCTTTAATGAAAACCGTTAATTAAAGTATCACAATTCGAAGAAATTGTTGTTTGAGTACCTAATGGTATCGCTGGACAGGGTGGAGATCTCTCATCTTTATACAAGCTACTAGTATCTGGTAAACAATTACGAGTAATCCATCTCCTCCATGCTTCGAATAATATGAAACCATACATAGTCCTGGACGAAAAAAAAATATAGACAAAGCTTACGGCTTTTCGTATCTTTAAAATATCTGTGTACTGGTATCAACTTCATAAAATCCTTACTCAAAATACCTTAATAATTTTAGAAACAATCAATAACAAAGTGCAAACTTTATGAGTAAGTTTGCTACACGTTTCCTGAATTGTTCCCTACTGTATTAACACGATATGATATCGCATGTTTGTCACCCACTACTGATAATAATTAGCGCAATTGAGAGCATGAACATGACATGTACCTACTTAATTGCTCCCGGTAATGCCACCGATTACGATGATAAACAGCTGGACGTGGGTAGTGCCATCTGTGAACTAGTATCACTGAATAACACAAAAGAGCTCTGCTAGCAGCTATCTAGCCGTTATAGTGCCTCGATTCGTAGGCACGCCATCTATATTTCTAATATGAAAACATTTGAGCTTTAAGCTCCACGGTAGAATACCTATCCTGAATTCAAGGGTTTCTACCCTGAATAACTCCTATGTGCGCGCCATCTATTGTCCAACTCTGGTAACTAAATTCGTTAGGGGTGATTCTCTTTCTATGGGGTTTGAATAGACAACAAGATTTTAACATTTGCGTGCTTACTGCGCCATCTATATAAAGTGGTTACGATTTTAGTGTGAATTTCAGTGGCATAGCTTCCACGATTTTCCGCGAGAGACTGATAGTCTTCCCCTAAAGTTAAAAGTATGTAATGTTAAAAGTGACCTTAGCTTGTCTTGCCTATATTTTAAATTATTGCACACGCTAATTAGATTTGGTATCAGCCCTTAACAAAATCATGGGTCAATATTTTGAGAGGTTGTAATTTTCTCTGCAATAAATGTTTTAATTACATACAAGATACTTAGCTTTGTTTAAAACGTAAGTTTTTGTTTAAAAGTAACATCTACTTATGTTCTTTTTTTCAAAATATTCGCCCATTGGTCCCAGTCGAGATTTAATCAGGTCATAAGATGCCCTAAATCTTCGCTATACGGATACAAATATGGCCATCACGCGACTCAGGCCAAAATTGCCAAAGACTCCGCAGTTTGCCATTGAAAATAATATAATATGTTGCAAGTAGGTAAATAATTATACCTCATCTCTAAACACGACGGAATATTAAGTTGTGCATGGAATATTCCGAACGCCGTAGATGACACTAAAATGAGTTCAGGCGGTTGTACCTGTAAAACACATCTGGATCGAATGCAAGTCAGAAGCTATTATGAGTTCATGAATGTTTTTATTTACACCTTATGTTTTCGCAGTAATGCCATTGTGAACTAATCTTGATTAAAGCGCCGTGATAGCGTCAGTTAAAATACCCACTATCGAGTCGGAGCCTTGGAGGGAAATATACCCCATACTTGCTTATTCAATAGAGACTCAATTTACCTTTAACTGCCGATTTTAACATTTTTGATAACATACGAGTAAATTTATTGTCAGTTCCGGACACTCCTTTAGCACAAACACTAAGCAAGAGCTTTTGAATTTAGCAGATTAATACTAGTACTTACATCTTATAAAGATAGCAAGCAAGTTTGGGCCCATGTTTGATTTTAATATCAAGGTCTCCTTCTTTTGTGGCTAGGATTTCCGACTTTGTGGTTCATTAATTCGTGGTTGGTGGAACTCATAATACACTAACAAAGTACATATGTCGATAAATCACTCTATTTTATACTTATGTCTAAGGTTACGTATATAGGCGCGGCCAATGAAAAGCTATTTAATAAAATATACTTAATATTAAAGTACAATAATTTAAGTTTATTTACAAACTGGTTATTTTAATAAAGGATACCGAATCAAGCATATATACACTGTCTGCGGTATTCCGTTGCAAATTTTAAAATATAAAACTACATAGTTTGGCTTATAATTACGTTTAGAAATTGTTTATTTTGAATTGTATTAGATGAAATCCATTACGCGTTCGAGACGTGTGCTCGATTTTTAAGCGAGGAACATGCGTTTATGTATAAATAGCAATTTACTTAGCAAACTAACGTATGCTAAATAAATTATGTTAATAGTTATAACAACATTTTCATCACACCAGACTCGCCGCCCGCCATTTAACCACGTCATAATTATTCAAATACTTGGCCCACACTTTTGGTAAGACGATTAATGCATTTACATAATGTTTTACTCGCTACAAACTTATTTTTTTGTTCGTGTGAATTTTGCACCTGTTCCTTTCTCGCACAGATTTCAAACATTAATTATTAAAGTTTGTGAGTGTGTAGAAATAACCGAAATTTAAAGAAGATACGCTTACATTTCTTTCTTAATTTCGCGTAGTACATTAGGAAGTTTAGGAAACAAAAAGCCGGTTCATCGGATTTTGAAAAAAGACCACCCGGTCGCTGGGACTCCACCTGGAACACCTCAGTCAAATAAGATCTCCGGGTCATGTTGAGTTGCCGACAGAAGGAAATGACAAGGCCCGAAACCCTGGCCGTAAGAAAAGGAAAACTTTATAAGAAACCCTGTCTAGCGTGGCACAGTAGGATAATTACCCTCGCATGTAACTGTAGGAGGCTCGACTCAGCGTTGGGTCATCTGTGGTTGATGGGCATACATCAGAATAAAACATAGCCTATACCATAAATGTAGACGAAGTCGCGGGCATAAGCTTTTAAGTTTATATACTCAAGTGCTCCGTGTTCCGCTAGCGTATAAATTCATTTTCCACCTTCAAGTTTATTTGTCAGGCAAAAGTGAGATTAACTGCCTCCGGTGCAGTTTTTAGAGGAACACTAAACTACACTTAAATGTGCTCAACTTTGCAAACACTGTAAAATATAGCAGAGAGATGCTACACTCAAATGTTTCTCTCATAGCAGTTAGTACATGTCGCAGATTCCAATATATGTTTTACCATCCGCGTCATGCCTAGGACGGCCTATGTTTTGGTGCAAATCAGTGCGTTGCGCAAAACCGGCTTTGGCGACGTTCAGAGAAAAAGTAAACTCAACCATTGAACGACCGCACAACTGACAGGCGATGTCTATGGAATTCGCTCAGTGCTGCCATACGAATGAATGAAATATCTAACGAACAAGTTGTTGTCGTACATCCGTATTAACAATATTATCTACTAACTCCAAAACTCCAAACCAACTAAAAAAGCTCTGTAGTTACTTTTTTAAATGATCTTACTTGTTTTCTACTTTGGTGTATCAATAAATCGATGTTCTTTATAACCGTATAATACTTGTGGTCTTAGAGAAGAATTGTTATAAACTGGAAAATATTGTATTGATTAATGCACATGAGGGCACTTAACGCTGCCGGTCATTCTAAGGCAGTCGTGACACGCCGTTAGTGTCATAAATTTCACATCTGGTCTAAGCAAATTATTACCGGTAGTTACACTAGTTAGGTCCCGGAGGGCAAAAAGGAATGGCGCCGAATACATTCTGGTAGTTAGTCAAGTGATGGCGGGTTAAGAATACATTGTGTCACCACCCATTCCATCCTAAGGGTGTCGATAACCTAGCCACAAGAGAAGGAAAACTTGATACTGTGCCCACCCGTCTGAATAGCGTGTCACAGTAGGCTAATTGCCCTCCATGTGACTGGAGGAGGCCCGACTCAACAGTGGGTCATCTATGGGATAAGTAGCAGTAGTAAGCTAATACTGGTGCCGTCCTCACTGAAATTTGAAAAAGGCACGGAAGGAAAAAGAAGACATACAGCACTCTTAGACCTTAGTCAGTATTCCCTTTGCCCAAGGCGCATCCGCTACCTAAGCCCAAAGAAAATACTGTCGACTAATTTTCTCCTTTACTGCCGATCGTAATATCCGGTGGCTCTGTATCTCGTGTGTGGCTCTTCAAATATAATAAAATATGCAATATGGACGGTCTGTTTGTACGTCACAAAATTATTATAGCATATTAATGCGATGTCGGTAACCTTGCGCGGTAACCATCGTAATATTTTTCTCGGCACACAGAGACAGTGCACAGGATTTTTTTTTTTTGGTACTAACTATTCTTACAGTACAGTAATTGAATTTACCCTCTAATCTCCACCATCGTTAACCAATTCTTACCTCACGTCGATTAAAGTAACTAATTAGGGAGAAAACCTGGATACAAAAACTTTTAGGCCGGTATGGCACAGAATACATTGTGTTAAATTCTTTGGCATGTATAGTTTATTAATTTTGCATATGGCCTTACTTTTCGGAATTTGTTGCCTATTCGGGACACTATCGGATCGATGTGTAATACGGGGTGTGAAATTTTCGGGTTCAATGCCTGGCTAGGTATTAATCTTTTTAAAAAAATCCAATGTTGCACATTTATTTTTCATCAAAATCATGCTCGAGACTCATTTATGCGTTTATTCGATATTTTTTTTAGTTATGCTGTGCCTCAAACAACTTTTATATTATTTTATGAATGATCTTTATACAATGTATATTACTTTAATAAGACCTTTTTATTTCCCAATAAAACAAACAAGCTGCCGTAACTGACAACCTAATTGGCAACAGAAATATATTTTTATTTAGGAATACCAAACCCACAGATGCTTGTATGTACTGTTCATCATCAAAGGAATCTAACAAGTAAATCTTCATTTACGAGACAATTGTGCGGTCTTAGGGTTCAGTTTGTTTTACATAAAACCCACGTGGCTATCGATGTGAATTGCTCGTAAGTAAGATGCAAATACTTTTGTATGATACGTTTTAAAATAGAAATCATCATCATCGTCTCAGCCCGTAAAAGACCCATTGCTGTGTGTGGTCTTCCCCTGTACCACGGTGGCAACACGGGTTGTCCACTTACGTTAGAGAACTCACTCTCAAATTGACCGGGCTTGACATGAAATTATGAATGAATGAAATTAACTTTCTAAAATAATTGTGGAACAACTTCTTGAAATATGTGTGCAGCGTCTGCGGCCCCAGACTTACTAATTTAATAGACTCAAAATCGACAATTACTTGCACGTCAATTGTAGATTTTGACTCTATTTTACAACTGGAGAAGTGTTGGTGCACCGACAAACCGACTGCTCTAATCACATACATATTTAATATCATGGATCAGGTCAGGGATATTATTCTTATCGATTATATTATTATCAACTTAATATCGTTTTGTATTTGGCAAATGTGACATGCTCGCGCTTGGCCGGTATTTTTAAAAGATTATAAATAATCCGCCGACGTCACCGCTGACAAATGGAACGTCTCGTCTTGCAGTTCCCGCCATATTTCACGTCGCCTGACCCTTCCACCTCGCGGCGTCGGCTAATAAGCTCTTACTTTATTTTTTCACATAAACACAATATTTCCCCATGTAATTCCCGCATATTTTCTTAGACTAAAAAGTTGCGTTTCAAACGTCTCGTTTATTATTTGTATAGGACTTGTAACTTTTAAAGATTTTTTGACAAAGGCTGGACGCTTTGTCTACTCCTGGTTAAAAAAAATCTTATTATCAAGGTACAGTAAAAAGTGGGTGAGATTAATCGTAGCAATTTTTACTGGACACTTTGCCACCAACGAGCAGCTCTTCAAGACACATCTTGTCATAACAGTCCCAACTGACGCGCAACCCGGCTTGCAGAACATTTGGAGAAGCAAATGAGGCAATGCTCCATCTGCTTTGCGAATGTGATCAGCCTGAATGAGTCATCTGTGGCAGGATTACCCGAACCCCAGTGACTACAGGAAGATCCCGTTGATACCAACCCTGAGATACGTGCAAACTGTTTTAGGAGAGGTGCAGGGAGATTAAACCACGCTGGGTATTTTGCACCAGTCCCGTTGTCGCGTGCCCGTACCACAGTACGCCCGGCTCAAGATAAGATAAGAGTTGTGAATTTTGAACTTTGTGTGGTATCTTAGCTCCACTGAACGTGGAAACCAATATGGTTGATGTTTTATTTAACGCGCGCGCGCAATGTATACGTAAAAACAACATACTTACATTGTATTGAAACATACCATATTTACGATTGGGTTTGTATGCGTTGTCAAAGTCATTATTTATTATTATTATTTTATTTTTTCAGCTTATTGTGTGGCTCACGTATTACTCCAACAACTTTTTTGTTACGATATCCTGTCAATAGAACAACAAGTCCAACAACCAAAACTACATTCAATATCAATAGTCTGCGTTATCTTTTTATCAATATCCCATGTATGACATGCAATAAAACAACTGATTATAGCGGATAGTGAAGGTTATTTGAAGAAATAATCAACGAAATCCGTATTAACGAATTTATCTTCAATTTTATATAAAACAATTGGCTTGATTTAATATACAATGTGTAATAATCGCGAAAACCTAGGATGTTACTAAAACAATTCGTTCATGTTTGACCCTTTGATCTAGGCTGTACGGAGGTTGCAAGCGCTGCTTTTGGATCTTGGCTCCCTGGTTTGAGACCGGGGCCGGACAAGTGTGTTCGATGTACGGGCGATACAGGTTACACCTAATGTTCCATTCTGACAGCTCTAATTCAAGTCAATGTCCTTTTTTAACTTCCTGGACGATTGGTGCGACATGATCAAAAACTAATTATGGTAGATAGACTTTAGCTAAAAGTTAGTTAAAAGAAACATGTATTTTGGCAACATTTCTTGTCACATAAAGCATGAAAGTGGTTCCGCCGCGAAACCAGACATCCCGCGGTTAAAACTTTTAAATAATAGGTAATAACCAGGCTATCTGCGGTGCAATATGTTAACTGTTATTTGGGTAAATTTCCATCTAGTAACTTACTTACTCGGGCACTCCTGATTTAGTATTTTTTGCTATCTGATAAATTCTCTAGTCTCTATTGAGTATTAGTAGTTTAAACTTGGAACCTTTTAAACAGAAAGGTGGAAGGGAAAAGACCGAGGGGCCGTTCCTCCATACGACGCGGCGACGGTCGGACCAAATACGCGCCGAACTTGACACCACTGTATGTGACGCAATTCACGCTGCAGAAGACAGAGCGTCATGGCGTGAAATTGTCCACAGTAAAATACTCCATAGAGGTCACGACCCTCAGCACCGAGGACACACGACGCAAGGAGGGAAGAGTTTGAACTTGTCTCCGATTATATGTATGGGTTTCATAACCATTAATTTCCTTCGACTTCGATCCCTACTATTACACAGCCCATAGTTGACTCACTCTTGAGTTGGGTCTCCTCCAATTACATGGAGGGTAGTTAGGCTAATGTGCCACACTGACACGTGGTTGTGTATCAAATTGTCCTTCTCATGCCACTAGGTTATAGGCCTCTTGCATTCCTTTTGTCGCCCCTCAGAATGTGACACGATGTATTTTAAATCGATCACCACTCTAATTAACGACCTGACGGGAAAAGTTTGACGGAATGTATGAATTTGGGAAGAATTTATGTAAATCCATAATTGTATTTGACGAGAAACGGAGATGAATAAGATCAATTTATCGGACACACATAAATAAATAAATAAATATCCTTGGACATTTCACACAACGCCATCTCGTCCCAAGTTAAGCATCTTAATTCTTGTGTTATGGTAACGAGATGGATGATAAACTTCTTAAATACTTTTTTTTTTGTAAATACATACATACATTTTTATTATAGATAGAAAACACCCAGACCCGGAACAAATACTTGTAGGTCGTACAAATATTTCTTCCGTGCGGGAATCGAACACGCGACACGCCACGGGCTCTAGTACTATACCATTTCTCGCCGAAAAGTCGGGTAAATAATTTTTGGTTCCTTCAATTTTTTTACCCCGATTCAGACCCCAATTAGTTTAAAATACTAGTGAGTACTGCACTGGCTCGGAGTCTGGGTGTCATTTCTATCTATAATATGTATGTATTTACAAAAAAAAAAATATATAAGTAGTTTATCACCCATCTCGTTACCATAACACAAGCATTAAGTTGCTTAGCTTGGGACGAGATGGCGTTGTGTGAAATGTCCAAGGATATTTATATATAGTTGTTTCGAGTCACTTCACTAACTTTTCTGTGCTCTTACAATTTCACAAACTGAATTCTATCTCAAGCGCCAACACTCGATAGATAGTGGAAGCCCCATCCAATTAAACCTTTTTATTCAAACGCAACGATTGATGTTCAGTTTCGTGGGTTGATGTGCAGGGAATATGGCGCGGGCCGCATCTGGTCTATTAGCAGATGGGCTACATTTAATCCGTGTAACTATACCCGTTTCCATTTGATTTATTTACCTTTCACATACCACATTGGTGCACCGCAATGGATGTGATATTGTATAGTTAATGATCTGTAGTTGACCGTGTGGTGACGGAATTGGAACACACGGGGTCACCAGCCCATTGTCGTATCAGGTTATTATAGGAACTAGACTGGTAGAGAATATCTAGCCTCAGTAGACTGCCTTCATAAAACCAGTGTCTTTGCGATCCGATAGCTCGTGTGGAGTTGGATTTAGAGTACATAGTGTTACCACCCCATTTCATCCTGAGGGTGCCGTAGGAGCCGACAAAAGGAAATGAAAAGGCAGATACGCTGGCCAGACGGGTTGGCATAGGGTTTCGTATCAAGTTTTGCTTCGCTTGCAGCTAGGTTTTCAGCCTTATCATGTCCTTTTGTCGGCTCTTACGACACCCTCAGAATGAAATGGGGTGGTGACACTATGTATTCTAAGTCCGTCACCACACGGGATATATGATGTGCTATTTTTAATAAGACAACGTTAATACATCATTTGACTGCCTCGTTGGTCTAGTGGTTAGATGTGCCGCCTTAGGATCAACGGGTCCCGGGTTCGATTCCGGGGTCGGGCAAGTGTCTTTGTCTAAACCGGAGGCACTGGCTCGGAGTCTGGGTATCATTTCTAAGTATCTATAATATGTATGTATTTACAAAAAAGAAATGTATTTAAGTAGTTTTAGTTTATTATCCATCTCGTTACCATAACACAAGCATTAAGTTGCTTAGCTTGGGACGAGATGGCGTTGTGTGAAATGTCCAAGGATATTTATTTATTTATTATTTTATTATTTACCGCAATCTAAAAGTAACTTTAGAAACGTCTAGTAATTGCTTCATACGGTTGAAACTTCGTATGAAAATCCCTCATTTTAAAAGTAAGACGATTCTGACAAATTGTGGTCACAGATTTTTGGATAGGTAAATATAAATAAACACATGTGTTGGTGTGTTTTGTAAACTTAGCACTTAATGGTTGACTAATGGGTTCAACGTTTATACTATCACTCACCTTTTTACTTCTAACATCATTGCTATCACTAGGTACTAATCAGCTGATGCATGACACCCTGATGAGTCGGCCTCCTCCAAATGGAGGTCAATAAGCATATTGTGTCACGCAAGCCACTACCTAAATGTTTAAACGCGAGCAACGTCGTGGGCAATCTATAATACTGAATACACTTAGCGTACACTTAATAAATTTCCCCGGCATGTACCTACGGGAAATGAACCGGCGGACTCAATAATTTAACTTAATTTTCCAATCATTGCACACCTTACCCTAGTTTCGCTCCCAGTGAACGTCTAATGAATCGGTTATCAGCTCAAACTCAAGATCTATCTAACTTGAGTGTTTATAGCTTTGTAGGTACACTTATATTCGGTCATCAGTCACCTACATTAGAGTGGAAGTTTTTTTAATCTGTGACTTGAATGCCCTTGACCCTAGGCTTGCGTGATGGAAAGCAACGACTGCGCCTAAGATGGAGCAGGCAATTCAAGAAAATGCCTTGTAGTGCACCGGCTCTCACATACACACGTCGCAACACAGTAAAAAACAGCTTGACGTCGGACGTGAGGGTGGGTGGTAGCTAGCCGGGCTGGCCGTTAGATCCTACCATCAAGCATGCTGGGTTTTGTTGACTTTTACAACATGCGTTATTTCCCAGCGTGCGGTGGGGTTCATGTTTCACATTCTGCCCCGTCCCCACACGGGGCATTCAGTTACTCCACTCTGTAACCCTGGTCAGACCTTTTGGCACAAGGATTTATATTAAGGTTCCGTCTCTTGGCAAGGTGCTAATTCAGTACAAAGGAGCTGATCAACATTATAGCAACTTGTAAGCGAAACCCTCGAGTAAAAGATTCTACAAGCAGCGGTGAAAAATATCACAGAAATTATACACATTTAACAGGATGGTCGATCAATTCGTGACGTTTCGAATTCCCTGATGGCCTAGTTAAGTGACTTTCAAATCTCACGCTTTGGTAGATATAAGAATATAAATACAAAGTTATGGGATTGACATGTCATTGACAGTTTGTGTCAATATTGTACATTTGTTTTTCTACTCTAACAAACCGTGCGTGACAGCCACTTGGCTTCATGCCATGTAATAATAGTGGCCAAGGAGATAACTGATTGGGTGCACTGTTTAATGTATTCTAGAGGCTTACATTATGTAAATGTTTACATATGTAAGCCACTAGAAAATCCATTTGTCAACGGATGAGATATGATTATTTTTATCGTGTAGGTAAATCGGTTCTATCATAATTTTATTTCAAATGTGGCTTACGAGACCTAGGTAATATGAGTATTGTCCACTTTATCTTTATCGTCTCATAACATCGACGCTAGTGCAAGCAAGTCGTTTTTCAATAAGCGTATCGCCGTGGGATGTTTTTGATAAGAAGCGAGTCATAACAACTATTTGCCTATGTAGCTAGTTCATAAGTGTTGTGTTTCTGCGCTAAGGATAATGCGGACGCAGATGACGGGCAAGTTGATCGACTCCTGGCTTTGTTGCATAGGTGTATTCAATTGTAAAATCTGACCTCCTCTGTGCTTTGGATGCAACCTTAAACGTTGGTTTTGGTTGCCAGTCCGTATAGTGACGGACTTAGAATACATACTGGCACCACCCGATTCCATCCGGAATGTGTCGTAAGACCCGACAATAAGTCAAGTCCGCAACATAAGTGCAACATGATACGAAACGCTGTGTCATTCCGCTGGCACAGTAAGCTGATTGTCCCCCATGTAATTAGAGGAGGCCCGACCCAGCAGCGGTTCATGTATCAAGTTGTCTTTCTCTTGTAGCTTTTGTCGGCTCTTACGACAACATCAGGATGGAATGGGCTGGTGGCACTGTATTCTAAATCCGTCACCATAACACGGATATGTTACTATGTATTTCTACATAGTTAGTTATATTTCCCTTCAAATATCGCTCGACCTTCTCGTGAAGTATTAAAATATAACACGCAAAATATCATACACTCTTATGATATCACATATATACCGGACATAATTTAGATTGCACACACACTTTAAATTTTACGAGATCTACGAGGGACTAGAGTAAAAACAAATTAGTTGATTTTTGTACAGAGATTGAGAAGGATTTATGATTATTATTCAACTACTACTACTACTATTCACCCCATGAATGACCGACTCCTTAGTCGGGCCTCGTCCAATTACATGGTAATTAGGCCTGGGTCACGCTGGCCAGACGGGGTGGCATAGGGTTTCCTGTCAAAATTTCCCTCTCTTGAGGCTTGGCTTTCAACCTTTTGTTGGCTCATAATTCATAATACACCCTCAGGATGGAATGGGGCGGTAACACTACTATTCTAAATCCATCACCGTAAAGAAATTTTATTCAAAGTACATAATAAAACCAAAATATTTGAATAGTTCGTAATACGAATATCAATCCACGGATATAGTAAAATTTCAATAACAATATTATGTATTTGATACATTTAGGTAATATAAGATACTGTTATAACCTGTTTCGCGGGGGCATTTTACAATCATGAAATTCACAAACACAAATGACACCCAGTCTCGGAGCCTCTGGTTTACACAGACACTTTGCCCGGCCCCGGAATCGAACCAGAGTAGTAGGGATTCGACGGTTCTGGCTCACCAATCAGAAGGGTGGATCGCGACTGATCAGAATGGTCAAATTCCAAAAAAAAAAAAAAAAAAAGTTTGGTGTCTTTTTGTATTATTTGTCATGCGCTGATCACGATTCTGCAATCCATTTATGTGTAGGATCAACGGTTCCAGAGATGACTAGTTGATTCCGGTGTCTGCGGCCCAACCGTCGATAAAACGACCCTTTTTTATGTTCCCTCGACCCTTATTTTTTGCTTGAACCTTTTTTTTAATCGATCTCGTCTCGCATCGTCGTTACTTGATGATTTATATTCTGAATAATTATTAAAAGACACTATACTTAAATGTTGTTACAATTCTTATTTCAGAATTTAATTACTACATCTCTAACCTAACCTAACCTACAAAAACTAAAACCTAAACAGAAAACCAAAAAAGGAGAAAAAAAAAATTTGGTGTCTTTTTTATGTTTTGCCATGCGCTGATCACGATTCTGCAATCAATTTTTGCGTAGGATAAACGTTTCCGGAGATGCTAGTCATCAAGTAACTTATTCCTAATTGATTTCTGATGTCTGCTGACTAAGCCGACTCCATTTTTTTATGTTCACCCAACCCTTATTTTTTGCTTGAACCTGCAAGTGCCTTGCAATTTTGAATCATAAATAAAAGACAATATTTCAGTGTTGCTAGAATTTTTATTCCAGAATTTTATTACCTACTTCGTACCTATAAAATATGAGCGGAACATCTCATCCACTAAAATATCGTTGTACAGTGTGTTACCCGTAAATATATTCGTGAAACTATTCATTGAACATCTCTGAAACTTATATAGCAAATACATTAAGCAATATTCACCACAAACTGAAGTCCAATCATTCTGAATCCTATCAATATTCCAGTTCCACCTTTTGCAATTTCTTTTCAGGAACTCGAGATGATATTGCGCAGGTGTTCGCCCATATGAATCAAAATATTGACCGATGCCATTCGTATCGATATGTACAGCTACCCAATGTGAACCTGGTTTATCATCCGCATCCAAATTGCATATTATATACGTTGGTACATGGGTATGCATACGTAGTCTATTAGCAGCATAAACATTATTTTCTAGAGTGGGATGAATCTTTTTCAAATGTTTTTGTATTTCTAGTGTATCCATGATATTACTGCCATTAGCAGATTATTACAGTACCAATCTATTCAATGGTTGTCGTAGGAATGTACACTTATAGTGATTTGTAAATATTTAATTGCATTCAGTCCCAAAACAGGTTGATTCCTGTTACCAAGGAACGTGAGATAAATGTTTGTAGACACATTTATTTTTTTTAAGATTCGTCGGATCGGCCCCACCTGTCACATAAATTTGTTTATTTATGGATTTGCTTTAGATAACAATGGTATTTCATTAATTTTTTTAGGATTCGCCGGGTCCGGGCCGCCCATTACGAGGGTTGATTTGTGGGATCACAAAAAGCATGTAGCAACTTGTTGCGAACGAATACCCCATAACTTTGATTATTTATGGATTTGCTTTTGCTATAAAAGATCGAACCGTTGCAGCCATGCAGTTAGTCTACGATCGTGTCACCGTTTGTGACCATCGCGCTCCAATACTACGTCAGCGCATCAATGGCCATGGAGGTAAGTGTTTATTCTATTGACAAACTTATTTGTATTTCTGTTGTTGTTTCTTATGGTGTATGTGTGTATAATAGGTAATATTGTAACAGTGCATTAGTGTAAGAAACATAATTGTAAACTACTGTCCGACAAAAAGGCTATTATTATGTGTGTGTGTGTATGTGTATGATTAAGTGTAAACAAATTGATATTAACATTATAACTCTGTTGTTGCAGAGATCATTCAGCTTCGCAGACGATAATGAAAATACCTATAAACAGTATTACTACTCACCGCTCTCCCCTCAACATGAAGAAGAGACTAATGACATCGTCAATAATAACACATGCGATGCTGGAAAAAGGAAATCGCAACCGATTGATAATTTTTTTGAAGTGGCACCAAAAATGAAAAAGAAGAAACCGGTATCGTCAACCGTTGCCCGAGCCGCTAGAGATGGTGTGTCATATATTTCTACTAATTCTGACGATGGAGACCAAGCGACGCATCTCATAAAAATTGAAATGTATGATATGAAGAAGCTATGTAAGATTCCAACTAGTGATCATTGGAAACACGCCACCACGAGGATCAAATATTATGTAAAGAATAATAAGGATAGCATCTACGACAACACAAACAGCCTCGTATACAATATTACAAAGACAATAGCAGAAAGTGAAAAAGTTAAAAAATACTTTTATAACAATGACACTCAGTAGCTGATTACTTAGTGAATGTGATTCTGTTTACTTATATTACTTGTGTGTACTTATTAGATTATTGCTGACTTTTTTAGCTGAGAGAAAGCCAACAGCAGAAGGAAGAGACGTGTGTGGTATACGTGTGCAGAACACATCATTGAATAGTGAAGCTATGACACTGAGTGCAGAAGAAAAAGAGAACAGTATGCAGTACTCAAGAGCGGAATATCCATTCTTCAGTTCAAAATCTAGACGGTTGCTCAGTTTCGAATTCTGGCCTCTGGTTATGCAACAAAACCCTGAAGATCTTGTAGAAGCCGGTTTCTTTTATACTGGCCATGGAGACAGGACCAAGTGTTTCCATTGTGGTGGCGGTTTAAAAGATTGGGAAGATGATGATGATCCTTGGCAGCAACATGTTCAGTGGTTTAGTCAATGTGCTTATGTAAAGTTTAAAATGGAACAGTGTTTTGTATAAGATTAAATGGAGGGTTTATATATAAATAAAAAATGGTATTTTACATACAATTTGTTTTTTTTTATTTTAAATTTTTTTTTTTTTTTTTTTTTTTTTTTTTTTTTTTTTTCTATAGTTACATACACTCAATATGCATTACACATAACACATAAATCTAACATACTACATACATTATGATCTTAACTACTATAGTCTACAGTAACATTTCTGTTTTTATCTATTTCAATAATGTTATCAAACTCAGCATAAACTATACAGTTAATTGTTTGTATTAGTGAGGATTCAAATCGTACTTCTAATCTTACACTACCATGCCTTACGAGATTCCAATGAGCTGATGAGTTAGCTGATAAATCGGGAGTTAAGTCAAATGCTAATAGACAGTAACCTTTGTCATATTGTTCATAAGAGATTGCATTTCCTTCATTAAGAAAGTGAATACCAGTTCCAGAGAACAAAGTATGATATGCCGATGTATACACACTATTATTAAAAGATGGTTGCAAGGCTTTTGAAGGTATTTGTTGACCATCAATATATAAGCTGAAAGAATTAATACCAAAGTTTGCAAAATTAAATGGATTTTTGGAAAGGGAGCCATTAAATGCAGAATTGTTCACAAACCCAATTATACATCTTTTGGGTACCTGTCCTAAGAATATATTATCAAGAGTTTTTCCTTGAACACCCGATGGAATTGTTAAAACTTTGACTTCAGCTCGAGTAATAGGATATTTTGCAGTGGTAGTACTTAAAACTTTCTGATGTGCAAGCAATACACTTGGATTAATTCGTGCTCTTCGTACAATAAGGGTTGCATCAGTAATACAAGCTTTAAACTTTACATCGTTTGAACCAGCAATTAAATTAAAACTTTCTCTTGATCGAACTAATTTTACACTCATTTCAACACCATTAATTAAAAATTTATCTTGATTGAAAATGTCACCATGAAGGTGTCCGATCATTTCTACTTCCCTACTTTCAGCAACTAAATCCTGTCTTTTAGCAAATCCAATATTTTTACCATCTGTAGAATCCATTTTTCCTGCTGTGTCCTCATACCAAAGACTACAAGTAAGATGAGATTGTTTAGCAGCAGGTGCATAATTCAGAAGGGTTTCCATGTATGCTCGATAGGCATAGGTATTATTAGGTGGTGATACAAGTTTTTGGTTTAAATAAACATCAAGTTGACTAAAAAGTGAGTGCAACCAATTATTTACAGGTGCTACTACTGTAGTAGATGTCAAGGTGGTTGAATCTTGATGTAACACTTTTGCCTTTATGTGGAGTAATGTATGAGACAAATCTATGTAGTCATCACCCGTACCAGGAACTTGAAACTCGATAGGTCCATCATCAGCAAGAGATGAAATTGGTTTATAGTGAATCCACAATCCATTTTCAATGCTTGTTTGTGTAGACGGTAGTGCAAACAAATCCAATTCTGACTTAACACACTCACAAGAATGATTATGAAGAAAAGACATATTTAATTTGTAAATATATCCTTGATATCTTTTGGTTTTAGACTAAGTTTTTTAGCAGCTTTCACTTTAGCAACTAATGGTGGAATGACTGAGGTCAAACGTTTCTTTTTAGTTATATACCCAGATCCTGTCATGTTTAACCGATCAATTTTGTTATCAGCCTTTCGTTTTAAGTTCGTACTAACTTGCTTTAGACGATCTTTTATTGAATATTCCATAGGACGCGCTTGAACCATATCCGATAAAATTCCTACTCCAGCGTTTAATGCCTCTTTACCAATTGCTCGAGCACCACTTGAAAGTAAAGGTAAAACTGATCTAAATAAACCCCCCAAGAAGCTCCCAATACCATGGCCGCGTTGATATGATGAACCCTTATAAATTACTCCAACTCCTGATCCAGCTTGATGTGTATAATAATTTTCATATGGACATTTATGATTACCATGGGGAGAATACATTATTACAATTTTCGGAAATGTAGTTTAATACACACAGTTCCAAACTGGAATGGTATTGTCTGCCCTGTGCTTGATCTTATATCTATTTCTAACGTATCGAACTCTCTCCGCATGATAGGTAAGTAGTGAGGTGGAGTGAAAACGTGCATTTTATTTGCGCCATAAATGTACTTTGAAGGATCCAATGGGATAATTCTTAGTAAAGGAGTCATAACATCACCCACAATCTGTGGATCGATTATATCGCAATATATAAATAGTTGTGATGGTAATCCTAAGTGTAAATTAGCAGGACACTTCCCGAAATTTCTCTCTAACAGGTTTTTATTTGGTTCATATCCTAGTTGTAAACTTAATTTTGGTGATAATGTTATGGATGATATATTTTTATCCAAAACAGTAACAGATACAGATCTAGTGGTCAGATGTGCCGCCTTTGGATCAACGGGTCCCGGGTTCGATTCCGGGGTCGGGCCAGTGTCTTTGTCTAAACCAGAGTCACTGGCTCGGAGTCTGGGTGTCATTTCTATCTATAATATGTATGTATTTACAAAAAAAAATGTATATAAGTAGTTTATCAACCATCTCGTTACCATAACACAAGCATTAAGTTGCTTAACTTGGGACGAGATGGCGTTGTGTGAAATGTCCAAGGATATTTATTTATTATTTATTTATTTATTATAATGAAATTTTACTTTCTCTTTGATACCATTTAACGCGTTTATAATATGTTCAACGTTATCATAGTTAGTAGCTGGGATATTTCTTTTGTAGTAAACTGTTGATAGTTTATCTTCATTAGGCATTAACATTTTTTTTGTGATGTACATAACATTTTCATGATCTTGAACAGTAAACATGGTACATGGATATTGGAACTCGACAACTCCAACCGACCATTCACCTTCCAATTTGATGGGTTTTGGTAATTTTGTTGAAAAATTTGTGGTCTTGTTATCAGGAAAGTATTCCATTGAACTGTTGCTGAGTAAAGTTAAATAAAAACTTTCTTTATTCATATTGATTTTAAACTAGATGCTAAAATCCAACTGTTAAATTTATCTGGATAACCTTTCCACTTCACTAATACTTCTTTTCTGTTACTTGAATAGCGAGAGTCAATTATTTTATCTATTTTATATTGTGAGGTGGGGTTGTAAGTGACTTTCTGTAATTCTTTTTCATAAAAAGTACCAACTATTGGTTCATTTTGTAAATCTGTTAATGTATATACAACCCATGGAGATCTATCTATTATTGAAGATATAATAAATATTTCATCACTCCAATTTGATTCATATCCTTTTTGGAAAACATGTTTATATTTGGATATTCGAACATAATCGCCCACATTGAAAATCGGTTTTGGATTTTTTAAACAAAGTTTGTTTGACCCCCTATCATAAAGATTAGTCCAAACTGTCATAATATTGCTGGAATTTACATCACATGGGCACATCTTAATACTAGAGTGAAAGCTGTTATTATAAGAGTATATTAAATCTTGTAAAACATCAATGTATCTATAAGTATTATTATGAGTGAAATAACGCCACATTTTCATCTTTAAAGTTCTTTGAAATCGCTCAACAATACTAGCCTTAATATCAGGATTGTTTGTGGTATAGTAATTTATCTTTTTAGATTTAAAGTATTTTTGTATATCTTTTGACACAAATTCTGTACCTTTATCAGATTGTATGTGAGTAGGTGTTGAATTACTTTCAGTAAATATACTTTCAAAACATAATTTAGTTATTTCAGAGTTTTTCTTTTTCATTGATCTTGCAAAAGCATATTTACTAAATACATCAATAACACACAATATGTAGTTAAAACCATCATTATATTGAGAATAAGTTCGCATATCACTTAAATCAGCTTGCCACAATTCATTAATATTTGATAGAATGTACCTATTACGTGGGAATTTTTTCCGATTGGGTCTATGTAATGTGTATGTTTCTTGCGATTGTAACCATTCCTTTACTTGCTTCTTATCCATTTTACCCTTCATGACCTTCGATAATTTTTCAATACTACTAAAACCAGCGGGGTTAGATGGATCATAATAAATTCTATTAATTTCTTCTAGTACGGAGTCCATTTTTCCCACTCGATCTTTTTACGTATTTTGTTAATATTTTTTTTATCTCCACTGCTCGGTGTAGAAAACTCTTGAACGTCAATCTCAGAAGTTTCTTGTAGATCTTTTGCTAAAAGCTGGTTGATAAACTGACATCTCTTGGGGTTTCCAATATAAGTGAGTGGTACTTTAAGATCTTTTAATGCTTTAGCAAATCTATCCCACCCTATTGGATCACTTTTTTTTAAGGGTCTTAGCGAATCATTTATTAAATCAACAATATTACTTCCAGAGATTTTTTCTTTATCAATTACGAGTGTGCCTTCATTATCCCAATGTATTTTACCTTTACTTGTTCCAAGTAAGTTCAATAATAACTCACCTTTTTTATTGTAAGTTTTTGGTATTAAACTGAGTATTTGAGTTGGTGAGTAAAGTGAATTTGTGTTATTTTCTTTATTTTTAATAGTTACATTCTCCTCCAACAAAGAGTGAGCATCAACTATACTTTTTAGATCTTTATCTGTGTTTTTATTACCAATTTTAAACTCTCTTGGATCTTCATTAGATGTTTCAGAATAAATTGGCAATCTAACTGGTTGACGATCCTCTTCCGTAAAATGAAGGTATCTTTGTAGTGTTTGTAAATATAACATCCACTTCTTACGATCTTCCATCTTACTATTCATAATATTTTGCATTTCAGTATCTAATCGAGACAAATTACTATCACTCTTATTTTCTTGTTTTAATTTTTCAATCAATCCAGGTTCAATAAGTATCATTTTCTTTGCATTTTCCATGTTAACTGGCTAATCCACTAACTAATCCACTCAATATTGCACCTAATATTATTGGTAAGAAAGCTCCCCCTTTTTGTATAATTATATTTTTTCTCAGTTTATGCTTACACTTATGCACAAGTTTACGGAGTATATTTTTGTGTTTATTCAATTTTTGTTTATCTTGATCTTTGAGAGGTACCTTTCCTTGTAAAACGTTATGAATACATTCACAAATAAAGTTAATTTCTTCTTCATCGCATGTTTTAAGTATTACTTTTTGATATTTTGGTTTAAGCGTATGCAAAGCACTCAACAAATGTTTATGCGTTGTGAGTCGATGATGCATCATTTAGAAATGACTTGAATTGTTTGATTCTTGGTGTATTTAAACTCTTTTGTTGGGACGTAGACTGTACAATGACCATTAAATGGGAAGACCTTTGTTTTGATACGACAAAAATCATTGGTATTCTGTTTTAAATCTACCATTAAATATCCATGCGCTTCTAAAGTTGCATCCCTGTAAGCATCTTCAATGAATTTTGGGTTGTCTGGTGACACTTGTCGTGCTAAATATCTTATTTGAGTTTTATCTCGAGGGTTTTTAAAATATATTATGTAACTTGAATTTAAAGAAATGTCTCTTTGACCTTTACCCTGATGAAATAAGTTTTGTGTTAAATAAAATACACTAAGATTCCTGTGATGACTACCTTTTGTAAATATATCCACAATTCTTCCATCTGACTCTCTCATCAAATCATCAATAATAACAAGGTGTGGGTTTTCGCCATCAAACATATTAAGATTAGGAATTCCTTGATGATAGTTAACATTTGGTAAATTATATAAAGGTTGCATTTCATCAAAGCACCATGTGATCTGATTAAAATCACAATTACATATTTGTTTAATTGATTTTATGAAATTTGTTACAAAATTTGACTTCCCACATCCACTTGGTCCTGCCACAATAGCAGTAAACGGATGAATAAAGCTAAACATTTTACACGTCTATAGTACTAAGGGATGAAATAAAAAATGAAAATATTGTTGTAAAAATAAAATATATATTGCTAAAATAATAAAAAAAAAAAAAACAGAATGATCTATGTACTATTTTCTAACACAATTTACAATGGAAATAATTATAACTCTAATACATTCTAATTTTACAATCACCTCAACCTCAAATTTAAATACACACAAATGAAAACCACAATTATCTTACATTATGAATAAACAATAATTTTAAAATATCATAATTTTACAATCAATACAAATTTTGTTTAGACACAGAAATAAAAGTAAAAATAATCAACTCTTAGCGCAATTTATAATGTCCCCAAGCCAATGTATCAATGTTGTTATCCATAATACATCGTTTGGTGTCATTATATGTTAAAGATGCTTTATTTATTTTTTGTGTAAAAATAGTGTGTTTGATTGATTTAAATCGAAGCATACTACAATAATGTACTTTTTTATCAAACAAACACGATTTGTAATTTTCCATATTCATTTTTTTGGTGACACTTTTATTAACCCCCTTTGCCTTTGCTATAAATTTATCTTCTATTTCCAAGGCATACATTTTTGATCGCAACCCTACAAATTCCTTTAATATTTTACCATTATTCTCATCTTTAAAAAATCCCAACCTTTTTTTATTTATTTTTGGATAACCATAAATATTTTTTTCTGGATAATCTGATGTATCAAAATAGTGAAGTAGATCTGGTTTTATATCCTCATAAAAATTGTCTGTAAAAATTTGATATATCAAACTATCGGTATCTGTGTACAATAACTTAATTTTATTATGAAACTTTTTAAACATATAGTTATAATGAAAGTCATACATAAGGGTCTTAGATATATCTAAAATACAAAATCCTAAATAAATTGGCTTATCATAAATTAATTTTGTTTTTCGTAATTGTATTGCAACTAAATTTTCTGAAAATATTGATAAACTATGGAATTCTGGTTTTGCAATCAAATCCTGAGCACCTAAAACTTTACCGCGATTATCCCAGTGAGTTAGTAGTTTAACGTTTACTCTCTTTTCAATATTTTCCATTGTCTTACCGAAGACAGAATTGTTCATTAATTTAAAAAAGTCTTTTTCAAAGTTTGATGTAGCTAGCGTTCTCAAACGAGTATTTAAGTCTATGTATTTTTTTAACCAAGAACTCTGTTTAAATTTTAGAATTCTTTGTACTTTAATCAATTTAATACCCATTTCAATGCATTGTTTTAAATTCCTGTAGTGAATGATGTATTTATTTTTATTATTTAAATTAGGAACTAATTTAGTTTCTTTACCCACACACATTTTTTCAGGACATAACGGAAAGTCTGAATGCAAATTATGAAGTTCATCAGGATATTCTAAATCAACTTCTAAAATATAACCGAAATCAGACGTATCCGACACATTATAATATGTATTACAATCTACCCATTCGAAACAACCAACAGGAAGAGATTGGGACATTGCCCAACCATATAAATTATTCGCGTCGAAATATGTTAGATACGAATTAGGTTTTTCACTATCATAATCCTCCATAAATTTATTATTAGCTCTAGCAAAACGATTGCTACACTGAGATACACCCCCTCTAATGCCAGCTTTAAAAAAAGCAATTTTGTCATAGTCCGTTAACAATTCTAATTCTATTTTCGTAAATTTTAACATTGCGTCCCAACTTAAGCCTGGAGCAGTATAGTAATGGGCAGGATCTAATCCATAAGTTTGAATACAAAGCTTTCTAAAGTTTTCAAATACATCGGTCAAAAGTAAAACATCAGTTTTTAAATACAAATTGGAATAATCGGACATACTACTACACTTAAAATGTTGCCAAATATCTTTTGCGTGATTATAATCATCATTTGAAATATTTGAATCTGTGAGTGAACTATAAAACTGGTGTTGATCAGGAAGTGATAGATGTTTCAAACAATCACTATTACTCATAAATTCATAAGGATAAATTCCTTTCCGTTTTAAACGTAAAAAATCTTCAGTATTAGGATAGTTTCTTTTTAATTCAGTAAACTGATCATCATTAAGATTTTTAGCTAGTTGATCTAAACTACATGATAAAAATTTCAATGAATCTACGAATCTTAAACTTACTGGTTGATTATTTATTGTTAACTGTTTTGAAAATGATATGTATCTCTCTTTATTTTGTGGAATAACTTCAACTTTGCCATCTTCGAGGTTTAATGCGTGGACAATAAAATGAGCATCGTAGTGACTGAGGTTATGTAAAAATATTGGAACATGATGAGGGGTTCTGAACTTAGAACTACACACTTGATGTGCAACACCCCTAAAACTACCAGTGTGCCAATCAAAATCGTAAAAAGGATCTTCATTTAACTCAGTTTCACAAATATGGCAAATGTTTGATTTAGAAATTTTAATTTTATCTTCATCTGATAATAAAACGGGACATTTTTGGAAACTATTTTTTTTTACTATTGTTTTCACATCTTCACAAAGATGATTCATAAACACCTGTGCGCAGTTTGCCCCACTATACGTCTCATATTTTGACAATCTATCATCATATGAACATTTAATGTAATATCCGAAACTATACACTTCATGTTTTTGAATATTACTTGTACTAGGTCTGGATGGATCGTTACTGCATGATTCTATAGGGTTCAAAAATGCTTCGAAGTCTGCATAAACCACAAAGGGCATTTTCAACTTTCTCACGAATTTATCAAATTTTAATTTATTATTTGATGTTGCTTTACCAAACCAATCCTTTTTGGAATGTTCACCATTTGGTAATTCCGTGCAAATGTGAGTGCAATCATATTGTTGATGGTTATTAAGTCTTTCCTCTGATGGGAAATGAAGTAAACATGAATCACATATATATATTGCATGATGATGACTTGATATTTGTGAACTAACTAATCGCGATAAGTTTTTAATATAACAGTAATGATTGTTAGTACCATTCGATATATATAGTAGGTTGATATGATTAGGCATACGACATTTTGTTAAATATAAAGGACCTACAACAGAATTACACTTTTTTTCTTTATTATACTCTAACCCAAAAACATTTATACTAATATTGTTTAATTTCTCTACTTTTGATATATCTACTATTTTAACTGGAAAAGAAATACCAGCAAATTTTAGTTTATTTCCGTATATTGCGTAAGATGTTACCCGATCTTTATTTTTACATACAGGATATAAACCAGAGAGTAATGCCCATTTGAAACACATATTATCATTATTTTTAACATTGATTACAGCTTTTTTTGATTTAATATCTTGAGGAAGGTCTATATATGAACTACCACGTAAGGGGTTGAATTTGTTAACATTCATATCTATGTATTTAATTTGATTAAGACTCCAACCACTATCTTTTTTTTCAAATTGAGATATTTTACCGACTACAGTGTCTATTAATGATGAAAAAAAAATATTTAAGTCATCACCCTGACAAATTATGTAATTAAACGTTTGAAAATCAAAAGTATTTTTAATATCTTTAGTTTGTTGTATGAAATCAGCATGCAATATGAAGTTTATTTTAAAAATTGTATGTTTTTTAATACATTCGTTTATCAAAAATAAAATATCAATTTTTAAAGAATTTAAAAACGATTCCGGTGTTTCAAAATATTGCCCCGATTGAGCTATTTTACGATTAATTCTATATGTTAAAATTCGGTTCCCAAAAGCGGTTTCAATATTTGTAACATTTGTTAATGAATTATGCGATTTAAAAAGATTATTTTTGTGAGCATTGCTTTTTAAGTGGTTATATAGATACCTTTTATTAATAAAAACATGACAAGTGTCACATTCCACCATACTGTTGTTCATGGTTTCGATTGATGATGTAGAAGCTCCTTCATCAAATGTTGGTTTCTTGGTAACCTTATTTTCGCCAGTAGTGATACCTCGTTTGATACCTCTTCCAACTTGTGGTTGACTGCAACAAAAGAGCAAGAAAATTATTAGACATATCTTAAAATAACATATTTATACAATAATATTTCTTATCGAGTTTGTACTTCTAATACTTACATCAACATTGTTTCAACTTTCGCACAGTGATTATACAACTCTTCATCATACGATGAATCGAGCAGGTCACCTTTTTCCATTTTATCACAAACTTTAGACAGCTCCTGATCGAATTCACTGTTGTATAGTTCCATATTCTCTTCTATAGAGGCTGGGGAAAAGATAGCACTGGTGCACACTTTACTTAAGTTTTCCATCTTTATAACAAAGAAGAAAGTAGGTAGCACAGTCAGTTACAGTTAATGTTCAATATTTATATTCTAACAAACTTATTAGAAAATCAAGTAGAATCTAATAAGTACACACAAGTAATTTAAGTAAACAGAATCACATTCACAAAGTAATCAGCTACTGAGTGTCATTGTTATAAAAGTATTTTTTAACTTTTTCACTTTCTGCTATTGTCTTTGTAATATTGTATACGAGGCTGTTTGTGTTGTCGTAGATGCTATCCTTATTATTCTTTACATAATATTTGATCCTCGTGGTGGCGTGTTTCCAATGATCACTAGTTGGAATCTTACATAGCTTCTTCATATCATACATTTCAATTTTTATGAGATGCGTCGCTTGGTCTCCATCGTCAGAATTAGTAGAAATATATGACACACCATCTCTAGCGGCTCGGGCAACGGTTGACGATACCGGTTTCTTCTTTTTCATTTTTGGTGCCACTTCAAAAAAATTATCAATCGGTTGCGATTTCCTTTTTCCAGCATCGCATGTGTTATTATTGACGATGTCATTAGTCTCTTCTTCATGTTGAGGGGAGAGCGGTGAGTAGTAATACTGTTTATAGGTATTTTCATTATCGTCTGCGAAGCTGAATGATCTCTGCAACAACAGAGTTATAATGTTAATATCAATTTGTTTACACTTAATCATACACATACACACACACACATAATAATAGCCTTTTTGTCGGACAGTAGTTTACAATTATGTTTCTTACACTAATGCACTGTTACAATATTACCTATTATACACACATACACCATAAGAAACAACAACAGAAATACAAATAAGTTTGTCAATAGAATAAACACTTACCTCCATGGCCATTGATGCGCTGACGTAGTATTGGAGCGCGATGGTCACAAACGGTGACACGATCGTAGACTAACTGCATGGCTGCAACGGTTCGATCTTTTATAGCAAAAGCAAATCCATAAATAATCAAAGTTATGGGGTATTCGTTCGCAACAAGTTGCTACATGCTTTTTGTGATCCCACAAATCAACCCTCGTAATGGGCGGCCCGGACCCGGCGAATCCTAAAAAAATTAATGAAATACCATTGTTATCTAAAGCAAATCCATAAATAAACAAATTTATGTGACAGGTGGGGCCGATCCGACGAATCTTAAAAAAAATAAATGTGTCTACAAACATTTATCTCACGTTCCTTGGTAACAGGAATCAACCTGTTTTGGGACTGAATGCAATTAAATATTTACAAATCACTATAATTGAACATTCCTACGACAACCATTGAATAGATTGGTACTGTAATAATCTGCTAATGGCAGTAATATCATGGATACACTAGAAATACAAAAACATTTGAAAAAGATTCATCCCACTCTAGAAAATAATGTTTATGCTGCTAATAGACTACCTATGCATACCCATGTACCAACGTATATAATATGCAATTTGGATGCGGATGATAAACCAGGTTCACATTGGGTAGCTGTACATATCGATACGAATGGCATCGGTCAATATTTTGATTCATATGGGCGAACACCTGCGCAATATCATCTCGAGTTCCTGAAAAGAAATTGCAAAAGGTGGAACTGGAATATTGATAGGATTCAGAATGATTGGACTTCAGTTTGTGGTGAATATTGCTTAATGTATTTGCTATATAAGTTTCAGAGATGTTCAATGAATAGTTTCACGAATATATTTACGGGTAACACACTGTACAACGATATTTTAGTGGATGAGATGTTCCGCTCATATTTTATAGGTACGAAGTAGGTAATAAAATTCTGGAATAAAAATTCTAGCAACACTGAAATATTGTCTTTTATTTATGATTCAAAATTGCAAGGCACTTGCAGGTTCAAGCAAAAAATAAGGGTTGGGTGAACATAAAAAAATGGAGTCGGCTTAGTCAGCAGACATCAGAAATCAATTAGGAATAAGTTACTTGATGACTAGCATCTCCGGAAACGTTTATCCTACGCAAAAATTGATTGCAGAATCGTGATCAGCGCATGGCAAAACATAAAAAAGACACCAAATTTTTTTTTTCTCCTTTTTTGGTTTTCTGTTTAGGTTTTAGTTTTTGTAGGTTAGGTTAGGTTAGAGATGTAGTAATTAAATTCTGAAATAAGAATTGTAACAACATTTAAGTATAGTGTCTTTTAATAATTATTCAGAATATAAATCATCAAGTAACGACGATGCGAGACGAGATCGATTAAAAAAAAGGTTCAAGCAAAAAATAAGGGTCGAGGGAACATAAAAAAGGGTCGTTTTATCGACGGTTGGGCCGCAGACACCGGAATCAACTAGTCATCTCTGGAACCGTTGATCCTACACATAAATGGATTGCAGAATCGTGATCAGCGCATGACAAATAATACAAAAAGACACCAAACTTTTTTTTTTTTTTTTTTTTTTGGAATTTGACCATTCTGATCAGTCGCGATCCACCCTTCTGATTGGTGAGCCAGAACCGTCGAATCCCTACTACTAACCAGGGACCCCGTGATCCAAAGGCGGCACATCCAACCCCTAGACCAACGAGGCATTGCATTGCACCGTGCTAATCTGAAGTTGGCACCCAGGCCTCTCGATCTCTGCTATTTGGCTGAGCAAACGCGCGCCTATGATTAAGGGATTGCGTCATACATTATTTTTATTTTAGTTTATGTGTATAGCTCTGATATGATTGTATTCATAGGGGTACATAGCTTCTGTTAGTTACTACCAAATAACTTGTGTAGTGTACAATAGTTGTTTTTTTGTCGCACTGGTGGCAATTGAAAACCAGTGCCAGACAACAAATTGTCTGGCATATGCTGAATTTGTTTCCGTTTGGTGCAGCCATGGGGTACAAGCGATTTAAAACAAATATTGTGTAAATTTAATATTAAGTCTTGTATGCCTTTTTGTACCAATAAATTCATTATTACACCAACGCAATTGATTGATCACATGCGAGATAGTACTCTCACTACGGTAATGAATTAAAAAAAAAAACAAGATTAAAACCTCTTTTATTCGAATAAATTCTTGCAAGTGCTTTTAATAGTCATAAATTATAAAGCGGATAACACAAATTTTAAAAAGAAAAATGCAAGTATAATAATCATTTAGTTTTTACCACCATTTCGGAATGCTATTCCAAAGCGAAGAGCCGGCAAGAAACTCCATGGTTGCTCTTTTATATAAAAGGGTTACAATGATGGTGGTACAAACAAGTCTGACAGATTAGTAAAAGCAATTACATGCATATACTACATGTTTGTTGCATAGCCTAAAATTATAATAATATAAAAATCTGTGAAATTACACAAATTACGTAGTGCGTATTGAAACTGCCCTCGAATTTGTACAAAACTTCTCTAATGTAATTTGTGCTCAATTTATTTGGCGTAGACACTAAGTATGTATTTTTATTTTGTGGGAAATCCTCTCTTTCTATTGAAATGTCCATCTGACATGTTGCAATATTGCTAGCATTAATCTGCTAAATTCAAAAGTTCTTGCCAAGTCCTTGTGTCAAAGGTGAGTGCCATCCCGTCGCATGACGTCTCGAACAGACAGTGTAGTACATCATTTACTTATAGTAGGTTACTAAAAATACAAAATCGACGAACGTTCATTGTCGTTTTTGAATATATTGAATTAAACAATATACAAAATTAAAAAGTTTGGTGCCCAGGCCTAAGCCACAGTAGAGTGATAATGATAACGCACCATTCACATTTTATTCTTCAAATGGTAAAATACATTTAAATGGTTTCACACAGTTCTCCAAATGCGGTGATTTATGATATCCTTATGAACTGATACTACTGTAATTGATACTCTGTGCGTTAGTGTGCAAAGCTGTGTTTCCATCGGCTATGATGTGTATGCGATTGGATTGTATGTACCATCCAGTATCGAACAAGGTGTTTTACTGTCATTTATTTTATAATACCGTAACACGCTTATCATTTTGTTTCGTGACTAATAGCTAAAAGGTACATTTACGCCGCTCTATGATATTAAACGGAAGTATACATGTTCGGTGTGGTGACTGATTTAGAAATCACGATGTCACCAACCCATAGCATCTTGACGTTGTTGTAAGAGGCGACTAAAGGAACGTAACAGGCAGATCACCTAGCCGCAAGAGAAGGAAAACTTGATAAAAACCCTGTACCAACTCGTCTTGCCAGTAGAAACTTGACATAGTATTGGGTGATTTATGGGCTGAAACGACGTAGATATATGTTTAGCATCTGTAGATCGATAGATTAAAATAGTATCTGCAATGCTAAATGAGGAAAAACATGATATCACGTGACGCAGTAGGCTACTTCAGCCCATTTGAGAAAGTGTTGAAATTAAATGAAGGCTGGTATTGCACATGTTCATAGGTTAGGTTACTTCTGTTGAATTATTTTAAAAGTACGTTAAAAATAAATATAAACCTATATACATAAATTCTTGCTTTATCATGTAAAGCCTATGGATTCTCACCCTTAGAAATGACTAACTCCACACGCTGTGCTCTCGCAGCTTAGCCTTCTGTTATTAACAGATAATATTGGATATCGGATTTTTATTAACTTTTCGATTTTCGATGTCACTAATTTTATACATTAGAAGAAGATATAATAAAGCACATCCTGTATCGCGGGGGCTAATTACGAGTATAAACATATGTGTAATTCACGAACACAAATGACACCCAGACTCCAGAGCAAGTGCCTCTGGTTTACACAAAGGCATTTGCACGATCCGGAAATCGAAACGGGGACCCGTGATCCCGAAACGGAACATCCAACCACTACACTAACAAGGCAAGCTAGTACGCTCTTTACAAAGTCCTAATTACCCGACACTCGGAGCAAGTGTACTTCCAAAAAGATATTTGCCGGACCTCATAATTGAACTGACTTGCCCTACCATCCAATCCTAGCTGCTCTCACGAACTCTTGAACAACCAGGCGAGAAAGAGAGAGAGAGAGAGAGAATTGTTTTATTAGGGACGCTTACAAGTACAGTTTGCCCTCCCAAAGGCCAACCCCAGGTCCGTGCAGAACATCTTAGCCACGTGGTAGGGGGACACTTAAAATGAAATTACTTATGAGTGGCTAACAGGGAAATGGCAAACCTATGATGATGGAGAGAAATAATATTGAAATGATACAAAGTGACTTGACATTGGCTAAACACAAACCGTGAGAGCCACAAGGAAGAAAAAAAAAAGTACAGTTTGGACTCCAAACTGTCAGTAGGTACTGTCATGTCGGAATCAACGCAGCGTGGACCCAATTTCAGTCGTTTTACACACAAAGTACACAGTAACAGTTTGATCCGCCTTCACAACCGCATAGAGCGCCTTCACAACCACAACCAATTAAAGAATGTGTATACATAATAATAATATCCTTGTGGTGACCCACCACCACCCCATTTCATCCTGAGGGTGTCGTAAGAGTCGACAAAAAGAAAAGACAAGGCTGAAAACCTACCCGCAATAGAAGGAAAACTTGAAAAGATACCCTGTGCCAACCCGTCTGGCCAGCGTGGCACAGTAGGCTAATTACCCTCCCTGTGTTGGGAAGTTGGGAGGAGGCTCACTCAGCAGTTAGTCATATAGGGGCAGAGTAGTAGATAAAAAAAAAACAATTTGGTGAAAAAATATCGGTCCAGATTGAACATTGACTTGACAACAACAGATTTGACGATACTGACACATTGAAGAGACAAGATTAAAGGGCAAAAAGCCTATAAATAGGTTTTGCTGGCCCACGTATAATACTGCCTTGACCGAAAGCTTTGTACAGTGAGTTTAATTTCATATGAAGATCGTAAGCTCTCCACAAGGGACCGTTTGAATATATTGTTTTGTCATTACTAAAGCAGATTTCGAGTTAAGCCGGTCTGGTCTATATTCGGCCAATATCTTGTTTCACATAGGCTTCTTTTACTTTAATAAATAGTCCAGCTTCTATGAATAAATTTTCGTTACTATATCTTATTATAATGTGACCGTGACGTATTTAGTATAAATTTTGGACGCCTTGAAGGTCTAGCTATAGCACCAGCAGGATCAACATCCCTGGTTGCATTTCTGGCTAAGAATATGTAAAGGAGACAGTTTTTGTTCAAATTTGTATGAAAGACTCCTTGGGTGTGTAACCATTCATACTAATTTGAACTATACCAAAAGGAGCGTTTTCAGTCTCTGTGTGTGTTACGCCTTAAGCCAAAGATACTTACTCTACGTCTAGATTTGTTTTCGTGAATTATACACGTATGTATGTTTTTTTTTACCAATTACGTGATTGCCTTTGATCTGAGGCTTGCGTGATGGAAAGCAACGCCAATGTATAGTAGTATAGGCTATACCCAAGTCTTAAAAACAAATTTAAATAAACCCCCGACACAATAACCTATAAAAAGTAAAAAATAAAAATAAATACTTCGCGTTGGGGGACCACTCCCACTTATTTATTACCTGACCCCTGGTCCCCCAACGCGAAGTATTTATTTTTTACTTTTTATAGGCTATTGTGTCGGGGGTTTATTTAAATTTTTAATTTAATTTTTATTTTATACTTTTTATAGGTACATACTCATTATAATGTAGATTTTGTTAAATTGCACGTGATGCGCTTTCATTTGAGACCCCACTCGATTATATTTGCAGACATTCGGTTATTCTTCCCCACTTTCACCCCTCATAACTTTTAAACGGCTCCCCCGATTTTCATCAAACATGTCTAAGAACACTCGCCCGTAACTCACCTTTCATACAAAAAACTTACTTTATTGAAATCGCTTCATCCGTTCGCGAGCTACGGTGCCACAGACAGACAGACAGACACGTGAAACTTATAACACCCCTCTTTTTGCGTTGGGGGTTAAAAACATACTATTTCTTACTTCTACTACTTCTCAGCCCGTAAAAGACCCACTGCTGAGTCGGGCCTCCTCCAACTACATGGAGGGTAATTAGCCTACTGTGCCACGCTGGCCAGACGTGTTGGTACAGGGTTTCGTTTCAAGTTTTCCTTCTCTTGCGGCTAGGTTTTAGGCCGTGTCACTTCCTTCTGTCGGCTCTTACGACACCCTTAGGCTGGAATAGAGTGGTGACGCTATGTATTCTAAATCCGTCGCCACACGGACATAACTTAATTACGGGGCGAGTTTAGCCGCCTATGCATGTCTTGCGACTATGCTTGTATTGATGACTTGCGGAAAGGCTTTCTCCAATTTAATTTCTTTTAGTTGGCTGTTACGATACCCTTATTCTAAATCCGTCAACACACGGACACAAATATATACTGTTACCAATATACCTGGAGACTATCAGAAGGGGCAACCAACACCGAAGAATAGTCCCTTATTCCTCCAGTGTGGTGTAGTAGTCTAATTTCCCTCCGATAATTAGGTGAGGCCTAACTCAGCAGCTGGCTACGAATAAACTAATACATCCATAATTTCCAAGTGTCCTCGGAATTGGATGCCCAAGGCTTGGTCCAATAGCTTATTGGCAATTTTCTATACCGATGCATCGCCGGACATTGGACGGCCCCCAAAATTGGGAACATATTCTGTAAACAACGAGTTTATTGCGCCAGTCGCCTTATTTCTCTTTAACAATGGACTCGCTGGCAATTTTTGGCTGGGATTTATTCTAATCGTAGGAAGATTGTAACAATAGTATTTTTTAGATATACGTATAAAGCGGCCTTTATCAATAAATAATAATACTACTATACTGCTCAGGCCATTAATGACCCACTATTGCTGTGAGTTAGCCTACTGTGCCACGCTGGCCAGACGGGTTGGCACAGGGTTTCGTTTCAAGTATTCCTTCTCTTGCGGTTAGGTCCTCAGGATTGAATGGAGTGGTGAGATGTATTCTAAATCCACCACACTATATGTATCAATAAATCTAATCTAAAAGATGTATTTTAATGAGTGTTTATATAATAGTAAATATAAATAATATATTATATTGTATAAAAATGTGTTCTGACATTATCCCATACGCAAACCATGATGATGTTCCGGTCAGATTTATATTATGAATTATGCGATTAGTATTTTCGCAGCAAAACCAAGGCGCAAAGCGATGATCATCCATCCAGACTTAATGATATAGTCTGCCGGGGGCCGCGGTGCCTATCCTCCGATGACTATCGTCGGAAATTTATTAGGTGTGTGAATTGCTGTGTGAACTTTGCGATCGCGATGTAGGACTTTGATAATTCTCGCATTTTTAGGTGAAATTTCTTGATTACCAAAGTATCTACGAGCGCCATGGTGGTCGATACAAGTCTGCTGTATCATTAGCGGCTTAGCCAACGATATCGAATATTCCGTGCGTCATTCCTAAATGGCGTCGACTTCAACTAAGTTGGTAAACAAATCACTCGCCAATCGACAAACGAAGTTACGATTCTCAGGATTGAGGTTATTTGATAAGTTGCGAATTGCTCATATCCTGTACTTCCCGGCGCCCACCGCTGCTTCTCGCGGAATTGAGGAAATGTTGCTCAAGTTTACTCAAATAGAATAATCATAGACAATTTATAAGTAGGCATACACACTTATATTTGGCTAAGAGTTTGCCATGGTCTGTTAGATTTATGCTGCGGCCACACTATCGCGATAACGTAAACATATGCGTTTTTATTTTTAATGGCCACATTAAAAATAAAAACGCATATGTTCACGTACGTCACGTTTTATCGTGATAACGCGAGCACGAATCCTGGCGTGCCAATCTGGCCGCAACATTAGAACAGTGCCTTTAAGGTTTTAAATTGTTGGAAAAATAGTGACACGTAAGCGTCTCATACGAAAAAAAAACACTAATTGCAAAAAATGTTACCGTAAGACAATGGAATCATGATATGAAACCTTGCTGCTAGGTTTTCTGCCATGTAATATGCTTAGATCGGCTCTTACTACTCCCTCAGGGTGGAATGGGTTGGTGACATTGTGTATTCTAAATCCCGCACCACACGGATATTTTTAAATCGTACATAGTTATTTTCCACTTCCGATAAGAACATCCTTCGTGGGCATGTGACGTAAATCCCCAGTTCCCACGGCCTTGGACGCAAAGGCGGTAGACAAAACACTGCGATTTCCGCGATCTTGTCTACCTAGACTTGCTAGTCTACGCGCCCGACTGTTTACACTTAATCGGCTAATAACCAGTATTTACACCTAGTGGCTGTCGTATGCCCTTCGAGTCCCTTACAATAAATAATTTGTTAAAGCCGGACTTGTCAGCTCTCACGCTTCTGACTTCGTGCATCGGGTGTCATAGATAACAGTACGGCATTCGGGACCGACGCCTTATGTAACAGACGATATGTGATGGACACATAACATCCAGCAGAACCATACGTTGCTTAACCTACAGAGCCTTTGCATTTACCAGGCTAATTAAAAAGAACTAAAATCGACACTTAAGGTGGATGCTTCAGGGTAGCCCGCGAAATTCAAATTTTCTTACGTTTTTTGCAATTCGCAGGGCAGTGCTAGGTTGTATGATGATGAACATTTAATTCGCGGCTGTAAGACGTATGTAGTTACAGAGTTATAATCACCAAACTCATCAATACAACCCTCCATGCTCATAAAGGTGCAAGAATGACTTTGACGTTGAAAAAGTTTTTCTTGCACCTTTATGAGCTTGGAGGGTTGTATTGATGATTTTTATGATTATAATTCTATAACTACATACGTCTTACAGCCGCGAATAATATTTTAATCAACATACAACCTAGCACTGACCTGCAAATTGCAAAAAACGTAAGAAAATTTGAATTTCGCGGGCTACCCTGGAACATCCACCTTAACGTACTATTAATTATCGATTTTGACATTTATTTGATGGCTAACTAACTAATACACTGTCAGTTCGGAATGGATGCCATAGGCGTTTGACACAAGCACTTGACAAGAAGTTTTGAATTTAGCAGTAAGGGCACTTCAATAGAAATAACAAGTTGGGGCCCTGTACATGATGCGTAGAAATAAGGCAAAACATTTATTATTGTAAAAGACAATCATCCACTTACGATATGAAACCCGGGAATTGAGTTCCAACATGTTTAAACAGCCTAGCCTACATACTATGTGAAATGTGGCATGAAACTACAATATTCACAAAATATTATTTTAGGATCTCAAAACATGATGATATCCCTGGGCATCGTAAATCGACCCTTGAAGCTGTGTAGACGTTAAGTTGATGTAGAATGTAGTTAGAAAATCATCAAAGACGGATGAACATTAGAAATCGAAAAAAAATCGAATTTAATTTGATTGACTTAGGTAACATAATCATTGATCTATTTCTTTCAAAGAAACTCATACGAGTACGGAATTAAGTTTAAAGTATTAACAGATCTCCGTGGCGTGTCCAAAAAAAAAAAGACTATTTCGCACCGAATTCTTTCGTAGTCCATCGCTTCGTTTAAATAAAACCTCTATTGCTCATAAATATAATAAAAATAATATAACTAAATATCCTTGGACAATTCACACAACGCCATCTCGTCCCAAGCTAAGCAACTTAATGCTTGTGTTATGGTAACGAGATGGATGATAAACTACTTATATAATTTTTTTTTGTAAATACATATATATTATAGATACAAAACACCCAGACCCAGAACAAATACTTGTAGGTCGTAGAAATATTTCCGTGCGGGGATCGAACCCGCGACATGCTGCGCAGCAGTCGATCGCTCAAGCATATAAGTAATGAGGAGGATTCATGAAGTTAAATGATAGTAGCCACAAATATCATGGTCAATACGCAATAAATCTAATCATCATCATCATCATCATTTCAGCCAAAAGACGTCCACTGCTGGACATAGGCCTCCCCCAAGGATTTCCGTAAAGCACGCATCCATAGTTTTCCGGCGACCTTAACCAGGTCACCGTTCCACCGATGTTGAGTTAATTGAGTCACCCTTTGGGTGACTTTGAGCATTCTGATGGAGCCCATAGTGAGCGACCATGACTGTGCTTTAAGTCATCCATCATTAATAATTATCTCTATTATTTGATCTAAAATATTTCAGTAATTTATAAAGATTCCCTCTGGTTTACTGTTAATGAACATCGTTACGGTACTTATAAATTGTTGGACTGTACATTCGCTCATATTTTTCTGTTATTATCTACCTAACACCTCTTTTGTTTTAGCTGTCCAAGATACGAACGAGGCTTTATTTTATTTCGTGAAACGACTTAGTCACTGAATATGGCAATTTATATTAATTAGGCTTTAAACAAATGTAATGCCTTATTTTTTCCAAGAGTGTATTTAAATTTAAGCCCACTTCGCTATCCAAACAAATTATTTACTAAAGTTGGTATATAATTTGTTATACTTATGATGTCTTAGGTTTTCTCGATCTTTACACATTGCAGGAAATCAGAAATCATTTTCTGCAATATAATTTGTTGCTATATGCTATCTGAGCGAAGTTACCCAGATACTATCGAACCCTTTGCCGCTATCAAGATATACCTACAGTTTATAAAGATGATTTAGAGACTATAAGAAAATCCTTTCAAGTAGCGAAAGGAAGAATTAAAAGTACCCTGGGTAGGTACTAAACCCAGGGTAGGTACCCTGGGTTTAGTCCTCTAGACTCTAGGGCGTCTGGTATTAACTATTTACGGATCCATGCTACTTGGAAGACCATAGTTTCATTCATTTTTCTATGCCTTTTGTAGGAATATGTTTCACAGTACCAAACAAAGACACAATGGCATTTCTTAAGAAAACATCAATGGGTGTGTGAACTCAACACGCATGTTTGTTTTGTCGTTGAGCCTTTGCGATTGTATAACGTCATTATTCCTATTGCTTGTTCTGTTTTTTCCTATTTACTTGGCTTTTTCGTAACAGCCTCTTGTTGTGTATTGTCGTCTGTGTGGTTGTCACAGTTTTATATAGATCGTTGCGTTTTGCCGTAAGACCATTTAACTGTTTATCTCGCGCAATGGTGGCATAATACAATTATGCCAAATGTTAATAAAACGTAGTTTAGGACGCCCCTTTGCTAGATAGAGTGTCGTTTTTCGAATGGGTGCGTCAGTTGAGTGAGGTCAGGACGCTATTACGATTATTAGGCTATTCGTATGTATATGAAGAAACATAAAAGTTCATATTTGCTGGCAATATCAACAGATTACTACTTAACAATCTATAACGTTTACACAGCACTTACAACTTAAATATGCTTGTCTTTACCTATCTCATTGTCTGGACTTGATTTTTATTTGCGCCTAACTGATACCTCGGTCAGGTTGCAGAATTCCCACAGCTGTTAAAACATATTTTGAATCTAAGAGGTGCTTGGAGGAAATACTTTTTGATTGCTACCGTCAATTCATAGTTCCCTCTTTTGTTTCAGATTCCGAAATGAGAATTAAGTTCCTGCTAAGGATTCTGGCATAGTGAGTATCTAAGAAGAACGTTTCTGATCATATTCGGATGAAACCCGACTGTGATCGTTAAATCGTTATTTATCCATGGTATATAAAATGCTTGAATTTGGAGGAGGCCCGACTTAGTATTGGGTCATTTATGGAAGTAATGATGATGATATGAAATGATTTTTATGATATAAATAAATAAATAAATATCCTTGGACATTTCACACAACGCCATCTCGTCCCAAGTTAAGCTACTTAATGCTTGTGTTATGGTAACGAGATGGATGATAAACTACTTATATACATTTTTTTTGTAAATACATACATATTATAGATAGAAATGACACCCAGACTCCGTGCCTCTGGTTTAGACAAAGACACTGGCCCGACCCCGGAATCGAACCCGGGACCCGTTGATCCAAAGGCGGCACATCTGACCACTAGACCAACGAGGCAGTTTTTATCAAGTTTTCCTCTGCCACTGTGACTGTTGCGTTCCTTTAGTCTTCAGATATCTACAGGTAGTGATGACCTTTTTTTGTTTCGGTGTACCGTATACCGCTGCCCCTTGGGGGTGGGGTCAGATAGGCAGTTATGTGGGACTCTGAAACACACGACATCCTAATAAAACCCCAGCGGTATTCCCTCACACGTTTCGTTTGGGAAGCCACTGTAGCGCCCCAACGGGTCGTCCGCTAGGCAGCCAAGCGATTATCGGAGGGCATCCCAGGTAATTGGATCGCCCTCAGTCAGTGAGGCTTTTATCATTTTAATTGACCCACCACCGGCCTCTAGGGCTGGTTAGAAGGTGGACGCAACGTCACGTTTTCCTCCTCCCCGACTTTGGTTTGGCGTCGGTCAGTCAGAGTTTCCTAAGAATAGAGGAGTCCTCGAAGTCCAAACCTGCTACGACACTGTACTGCTCTTCGTCTGGCCCCGCCTGGAATGTGTGACCCTGAGCCGGTATGGTCCTAAAGGATCTTAAATGCACGCAAGCCTCTAGGTGACACGGCAAGGTAGCACAGCCGAGGGGGAACTCATCTGGCAATAGGCGGTTACCTCCACGAAGTTGGAAGAGGCTAGACTCATCATTGGGTAATTTGTATGATGATGTTATGATATTAATGTATGACGAAAATCGAATGGATTTTTATGTGCGACGCAACTTTATTGATGGTGTTAATGGTTTTCTAAAGCGCTTATCAGAAAAATGAATATTCATTCATTTCAGAACCACGTCGTTAACCTTATTGCAGCTAATTGGAATGGCCGGGGGTATTTTAATTTCGCGCAGAATATGGATGGTTTTGGTGCAGTCCTAAATAATTTAAAACTATTTATCACTACGTAGCAAATGTGATGGGGTGTTAGGGTTCCCCACAAATAGTTCTCGTTAACCGTAATGAAAAGTTTACACAATTATAACAAAAGATTACCTAACAGAATTACAGTAAAAATGGTTTGATCCGCTGTGCTCGATGATACCCAGACAAAGGGCAACTGTGTTGAAGAAACACCCTGCCCGGGTTGAAGTCTTCTTCAATAGGAAAAAGCCATCATCACAAGATGTTTCAACAACATATTGGCCATTTATCGCTGCCTGTCTGGGCATCGGCCTTTATTACTGTAATTCTGTTAAGTTTTATTACGATTACTAAGATACAGTTAGGGCAGAACACGTTTTAATTAACACAGTTATTGATGTATTGTATACTGGAATCTGTAACGACGTCTAGCCAGCGTGGCACAATACGCTAAATTCCCTCCATGTAATTGGAGGCACGCCGACTCAGCAACGGGTTTTTATAACAGCAACGTACGTACATACAAGCATGTACATTTATTTCCGATGTATATCTCGGTCGAGAATTTCGGATGACTTGTATTGTACATATAAATAATAATAAATAAATAAATATCCTTGGACATTTCACACAAAGCCATTTCGTGTCCCAAGCTAAGCAACTTAATGCTTGTGTTATGGTAACGAGATGGATGATAAACTACTTATATGTATACTTTTTTTTTGTAAATACATACATATTATAGATAGAAATGACACCCAGACTCCGAGCCAGTGCCTCTGGTTTAGACAAAGACACTTGCCCGACCCCGGAATCGAACCGAATTTTATATTATCGTCAACTGCTTCGAGTTGACTTTAGTACAGACATATAAAAAACGAAAGAGAAAGCACATTAAAAAAAGAATAACACGAGAAAACACGACTATTAGCTATCAATAGTTTAACGGTTCGAAAAAAATGTATTCGCGCATATCGATAAACTACACAAGGTCACATGAACTTGTATTGGAACCAGTTTGATTTTGCAAACGGTCAGTGGGTATTTTACCACGTGTGATTTTACAATTCTTATCTAATTCATTCGATATCAACTTTTTAATTGATTGTTATGCTAAATATATAAAAACAATCAATATTTAATCAATGATTCAATTGCTTATGTTATTTTTACTGGCTGGTGTATAGGATATTGCTTTAGACAGGGCGTTTATCGAAATTTCTCGAAGCCTCACAGAAGGACCATCCTTGCGTTTGTAGCGCTCAGAGCTAATACCTACTGCTGGAGATCTTATTTAGAATATTATCAAATTGCTAATAACAATATTGCACAGCCTCCCGTGAAGTGATGCCCCTTTATGTCCACGGGGTCTTACCCATAGCCTTTAAGGTCTGGTCAAACAGCGGACGGGGCGCGACGGCGACGGGACGCTGGCGGGACGTAATGAGTTGTAATATATTAGTCAATGTTGAACATGTCACATAGAGCCGTCGCGCTCGGCGTTCGACTAGCGGTCGCGTCATCTCTTCACGTCCCGCCAGCGTCGCGTCGCCGTCCCGCCCCGTCCGCTGTTTGCCCAGACCTTTAGGTAAATATATACCTCCTCTACCTAACAACTATTCTAGGCCCCTGTAGCTGTAGCATGTCATTAAAATGCTTTAACCGTCTACGCTGCTTTAACAGTATCTACATCCATAGCGCAAAGCGCAAAGGCTTTAAAACAATACCAATTTAAAGATGGAACGATTCCGTGTAAATTATTATTTTGACAACTTGCCCTAGTTAATCGTCTAACTAGTCTATAGAGAAATCTAGCTGACCCGGCAAACGGAGATTTGCCATATGAATATCGCTATTAAAAGATAGGGGTTGATCGTAGACGGGTGAAAAATTAGGGTTGTATGTATTTTGTTTGATGAATCATAAAAAAAAAATTGTCTAAAAATAAAAAGTTGGGGAGGACACCCTTAACATTTAGGGGGATGAAAAATACATGTTGTCCGATTCGCAGACCTAACCGATATCCATACAAAATTTCACGAAAATCAGTCGAGCCATTTCGGAGGAGTTTAATAACAAACACCGTGACACGATAGTTTTATATATTAGAAGATTGCAAACCGAAACGTTGAACGACAATTTGGTGGTGCTCAATTAATATTATAGTCTAGTAGCATTTATTATAATGACAACTAATTATTGGTCAGAGGCGATCTATTCACCAACCGCAGTAGGAATTAGCTATCTGTTTGGAATGAATGCGGGCGCTGATAAAATATTGTATCATCCATTCATGTGTGTCAGTAGGACGTTTTATCGTTATTAAATGCACGCTGCGTTTTGTTATGCTAGCTAGGGGTGTAGTAGGGATGTTTTTCCAAAGAGATGTTGTTGGGTTATATGTGTAGCAGAGGCCTCGTTATGTTGCTTAGCTTATGCAGTTACTCCTCATTGTCTCTATAGTAAGCTAACATCGAGCATTTCTAGCTAAGGTTTTCGATTTTCTTCAAAAAAATTGACACACCTTTATTTCCTATGGCTCCAAAATCTCAATTATTTGTGGATATTATGCCAAGGTACTTCTACTAGTGGTTATATTTGCCGCCTTTGGATCAACGGGTCCCGGGTTCGATTCCGGGGTCGGGCAAGTGTCTTTGTCTAAACCAGAGGCACTGGCTCGGAGTCTGGGTGTCATTTCTATCTATAATATGTATGTATTTACAAAAAAAAAATTATATAAGTAGTTTATCATCCATCTCGTTACCATAACACAAGCATTTAGTTGCTTAGTTCGGGACGAGATGGCGTTGTGTGAAATGTCCAGGATATTTAAAAAAAAAATTATTTACTTACTAGTACTTTTCCGCCCATATATGACCCACTCCATATAAGCACCAAATAACAGGAGGGTAATCAGCCCACTGTGCCACGCTAGATATAGGTTGCCGTATGATGTAACGACGCCTAAATATGTATTTATTTATAGCAGTTTGTGTACACTATCCCTATACAGTATTATTCGAATCTGTACTTGGCCCCATGTAGCCCTCAAGCATTCGCATGTCCTGCCCAGGCTTTGCGCAATTAAGGACGTGCAAGGAAGGCCGCCTGAAGCTATTTCGTATACCAACTCAATAGTGCATTCTACCCTCTAAATTCGTTGCAGGTAAACAGACCCTACGTATTTCACTTAGCGTGGTGAATACGCATGGGGCAGATAGTCACCATGCAATATTTTGCTATCGCAACTCTTGTGTGTCAAATTATTTTGTACTAGCCGCGCCCTGTGGTTTTACTACTAAAAAAACTTTCTATCATCATTATCGCAATTTTCCATGGCCATGCCATGGAAAAGTAACAAAAATACATTTTTACAAACGTTCGCGTTTCTAATATTAGTATAGAATCTGACCAGAATAGTCCATTGTAACTAGACGAATTGAACGCCTCTGCTTGTTGCCAAACGCATCATAATAGTGTTCCAATTGGCACTCGCTAATAAGGCGGTTACTAAGTACTTTTTCACAACACTAAGCGGTAAACTAAACTTTGATATTTTTTATAGGTTGAAATTGAAATACCCTGTTACTAGGTAGAATTTTTCCACCTCACATCAACGAAATGGTGTAATTTATGTAAAAAACCTATTATTATAATAGCAAACGTAATCAAGTCTGTCGATCTATTATCGTATTGTACTTATACTCGTAAATATACCTATACATATATTATTACCTATATATTTTTCAATTGTGTTTTCCCATATAATCAACTGATGTTGTTACGATGAATTCCGGTAAAGGGATACACAATGCATTGGAGAAAATCAAGCTATTTTCGTCTACCAAAAAACTTGAAGGGGTGAAATAAGTTACGGAACTTTGAATACAATCTGTTATTTGGTTTAGTAAAACCTGGGAAAGCTGATATTTATTTAGCACGAGCACAAATTGTACAAAACCCTTATCGAAACCATTGACTATTACAACTTATATGCAAGACATGCATGTAGATGTCGTGTAAAAGTGCTGGCTTGACGTCGTAAAGGGTGATATGCGTGCCAATGAGCTCACTACCAGGGATGCTGAAGATCGTGCGAAGTGGAGAAGAAAAAGCCGGAAAGCTGACCCCGGGCGCCGAAGCGAGAGTTTGGGCTGCAAGGCTAAGATGATGATGATGCATGTAGATGACGTCGATATGTCGAGTGTATGGAGACCACCACCTAGCGTGGGAAATGGTCCCAAAGGTAATGGATGACTAATAGGTTATAGTTTTAAAAATGACGATTTATGTGAAAGAGTTTTGTGATAAAACCGATATGAGTAAAGTTCCTTTTGAAGTTAAACAAATATACTGTGTGCATCATATTAGGCAAACCTAAGCAACTTTTCTTTCTTACCATTTTTTTTTATCTATTTTAAAATCAAGATTTATTATTTTGATGGGTTCTATACCATCATTTAAAATGTCTATAGGATTTACATTGCAACCTCTTTTACCAAAATAAAATACGTCGCTGCCAGACAAATTTGAGCGTAGTCTCAGGAAAAGTTTGTGAGAAGTAAAAGGCCCGTTCCAATAAAACGTTCTATGTGTGTTAAAAAGCTCACGATAGACTTGAGTAGTTCTCGGAAGCTTCGCATTGTGTCGCGCTCTCGACCACTCTCGACAACACCGAGGGCTTCGAGAGGGTTGCGGATGTCAGTAAAGTACTTTGCAGAGTGCCTCGTCGAAGGTTTTTAAAAGACAGGTCTCGGACATTATCTTCTTAATCTGATTGTCCTGGTTATTTATCAGATACGTATAACTTTGCTGTTGGGCTTGTTGGATGTGCCGCCTCTGGATCACAGCCTCGGTTGGGTTCGAGGGTCGGTCAAGTGTCACTAAAAAGAGACGACAAGATACTATGTCGGTGTTTTTGTATCTACTTTTTAATAAGTCATACCAAGGTACCTTAAATTATTGCTAAGAGCAAGCTCGCACAATAATCACAAAGGGTCAAACATCAGTATCTAGTTTCTACCCATTCCTACTACTACTCAGCCCATAAATGACCCACTGCTCAGTCGGGCGTACTCCAATTACATGGAAAGTAATTAGCCTACAGTGCGACGCTGGTTCCGTTTCAAGTTTTCTTTTTCCTGCGTCTACGTTTTCGGCCTTTTCGTTTCCTTTAGCCGGCTCTTACGACTCTCTCTGGATGGATGGAATGGGGTGGTGACACTATATATTCTAAATCCGTCACCATACGGATACCCATTCCTACCTGTGCCGAGCTTACGAAAACTTGTTTTTTTTTTATATTATGCCCCGTAAACATGAGGTTTTACATAATAATAAATAAATAAATAAATATCCTTGGACATTTCACACAACGCCATCTCGTCCCAAGTTAAGCAACTTAATGCTTGTGTTATGGTAACGAGATGGATGATAAACTACTTATATACATTTTTTTTTTGTAAATACATATATATTATAGATAGAAATGACACCCAGACTCCGAGCCAGTGCCTCTGGTTTAGACAAAGACACTGGCCCGACCCCGGAATCGAACCCGGGACCCGTTGATCCAAAGGCGGTACATCTGACCACTAGACCAACGAGGCAGTCATTACATCTACATCGATAATCGTTGATTCATTTATTGAATGTTTCACAGCGTCTAGCTTAAATATGACCCTCCTACCTATGATGCTCATTAATCCGCTAAATCTGGTTATGTATTAATCTCCGATAATTATATGAAGTGCGTCATCGCAATCAGTTTCTAATCAGCACATAATTACGACCACAAGGCCTAGCGTAGGTGGGTCAGTTGCGGCTATGTATAATTCTAATTATGTGTAGTAGGTAGCTGTCCCATTGTAATTGGACTTTGTAGCTTTTCTTGGGAAAGCCACTCTTGGTAAATCTTTTATCATACGTGATGTTTGTGATATCCCAGAACTGAGCTCCATTAAGCGCGGTGGGCCAAAGCCCCCTGGTTCCCGGAGCATGCTCCTCCAATGACTTTTTGTGAACCAGAGGCACTTGCTCGGAGTCTGGGTGTCATTTGTATTCGTGCATTACATGTTTGTGAAATGCCTCGGTGATACGGGTCATACATCGATTTTTATAAAAATATATTGAACGGAATGCCGCATTGTTGTAGTTCATTGATAATTACGAGTCATTCAAATCAATCATTCATATTTATAGCTACGAAAATGCGACGTTGTAATTTTACACGCAAGTGTGTTTTAAACATCAACGAATCACGACAAACAAAATCACGACTGACTTTGTTTGCCAAAAAACAATTCATATGGCCGTTGATGTTTTGATATGGTCTCATTCATATCCTAGAGTTATGGGGGAAAAAACAGGTTGTTTAACTATAATTGGCGCGACGACTACACGCAGAGTATACTTGAGTGTGAGTGCTACTGGGAAATGTATATGAAGGTACGACCGTGCAAAACGTGCAATGGCAAGTCCGTAGACAAATGCTTAGATTATTCATTGATGGAATGTCTAGTCTGTTTTCAAATACAGAATACTATTTATACTTCTGCTTCGGCGGCTTTACGGGATCTCACCGTCATCATATCTGCCTATAAAAGACTCACTGATGAGTTTTCCCCAGTTATGAGGATGGAAATCAGCGTATCGTTAGGCATAGGATTTTCACCAAGTTTGTCCTTAGCTCGCCGATATTAGCTTCTCTGCCTGAAATCGACTCATACGACACACAGACTATTACGGGCATAATACGAAGTCTGTGGAAAAAAATGGTTTGTTTGCCCCTAGCTAGACATTAATAAGCAGATAATCGTTAATTTAAAACAGGCGCCCATAAATGATCCACTATTGGGTCGGGCCTCCTCCAAGTTCATGGAAGGAAATTAACCTACAGTAGGTTAATTTCCTTCCATGAACTTTGAGGAGGCCCGATGTACAACCCATCACGCTGGCAAGACGGATTCTCATTGGGTTTGTATTAAGTTTTTCTTCTTTCGCGGCTAGTGTTCTGTCTTTTGTGTTCCTTTAGTCGACTCTTAAAACACCCTCAGGATGGTGTGGTTTGGTGACCACACGAAATTTAAAACAGTATGTAGCGTAAATAGTAACAATTTCGCGGGCGCCTTTTATTAGGCATTCATAACGACGAGTAGCAGAGCTCATTTGTATTCAGACAACGCTCTGAAGGAGTGGTCGTCCTGTCTAGGGTTGCCGGGTGAAAGTAAGAGAAAACAAGCAAATTAATATTTTAAAATTATAGAATGAAAAGAGTTTTATTATGACTAGACGTTAGGCCTGGGCAATCACTGGGCAATAACTAATTTGACAATTAAAAAAAGTGTTGTCTATAATGTGGTTCTGCAACTGCAACTGAGCTTTGATTCTACATAAATATCATGGCAATATTTACAGATAGACAATATAGACATCAGTATAATGGCCGACCAATTACTTAAACCTTGATCTTGACGGCAAACCAGTCGATTTATGTGTCTCATTAAAAACGATTGACGGAGAATGGAACTGTAACTTTTTTTTTATTACTTTACCGGTGATCAGGCTATGGTTTTGTGAGTTGTCATGCTCAATAAAATACTCTGAGCACAGTGGTAGCGAAATGCGACGGGTCGGTCACTTCCCTTTTACATGGTTGAGGTAATCGATGACTGTCACATGCGTTATACTTGTGCAACAGGTGCTGCTGTTTGGGGTTGGTCGGCTCACTGGACCAAGGATATTTTATTTAAGTTTATTTTGTATTGTTTTAACATCCACGTTTCTGTCAAGGCCTCAAGTCAAGGTCGGATACAATAGAACAGTTTGTTATATGGAATTTGCTAGGAAAATAAATATTAAATACGACCGCAAAGTAATAAAATAAATAATGAGGCCCTCTGAGTTTCTTGCCATTTCTTCGCAACAACTCGGGCCGCAGCACTGCGAGTGACCGGAGCGGTGCACATGCGGTCAGCCGCACGGCTATCCGCTTTGCGGCTACCCGCGTAATACGTATGAACCCTTAGGTTTACGTTTTTGTGATTATTAAACATTGAAATTAAACACATTTTAACGGATTTATCGCGTGTATAAGATAATAGTGTATATTATCGACTTCTGCGCAGCATGTCGCGCGTTCGATCCTCGCACGGAAGAAATATTTGTACGACCTACAAGTATTTGTTCCGGGTCTGGGTGTTTTCTACCTTTAATACGTATGTATTTACAAAAAAATATAAGTAGTTTATCATCCATCTCGTTACCATAACACAAGCATTAAGTTGCTTAGCTTGTACGAGATGGCGTTGTGTGAAATGTCCAATGATATTTATTTATTTATTATATTATCATATCTCAAATTGAGGCTAACATCGTTTTGCACACCTTGACCGCCAGCCCTATGACAACGGTGTAAGGCACGTGCGTCAGAACTGGACGAACTTTCACTGGCAGTAGTTTTACGATCTTTGGTGCATGATGGATGCATTCTTTATTGACCAGGCAACCTTGGCCTTCAGATTAACTTAGTGAGATAACATCAAAGGATAGTTAACCATGTAAATAGCGGAGGCCCGTCTCAGTACTGGGCCTTTCATTGGCTCAAATGATGATGATGATGATAATTACATTCATCTAAATTAGCAAAAAAGATACAATGTAACAGTTGTTAACAGTGGGCCTCAAACTAAGTTAAGCTTGTGCAATGAAACCCCTGGGTACGATTTATGTACTATGATAATGATAGTTAATCTCGTAAATGAACCCTTTAATTTTTCAAAGCTATGCAATCTTATTTAAAAACTGGCTGATCCCGCAAACGTTGTTTTGCCTAATAATTAACCCCCCTTTGTTTTGGAATTGCGTAAAATCCGTTCTTAGCTGACCTCTACTCAGTGAAAAGAATATTTCTACCAAATTTATAGTCTCTAGGTCTTATGGTTCCAGAGATATCGTGATGAATCAATCTATCTATACTCAAACGATCAAATGCAACCAGCGGTTACCACAAAATCAATTATAACTCTGCAGGGGTTGACCTTAAGGACCTCCCGTAGAACATTTTTTTTGCTGCTGATGACCTTATGTATGAGCTGGTTGCGTTTGATCCACGACTTTTTGCCCACCCTGTATATATAGATAAATAAGGCTGAGTTATTTGCTTGAATGAGTATCTTATGAATTACTGAAACGTTATTTTGTACTAGATAGCCTGTTTATTTAGTAAGGATGAAGGGGGTAATTATGCTGCTCCACACATGAGCGGGATTGAAATGAGCGGGAAAAACCGCGTGAAGAAGCTAGTGGAAATAATACAACCATAGCACTGCTTATAGTTTATTAATTCGCACCCAAGATACAATTGCAAAACATAAGATTCGAGAGCTGGTAGAAGTTTCGGGAATACTATACCGAGAATAATTCGACCGACCAGTTTTCAGCGTGCTTCAAATGCCTACCCTGAAAATTCTACTAGCTCTCTTGCTAATATAGTACATAGTAATACTGCATAATACAATATTACATAGGTACCGTTTTTTTGATTCCATTCTATCACAGCAATATTGTGTCCATAATTATTACTGTTGACTATTGAGCAGTGGTCGGCAACTTTTTGCATCCGTACACGAGTTTTATTTGTTTAATTTATATCCCATAGATATATTGACATAATAAGTTGCAGTTGTACATATAATAATTTAGTAATATCTATCTGGTTAGTTAGTAGGTGATATTAACGTGCTTAAAATATAACATATGAAACAGAGATATGGAACAGAGACGTGGTCGCTCACTATGGGCTCCATCAGAAGGCTCAAAGTCACCCAAAGGGCAATGGAGAGGGCTATGCTCGGAGTTTCCCTGCGAGATCGAATCAGAAATGAGGAGATACGCAGGAAAACCAGGGTCACCGACATAGCCCACCGGATTGCCAAACTTAAGCGGCAGTGGGCAGGGCACATAGCTCGCAGGACCGACGCCCGATGGGGCAGAAAAGTCCTCGAGTGGCGACCGCGTTCCGGAAGGCGCAGTGCTGGTAGGCCTCCCACACGGTGGACCGACGACCTGGTTAAGGTCGCCGGAAAGCAGTGGATGCGGGCGGCCCAGGACCGGCCTTTGTGGAGATCCTTGGGGGAGGCCTATGTCCAGCAGTGGACGTCTTTTGGCTGAAATGAAAAAAATATAACCACGCGTTGCCGACCGCTGCTGTGGTGATGTACGGGCTGTTTGCGCTGGTTTTCAAAGTGTCATTTTCTCTGAGTTTACTTGGTTGCATAGCCCAGAGCTAGACCTAAGTTCAGCAATGGGCTTATATGACCGATACATTATCGTAAATAGTAAGGTCAGGGATTTATTTGAATAATCATTATCACGTATTTTCGTTTCAGCCCATAAAGACCCACTACTGAGTCGGGCCTCCTCCATATTCACGGAGTGTATTTAGCCTGCTGTGCCCCGGGTTGGCACGTTGGCAAGACGGGTTGGCACAGGGTTTGTATCAAGTTTCCTTCTCTTGCGGCTAGGTGATCTGCCATTTGTGTTCCTTCAGTCGCCTCTTACCCTCAGGATAGCATGGGTTGGTGACATTGTGTATTCTAAATCCGTCACCACACGGACACGTATTTTACTCTACGTTCATTCCCTCCTGTTATCACCAAAAAAATCTCGTTCCTTTAATCGCCTCCTACGACACCTTCAGGATAGAATACTTCAGGATAGGATAGGTTGAGTATTATATTGCCATCGCCACACTTATTTAGTTTGTCTTGACCACAGTACAAACATAAATACGTAACTCGATATTTGGTGATAATATTTATTTAATAGAATTGTGTTTTTAATTGACACACACGGATTGCTATGTGGAAATAAAAATGACTACATATAGATAGTACATGTATAATTAACTATTTTGGTGTACACTCCTTTTAACACTAAATTCACTACCGTTCTAATTTGGTGCTTTGTCGTAAAATTATCAAGGCCTTAATTTACAATACCTTATTATATCTTAATTACAGACAAATTTAAATAAAATAACTCATTAAGACAAGGTCTTGGCTCTATGTATGTTTGTTTTTTTGTTTCTTGCCATTGTTCGTTGTTTTTTATTTGGTTAATTACAAGCTTCCAGCAAAGGAATATGAGTATCTGCATGGTATCTCACGTATGTGAGTATATTGAGAGATAAATTAAACACGATTAAGTACAATAAAATTATTAATCAAACACAATGACACTTGAGCTCTGATAAAAAATACCTTCTAGAATTTCCTGGCCTAAAGGAGTATAGAACTAAAAAACTAATAGGTACGTATGTATGTATGTCACAATAGCTTTGTATATATGGAAAGCGGGTTTTCTAGTTTTTAAGAATAAACGAAATATAAACTATCCTTAGAAGTCGGTGCCCACTTGAATTGACAACGACGTTATTTAGACTATAGGCACCGATTATAAACGATTTGTTTATTTTTCGATTTTTTGTTTCCTTGTTGCTTTTTCAAAGTATAGGTACTACTAAGTTTTGCTGTTGATATTTACTGCTATAACCCTATAATATAAAGTATCTAAGCACTATGTGTAATACATATATGTATATAACGCAAATTACTTTTTGCCACAAGCCACGAAAAATATACATGATGACAAACTGTGTTTTTTTATTCAAAGCGTAACTGTTTACACGATCATGACTCAGTCGACATTTCGACCCATAAATGGCCCACTACTAGAGTCGTGCCTCCTCTAAATTTTTGGAGGGTAAATTAGTACTGTGACGGGTTGTGATAAAGTTTTGCTCTTGCGGCTAGGTGATCTGCTTCTTGGTTGGTGTGGTTGGTGACATTGTGTTCTAAATCAATCACCACGCATATGCCCTTTTTTTATCTGGAACCATGCTGATAGCCGCAGATGGTTATGATTGCCTCGTTGGTCTAGTGGTTAGATGTGCCGCCTTTGGATCAACGGGTCCCGGGTTCGATTCCGGGGTCGGGCAAGTGTCTTTGTGTAAACCAGAGGCACTGGCTCGGAGTCTGGGTGTCATTTCTATATATAATATGTATGTATTTACGAAAAAAAAAATGTATATAGGTAGTTTATCATCCAATCTCGTTACCATAACACAAGCATTAAGTTGCTTAGCTTGGGACGAGATGGCGTTGTGTGAAATGTCCAAGGATATTTATTTATTTATTTATCAGCTTTACCGGATGAGAACCACGCATATGCCACGGTGTACGGAGGTGTAATATAATATTATTTCTAAAAATGGCAACTTAATTACAATAGACCCAGCCCGTCCGTATACTATGTTGTTTTTTACTTACTAGACAAATACTCTAGATAATACTACTAGATAATATTTCGCGATGTTTTTTCCGTAATGTAATAAATAATTCATTTAAATAATAACTTTTTTTATCAGCGACTTGAATGCTTTTGGCTTGCGTGATGGAAACCAACGCCAGGGTCAAAGATGGAGCAGGCAATTCAAGGAAATGCCCTGTCGGGGTCTCACGTAAAGTCACGTACACACGACGAGTAAAACTGCTTGGCGCGACTTAGATGCGAGGGAGGTAGCTAGCCGGGCGGACCATAACTGTTACATTGAACGCAATATACTGTACTTCTAGTCATAAGATTTTATTGAACAAACCTAGCCTAACATTAGATATCCAATACGGCTAAAACGTACATATTTTTAGTTCAAAACAATATTTTAAAATAGTTTTATCCATAAGTAAAACCCTGTTCTAAAATACTATGGTAGTTGTGGCTGTTTATCGTATTTTATTTGGATTATAATTAATTTTATTTTCCTTAACTTTTCCTTAACTACAATCTTTAATATAATTGGTACATTTTAATGATGTTATAGTTTACGCGCTCAAAAACACACTGGTTGTTATATATTTGATAAACATGATGTTGTTCCGAGCTAATTTCGAAACTCTTTATAGATTTCCTATCGTAATTTCCAAAACGCGCAATGTGTTAATAATGAATTAGTCATGTATACGGAAGCTAACTAAGCAGTTTATATAAATGCCTTGTTGGTCTAGAGCTTGGGTGGGCCGCCTTTGGTCCCCGGTTCGATTTCGGGGCCGGACAAATTTCTTTGTGTAAACCAGAGGCACTTACTCTGAGTTTGTGTGTCTTTGTGTTCATGAATTACATGTTTGTAAACTGCCCTCGCGATACAGGTTTTACCTAGTGCACGGGCTTCGTTTTATATATCCCTATTGGATTTTATCTCAGTAAAACAGAAATAGGTCTCACGGGTATAAATGTGTCGTGAATATGTGCGTACTGTTCGAATCCACAAACTATCTCAGTTACGTTTAGATGCGTTCAGCGCCCTAAGCTTGTCGCAAAGCATGGTCCCCTATTGGGAAATGTATCCCTGTTTAAGTTGAGGGACACCGTTGGGCACAATCGTATCCGAGTCCCACATAATCCGGCTGGTTCTAAGCGGGGATGTCCAACGTCTCGAGGTTACCATGGGAATGTCCAACGTAAAAAGGCCCCCGAGCTTTCTATTGTCTATTGAAGTGCCCGCTTTAAAATAAACAATTATAGGCAAGTGGATTGTCGATTTTGACTGACTTTGCAGGTTTGCGCCCCAGTTATTCTAACGTGATTGAGACACACCCATCTATATATATAAACTTTCTTGTCTATAATATCACATATAAACCGCCCCTTCGCTTCACGTAGATGTCAATGATGAATGGAATCTTCTTTATGCCCCCAAAGGAGTATGAAAAATGTGATTGTCGCTCTAAGAAGGGATGTGCACAAGTCATTTTTCGGACTTAAATGTCAACACACAGATCACGGACGCGTTGTCGTGTGTAATTCTATAAAATGTGTCAGCAGTAAGCACTTGAGGGATGTCTTCAGTTGTCACATATCAATTTCTCAAAAAAGGTAAAATTAAACAGGTCAGAAATATACAGTCCTGAATCTGTCGTAATGATAGTCAACCCTAGTTTTCACTCGTATTCGTAATTTTTGTAAAGGTATATACTATACATATAGCACAACTGACTACTTCTAGTTTCAAATTCGTTTGAGAAAAGGTATGACAGTCTGCTGAAGCTCGGTTTCGGAATCAATTCCTGAAAGCGCGATTAATACGCAAATATGTATTATTAAAAAGCTTGGGTTGGTATAATAGCTTTGAGTGTGGTCACAGACACATTTTATCAAAAATATTATAATATATTTCGTTTAAGTGATATGTTATGTTGCATAAAAGAAACTCGAACTATTTATTAGATATGCAATAGGAAGGTTTTTGTTAACTGGAGTAATTAGCATGTAAGGTAAACTATATTTGGTCGACCTAGTGCGGTCCCTAGGCGTAGAGTACAAATGACTCGCGTGTGCATTTATAATAGAAACAAAATGTCTACATTGAAAATATAAAATGATATCACTTCTATAGTAAGACGTGTTGGCGCTAACTTACATGGTCCAACAGCTAAGCAACGAAGTCAAATGCTTTGAGCTGGGCTGTCTTTTCATCGCACTAGGCTTGCCTCCTACAAAGGCCATTCTACACCTACGACCTAATTATACAGGTATAAGAACGAAAAAATAATTCAAGATGTTGTTGAGTTGAAATTTGCATTTTGACTTGATAAAGGTAGGTGTGAAGCAGCCATATTCTGTGTGGTGATGGATTTAGTACACACAGTGTCACCACTCCATTCCATCCTGAGGGTGTTGTAAGAGCCGACAAAAGGAAATGACCCGTCTTGCCGGCGTGGCACAGTAGGTTTATTTCCCTCAATATTTCTATAATATAAACTGCTATGAAAAAAATGTTTTTTTTTAACCCGTCACAAAGAGTGGAGTAATACATGTGACATGTCCGTGTGTCTGTTATCGGTATCGGTACCTACCGGTCACGAGGTGTTTTTTTTTATCAAATTTGGTTATCTGACCGCAACTAGGCAGATTGCGTTTAAGTTTTCAGTTTTAATTATTGAAGTAAACAACGGGATTTATGGCATTAAAGCAATTAAAATGTTACCATAGAAATATTCTAACAAGGTATGGCCAGCTGATAAGAATTGCATATGACTTTTGTTTTCAGAAAATTAATCGCGGTTGTAAAAATAAACTCGTTTGGTGAAGTTAATAATGTGAATCGATTTTCCGCTACCTACAAAATCATTATAATTTTGTTGACAGACGGTGACGGATTTAGTCACCAACCCATTTCAGCGTGAAGGTTTCCTGTGAGACAACCTAGGAAGGAAAACTTGATACAAACCCTGCGCCAAACCATGTTGCAAGTTTGGCACATTCAGTTTCCCCCATGAGTTTAGTGGAGGCCTGACTTGGTAGCGGGTCATTATTTCATTGGTTATAATGAATATTATCTAGAATGACGTCATAATTAGTTATCAAAATGTACCTTTACACAATGTACATGACATTCCTGTTGCGTTCCTTTGGGGCTGTCCATTAATCACGTGAGGTTCAAAAGGGGGCAAAAATCACGAAATATCACAAGGGAGTAGGAGGGAGGTATAGTAAAATATCACGTGTATTTATTTTTTCGTCAAACGCGTTATTTCTAAACCGAAAAGCGGCGTGTACCTTTAAGTGTAAGATTCTTTGTAGGATTTTAATTTGGTGGTAGTCTTAACCCTCACCACGGGGGAGGGAGGGGTTAAAAAATGTTAAAAAAACATCACGTGATTAATGGACAGCCCCTTTACCGACCCCGGTGGGTTGGTGACATTATGCATTGCAAATCCGTCACCACGTGGAAAAGGAAAAGGAGGATTACTATAACAAAGTGGTCCGTTTGCTAACTTCTAAATCTTAAACGGTCCCAAATCGCGGCGCTTGCCCGTCGTGCTGTTTTCGAGAAAGTCCAAAGGAGTTTCCAAATCTAGGGACGGCCTACAGATGTTTACTTAGTATTTAGTACATAACTTTTCGTGTGATCCGTGTGGTTATGGATTTAGAATACATAGTGTCACCAGGATCACGGCTTCCTGGGTTCGGCAAGGGTCTTTGTGTATATAAAAGGCACTTGTTTTGAGTCTGGGTGTCATTTTTGTTCGTGAATTTCATGTTTGTAATCTGCCCTTGCGATACAGGTTATACCAACTGCAATGAGGTGGTGAAACTGAGTGTCGGTTGGCATAGGGTATCGTATCAAGTTCTCCTTCTCTTGCGGCTAGATTTTCTGTCTTGTAATTCACTTTAGTCGGCTCTTACGACGCCCTCAGCATGGAATCTGGTGGTGAATAAATATCATTGGACATTTCACACGACGCCATCTCGTCCCTAGCTAAGCAACTTAATGCTTGTGTTATGGTAACGAGATGGATGATCAACTACTTATAAACATTTTTTTTAGTAAATACATACATGTTATAGATAGAAAACACCCAGACCCGGAACAAATACTTGTAGGTCGTACAAATATTTCTTCCGTGCGGGGATCGAACCCGCGACATGCTGCGCAGCAGTCGATCGCTCAACTGCGCTAACCGTGTCGTCAAAACGTGAAACTACTCTAAATCCGTCACCATACGGATAACGCGGAACGCCACCTTGTGGCATAAAAATAAAGCGAAGGCACCACTAATGTTATAGACGTTGTACTAAATCGCTGCCTAAAAATTAAAGGGTCACAAAACTAAATTGTCCGTAAATAATTATATTTATAAAATCAGGCCAACTTCGCCCTTATTTTCATAGTAGCAAAGACACTGGTCGATAATCAAAATATAAATCTTTACAAGCCATTTAAAAAGAAACTAGATATCAATTTTAGTCTAGGCTCCTGAGAATACCATATTTTGGGTTGTGGCCCTTTAGTTCAGATAATTAACACATTCGTATTGTATCCCGAAAATCTGCGAATGCGGGTCAATTCGCTGGCCAAAAGAGGGCAGTTGTTTAACACCGGAAAAATGTTGTCTTGAACCGGATAAATAGAAAAATTAAAGTATCTGAATTTGCCCTACCACCAAAATAAATGTATTATGCACCGAATGCTTTTGTCACATTGACAGGCACTTCCATTGTCAGAGATCTTGAACTACAAATTCTTCAATTGCTGTCTTCAATAGCACCCTTTAATAAGTAAGGCGTTATTATAACTTGGTGTCCCTTAGCATGACGGCGGCTTCATACGAAGGTAGACCGCCATCGCACTGCGAGGGTGTTGCATGGCATTTCGGACAGGGCTCGGTGACCACCTCCTGGAATTTCACATGGGAATATTTATGCAATGCACATGATAACGGATCCTATGCGGACTTGTCTGGTACAGAGAAATTGAACGATCCATGAATTGGAGTAGGTTTCCTCAACAGTGAAGCATTTGGGGTGTTGTGACACAATCCTGTATTAATGTGGCTATTTATCGCACATGAATAATGTAACTTTATTTTCAGTTTCCACGATAAAGAATTTTAATTTCTGGGGTGAGATAATCATATTCATTTTGCCGCCTTGTTAGTCTAGCATTACATGCGTTTCCTTTGGATCACGAGCTCCAGCTTCGATTCTGATGCAAGTGTCATTGTGTACATGAATTCCAAGTAGGTACGTAAAGAGCCCTCGCAGTACGAGGTCACGATGCACAGGGATCAGCACAGGGCAGTCGTGTTAAAAACATATTCATCATGGTATAAGGATTGGATTGGAATGTGTCTACAATAATCTGCATAGAAGACCTAGCCCAAAGAGAGAGCAGACTTGATATGTGTCCGGTGGCCTTACCTGCAATGTTCGGCAATCCTTGTGTTCCGAAGTCTTATCAACGACAGTGTCATAAGCCGGTGGTGGTCCAGGCATCTCGATTTGTTCCTGTTGAAAAAAACAAAACGTTTTGAGTTCGATGGGGACGTGCGATGGGGAGGGCTATGTTCGGAGTTACTCTGCGTGATAGGATCAGAAATTAGGAAATGAAGGATTGCACCGTTGGGGCGTAAATTCTTAGAGCGGCGTCCCCATATGGGAAAGAGAAGCGTGGGAAGACTAGGTGGACGGATGCCCTTGTAAAAGTGGTAGGGTGTCGGTGGGTTCAGTCTGCATAAGATCGTGCGTCGTGGAGATCTATGCGGAGGCCTATGTTCAGCAGTGGACTGATAGATAGGTAGGTAGATAACATACGTGTAGTCTCGCCGGTGACCACGATTGCACCAGATCATTACTCCTGTGTATCTATAGATATATGTCCCGCTGTTGATTCAGGCTTCCTCCAGCTACATGTAGGGTAAATAGCCTACTGTGCCACGCTGACCAGACCGGTTGGCAAAGATTTCCTTCTATTGCGTCTAAGTTAGCGGCCTTGGCATTTCCTTTTGTCGGCCCTTACGACCCCTTCAGAATGGAATAAAGTGGTAACGCCATTATAAAGACAGCACTATAAATACGTCATCTACGGTTATAGCATTTCTACTCGTACAGTTAAAGAGCAATTTGAGAAACCTTATAATGTCAATTTAATTTGATGTTGCATGACCGAAGGTTTTAATTAATCAAACTTCCCGTAAAACAATAAGGGGCGCCGCCGCGAGGGTGGGTCAAACTAAACAATTGTATAGGAACTTAGAGGCCTTGAACGCAGTCTCTTTAATTTTGTTTACTGTAGACCACACAATGTTAGTAGGTACAGAACTAAAGCTACATACAGCGCGCGCTCGAACAACTCACACACACGTAGCACACGGACACTATTTCTCGGACCGGTTGGGATCAGGCTCCAGACACGCGTCTTATGATTTTTTATACAAATATCACAAGCCACAAATAAATATCTGTCTGTCCCGGCTGCTAATCTTTCTGCCTTGTTGGTCTAGGGGCTAGATGTGCCGCCTTTGGCTCAACACCCGGGTTCGATTCCGGGGTCGGGCAAGTGTCTTTGTCTAAACAAGAGGCACTTGCTCGGAGTCTGGGTGTCATTCGTGCTCGTGAATTACATGTTTGTAAACTGCCCCCGCGATACAGGTTATACCTAAAGCAAGGGTTTCGTTTTAAAAACAAAACTAAAGCAATGAAAACACACTGATGGCACAGGCAATGGTCTTTTAATCCGTGTGGGTTTCAAAATCATATATTTGTCCCAACTCTCACTTCTCTACGCGAACTCTACATCATTTGAAAACTCCGTCCTTAGTAAAAAATAATGTTTAAGAATACTGCTTCAATAGCTGGGAAGATTATTGTGAAGGAGATTTGGTGTAAATTGTAATTCTTCAAAATCACTAAAAAACCCTGATGTTCTGCGACACAGTTTTGAACTATTGTAGTTCTCCGTTCTATTTAAGTTGTTAACATTTGTTAAAGCTCCCAATAAAGATGTCTTAGGTTTTTGCGATTATTACACATTGAAATTAAACACTTATCGATTTATCCCGGTATTAATACCCGACGTTTCGAATGCTTTTTTCGTGGCGAGAGGCTAGGTGACAGTATTATTTAAACGTAAAAGAAACGGTTACATCTACCGCCTATAATTGTGTTATATTGATAACGTTCCCTGTGTACGCAGAAATCGCTCACGGTGTCCAAATGTCTTGCAGATGAGTGTCGAGTTTGAGATTTGATCAATTTAATGACTGGATCCCAAGCAGGTGGTACTTGCCAACCATAAATTAATATACAAAACGAAATTATTTTTATTTAATCTCTAACGGACTTTTTCTTTGTTTCAGATTAGAACGCATGAGGATTGCTTTGTTACAAAGCTAATTGCTTTTATAAATGTAATGGTACGTATTGGGATAAGTGAAGTAATAATTGTTACTTTTAAACAGCTACAAAATGTGTGGCCTAAAATGAAAAAAGCATAAAATGAAATGCTTTTAACGGCAATAAATCATCTACATGAAGCATGAATATCTACACGTACAATAAAAATAATATGCTAGGCTTTAATCAACATTTTGCTAAACACACATAATTGACGATTCTTTGTCAGTGTGTTTAGAATACATAGTGTCACCATCCAATTCTATCATAAAGGTGTAAGTAGTAAAAGGAAATGACTAGGCCGATAACCTAACAAGAGAAGGAAAACTTGATACGAAACTCTGTGCCATCTTCTGGCCAGCGTAGCACAGTAGGCTAATTATCCAGACCTATATGTATTCTGACTCATCACGATATCGCTGGAACCATAAGGCCCTGAAACTTGAAATATGATATGAATATTTCTTTCGTCGAGAAGAGGTCAGCTAAAACAGATTAAAAAAAATGACGTAATGGGGCGTTAATTATCTATAAGGCAAAACAACGTTCGCCGAGTCTGCTTGTATTTGTATATATCTCCCCATTATGCCGGCACTTTATGCCAAACAGGTTCATTTACTGTTAAATTGATTTCAGCGATATTTACACGTATTAAAATTATATTCGATAATTAAACGTTAAAGTGATTAGAAGCGATAATCGCCTTTTTATCGCGCACACACTTTTGCGCGCATTGAGAACTCGGGGGGGCATTATTAATTTTTAATACCAGTGAGAGTGTTGGTTTATGTAAATTTTGCATGTGTGTGGTGACGTATTTAGAATACATAATGTATCCACCCCATTCCATCGAAAAGGGTGTTGTGAGAGCCGACAGAAGGAACTGATAAGGCCGAAAACCTAGCCGCAAGAGAAGGAAAACTTGATAAGAAACCCTATGTTAACCCGTCAAGCAGGGTGGCACAGAAGGTTAGTTACCCTCCATGTAACTGGAGGAGGCCCGATTCAGCAGTGAATGTGGGCTAACGGGCTATGAGCGAAATATCTATTCATAATGGCGCTATGTTGGTATGTTGTCCACGCCGCTTCGTTTCCGGGGTCGGACAAGTGTCTTTGTGTAAGCCGGAGATCCCAAACGAGACTTGTGAGGGTATGTCGCTGTGGTTTTAGTGGGTAGTCGAGTGTTCCGGAGTCCCACATAACCGCTGACCACAACCCAACGAGGGGCAGCCGTATGCATGAAGCATTTTCCTAGAGAAACCATTAAAAGAGGATTTATGTGTAATTTGGTGTCGTGAATTATGTGTCTGTAAAATGGAGGTCCGACTGGTGACGGATTAAGAATACTAAGTGTCACCACCCCATTCCATCCTGAGGGTGTCATAAGAGCCGACGAAAGGAAATTACAAGGCAGATCACCAATAAACTTACTTGATACAAACCCTGTGCCAACCCGTCTGGCCAGCTTGGCACAGTAAGCTAGTTACCCTCCATGGATTTGGAGGAGGCCCGATTCAGTAGTGAATCATTTATGGGCTGAAACGATGAAACGAAAATGGAGGTAATAGGATACATAACATGTCAATATAAAAAAAAATAAATCAAAATGAGAATTAAAGTGATGTCTCTTCAGTACAGCAAAAAGTGTATTACGCGAAAACGCCGTATTTAGACATAAGTGCCTTGTACCAAATGTATTGTTTCTAAAATGATAGGTTGTTCGTTTTATAGTATACCCAAACAAAAATAGCTCCAATCTAATGTACTGTTATCGTATTCCCTACTTAATGGTAACGTTATTATTACTCCTAAAATAGGTCTCAAGGCTTCCTAGTGTTACCTGCGACATGACCTTTCTCTTAAGTTTAACGAACACCTGTCAATTTAGATATACTATACATATAACTACTATACTTTACTTTTTGTTTTGTAAGAGTCGATAAAATAAATAAATGAAAACAAATGCCTAGGCGTAAGAGAAGGAAAACTTGAAACCAAACCACGCTGGCCAAGACGGGTTGGCATTCTGTGCCAACCCGTCTTGGCCAGCGTGGTTTGGTAGAATATAATAGAATATATTCTACCAAACTATCTAGAATATAGGTAGAATATAATAGAAAATGCTTCACTATCACTTCACTACATATTATAAATCAAAGTCGCTGCTGTCTGTCCGTCCCTATGTATGCTTAAATCTTTAAAACTACGCAACGGATTTTGAAACGGTTTTTTTTAATAGATATATTGATTCAAGCGGAAGGTTTATAGGTATAATACATCCATAATATTGTAGAGGGACACTGATTCATTTTGAGGTTCATCATGGCACCCGTGCGAAGCCGGGGCGGGTCGCTAGTTATTGTATAAACCAATTATGGCGTTCACAATACATCAGTTTTAGAACACTACTACCAGGTCGGAACGCGGCACCAACCGAGAAGACCGGCCGGAAGAAACTCGGAGGGCTTGTCTTTTTTTTAAACGCCATATTACAATTACCTTGTACATAAAACTAACTAGTTTGTTCGGTTTTGAAAGGCGCTCAACTGAAATATGAATTTTATAATAAGAAAAAAATATAGAATTTATTGAATAATAAAAAACTGAAATTACAAGTCTTGAATCCAGTGAGCTGACCAACCCCAAACAGCGGCACACAGGGTTCCGTATCAAGTTTTTCTTCTCTTAGGACACCCTCAGCATGAAATGAGATGGTGATACTATGTATTATAAATCCATCACTGCACGCACTTTGTGTTTCAGTAATGGTGTACCGTGTGCCCAAGCCGTATTTCCCGGGTGGCACAGTATGCTTATTACCCTCCCTGTAATGGGAGGAGGCCTGACTCAGCAGTGAGTTATTTATGGGCTGAGTAGTAGTATAATGTTCTTGCAGCCAGATTGGATGCAAATCTAGTCCCTTTATCCACCTCGTACGATGACCGTCAGGATATAATAATAATAATAATGTTTATTGATCAAAAACAATACAGTTACAATTTGAAAGCAGTGCGTTCTGTGCAAGTGTCGCGATCGGGCACGCGTACTCCTATCATATCATCCTATCAATTAGCATTTTATCACTTAGCATAACCTATCAATTAAACTATCAATAAACTATACATCATAAAGTCTTCCGGTTCTATCATTTCTATCAAGCATAAAACAACGTAGTACGGGTTATCAACGTCCCAGCTCGTACACATATCACGCTTAAGCAAAGCGTAGAGGGATCAGACTGGAATTTCCGTACCCTGGTACCGTTGTTGCGTAGTCCGTTGCGTAGTTTCAAAGATTTAAGCATACATAGGGACGGATAGACGACAGCGACTTTGTTTTATAATATGTAGTGATGCACACTACACAGAAAAGTAAACATCAAAAAAAGTAAAAATATTAATCTGTATACATAAAGTGGATTGGCTAATTCACAAACCATCAGAAAGGTTTATCATCAATAAGGTTATATAAGGGTTTATTTTAAATATCTATGAATTCATGGCTAGGATGATACATTGGTGATAAAATGTATTCCAAATTTTAGGTCAGATTTTGGTTTATCTATTTGGGCACAATCTCTTTGGCTAATGAAAACTATGTAAACTTATGTCCGTGTGGTGACGGAGTTAGAATACAAAATGACACCGCCCCATACCATCCTGAGGGTGTCGGTAAGAGGCGACTAAAGGAATGCAAGAGGCAGATCACCTAGCCGCAAAAGAAGGAAAACTTAAAGAAACCGTAGGCCAACCCGTCTTGCCAGCGTGTACCACAGTAGGCTAGTTTCCCTCCTTGTACTTGGAGGAGACCCGACTCAGTAGTGGGTCATTTATGGGCTGAAATGATGATGAACGTAAACTATGTAGGTGCAATATATTTTGATTAACTTTGATTTTGACCTTTCGTTTAGGGGCTGCAGATACTGTCCGAGGATCGCGATGACGCCTGTTTGATTCCCGAGTCAGGCAAGTGTCTGTGTAGAATTGGTCTGGGTTTGGTTTGTGTCCGTGTATTATGTTTAAAAGCCCACCTACTTCTCACTTCTCTTCCTCCACATTCGAGAAGGGAAATTACCATGCTGGCAAGACGGGTGATGCAGGGATTGATTGTATCTGGTTTTCCTTCTCGTGCGGCTAGGTGATACTGTGCCACTCTGGTCAGACGGGTTGGCACAGGGTTTCGTATCAAGTTTTCCTTCTTGTGCGGCTAGGTGATCGGCCTCTTGCGTACCTCAAAGTTACGCAGAAGTCACGGGTTACGAAACCCTCCGGGTGGTACCAACCCGTTTAGTGATGGTGTTATTTATAAATAAAATAAATAAATAAATATCCTTGGACATTTCACACAACGCCATCTCGTCCCAAGCTAAGCAACTTAATGCTTGTGTTATGGTAACGAGATGGATGATAAACTACTTATATACATATTTTTTATGTAAATACATACATATTATAGATAGAAATGACACCTAGACTCCGAGCCAGTGCCTCTGGTTTAGACAAAGACACTTGCCCGACCCGGGAATCGAACCCGGGACCCGTTGATCCAAAGGCAGCACATCTAACCACTAGACCAACGAGGCAGTTATCGAACTCGTTTCTTTTTTTTTCGAATTATTTTGTGTAGTGATGTCTCTGGTTTCGGCGATTATATTACACATTTAAATTAAACACTGTAACGGGTGTATCGCGTGTGTATTAAATTATTTAAATCGAAACTTTGGGAACTATATAATGTCATATGCACGCGATAAATCTGATAAAAAGTGTTAAATTTCAATCTTGTGTTGTGTTGTTGTGTATTTTTGGTAGGTCTGAGTATTTATCGTAGTCTATTATTTTATAATGAAATGCAAACTATGGGCCATGCGGCAAACCCGTGCCATATTGCTGAAACCGAAATTGTTTAAACAATTGCACTGCAAGTATTTGTGATTGGTTTATACCGGTTTTTAATTGTTACTTTCGCGCGCTCACAAGTGTTTTACAGAACATTTCCCTTTTTGATAATCAAGAATTAATACAAATGCATGTTTCCCCATGGCAATATGCATTTATAACATGAGTAGGGCAATTTGGAGAGGATCGCATAAAAAATGTAGGTGGAATAGATTTCGGTACTCATCCGCCGATTGCTCCTGTACTAAATAGGCCATATCTAGTGGCAATTAAAGCGCTATGATCCCAACGGGAGCGGAAATGATCGACTATGACGCACGCAATTCAATACGAAAGAAATCCGATACGCACCGAGTTATTTTGTGTACTTGGTAAATTGTTCGCCGGTTCGTAAAATATTCCTAATGCTGTGTCATGCCTTTTGGGGCTGGCTTTGGTTTGTTTACAATCGTCTTCAATTTGTGGGCGTAGTGTCTGTAGGAGTAAATGGCAAAATTTGGCTCGAATGAAAAAAAATCTTGTCAGAAAGGACTTCATATTCTCAACTAGTGTTGTCTGATCAATCGCCTCAGAGCGTGGGGCTATGCTATACGAGGTGGGCCAAGGCCCCCAAGGGCGCGGCGCATATTCCCCCATCGGGGATCGAATTGCGTGACCCTGGTTCGGCCAGTCGAGGATCTGATACGGAGTGGGTCTATAGAGTCTTTTTAAAAAAAGATTTTAAACTGGCTAAAAGAGAATTTAATATTAGAAATTAATAGAAAATATAAGATTTGGATATGTCTGTCCGTCGCGACGTTCAAGTCCACTCTGATGTTAATATGAATCAAAAACAATGACCCGCGGAATGAAATGTGATAGAGTAACGTAAGCTGTTTTACTACGTATGGTTAACCGCGTGAATTTAGATATAACAGATCGCCGTTGGTTTTAAGTTGGGTACTGACCGGCGTTACGGGGCGTAATGTAACGTGTTACACAGCGAACATTCGTGCAGTCAGTACGTCGTTGGTCGCTGGTTTCCCCGTAATAAGACGTACTGACTGCACGAATGCTCGCTGTGTAACACGTTACATTACACCTCGTAACGTTGGTCAGTACCCACCTTTAGTGGGGTACGTCGGGCGCTAATTGTTATTTCCGCGCCCCGATTTAGTTATCGTCAGCATTTAAGCCAAAAAAAAACAAATAGGTTTGGATGGCCAGTTACAATACATCAATCGTTAGTCCTGCGAGCTATTATATACCCTGCCCACTGCTACTTAAGCGCGGCAATCCTGTGGGCTGTCGTTAACTCTAATTCACCACATTCATACATGTCACCTCGTTTCTGATTCGCTATAACTTCAATTAATATTCTTAGCTCAAGAATTCAAAGAAATCAACAGCTGATATGACCGAGAATTTCGAGATATCGGCGTCTCCTAATGGAGTCATAATCCAACAGCAGAAACTGATTACGCACCTCACCGTAAGCACTTAACTGCGGTTAAGACTAAGGTTCAATTAACTCGGAACACCTCGAGTTCACCCGGGCTCGGGGCTTCGTAAATAATAATGCTAGTTCAAGATGTTAACTCGACGAGAATAATTGGAATTCACGTGCTCATATGTGCATGGTAACTCGTGATTTTTCGACAGGAAATTGGAATCACTCATTCAACACAGTGTTTACCAGAATATATTGATAAAATAAGTACATAGTATTAATAATGGTTCGTTCGGAAATGACAAGACCGGAAACCTAGCCGCAAGAGAAGGAAAACTTGATAAGAAACCCTGTGCCTACCCGTCTGGCCATCGTGGCACAGTAGGCTAATGACCCTGGAGGCCCGACTCAGCAGTGGGTTATTTATGGGCTGATTAGTAGTGGGTTTTTTTTTCTGGTAATGGACACGTGCACGTTCAATATCATAAGTCACTTTATTCGAATAGATTTAAATTCAAATGAACGAATGAAATTGAACTTTCGAATCATCGAGCATGAAGGTACCTACCACCAGTTCGAAATGCTGCGCTACCGAGAAGCCGGCAAAAAACTCTGTAGTTGCTTTTGTTTAGTTTTGAACCGTGTTAAAAACACTGACAATCTCAGTTCGAGAGAAGAAACCATGGAACTGGAACTCTGTGCTAACCTAGATAGAGATGTCAAGTTATAGGTAATATTCACTACAATTTTAAAATAAAGAAATAAATAAATATCCTTGGACATTTCACACAACGCCATCTCGTCCCAAGCTAAGCAACTTAATGCTTGTGTTAAGGTAACGAGATGAAAACACCCGGAACAAATACTTGTAGGTCGTACAAATATATTTTTTCCGTGCGGGAATCGAACCCGCGACATGCTGAACAGTAGTCGATCGCTCAACCGTAGTGGTTTAGCGATCGACTGCTGCGCCAACCGTGTAAAACTGATTATCTAAAAGAAAATGAACCACTTCAAATCCGGTTATATTTTTCGATTTTTAGTGCAAATAAAAGTATTCCTTGTAAATGACCCCAATAATAAAATCATCGGAATAATACAAATTGTGCCTTTTTACATATATTTGCTGATCACTTATTTATATATTTATTTATTTATTTATTTTATTTATTTCGAAAACTTACAGCTAGAATAAATATAAATAAATTATCTCAATATTTCTGCCAAACCCATTTCCATAAAATTTATATAGGACCATTCTGGGAACTAAAACCAAGGACAGAAATAGATTTTACGAATCGGTTCACAACTGACGAAGTTATGTGGTAACAAAATTAAAAAATAAACATACAACCGAATTGAGATCCTCCTTTTTTTAGTCGGTGGAAACGAAGTAGGTGAGATAGAAGAGATCGTTACCGATTCCATTCCTATTCATTCGCCTATTCATTTGTGTATGGTTATGAAGTTTTTAATTAAGATCTTATCGCAACACTCACTTTGCCGATAGGAATTGATTATAATTTTAAACACTTTTGCTGCTATCAGCAGTATCTATCGTATTAATTACTTTTACCTCAAACATTGTAGAGCTTATATCAGAAATTGAAGCGTTAAAACAATTGGCGTAAGGTCTGTATTTGTATACCCTAGGTCTTAAGATTTTATTGTCCTCTGCGTTACGGCGTGATCGGTGGAATTTGCACTGAGCCTACTAGAGTCGGGATTACATGGCACAGACTGCTGCTGAGATTGATGGAAGGTTCTAGTAAATACGCGCAATGATCCTTTAAAACCGTTATTTGGGCTACTACGTACTCCTACGTACTAAAGATGGTTTGGGTGTATCCAAATTTTAACAAATAAGAACTTAAACCGTTGCTTGAATTGTTCGATTTGTTGGTCTAGGGCATATGTATATAGGCAACAACCGGCCCGCGGGCCACATCCGGCCCGCTGTAAGCTAAGATATTATCCGGCCCGCCAGACATTTAGAGAAAACCCAATTAAAAATATATTACATTAGGTACTTATACTCATGGGAGTGACAGTGAAATTGGTGAATTTGGAAAATTCCTTACGTCTTTATATCAGTGGAATTAATCCAAATATCGATGGATTAGTTTCCCAAATTCAAGCTCAAGTGTCTCATTGATTTCGGTGTATTCAACTTTCGTAGTTTGTAACAATTGCAATTTCAACGATTTAATTATAATGTACCAATTTTTTTTAATTTCATTTTGTTATTTTAATAAATTGTACTATAATAATATTGTCGTATTATTTCATGTATAATATTTATCGCAAAAGCCAGGGTTGATTTCGTGGCTTTGTGTAAGCCTATACATGCTCTGGGTGCAATTTGGAGACGTGATTTTTTGTTATGTAGTTTTAACTAACTTTCTCTGGGCTGGCTTGAATATTTCAGCGGTATTTGTATTACACAAACGTTTCGCATTATTGGTATGTGAGGATTGAACACATGTAGACTCACAAAAAGGTTTTGCCGCTCAAGGTAAACATCTTTTTAGGTAGCTCATCAAGTCCCACTCGCTTAATATGTTTGTTGGTACAGTTTGCGCCAATCTTTATGGCCGGTCTGAATGTAGCCGCATTACGCTGCGCACAACACAAAATCAGGCAGGGCACGCCCGCGCGCGCCATTTTTCGCCCGCAAGCGCCCTCGCCACCCGCATGTTAGTGTGAGTGAGCTACGTTCGTATTGGTTATGAAATGTACGATGCGCAAGTTCGTACCCACGGCTACATTCAGACCGGCCATAAAGATTAGCGCTGACTGTATATAAGCCCATCATTCGGACCTACGCAGACTACGCGTCAATATATTATCTTGCGTCGGCGATTCAATTAAAGTCTCGAGCGCTTAGCGTACCCCTGGGGCTATAGTCTCGTCCATTATCCGAATTTGATGTTCACTTGTCTAGGAGGAAACAATACGAAGCGTCCGAACCGAATATCCCCCTAATCCATTTTTTCGAGTACAATGTATGCATGTATGTGTTCCCTACTGTTGCTCGTTTACCAGCCATGGGAAACGGCTCGTGAATTTACCTAATTAATTTTGTATTGGCGATAATTTAACGTTCACTAGAGATTTAAAATATATCCATCAATAACTCTAAGCCGCGATCATAAAAATGTAATTGAATATTTTGAAATAAAGGCGCAGTGCTAGTCCCCAACGGCTGAGTATCAGTGAGGGTTTCAATCGAAAATAAAAAGAAAAAGTCATAACGCATAACGTCAATATGTACTCTACGTTTTCATTTATGCTGCCAACACTATATGCACTAAAATAGTTTCGAACCAAATAAACTTCGCAGCATCAAACGGCAGTAAATGCCAAACCAAACACTCTGCCCTCCTGAAGTGCACAAAGTTGGAACAGTTGCAACCGACCAATTCCACAAACCAGAGGCGATTTATTTGCACAAACCATTATGGCGGACGGAAAACCAGAAACTAGAAGTTTTTACATCAATTTAATTATACACAACTATTACTTAATTGCACGCATGTTGTCTTTGACAATTGAAAGGAAACAGTCTTCTTTACGTAAAAATATATTTTTAACAGCTGACGGAACAATGAAATATTTCATGGAGAACTTTCAGTGAGAAAGTAACTAAGGATTAAGCTAAAGTAACTATTGTGCCCTAAATTATTGGGACTAGTTTTTGGCCCTGGATTTTCCCGCAATTCGAATTTGTCTTAAATTCCTCGTTGCGGATAAATTTTTACAAATGTCCTTTTAACCTTAGAACCAAAAAGAAATCGACCTACCACCAGCTTGATTGCATTGATATGTCAAACATTGCGATTGCCCTTTACAGTTTCACGATGCAAGTTCGTATGGTTGGTATGTCGTCTCAATTAGTTGGTAGCTCAATGTATCCCTTACGTAAGTCGCTCACTGAATAAGGCTGAACGAAACTGTAGCCCTAGAAGGCTCCAAACCAAATAATATCAATTCAAAATATACAATCTTTTAAACTCATTAAATTTCAACACCTGTAGAAACTATCGTAAATCTAGACCTTATCATTTTAAAAATTATAAAACCAAAACGTTTTATTATAATCCCGTGGCAAGACACAAATGTGTCGCCTCTATAATGTAATGAACTATGTTGTAGTCCTCCGAATTTAGATATATCTTCTCACCTAATCAAAATTATTTCCATTCATTCACAACCCTATTTCAACTTGAGGGTGTCGTAAGAGCCGACGAAAGGAAATGACAAACCTAGCCGCAAGAGAAGGACGGTAAGCTAATTACCCTCCATGTAATAAAAGGGACTCAACAGTGGGTCATCTATGGGCTGAGTCGTTTCAGCCCATTAATGACCCACTACTGGGGCCTCCTTCAAATTCGTGGACGGAAATTAGCCTACTGTACCACGCTGGTGACGCTGGTAAGGCGGGTTGGTATCAAGTTTTCCTTCTCTTGGGGCTGGGTGTTCTGCCTCTTGCGTTCTTTTAGTCGCCACTTACGACACCCCTAATTAGATTAAAAATTAATCTTTAGATTAACAGGGAAATAACTTTCCAATGTCGTGAACGCTCCTATCCGCAATCACAACAGTTACCAGTTTTCGAATAACGTGTTAATCCCAACCGCTTCAAGTTGCGCCCGCAAAGGCTCATAACTCCTAGCCAGAATTTCTGGCATTGTTGATCCGTTTTATGTATTAAGAGAGTTACCATTGCGGCATTCACCTGCAGTTTGGAACTTTGGCCATATTGTGCGGACTATTTCATTGAGGTTTATTAGTTCAGTAGTCGATTCTGTAAAGATGCAATCGTGCGCCTATAATGAACGCTTTTTTTTATCATAAATTGAAACCAGCAAATTTAAAAAAGGCCGAAGCTGAAGTTATTTTAGTATTTTTCGTGTGGAATCCACTATTAAATGTTTTCTGAAAACACAATGTGCACCCAACCATACCGTCCTGAGGTCCGGTTAGAGGCGAAGAGGAGAAACGCGAGAGGTAGATCACCTAGCCGCAAGAGAAGGAAATCTTGATATAAATCCTATGCCAAGCTGTTTTTTCAGTGAGGCCCTGTAGGCTAATTTCCTTCCATGGATTAGGAGGAGGCCCGACTCGGTGGTGGGTCATGTATGGGCTGAAACGACGACTATGACTATTCATGATTGAATTCACTGAACAGTGTTATTTAAGATAATTGAAATCGCGCCCTGCCGTAGGCGACTTTAGACGCCTCGAGCAGGCCGAGGCGTCTAAAGTAATTTATAGAAGCCATCTAGCTAACAGCAAGATAAGAAAACTTTGATAACAAACACGTCTAAATGTATCTTCGCATATGCGCGCCATACTTTTTTGAGAAATATTCCATCCACACATAGCCGTTAATGTTAATTACAGCTCTTCTTATTCGCATTTCTTTCATAGATATGCGAATAAGAACAGTGAAATGATGTGCCATCATTAGAGGATCTTCAAGACGCTTCTAGAATTAGTATTTGAGCAACCCGCTTCTTGAGAGAAGAGTATTGTGTTATGGAAGCTTTATATTGAATTATCCTGACCTTCCCAAGGTAGCACACGTACTTCTGAGTTAACCAAGACGCTTCATCTCCAAGACTTTCTAATGCTGCTTAAATTTTCCAAATGATGCGTTGATAAATTAATTAATCATAACTAAGTTCCATGTCGAAATCCGTGTGGTGACAGGCTACCCCATTCCATCCTGCTTCCATCCATCCTCTTATAGGCTAGGTTTTTGGCCTTGAAATTTCCTTTTGTCGGCTCTTACGGCACCCTCGGGATGGAACGGGGTGGACATTATGTGTTCTAAATTCGGGCACACGGGCTATTATTATTAACTAAATTAGAACATTTAATTCCCCGATCAAATTTAACGGCGGCGCTGATTTTCTAACCCTTCAAATCAAGAATACTAAAGCACAGTACGATCTTAAGATTCACAATAGCGCGTCCTATCGGTGCGTCGGTCTATGCTGTTTCATAACTGCTTCCGAGCTATTTTGGGATCTGAACTGAATTATCGTTACCAGTAACCGGAAACTCCATATTAATATAGACATTTCCCTACACAAATTGAAAAGCCAGAATTGAAACTTGCTCGGTCCAGATCATTGGGCATTGGAGATGTTGGTCTTACTGTTTTACTTGCTATTGCGATAAACACTACTAAGTACATAGTTCTCTACTACTACTACTAACTCTCGGCCCATGCAGTCGTTGCGTCGCACAGTCGGACCTCCTTCAGTTACATGGGTACTTGGCTTACTGTGTGTTATCGCAGGGTCTCTTATCAACTTTTCCTTCTCTGGGGCCAAATTTCTTGGCCTTGCAAAATCCTTTCGACGGTGCCTATGACACCCTCATGACAAAATGGGGTGGTGACACTATGTATTCTAATTCCATCACCAACGGAATTAACACACACAACAAAAACTGCTGTCCTGAAATTATTTACATATTCCTGTTCTTTCTCAGCCTACCAATGACCCACTGGTGTGTCGAAAGCAGGGTACTAAGCCACTCGGGACAGTTTTCCTATCAAGTTCTCTTCATCTTGCATAGGTTTTCTGCTTGTTGCGATATATATGAATCGCCGTTCGTTTCAGCCCATCACTCAGTAGTGGGTGATTACCCACTACTGAGTCGGGCCTCCTCCAAATTCATCGAGGGAATTTAGCCTACTGTGCCACGCTGGCAAGCTGCAGTCGTATGTGCCGTTGGCAACATACGGTTCGGGTGTATGAGCGCTAACATCTTATATCTTTAAATGAGCAATTCTCGTATATATATAATTGGAATCTCGGAATCGGCTCCAACGATTTTCATGAAATTTAGTATATAGGGGGTTTCGGGTGCGATAAATCGATCTAGCTAGGAATCATAATCATCATTTTTTTTTAACTTAGAAGAAAAATAATAAAAAGGAGGCGTTTGAGTTAAATCAGTAAAATCGAAAAATATTATTCATATTTCATTATTTTATTAGTAATTCGTACTTATATATAATTTCCAAAAAAACAAAATTCTCGAATTTCTCGAACAAAAAGCTATTCTCGAATTTACTATATCGTCTAATAATTTACATCAATGTATTTGAGATAAAATGTCCGCGGTAAACGCCCATCAGCTAAACAGGGCACGTAGGAAGAAGCAGAGTTATGCTCTTGCAAAATGGCTCTTATTGCCGCGAAACAATGAATATCTTAAAATCCGATATATTCTTAGCTCGTCCAGGAAACTATATCATACAAATTATGCGATCCATGTATATGGATACATTTAAAATATGTAGAATATAATAGTAACCGTTTCATGCTTAAGCAAATAGCTAAGAAGAAAACCAAATGGCAAGTAAAGGAAAACTTTGACTGCCTCGTTGGTCTAGCGGTTAGATATGCCGCCTTTGCATCAACGGGTCCCGGGTTCGATTCCGGGGTCGGGCAAGTGTCTTCGTCTAAACCAAAGGCACTTGCTCGGGGTCTGGGTGTAGTTTCTGTTCGATAATGACATGTTTGTAAACTGCCTCCGCGATACAGGTTATACATAGAGCACGGGTTCCCTAGCGACCCACCCCGGCTTCGCACGGGTACAATTATGCATGTATTATACATATAAACCTGCCTCTTGAACCACTATCTATTAAAAAAACCGCTTCAGAAGCCGTTGCGTAGTTTTAAAGATTTAAGCATACCTATGGACGGACAGACGACAGCGACTTTGTTTTATACTATGCAGTGAAAAGAACTTGACGTTCACCCGTCAGTGACGTCAGAGGTTTTACCCGGCCAGGGGTCAGGGCTAGGTTATGTGCGAGTCCGATAAGTTGCGATAAGTTGGGCGTTGCACCTCGGCTACTCAGTAAACCTTCTCGGAATGTACGTCGCGTGCCGTCTGCCATTCGGCTAACTTATACACTATTCATTTGGCAGCGGCCCTATCCAAACCCCACTCCCTACCCAGAAACATCCTCCCGTGTACCGCCCAGTGCTGTAGCCCCACGGTACTTTCCACCACACCCACGGGAAAATAGAATGGTGACACTAATTACTCATACCCCATCACAACGCGGAAGAGGTCAAGTGATAATCCTCATAACGTTGTTTCAGATATCTTACTCGATAAAGAAAAGTGGATAATGTTTGGGCACTTTGTTACCATTTTTCCGAAATCTGCCTAAAGTGCGATTTGTATTCAAAAGCTGCTTGTTCTTAATCTGTCAGCCATTGAAGAGTGGTTCAATTGTGTGGAAATTGTCAGAGCGCGTCCGACTTTCTTCATCATTGTAGTAAAATAGAGCCACGGTTGCATTGTTGAATAATTATGAACTGAATCCAAACAATTTTAAGCTATTCCCTTCATCATCATGATTCATCATCATCATTCATCATTTTCAGCCAAAAGACGTCCACTGCTGGACATAGGCCTCCCCCAAAGATTTCCACAAAGGCCGGTCCTGGTCCGCCCGCATCCATCGTTTTCCGGCGACCTTAACCAGGTCATCGGTCCACCGTGTGGGGGTCATCATGATTGCAGCCCATAAACTGCTGAGTCCGTCCTCCAATGACATGTAGGGAAATAACTGCGGTGCCTCGCTGACCAGAGAGGTTAGCACAGGGTTTCGTATCATGTTTTCCTTCACTTGCGGTTCGATTATCAGCCTTGGTATTTAGTCATTTAGTCGCCTCTTACGACACGCGTAGGATTGAGCGAGGTGATGACACAATGTATTCTTAATCTAACACCAGTGTGGTCTAACACATATTCCACTTATTACTTTTATTTTATTGCACAAATGTTATGCACAATGCTTGATGGATAGATAACTCTTCATTGTACAAGAAGTTACAAAATCAATAGACATGCACAATACTTTTTTTTATAATACATGTGGACTATGTATCGCGGAGGCTGTTTACAAACAAGTAATACACGGACACCAATGACACCCAGGCTCACAGCAAGTGCCTCTGGTTTACATAAAGACACTTGTTCGACCACGGATTCGAATCTCTCGCGAGTCTCAATTGGGTTGACGGTAAAAGCAATCTCTCTCAGGCAACCAATTGCGAATTTGCTTTCGTACAATTGAATATATTATCTACTAGCTTTTGCGCGCGGCTTCGCCCGCGTGGTCTTCGAACCCGTGCTTATCTTTAAGCATATTTTTTATGAACATAAAAGTGACTAAACTATGATAGTTAGATAATGTGCACCCTCGGACTTTTTTGTACCTACAAACTCGTACTACATCATTTTGTTCTATTGTCAATACTTTTTGCAGCGCACGCATAATAGGTTTTCGATTTTACACCTTGGGTTACAAAATCGCAATTTTCATACGGATCTAATTCTTTTTAAAATAAAATATAACCTATAACGATAAATGGACTATCTAACATTGAAAGATTTTTTGAAATCGGACCAGTAAGTACGAGGGTGAATCAAAAAATTCTTGGAATCAATATTAAAAAATGCAAAGATTTAAATAATAATATTTTATTTTTCTACATAATCTCCCTCCAATGCAATGCATTTAGAATAACGCGTTTCTAACTTCCTTAATCCTTGTGAAAAAAAATTATTTTCTTGACTCTCGAAAAAGTCCTCTACGGCAGCTATAACCGCGTCATTATCGTGAAATTTTGTTCCACGAATTTCCTCTTTTAATTTTGGAAATAAGTGAAAATCACTTGGGGCTAAGTCCGGAGAATATGGTGGGTGGTCAAGGAGATTGAAGCCAGCACAGCGGATTGCGTTGAGCGCAACTTCCGATCGATGGGCAGGAGCGTTATCTTGAAGGAACAACACGCCCAACGACAGTTTTCCACGACGTTTTTCTTTAATCGCTTCACGCACTTTCGGGATTAAATTTGCATAATAGGGTCCAGTTATCGTCTGGCCTTTTGGCATGTAATCAATAAAAAGGATTCCTTCACTATCCCAGAACACAGAGGCCATAACTTTGCCAGCGGAAGGAGCAACTCGAAATTTCTTAATGGATGGAGAGGATGGTCGTTTCCAAGACATGCTTTGTCTTTTAGTTTCAGGATCAAAATGGTGGACCCACGTTTCATCCATGGTGACAAGACGACGGCAAAAATTATCCGAATCACGCTGGAACATTTCGAGATTACGCTTGGAAATTTCCAAACGTCGCTTTTTGTTTTCGTCGGTTAACATTCGTGGCACCCATATTGCAGACACTTTTTTGAACCCCAGTGAATCAATTAAAATGGATTGAACGCTACCAAAAGATATCTTTAGGATCTCAGCTATATGTTTTATAGTCATTCTTCTGTCTTCCAAAACCAGATTCTCAACCTTTTTGACATTTTCTTCTGTAACGGAGGTTGAAGGCCGCCCAGAACGCGGGTCATCTTTACAGCTTGATCTACCTCTTTTAAATTCAGCCACCCAGTACGCAACCGTAGAATAGGGTACAGCATCACCCCCTAATGTCTGCTGAATGTCCAAAAAAAATTCCTTCGTAGACATTTTTTTCAAACTGAGATATTTTATCACCGCACGTAACTCACTTTTATCCATAATTTTGACTTTTTAGCAACTCGTTGCACAAAAAAATTTATTACATGCGAACGAACTGACAAAAACAAGTGACAGTCTGCATAAATATAGTGTGATAGACACTCTTTAATTTGAATATCGAACTTGATCCAAAAAGGTTTCATATATATGCACTTCTAAGAACTTTTTGATTCACCCTCGTATTTTCGGAGATTAGCGCGTTCAAACATACAAACAAACAAACTCTGCAGCTTTATATATTAGTAAGATTTACTTTCTTACGGTTGCGCGGTGAGCTATTATTAAAATTATTTAAGTAAAACGAAAACCACCCTTTTGTCTTATTGAATAAAAAATATCAATATACCTGTTTGTATTATACAATAACCTGTATAACGGGGCTGTTTACAAACATGTAATTCATGAACACAAATGACACCCAGAATCGGAGCAAGTGCAAGTGCTTCACGGCCATACAAAGACCCATTGCCCGACCCCGGAATCGAACCGGGAACCGTGATCCAAAGGCGGCAAAGGTGTAAGTTCGTCAACAGCATACAACAAGATCAGTCATCATTTTCTCAAGGAATGCGAGCAATCAACAGAACACGCCACAATAACGCTCAAACCTCAACTTTTATACGCCATATCAATTTGGTATCTCTTAAGATTTCCTACGAGGATACATAATTCGTTGGCGGCGGTCCGCAGCTAGTCCCTTAGGGCGAAATCGTCGGGTTCGCTGATAAAAATCGCATTAGTCTTAATTGGTTTAGCTTCGATTAGTGACGGGAAGTCTGGGCGAGAAACCTAGATTCTCGTCTCGAATATGAATTAGGCATACATGAAACTTTAATCCGAGTGATCACGAAATTAGAATACGCGTCCGACACGAGTCACGACACGACCCTATTCCATCCAGAGGGCGTCGTAAAAGCCGATAAAAGGAAATTACAAGGCGGATAACCTATCCGTAAAGGAAGGAAAACTTGAAAGAAACTGTGCCCGTCTGGCCAGCGTGGGCTACTGTGCTAATAATTCTACATGTAACTTGAGGAAGACTGACTCATCAGTGTGAAGAGATGAAAGAATCGAGATGAAATGGGGTGGCGACATTATGTCTACCACCACCACACGGAAAAAAATGAAAAATAGGTCTGGTGCACTGTAATTCCCTGTGGGCCCCAACGATGACGATTGTTTGAAACAATAATAGGTACAGCTTCTTATCCTATACTATGTATTTGTATAGATAATATTGGTATGATTCGTAATTTTCCTCCTTGTAATTGGATAACATCCATAAGTAACTCATAGGATATTTATGGGATAAGCTAATAAGTTTTATTGATTTTTTTTTATATTATAGGATTTCGCGATTTTAACACATTGAAATTAAACACTTTTTAACGGACTTTTCGCGTGTATATAACATCATTTAATTCTAATTAATTTAATTTTAGATATTGTTATGCATAGTCGTTTCAGTCCATGATTGACCCAATACTGAGTCGGACTTATAAATTCATGGAGTGTAATTAGCCTACAGTAGCAACCTGGCAAGACGGGTTCGCACAGGGTGTGTATAAAGTTTTCCTTCTCTTTCGGCTAGCTGATCTGCCTATTTCGTTCCATAACACCCTCTGGATTGTATGAATTGGTGTCATTGTGTATTGTAAATCTGCCAGTTAATGCACAAGACGTCATAAATTGATTGATGACGTATTAACGGTATAATACGACCTCGGTTGTACCCGTGGTCAGCTTTTGTTTACATCGATTGTACAAGTCACATTAGCGTGTGATAGTGTATTTTTGGACATTGTAGGCAGTTTGTCAGGAGCACAACAGTGGCGTGTGGCACGCTAGTCATTCGGCCTATAAATTGTAAGCACCTAACATCTATAAACTTGACCTAACTCACCTCACCCTAATTCTTTAGTGGATTAGTAATTAAAACTTTCTTATTATATCTATTCAAATAAAAGTTAATTGGAGTGTCTGTTTGTAATATTAAAATAACAGCTTTTTACTAAGTGCATTTGGATGTACTTATACACGGTACTATACCAAAACAAATTTTTTTACTATTTTGTCTGTCTGTTTGTTTCGGCTAATCTCTGAATGGCGGACCGATTTTCTCCACACACTTTGCACACAGTATATTTATCAGTAAGACTATGGACTATATTAAAGAATAATTTAAATTAATTATGGTCTAATTTCGACCGCTGGGTAACCACTAGTGTGTATAATTAGATCTCATGTAATTTGATTGAATAAAATGGGTAGGTTCATACGACACATTAAAAGGCATATGTTACTGACAGTATGCATTCGGCGGCAGCAATGTAGTACAACTTGGTTGCACGAAACCCGTTACCGTTTCCCAAGCTCTACCAGCAGGCCCTGTAATTTTCTGTGACACAGAGTGACACGGCGCACCAAATATTAACCGACGTGTCTGCTACGCGTAATTACAGTTATGGATCCTGGCCCCACGACAAAACGCGAGTCAACGAATTAACGCGCCACTCGATGGGTGTTAAATGATTTTATGGCCTCAGAAACGCGTCACGCACCGTTATCCGCATAGCACCTATTGCTTTACTGGTACTTCGATAGATTTGACTGTCACGTTGGCCTAGGGGTTGGATGTGCCGCCTTTGGATCACGGGGTGCCGGGTTCGATTGCGAGGCCGGGCAAGTGTCTTTGTGTAAACCAGAGGCACTTGCTCTGAGTCTGGGTGTCATTTATGTTCGTTAATTTCATGTTTGTAAACTGCCCCCGCGATACAGGTTATACCTAGTGCAGGGGTTACATTTAAAAAAATGGAAATAGGTGGTTCCTTCGTAGTTAAGTTGTAATCAAAATTCATTGTTGGCTCATTTGAGCTCTTGTGACAGGTCGAAATAGAAATTTAGGGTTGGATGTGCCGCCTTTGAATCACGAGGTCCCGGGTTCGATTCCGGGGCCGGGCAAGTGTCTTTGTGTAAACCAGAGGCACTTGCTCCGAGTCTGGGTGTCATTTGTGTTCGTGAATATCATGTTTGTAAACTACACCCGCGATACAGGTTATACCTTAAAAAAAGAGTGATTTGCTCTGATTTGATTTGTTTTGCGGTGACGGAGTCGTAATATCCGACAAAAGCAAATGACACGGCCGAAAACCTATCTTTAAGAGAAAGAAACCTGGATACGAAACGCTTCTGGGAAGCGAGGCGCAGGTGGCTAATTACCCTCCGTGTAATTGGAGGAGGTCCTACTCAGTAGTCGGTCATATATGGGCTAAGTACACGGATTTGTAAGAGTAAACTCAAGCAAAAGTTCATGTATAGAAAATCTGGCTTTGACAAATGTTGGATGAGTATTATTCATGTTGTATCATTTCCTATGTACCCCGAAGACACGCGAAGCCGTTCCTGGACTATCCCGTCTTTCCGTCTTTCGATTTGAATAAGGAACGTCAAAAAATATTAAAAAGCAATTCGTATTTTAGTACTGGCTGTTTCTAGAAACAAATAAAAGGTAAGGCCACGAAGAAATGTTTATTGGGTTCGCGGCAAACGGCGGAAATCGGAAAGGGAACAACAATCCCGGGCCGGATGCCCTACCGCTGCTAAACGCGTTATCCGCCGCACCGGCTCAGAACGGGCTTGTCATTTAAGCGTTCAAAATTACCATGTCACATTTTGAATCAAGGCAATTTCAATTTGGCTTATTTTTCAGCACAGAAGCGACATATATAAAAACCAACTCCTATTTAAGCTCTCTAACTCCTACCCAGGGGAATTGTCAGCAAAAATACAAATAATATACTAAGAATATTAACAGTTCTTGTCCTTCTGCCTCGGTCGCTTTGACTATTAGCAGAAAAGACTTACTGACAAGGGTGTTTATTAAAGACTCTCAACAATTAAATCAGAAGATTAACAGTTACCTACAATGGAAGCCGAGCGTCGCGAAAACACAGCTACGATTGGAATCTTAGCCTTGCTAACTGACTCGGCGGGTAGAGGTATTAAAACTTTATTTTACTGGACTTCCGAGATTTCACAAGACTTGTTTTCCACTTAAGCATTTAGACGACCCTAACCTTACAAAGTGTAAATCAACCGTTTAATTCCCGGATCTAAAAGCGTTATCAAATATGTACTTCTTTACTGCCAGATACTTCTTACTAAGCTTCGAATTTTATTAACAGAATGTTATTACTGAGTATTAAGACAGACAGCTGAAACTATTAATTATAGATTATATTGATGTAAGGATACCATGCTCCGTGTGGAGACGCATCCTGAGCTTCCCGTAAGAGACGACAAAACGACATGACAAGGCCGATAACCAAGAGAAGGATAACTTGATACGAAACCTTTTACCAACCCGTCTGGCCACCGTGGCACAGTAGCCTTTTTACCTTTCATGTAACCTTTCATGTAACAGGAGCAGGCCGGTTCAACAGTGGTGGGTCATCTATGGACTGAATAGGAAGGATCCCATGAATTTCTAGCGTAAATATATCAGTAACCCACTTCTATTACTGGGCTTTAGTTTCTCCCATAAATCTCCACAAAGTCTGAAACAAACCATGTCCCTCTCTCAGCGACGATTATGACTTCTTGCGTTCAATTTTCTAGGGCTGCATCTCACACTTTTCCTTGCAAAATCTACTTTGAATCCTTAGCCACTACTTATGGTAGCTGCATCAGGTGTGCAAACCTAACAAACGAATTACTTTCTCACGTATTTAGTCTTCCTACAGACTAGCCTTACCTGACTCAATCTGGAGTCGGCACTTATGGTGTAAACTCCGTGGCATTCTGCGACGTCATCAGGCTTATCGGAGCTCGTCGATCTCCTCCAGCAGGCCGCGCAGACTGCTACCAGCACGCCGCATAAAGTCGCACTGGAGAAAAATAACAGATGTAGTAACGTTCTGGTCTAAACCTCTTTTCACACACAAATATTTAGGACTATCTTTTTCTAAATTAATGGTGTTCGTAGCCTAGATAGTTCAGGACCCAATTAACCTACAAGTTAAGCTACGTCCAGACGTAGCCAGCTCAATCGGAAGATTTTGAGTGTCCATCATAAACGTCTGTGCCGATTGCTTCGGTGGTACGTCAATCCGGCTTCCGGGACCGACGGCTTTACGTTTCAAACATATTTGGTAGTTGACACACGCAGACAGTAGCATGAAAATTGTGAGCTTGTCTAGCAAATTATAACGAATAGTTCCATTGTATGGGTCACGGCAGATGAAATCTGGTGATAGATTAAGAATACTTAAGGTCACCTCCCCATTCTACCCTGAAGGTGTCGTAAGAGCCGACTAAAGGAAATTATATGGCAGAAAACCTAGCCGCAAGAGAAGGAAAACTTGAAACAGTCTGGCCAGCGTGGCGTAATAGGCTTATTTCCTTCCTGCAATTGGAAGATGCCCAAGTCAGCAGTGGGTATTTTACGGGCTGAGAAGAAGAAGATAGAATCGCTCCTTGTGAATACTAGTGGTATTCACAAATATGCCCAACCGGCCGTGCCGTTTAACCCCAACGAAATTCGCACGCCAGACCAAGAGGCATTTTTTTAAATAACCATGTTACTTGTAGATTGTTAGAGGAGTAACTACACAAATGTCAACTCTCAACAAGTGCCACTATAGTCCAGTCGTGGCAGACATAAAACTAGCCTGAAATAGAAAAAAATCCGCGGAGCGCTTTTTTTAAACGTCGAGGGGGGCAAGTATAAATCTCGTTTTTCGAACTAATCCCGGTAGAGGATTCGCCGCAAGTTCAATATTTCGTTTTTCTGAAATAACTCGTTAATTTTCAACTTTAGAGCAAAAATTGTGGTATCCAAAGTTGTTGGAAATTTAATTTCTCACAAGTTCGGTCATTATCATTTTTACGCTAGGATCAATATTTGCAGAATTATACTATCAAGTATGCACGATGCATCATGCAAACTTGATAGAGAAAACACGTGCTTATCGACGTTTAAAAAAAAATCGCGCCCCGGATTTTTTTCTATTTAAATGTCTGCCCCGACTGGACTACTATTAATTACGGGCGATAATTAAATGATGACAGTTGGAATTTTGCGCAATATCCCTGTCGCAAATGAATTCCGTCATCGGTGCCGATCACAGAGCGCGATAAGGCGACTCATCGCGATGTACAGGGTGATGGCTTAATTAATACTATCTAAACCGCTTGTCAATATTGTTGGTATAATAATCGGAACACTGTGTTCTGAAGTGTATTTGCTCTGGTTATTGAAGTCTATTTATAGAACAAAAAACAAAGAATAAACTCGTTAGTGGCTAGTAGGCACTGAACTGCAGTCCGTGTGGTCACGGATTTAGAATACGTAGTGTCAACAACCCATGCCTGAGGAGGGTGTCGTAAGGGCCGATAGGAGGCCAATCACCTAGCCGCAAGAGTACCTATAGACACACTTCGTTACAAAAGACGATGCCACATAAAAATTGAGTTCGAAATATTAAGGCACAAATCATAATGTAATTTGAGTTTTAGCAATAAATATACTCATGTTTCTCGCAAAGTTGTCTTTTTAACATTTCAAATAGATTAATAACACGCCGTGTATAAAGTATTCCATTTTTATGGTAGTCGTTAAAATGCTAGCTCGCAAAATACGTTCACTTTCATTATAAGTTGTGAACTATGTACATTCCATTATTTTAGACAATCTTTCACTTTGTTGCGCGATGATAAAAACTATTGCTAAACGAAACCTCTGCGTTTGGTATAAAACGTAATTCACGAACAAAAATGACACCTCCCTGCCCACTGCCACTTAAGTTTGACAATCCGGTGGGCTATGTCGGTGACCCTGGTTTTCCTGCGTATCTCCTCATTTCTGATTCGATCTCGCAGGGAAACTCCGAGCATAGCCCTCTCCATTGCCCGTTGGGTGACTTTGAGCCTTCTGATGGAGCCCATAGTGAGCGACCACGTCTCAGTTCCATATGTCATCACTGGCAACACACATTGGTTGAAGACTTTTGTCTTCAGACACTGCGGTATTGTGGACGAGAAGATCTTTCGCAGCTTCCCAAACGCTGCCCAGCCGAGTTGGATCCGACGATTGACCTCTTTCTCGAAGTTGGACTTACCTAACTGGACAGTGTGTCCCAGGTAAATGTAGTGGTCAACAACTTCGAGAGTAGAACCTCCGATGTCAACAGGAGTGGCTTGAACATGGATATTAGACATGATCTTCGTCTTCTCCATGTTCATTTTAAGGCCGACTCGTTCTGAGGCTTGATAGAGGCCATCGAGCATCGTAGTGAGGCCCTCCATGGTCTCAGCTATTACGACTGAGTCGTCAGCGAATCGAAGGTGAGTGATGTACTCGCCGTTCACGTTAATACCCAGCCCTTTCCAGTCCAGAACCTTGAAAACATCTTCCAGTATAGAAACCGATTTGGAAAATATATTTTCTTATTCGATTGATATTGCCTTCAAATTTTATCGAAATATGCTCATTAGTTTGCTTTAAAACTTGAAAGTAAACAAAATTATTTGTAGAATAGTAATTATGGGTGTTTGGTCGCCTTACCAGTTGTTGGTTCCGAGTTATAAGCTATCTATCAATATATTATAACAATATAATCAATCAAATGCGAACATTATAACTAAAACTCGAAAAATGAGGAATAACCATTTGAAGTGAAGTCCAATTTTTATTAGGTTATAGGTATATAATATAACAGGTTATTTTATTTTATTTGATAGTATATTTTATAGCTGTGGTAATTAGACATGTTTTATCAAAATCTGCTTAGCTGTTTCAAGGTCATCAGCTATTCAGTTGCCCGATGCAACTCGTTAATAGCTGATAACTGCTAAGTGCTGGTTCCATAAAATTTTCAATTTAGCTTAATCAATATGAAGAGCCTGTAAAATATTCCATAACCATACAAAACCACGCCCATTATTTCTTAATTGTGCGTAGAATTCTTAATTGAAATATCTTAATCTCATTGTAACTAATGAGCCGATAATTTGGGCACATCGCTAAGCGCTTAATACCTTCTTAAATTATCACAATTCCTCTTTACGTCTCGACAGTAGTGAGATATCATTATCCGCCGTTTTCATTATATTAAATGATACAAATTAATTGTTGGAACGCTGCTCTTAACGTTTCGGCTGGCAATAAATAGTCGTTTAGCTCCGAGCACCGAGTGCTAATGGATCCCTTAAGCACACAACGTACGTTGGTCTTTGTCGCTTTTAGAAGAGCGTACACGAAAAAACATAATTAGCCTTGTGTAGTTCGGGTCTAACTAGGCTCTTGTTTGCTTTACAGTCGAAATAACAGCCCTGTAACCAAGTGAATTTCGTAACGCACGCTTGGTCGAACAGAAAGGCAAATGTATGGGGTTGGCACTACCTGGACATAAGCCTCCTACTCGACATATGACTCCTTGTGTTATTTCGTAATAGGTATATTTTAAACCTCTTTGGGCCTATCAAAATCCATACGCCACAAAAGCCATAACTTTCACTCGAGAATGTTGTAAAATCGTTTGTTTTCCATATTTTATACATATAAGCGCGCCTTGGTCTATAAAAGAGGTGATTGCTACACTGTCAGAATACATACATTATTTATATTAGTATTGAAAATGAGGTCGAAAATTTAATACATACACGAAATGACCTTTTCGCTACTTCGATGGGATCAGCAACCTTCTGTTCTGGAAGTGAACGTCTAAAATTTGACTAAAATTCCGTGTAATACTGGTAGGTTATTAGATGGTCTGATTACCGTTTGCCCGCCCAAAACCGGGTGCATCAAAAACCTTATAGCCATAACGAAAGAATCGTTAAGTACTACTGATATGGTGTGCCGAGTTTCTGGCAAAATGATGGTGACGAAAGTGCCAAAATTAGAGAAGTAAGTACAAAAGACCAAGGAACATTGTGGAATGCAGTAACAAATATTAAAATCGTAATCACGTTACCCATTACCTGACAAATAAGTTGGTTCAGGAATTTCCGTTACTCTGGTATACTTTAAATGAGTGAATGTATAAAGACATAGAACCGCTTTAAAACCGTGCTTAGCTTCTGATGGCATTACGTTTTAAAGGGTGTACATCACCGGTCATTGTTTAGTTTGACCAACTGTCGATTATCTTGCTAGTGATTTCTTATATTTTCTGCCGTAGATGTTATAGGCAGGTGCGACTGACTGCCTTACGTGCTCTCCGAAGCACGGAGAAGGTTAGATATGATTAATGATCGTCCAACCAAGATTCGGCTGGCGTTACTTAAACTACAGATCAATTATTTGCCTTCCGCATCACATGCGTGTAGTTATTAATGTAGGCGGAGACTGACTAATATTTGTCTTTGTGTGGGTACAAGTCGCAATATACATAATATATGTTACTTGGTACTTGTCGACTACGAGTGTTTCTTTGCCATTGCCGTTATTCCTTAAACTGTTCAACGTATCTGGCAGTGCTCTACCATAGTTGAACATGATGTAAAAAGTTCAACAGAAACATCCGACATCCGATCGAATTGATTGGAAATAGCGTATGCCTACAAACGGAACTATGTTTAGCGGTCTATTCTCGGATGTCCAACCGGCCTTCACGCGTCAAATTATCCAAGTTCGAGGTCGATTCCGAGTAGCGTGGGGATCTCAGTTTTACGTCACATCATAATCTTGTTAATGAACGGTATCTTGCGTTTACGTAGGAATTCATCGTTCATTCATCTCAGCCGATTAGATACCATGTGTGAGTCCAGCTTTTTTACAGTCAGGAAAATCGTTTATTGACGGACTCCTCCGGGTAGAAGTCGTTGTCGCCGTTTCAGCCCACAAATAATCCACTACGGCGTCGGGTCTCCTCCAAATCCATGGAGGGAAAATAGCCTACTGTGCCACGCTGGCTAAATGGAGCAAGCGCGACTCAGTAGTGCTAATTTTTTAGCTGAAATTATGAGTATGTTGCAGAATATATTTGAAGAAATCATTATTCTATTTTTTATGTGCAAAGAGGGATGTTATGAAATAAATATGTATATAAATTAAGAATGTAATAAATGAGATAAGAACAATTATTTCCACAGAAGACATTAAAAGTTAAAACACAGCAAAGTATCTGGAGGACATTTGACCAACCAGGCTCGTGACGTTATCCCTCAACTTGTCAAAATTCATCGCGCGAAGAATTTCTGGTACGCGGATGGATAACAGCATAACGAGGCGACTCATTTGCTTTTCTCATTTTGTGAGGGTTCCCTTTTAGAACCTCGAAACGTGTCACAGATTCATAAATGCTAAGAAATAAAACATGCTCCTCGTAAAGGAGGTATCATAAATTTCGACATTTTAGGTGCCATTAATAAGAAAACATGCATATAATAACATCGCGGGACCCTATTCAAATGTCTTAAATATACATTTTTGTGATATCATGGAACGTTTCCCTTTAAATATAGGCTTTGATGTTATGATACTGATTTGCTTTTTTTTTATTTCACTTCTATTTTGTTTAGTGCATTTTTACTTCCAATATAATAAGCATCATGACTGGTCTCTCATATATTCGTACTTTAGTCATTATGGATCTATTGAGCTTTCTGTTTAGCGAGATAGTATACACTTCTGATGCTTCGGCGGATTGTTTACAGAATAAGTCATTTTAATTTAAAAATAAACTTGTAGCGACCGCCATGCTACATACTTTACACAATTTATCCGAAAAATCTGAACTATCAGCACCATCTTTGTAGTCCACAAATGCGAGAATTACCAAAAAGTCCTACACCGCGATAGCGAAGTTTACAGAGCAATCCGCACTGTTTAGTACCTATTATACTAAGTTTATAGGGTAGGAATAGTTGCCGCGGCCCTCAGCTAGACATACCACCACGTCTGGCTGGGTGATCATCCCTTTGCGCCTAAAACTTTATATTGATACGCCTATATTCATAATATTTTAAAAAGCCTCTAACTAAATGAATGTGTGTTACATATAAATATGATGCGCCCTCTTTCGTTTGACTGTCCATTGACAAGGTAAGAGATATTTCTAAAGCTAAAATGAATAAAATTAAAAATAATGTTAAAGCTATTATAAATAAGGTTGGCACACATTATAACAATGCTCAAAGTCAATCGCGTGACAACGGCTGGTGCAATCTGGACAGCGAAACAAAGGTTTAAAATTATTACGGTAAAGTATAAACGTGATTTAGACGCGGTTTAGAAATATTGTTATGAGGCTGTTAGTGTCAAAATTTACTTGTAAACATTCTAAATCTAAACATTAAATATATCTTTAATTGCTCCACAAATCCTAGCATTAATAATGCAAAAAAATGTGCGTTGATCCACAAAAAAGCCAGTGGACTCATTCATTAAGAATATAATTTGAAAAGGTCGCAGGGTGCACCTGCTGTTGGTTTCGCCATTATACGCGGCAGTAACCCCCTTAACTTTTGAAGTAATCTTTTTCATGAACCCCAAGAGAAAAGCTATGAATCTGCGTTGGATATTTTCGAGCCAAAATGTATGTGAGACATGACCCGACTGGCATTTGACAGCAGCTCTCAAACTCAAAAGGAACTTTATTTACGTAGGTTTTATCACAAAACTCTTAAAAATCGTCGTATTTAAAATTACCATTATCATCTTACGGCCCCTGTCCCATGCTAGGTGGTAGTCTCCATACATACCTATCAGTCGTCATATATACAGGCACACCTTTCGTACACAATTCCTCATTCTCACATTCCATCCATCTCTTTTGATCTCCCACAACCCTTGCGTCCCACATTCATGCTGAAACGAAGGAGACGGCAAGAACCTCTTCACTAACTTTTTTCATTTTTGTTTGGACTACAAGTGTTGTCCCTTGTGGCCACCAACATTCATGCTGAAACTACCACCGGTGTGGAATTCTGCTCTGCAGAAAAAATCACGAGGTATTTCGCGTGTGAAGTTTTAGGATCGCGCTAAGCTGTCCAGCCGTATGGGTGGTTAATAATATTCCATCCCGCCGAATCATCGGATTCCGTCGGGATGCGAGCGAATCAACACAGGCCTTTGTTAAAATCCTCGGTCCAGTAGTTGGCTTCTTTTGGCCAAAATTACTATTAAGCCTGTCCTTCCGAACGCAGCTTTACACACCACGGTGAATTCTCTTATTAATTTATTTGTATGTACACTTTAATAAAATACCTTCATAACATAACTTCTCGTATGTACGAAAACTTTCTATATTTGGCAGAGTAATGCCTGTTTCACACATTGTGTAGTTGAAGGTGTAAACATTTGGCTGAATACTGAACATTGTTGTATGAAGATGCTCTTTCTTTGTTTTTATACGTTTTAAAGTATTTTTTTTATATCTTGTTCTATGTCTTAGTACTGGTTAAAGGCCGAACCTTAAACTGGGAAAAGGTTTATTTCACAACGCTAACTTATGTTACCAGAACTTGGACACTTATAACGCCAACAGCTTGTCAGGGTTACAGAAGATTCTATCTGTAAATGTTTACATGCAAAAGTATGGCTCGATAACATAAACAAATGTTGGCAAATGCGTCAAATACATCTTTGACAGTCAGGGCGTCAAACAGATATCAATCATGTATTCTGATATGTTTGCTTTTCTTTCATGTGCTTCAGTTTGTTAGTTTAATACAGATTCATTTTCATTTTTTTTCTCCCACTAGGGTGGCGCATATGCTTGATGCATACGGCTTGCCTGATGCTGACCGGTTATCGTCGCCTATATGACACTTAATGATTTTAAGAATTTCATAAAGATTTTTTTATTTACTTGTTTTTTTATAAAATAGGCTGTATTTCGGGGGCTGGTTACAGACATGTAATTCTGGACCCAGAACAAGTGCCTCTAGTTTATCTGTGTAAACTTGCAGCATTCAGGATTTAACCGGGGAGCCGTGCCCGATCCAACATATACAAATGCGGCACTTCCAACCTCTAGGCAACAAGGCATATATGTTTAATTTACATTTGGACTACACACCTGACGAAGAAAATGTTGACATTGTAATTTGTTGTCTCCGTCTGTAACACGTCGGACCGGCTAGTGTGGTTGCGGTAATGGTGAGCGGCTGAGATGGCCGCCACGGCAGCCAGCCGCTGTGAGCTGCCCATGGCCCAGCCGAGCGGGCTGCGCTGTGCAGTGACAGCGCCAACACCCGCTACCAGCCACCAGCGGTGCCAATGAGCCACAACCACACGGCGCGGCGCCGCCTACGCGACTGCCGCTTTCAAAATCCGGACTTCTTTTAAACCACTTCGTTATTTTCTTAACATCGGATACCTCATTCCTTTTTTAAAAGTACTATTATTCTAACTTCTAACGCACATTCCGGCCAGTAACGTTTCTTAATTTGAACAGCCAGTCCATTTTTTGAGAACTGCGATCATCTGGAACAATAAATCTGTTTTGAAAATTCAATTTATAATGCAAATAACAAGTGAAGATGATTTATCTGTTTTCTTATTTAGTCTGCGTCGATTGTTGGTTTGGTAACCTAACCGAATAAGTTTTAAACAAATAATTCTTGCAGAATTAATTATGAAGTTTGTCCCGCCCGTAGCTTAGCGCTTGTAGAATTCTAAACTCATCTCTAGCCATTTTGTTTTAAAATGCTGACACACAGTATTGTCAAACTTATTACAACCGTATTTTTGTCGGGGGTTAACAAATAATTATAAAAATTTGAAGGGTTTATTGGGCGATCTCGCTGGCTGCAATATTTTCCAGACACCTAAGTACTTAAAGTGCGACTTAATGCAAAAAAAAATGTTGACGCGTCTGATACTTTTCGAGAGCAATACAACTGCAATTAAGTTAACAGCTCATTAGTTTATAATTCAGTTGCGTTTTTTTTCCTACGTGTCGCTTATAATTCGTTCAGATCCATATTATTAAATCAATTAGTTATCTTCCTATACAAATACTGCAAGTGTTACAAAACCAGTTCCCTAAATGTATTTTCACTTACAATTACTCAATTTCAACTATAACATTAACCAATAACTAACAGATAAAAACCCACCTTTGTGTTGCACACTTTATTATTTCCTTTTAACATTTAGGTAAAGTAACAAATTAGTGGGAAAACTGCCAGTCGCTTTGCAATCGCACTGTCGTTCGGTTGACTTCGATTTGAAAATTCAAACACGGAACACTACGCGATAGAAGTTTACGTCCGAGAAGTGAACGCGACGCGCACCCCTGGGTTCGAAACGTGGAATGAAGGGAGGCTCGCCGCCCGCCCTAGCCGCTCCGCCAATCACCAATGTTGGCGGTACCATCAAAGTTGGCGATAAAGTGCCCAAACTTATTATAGTCGCCCCGCCTCTGCCGCCCAATCTAAATATATATTTCTCGGTACCGGTTATAACCATCGACAAAAGAGAGGTGTTATAAACTGACGTCTGGCATTATAAACTCTAAAGAAACTAATGGAACAATAGTCTTATATATTTTTATTTAAATTGGTTCATCCGTTTCCAGGTTATGAAGTGTTTTCTGACGGTATCGGGCAGGGTGTCTTAAAATTTACAAAGTTATTATAATTAATATGCTCCCATAATATGATTCCAAAATTAACCGAACAAAACGCCGTTCCGACATAAAAAAAACTATTTTTAAATATTATATCATAATATCATTCCTAAAATAATTCCTTACCGCAAAGATAATGCAATTATAAACAATTCCTAGCACTCTGCTGGATAGCATACGTATAAGGATTTATTCGTAACGTAAATATAACTTCTTTAAACTTTTGTAAAGTATAGGTTCTCGTTGTTGCCAACGGTAATTAAGGTAAAATTTTCGTCAATATTTTAACAAATCATTCACAACCAATAAGTGACTACCACATATACCAATAGTAGGCAAATATTGGCCCAATTTTAAAGTGGTATACGTCCAACATTGGATAAAACCCGTCACTCCCTCGGCCGATTTCGTCCCGTCACGCCGCCAACAGGTACGTTGTGTAACTTATTTTGCCAGGCGAATTTGAACTTTACGCTTAAATTACATTTTCATGCAAGCCTTTCCTGAAGGGCAATTGTTGACATTTTGTGTTTTGTCTTATCTGTAAATTGAGTGCGGGAACAGAAATGTCATCATACTCGTAATAAGTTGGTATGGTATTTTCAGGATATGTTATCTTGTGCCTGTTTAATATAGATTTATTTTGTTTAGGACTATATCTTCACTTATCTTCGTATACAGATTTAAGTTTCGAAACGTAATCTCTGGATTCAGCTTTCATTAATCGATTATTACTATTAGTAAGTTATGTAGAATTTCATTAGATAACAATCTTATTTCTATTGGTGTTTTCTATCTATAATATGTATGTATTTACAATAAAAAAAATATACAAGTAGTTGATCATCCATCTCGTTACCATAACACAAGCATTAAGTTGCTTAGCTTGGGACGAGATGGCGTTGTGTGAAATGTCCAATGATATTTATTTATTTTATTTATTAACAATTCAACAATTAAATCAAAATTATCTTATTTTTATGAAGTTTATTTATTAATAGTACATGACAAATAGTATATAATTACATGACATATTATTTATCATTTACCTTTTGTTAAATATATTAATTATAACACCATACTCTGTACTACCCATATATGCAAAATAAATCTTGCATCTTGTACCCGATACTTCCGAATGGCTTTCTCCGTACCGTCACACGGATCTTCCAAACGTGTGTGGTTTGAAGCGATACCTAATCTGCTCTACATTTATGCACAGTATATATTTTGATATTACCGTAAGCGAACGGAAAAATATAGAAAAATATAGCCAGAGCTCCCTACGGACTATAGCGATTCAGTTTTACCCGAGCGAGACGAAATTTGTCACTTATGCCTTCAGCGTTCAATATAGGAAGCACTTAAACTAGACCGGGGCCCCAAACCTCCCTGTGGAGACACAGTTGGGACCTACGAGGCAGGCGACGCGGGACGTTGCACCGGGGTATGTTTAGCGGATAAGGGGACGATATACAAATCACTGATTGCCGGACCAGAGTCCCACACTCCCCACACTGGCTTTTCCCCAGGCCCCGGTGTGAATAGTCCACAAAGGATTTTACCCTGCAAAAAACAAAGCTCCAAATCTGCGATTTTATTTTAAGTGCCATCGGAATCTATGTAATTGCCAGCTGTCTGGAATCGTAGTCTGCTTCAAGTTCTTGTGTCAACAACGGCGTGTGGCATAGATCCCGAAATGACACTATAGTATTAGCAGTATTGTTATCACCGTATTATCATTATAATCGTGGTCATCACATCACAAAGTTACAACACTAGACGAAGACGTATCCTATCACTACTCAATAGTGTTTGCATTTTTTATTACACCATCACTGCTCTAGGTATACCTATAGTAAAACGCAATATGGGTTATAACCTATATTGTGCTTTACATTTACAAACGCATAATTCACCACTAGAAATGATGCAAATATTCTCTAACTCTGGCTTAAACAAAGACACTTGCCCGACCCCGGAATCAAACCATGGTCCAAAGGTCCATTCCCCTATGTATATTTTATCTGAACATTTATTAACTTTAGTATTCATGTTGAAAATGGTTACACCTTTTGCGATTAGTTTTTTAATTTAAACAAATATTCCCATTTTAACTTATAAAAATGATGTATTCGTTGATGCTTATGAACGCCATACTTGGTTTATACAATAAAGCATTTTTCTCTCCTATTCTATAGCCGCAAGAGAAAGAAAACTTGTGCCCTGTGCCAACACATCATGCCAGCGCGGCACAGTGGGCTAATTTACCTCCATGAACTTGGAGGGGGCCTGACTCAGCAGTGGGTCATTTATGGGTTGAAATGATGGTGCCGATTTAGAGAGAGCGCGATGCAGGAATTTCTTGAATAAACCAGACGAAATCTAAATTGGTTTTTAAGCGTTTGTCAGCTACATCTTGTTCTGTACCATTCATTTCAATATACACATGACATCTCATCTAAAGATATATCGTAACGTCCCGTCATGAAAACACAATTTTAGATTTAGAGCTTGATGGGGTGATGCGGAGTGTGTACTGAAAACTACATTCGCACTACGAGAAAGCACTTTTGAATTGTTTATCTTGCATTTGCTAGATAGCGTCTGCGCGATAGTGTTTTATATTCTTGTTACGTCCGAGTTTATTGTGCTTAGTGTATCAACGGAATTGTTGTTTTGTTTTTGAAAATGTATTGCTGACAGGAGCGTAGCTATTTCTTTGTTCTAGACTAGTTTTTCCCGGAGACTTTGTCCGCGAGGGAGTTTGTACAATTCAATTTTAATAGGGATTACTTCACAATTTATGCTCGTAATTATTCTGAACAGTATGTTAAACTCCTTATCAGTCAGAGAAATTATATGAAAGTTCGTACGCTATCAGATATTTTTATAAGTTACAGTTTGGCCATGGATACTGGTGCAATATGATTATTAATTATTTGTTAAGAATTAACATTTCTTCAAACTCAATTCCACGTCTCATTTCCTTAGAAAAAAAAATGGCAGAGCGCGGAACGAAAAGTTGTTTCATCAAACTTTCCCTACCGCTATCTCTCATAACATTCTCTATCAAAATATACCCTTCATTCAGGTAAACGAAAGTTCATCTATCGTCAACTCTCGGTTAGACCCATATAACATTATTATGGGACGCCATTATGCCGCTTAAGGCCGTCGCCCACGGTGACTTTTTGTAGCGATGCCGTCGCGTGTCCGCATCGATACAGTCGCGAAGCGGTCGCTAACTGTGTGCCCTCGCCCACGGGGTCGCAATGCTGTCGCGCTTCTGTCGCGAAATTACTTTGTGGACATCATGTAACAACGTTTAAAATACTAAAAAACTATAAAAATTGTTAGAATGTCATACTCGCCTTTTCGTGAATTGCTTTCCATTGTAAAACCAGAGTTGACACGCAGAAAGTCACGATGCAGTAGCGCGTCGGCATCGCTACTGTAGCAAATGCGACTAACACGCAATAGTAACGATACTGTCGCGCAACAGCATCGCTACAAAAAGTTGCCGTGGGCGAGGGCCCTTAAAGCCACAGCGCACTAGCTACTTTTAGCATCGACGATCGGCGATTTTGCGACTGCATCGATGCTGCATAGCGTTTTAGCGACTTTCTGCGTTCGATCGCGATATCAAAATCGCGCGTCGTGCTGCATCATTCGCGACTTTCTGCGTTTGAACGCGGTATCGGGAACGCGCGTTTTAGCGACTGCTCAGATGCTGGATCGATACTTGTAGCTAGTGGGCTGTGGCCCTTAGAGTGTGGTCTGTGATGTAATAACTCTTGTATTACCCGAAAACCTTCGCGAGATAGTGTAATGATAGTTTTAAAATGAAAAGGAGGGTTTCCTTATGTTGCGTCACATTTTATGAAGGTTTTCGGTGATGCAGGTCCTTTATCTGTTGCTAAAATTTTAATTAGGTAATTTGGGTATGTTACGTTAAAGGGAATTGTTTTTCTATATTCATCCCGGTTTTTAGTCCGCGTGGTGACGGATATATAATACATGATGTCTTCACCCCATTCCATCCTGAGAGTGTCGTAAGAGTAGTGATTTGGCTTTCATAAAAGAATTTGGCTTGCTCGAAATGCTACTTACATGGTCACCCCAATCCATCCAGACGGTGCCATAAGAGCGGACAAAAGGAAATGACAATGCCGAAAAGCGACCCGCAAGAGAAGGAAAACTTGAAACGATCCCCTGTGCCAACCCGTCTGACCAGCGTGGCACAGTAGGCTATTTACCCTCCCTATGATGGGAGGAGGCCCGACTCAGCAGTGGTCATTTACGGGCTGAGTAGCAGTAAGTTACGAAATGTACATTTCCTACATGCGGTTTCAACCGTCCGTGGCGTTAAAACCGTTTACATACAAGTACCTATGTGTGGTATTGTCAAGGGATTGGATTAGTTCATGTTCTTGCCATAAAATCGCGATAAATGTTCTCGAAATGACGTCACGCGCCGTTTTCACACTTGACAAAAAAGGCAAACATGCTATAATACAGAACAAACAGAAATACGGGTTACGGAAAGGAAAACATAACGCTATATTGTTTAGAGATGTACGAGAAACAATGAGTGAGTGAATTTGAATCCGGATCCTGATCGTGTTTGATATATATATAAATGTTTTGATAACGTGTTGCGTGTTTCTCTCATCTGGCGAACTTGCTCTCACTTTTGCTGCTCTTTGCTCATTTGAAAAAAGCACCTACAGAGTATTTTTGCTGGCTCTTCTCTGTAGACCAGCATTCCGAACCGGTGGTAGTTTCAGCATGAATTTGGCTGGACGCAAGGGTTGTGGGAGATCAAGAGAGATGGATGGATTGTTAGAATGAGGAATTGTCTATGGAAGGTGTGACTGGAGATATGACGACTGATAGGTGTGTATGGAGACTACCACCTAGCGTTGGACAGGGTTTGTAAAATGATGATAATGGTAACTTTAAATATGACGATTTAAAATAGTTTTTGTAAAAGACCTACGTGTATAAAGTTCATTTTGAGTTAGAATTTGAGTGTTTTGATATACATATATTAAATTGGGCAGGGTACATAGCTCGCAGGACTGACGCCTGATGGGGCAGGAAAGTCCTAGAGTGGCGACCGCGTTCCGGAAAGCCCAGTGCTGGTAGGCTTCCCACACGGTGGACCGATGAACTGGTTAACCGTGGACCGACGACGCAAAGGCTCAGGACCAGCCTAAATCCGTCGAAAATGTTGGTTACTAATGAATTGGTGAATGAATCCGTTTTAAATACTAATAGAATAATATATTTGTCATAAGGTGACCATCTCTAGCCTTAACAATGGACAGTGTGGCATGCAGTGTCGTTGACACGGGGCGATGACTTCTGTCACGCGAGTCGATTTGCACAGATCGTGGACCGACTCGTTATCCACTTTAACGATGATTAACCCTTTGGATTCGATTTGATTCCGTTTGAATCCATTTCACGTGTTAAATTCTCCCTGCAGAATGTTAAATAAATAAATATCCTTGGACATTTCACACAACGCCATCTCGTCCCAAGCTAAGCAACTTAATGCTTGTGTTATGGTAACGAGATGGATGATAAACTACTTGTATAAATTTTTTCTTACATACATACATATTATAGATAGAAAACAGACCCGGAACAAATACTTAAGAAAGAAAGAAAGAAAATTCATTTATTGACACTAATACAACTTACTTCTTGTAGTTCGTACAAATATTTCTTCCGTGCGGGGATCGAACCCGCGACATGCCCAGTTGTCCAATTTCGACCGCAATTCATTTGCACGAAACCTAACAACATAATTTTGAATGTTACTGAACTACTATTCATACCGCGTTATATTACAATTTGGTAATAAATAGTTACGAGTACATATATCGTCTCCAGGACCAGACCTCGAAACCGATCCAGCTGCAGCGAGGTGTTAGACAGGGAGATGTTATCTCTCCGAAACTGTTCTCCGCTGCACTGGAAGATGTTTTCAAGGTTCTGGACTGGAAAGGGCTGGGCATTAACGTGAACGGCGAGTACATCACTCACCTTCGATTCGCTGACGACATAGTCGTAATTGCTGAAACCATGGAGGACCTCACTACGATGCTCGATGGCCTCTGTGGAGCCTCCGAACGAGTCGGCCTTAAGATGAACATGGAGAAGACGAAGATCATGTCTAACATCCATGTTCAAGCCACTCCTGTTAACATCGGAGGTTCTACCCTCGAAGTTGTTGACCATTACATTTACCTGGGACACACTGTCCAGTTAGGTAAGTCCAACTTCGAGAAAGAGGTCAATCGTCGGATCCAACTCGGCTGGGCAGCGTTCGGGAAGCTGCGTAAGATCTTCTCGTCCACAATACCGCAGTGTCTGAAGACAAAAGTCTTTAACCAGTGTGTGTTGCCAGTGATGACATATGGAACAGAGACGTGGTCGCTCACTATGGGCTCCATCAGAAGGCTCAAAGTCACCCAAAGGGCAATGGAGAGGGCTATGCTCGGAGTTTCCCTGCGAGATCGAATCAGAAATGAGGAGATACGCAGGAAAACCAGGGTCACCGACATAGCCCACAGGATTGCCAAACTTAAGTGGCAGTGGGCAGGGCACATAGCTCGCAGGACCGACGCCCGATGGGGCAGAAAAGTCCTCGAGTGGCGACCGCGTTCCGGAAGGCGCAGTGCTGGTAGGCCTCCCACACGGTGGACCGACGACCTGGTTAAGGTCGCCGGAAAGCAGTGGATGCGGGCGGCCCAGGACCGGCCTTTGTGGAGATCCTTGGGGGAGGCCTATGTCCAGCAGTGGACGTCTTTTGGCTGAAATGATGATGATGATGATGACATATATCGTATTTAACAATGCAAGAGCTGTTTGCAAAAAAGGAAATGATCCAATTTAAAATCAACGTAGGCGAAGTCGTAGGTTGCAGCTAGTCTATACACTATCTACTATGGTTACACAATTTCTATCTCGTTGGTCTAGGGGTTAGATGTCCTGCATTTGGATCAACGGGTCCCGGGTTCAATTCCGGGATTGGGCAAGTCACTTTGTCTAAACCTGAGGCACTTGCTCTCAGTCTGGGTGTCGTTTGTGTTCGTGAATTATATGTTTTTAAACTGCCCCCGCGATACAGGTTATTATACCTAGTGCAGAAGTTTCTGTTTTTTTTTTAAGTTAATAAGAATTTATAACCCGTGAACTGCTGCAACGTTTTAAATGATCTCTGTTTGGTAATTTCTTCTCCGCCTCAAATAGCGACTGGGCGTCAAACTTGCTAATAAACGGTGTGAAAAAGGTCTTTTGACTGTTTTGACAGTTTTTATAACCTACTAATACTATAGTGGCAATTACGTTGAGGGAAATAATCTCACTATGCCACGCAGGCCAGACGGGGTTCGTATCAAGCGTTCGTTCTCTTATAGCTAGATTTTCAGACTTGTTATTTCTAAACCGGGACACTACAATGCATGTACATGTATACTCCGCATTGAAACGAAACACTTTTTAACAGCTTTATCGCGTGTATATTACAATATACAATTCGCGACCTTTCGAATGTTTTACGGCAGTCGTGGTCAGGAGAGACTAGATGACAGTTGTCTCCAAAAGTACAATGAAACAGTTAAAATCTACCGCCTTTAATTTGGTTTTATTGATAAAGTTCCCTGTGCACGAAATCGCTCACGGTGTCCAGAGGACGTGTAGATGAGTGTTCAGCTTGAGATTTGATCAATTAAATGCCTGGATCCCAAGCAGGTGAAACTTGTCAGTCGCCAACCATAATCTCTATTGAAATTTCAGTCTCAATGTTTTTTAATCTCAGTAGCCTCGCGGGTCTTTCTTCTTATTTTTCTTTTGCAAGGATATACCTCAAGTCTATCAAAGTAAATACATAGAAGTAATGGTTGGTAATTTTGAAAGTGTGCCCACAAACTGTCTAGCACCGTTTATCCGTTAAAAAGTATTTTAATTAAATCTGTAATAATCGCGAGAACCAAAAGCCCATAGCACACGGCGTACATACGACGCGCAGTTGACGCGCGTATATGCGCTTCAAACGAGATTCGAACGGACTTTGTAACCCTAAGCACACGCGGTGATCGTGAAGCGCGAGTCTGCAGATACAGCGATACAGTACAGACGCGTTGTAGTCGCTCGTAGCTTCTACGTTTTGATCAGATCAGTCCCCTCCTCTGCTTGTACGCGCTTCACACGCGCGCTGTTTGAATCTATACGAACGCAAAAATCGGCATCGCGTTCCTGAAACACGCGTCGTCTGCGCGTTTTACATACGCCGTGTACTAGAGGCCTAAGACATCATCTACTCCGCAGTTAACAGGCGTTCGAGATTTCAAACCAGTGATATCATACAGAAATCTGGCGATTTCACTTAGCGTAATTGATACGGATGCGAGAAATGTAGCATACAGTGAGTCCTGATTCAATCGTGGCGCTACCTAGTAACGTTATCTCGTTAACTAACTGTAAAGTTAGGTATATTAAACACTTGGAAACGTTCTGTAACAAACAGAAATCTATTAGGAATTAATATTTTCTACAAATACATACTACTGAAAACCTGTTTTATCGTTGAGACTTCGGGGCACGGAAATATTATAATTAGCGACCGACCTGTCCCCTAAAATGAACGGGGTTCCTCGACTACCCGATTCAGGGTCGCGGGTTGCGCTCCCCAATGGGAGAACGCGACCTTGAGGGCCTTGGCCCACCTCGTTTAATGGAGCCCCAAGATCCGAGGCGGAAGCCGCCCCCCGAAGTCCCACATAACCCGGCTAGTAAGGCCATAAATTACCCACTGCCATAACAGATTTAGAAATGCTGAGTGTGTGTCGTAAGTCTGGCCCCTTAAACCTTCTCCCCCTACAATTGGAGGAAGCCCAACTCAGCATTGGTATGGACTAAGTAGTAGCAGATACTTACTGAACAAAGAAAATATGTATTTTTTCAGTGTTCGCCGCTATGAAAGTTGTTTCACTCACATTTCCTCGAAACACTTTGCAGTTATTTCATTTTCCAATGTAACGAGTTATAATGATGTGAACACCACAAAGCCTTTGACAAAGTAATGCTAGCGCTGTAAGAGTAAGGGTCACCATGGATTAAATAAATAGTGGATAGTCTATAGTGCTACATATTTATTTATTTATTACAGCTGTGCCAATAAGAATATTACTACTACTCGGCCCATAGATGACCCACTGCTGTGTCAGACCTCCTCCAATTACATTAAAGGAAACAAGCCCACTGTGCGTGGCCAGACAGGTTGTTTCGAAATTTCCTTCTCTTGGGACTATGATATCAGCATTCGTATTTCCTTTAGTCACTCCTTAGGAGACCCGCAGAATGGAATGGGGTGGTGACACGATTTATTCAAAAACTGTCACCACACGGACAAAATTTTCATGAAATCGTTTATAGAATGAGAAGAAAATTTACATTATCCAAAGTTACTCGTAGACGGGGTGAGACGTACGGTAAGATTTAACACAAGCATACAGCCTAAAATAAACGAAAATGGCCCGAAGCAATGCGAGGGTCGTTAACGAGGCTGCCATAAAAAGGTGTGGCAACGTAAGTCATGCGGTGCGATGACATCCCAAATTTAACTAACCCTAGGATGGATGAATGGTGTTGTATACAGCGCAGATAAGTCGTTTACGAGACCCGACAAAATAGAACAGGCGCTTTTAACATGGCTTGATAATATTTTTATGGACTTGTAACTAACTAAATTATCCGTGTGATGTTGGCTTTATAATACGCAGTGTCACCACCGCATTATATCCTGAGGGTGTTTTAAGAGCCGACAAAAGGAGATGACCTGGCCGATAACCTAGCCGCAAGAGAAGGACAACTTGATACGAAACAATGTGCCAACCCGTCTGGCCAGCGTGGCATAGAAGGTGAGAGAAGTAAAGGATTGTACCCCCAGCAAAAAAGCCACGCGATTGGTTGATGACATGCGCGAACTTTATTGAAATCAACATTTTGTTATTAAATTCCTCCGAAATGGCTCGACGGATTTTCGTGAAATTTTGTGTGCATATCGGTTAGGACTGCGAATCGGACAACATTTTATTTTATCCCTTTAAATGTTGTTATTTTTTTTTTGGTTATTTTTTTTTATTATACAGCACACATAAATACATACAACCCTAAATTTTCACCCCTCTAGGATCAACCCCTATTTGTAATAGCGATATTTAAATGGCAAAACAGCGATTGCGGTGTCAGCTAGTAATTATAAATATAATGACAGTTGTAATATTTCCAAGATTTGGTCATAATTATGTATACCAGTAATTTGTTTTCGTCTTTAGAAATAATTTGGACAATATCATTGATCGCTTTATCGCGAAGCCAAGTAAATGTCAAAGAAATAAGCTGTCTTCTATTTGATCGATTGTAATTAATAATTAAAGGGTTGTAATTAATGTCAGTCGGACCATGGATAATTTAGTTTTGTAATTAATCAAAATGACATTAATTTTACATCGTAATAACCCAAATTTGAACGGATGAATTTTGTAAAATTCATTTTAGTCTTTTGCTTGAGAATCTGTGCTTTTTTGTGACTTAATTGTGACTTTAATTTAATGTATTAATTGATTCTATCGACCAATATAAAATTACCAACGGCTCAGATTGTTGCGCTACAGAGAAGAGTCGGTACAAACATTCACGTATTACGTAAACCAGTCACGTTCCGTGTAGTAAAGGATTTAGAATACTTAGTGTCGCCAACCCATTCCATCATACGGGAATGCAAAAAAAAAATGGTGGCGGAAATCCTAGCTGCAATAGAAGAACCCATCTGGTCAGCTTGGTACAGTAGGCTAATTATCCTCCATGGAGTCAGCTATGGGCCGAGAAGAAAGAGAAAGAGAATACGAAAGAAACATCTCTGTAAATTTTTTACTATATCGAAACCAGTTGGACAAGTAGCAAATCTTGGGCCAAAATCTACCCTGCGCAATAGTCGTTATTTTGATAGTTTGGCAGAGAAGGGAGGTGTAAGTCACGCGATTGGTTGAGTGCGATTTCTCCCCCCCACCCCCCAGCCCCCCACTAGGGCGCTTCTGTGTGCATAACATAATTTGTCACTTTGTTCACTACTTTTTAATATACTAGCTGTACCACGTGCGTTGCTACGCCACTAACTAAACTAAATTTTAAGGAAAGACATTTTAAAGAATTTTTTTTTTATATTTTGTTCTGATACCTTCATGCACAACACTTTGCTGAAGATCATCACATGATCAAATGCATAGTTTACGAGTCACTGAAGGACATACAAACAAACATTTACTTTTAAACTAGCGACCCGCCCCGGCTTCGCACGGGTGCAATTATGCATGTATTGTACATATAAACATTCCACTTGAATCACTCTATCTATTAAAAAACCGCTTTAACATCCGTTGCGTAGTTTTAAAGATTTAATAAGCAAACAGAGGGACGGACAGACGACAGCGACTTTGTTTTATAATATGTAGTGATAGTGATCTAAAGACTTAGATAGACAAATAAATAGATCTACTACGTATCTATTTACGTAGGTAGTATATGTACTAAACTTAGATATTCAATAGCGCATCGTATAAGTTCTATTCCCGCCAGCCCTCAAGTTAACACAAGTGTACGTATTGACTTCTTGTGACAGCTGGTGGTTCCCTAGAGAGTCCCGCTTGCCCACGTCAGTCGTATTTAAATAATCATGACGAGCGAACAATTTCTTGGCCTTTTATGTTGTCCTGGTACCACGCATCGATAAATTTTATGTTTACACTGATATATTCTTGTACGTGTGGTGACGTTTTTTTTATAAACTAAAGCCCCAGGTATAACCTGTATCGCGGGGGCTGCTTACAAACATGAAATGACCAACACAATTGACACCCAGACTCGGAGCAAGTGCCACTGGTTAACACAAAGACATTTGCCCGACTCCGGAATCGAACCGGGGGCCTTTAATCCAAAGCCCCCTCACGCACGCTCGGCCACGCCGTTAGCCGCCTCCGCGGTTCAACCGCTAGGTTGAACGCTGGCGCATGTCCAGTTTATTAGGCAACCGCCTAGGCGGTTCGTTTGAGCGGTACAAAGGCTTAAAGCGGTTTCATCGCGGTTGCATATTAAGGTGAATGTTCAAGGGTAGTGCGCGAAATTCAAATTTTCTTACGTTTTTTGCTATTTGCAGGTCAGAGCTAGGTTGTATGTTGATTAAAATGTTATTCGCCGCTGTAAGACGTATGTAATTATAGAATTACTGGCGACCCGCCCGGCTTCGCACGGGTGCAATATTGACCTATAAACCTTCGTCTTGAATCACTCTATCTATTAAAAAAACCGCTTCAAAATCCGTTGCGAAGTTTTGAAGATTTAAGCATACATAGGGACGGACAGGCGACAGCGACTTTGTTTTATATTATGTAGTGATAGTGATAATCATCAAAATCATCAATACAACCCTCCAAGCTCATAAAGGTGCCAGAAAAACTTTTTCAAGCTCAAAGTCATTCATGCAAAAAACGTACGAAAATTTGAATTTCGCGGGCTACCCTGGAATTTTCACCATAAACTGGACATGCCGCACGGTAAGCCGCCCCTCCGCGGTTCATCCGCTAGTGCGTAAGGGGTCAAAGGCAGCATATTTAGCCCCTAAACCAACAAGGCAGTCAAAATTGCACCAACCATCCCAAGAGTGTCGTAAGAACCATTTTTTGTGCCAACCCGTCGTGCTAGCGTGGCACAGTAAACTAATTGCCCTCCATCATCGTGGAAGCCGGCTCAGTAGTGGTTAATTTTTGAGGTAAAATGTAGATGACGACGACATTTTTGTTTTCTTTCTTATAAATTAGTAGGTATTTTTTTTCGTAGCGTAGAAGGGAAATGCGTGTTAAGTCTTGAAGAAGTCTATAATTATGTATCAAATCTAAGCACAATACTCGGCTATAAAAAACGGTTAATTAACACTAGTTTAATCTATACCATAGCACTGAACGCTAACTGATTTAGTAACGTATCTAAAGCTTATGCTTTAGATATTATATTAATATGAGTAAATATTTACGTAAACCGATTTAATAGTATTTAAGAAAATGTTAAAAAGTTTTAACATTTTCTTTAAAATAGTATTTTAAGTCGTCCAAAAATACCCAAATTTGTCCAAATTTCCGACAAATACACTTATTTCAAGTTTCATAGCAAACTTTGGGTAAATTTCTATGGGACCAAACTGAATGGAATACCAAGCGACTGAAAAAAATTGTTAGATCCATTTATAAATGACGGAATTATGCGGTAACACATAAAATATCTACGAATTGAGAAGCTCCTTTTTTAAAATTGGTTATAAGTAATAATTTCTCAAAACCCTTCGCACTATCGAGCACAATATGCAAACTGCTAGCGTGTTTTCTATTAAAGAACTTTCGTCAACCCGCAAAGTGAGCCTGCACTACCTCTGCATAGTTTATGTCCGCCTGGTACTTTCGCACAAAAATCTATGAATACCCCATTATGATGCGGCCAAAGGGGGTTGGTTGATGTATTATTCTATTCATAGAAACTGGTATTAGCTCTCTGATGATGTTTTTGGGTTCATCGTGTATATTTAAAATGGAATGACAGCATAGGCTTCTCCCATAGTTTCGAACTATCCGAGGTCTTTATAATTTGGTATGCTCTCCATGTGTTGTCGGCCCTCTATGACTTGGCTTCCCCATCTACCATATATTCTCCGGGCTGCCAACTGCTACAACTGATTTCAACCGTGCAATCCTTTGAGCTTGTTGTTAAGATTCTTGGGCAGGATTCCGGGTTTTGATCTACAGACATTACGGGCGTAGTTCACTGCATTACACTTTTAAACTATTTTATATAGGTTTAAAATGCGTTTAAACTTCACAGGCGCCTTAGGCCAAACATCCTTTGAATATCTTACAAGCTATTTTTGTAAAAAATATTGATTTTATACGAGTTTTAGTCAGTATAACATCACCAACAAGCTTCCACAAACCGTCTCTGCACATAATTTGGTACAGATTATTTTCGTATTACAGGAAATTGAATTAACAGCTGCAATTTATCCAAACATTTCATGTAAGCCTTTTGCCCGTGGTTTAAGGACGGTTTTTCTTTGGATCGGGTTCTGAAAGTCTGTGAGCAAACCAACTGCGGGGTCAGTGAATTCGGATATCAAATATGCAACTTGGTAGACTCTCCCCAACCACTTACAGCAATTGCAAATGTTGAAAATGTATGTTCCGTTGAAAGTTGAAGTAGCGTCACTGAATAGCGTTGAGTTGATTTGAAAGTTCCCAAAAATATCGTTTAATTCTACATGGACCATATTATAGACTGCTCGTTAGCTTTTTATTTACTTTTGTATACGTCGGAAATCCTGAGCCGCCTAATATGCCTCATTGTGAACGATGATGTCTTGAACTACTATGAATCATAGGAAGCATGCCTTCAATTTTTTTTGTAAAAGTTTATGACTACTCTATTATTACCCAAATTGAAATCAGTTTGGAGATCAATAAAAATATACTGCAACATATGACTCGACTGGTAATATAATTTTCATTGTTTGCCATTAGTTATACGTAGATTTAACCAAATCCAATTTTCTGCCTGTCTCTGCGATAAAGACATATCTTTTTTTTTCATATCGTTGGAACACGAAATCCTATCTAGTATTTTATCATCAGTAAGCACTTTAATTTACCCATTCTGAGCGTGTCGTTCCGCCACATAAAATGTTATGAAATCTGTAATATAATGTGCGGAACACATTTCGCTTTTTATGCGAAATGTGTTTCTTTCCATAGTCGAATCAAATAATGTATTTTGTAATGAGATTCGAATAGTAAATTAAACTAATTGATGTATAAAATAAACGGTGTTTCGTAGATAATATCACCTACTAATACCTCATTAATATTTTATGGTACATTGTAAAATGATCGCTTAAAAACTACGGTTTCATAACAACGATTCTCATGCATTTATAAAAAGTGTCATAGCTCCGACTACTTCTATAAGATGCATCAGATAACAATAAAATATTGCGAAAAGATATTGAAATTAATATACATATTTGAAAATATATGACAGCCATGTTACAGTCATGGCCTTCCTCAACCATATTGCAGGGATGAAAGCGACCTGCCACACGACACTGCTGTATTAGCATTCGTTTCGTGTATACCCCGTTCAACATAGCTTGATCGATTTGACAGACGGGCTAGTGATGGGAAACAGAAAATATCTAGTAGTCCAAAAAATAACGTTTTAAAATACTTGTAACAGTGACAAGTTGGCGTGGTATAATAAGTTCCTATTTTATATTACAGGGTTATTTTTTGACCTTCCGCCAAATTTAAATAGGTGGTTCAGACCATGAAATTAAACAAAAAAGAAAAGAAAATAATAGTTGTAAAAGTGTTAAATTTCAATGCGCTAAAGCCAACGAATTTTATTTTAAAATGAAAATGTTTTTTATTCGAATATTGTCTTAAAAAGTTAAGAAAAAGTGATAAATAATTTCACACATAATACACCCATACCATCTCGTCACAGTTACAAGTATTTTAAACCGTTATTTTTTGGACTACTAGTTATTATCTGTTTCCCACCACTATTCGCCATTGCAAAGTAAAGGTATGATTCCGAAGTACGCTGCACGCAGAAGTGCTACCTCGGCACTACTGGTCCCGATTACCACGACGTAGTTTGGAGTTATACCTTTTTGTCGATCAGAAAAATTGACATGTGCCAAATCGATCACGCTATCTTGAATAGGGTATAGTGATGAATTTTAAATACGTAACGTAAACAACCCATTTTATTTTGTTTTAACGAAACTGCCGCGCTTTGTGTAAACTGTATCACGGTAACACAAATTACACCTAGACTCAGAGCAAGTGTCTCTGGTTTACACAAAGACACTTGCCCCGAAACCGGGTACCAGTAATCCAAAGTCTGCACGGTCAACCTCTAGACCAGAGGTTCCTAGACTTATTTTCTCATAGACCATTTTCAAAATTTGTTTAGTTAATTAATTTATCTATTGCGGTATGAGTGGATCAATAAAAAAGTGATTGACAAGTAACAGTCGGAGAGTTTCTTAAAATATTATCTGTTTACATTAATAGTCGAGTCTCCCATGGACCCCTGGGGGTCCACCTAGACCAGTTTGGGAACTAAGACTCTACATCAAGCAGTCCTGAGGGTGCTTAATACTCTCAATGATTTATTAAGAGCCTCGACAAGGCAGTGGATTATGTACTCCAGTGACAGTCGCAAATTGCCCCAACTATCGGCGGAGACGTAATGAAAACAATAGCTCACCGTTGCAAGGCAGCGTGAAGTGACCTAAAAGCTTTTAAACCCGTCTCGCTGTAGAAATAGACGCGATAGACGTCTTGCAGAGCGGACACCGATGCTCAGAGCTCTCGCTATTGTTAGCTTGAGTTTTATAGGCACAATCAACTTCCCAATATAGGAACGGGTGCCTTGTACAAAGATAAACATTAACTATGAAAAGGCCCTCAGACTTCAGGATATTGAAGACGTCATACTGAATAAGTCTTGACAGGAGAATTGGTATTGCTGATTGATATGCATCCAACGTTTTCCGGCGACCTTAACCAGGTCATCGGTCCACCGTGTGGGAGGCCTACCAGTACTGCGCTTTCCGCAACGCGGTCGCCACTCGAGGACGCCCCATCTGCCATTTCTGCCCCATCGGGCGTCGGTTCTGCACATTATGTGCCCTGGGATGAGTAGTAGTTTAAAATTGTAGTCACAACGCATTTACTGAAATTACGAAAGGAATAAACTGGTATACTTTCGCTGTAATTAAACTCCTAATATGGATTCGAGTGTAGGTCATTGAACCGGTAACTTTGAATATTATACTTTTTTTAAGTAGAGGAAAGTGGATGTTCGGTGCTACTGCATCCAGGCCGGACGTCGGTGGGATCCTTTCCGTTTTAGACCCGATTGTGCCAGATACGTAACATGATTGTTAAACTTAGTGCGCCCCGCGGTTTTGCCCGTGTGGTGATGGAAAATTGTGATAATGATGTTAAAAGAAACTATTTTATTTTTTCGTCAGTATTTTTTCCTTGACACTTATCGTTAGGTTTTGGATAATTGACACTGTCTTTTTCTGACGTGTAAGCTATATTATTGTAAAGTTTCATATAATTCAGTGTGGTGACGGATTTAGAACACATAGTGGCACCACCCCATTCCATACTGAGGGTGTCGTAGGAGCCGACAAAAGGAAATGACAAGGCCGTGACGTTTCACACGCTTTGATAAAAGAACTTGGCAAGAGCTTATTAGGTTGGCAGATTAATGCTAGAAACTGCATCGTGTCTGAGGGGCACTTTAATAGAAATGGTTTGGGACCCAGAGGATAGAACGGTGCCGCTATGTATTCCAATGCCGTTATCACACGGAAAATAACATGACCCATAACCGTTTTGGTCTAAATCCTACAAACAATACATCCAACGGACCAATTTATTACCATAATAAATATAAACACCGTTACTGATTTTAAGCTGATAATTGCATGCAGTTTATTGTTCCCTGTGGTGACGGATATAGAATGCTAAATGACACTGACCCATCCTGAGGGGTGTCGTAAGGAAAGCAAGAGGCAGATTATCTGGAAAAAAAAAAGGAAAACTAGATACAAACCCTGCGCCTGGCAAGACGCCGCACAGTAGGCTAATTCCCCTCCGTGAAATTGGAGGAGGCCTGATTCAGTGGTGGGTCATTTATCGGCTGAAACGGTGAATGATACTTTCAATCCAGTAGAATGTGATAGACAAAACAACATTAATCTCAATTCCTTAGCGTAACGTGACTAGTTTTACTGTTTGTCTGGAGTTACGGAAAACTAAATGTACCCTCTCTTTCGAGCTACACTTACATCATACGTTTCTTTTCTTTTTTCTTTTTTTTTTAAACAAAGCCTATGCACCAGTTATCGCGGGGCAGTGTACCAGCAAGAAATTCACGAACGCAAATGACACCCAGACTCAGAGCAAGTGCCTCTGGTTTAGACAAAGACATTTTCCCGAACCCCTTTGATCCAAAGGCGCCACACCTGAACTCTAGACCAACCTTGCATACATACTTACGTCGTTCTTCTTACACCGTTTCTAACATCGGTAACCTTGTCAGTACTCTGGAAACACCATAATAATCTCCATTAGCCACCATTCCTCTTGTGGTTGGACTTTAAAAATTATGACAGGAAATGAACTAATAAGTACAGATTTGGCCCACCGTGTGGGATGGCCAACTACTTATACGCTTATGGCAAAAGAACATAGGTAACTTACAAAATTGGTTCAGCATTCTTTTTGGCCATCCCACCATTTGTTAGTCCATATTTCTATAACGTGGCAACGTAGGGAAATGACGCCGCAGGGGAAACCTTGTGCCAACCCGTCTGGCCAGTTTGGCACAGTGGGCTAATTACCCTCCATGTAGTTGGAGGAGGCCCGACTAAGCATTAGGTCATTTATGGGCTGAGAAGTAGAAAAAGTAGAAGTAATAATAATATGAAAAGAGATTCATAATTAAATCAGATTGTCTTTTGCCAGCAGGTGAGCCGGTAGCCTTGAGAATGAAGTGGGGCGAAGTGCTGGGACGCAGCTTGGCCGCGCACTTCATACGCGTCGGTCGTCTTCGGCGAGGGCTCGTGTTGCTGGCGGCCGTGGCATGTACCGGAGCAGCACTGCTGTATTGGCGCCAGCAGACAGATGACCAGAGTAATAGGCCACTCCATATATTATACGCGTAAGTATATGACACCTACACATTCAGTAGGTGGAGGGAAGTAGTCCTTATAGGTGAATGCACAAAGATATGTCCGGGTTTCCGGCAACACGGATTCAGAATACATATTGTTAACATTTCAGCCTGAAGGTGTCGTAAAAGCCGACAAAAGGACATGGCAAGGCTGGAAACCTAGCTGCAAGAGAAGGGGAACTTGATACGAAACCCTGTGCCAACCCGTCTCGCCAGCGTGTCACAGAAGGCTAATTACCCTCCCTGACATGGGAGGAGGCTCGACTCAACAGTGGGCAGGGTCATCATCATCAACAGCCTATCTCAGTCCACTGCTGGACGTAGGCCTCCCCCATGGCTCGCCACTGAACCCGGTCTTCGGTTCTATGCATCCACTTGCTGCCGGCTGCCCGTCGCAGATCGTCGCTCCATCTAGCAGGGGGGCGTAACTTATTCGGGTAGTGAAGGACATATGAAGATGTATGAATGACAGGTGTTTAAAGGTATACAATAATCCTATACCCATACCGAAAGCTTCAGTACCGCTGATGCAGAAGGAAATCTAACCATAATTTTTCTTTAAAATGTTGGTCACCAGCTGGTGACTAAAGTAAATTGCTATAATTGGAGAAATAATCACAGGAAGTCAAAGAAACAGTGTGAAATATATGACTAAGCTGGTAAGATCATATTCACGATAGCTAAACGACCCAATGCCGATGGAACACACATTTTGTAACTAACAAATGGATCTCAAAAATATCTCCCTCATACTTTATGATGGACCAATAAATTTATAGACAGAACTGCTTTGGTAGGCTGTTGAGTTTTTGTTACAATCTGTATATAAGAAGTTAACCAAGTAACTAAAATTTCCTCAAATGATTCTAGTAATGCGATTACATATTAAAAAAAAACAATGTTGTTTTCCACAGGGGAATCGAGCCACAATGGACATGGGTGTGTCGGAACTACCGTTGCGAAAGGATACTTGCGTCAGAATCGGCCAATCTCCAGTCGCTGGCCACGTGCAATATGCTGTGCGATTCCACGCAGCTTTGGCCACAACCCACCGGACAGGTCAGCCTCGCTACTGAAGTGGCTCCAGTGCGCGCCGACCTGTTCTCATTAAAAATAGTGTCCTCCCCTTCCCGCGATGTTACCGCCCACTTGAACGAAGCATTCGCGCTGATGAAATACGATTTTAAAGCGTTAGAACGCAACGCTGATGCCAGCGGACAAAGAGTAGACTTCGGCGTTCACCGCGAGGTCGTCGTTCACGTTACTGTCAACGGCAGCGGAGACCCTCGAATGCGTATAAACACAGATGAATCCTATAATCTCACTATTGTGCCAGCGAAAACAAATTTGGTAGCAGAAATCTCTGCTCGCTCGTTCTGTGGTGCTCGACACGGCCTGGAAACCTTGTCTCAGCTCGTTTGGCTCGACCCGTACGCCGGATCCTTGCTGATACTCAAAAGCGCATCAGTGGTTGATGCACCCCGTTTCTCTTATCGAGGATTTCTCCTCGACACTGCTCGTAATTTCTTCCCTGTGAGCGCAATCATAAGGACTATAGACGCAATGGCCGCTTGCAAGCTAAACACGTTCCACTGGCATATAAGTGACTCACAATCGTTCCCTCTAAAGCTAAACAGTGCGCCGGAGCTATCGCAACATGGAGCGTATGGACCAGGCGCAATTTATACTCCAGAAGATGTCAAAGCGATCGTGCGACATGCCAAGTTACGGGGTATACGAGTATTGATGGAAGTCGACGCACCGGCACACGTGGGTCGCGCGTGGGGTTGGGGGCCCGCCGCCGGACTTGGACATTTGGCATACTGCATCGAGGCTCAACCCTGGAGCTCGTGGTGTGGAGAACCGCCTTGCGGTCAGCTCAACCCACGCAACCCTAACGTGTACAAACTCCTTCAAAACATCTACACGGAAATCATACAGCTAACAGAAGTCGACGATATATTCCACCTGGGCGGTGATGAGGTATCCGAGCAGTGTTGGTCTCGGTACTTCAACGACACCGATCCAATGGATCTATGGTTTGAGTTCACGCACCGCGCGCTGGACGCTCTGCGACACGCTAACGGTGGACGCGATCCTGCGCTGACTTTGCTCTGGTCTTCTCGCCTGACGCGTACCCCATTCCTAGAAAGACTGGACCCCACATCTATTGGAGTACAAATTTGGGGTGCCTCGCAATGGTCGGAGTCCCGAGCCGTCTTGGATGCCGGGTACAGGTCGATCATTTCACACGTGGACGCCTGGTATCTGGACTGCGGGTTTGGTTCGTGGCGTGACAGTTCTGACGGGCACTGTGGCCCCTACCGGTCGTGGCAGCAGATGTACGAGCACCGGCCCTGGACGGAGGAGACTGTATCGGGTCCAGTAATTGATCCCAACAGCCAGCCGTGGCGGATAGACGGTGGGGCGGCTTGTCAGTGGACCGAGCAGCTAGGCCCGGGAGGGCTGGACGCCCGGGTGTGGCCGCGTACCGCAGCTGTAGCGGAACGCTTGTGGTCCGATAGGAACGAGGGCGCGGTGCCTGATGTGTATTTACGGTTGGACACGCAGCGAGGTCGATTAGTTGCTAAAGGTATAAAGGCGGCGCCATTGTGGCCTCGATGGTGCACGCACAACCCTCACTCGTGTACCTAGCCTCCGAATGATGGAGGTATCCCATGACGCTGGTGATATACTCAAGCTTATTTGCGCGCTTGCTAGGGTCAAGGAGCGTGTTAGTCACGAATACATTATGTTGTTAAATCCAAACGTGAATATTACTACGTCGACTAAATTCCTAAACTCTCGCAAACTACAAAGCGATGGAGTCACTTATGTTTATTAGTTTTAAGACTAGTGGAATTATATTGTAATATCCGCGGTTAAAACACTCCTTGACGAAATTAAACTCAAAAGCTGTTAGTGTGCATATTGTGAAGGTTCTGATGTACATAGTAGAAATAATTAGGACAATTTAAGTTAGGAATTTGTACAGCGCTTGACAATAGCTAGTTCGCTACTAAAATGATAAGTAGGGCTTAAATATACGTAGGGCTCAAATATTTAACTTGTAAGCGTTTTTATTTTTGGCTTTGCACCGCTATCTAAAGCACAGAAAGTCCGTTCATTATAAGTTTTCTTAAGAAGATGATTTATTTATTAAAGGACAATGGCGAATTTTATGTGACTTTAATTTGAGCGTCTTCAAACGACTTATACGCAAAAGAATTTCTAATATTTAAATATGTTTTATCAATCTATCACACTGTCTAGTCATGGCCGGAGAAAAATAATATATAAATAAGAAGTTAACTGACTATTTTCCTAAACATTAAACTTACAAATTAGTGGACAACAACTGACAACTTTTGTCATCTGCATAATACAAATAATTAGGGATGTCCTATATGCCGCTTTGTATCGATATTTCGTATTGTAATAAATAAATATTCACGTTCATTTGACACAACGTCCTCTGTTTACAAACTAAGTTTAATGATTGTGATATGTATATAAGATTACGGATATAATCAATTTCATCCACCTACTTGTTTGCATTGTGTTACTTTGAACAAATCTAAGCCGCAATAGATGTGCAAATAATGAATATGATATTGTTGTTTCGATCATGCGAAACGATATCCCATTGTCATATATCGATATAAGATATTAGTGTGTCGCATGCCATTGTATCGATACCCTAACATCGATACCTATCGGACATCGCTACAAATGATGCATTGTCTGTGGATGCAGTGAAATCGTGACTAATTAAGGCACAATATCTATAAATCTCGGCCTTCTCTGAAAAAAAATCTTGCAGAAACTAGCTCAAAAGATGACGCCGAGTTAAATAAGATATTTTTCATTAAAAGACGTAGGTATTTTATCTCAAATAAAACAATGTATGGGAACCTGCCTATTGATTTGTTTTCTTCCGATTCGTTATTTATATGATTATACAATCAATAATATAAAATTATTTTTGTCGACATTTGTTGCTATAGAGTGAAAATTAGTAATTAATTAATTTGTAATACCTTAGAATTATATTTTTGAACATTGTAAAAGAAAAACACAGAATCAACCTTTTAAAGATCTATAGAAAGGTGAAATCTTGAAATATAGATTTTTTTTCATCTGATCGGGCCTTCTGTGTTTTAGATAAGTGGGCTAAAACAAAAATACTATATACATTTTGTACGATGCCATCTATGAATCACAAATAGTAAATTAGGTAATAACTGCTAATATTTTGTATTGTTAACATAATAAGATAGCTGAGGTATAAATGACGGAATAGTCTCAAATATAGTAATTATAATGTGTCTTGGAACCATTTTGTAGCTAGGCAAAGAACTTGGGCAAAAAGTACCGTGGTGGGCACGTGTTTGCGCTTGTCTTCAACTAATCGCGTGGGATTTTGCATCCCTTTTGCGCCAATGAGACACAAAAATGTAATAGTTCAAGGTATTTGCTGGAGCGCATAGTTTTCCACTCGATTGATCGTCGAGTACTCGATCGACGAAGACGGTAACAGCTAGTAAAACATACAATTAAACCGACTACATTAAATAATTCGTTTTTATGAGGGATGTATCGAGTATCGGCTGCTAGTTGATATACGTGTGCATAGTTAGCTTAAAATATATTCATTAAATTAATGTGTGATGTGGGACAGCTGAACATTTTCTGATTTTATTTAAAGAACTTTAAAATAGTCCCCTTATTGATTGATTTATTACCGCTTTTTTTTAATATGTGGGTTGAGTATATTTATTCGTAAGGATTTAGAATTGTCAACATCCCAGTCCATCCTGACGGTGTCGTACGAGCCGACAAGGCCGAAAACATAGCGGCAAGAGAAGGAAAACTTGATACGAAACTCTGTGCCGACCCATCTGGCCAGCGTGGCACAGTAGGCTACTTACCCTCCATGTAATTGGAGGGGCCCGACTCAACTGTGGATCATGTGTGGGCCGAGTAGTAGTAGTAGATATTTATTTATGAAACTACGCCATGTACCAACTATATTCTAAACTTAAAGACTATACCTTTTTTTAACTATACTTTCCTTCCCTTGTGCGGGTAGGTTTTCTGCCCATCCTTATGAATAAATGAATAACAACGCGTTTCTTTTGTCGATATCTTGTAGTACAACAGCTGTTTACAAGTATGTGTTCCGTCGTGTGTATGTGAGAGCCGGTGCCCGATAGGGCATTTCCTTGAATAGCTTGCCCCATCTTAGAGCCTAGCGCTGCTTTCCATTACGCAAGCCTAGGGTCAAAGGCATTCAAGAAATTGGTAAAAAAAAAAAGTTATTCACTAACACAATTGACACACCCAGACTCGGAGCAAAGTGCCCCTGGTTTACGTAAAGACACATGCCCGAACCGCCGAAGAACTATAGGCGGCTCTATCAACCTATAGACTAACAAGCTGTAAAAATATTTTTAATACAGTTGCTCAAAAAGTGGCATATTGCAGGGCCGTATAGCGTTCGGGAAGTGGGCTATTACACACGCGTGCTTTTTTTTTACCATTTCCGCACTAGTGCGTTTTCTTTCCCAACTGTCAAAATAATGTCTATTAGAAGGAAAAACCAACCATGAAGTTTTTACTAAAAAAAATCATAGAAGTTTTTATGATTCATGCAAATACGTATTTTTCTAAAAAGAAACTACGTAGTTATTTGTTTCATTATCAGATTTAATGAGTTAGGTTATGTTTTATTTCATTTCATTTCATCTCGTTAAATTTCATTTTCATTTCATATCAATAAAAAATGTCTACTGAAGACTTGGCTGTATGGGCAGTTGCTTTTGCCTACTAGAATGGGTGAAGAAAAAATAAATCTCTGCTTATATTCTACGGTTGGCGCCATTTTTCAGAAATGATTAGTTAGTTGAGTTTATTGTGTTTTATTATTTTATTAAATTGCTTCATTTTTTCGCAACTGTATTAAAAATAGTCGTTCAGTACACGTGCAGAACCGTCATTGCAACTTGTTCCGACTGTCTGACATGTAGACATTTGTCGGAACTCTTTGTAATGACAGCCTTTCCGCACTTGTAATGAAATATACTATTATTATTAGTGTTTGTTTGTGTAATGTTCACACATACATGGATATTTATAGTTTAATAACATTTTTATCTAGGCTTTATGCATTCAATAGTGGTAAGCTCAAATTGGAAATTTATCCGGAGAATTTGTACATTGAAATTGTGTATTATTTGAATATGGCATAATAAATATATTGTATTGTTTTTGTATTACCTACATACTATAAATGTCATAAAAATGTTGTGGTGCATGTAAAGAAGAGGGTATATGCGTTAGGAAAGGATCGGTATTAATGCTAATTAAGATTTTGTGTTCAAAATTAGTTAAAAAAAACATTTTTTTACCTTATCATAAAAACCCTTGACCTTATTATAAAGTGACGTAGCTATTTTAATTTATTCGGTGATATTTTTACGCACATACTAAGCAGCAGAGCTCAGTTGCAGGAAAAATAAGCACAATGTGAGATAACATGGATTAGGTACTAAGTTTTGTGAAATTCTCGGCTTCTCCTTCATACTTAAAATTTAAAGACAAAATAATTATTACCCAGGTTTATTGGATTACCGCACATTTCGAATGTATATGCCCTTTTTACTCCGTGTGTTAAAGTGATTAATTTATAAATTATTCGATATAGGTATACACGCACATTATTTTAATTTTGCAAAGACTTTGAGAAGGATATTTTTGTCAATAGTAATATGAAAAGTGATATTATTAACATGTTATAATATAAAACATAAACAGCTTAGAGACGATTAGTATTTAGTCGCAAAAATGCTTGAGAACTTATTTTACTTCGATGTCGCTTATAATTTTCTTTAATCATCACAAATATTTATTTGCTTCGTACCTACTTCGTAAGTCCGAAAAATCGCGGATGCACATCGAGGATTCGCGTATATTTTTTTTGACATTTTGTTTTTTTTTTTAGTTGTTATTGATCTCATAGAGCGATTATTCGTAATTGAATTAAATTCAAAAGGTTTGTCTTGACACTTGAAGATCTTTGGTGATATTTTTTTTATTTAGAATCATGGACGTATAAAAAAGTCGTGACGGAACTCTCGCTATGATACAAGTGAGACGCCGTGATGGCGGCAGCTCTGTATGTGCGTGTTAATTTTGGGGTTGCCAAGTTACACAAAATTTTGCCATAAAAACACGGTTAACATTTAAAAACAAATATTTGTTCGAAATTGTTATGTTGAACTTTAACATCCTAAATGCTGAGTATTTTTTTTATTTAAGTCTTACTTTGAGAGGTTCTTGAAATTTCCTCTAATTTTGAGATGTGGTGAAACCAATTCCTAGTTAAAAAATGCTTTCATTACCAACATTTTTTTTGTGATAATATATTAATGTTGCCTAATTATAATTTATTGCGCACCTCTTGAGAAGCACTGGTAATATAGGGTACAGTAAGAGGTTGTTCCTCTGCAATGTGTCCTGACTCAAACAAATACTAAAACAAATTAAAGTACTAGGGATTAAAATATGCATGAATATTTTAATGTACGGACACAATAGCTACATTCAATTTTGAAAAAGTAAGCGGCAAAGGTTCAATATTTTTTTTATAATAACCATGTCTTGGTAGATTGCTAATTTACCTTTTGAGGTACTGCATAAGTAACAACACGCCGGAGTCGTCCTTTAGTTTTATATAAGTCATTCGCATCAAAATGTATACTGCAAATAACACTGTATTTGTTTGGAATCCAATCGTTTTCACCATTACAATTTTTAAATATGTGAATTCAATCATTTCTCCATACTTCATTTTCCTTAGAAAATCTAGCAAAGGAAATATAAAATAAAATACCCAGTAGTAACAATTAAATAATTAACCATATAATATATTTATTTTAATAATAAACGAAAAATTACACATATTTCGGGTAATTTGTACCCGTGAATATTGGCAAAACTGAACTTAAAATTAATTGTTTTGATTTTAATGTTTAAAATCTGGAAAAAAGTGATTTAATTATTCATTTATGAAACGTGATTCCTGGATTGTTTTTCTTTCGGTCACTACGGTTTTTACACCATTTTACCACGCAAGACATGATTTATATTTATATTTTTTCGCCGCATATTGCGTCTCAATGTGTCGATGTTCGCGCGTGTAATGGCCGACTAATGTGTGTAAGTGTGCGTACTGGCCTGTACATACAGCGGAGCTGACCGACTATGAAGTCACAGTTGTTAGTTAGCGAGACTCTGTACGACTTTTTTATACGTCCATGTTTTGAATGATTAATAGTTATTGTAATAGCGTTCATCGTAATAGTGCCACGAAATTCGTGTTGCCAGAAACTAATTATGAAACTTTGAAATACTTTGACTGAAAATAATCGGGGTATAGTATGAGTTTGAAAGAAGCCCTGCGATCATTTGAATACAACATTTTCTGTTTTCTTAGACATCATATTTAAATTGTGTTTAAGTTATACGTATTTACACAAGATACATTAATATTATTTTTGTTAATTAATTTGGATGCTATTGTTTTAATTTTGTAAATAGATAAATTATTTTGTATATTCGATTATACATTGAGATTATTTATTGCTAATTAAGTTGGATTTGTTAATTTAACTGTAATTTAATAGCTTTGTTGTTCGAATTGATAACGTTTATCTGTGTAATTCATTTACAATACGCGCTGTATGTTTTCTATCACGGGGCCCCGTTCCGGGGTCGGACAAGTGTCCTTGTGTAAACCAGAGGCACTTGCTCAGAGTCTGGGTATCATTTGTGTTCGTGAATTTCATGTTTGTAAACTGTCCCCGCGATACAGGTAATGTTATTATATTCTCAAAAAAGGAAGAATTATTAAGAATAGATGGCGTTTCTATTGCCAGGTTCATTTTTCTTTCCAGATTTATGTCGATAATGATGTTATTGTATGTAGTATGACAATAGATATTAAAACTACTAGACATAAATTGACGCATAATATTCAAACAATGCAGTGTATTTTATTTTTGTGTAAGTAAATGCGTATTGTAAATGAGCTTTTTCTTTCATTCCTGTAATCATGTGATGTGTTAACAGGCACAATATTGTACATTTTGTATGTAATGTTTGGTGCTAGTGGATTTATGTGGTATACCTACTTCTTTGGATTAAAAAGGACATTTGAAACATTTACGCAGTTTTATTAAATGCCTACTTAATAATTTGTTAGATCAATATTTTACAAGACTTTTATCGGAGTCCAAAGTAATATTACAAATACGTCGAGTAGTGAGGTCGAGATTATAATGACAATAGTACACAGAAACCCGTCGTAAGTCTAGTAAACCCTCAAGACGGAAGACATTTTAGAAGTCAAGTCTGTGAGAGATTAGAATGGGCCTCAACTATCATAAGAACAACAACGGGGTTAATTATTATTACACATTGAAATTAAATATTCTTTACCGGATTTATCGCGTATATTTTACATTATTTTATTCCCGACGTTTCGAATACAATGCAGCAGTGGTCACTGGAGTGACTAGATGACAGTTGTCTTTAAAAGTACGAACAAACAGTTAAATCTAACGCCTTTGTTTTAGTATTATTTACGTCTTCAAAAATTCATAATATATTTTATTGCTTATTAAAATTTTTGGTTGTATTAGTTTCAGCAAAGTAATACGTGAACAGTCTTCATGGATATATTTATTTTGTATAAATACATTTTTTATTCAAAAGTTTTACAAAAGTAATTATGGATCACGTAATATGCCGATTACAGCGCGGGCAGCACGCAATATAAATAAAAGAGGTAACTTAAAAAAGTAATAAATTAATTTATTCATCAACGGACCCACCCAATTTATAATAATGGCATGTCATCATTCAATACTACTGCTTCTTCCGGAAAATGCTGAGGCGACGGCTGCGCGGCGTTCCCTGCAATAGAAGCATCTGCGTCAACAACTATCAAATAGATGATTTAGTCTTTAACCAGATTTAGAAATTTCTATACGCTTACACATACGGACTCTAGAACCGCACATTACGTGACCAGCTTGGTTCAAGAGCATGTACACCGGTAAACAGTGCCCGTAAGATTCATATTCAACAATTCCTCGGAGCATTGACGGTAGTACACGCACAGCAAACTTGTTACGGAACGTTGTGCCAACCCGTCGGGCCAGCGTGGCACAGTAGGCTAATTACCCTTCAGGTATTTAAAAAAAAAAAACAGTATCCTTGGACATTTGGCACAACGCCATCTCGTCCCAAGCTAAGCAACTTAATGCTTGTGTTATGGTAACGAGATGGATGATAAACTACTTATATACTTTTTTTGTAAATACATACATATAATAGATAGAAAACACCCAGACCCGGAACAAATACTTGTGGTACAAATATTTCTTCCGTGCTGGAATCGAACAGTAGTATTATAGTAGATAAGCAATCACCTCGGTGGTCTCGTTCTTGGAGGACCGGAAGAGAGACCGAATCCGCGAGGGGGTGCTGGTCTTGCGAGGCGGCCCCGGGCCCATCTCTGCTCGCAGCGACTCACGAAGCTCCGAATCCTGCGACCAACATTACCTTTATATTGTTCCGTGTACCAACTTAACGTACCTATACTTTTTAAGGCTCGAGAGCGATGTTTTATTCTGTCTAGCCGTTTTAGCGTGATTAGAACTTTTGTATCCTACTTATATTATAAACGCGAAAGTTTGTAAGTATGGATAGATGGATGTTTGTTACTCTTTCCTGTAAAAACTATTGAATGGATTTTAATGAAACTTTAAAATAATAAATCTTATAATCTGAATAGTACATAGGCTACAATTTATGAAGATATTGTGTGATATGTCAAAAATTTGGCCCGCTGGCACTGTAGACAAGCCGGCGTAAAAATAACGATTTGGTTTAAAAGTAATCTATACTAATATAAAAAGCTGCAGAGTTTGTTTGTTTGAACGCGCAAATCTCAGGAACTACTGGTCTGATTTCAAAAAATCTTTCAGTGTTAGATAGTCCATTTATCGAGGAAAGTATAGTATAGTATAGTCCATTTATAGGCTATATTTTATTTTCAAAAGAATTAGGGATCCGTATGAAAATTGCGATTTTGTAAACCAAGGTGTAAAATAAAACCTATTTGTGCGTGCGCTGCAAAAGCTATTGATAATAGAACAAAATGATGTACTACGGGTTTTTAGGTCTTATAAAGATCTCTAAAAACGTCCCCGAGAGCATATATCTAACTATCATATTTAAGTCACAATAACCGCTTTTATGTTCATAAAAAATATGCATAGAGATAAGCACGGGTTCGAAGCCCAGGCGGGCGAAGCCGCGCGCAGAAACTAGTTTATTATAAAATAGTGACTATTGGTAAATTATATCTAGGAGAACCGCCTAGGCGGCTAGTCGCGCGGCCTGCCGCTTTTCTAATTTAATATGCAACCGCTTATGTCTGTACGCGATATATAACAATGACTTGTCACTTGTTTTAAAAGACTTGAACTTGACTTTACTTGAAAAAAAACTGACGTAAAAATAAATTCCATCACCACGCGGGTAAAACTGCGGGGCGCAGCTAGTTTATAGTACTTGTATAGTTCAGATGTGAGCTCGCCTACTATTGGCTCAATTAAAAGGCTCGAAATCACCCAAGCGGCTACTTAAGTCAGTGAGCAGGGCACATAGCTCACAGTACACAGACCACGTACCACAGTGCTAGTGTAGCTTGCCACACGGCTCAGGACCGGCCTTAGTGGATATCCTTGGGGGAAGTCCATGCTCGGTGCATCATCATCAGCCCACATTAGTCCACTGCTGGACATAGGCCTCCCCTAAAGAGCGCCATAGCGCCCTGTCCTCGGCTTGACGCATCCAGCCGCTGCCCGCAGCCTTTCGCAGATCGTCGCTCCATCTAGCAGAGGGTCGTCCTACACTACGCTTGCCTATTCGCGGTCTCCACTCAAGAACTCGTCTACCCCAGCGGTTGTCGGTTCTTCTACAGATATGACCAGCCCACTGCCACTTCAGTCTGCTAATTCGCTGAGTTATGTCGGTGACTTTGGTTCTCTGTCGGATAATCTCGTTACGGAGCCTATCTTTCAGAGAAACTCCCAACATAGCTCTCTCCATAGCACGCTGAGCGACTTTAAACTGGTGGACTAGTCTCACCGTGAGTGTCCACGTCTCGGCGCCGTAGGTCATGACGGGTAGGACCAGTAGGATGCTCGGTGCACGGCGGGTTATTTTAGTGGGAGTCTCCCCGGATGCGGGATGTGCGGTCAGGCATTTTTTGCAAGCCAAACAAAAAATAAAGGTCCATGCTCAGCTTTGGACTTTTGTTGGCCGAAAAGTCTGAATGGTCAATATAACCTGTTTCGCGGGGGCTTAGTTTACAAACATGAAGTATAGTATCTCCTTACCGTGGCGGACAGTCTGCCAGCTTGCTTGCTCGGCGTCGGCGGACCGGGCTTCTTGTACGCGATGATGCCCACTTCCTTCCTTTGCTGTCTGCTGCCAGCTGCCCCGGCGGCACCCATGCACTGCAGAGCGAAGGAAATTTACACACTATACTCGATATCTGACCGTGTGCTTTTTTGGTGGGATTTAGAATAAAAAAAAGAAGAAAAGAAAAATATTGCAGCTCTCAAGTGACATGAAAGATTGTGTCTTACTTAATAACTAGAAGCTAATATTATTAACTAACAGCTTTAAAAAAAAAAATTATGAGGCTACAAATGGTCCCAAGTCCCAACTCAGCAATTGTATACATAGTGTCACCACCCCATACCATCCTGAGGGTGTCGTAAGAGCCGATATTAGGAAATAACAAGGCCGAAAAACCTAGCAGCAACAGAAGGACAACTTGAAACGAAACCCTGTGCCAACCCGTGTTGCCAGCCTGGCACAGTAGGCTGATTACCCTCCATATAATTGGAGGAGGCCCGACTCAGTAGTGGTTCATTTATGTTCTGAGGACTACTCGAATTTCGTCACCAAAATCCATAGGTGACGCATTTTGAATTCTGGTACTAAAAACTCACCTTAATGTCATCCTCGTCCATAATCGTCGCAAATTGGGTTTCTGCGGGATAAGAGCTCTTTAGGTGCGGTGGGCATAGTGAGTTGCGCCATTGGAGCTCGGAAAGCCTCTTTCCCGGGTTCGGTTCCCGGCGCGGGGTCGCCGACAGCTCCTTGAGGCATCGATTGTCGAAAACTTCGCCTTCTTCGTCGGACATGTGAAGCGTGCGACCTGTGGGAAGTCAACATAAAATATAATATATGGTTATATTTTTTTATAAGCTAATTGAGAGAAAGAAATCCATTATTGCCATAAAGAAAACGGCGTAGCTTAGATTGACTGGTACTTAACTATATCCTTGTGATGACGGACTTATAATATTTATTTATTTATTTAAATGCTTTATGCAACTATGTACATAGGCGCACTTAATGCCATTAGACATTATCTACCAGTCATCCTTTGGGTGATGCAGAGAGGTAATTAACGGTAGATGAAGTGGTGAGAGGAAATACAATACATTTAAGAGTTTTAAAATTAAAAAAGGAACCCCATTCCATGCTGAGGGTGTCGTAAGAGCCCACAAAAGGAAGTCCTACTGAGAGAAGATAAACTTGCTACAATACTCTGTAACCCGCCAGCAAGTAGGCTAATTACTTCTTATGTCTGCATGTTGCATTCGGTAAGTAACTTCTTACAAGTACTTCTTAGTACGCCGATGTTTTTTGTTGGAAATCATCATGCAACAAAAAAGGATACCCGGGCTTTCGGGACTATCCGGAGTATGTGGGACTCGGGGACCCACTAAAACCAACGGCGTTCCACCACTGTCCCCGCTTGGCCGCGGGTTGCGAGTCCCTCCGCCGACTGGGTGGACTTAGTACACCCTTGGTGAAGGCTGGTGACATCGTATATTCTACCAAAACAAAGACGCAATAATGTTTTCAATTCAATTAACTCACCACGCTTGCTGGTATTGGCATTGTTGCTGATAGGTAGAGATCGGAGGGAATATGTGTCGGAAGGCCGACCTGGGTCTTCTTGTGGCGGATGGAGACCAGACTGGAATAGAAACATTTATTACTAGCTATTACCCGCGATTTTGTCCGCGAGGTATTTAACAAAAGAGTTATTGTACAGTTCGCAGAGCTTACTATAACTTATTAATTCTGCCGTCTGGCCGTAGCAGAGTAGGCTAATCACCCTCCCTGTGAAGGGAGGAGGCCAGTGGGTCATTTATGGGCTGAGTAGTAGTAATCGTATTGATTCTATATTTATTATGATAATTTGGAAATACTGGCTAAGTTTGCCACAAAGATGTGGAAATCTAGGTAACTACAGGCTCCCGAAGCGTGGGCGGTGCGTTAATAAAAGTAGCCTATGTTACTCTTTGTTATATCAGCTGTCGGCCAGTAAAAGTCCCGTCAAAATCGGTCTAGCCATATCAGAGATTAGACGAAACCAACCGACAGACAAACATTGTAAAAAGTTGTTTTGGTGTACCGTGTTTACATCCAAATGCACTTAGTAACAAGCGGTTATTTTAATATTACAAACAGACACGAGAATTTTATTTATTTGTATAGATAACAAGGGCGATAGCAGTCTGCCCTCTGCGGTCCTCTTGGTGGAACAAACAGTAATATGGTTAAGGTGATCAATGGCTGTCACATGCGTTATACTTCTAACAGGTGCTGCTGTTTGGGGATGGTCGGCTCACTGAGCCAAGAACGGTTTTATTCAAGATTTTCTTTGCATTATTTTAATATTCACGTTTCTGTTGAGACCTTCCGGATCTACAGAACGGTTTATGTGAAATTTGTTGGGAAAATAAATAGTTACGTTTAAATTAAACACTTTTTAACGGACTTATCGCGTGTATATTACATTATTTAATTCCCGACGTTAAAAAGTGTTTACTTTCAATGTGTAATAATCGACAAAACTTAAGAAATCATCATTAAATATTTACGGTATTAAATAGGACCACAAAGTAATAAAAAATAATGACTAGCCCTCTGAGTTTCGTGGCAGTTCTTCGTAGCAGTGGTGGCGTTCCAAACTGGTGGTAAACTATAATATAGTTTTTCTTTGCATTATATGTAAAATATTCTTTATCAATGTGTTGACAATTTGTAATGTGTGTCCTTTGACTTTATGTGGTTAGACCAGCTGTCAGATGATGAACACCCATCCAACATCCAGCAAAACTAGACGTTGCATAACCTGCAGAGAAAACCATATACTACGCTACAGTTGTAACATACCGAATGCATCTGCTGCAGTGACATCAGCGACCCCGACTGCTGCCTGCGCCTCAGCCAATCGGCCTCTTCCTTCTGCACCAAGAACTTCTCTCCCACACTCCACAACTCATTCGTCAGCTCCCGAATATGCTCCTCGTAGGCCCTGCTAGACTCTGCTAGCTTGTCGCGCGCCTGCTGCAACTGGCGTTCTAGCATTGCTATCTCCTCCCGCTGCTTGTCTTTAAAAACTGCTATTTGTTCCGTGTACAATTGTTTCTGAAAACGACGCCATCATTACTACGCCTGAATCCCAAGCATGCACAGCAAAGCATGCGTAGCACAAAACAATTACCTTTTCAAAACTGCTATTAGGTACTAAAACAACACTAAAGCACACAAAAAATAAAACAAGCAACAATAAATATAACCGTTTATTCCACACACATGTACAGATTTGCGTAGATCGCATTCGCCATAAAAACAATTTGATTTTAAAATAAAACAAAATAAATAACGATTTTATAAAATATAATAAACATACTGCCATGACTTAGAAGTCTTAAATTTCTTTTGGCATTCAGACACAGCCAGAACATTAAAATTTAATGATCCATAAGCAAATAAAACCACCAAACGACCTGATATAGAAGTATCAAGAGGATTATGGGTAAAATACTGACCATTTTAGCCTTCATCCGATTGAGTTTGTCTTCGTACTCCGCGCGGACTTCCATCACGGTGACCGCCTGAACATCCTTAGCTCCCTCCCCTTTCTGCGCCCGAAGAACGTCTTCCAGAAGCTTCTGGAACGACTTCTCAACATCTTCCAACTGAGACTCTATTCCTGCGTTGTGGAAACTCGCTGCAGCCAAAGATGACCGTTCCGCGTCAGGCATAAAAGCTTGTTTTATCCTCTCCGGAGATATCGTCCTCCCAACACACCGTTCCACCCATCTTTGCAAATTCATGGAACACTCCGACAAGTCTTGCATCACAGCCGCATATCCCCGCTCCAGCTTACACATACACAAGTCAGTTATAAGACCCTCCAAATTTAGTATATCCCGTCTCACAGTCCGTTGTAAAGATACCACTCGACTCAGCTTCTGAGTGTACAAATCTTTAACCGAATTAAATGTTTGGCAGCTTAAAGATAACTCTGTGAGGAACTTCTTAAGGTTTATGATTTCAGATTCATTAATCTTGTTGACTTCGGACAGTCTGTCCCTTTCTTTTTGCAAAGCTACTTGCTTCTCTGAACACCTCTTCAGATGCCTATCAGTGGTTTCTAGAAAATTCTCTAAGTCTTCCATAGTGATAGAGCCTGTAGATAGCCCTCGTCTTACTTCGCCATCACAGTTTGAGGTTCCGAAGTTAGTCAATTCTTTTAGGACAGTATTAGATTTGATCTCGGCAATCCTCTTGAGTATGATCGCCTGGTACTTGGCCGAAACTTTGATGATCTGCGACGCCCTATTTTCTGTGACTGTCATTTTCGTGACTTGTCTCTTCAACTCCGCGATCTCTTCGTTCTTCGTGTGGATTATTTCCATGAGCTGGGAAGACAGCTGTTGACAAACGTTGTACGAGAGTTAATCTTAAATTCTTCTGTCACATCCATTCTTTCGGATTCAAAATTTTTGACTGCAGGTTTATACGACAATTTAAAATATATCGTGAATGTCGAATATTTAAAAAAATCTCTCACCCGGTTTAGAAGTTTTAAGTTAAAATAAACGGCATATCTTCATCCTGAGCTTTGGCTCCTTGGTTTGCAAAGCAAAATTGATAGAATTAAAAAAACTTCTTCAACAGTTTCTACTATTGGTTATCTTTTTTTGTTAATGCTTAGTTTAGTTGTTTGTATACATACACTACTAGACAAAATAGATTAAAATGTGATTGTAGTTCACAAAAATCCATGATAGCTACATGAATCTAAAAAATCCATAATCAAGCTGGTTTGAAATATATACATGATTTAATGGATATAAGCTCAATGTTATCAAGTGCTCAAAGCATATTTGAACTGATAATGAATTCTATAGTAATGTCTATTAAACAGTCAAATAAATATCAAAGTCAATAAATCTGAATCCGAAAATAAGTTGGATGTGACAATCCGACTACGTTCGTTCGCGCTAAGAATGCAGTAAGTAAAGTTATATTTTATATATTTAAAGTATAAAAGGACAGGACACAAGGTCTTTCCGTTCGAAAGGTATGCTTTCAAATGGTTACTGTGGATGTGACTTTAAAATTTTTTGAAATTGCTAATCCGGCAGATAATGATGGTTCACTGCATTGTTAATGCGAGCGATGTATAACCTCTGATTTCCTTTTTACCTGTCTAATTAACGTCGCATTATCAGTTGTTACGTTATCATTTAAATAACAATTTTCGTCAAGGATCGCATCTTTAGTTTTATATGTTTTAGCTTTACTAATCAAATCTGCCTTCAGTTTAATTAACGCAGTATTGAGATTAGTCAATTCTTCTGACAACGTATTCTTTTCAGCATTAATCTTTTGCAGTTCGATAGTCTTATCTTTTTCCACGAGTTCAGCTTTTAGTCTCAGCAGTTCGCCATTAAGGTGACCAAGTTCTTCATTTAGCACATTTTTTTCTGCTTGTACTTTCTGAAATTCTATAGTTTTGTCTTTTACTGTTAATTCTGATTTCAATTTTACTAGTTCTCTATTTAAATTACTTAGTTCTTCTAAAAGTAATTTCTTCTCATTTTGTAATATACGCAACTCATCTTGCAGGGTAATCTTGAACTGTATTTCTGCTTGTAAATGTGTTTCCAATTCGTTAATCACATTTTCTTTTGCAACACAAGTATTTATCTGATCTTTAAGATTTTGTTCCTCACTTTCTTTATCAGCAATAACTTTTTCATATGATCTTCTCTGGAAGTCTATTTTCTGATTTAGCAGCTTCGTTTGATCCTAGAAATATTTACATATAATTAAATAACCGCACTAAGATAAATGATTACACAAATTAAAATAAATCCTTTTTGAACCCCATATGCTCTCTCCTTTTAACCCCCTTCGTGACTGGTAGAGAAAGCCGCATGGCATTAAGTCCACCTTGTGTACCGTGTTTGTTGTACATACAGAGTAAATATATAAATAAAAGATTCTTACTTGCAATCTTCGGATGTCCTCTTTTAGACTAGTTATTGTAGATATATCATCTCCTACAACTGATATGTTGTTCGTTTTGTTTTCATTTATGCTCAAATTTAAATCTCCAGCTTTATTTAACGAATCCTTAGTAAATTTTACCAGATCAGTCTTAGAGGCAGGAAGTTTTTCGGAAGTAGCTCCAGCCTCCAATGTTTCTAAATGAGTATTTCCAATAATGTCCATCAAAACTATTTTTAACTTCAATATCTCCTCGGCAACATCAGTCAATTCTTTAGTTCTTATTTCGGCTTGTGACTTCCGTAGCTCCATAGTCTCCGTTTTTATGGCTAATTCTCTATTAAGTTTTACTATTTCATTATTTAAATCATTTAATTCCTTCTTGTAATCAGTTATTTGCGATTGCTGCTGTTCATTATATTTACATTTTTGTTCTAATTCTGTTTTCAGTAGTGACAATTTCATGGTAAGGTCACTTATCTCTCTGGTATTGTTTTCAATATCTATTGTTTGCGATTGCAATCGGTAATCCTTTTCCAATATTTGTTCGTTTAAGTTCATAATTTCTTCCGTAACTTCACGCAGTTTGACAGATTTTTCTTCCGTTTCGGTCTGAAGTACTTTCATGTGATCATGAACAGCATTAGCAGCGTTTAATTTCGATAAATTAATTTCCTGTTGTAGTTTATATGCTTCTATACTTTCACATTTTTCTTGTAACTCTGATTTTAATGTAGACACCTCAGTTTTAAGATTCTCCAATTCTTTTAAGTTCTCTTTCGCCTGCAATTGGTGGGATTCAATAATTTTATTTTTTTCTAATAACTCTGTCTTCAATCTTAATAATTCCCCATTAGTATTGTTAATATTTTCAGTACATTGCTTCACCTGTAACTTCTCGAACTCTATTTCTTTCAATTTTTTCGACATCTCAGATTTTAGTTCTAAATGCTCAGTGTTTAGGATAACTAGTTCTTCAGTTTTATTATTAACTTCTAGACGCAGCGACTGAATAATCTCCTCATTTTCTGACAGTTGTGTTTTAACTTCCGATAATTCATTATTAATATCATTTAATTCCTTCTTGTGGACAGTTAATTGCAACTGCTGCTGTTCAATATTTTTACATTTTTCTTTTAATTCTGTTTTCAGTTGTGATAATTTCATGGTAAGATCACTCATCTCTCTGGTATTATTTTCAATTTCTATTGTCTGTAATTGCAATCGGTAATCCCTTTCCAGTATTTGTTCGTTTATGTTCAAAATTTCTTCCGTAACTTCACGCAGTTTGACAGATTTTTCTTCAGTTTCGGTCTGAAGTACTTTCATGTGATCATGAACAGCATTAGCAGCGTTTAATTCTGATGACTTAATTTCCTGTTGTAGTTTATATGCTTCTATACTTTCACATTTTTCTTGTAACTCTGTTTTTAATGTTGATACCTCAGTTTTAAGATTCTCCAATTCTATTAATTTCTCTTTCGCCTGCAATTGGTGGGATTCAATCATTTTATTTTTTTCTAATAACTCTGTCTTCAATCGTAATAATTCCCCATTAACATTGTTAATATTTTCAGTACATTGCTTCACCTGTAACTTCTCGAACTCTATTTCTTTCAGTTTTTTCGACATTTCAGATTTTAGTTCTAAATGCTCAGTGTTTAGTCTATCTAGTTCTTCAATTTTATTAGTAACTTCTAGACGTAGCGACTGAATAATCTCCTCATTTTCTGACAGTTGTGTTTTAAATTCCGATAATTCTTTATTAATATCATTCAATTGTGTACTTTGTTTCTCTGCTAGTGACTTATGCGAATTAATATGTATGTCTTTTTCAATTAGCTCTGCTTTTAGTTTCGATGATTCTGTATTAATGTCATTTAATTTCGAAGATACGCTTTCAAATTGCTGTGTTCGTGATTGTATGATATTATCTTTTTCAACCAGTTCCATTTTCAGTTTAAGTTCATGGTTCTTAAGATTGCTCAGCTCTTGAGTATTTTTATCTATTTCTAATCTTTGTTTTTCAATAACGTTATCTTTATCCTCCATAATTGATTTTAGTTTTGTAGACTCTGCATTAAGTTCATTTAACTTTTCAACATTGTTTTTAAGCAATACTGTTTGGTCGTTTAATTTTTGCTCGTTTTGTGCCAACTTATTTTTAAGTACACTTTGTGAGGTCTTAAGATCAGTAAGTTCTGTAGAATTTATTTCTAGTTTTAATTTGTATGACTCAATACTTTCATCCTTAGCAATCGACTCTGATTGTATTTTCGATATGCTAGTTTCAATATTATTTAATTCTGTAGATTTAGTTTCCAATAATTGTTGTTGCAATTCGATAAGTTTATCTTTTTCGGCTGTGTCTGCCTCGTATTTTATTATAATATCATTCTGTTCCATAGACTTTGTATCTAGTTGCAGTTTCAATGACTCGATCATTTTATGTTTATCTGCAAGTTTTGCCGACAGTTCTGATAATTCAGTTTTAACCGTTTCTAATTCAATTGATTGTTTTTCTGCTCTTAACTGCATGTCTTCGTTTTTGCCAACCAATTCCGTCTTAAGTTGCATTAGTTCGGTTTCCACGTCAAGGAAATGGCGAGCCTTTTCATTTGCTTCAATATTTTGCATATAATAGATTTTATCTTTTTGTACTGATTCCGCTTTAAGTGTTCCTAGTTCTATCTGGATATCCTTCAATTGCTTAGCAAGATTTTCTACTTGTAATCTTTCTCTAAGAATAATTTCATCACTTTCTTTCAATTTAGCTCTCAAACTTGATAGTTCCAAATTGACGTCGTGAAGTTCGGTAGCTTTTGATTCTAGATTACACTTAAGAGTTTGGTTATTTTCAAGTTTTTCTGTTAAATCTGAGTTGATTTTCACCATTTCAAGCTTATGACTATCTATTTCTTGTAAATATTTGTCAGACTGTGTGTCTATTGCTTGATTCCTCGTTACCAATTCAGTTTTGAGCTCCTTTAGTTCAATATTTAAGACATTCACCTTCTGTATGTGGTCTTCAATCTCAACCTTTTGTATATTAATGGTTTCATCTTTTTCTGACAGTTCTCTTCGAAGTGTAGAAACCTCTTTATTAAGATCCTCCAATTGCTCAAAGTTTGTTTCTATTTCCATATTTAGCTGTTTAATTGCCTTATTACTATGACTCAATTGCTCCTTTAGATTTACGAGTTCCGTATTGAGATTATTCAGTTCAATCGACTTTGTTTCTATTTGTATATTCTGTGTTTTCATAAGGTCCTCTTTTTCTACCAAATTTGATTGAAATTTGAGTATTTCGGCTCTACAATCTTCTAATTCTTTCGAACATTCGTCTGTATGTGTTTTCAAGGTCTGTTCTTTATACATAAGTTCCAATTTGATTGAAGCCAATTGAGTATTTAAATCATTTAATTCCATCTTATATTTTTCAACATCACCTTGGAGTAAGTTATTACTTTTATCTTTTTCTTCCAATTCGGTTTTAAGCGTCAATAACTCAACATGGAGACGTTTTAATTGTTTTGCGTCATTTTCGGATGTTAATATTTGCTGTGTAATATCCTCATCTTTGGACTTTAATTCAGACTTTAAGTTTAACATGTCCATATTCAGGTCATTAATATCATTTGATGTTGTTTCTATTTTGAAGTTTAGTAATTCAATAATTTTATCTTTGTCCCCTAATTCTGTATTAAGTTTTAGTAGTTCAGCTTTAAATTCTCTAAGTTCTTGTAAGTATTTATCTGCTTCAGATTTCATTATCTGCTCTTTTTCTAAAATCTCTGCTTTAACTTTGAATAATTCTACATTCAATTCGTTTTCCTTGTTTTTGGCTTGGAATGCTTGCTGAGTAATACTTTCGTCTTTTCGGTCAATTTCTATTTTTAAGTTAAACAGTTCTATATTCAGATCCCGCATGTCCTTAAAATTTGTTTCTAATTGCGAATTTAACAATTTAATATTTTTGTCTTTCTCCGTCAATTCTGATTCCAGTTTTATTAACTCAGTTTTGAGTTCCTCCATTTTCTTGCTGTACTTTTGAACATGATTATCCAAAGCTTGATCTTTTTCTAATATATATGCATTTAATTCTGATAGCTTAGCGTCTACATCGCCCAACTTTTTAACATTCGTTTTCGTCTCAACCTTTTGCTTTTCAATTATAATTGCTTTTTCTTCTAGGTCCGCCTTTAGTAATAGTAATTCACGATCCATGTCCCTTAGTTGTTTAGCATTATATTCGGCATGTAATGTTTGTTGTTTTATATTTTCTTCTTTGTCATCCAAGTTTCTTTTCACTTTTAATAACTCCATATTAACATTATGTATTTCGAGAGATGTTGCATTTATTTGTAACTTTTGCGATTCAATGGTATTTTCTGATTCCATCAATTCTGCCTCCAGCTTCGTCCTTTCAGCTTTTAAGTTCTCCAGTTCCTTAAGGTACCCACTTGTTTCAGTCTTCATTATTTGATCTTTTTCGTAAGAATTTGCTTTTAATTCTTTTAGTTCAGCATTGACATCATTCAACTGCTGTACCCATTTTTCTATTTCGAGCTTCTGTGCATCAATAATTTCTACTTTCTTTTCCAATTCTGCGTTAAGTGCTAATAACTCTGCGTTAAGATGTTTGAACTGTTTCTTTTGTGATTTAATGTTTTTATTTTTGTGTGTCATGTCCGTTTTTAATTTCAAAACTTCTTCTTTAACTTGTTCTAATTCTTGAATGTGCATTTTTGTGTTTACCTTAATAGCTTTTTCTTTTTCTATTAACTCTGAATTTGCTTTCTCCAGTTCAGCTTTAAGATGTTGCAACTGTTTTGTAGTTTCTTTTTCTTGAAACTGAAACTTTTCAATTGTTTTATGCTTTTCATCCAATTTTCCTTTCAGATTCGACATTTCTATATTTAATCCGCTAAGTACATTAGTAAGTTTTTCTATTTGTCTATTCTGCGATTCAATGTTTCTGTGTTTCTCTTCCATTTCTGTTTGGAGTTTCAACATTTGAGCATTGAGATTATTCACTTCCGTATTTTTTATTTCTATTTGTAATTTTTGAGATTCCAGTAATTTACCTTTTTCAATAAAGTTTTCACTAAGTTTTGACAGTTGTTCTTTAAAATCAACCGACTTTGTAAAATTATAATGAATAAGTGACAACAATACAGATTTAATATTAGAGAGATCTATATTGAGATGATCTGTGCCAGAGAGAACTCCTTCAATTTCTTGAATGAATATTTCCTTTCTAGATTTGTCTATTTCTAAACTATGTATTTTTTGTGCCAATTCCGATTTCAGTTTAGATATTTCAACAGCAAGGTCATGAGTTTCTTCAACTTTTTGATCAATTTGTAATTTTTGAGATTCCACAACACAATTTTGTATTTTTAGTTCTGCTTTCATATTAACTATTACATCATCAAGACGACTCAGTTCTTCCGACTTCTGTTCAATTTCAGACTTCTGCATATTGATGAGTTTTTCCTTATTTATTATATCTGCATTTAGTCTACCTAGTTCTGCTTCTGATTTCTGATTCAACTCGATTATTTGGCTCTGTAAAGCACATAATAGTTTTTTTTAATTTTGATGATTAATGATGAATATGATACAACAAAAATTGCCAACAGATGGTCTGAGTTGGACTTCTGCACGCAACAACGTCAACGCAACATAGGCTAACACAAAGTATACTTAAGTTTTCCTACTCGTACAGTCGTCTGGCTTTCTGCTTATGTAATTCCTTTAGTCGTCTATTACACCTTTAGGACACGTATTCTTACTCTTGCAATATCTGCTATGTTCACTGACAAACCATACTAACTGTAGCTTGCCATATAATACATGCATGCAGTGGGTTGGCATACAAATGTTAAATATGTCGGTAGAAAAGCCTCAGGGCTTGAGGGAAAGATCCGCATCTAAAAAGCTTTAAATTTTAAAAATAAAATTACCTGTAACTGTTGAATTTGCTGTTTTAGAAGAACAATTTTAGCTCTCTCTTCTCCCAGCTGAACTTCAACCACATTGGCACAAACCTCACTGCAAATGGCTACAAATAGAAAGAATAGACATATACAGGGTGGTCAAAATGTCGTGGATCAAACGAAACCAGCGGTTAGATGGGGCCATCAGCAGCAAAAAATTGTTCTACGGGAGGTCCTTAGGGTTAACCCCTGCAGAGTTACAATAGATTTTGTGTTTTTATGAGAAATTGTCTTTTTTTTACTAAAACTTGATAAAATTCGAAAAAATCTACACCCTGTATCTTTTTTATAATTTTCACTAGATTGGTACTGATGAGTCCTTTCGTTAGACATGCTATTTATGGTAGTTTATTGGGTGTGTTGAAGATAATATTAAGTTTTACGAAAGCAATAATTCTTAAATCAAAACTTGTTACTTACATCGGACCCCACTGTGAAAAAAAAATACTCTACAGAAAAGTGCCACTGTATCACAATTTTTGGCGCATTTAATAGGCATTCTAAAAAGGTATTACACATGGCTATGCGTGGCTTCGATATCTTTCAAGGACGATCTTTTGTAGCAAGGCCAGAGTTAATTCATACATAAAACTCGGTTAGGCCTACTAACCTAACCTTACCTAAGCGTGATCGTTTTCCGGACTACAGGGTCTTTATCGTCGTTTCAGCCCATAAATGACCCACTACTGAGTCGGGCCTCCTCTAAGTTCATGTTGGGAGATTAGCCTACTGTGCCACGCAGCCAAGACGGGTTGACACAGTGTTTGCTTCAAGTTTTCCTTCTGTTGCGGCTAGGTGATCTGCCTAATGCGTTCTTTTAGTCGCCTCTTACGACACCTTCAATATGGTATGGGTTGGTGACATTGTTTATTCTTTATCGTCTTCGTTTCCACCCATAAATGACCCACTACTGTGTCGGGCCTACTCACAATCCATGGAAGGACATTAGCCTGCTGTGCCACGCTGGCAAAACGGGTTGGCACAGGGTTTGCTGACCCGGTAAGACTCCCTCCATCTACGAATTAGTACGCACATAAAGAATACAATTCTAATAAATTGTCCGTGTGGTGTCACCAGCCCATACCATATTGAGGGTGTCGTAAGAAGCGACTAAAAGAACGCATTAGGCAGATCACCTAGCCGCAACAGAAGGAAAACTTGAAGCAAACCCTGTGTCAACCCGTCTTGGCTGGGTGGCACAGTAGGCTAATCTCCCAACATGAACTTAGAGGAGGCCCGACTCAGTAGTGGGTCATTTATGGGCTGAAACGACGATAAAGACCCTGTAGTCCGGAAAACGATCACGCTTAGCTAAGGTTAGGTTAGTAGGCCTAACCGAGTTTTATGTATGAATTAACTCTGGCTTTGCTACAAAAGATCGTCCTTGAAAGATATCGAAGCCACGCATAGCCATGTGTAATACCTTTTTAGAATCCCTATTAAATGCGCCAAAAATTGTGATACAGTGGCACTTTTCTGTAGAGTATTTTTTTTTCACAGTGGGGTCCGAAGTAAGTAGCAAGTTTTGATTTAAGAATTATGTCTTTCGGAAAACTTAATGTTATCTTTAACACACCCAATAAACTACCATAAACAGCATGTCTAACGAAAGGGCTCATCAGTACCAATCTATTGAAAATTTAAAAAAAGATACAGGATGTCGATTTTTTGGAATTTTATCAAGTTTTTGTAAAAAAAAGGACAATTTCTCATAAAAACACAAAATCAATTATAACTCTGCAGGGTTTGACCTTAGGGACCTCCCGTAGAACAATTTTTTGCTCCTGATAACCCCATCTAACCGCTGGTTGCGTTTGATCCACGACTTTTTGACCACCCTGTATAATAAAAATAATAATAAATATCCTTGGACATTTCACACAACGCCATCTCGTCCCAAGTTAAGCAACTTAATGCTTGTGTTATGGTAACGAGATGGATGATAAACTACTTACATACATTTTTTTTTTTTTTTGTAAATACATACATATTATAGATAGAAATGACACCCAGACTCCGAGCCAGTGCCTCTGGTTTAGACAAAGACACTGGCCCGACCCCGGAATCGAACCCGGGACCCGTTGATCCAAAGGCGGCACATCTGACCACTAGACCAACGAGGCAGTCAAATATGTACAAAAGATTTACTCAATATGATCCATACCTATCCCATTGATATCATATCTTTACACAAGTGAACCCTCACTGCTATAATAGACCATTGTCTTTAGAATAGCTAAAAGAAATTCTAAATTCTCTTTGGAATGTACTTACTTAGATAAAGGTTGCAATATCACTTGTCATTGAGGAAATACTTACACGAATTGTGTTGCAGAGAATGTATACTAGCATCTAAATTATCACATTCAAGCTGACTCGAATCAAGCCCATTAAGTCTGTTATGTTGTCTCAACTCAGAAATTATTTCTCTGAGGGAATGGACATTTGCTTTCTCTATTTCCAATTCTTCAGCCAGGCTGTTTGCTCGAGAGCTGTCTTGCTGACTAAGAGATATCCATTTGTCTCTATCTTGTTTCAGTTCACCCACCTAGAGATCAATGTTATTCTGTGACTACATCCTTTTGGTTTCCATATATTATATACATGTATTTTTTATGCTTATAAATGCTTATATTTTTAAGCAGAATACCGTGTATGACTAACTTTATAAAAATAATATTTTTCGTTAAAAATAACAGCAAAGAATAGTGTGTTTGCAATCACCAGCAACAGTTCTTTCATATCTTACCTTCGTTTTATAGGTGTCCCTCTCATATATTACTTCATCTAATTGCTCCTGTGTTCGAACTAAACGCTCCTCAATATCTTCTAACTGCTTGATCAACTTTGTTGAAGCATCAGATTGTGTGTCACCACATTTATCCTGTTGTTCTTGGCCACAGCACATAGATATTTTTGCTTTGAGGTTCATAACCTCCAGTTTGCATTGTTCCTTGTCTTTTACTGTAATTAATCAATTATCATTTTTATCCTATCACTAACAAATTATGGTGTGCCACAAGGTAATTTCTTGGGACCCATATATTTTCTTCAAAATACCTGTCTAATTCTAATTTAATACCAATATTAAAAAGGACTAATTATTGTCAGATAGAATGATATGAAAAAATACAAAACCAAAAGCTAGACTGGTAATATTGAATAGAATACTCTTCATTGTACACCAATATCAGAAAAGGTTAACATGGCATCAGAGAAATACAACAAAGAAATGTACAATGGGCGGTCTTATCGCACAGGGCGATTTCTTCCAGACAACCTTTGGATGGATAGGAGTTGTGAACTTGAAAACAGCAGGTAGGGTGTGCAATAATTTATACAATATGACAAATACATGTAGTACATGAAAAAATTAAAACATATATAATCTTATTCTAATACATATTATATAACTTTTAAATACTATAAATGCTATGTAATTTTAATAAATTGATACTATACATATATACAAAAATATCATATTTAAATTATTAGAAAAAAATAACAAATAAAGATAACATTATAACTGCACGTAATGTTCCTTAACTAGCTTATTGAAAGTTTCTAAGGACTCTGCACATCTTATTGTTATGGGTAACGCATTCCACAAACGTTTTGCAGTAATTATGAACGACTTGTCCATGAACGTAGATGTATGTTCTGGGAAATGCAGCTTAAGATTTTTCGATGATCTTAGGGACCTCAAATGTGTGTCACAAAGGATCTCAAATATATGTTGCGTGTAGTTATCCAAATATCTTGTGGTGTTTAAATTTATTATCAACTTCACATGTCGCGGGTTCGATTCCCGCACGGAAGAAATATTTGTATGACGAACAAGTATTTGTACCGGTGTTTTCTATCTATAATATGTATGTATTTACAAAAAAAAAAATGTATATAAGTAGTTTATCATCCATCTCGTTACCATAACACAAGCATTAAGTTGCTTAGCTTGGGACGAGATGGCGTTGTGTGAAATGTCCAAGGATGTTTATTATTCATTTTATTTACTAATAAATATTATTATGCTAACATTAAATATGATAAATGTCTATCTAATGATTCTTGCAGCCTACAAACCATCCAGAGCAATATTTATGTAATGCACAGTAGTTGATTTTTGTGTCTTATTAGTGGTGATTGGCAAAGAAGGGAGGCATTACCCAAACATGCATGAACCTTACCCCACCATGGCATTTGTGAACAGTTAATCCAAATAACCACCAGTTGTCCCACTAGATAGGTTGGTTGTTTCTGGCAGTTAACCAAATCAGGTTATATTGGCGGGTGTCTTACCAAATGAAATTGGAAAAAAGAAGAGTAAAGACAAAATAAAAGAAAATTACATACATAGTTTCTCAGTTCTCAAGTTGGTTCTAACCAGTTCCTCCTGCAGATAGTTGCGGTCAAACCGCTCTGCATCCAAAGCGGCTTGGAGTCGTCTAACCTCACTGTGCAGAGACCTCAATGCAGGTGGTGTCTCAGCCACGGTAACATGAGTAGTACTACTAGCCAATGCCATTTCATGATTGCCACAAACTAAAGGTGCAACTTCTTCACCACAGGATTCTATAATAAAGAGAGTGGATGGATAAAAAACAAATAAGGGCTCTTAATTAAAAAAAAATCTATAACTGCTACTTGAATTTTGGTTTAGATCATTGGTAACTTATTCTGTAGTATTTTAAAACATTGCTCATTATTTCTTAGTTTTGATTTGGAAACAAAATATTTTTGAAATCAGAATTGTTACTCGTTTTTTAAAAAGTTACTAAATATGTTTGCTATTTTATCATTATTAACTTAAGGTGAATGTTCCAGGGTAGCCCAGCCAAATTTTCTTAGGTTTTTTTTGCAATTTGCAGGTCAGTGCTAGGTTGTATGTTGATTAAAATGTTATTCACGGCTGTAAGACGTATGTAGTTATAGAATTATAATCATCAAACTCATCAATACAACTCTCCAAGCTCATAAAGGTGCAAGAATGACTTTAGAGCTTGAAAAAGTTTTATATATTAATGTTACAAACATCAACATGTAACTGGAGGAGGCTCGGCTCATCAGTGGGTCTTAATTGGGTTGAGTAGTAGTAGTTACAAACATCTGCTTGATAAAGCTGTCCCAGATAATCATGTTTTCTTTTACTTTATTATTATTACCTGTGATTGCATTATGTACATCCCTGCAGGTAACTGGGGAGCATTCCATCAAATTCTTACTAAATTTCAATATAACCTGCTGGTCGTCACTGCTAAGGCGGCTGCACATAGCATTTTTTATGTCAATATCCTTTGAATTCACACAAACAAAATACAGCAGTAATGATGCCACTAAATATATCTCGTTTTCATTCGTAGCGTGGACTGTTCCATTTTCTAATTTAAATGAAGGGTACTTCTCCAAAATAAATCCCTCGACCGTGTCCGCTTCAAGAAAAGAAGACTTCGACTCATCCAAATTGAAATTTTCTCGCAGATGCGATATTATGTTCAACAGAGTTTGTAAAATATCATGTTGTATGTTTTCATAGTCGTCCTCGAAGTAACAATTCACCTGAAATTTTGTGTTTACTACAGTAATATTTACAAGGCAAAACACTTTCATTGAACAATAATAAACTTCAATTTACTTACCCAATTGTTGATGATTAATTTCCATTTGTGTAGCATGATTAGGTCTATTAAAATACAATTCACCAAGGCATAAACATAATGATGATGTGAATAAGGAATAAAATGTATTGCTAAATATAGTAACAAAATAAATTAAGCTTCTCACCGTTGGCGTTCAAATTTTTTTGTTATTTTTCGACCGTTATTTAGCCGAGTTGTCAATGTATTTTTTTTTTAATTCTACCAATATTTTGAAAAATAAGTGATAAACCGTTAACGTACATTCCTATTGTAGCATATATTATCTTAGTATTAACTAGGATGATAAAATTAAGAAAATAATATGTATAATGTAATTAACTCACATGATTGTTAATTTTATAACATGGGTCTGGATCGTGGAAATATTGTGAAGCATTATCTATATTGGCCTGACCTGACGTTGCCAGGTATTCAACTAAATTGTTTATTTATTACTATTGTAAATCTACTGCATATTATAATATGTGTCTATTAGTCCGTAAAGCCAACACTTATTCAATCAATGTTAGTTTTGAATGATGAACGCTCGATGAACGTCAGTTTAATTGAAGTCAAATTTAAAATGGTGTCAAACCACCTTACAAACTGAGACGTCCCGACTTGAGAGTTTGAGACCGCGGTAGACTTTGACTTGACAAGTTGACATGACAGATAGTGACACTGCTGCTGCAGTAACAGTTGCATTGTACCTTGCACTGGCACTGGGTGGTTGGCAGAGTAGCGGAAGCATTTTGATATTGGATGCGAAATTTTATAAAATGTCTCAGTAATTATATTATTGTATCATTATTCTATTATGAAACAAGAACAGTGATATGCAAATATAAGTAAGTGGCTTCAAGCAAAAATGTCACCGACTCGCGCCGCTGGGTTTGTTATCTACAGAAATACTAATCAAATTATACAATTTTTATTGCTCCAAACATCATATGGTGCCCACCATTGGACTCCACCAAAAGGTATACAATATATGAACTGATTGTTGTGATTTCAATAGAAAATAGTTGTTTTATTGTTGCTGGGCTTTACTCCCTATCGAGTGCTTTGCTTACGAACTCGGTGATTTCTGAGCATCGCTGTCGTAAGGCAGTACAGTGCTGTCCCCAACTTCCTATACTACTATAAATATACAAAGTAATATAAGTTTAAAAAGAACAAACCTAACAGTATTATTCTATTCTAATACATTAAAAAGCAACTACAGAGTTTCTTGCCGGCTCTTCTCTGTAGAGCAGCCTTCCGAACCGGTGGTAGTTTCGGCATAAATGTGAGTGAACGCAGGGATTGTGATCGATCAGGGGAGATGGAGGGGTTTTAGGAGTGAGGAGTTATGTGTGAATGTAGTTATGACGACTGATAGGTGTGTGTGGGGAGCCATAAGATGATAATGGTATTGATAAATATGACGACTTATAAGAGTTTTGTGATGAAACCTACATAAATAAAGTTAGTTTGATTTATTCGTAGGCAATTTTGCAGAAATGTCAGAAAAGTCCTCGAGTGGCAACCGCGTTCCGGAAGGCGCAGTGCTGGTAGGCCTCCCACACGGTGGACCGACGACCTGGTTAAGATCGCCGGAAAGCAGTGGATGCGGGCGGCCCAGGACCGGCCTTTGTGGAAATCCTTGGGGGAGGCCTATGTCCAGCAGTGGACGTCCTTTGGCTGAAATGATGATGATGATGATGAATTTTGCAGTGCATTTTTTTTTGTTTTTTTTTTTAATATTTCTTTTCATTTCATAGGTCATGTGGATCCTGGAGAATCTGATTGGATAACAGCACTGAGGGAGACAAAAGAAGAAGCAGGTTTATCTGAAAATGATTTAGTTGTGAGTATGATGTTGCCTCACTTTATTTATTTTTGTATTTTGTGTAACATTAGCAAATATAATACCTAAAACTAGCACTAATATTATTAGAATGTGCATTGTTGATCATTGTTTTATAACTTCAATATTATTTGTACAGATTTACAAAGACATATCAAAAACCTTGAGTTATGATGTCAAAGGCAAACCCAAGGTTGTGGTTTATTGGCTGGCCAAGTTAAAGGATTCTGAAGCAAAAGTAACTTTATCACATGAGCACCAAGACCTGAAATGGCTTCCATTGCTACAAGCACAAGAGATATCTGGGTTTGAAGACATGAAACAACTATTGGCTGAATTCCATGATCAAGCCCAGCAATTGAATTAAAAACTTTCAATGTTATTGTGAATATACTGTAGATATTTCATGTGAAATTACCCACATGAAAATTGATTTAGAATCAAAAATAGTTCAGATTTATTTGTATACTTCAAAGTGAGACAGTGTAGGTAATCTGACATGGATACTTGTTGAATATATTTTTTACATGCCAATATATGACTGACAATATAATGAAGAGTAAATTCTATATCTATGGCAAATTTAATTTGCTTTAGTAGGTAGCTGTTAGTTATGATAATTTCATTGGTATGAAAATGAATAGCAAAATGTGTTGTTAAGCCCATAACTACAACTGCAATACCAATTTCGCCAATTCTTTTTTTTAAATATTCGTTAAAGGTCTGGGCAAACAGCGGACGGGGCGGGACGGCGACGCGACGCTGGCGGGACGTGAAGAGTTGTAATGTATTAGTTAATGTAGAATATGTCACACAGAGCCGACGCGACGCGACCGCTACTCTCGCGCCGAGCGCGACGGCTCTATGTGACCTATTCTACATTAACTAAGGATGAGTTCGATATATCAAAACGTAACTTATATTGGATATGTGTTTGATATCATACCATATCGATATCTATAACAATGTAGCCGATATCACAAAAACTGTTCGAGTCATAACTAAAACGATGTGCGAACAAAACCCAAACTTCACAAACGTTAAGAACCACATTTGCTACCTCTCGTTCTAAGTATATATTCTTTTAATGATGAAGACAATATGAAATAACTTCAGCCATGTTTGCGTGGTTAATATTATCTTACTGTACTAGCAATAAGGTTTAGTTTCCATTGTATAGTTACAGTTATGATAACGTTTCTGGCGGCTACGGCTATTCGATATTAGTGAGACACTTACTCTACAAAATTGAACTAAATGTCGAAGTTATAAGGTTGAATTTGAGTTGTTACAATATGGATTGGACGCTAGCAAATAGCAATGGTTAACGATTGAAAACTGTACTACTGTACTGATATCGATATCAGAAAACCGTTTTTGATATCGATATGCAAACTGTATATCGGATACAAAACCGTTTGTGGCAAAAACAGAAAACGCCCATATCTAACATTAACTAATACATTACAACTCTTCACGTCCCGCCAGCGTCGCGTCGCCGTCCCGCCCCGTCCGCTGTTTGCCCAGACCTTAAAGTTCAAGGATGGTTTTTACGGTGAGAACCCTAAAAACAGCCTTTTTCTTTTTTACCATACAAACGTTTTCTAACTAAAACATAGATACAATTTGAGCTTTTTTGTTATTGTTTAAAGTTCATATTAAATTACAACCACGCACTGTTGGTTGCCTAAGCAATGTAGGTGTGTTCCTAACATCAAAGAGTCAATTTGCACTTTATACCGCTATCTTTTTGACAGGACGACCGACGAAGTCTGTTGGGTCCGCTAGTTCCAAATAAAAAAGATTTGTTGTAAAAAATGTTGATGTTTTTTTATGTTGATTACGGACATGGACGTATAAAAAAAGTCGGACAGTCTCGCTAACTAAAAACTGTGACATCATAGTCGGCCAGCTCAGCTATATGTACAGGCCAGCACGCACACTTTCACACATAGTCGGCCATTACGGGCGTGAACATCGATGCATCAAGACGCAATATGCGCCGAAAAAATTAAAAATATAAATCATGTCTTGCTCTGGTAAAATGGTGTAAAAACCGTAGTGCCCGAAAGAAAACCAATATAGGAATCACATTTCATACGTAATAGTATATTTCACTAGCTGACCCGGCGAACTTTGTTCCGCGTTAGAGGCAATAAATGAGCAGATTTTGGATTTTATTATGTTCAATGGTTTATCAGGATAAATATTGAAAAAAAAACTATGATTTTAATTATACTTTATTGGCCATCTATTTATGTACTGCACTTTTCAGTGAATCACCTTGTGACAGATGACATTTTTCGGTTTATTATCAGGCGCATGAACAAATAACGCAGATGGTTTTCTGACCCGGAACATGCCACATATAAATTGATCTTGGGAAATATATGAATTTTCTAGATTTAGGCCACAAACTTTCCAGGATTGGCCCTGTGATTTATTAATGGTCACGGCGAATGCACAACTGATCAGAAATCATTAAAACTAAAACGGTATATCAGTTGATATCATCGGGATCCTCGGATGAGAACTTCCTCGCCTTCCAACTTTCCTTTGAGTATATTCCATTCTTCATCAATTCACTAACCACCAACCGCGTTTCGTTACACAGGTGGTTTTGGTTTATGTCTGGAAGCAAACTTACTACGAAGCTAACCTTTAGTCGTAACTTGTGCGGTGGTAAGCCAGGCACATCCAAGGAGTCTTTTTTTACACAGTCAATAAATTTGAATTAATGCAGTGTACCAATGATTTTCGTGTGGTGACGGATTTAGAATATCACCACCACATCTCCTCCCGTGGGTGTCGTAAAAGGCGACTAAGGGAAAAATTACAGACGTTGGGCAGCAGCAACGGCTGGTCTTAGATCTTATAATATGACTGCGATCCCCAACCCGCTTGCCCAGCGTGGGGATTATGGGCAATTCCCCCCTAATGATGGACACAACAAAAAGATGGCCCCCAGTTCCCGGCAGCCCCGCTATTCCTGGTCATCTAGGAAGAATCCCCGGGTTACATCTGGCTACCTAAAACACCTGACCCTGGCTACGTACAACGGACGTACTCTGAGGCTTGACGAACATCTAGCGCAGTTGGAAGTGGAGCTGGAGAACATCAGGTGGCATATTCTGGGTGTTTGCGAAGTCCGTAGAGAGGGAGAGGACACCATAACCCTAGAATCTGGCCACCTGATGTACTTCCGCGAAGGACACCAGAAGTCGCATGGTGGCATAGGGTTTCTTGTCAATAAAGCCCTCTCTAACAATGTTGAAGAAATCTCCAGTGTGTCGACGAGGGTAGCGTACCTGATTCTTCAGCTATCGAAACGATATAGCATGAAGATCATCCAGGTTTACGCACCGACCTCGGCACATTCGGATGATGAAGTTGAGGATATGTTTGAGGACATCTCAAAAGCCTTACACAATACCACCAAGGCTCACTTCAACATTGTTATGGGGGACTTTAACGGCAAGGTAGGTGCTCAGATTGGCGGTGAATCCCGAGTGGGACCCCATGGTTATGGTAGTAGGAATCACAGGGGGCAAATGCTTGTCGACTTCCTAGAGAAAGAGGGGCTCTATTTGATGAACTCTTTCTTCAAGAAGAAGCCCCACAGGAAGTGGACTTGGCAAAGCCCCGATACTGTGACCAAAAACGAGATCGACTTCATCATGACGGACAGGAAGCATATATTCAGAGACGTCTCGGTGATCAACAGGTTTAATACCGGTTCTGATCACCGACTTGTCCGAGGCTCTCTGAATATCGACTTAAAGCTCGAAAGAAACCGTCTGATGAAGTCCACGCTCCGACCGAACCCACTCCAAATCATGGCAGGAACCGAAGCGTTCCAGGATATACTTGGCGCTAGATTTGCTGCCATAGAGCCTACCGATGACGTTGACGAGACCCTGCAAAACATCTTGGATACACTGAGAGGCGAGGGCATCAAATTTTGTAGAACGCAGGCACGAAGTCCAAACTCTCGGACGAGACTCTACGGCTTATGACAGAAAGACGGGAAACCACACATGCCACTTCGTCAGACATGGCAAATCTCAACCGGAAAATCGCTAAAATGACACGACGTGACCTTCGGAGCTCCAATACCCGCCTCATATTAGAGGCAATTGAGCGAAACCGGGGGTCCAAAGTGTTCACTAAGCAGCTTGGGAGGAGCCACCTGACGAAGCTCACAACACGCGATGGCAGAACCGTTTTGTCTAAGCCGGAGATTCTTGCTGAGATCGAAGACTTCTATGGCCGGCTTTATGCTGCACATGCAACTCGCCCCCAATGTTCAATCCAGGATGGAAGAGCCACCCTGGTCCGCCACTACACCGACGAACTGCCCGATATCAGCCAAGACGAAATCGTGCTGGCTCTTAAACAACTTAAAAATGGAAAGGCCCCCGGTGCAGCCGGAGTTACTTCAGAACTTCTGAAGGCTGGAGGGATTCCTGTCATACAGGAACTGCAAAGACTCTTTAACTCCGTCATTCACTGCGGGAGAACTCCTAAGGCGTGGAGCAGGAGTTTGGTGGTGCTGTTTTTTAAGAAGGGTGATACCACGCTTCTTAAAAATTACAGACCCATCTCACTCCTGAGCCACGTCTATAAGTTGTTTTCAAGAGTCATTTTCAAGAGCGAACCGTCAAATTATACAGAAGTCCGAAGAGTATAATTGGCCCCTGTGTCTAGCTTTTGTGGACTATGAGAAAGCTTTTGACTCCGTCGAAGCCTGGGCTGTTCTTGAATCCCTTCAGCGATGCCAAGTGGACTATCGTTACATCTAAGTGTTGAGATGTCTGTACGATGAGGCCTCTATGTGTGTCCAAGTACAGGACCAGCGTACTAAACCCATCCAACTGAGCCGCGGAGTGAGACAGGGGGATGTAATATCCCCGAAACTGTTCGCAAGCGCTTTGGAGGATGTGTTTAAGACGCTGGACTGGAAAGATAAGGGCATTAACATAAATGGCCAGTACATCTCTCACTTGAGATTTGCAGATGACATAGTCCTAATGGCGGAGACGTTGGAGGAGCTGCAACAGATGCTGACCAGCTTAGCATCAGCCTCGCGACGGGTGGGTCTTGGCATGAATTTGGATAAAACCAAAATCATGATGAATAATCACATTCATCCGAGACCTATCGTTGTGAATGGCCGTCTTGTTGAAGCTGTTTCAGAATATACATACCTCGGGCAAATTTTGCAATTAGGTAGAAACAGCACCTTCGACAGGGAGGCCAAGAGGAGGATCCAGCTGGGCTGGGCAGCATTTGGAAAACTTCGTCGGGTCTTCTCGTCGCCCATCCCGCAGAGTTTGAAAATGAAAGTTTTCGAACAGTGCGTCCTACCCGTCATGACCTACGGCGCCGAGACGTGGACACTCACGGTGAGACTAGTCCACCAATTTAAAGTCGCTCAGCGTGCTATGGAGCGAGCTATGCTTGGAGTTTCTCTGAAAGATAGGCTCCGTAACGAGACTATCCGACAGAGAACGAAGGTCACCGACATAGCTCAGAGAATTAGCAGACTGAAGTGGCAGTGGGCTGGTCATATCTGTAGAAGAACCGACAACCGCTGGGGTAGACGAGTTCTTGAGTGGAGACCGCGAATCGGCAAGCGTAGTGTGGGACGGCCCTCTGCTAGATGGAGCGACGATCTGCGAAAGGTTGCGGGCAGCAGCTGGATGCGTCAAGCTGAAGACAGGGCGCTATGGCGTTCTTTAGGGGAGGCCTATGTCCAGCAGTGGACTAATGTGGGCTGATGATGATGATGATGACCAATGATTTACTTCTGAATTATGTTATTTACTTTAATGTAATCTAAATATTTAGTCTTAGCTGCCAAAATTGCTCGCTCAGACAATTTGTGTTTGTGAGTTCGTCCTTCGATGAACAGAAATTCTGAATCATCCACTTATTTCGTTGATTTGAGGCAAGCGTTTATTTCGGCGGCAGCAGTCGATCTTGGATTTAGTGGCAGTGTTTGGCAGAAATCGCCAGACAGTAAAATCATTGCACCTCCAGTGTTTTGTAATATTGTATAATTAAACATGGCATCTATTGGTCCAATGCGGACGCAAGTATGCAAGCAGTAATTACTTCGTATCGAAACGTTGCTCGATTCAAATTATGTAGTACCAACTTTATAAATTATTTCTTGTGTCTCGAAAATTATCTAGCTGTTGATCTCTTAAATTTGCTCACGATTTTGCATACCCAACCGATCCGTTTCACGGGCTGCCTCGATTGGCTCTTGTGATTGAGAAGCACGAATTCGAGCCATACTAATGCGGCGATCTTCACGTGCATTTTTTAGTACTTCTTCAGTAATATTTTTCGCAATGTGGCGAATCCTATTTGCATTACGGCTTTGTCTGGTAAGTTTTGATCGTCTTGGACACGTCCTTTTTCATGATAATATCTTCTTCGATTATGGCGATAGGCCGCTGAACGCGATTCCGCCAATGTCAAGTATGATAGTCGTGACCAAATTGATGGGACAGAGATATAAATGATTTTGAATTTTGATACGAAAAGACTGAATTTCCCTATAACGAAAACACAGACGTCACACAAAGCACACAAGATAAATGCTACATATATAAGACGGGACACTTTGAGACAAATACATGAAGCGGCTGAAAAAGCTAAAGCATACAAATACAGGGGTCTAGGCTCCGAATATGATTTTTTCCCATTCGGTGTCGAGACCCTTGGTCCGTGGGGTTCTAGCGCTATAAACCAGTATCTTCGGAACCTTGCCTAAAGGGACTCCTTTAAATAATATATTTTAGTAGGTACCTATTTAAGTTTTAGGTTATTTGGTATTTTTAGTCTTGTTTTATTACTTAAGTTAGTGTTTATGTAAGTACATATTACTTAAGTTAGTGTTTATGGAATAAATATTTGTTTAGCTATATTATTGTAAAGTTTCATTAAAATCCATTCAGTCGTCATCCATCCATACTTACAAACTTTCACGTTTATAATATTGGTAGGATTACAAGTGATTGCGTTTATCCTAGTGTTTTTTCTCCTGTCGTAAGTTAGTAGTTCCTCTATATGACATTTTGCCAGTTAATATTCCCCGCCCTGTCAATATCCCCTATCTGTTGTCAATTGTCCATACACCTGTTGTGAAAGTGCTTTATAAATTCCTTAGTATTAATAACATTAAAATTTAACTAACCCCATAACAAACTCATCTCATTTAATTGTATTGTTGTATTGTTTTAAGTTCGTATAGATTGGCTTTAACAAATATCGAAGGTTTCCTTATTAAAGCTCTGTCAGTTGAATATTTTTAATTTGTGCTTCAACTGTTTGTATTGTTTCCTATGGTGCCGTCTGCTAACATTTAACTTATTAACTCTAACGCAACTCATGACCAATTAACTTAACTTTCTTAATTAATCACTCGAACTTTTCCAACACAATAACACAACACACTTGTCATTGGCAAAATCATCGGTATAACGATGGAAGCCATAACCTAAACGAAGAAGTAATTTCTAAAAATTATCAACTTTTATTACCTAATTAACTATTTAAAATTAATAACAATAGTCAGAGTAGTGGCAGATCAGTGTTTTATCAAGTCTATAACCGGTGTTTGGCTGAATCTCAAGCGGGACAAGTTTTGTCCGATAAGGAGAATGTTTATCATAGAACTGCCGATATGACAGGTATTTATGTACCCTAAATAAGTTATTGTACTATAAATAAGTGTTTATAAAAGTTTTCAATTCGTAACTTTGTTGATATTCAGATATAAGTAACTTTTAGTCTTGTTTACAGAAAATGAAAATTGAGGTTATGTTTTGTAATTTGATACGCTAATCACCATGATTGATACTAATTAAAGATAATGAATAGGGAATTAATAACAAAGTACTGTTTTTTTTTAAAACAAGGTAAGTAGGTAAATCAGTCAATACAGTAAGAAGCATAGCTAAGGAAGGTGAAACAAATAATGGTATATTTTCAACCGCAACAACATCATTGAGACAACAACGCAAAGGTTGCCCGAAGAAAAGTTTAGATGATTAGACAAAGGGTTAATTTATTTTACACTGTGAAAAAGCAGGTATGTATTATTCATAAACTACTCCTGATTCCATGAATGAAAAAAAAACAGATGTAAAATAAAATACCATGTTCCAGGTGCCTACACTGAGAAATTTACTGCCAGTGGTTAGAGAGGACTTGGGTTACGATGGAAGCTGTGAACATCTCAGAAATATATTACACTCCGTGGGTTTTTCATATAGGAAATGTAAAACAGACAGATCAGCTTTAATAGAGAAACCTAACATAGCAGCAAAGCGGGAGCAATATTTGAAAATTATTATGGAAAACAGAAACCTGCCTCCAGAACTACAAAAAGAAATAATATATTTGGATGAAAGATATATTCACTCATCGTACAAATAAAAGAAAATGTTGATTATCAGTTGATGTCAGCGGAGTGAAACACAAAATTTCCGAAGGTTAGAGATATATAATTGTACATGCTGGGAGCGAGAAAGGATTTATTCCTAATACCCTTTTGATTTTCAGTGGCACAAACAAAAATGAAGACTATCACTCAGAAATGAATAAAAATAACTTCACAAAATGGATCACTGAAAAATGAATCCCCAACCTCAGTGAACCGTCCATTAGTGTAATAGATAATGCTCCTTACCATACAGTGAGCTTGAACAAGGCACCAACTAACGCTACAAATGTTGCTGAGATAAAGATATCATCATCATCATCATTTCAGCCAAAAGACGTCCACTGCTGGACATAGGCCTCCCCCAAAGACTTCCACAAAGGCCGGTCCTGGGCCGCCCGCATCCATCGTTTTCCGGCGACCTTAATCAGGTCATCGGTCCACCGTGTGGGAGGCCTACCAGCACTGCGCTTTCCAGAACGCAGTCGCCATTCCAGGACTTTTCTGCCCCATCGGGCGTCGGTCCTGTGCGCTATGTGCCCTGCCCACTGCCACTTAAGTTTGGCAATCCTGTGGGCTATGTCGGTGACCCTGGTTTTCCTGCGTATCTCCTCATTTCTGATAAAGATATGGTTACTGCAAAATAATATAGCTTTTGATGAGTCTCTTTTTTTATGTGGCTGCAGAACAAGCCTTTTCAAACATTACTGCCGCAGACTGGATAAATTCATGCAAGCATGTAATGAAAATAGAAAAAGAATATTATGACAGAGGTGTAACTATGTACGAACTAATAGAATGATTGGTAATAAATCTCAGAGATGACAGTAGCAGTGATTCATCACAATTAGAATACACCAGTGACTCTAAAGTTGCAGGAAGCTCTAGCCAAAATGTGAGCTTTTCTGGGACCGAATATTTAGATGAAAGTGTTCTCGATTCGTCTGATTGAATTTTTTTGATCAAAATAAAACTTCTAACAAAACG